>CM028129.1:119982500-121232500 GCA_016271365.2 Neoceratodus forsteri
AAGGCGGATACAGGAGTGCCTCACAAACTCCAGGAGATCATTTATATAAATTTATAAACGATAGTGGCCCCAGGATTGAGCCCTGGGGTACACCAGGGGTAATCGATAAATCATTTGACTCAAATCAGTTTACCTGTGTTCTACCATTTAAATACGAACTAAACCACTGACCAGTTTCATTTGTTAAACCTATATTCCTTAACTTACCCACCAGAATTTTATGGTCTACCAAGTCAAATGCTTTTGACAGGTCCTCATACACCATGCCAGCGGACCTCGACAATCCCAAAGGGGTAGCCACTGTGTTCAAGAAGTTGGCTAGTGCAGTGACCGTGGACCTGCCCCTCCTGAAACCATACTGATAAGTTAACTTTTCATACTTTTCTAAATATCCCATCAACTGGTTGTGCACTATTCTCTCCAAAACCTTTGAAACAGTTGAAAGCAAGGCTATTGGTCAATGGTTAGTTGGATCTGTAGGATCTCCACCTTTTGCAATTGGTATAACTTTAGCTACTTTCCAACTTTGGGGGAAAATTCCCTCACACAGACTCCAATTTACTATACGCAGGATTACTGGAGAACTTTCTAATGCTGACTCTCAATAGCCTGTTTTTCAGTGCCATCTATACCACTGTTTTTTTTTTTTTTTTTGTTTGTTTGTTTTTACCTGCAGGTTCTTCAAAATCTCAAATATTTCAGTTACAGTAGACTTACGAAACCTAAACTCTGGTATATTTTTATTTTGCTTTCCTTCAGTTGTTACCCTTACTACTTTTTTTGGTATCAATTTGTGGAATAATTAGGTCAGGCAAATTAACAAAATAACTATTTAATAAATTTGCAGATCCTTCTGTTGTAACACCCCATTTTCTTTGATCTGAATTTTTGAGTATTGTTTAGTTGGATTGGTAAGACTTTCAATCAGACCAATAATTTCTAGGGTCCCCTGTTTCTTTTATTTTTTTGTTTATAATAATGGGCCTTTGAATTCCTAATCTCAGTCCTAAAACCCTGTTTCTGATTTTAATTTTGTCCATATTTCTGGGTCCAGTGTTTGACTTTTTTCCAAAGCTGTTTCTTCCATTGAATTAACGTGCTGATATTAGTTGTTAACCAGAGTAAATTGTTTTTGTTTTGTGTAATCCTTCTTTTGGGGAATTTATCACCAACTTCCAAAAACATTTTTGTGACCTCCTCAACAGCCATGTCAAAGTCTGGAATTAAGAATATCCTATACCAGGGCATGGTGACTAAATGGTTTCTAAACTGCAGATTGTTAAATTTTAGTATAACTCCTCCCACAAACTTCAGGGTTCCTAGGCAAAGCCTCATGGTCTAAATCCTTCTGTATTTTGCACTGAATGACATGATGGTCTCCCAAGTTTGGACAACAAACCTGAACATCACCTATTTGCATATTTGGAGAAACAAATATCAAATCCAGTATGCTACCACAACTATCAAGTGAACTTTTTCTTGTAGGAGATTTAATCATCTGAGTTGGCTGCAAACTCTGCATATACCCTTTTAATTTCTGTCCTCTAACACCCTCCCCCAGACAGCATTAACATCCCCAATGAGAATTGTTTTCCTATTTCCAATATATTTTCCAACTTCATATGAAAATTTGTCAAAATGACTCTTTCACTTTAGGAGAATAAACAGCCCCACGACTAAATCCTGGATTTGTAATTTAACCAAAATACATTCTATACCTTCAGTTTCCCTGAAAACATGACCTCAGAGTGTCCCATTGCTAGCCTGAAATACATTAGAATTCCTCCTCCTCAGTACTTTATTGAACCTCTCACCCTAATCCCTCCCTTTTCCTTATGTTGCATTTAGTGGAGGGTTTACCATGTATTCTGGATGCAAAGTAAATCGGGAAGCAATACCTGGAAACCTTGTATGTCACTTTAATTCTATGAGCAATAGCTGATTTGCATACAGGAACAGCACATCACGAGTCACTTCATATTCATGAGCACTTCAATTGGTTATGTTTACATTTTTGCACACTATAAAACTGATGGTTGTGTAACCCCCTTGCAAATGGGGGTTCCTAAACGCTTCCCCGGAGCTCGTTTAAATGCTCCCTGTCAGGCAGTGTCCTGCCTTTTAGCAGTCTAAGTGTGATCGCCAGGAGCGCTATAAAAGCCTCCGTGCCTGTCTTTTTTTTTTTTTTTTTTCTCTTGAGGCTGCCTAAACTTCGCAGTCATGATTACTCTGGGGACGGGGTTTGAGTGTTACCCCTCGAGTCCCGCCGGCTGCCAGATAATTGTCTGCTTTCTGCCATTGCTAAATTGTGCAGAGAGAGCTCCCCTGAGATGTAACTGCCTGTTGGGGATAACTTTGGGTGTTAAATAAAAATGTAGTTGTTCTAACGTGTTTTCCTTTGCAGCAAAGACTGTTCTGATTCTCCCTTCATTTTGGTCCAGGACTGTTGATTGGACCAATCAGTACCCGGGACCCTACAGAGTCGGCTGACCAATAGAGGTACTGCTTGTATTTTGGGAAAGGTATTATGGGCTATGGCGCTTTTTCTGCACCACTGAGAGCAGGAGCAGTTGATTGGCAGGTGCCGATAGCCAATGGGAGCGGGTAACGCCCGAATTGAAGGGACAGTCCCTTGCTGTTGGGGTCAGAAGCGTAGTGCCTGAGGAGAAGGAAGGAGCTGTGGGCTCCTGCGCTAGGTGAGTGTTCGGAGCACGTGAAGGCCTGAGGCGTCGCTCACCAGTTTAAAGTGAGTCGGATAAGATCCAGACGTGCGGTCAGAGGAGGCTGGTGCCAGCCCAGCTACCCACCAGGCTTGACCTGTTTTGAGGATTGGAGAACCTGCTGAATCGTGCTCGGTCCTCGGGGAAAGTTGAAGCTGCCATTGCAGCACCGCAGCAGACTGAGAGTCGTGTGAGTCCTGGAAGCTGCTGCCTGGTGTGGTACCCCTCTGGAGTTTCCATATAAATGTGTGAGGAGGCTGGTGAAATTCAGGCTCAGCCCTGCCAGGGGTGCAGAAACTGTTGTTTGCTGGAGTCGTGAGTACTGAGTCAGGGTAGTTCCCTGCTAAGTTGCAACCGGGGTTTCAAGTTTTTATTATACTGCTGATTGACTAACTGAATCTCCTGCCCATCCTAACTTTTTTTCCAATATCGTAAAGGCTATATGTGTCATGGCCCCAACCAGCTGCCACGGTGGACTAGCCATTAGGGCTTGGGTACCCAGGGACAGTAAATATTAGGGTCAGGCCTGTGCACAGAGCCCTAGGTAGATAAGTATAGCGATAAAGCCAATCAACTCTATCTCTCCCCTGTCCTTGTTACTCACCCCCCTCAAATAAATCTGATTGCTTGTTTCATAACTACACCCTGGCTAGTTTGTGCATTTATGGTGAATTACTGTATAGTGACTGCAATATAACTGTACCTTACTTTACAGGGGGTCCCTGGAGTGAGCTGAGAGATCAGCCTGGGGGCAAGTGTACTGGGAAAAAGTATTGTTGGTACCTTGTGTGAGCCACTAGTGGGACGAAAGAGGGGTTGCAGTAGCCCAGAGGGCTGTGACCAAGGCAAACTAAACCGCATTAACCCCGACCTCTAGGTGGAGGCACCCGCCAACTGATCTGGGCCCCTTACCCTGTCTCTGTGGAGGCAGGCAGGGGTAGTAGCCCTAAGGGTAGCGCCCCCTGGGGGTTACAGTTGCTTTACCCATAATGCTTTTAAAAAGCAGTGTAGCTGTGAAAAATCTGACAGTTGTAAGGGAATGCTACTCTTTCAACTTTTTGGCTTTGTTTTATTTTTGTACCTCAAATTTCAGTTTTCTGTGGCTCTTACTACCTTCCCTCCCACCTTAGTCGGTCTCACTTCTTTGTAGGTTTCCTTAGTCTCTCATCCCCAGATGCCCTTAAGTCACTTGCTTGCCTCTAGAATTTCAACCAGCCCGCACCTGCTTTCTCATAATCTAACCCTGTGTGTGGTTGAATACCTAAGCACTTATACACTACTGCCCTTTTCTTGCCTCCACTGCTCTGAAGGTGCCTGGGACTATCTACATAGTATCATAGTCTTAATTTTTGCCATCCTAGGAGATTATCTGCCGAATTGTTTTGCAATACTGCTTAATCTCTGCTTTTACTGATCTTATTCTGATCTTATTTTACTCGGACAGTATGTATTGTACCAAAAATTTGAACCTACTGCATTTTAATCTCACCTCTGTAACCAGCCCCTGTATTTGTATGGGTTTATGTGATAGGCGATCTTTCAGACTCACCTCTATCACAAAAGAGCCCGTGGTGAAAAGAGTACGTGATATTGTACCGACAATCACAAATAGTGACAGTCGCTACAATACTTTAAATCCGCCAACATTAAAAAAAATAAATAAATTTTTAAGCAGGGGGTTGGGGCAAGCTGAATTAAAATAATCAACTCCAGGGGGGGATGCGGACTGAGGGGCAGGTTATAAAATTAAAACAACAAAAAAAAATTCTTCCTGCAGCCAGACCTGAACCCAGGTCTGCTATTATCGCAAGCGGTAGTGCACACCACTACGCTTTGCTAGCAGCTTGGCTATAACCGGCCACAAAGGATCCTATATCCTGTACTAGTGAGTATAGCTCCTTGCTATACTCGATTTACAGGCTATAGTGACCTCTTTCACCACTCGCTCTGAGTGAGAGCAGTATTATTGAGTCGTTCAAGAGTGTAGCGCTCAATAATATGTGCTCAACATGTGTGCTACCTATTTGTACACATTCCTGTTTATGGGAATGTTGTTGCTCCTGTATTATTATGTTTCTACTGTCTGTAATTGTACTCTCCACAGTCATGCTGGAAAATAGGCAGGCTTTTGTCTAGTGCACTTATCCGGTTAACAAACGCAAATAAAATAAATTCATTTATTTCCATTTTACCAGGAAGATGGACTGGAGCAAATGGATCTGTTTTCAGCCATGCCTATGGGAAAGGATACATTAGGGGTGTGGGTGGGTGGGTGGTGTGTGTGTGTGTGTGTGTATGTGTATATGTATATGTATATACATAGTACCAAATGGGTACAAATCATTACAAAAGGATACATATAAATACAAAATATCTACATGTGCCAGAGTGAACACTACAGAAAAATCAGATATGTCTTAAGATTAGCTTGCTTTTCCACAATGGCATGTGGAAGATACCCAAAGTTATTAGCCACACTTTTTCAAAATAGAGTACTTGCTGATGACATCAATACCCTGTTAATCTAATTTTATTTAAAACCTTAGTACCATAACAAGAGAAGGATCTTTTGCTATTCTGGGTTTTGTACATTTCTCCAAACCATAGTTATGAACCATTCCACAGTGATGTACTTTAGTTACTTGAAGCAGATTTTTCGTAATCATTCCGTACATTTGTTACAAACACTTTTTAAGCAAAGTGCGCAACCTTTGAAATAGTCTGTCCTGCGATGCTAAAACTTGTACATGAGCATATAAATTGCAGTGATGAGTATACTTGGAAATGTTCGCAGCACGTCTACAAATGTTATTGAAAGTAACTACAGTATGTACTTGGACATTGTACTTTCAGGGGCTTGATATAACATAGAATTATACTGCAATGCGGGGAGCAGTACTTGTTTTGTTATAGTATTTTTAGCCACAGTTGTCTGGTTATTTTAGTTTCTATAAAGAAAGCCCAACTTGTTCCCTTTTTTTGATCACATTATGCACATGTTCTTGTAGGTGTCAGTGGCTCAGCGGCTCAGCAGGTAGCACACTTGGCTCTGAGGTTGGGAGATCAGAAGGCTGTGTGTTCTATCCCCACACCAGGCACTTGGGTTCATATCCCAGTACTAACACTGCAGTGCAGCATGAGGGGGGTGCTGCACTCCTGAGGTGCTGTCTTTCAGATGAGACGTTAAACCGAGGTCCCATCTGCCTGTTCTGGTGGTAGTTCAGGTGGATGTTAAAGATCCCATGGCACTTCTTGGAAAGTGTAGGGGAATCTCCCCGGTGCCCTGGACAAATTTCCCTCATTCACTAAAAATACCACCAACAGCTTAATCTGGTTTGAGGTCAGTTTGCATTCATTTGTATCCCCCCTCCCCCGGGTTGTACCTGAGAATAGGCAGAATCTGCCTAGTGCACTTACCCGGTCAACAAAAACTAAATAAAACAAACAGTCAGTGTTTGATCAAGGACTACCTTAAATAAATAAAGGTTTTAACAACATTCAATGGTTCCCGATCAAATCCCCTTATTGTATTTTTTGCCCATGCTCATTTAGTCTCTGTCTAGTTTCAAAGATCATCAACTTGAGTTTTTTTTTTTTTTTTTTTCTCTTAGGCATCCTCTATTATGACTGCTTATTCTTCTGCCCCTCCTGATGTCCCAGCCCTGTTCTGTGATGATATAGTTGTTTCCTTGATCACAAATTGTGATGACACAGGCAGCCAATTAGGACATCAGGTTGGGAAGGAACAGCAGAAGTCAAAGCTGCATGAAGTCTGCCTTCATGAAACTATCCATAAAAAGAAAAACTAACATTAATATCAAAATCATAGGCTACAGTTTATCTAAAATTGTTTCTGAATGTTTCCTAACCTCAGTGCTGTTTAGTACAGAAAATACATAACTTTAGACACTTCTGAGTTTATGATAGTTTTCTTGGGGAGCTTTTTTTTTTTTTTTTTTTTTTTTTTTTTTTATGTACAGTACTAGGTCACAACAGTACCTGCTTTGTTCAAGGCACCATGAGAACTAATGAAACTGTGGTACAATGGCATTGTTGACTCTAGAGATGGTGGATAGTGCCACCTAGTGCATCCAGTGTGGTAATCAACTTAAAGTTCAGGGATCTACTAAAGTAGAAAATAACTTTAGGATTGAAACTGGATACACCATTAATGTTTTGTTGGATTTGGTATTGGTCCCAGGATGAATGTCTGAAATGGTTTTGCATAAACCAGAACATACGTGTGTGCGTGTGTGTGTGTGTGTGTGTGTGTGTGTGTGTGTAAAATCAGATTGTCAAAAGATAACACACAGCCTGTTGTCACACACAGCACTATTATACCCTAGAGACCTTGTGCCTCCCAGTACATCCATAATTCCACCCAATGAATGCTCTGTTGGGGGTTATTGCTTACTTATAACATGGTGAGAGAGATTTAGGGAAAGGGGAAATTGCTTAACCAGGAAAGGCACACAAAGCTGAAGCTTGTTTCCAGGTGCTACCTGGGAGCACAAGGAAGTTGGTGACTTGATCAAGGTCGAACAGTAAGCAAGTGGGGGGCTAATGGGATTCAAACCCAGGTCTCCAGGTTTGCAGCTCAGTTCCCTTAACCATGATATAATGCCTCCCTTTTACAAGATTTACAAGAATTGGAGCAATCGCAAAAATCCCAAAAGTCATGCAATTATTGACCCATAAGTGCCAGCCTCATCATGGCACCACATTAAAGGACTAGTACCATAATCTGCTACCTATGCTGGAAACAGCATACCCTGGCAATAACCAGGGGAAAAAAAAAAAGCTACCTCCTACTCGGTCTGAATTGCTGACCATCTGAGCAGTGTACCGTGGCCTAAACTTGGGGGAAAAGAGAAATCCTCTGTTTGCAGTGGTCCATAATGGTTTTTTTATATCTGGACTATCACTTGGATTGAGCCCTTTCTTAACCCTCATGACCTGAAGTCCCTGATGTATGCCTTTGTGACATCTAGGCTGGACTATTGTAATGCTCTGTATCTCAGGCTATCTGGAGGTTTGATGTACCGCTTGCAGCGGGTGCAGAATCATGCTGTGGCTAGATTGCCGAAATTTCTTTCTCTGAGCATATCTCTCTGGCTTTGTGGACATTACACTGGCTACCTGTGAGGTGGCACATCTTCAAAATAGGTTTCTTAACCTACGAAGCCCTACATGATCTGGGTCCTGACTACCTAAAAGAGCTCCTTCGTCCATGTGTTCCTGACTGCCCTCTCCATTCTTCAGAGGTGGGCATCTTGAAGGTCTCCAGAACAGATCACATTTAAAGTTGTCTGGGGATTGTGCCTTTGCTGTAGCTGCTCCAGTATTCTGGAACCGGCTGCTGCGACAGCTCTGGGAGGCCCCCTCAGGTGAGGGCTCTAAACAAGGGTTAAAGCACTATTTGTTTCTTATCCTGCTACACTAATTCTTTTTTGTTTTTTTTGTTTTTTTTGTATTTGTAAAATGTACTGTATTATCTGCTGCTATTGTATGTACAGTATATTCTTATGTAAGGTGCCCAGAGCCTGCAGGACTGGGTGCCTGAGAAATATACTGTTACTACTTGTTTAGTCTCGCCAAGTAAACTTAGGAAATTATAAATGAAATAAAAATGTTGGGGGAGGGGGTTTTGATTCCAAGTAGCCTAGATGCCATATGCCAGTGGGCAACTCTCCCAGTTGACCTTCACTCAGGTTATGGGGCCTGGCTCCTGCTACGATGGTATTCGGGGGTTCTATCCCAGAAAAATAAAATGATGTGGTGCCTCCACCCAGAGTAAATTGCAGTTTGGTTGTTTTGTTTTGCTTATACATCGGTTTACAACCTATGAGCCAAAGGCTCGTCACAAAGAGGACAAATACAGTACAACATTTAGTTACAATATTGCAGTTACAGCTTACATCATTGCGGTTACAGTTTTGGTAGATACAGGCAGTTATAACTTACAATTTAAGTGTTACAGGAATGGTACTCACAGGTTATTACAGTTATATGGGTACAGATTGAGCGATAAGCATACATTGGTAATGTGGATAAGAAGTCTTGAGCAGGGACTGCTGGAGGTGAATGAGTTCAGGGGCTAAGGGACACGGTTTGTGATTAGTTTAGGTGAGGAGCCACTCAGAGAGCTTTGTCAGGGCATATCAAACTAGATCACCTAGAGACAGGAACAGCTACGCATGTTAAATAGCTGATTCCAAAGTGAGATTTTGAAACGGGAGATTGCAGGGGTGTCAGAGATGGAGGTGGGGAGAGTGTTGTACCAGGAGGGAGCTCTGTAACAGAAGGACCTTTACCCATGTGTGGTCCTGGACCTAGGGACTAGCAGGGTGGCCTTAGAGGTGTTACGAGTTTGGACTAAGGGTTGTGCAAGGTGGATAGAGGCTGTTGGACCAGGTGGGGATAGTCCAAGGAGGGCTTTTTTCATTATGAGGCAGGTTTGGTATCTGAGCCGTTCATCCAGGTTAAGCAGCCTAGCCATGTCATATGGCTCGCAGGTATGTGTCAGCCTAGGGGCTCCCGTAATTAACCTACAGGCCTTATTCAAGGTGAGGTGAATTTTATTGAGGGCAGTCTTGTCCGCAGCACCATAGACTGGCAAGCCATAGTCCACAAGGGACAGTATTGAGGAGGTGACTGCTAGTCGGAGGGCATTGGGGAGGAAGCAGTGCTTGTAGCGGTAAAGGATTCCTAGCCGAGCGTTTGTAGCTGAGGCTAGATTATCTATGTGGTCATGGAATGTGAGGGCTCAGTCAAAGGAGACCCCGAGGTATTTGTACAAGCGGACTAGATCGAGAGGATGCTTGGAACCTGGGAGGATGCGGAGGGAAATTTCTGGATTTGTTTTGGGGATGGGTAAAGAGCATAGTGTTTGTTTTTTTTTTTTTTTTTTTTGTTTGTTTGATTACAAGTCTGTGCTCTTGAACTGGCTTCAGCATCAACAAAGGCTTGTTGCAAGGAGTCTTGTAGGGAGCTGGGGTTTCGGTTGGTGGCGAAGATGACTGCATCATCTGCATGCAGCAGGATTTTACCAGTGCAGGCTTTGGGGAGGGTGTTGAGATAGAGTGAGAAGAGGACCAAGGATGGAGCCCTGGGGGACACCTGAGCGGATAGGACATGTATTGGAGAGGGTCACATTAATTTTAACACGCTGGGAGCGGGCAGACAAATAGCTGGAGCACCAAGAAACTGGGCCAGAGGCAAAGCCAGTGCGGCTGAGGGCATCCAGCAGGAGGGGGTGGGAGACCATGTCGAAAGCCTTAGAGAGGTCAATAAACACTGCCCCAGCGAGCGAGCCAGAGTCCAGGGAGGAATGAAGAAAATTTGAAAACTCAATAAGGGCAGTGCTGGTACTGTGCCCTGCCCAGAAACCGTGTTGTTCATGGCAGAGGATGTTGTATTTGGTCAGGTAATCCGTGATTTGGGTAGCCACCAGTTTTTCTAGGGCTTTGGAGAGGGGTTGGAGAATGGAGATGAGCCGGTAATTCCTGGCTGAGGACCTGTCTCCTCTTTTGTGAATGGGTGTAACTGTGGCAATTTTCCAGGCTGAGGGGAATTGCCCCAGGCAGAGGGACTTATTGAATAATCTAGTTAGTGGGGCAAGGACCTGATCCAGAATCCAGCGGAGGATACTGGGGTCCAGAGAGGCACTGCCAGTACTATTGCTCTGTAGAGTTTTAATCAGGTGTGGCCTGACTTCCTGAGCAGTGACCCTGCGTAAGTGGAAACTAGGATATTGAGTATCTAGGGCAGGTAAGGAGGAAGGAGAATCAAAGAAATCACTAGGGAGGACAGGTGATGACTGATACAACCCCTGGGATGCTGTACCTACCACCTCCCCCTTCCAACCATCCCACACCATGGATGCCAAACAGTTTCCCAATACCATATACCACATACACGTTACAGTTGGTTTCCACAAAACACCCTTCACACAGCAATTTCAAACACAATACAGCTTTATTCTGGAGAAGGGCTAGGGTTGGGGCACCTGGAAAAGGTATAGCTGTGGAGGTAAAAATGGTTAGGAACAATTAGTAACATATGGGCCTGTAGGGTAGACCACCCCAGATGCCCACCCCCCACTGGTACCAGTGATTTTTTTCCACCTGTCCTTTCTGGGTATCCAGGAGTTCACAGGCCTGCTTGGTGTGGCAGGTTGGCCGGCATTGGGGTCCCAGGAACAATAAAACTGAATGTTGATAATTAAGCAGTTACTCCCCTCTATTGCCAGGGCAAGCCCTGGGTACTCACAGTCTTGGAGATCTAGGATGTTCCTGGTGCAGAGAAGCTTCCACCAGTTCAATCTCTGGGGATTTCAGTTCAGGAAGGGCAGAACAGACTGGCAGCAGTAAGTATTCTGAAGACTTGAGCTTGATTTTGAAGGTCTGTCTGCTTGTCCCCTTGACTGAAGATCCTGCAGCTTGTCACCTTCAGCCTATTTAGGCCCACTGCAGAGCTCCCACAGCCACAGAGGACCCAGACCTAGGAGTAGTTCCACAGCCCAGCTCCCTCATGGGTCATGGTGCTCTAGCTCCCCGAGCATGTGCCAGTGGTCCCTTGTGGCCAGCAGACCCCACTTGTTGGGATTAACAAGTTCCTCACCTGACAGAATTAAACTGGGAATTTCCTGGTTTCTCTTTCCTCTCTGCAGAAAATGGCTCTGATGTGCAGCCAGAACAGTCTCTCCAGCTTTCCTGCTTACCAGTGCCTTTGGGCAACAGACTCCAAACTCCAATTTCACAACGATTTCTTTCCTCAGCTGGATTTCAACTGCAGCAACAGGTTCCTGAGCCACATAGGACACCTCACTTTCTCCTGTCCCAGTCTCTCCGATTTAGGACAGCAACCGCCTTTTCTCTGGCTTACTTCCAGTTTCTAGAAAACATTTTCCCCAGCTCAAAGGTGTCCTCTCACTCCCAAACTGGTGCAGGATGGCAGCAGCAGACGTCTCCTCTCCAACAGCAAACTCCAACCAGATGTCTGAAATGGTTAGCTCAGATAGAGGAACTGTGCTAAACAAGAAATCTTCTCCTTTATTCCTCAGAACAACTCCGCTTTAAGCCCTGTGAAAGGCCTTAAATGAATTCTCGCACAGCACTGAATCCTCCTGACTCTATCAGAGCCCAGTACAGACTGAGTTCTCCCAGAATCCTACCCTCTGATTGGCTCTTTCCAGTCATCAATCATAGTCCAAAGCTCTCTGAGATTATCTATAAAGTCTCTTGGCACCTGAAAATAATACACACCTTCTCCCATAAGCCCTTTCAGACAGTTTTGGGCACCTAGTTAGTTGATTGGCTGTCTTTGAGGGGTCAAAGTATCTTAACATGGCATTCAGTGCCCAACTTTTCTAAAGAGTCCCTTTTTCAGTGCCCATGCTGCCAAATGAGACTATTTCAAACATAGAGGGCACAGACTGCTACCAGATACTGGGGCCACTATCGCGACTGCAGATTCTTTTTTTTTTTTTTTTTTTTTTTTTTTTTTTTCAGTCTTCCTGACTGTCACTGGCTCTGATCTAAAACAGTCCTTCTGGAGCAGTGGTAGCCTTATTAATGTTCATGGGGGTGCCTATTAATATTGAAATTCCCCATGATTTCTTCAGCGCTTGCATGCATAACTGCTTGGCTGCTCCTCACTCACCTCCTCCAGGTATCTGACCCCCAACCAGCTGATCAAAGGAGTTGAGAGCACCACAGAAGCGTTTAAACGGCCACGGGCTCTGTGGCATTCCAAATGCACAATTGCGCATGCGTGGACCAGCAGATCTCTTAAAAAAAATTTTCCAGGTTGCTGGTCCCGCTACCAGACACCCGCAGCCCTGATTTGGGACTGGATTGAAGTGCTGGGGCCCAGGAAAGTAGAGCAAGATAAGGTAAGCCCCCATGGGAGTGTTGCATATGACATTCTCATCAGGGTCTACTTAAACTGTTAAAGTTCTGTTGTTTTGAATCATAAAAGCATGTCTTCTGGTCAGGTTTGTAGCACAATGTTTTTCTCAACATGTTATAAGTGTGTGCCAGGCAGCATTAGCCGTGGCTGTCCTTATTCTGGAAGTGCAAACTGCAGCTATGAGAACAGTGTGTTTGTGTAGATATACACGTGTTAATCCTGACTCTCCATCCCAGTGGGCTTCAAAACAAGTTCCAATGACTGATATAGCTGTGTGGCTGCCATGATTAGACAGTGATGCAGTTTAATTCTCATAAAAGTTGAGTGACTTAACCCTGGAAAGTGAATTGTTTCTCAACACTGTAGGTGTAACGGTATTGTTTGCCGACCGCTTCTATTCCAGTTCATTGCACGCTACACGGTTGTGGATACCATACAAAACGATGTAAGCACTGAGGGATTTCCTCAAAGGCAAACCTTTCAGCCAGGGTGGCACATATCTATCTAGTAGGCAGGTTGCAAATGGCTACTACATTTTGTTGACATGGTGGTGGTTCCTTTTTTTTTTTTCTTCCGCACACATGATGCACCCCTGGCTGAGATAATTATTCAGCTGCCACTGCTATAAACAGTAGCTTACAGATTAGTGTCAGTAGCTGAGAAGGTGTGAATGGGTGGGTTGGTGACTATTATGATATGGGCTTATTTTGGACACCTTGAAGTGGACGTGGCAAGCAAGTTGCTGTCTGGCTGGTAGTCACGCCAGACCTGAAGAGATTTGTCCCACACTGTAGTGCATGGTCTGCCATCATTACGAGATCATGGTGAGGAAGATGAACTGATGCCTAATCTGGCACTGAATGTTTTGATTTGAGCTACTATGGAATATCTTCAACCTACAGGCAGTTCATTTTATGTTACCAAAAAAAAAAAAACTTCAACCTTCCAAGGTGGCCAGGGTTAGTTGCGTGAATGACCACCCCTTCACACTACTTGAACATTTCCCACCCTCCTCCTCCTCCTCCCACCCCAGACATTGTGCTTTTACTAAAATAAAATAAAATAAAAAAGCCAGTGGCTGCCTGAGGTGGTGGTTTTTTCTTTTTTTTTTTTTTTTTTTGTTAAAAAGCATTTTTCAGAAAAGATGTGCAAGAAGTAGGGGGCATGCAATAAAGCTGGAGGGGAAAGTTTAGGAGGGAGGTGAGGAAGTATTTTTATTAACTGAGAGGGTGGTGGGTGCCTGGAACAATCTCCCGTGGGGTGGTGAAGGTGAAAACAGTGTTTGGGCTCAAGCATGCATGGGATTGATGTATAAAGGAAAACTGGTATCAAAGTATATTTTTTTGGGGGAGGAGGAGGGTGGCTAGAGACCCAGTAGGGTATGCAGTGGCATTAGAGGCAGAGGAATCTCTATTAAATACAAGAGTTATACCAGTTATGTTTTAATTTTTGTTTCGGTGTTTTTTGTTTTTTTTTACTTATCCTGCTTTTAGTCTACTAAATATTGTAGGTAATGCAGTAATCCGCTGAGAATTATCAGACTCTTCCTGCTAACCACACAATGCTGTTTGTGACATTAGTTTGTCATGGTGAACATTATGATGTCATAAACAAAGGCAATGTGGGGTTAACAGGGGAGAGGCAAATGTTTGCTATGCACACTTTTTAGATGCACTAACAAGCTGTGTTGTAAATCTTGAAAAGAAACATTAAAAATGAAAAAATGGATTTTCTGATGAATTCTAAGTCAAAAGTTTCACCAGGAAAGACCACTGAATTGAGTATCCGCTCATTTCCATATGCATCCTGGGGAGAGGTAATGGGGGATATATACACTCGTAGTAATTACAGTACATAATTGGAATAATTGTACAATGGAATGACAGAGCATTAACAATGTAGAACAGTGACAGCAGTAAAACAGTATGCATACCAAGGTGCAGTAAATACAACAACCGATGGGGGAGACAGCTCTACAAAGATGTACAGTGGGGTGGTGGGAATAAAGTAGATGGGGACTGAGGTGTAGTTTGCAAGGAGGTAACCAGGAGGCAGTGGTAGAAGTGATGGATGAAGAGGAGGGGGAGTAGGTTGGGTAGAGGAGTAGGGGTGAAGAGCTCAGATGTAGTTACAGGAGGTAGTTGGTGAAGCCTTGGAGAAGACAAGAGAAGGAGTTGAAGGAGGTGGCAGTGTGGATGGGAGGACATCCCAGAGTTTAGGGAGGTGGAAGGAGAAAGCAGCTTGGCGGAAGAAGACAACTTAGATGGGAGTGCTAGGGTCTGGTAGCCAGAGCTACGAGAGGAGTAGGAAGAGTGAAGAGGGGAGGAGCTCGGCCAGTGCTGTGAAAAGGAGGTGCCATGTGCAAGATGTCTGGCTGAGAGAGAGAGAGAGAAGAGCGTGAGGTATAGAGGTAACAGTGGTGAGTCAGAGGTGGGCAGTCGAGAGAGAACCAGAAGCAGTGATCAGGGTGTGAAATTCCTATACCTTAGGTGCTCCACGGCAGGCACTATTGTCTCGGGACACCTACTGTTGCTTAGCGCATGCCAGTGGGGCACCTAAAGTATTCCTGCAGAGCTCTGTTTCTCTCTCTCCCCTTCAGTGCTACTCATTTGTTTGGAACTTTTTTTTTTTTTTTTTTTTTTTTAAAACTACGGGAGCTGTGGCGTTATTTTCGGGGCAGAGAGGAGTGCAAGCACAGGGCCAATACCAGATGCAACTGTAAGGTGCACAGAACAGCTCTTCCAAGTGTCAGATGACTGTTTCTCCCAGGCAGATGCGAAGAGTAGGCTAGAGTTGCTTGCTTCATGGCACAGCCAACTGCAAGTTGAAATGGGTCCGTCCGTCACTGCTGGAGGCAGGTTTAAGGCTCGGACAACAATTGGGCTGTTATAAGAATAGTTTGCCCGCCGCTTCAATCCATGTGCTGCTTCAACCCATGCAGTGTGAGTAGGATTCTTCTAAAATTCACTTTTAATCATAATATCGAGGACCCCTGCAAAGCATGGCATTCTATCCAGTTGTCTTAAAATGGGTAGGTCGTGTGCACTTTCACAGAGAGAGCACTTTACTAGTGCATTGGGATAGACTATCGTGATCCAACTGTTTTTATTAATAAAAAAATCCAACCAAAAAGCTCTTAAGAGTTACAAGTGCTTTTTCAGAGGCGGTGTGTGTAAGCGAGGAGCGTGGGGGACTTGGGAGGGAGATGAGGGTGGTGGCAGGTAACACTGCAAAGGTCTCTCACAGCATGGAGGAAAGTATTTTCTCTCAGGAGGAGGATCAGACATGGGGAATAAAGCAAGCTACCTAACTCTATTAGCTAGTTATGTAATAGTAACAGGCAGTCAGTGCTACTGAAAAGCAGCTAGCAGCAGAGACGGCCTCAGGGCCAGGGGCCATTCTAAGTCAATTTTCAGGCTGCAGCAGTCTATTTTCTGTATTCAGCTGCTTGCTGAAATTCTGTCTATATAAAAGGCGTGTGTCTTACTTTACCTACTGGAAGATAAGTAGCCAGGCATCAAATTAAAAAAAAAAAAAGATTTGGAGCACAGCTAGTGCACTTTAAAATGGCTTGGGGGAGGGAGCTACAGTCTACAGCTATTGTCTGTTCTAAAATTGATAAGTACATACAACTAATAGTACCTAAATAAGTAAAGGTTGAAGGCTGGCACTTTCAGAGTTTGATGACTGTAGCATTATAAAGGTTACTGGGGACTGAATTTAAAATGGAAATCTGTCTAAACAACTGTCTGTTAGACTGTTACCCATCTAATTGAAGACAAGTAAAGTAAACCAAACTTCCTCAACAAAAGCTTATCTACTTGGGGCCAAGGAGTCGGTCAATTTTATAGAGGTTTGTTCTATCATAAGTACCTACAATCTAAATAAGGAATCCAAATAAATACAACAAGCTACTTTGTGGACTACCTTAAATTTAAATACAAGGGGGATCTGTAAAAATCTCTTCAAGCATAGTTTTGAAAGCTACTCTGTGTGGGCTACCTTAAGATCTAAATACAAGGGTGATTGTGTGTGTGTGTTTTTTTTTTTTTTTTTTTGTTTTTTTGTTGTTTTTTTTTAACGCAACAAAAAAACCTCTCAAAGCTTTTTATCTCAAGCTACTCTGGGTGGGCTTCCTAAAATCTAAATATAAGGATATGTTAAGGTCTTTAAAGCTTTTTAAAAGCTACTGGGACCACCTAAGATCTAAATAAAAAGCTATTTGGAGCCATAAAGGCAACTGTGAACAAAAAGCAATTAAGAAATAAATCAAACACAGTCAGTTTTTATTGTTGCATTTATTATTGACAAGACAGACAATAATACTTAATCACTCTCTGAGTAGTATAGCCTCAGTCTGCCTTTGCTAACAGACAGTTACTCTTCTTACTTTGAAAGTGCAAGCCACTTAGTGCCACCACCACCAGTGGCACCAAAATTGAAATTATGTGAAAAAGGTGGCATGTAAAAAGTTTCTTGGGCATGTACTTTTATTGCTTACATGCTCCAGTGGGCATGTACTTTTTTTTTTTTTTCTCCCACGAATTTCATACCCTGGCAGTGATAGAGGATATCCAGTCTGGCCAGGATGGATTTTGGAGTGCTGCGATTGACTGTGTCTCCATAGTTAAAAATGGGGAGAATAATTCTCTGCAATGGCTCTGTGTGCGGGCAGGGGGACACACCCACGGTTCCAGTACAAGGCACCTAGTTGTGAGTGGAGCTTTTTGTGGATAGAGTCCATGTGTATAGAGAAATCTAGGTGCCGGTCAAGCCACACCCCAAGGTACTTGAAGGAAGGGACGTCTTTGAGGAGGGACCCATCCAGGGTGTGGAACGAGGGAAAGACTGGAAGTCGAGAGCTTCTGCCAGGTTATGAAGGTCATGGAGACAGTGTTTTTGTATTTAGGGACGGCTGATTAGAGTGGACCCAGAGCTGGATGTTAGAATCCAGTAGAAGACTGGTCATCAGATCAGCAGGGCAGGAGCCAGAGCCAAATACGAAATTTGTAACAGCTAAAACATCTTATTTATGAAAGCACGTGCTGAAGAACAGAGTTGCTCTTTAAAGCAGCAGTACTAGTTAATCAGGAATTGTTTTTCCACTTTATTTTTTGCTATACTTGTGCTCCTTGAAATGTGGTTCCTGGGTCTGCAAACCGTATTTCAAACAGAGGCTTTTTTTGGCTACAATTTATGTAAACCCCCTACAAATGGGGGTTCCCAAAAAGTTTTCCTTGAGCTTGCCTAAATGCTCACTGCCAGGCTGGTGTCCTGCGTTTTAGCAGTTTAAATGTGATTACCAGAGCTTGTATAGCCTCTGTGTACTGTCTCTTTAAGAGCTGCTTGATTGCAGCATAAGTAATCTGAGATGGAGCTCTGTTGAAAGATGTAACCATTTGCTGAAAACCATTTAGAATGATGATGATAATGTAGTTTGTCTAACTTGCATTCTTTGTAGTAAGGACTGTTTTGCTTGTCTCCACTATCTTGGTCCTGGACTGCAAATTGGACCAATCTGTTCTGGTGGGACCCAAAATGTAGCCGGACTACAGCAGCTGTCTGAATTCAAAATCTATAGGAACTGTGGTTTGAGTTTTTGTGCCTTTTTTGCAACTAAAGGGGAAGCTCTTGCTTTGACTGACAGCCAAATCAGCCAACCAAATATTTTGGATCTTGGGGAAGTCCCAGGCTGCTTGCAGTTTTCAGTTTAGTTCTGAATTGGAAGCTCAAGAAGAAGGAGCTGAAGTAATTTGGGGCAGAAATCCTGAGTGGATTCGCATGGGAAAACTGTGAAAGGGCTGAGTTTTTGGCTGCATGTCTGCTGCTGCTCCATGAGAGGGAGAGAAGAGAATTATTTTGGACTAAATCCAAGTTTGTGTGACTAAAGTAAGCTACTGAAATGGGCCAGGCTCAACCTGAAGACCACCGAATATTTTTGCTAAATGCAATCGATCTGTCAGGAGTTCCAGCTACCCCTAAGCTCTCGGTGTATGCAGAGACTTTACAATTGTGATCGGGGAGCACTTTGCCTGGTACAGTAGAATTCCTGTACATGTAAATGTGCTATGAGCTGCTAGTGGGTTGTGAGTTAGTTCCCCACTGTGTGAACTGTGTTCTGCTTGCTAGAAGCTGTATCCAGCCCAAAACTGACTGCATCTGAACTTGTGTCCATGCGGTCTGGGCTTTGCCAGACTGGCCCAGCCAGACTACCCACTGCACAGAGAAGCCATCGACGAGAGACCTGCCTGAGGATCAGCCCCCCTGCTCCACGTTTGAACAGGAACACCTCTGCGACTTGCTTGGGCCCTGCTTCTCCTGGCATTCCAGATCAACCACCTGCAGTCTCGATTTTCGTCCAGCCTGTGTCCAGTCTTGGGTATCGTGAGTAAATACCAGGGCAGCTCCCTGCACCAACAGCTTAATTGAGTGTGTCATCTGATTGATTGTCTTGTTTAGTTTCCTTTACAAACTGAGCCCTCTGGCTGTGGATTACAAATATTGTGTACTATGCATGTTGTGTTTTCCATCACAGGGCCCCAACCAGCTGCAACACCGGGCAACTATCCTGGCTAGCCCATCTCTTCTCCACCTGGGTACCCAGAGGTGGACTGTGTGGGGAAACTCAAAGTGCATGCATAACTGCTTGATTGATACAACCTTTAAGCTAATTAACCTGATTTTTGGCCCTCCCTTGTTCAAGTCCCCTGAATAAATCGGATCTTACTTTTTCTGCATGTAATCTGACTGTGGTTCCAGTTTGTGCTCAAAGTCCTGTACTGTTGCTATTTGCTGTGCTTAACCTTGTTTTACAGGGGGTCCCGAGGAACCAGCCCTGGTGGTAAATGCAAACAGTGTGGGTACTTGTGTGGTGTACTAGGGGTATTGTGAAAGTGATTATTGTACAGTGTTCAGGCCATTAGAGAGGAAAGAGGGGGTTACAGTGTCCCGGAGGGCTGTGCCCAAGTTAGCTTGACCACTACCAACCCTGATCTCTTGGTGAAGGCACCAGTTTCAGAACTCTGACCCCTTAACCTGCTACTAGCAAAGCAGGCAGGGCATACCTCTCAACTGTACCACATTATGAGGAACGTTCCTCATTTTACTTCACAAAAGCTCTCTGTTCCACATTGTGAGGACTTGTTCCACATTCAAAGTCAACATTTTAAAGCAAAACCCATAGTAAATGATATAAAAATACATTATTCAATTAGTAACAGACTTTCTGAACATAAATGAAACATTTTAACAATGTTTTGAGCTTCTAGGTAAAGATTTGATTATGTTCCATATTTGCCCATTTGTTCCACATTTTGACAGGCAATGTTCCACATTTGGGGGACAAAAGGTTGAGAGGTATGGGCAGGGGTAGTAGGCCTTTGGATAGCGCCACCTAGGGGTTACATTTAATAATAAAAAGGGTCTGAGAAATAGCTTTCTGATGTCTTACACCAATCTTTTATTAACACACATCTTTGGAAAACCATAGTGGGTTTTTCCTTCTTTTGTTCTTGCTATCCAGACAGACACACTGTGATGTGACCATGGTTATTGCATCCTTCAGCCTTGTCCAATATTCCTCACCACTTCTTTCTGTTGCATTACTAAGGTTGTCTCTTAGGCAGGCCTTCATGTTTAAGTCTGCCCTCCTGAAGTCAAGGAACTTCAGTTTGGAGTGTGGTGTCTGCAGTCCTTTTTTACCTTGTAGACTCCACACACTCCAAACTGAAGGTCATTGACTTCAGGAGGATACACAAGCAGGCAGCTAAGTAGGGGGGGAAGGAAACCAAAGGCAGACTTGGTGGATCGTATGGTCCCCATCTGCCAACAACTTCTATGTTTCTATACATATAGAGCCTAATCGTATGCTGAACAAGGTGTAACAACACTTTTAAAAATGTTGTTGTTGTAATAGCACTAATGCACTCCCAGGGGTTATGTTAATGGTCAGTTACCTACCCTTTAGGGGCATGTGGCACTCTATGCCTTGCATTCTTACACCCCTAGAGGGTGATTAACATACTATTAACATAACCCCTGATCATGTCTTATTGCTTTTATAATAGTTGTGAAGCCACAGGAAATATGGCGGCTTTTTACTGAGAGCTTGCCTTCCTCTTCACGTAGCTGCATCGCCTCTTGTTTCTTAGCACTGTGCTGCATGTTCAGAATCTCCGTGTCTATCGGCACACACACTGCAGCATGGATCATGAAGTACAGAAATTAATTTGCAGGCACAGTTTAGGCAGTTTGCTTACTAGTTTATGAAATAAAAATGTTAACTGACAACTCAATCAGAGCTTGATGATGACAAAAGCCATGCCGAGCGCTGTCACTGGGAGGCACGTACACTAAATGGGAAACCAGGGGAATGTGAACTAGAGGATGCACACACATGCGTGGTCGGCAGCTGCCTGCATCTTATTAACATGGGCTAATTCAATGTAAACAAATGGCACAAAACAAGCAAATATCTGGCAGGAAAATAAAAGAAATAATAATTAATTAAAAAAAAAAAAAAAAAAAAAAAAAAAGTTCCTGCATAAGGGGTCATGGAGAACAACATACTGGAAAGGGTAGCTTTTGTTATCTACTGCTGCTTTCAGAGGGATGTGAACAGTCTTCCAGCAGGGGTAGTGGGGGGAGGTGGGCTACAGGCATGCATGGGATCAGTATAAGGGAAAACTGGTTATCAATGTGAAGGGAGGGAGGTGACCAGAGACCAGGTAGGGTCAGCAGTGGCAGAATAGTCGAGGGGAGGGGCAGACTAGGTGGGCCAAATGGTCTTTATCTACCGACACATTCTCTGTTTCTATTTTGACTCGAGAGCAGGGAGGGTGGAAGAAGTTGGGACTGACTGGGTTGGAGGAGTGTAGTTAAGGGTATCATTTGCCACTAGAATCAATTTCTCTTGTAGGCACACTGTTTGACACTAGTATTTGTGCATACATCTGAAACTGCATCTATCCAGAAAATAACACCATTAAGTATGTAATCTCCCCAAATCTGAGAAATTGCCACCTTGGCTAGGTCAGAATAACCTGGAAGAGATGAAAAAATTGCATAGAGCCAACATTTGCTATGCATGTTACGGAAAAATAAATGCCATAGCACAGGAAATTATTTGGGACTGGAGGAAAAGATGCATATATCCAAAATCTGCATACATATGGAATTGGACTGTGTGTTTTGTTTGTTTGTTTGTTTATTTATATTGTAGGACTTGAGGACCAGGTGAGGGTGGAAGTTGAACTTGACTGAGGCAGGAGAGGGGTAGTTAAGGGGTGCCATTTACCACTATTTCTATTGTAGTCTGGTAAACCCAGTGCCAAGGATCCAATGTGTGTTCCTGGAGCAGCCTTCCAGCTGAGGTAGTGTAGGCGAAAACAGTGGCGGGGTTCAAAAATGCTTAGATCTGGTCAGTCTGCAGCAAAACTGGTCTTGTAATATTTGCTACTTTGTACTTCACCATTGTCTTGTTTGTTGTGAACTGTATGTTGTACTCTTCCGGGTCATGCTTGAAAATAGGCAGGTTTTTGCCTAATGCACCTACCTGGTCAACAAAAGCTAATAAATAAAAATGAAGGTGTGGGGGTGGAAAAACAGAAATTGGGTGGGCCAAGCGGGCCCTTATCTGCCATCAGATTCTGCGTCTTTAGCCAAAGTGTTGAAACTGAGCTGAAGACTGGGTCTGAATCCGAACCGAAGCTGGCAGTTTCCACTTTCGCTCACTCTTACCATTGATGCAGAACCCAAGGCCACAGTAATCCCAGTCAGGGCTCTCAAGGACGTGGGCGCCTGCATCCTTTACGCACATTTTGAGTGTCGGGATGCTCTGACTTTTTCTGCGAGAGTCCTTGAGACTCTCAGCAACCAAGCTCCAGGAGTCACTTCAGGACTTTTTTTTTTTTTTTAATGTTACAGAGGGGGAGTTGTAACAAATTAGGGCTACTGCTCAACTAAAAAAACTCTTGTTAGTTGAGCAGCGGACATAATCGCCAGTGCCAGTGGCTCTGTAGGTAGCACACTCGCCTGAGGCCGGGAGATCAGAGGGCTGTGGGTTCAGTTCTCACATCTGGCACCTGGGTTAATATCCCAGTACTGACACTGTAGTGTAGCATGAGAGGGTGCTGCACTTGAGGTGCTGTCTTTCGGATGAGACGTTAAACCGAGGTCCCATCTGCCTGGTCTGGTGGTAGTTCAGGTGGATGTTAAAGATCCCATGGCACTTATCGAAAAGAGTAGGGAATTTCCGCAGTGTCCTGGCCAAATTTTCCTCATTAACAAAAAAATACCACCAACAGCTTAATCTGGTTCAAGGTCAGTTGCCATTCATCTGTATTCCCTTCCCCGGTCGTGACTGAAAACAGGCAGGATTTGTCTAGTGCAGTTACCCGTCAACAAAAACTAAATAAAATAATAAATTTGTTTGGATATACCCTCTGAAACATAAAATAATGTAGATTAAAATGCCCCAACAGAAACTAATGGAGCTTTCTGCAGAATACTACAGTAAAAGCTGTGCTGACACAGGGCCGGCTCCCATGTATTTGAATGGGACTAATTTTCCGAGGACTCCTACCGTTGTGGACTCTTTTTTTTTTTTTTTTTTTTTTTTTTCCATTTACAGTCCGGACCCCAATCAAAAAATCCTACCAAGAGCCCTGCCAGTGTCTGCTAGTACTTCCTATGCATGTGAGGGGAGCTTGAGATGGTGTGCTTACAAATTTCTTAAAATGTACTTTACACGCTTTTACTTGCTCCGCTTTTTTTTTCCTTTTCTTTCCACGCCCGCGTCCGCCTCTGCTCCGGGTCACGGACTCCAGGATCCCCGCCACCGGATATCGCCGACTCCCCACGGTCATCCCTTGCTTGCCCCCAGAGAGCGGCCGCGGCCCACCCCAGCTTATCGGGCCGCTGAACTAGTAACTAGTTGGGGAATGGCCCGTGGCCAATCAGGGCATTCCTGGAGCAGAGCGTCATATAGACGCTGGGCGGGCTTTTCTCCCTTTTTTCTCCCTGAGGAGGCGGGACGGCAATGACGCCAGCGTCCGCCCGCCTCTCTTCTCCTCCCCCCATGTTGGCGTCGGCTGCGTGGAACTCCCGGTCTCCACCAGGGGTCCCCAGAGCACAGAGTGCTACCGCACCCTCCCCGAATGGGAGAGCTGCCATCAGGCGCTCGATCCTACTCCCGGCCCGGCCCTCCGGCGGCCGGATCCGTTCCCGAACCGGGTGCGCGGCGTTACTGGCAATCCCACCGCTGCGCCCGGCGGGCTGGCCTTGCTCAGCTTTTTGAAATCTCACACGGGAATATTACTGTAGCTGGGCAGGGACTTCAAACTTGTATCATCATGATGTCAACATAGTGTTCCTCCGTTCAATCAATTCAAGGCTGTGTGGGGGTAGGCACCCTAAAGCATGCTGAACCTGTGCCATTTTCTGGAGGTTCTGATTGATTTTTTTTAAACCTTAGTTTGGAGCTTAATTTTGCAGTAGGTCTTTATTTAGTAAGAAGGCTATAGGTAGTGGTAGATGAGACCCAGAAGGACGCCAGAGGTAGTGTTGTACCACTCCAAGTTCTTTTTAGATTCCTTTCCCTTCATTGAAAATGGCAAAAGGGTGGGCAATGATGATTAAAACTGTGTTTGCACTTTAAACTCAAAGGATCTTTTTTAGAGCCTCAGAATGGGCTGCAGTGCTTCCCCTTCACCGACTGTACCTCTCTGAAGCCCCCAGCGCGGCATGACTTCAGTTCTCTGAGGAGCAGGACAGGGAAGAGTACTGCATCATGTGAATAAAATGCAGACCTTACAGACAGCTGTTGTCACCATTGCCACAGCAGTAACGCTGCTGCCATGCAATGCTGGCAACCTGGGTTTGTGATGAGCTTGGGAGCCAGGCCCAGCTTGGGGGTAGGGGGAGAAGACACACCTGGGAAGAGGGGTGGTATGCTCTGTTATGATTCCATGTGGATGGCGACAGGTGGAAGCTGCAGATGGAGCCACTTGGGGGCATGCCTCTGGTTCTGGCAGCGATGACGCACTCTACATGCATGCTACCTTGCAGCCTTAATCGGTGGCATCCCAGGAATGGGCAAAACTAGTGGAACCCAAACCAGGGCTGTCTGACCCTGGCCCTGCTGATCCTGACCTCTGTGTCATTTGGCCTGTGACTGACCTGGCGGGAGCTCCAGGGTGTTTTGTTCCCTGAAGGCTGCCTCTGCGGGAGTGCTGCCTTAATGGTACCATATTGCTGTTGTGCTACTTTTTTTTTTTTTTTTTTTTTTTTTTACAGCCAAGTCCCTTCTCCTATATAGTTACTGTTCTAACACCATGCCGCTTATGTGCCCCAGGCCCATACCCCAACCTCTCAGCCTTAAAAATTATAGCACTGGCCTTCAAAATCATATAGCAAAGGGTCAGAATGTGGAGCACTTTATTTTAAACAATATTATGTCTACAGATAGTGGACCCCATATAGTTGGTGATAAGGAATGTTTCTATAAACTTAGTTCAATGATTTAATAGTTCATGTGTCCAGAAATGGCTCTAACATTATGAGGAACATCAGTAAACCTGTGGGGAGCAAGGGTAAATTTGAGTGTGAAAATCATAGCGCTAAGGAATTCATAGCAGTTGAGAGGTATGCCCAGGTGGCAGAGGAGGTGAATTGAAGCCCTGCTCTGCCTGTGGTGCAGAAGCAACCATCGCAGCAGTGCTGCCTCGGAGGCAACCTTCGGAATGAAAGATCCTTCAGCCAGGAGCTCCAGGATGGGAGGGAATTACCTTGACAGACTCTCAAAGGAACCCACCATGGAGCGAGTACACTGTGGACCTTGGAAGATGCAGTATGCGGGAGTGGGGAAGGACAGGACTGGAAGGTGGCTGCTGGAGGTGGGCAGCTCCAGTAAAGTAGGAGGGAACAAAATGTGCTTTAAAACAAAATGCACAACTCTCAACTTTTTAAAATTTTTTTTTTTTTTTTTTTTTTTAATTGAGGCTGCAAAGCAGACTCCTCTTTGACAGTTGCATGTATCCTTTTCATTGTGACGGTCCCACTTTAGGGATTTGGAATACATTTCCTTAGTGTCACAAGAGGGCAGTATTGTATGGAAACTGGTGGCAGCTGCCTTGTGTGCTTGGCCATCTGCTGATCTGTGCTGTCTCTGGTATCAGAAGTCAGAAAGGGTACCACAAACTCTTACTTTGACATGTAAAAGTAAAACAAGCTGGCCATTTTAAATGTGGATGAATAAAAGGTTAAGAAAATGAGGAGAGAATAAAATTGCATTTTATACACCTTCATTTCCAACCTGAGATTTCATTTCATTATTGCTCACTTGTACTGGGCAGTTGCAGTGCTGTTTGGCACAGAGGGCAAAAGAGCCAAATATCTTTACTAAAACTGAAAACATTGACAAACCTGCAGACAGTCACTACTTACAGTTACTTGGACCTTTGGCTGGACTCAATCTAAAGTTTTATCACACAACTTGACAATTTCATCTCAAGCTACGTGCACTGGTGGCACTCTTTCAGAAGTAATGGTTGCCTTTCCTGCCTATTTTGAAAGCAGATTGTCTCTTACTGAATTGTAGACCGAGCTGCTTCCACCACTTGTTATGAAAAAATTAAAAAAAAAAAAAAAAACCTCTAGAATTTCTTCTGCACATTGATCTTGCAATAGAAGTTTGAAACACACCACTGTAATTTTGGACAATAAATTTAGATTGGTCTTCATAGTTATCAGACTGCTTTTTTTAAGTACTTTCAGAATAATTTGCTGCCTTCTCAGAGTTAGTTGTGATTTTGCAAAGGCACAGAATAACAATTCTGCCTAAGAGCTTCCAATAGACCTGCATCGTCTCCGCACCAGGCGATTTAAACTCTCCAAGACTCAGATTCCGATAGACTTGCTTCACAATGGGCTGCATCTCCTAATTCAGTTACAAATGCAGGTTTATCCATTTTATAAAGTTGTTTTAAAAGATAGAGGGAAACATAACTGTACCTCTCCAGCGGGGTGTGTGTGTGTGTGTCAGCTCTCTATTCCAAGACATACTTGCAGAAGCAGTATGGCGCTGTGGTTAAGAGCACTGAGCTACAAATCTGAAGACCTGGGTTTGAATCCCACAGCCCCACTTGTATACTGTGTGACCCTGAGCAAGTCGGTTAACTTCCTTGTACTCCCAAGTCACACCTTGAAATAAGCTTCGACTTTTAGTGAGCCTTTCCTGGTTAAACAATCTCTTCCCCACCCCCAAGAAAAGTTTTATTTTGCAGTTAACTATTTCCTGGTGAAAATAAATTACTACCTTGACCATAAATGTTACTGTCTGAAAGCACTAATCGGGCATTTTTGTAGTGCCTGGGTAAAGCTGTGCCTTTTCCAGTGTTTTTTCCTTTCAGGTTGGCAGAACTAATTTAGAACCTTACTGAACCAGTGCCATTTTATTTAAATGCTCTATGACTTTTTTTTTTTTTTTCCTCCTGGGTCTGATAAGGTTATGATTATTTTTAAAATATTGAACTTTGGTGCTTTAATATGCTGCCCAGCAGGTCTTTATCTAGAAACACGGCTGGTAGTGGTGGAAAAATCCAGAAAGAAGGCTGGAGGTGGCAAAACGAGCTCGATCTCTGAAAGATCTAGTGGCCACCGCCCATCGGCACAAAGGTTGGATTTCCGGCTGCGACACCAGTGACCTGGGTTCAGGAATGGACTCTGGTTGCTGGAGGGCTGGCCGAGGGGGGGGAGGGAGCATCCACAGATGGCTCACCTTCTCCGGGGGGGAAGGAGGGGATGTAGCTTGGCATCTGCCAACCACTGGTGGAGGCTGGGGGCTCAGTATGACATCCAACCCACGATGTCTGGGGAGTGACGGATGTTAGCGTTTGCCTAGATATCACTGCACATTGTTCCCCTGGAGGAAAAACTCGAAAATGGCGCCCTGGCCGGTCGGATGATGGCCTCCTGATCCCTATACCTGGGCTCCGGACCATCTGTCACCTCAGCAGCACCCAGGGTAATTGGAAATATGGCCAGAAGGCTAAACCCTATGCAGGTAAGGGACCCACCTAATGAAGGGATTCATCTGGGATACCTGGGCTGGCTGCGATGTGGGCGGTGGGGTCGGGAGTGCCAGGATGGGGCAATCCATGCCGGTCCTGAAGGAGATTGGCCGGTGCGTGGGAGTGGATAAATACAGCATACACAAAAAAAAAAAAAAAAAAAAAGCTAGTGGAGTCAAAACGGCAAGACAGGAAAATGATACAACTTTTAAGATGCAGTCGGTCATAGCTTAATTCTGAAGTATTTTTATTTTTCCTTTTGTTCATTAGAAAGTTTTCTATGTGATAATATTGTGCTGGGTGTGTGCTATCTCTCTCTCTCTCTCTCAGCTGACACATCTATCACGATTCCTCTCCACTACATCAACAGTAGTGTTATCTCACTGACAGTGACATCACAGGTGACTGACCTAGCAGTCACCGAGTGGCTGTTCCTAAGCAGCAGTGATGTCAGTCTTGGGTCAGTGCTGATACGTTGTGTGTGTCATAGAGATAGATATATCAGCTGCCAGGCAGAGTGCTGTCCTACACATCACACCAACTAACATCCACTAAAGCAGATAAAATACCTCAAATATAACCGGTATGGGTTGACTGCTTGCTTGTAAAACTAATATTAGTTTTAGGCAGCACACACTCTCTGTGCATGCAAAATATGCCCTAATAATAAAGTGGTCATTCTCACAGTGGTGTAACACAAGGCGTACTAACTATGAATATTTGCCTATACAGCACCTCTTTGGTTCAACGCACTTCCCAGAGATATATCGACCTTACCAAAATTGGGTCCATACAAACAGATGCTCCATCCGCATCTCACGGCTAATGGTTCCTGGGACTGCTTCACCTAAGCTACAACCCTTCCCTCCCTTTTCTCTGCCCTCTATCTCTTGCCTATTCCCCGTTCCCTCCATCTTTTAACTGTCGCCCCTCTCTCCTGCTCCAGTACTCCTCGTCCTCCCTTTCTACCATTACCTAGCTTTCCCTATATCTAGTCAACGCAAGTTTGACTAGGCCTTTGGCTGCCCCCTCTACTTTTGAGTTCTCCTGACACCGCCACGCACAATCTCTTCCTCTTTCTCTCGCCTTCTCACCTTCCCATCTATAGGTTTGTTTGTATTTGCAATGTATAGACATTTATTGCTAGATGTTTTTATTAGAAAACTCTGATGTTAGAATGTGTTTGGCTTTTTTTGTTAGAAAAGTCATTTTGCCTCCTTTTGTATTTTTTCACACCCTTCCTCATTGACGTGGAACCTCTGTAAAAGTGTTGCTATGTGCTCTGAGGTATTGTAATCTGAGATTGAAATGAAATATATGGCTATTTTATTTACTACAGTACAGTGCCACTCCTAATTGTTTGTTTTTAAATGCCTTCCCCTTCATAAACAGTAGACTGAGTGGAAAATCATGGTTAAACTGTTTTGTTCTCTTTAAATTAAAAGGTTCTGATAAGGCTTGGCTCGCCTCGGAACCATATGTGGTTCTTGCTGCCTTTATTTCACTTGGCCTGAGCATGTCATCGTGTGTGAGTGATGTGATGTGATGCTGAATGCAGTGACGGAGTCCCAGCAAAACCCTGGGAATCTGAGGTGGCCATCTGGACAGAAACTGAACTTTTTAGCTGCAGAATTAACAAGCCGCTTTGTCAATGCCGAATGTTGCTTGCTTCTATGTGCTGTTTAGGTATTTGAAGTCATTGGAGTGCAAATATTGAAAATTTGTGAACTTACGGCGTGCGTGGGAACTGTGCAACACACGCCTAGAATGTAATTTTAGGAATTTTCACCAAATTTTCAAACTAGCCATTTAAGACCTCTGCTCATGAACAGTGTCACTGTGATTTTGTTAATGTGTCCCATACATTGTTTGACACCGACTCACGCCATTCTGGCGCCATACGGGTGGAAACACATTTTGGGTGAGATGTGAAAATGACAGCTGTACTACTCATAAGAAGGTGTGGTAAATGGCAATGTTCAAAATCTGAGTGAAAATATTGAAATTAGGAACTTACGAGCGCCTAGGAACCGGCGCAACGATGTCAGAAACAGTCATTTTTGGGAATTTTGCACCAAATTTTCAACATGGGGTTTTGGGACCCTTCTCATGAGTGATGTCACTGTCATGGCGGTGTTCAGGCCCAGGGTGATTTCGCAGTCACTGCGCCGAAATCACCCTTCGGCCCGAGTAACGCCATGACAGTGACATCATTCATGAGAAGGGTCCCAAAACCCCATGTTAAAAATTTGCAGCAAAATTCCTAAAATGCCTGAGATATGCAACAAAGTTGAAACCCCTATCTAGGCTATTATACAGCTTATCGGCATTTCCTCAGTTCGCGGTCGGCTTTGAAGAGTGCAGACGTGTTCCCGGTCCACCAAGATCGCTGCCCGGAGGTAAGTATGGGGTGAGGGGGGCGGGGAGGCTAAAGTGCAGGGTGGGTGTGGGTTGTGGGGTCGGGAGATGCCCGCGACCGCTGCTTGGGTTAAAAAGACGCTGGACTGCCATACGCTGGGGTGGGCTCAGCGGCACAAGGACGTTAGCTCAGCCACGGGAATTGGGCACCCCGACGGCGGGTGATTTCATTGCCACGCTTGGGTGGGCCTCAGCGGGCACCCACAACCGGGAGAGACTCAGCTCAGCCGACAGAGATTGGGCACTTGTCGGCTACGCAGTAGGTGCGGGGCGCGCACGCCTTCGCGGGGGAAGCTACGCTTTTATCTCTGCTCACTGAAGCGTAGTTCTTTCAATCTAGAGGTTACAGCATTTTGAGCGTGTCATAGACAGCTCCAAATGCATTGGCTTACAGGGGTCACGCTGCCAGCTCACTGACTGAATTGGAGGAGGAGGTGACACACCCTGAAATCTCCGATGATGGCACTATGTTTCTTGCACATGCGCAAGCAACATAAAATGCCTTTGTAGGTAGAGCCACTGATTTCCTCCCTCCTAAATATGGTCAGTGTAGTTTGACCAAATCATAACTTCCAGGTTTCCTACCCCCCCACCCCCACACACACACAAATTGTGTACCAATCAGCATGCTTTGCATATTTTTTTGTGTTGGTAAAAATTGTTGCCATGGATCACAGGTGCCAACCAATTTTGTTGTGGGCAGACTGGTATGGTGGCAGAGGGCTGATGAACAAAATGTAATCCTTATAGCATGGCCCTCAGGTGGCAATGGGTAGCCAGCATGAGAGTGGGCACACTAGGATATGGAGAATAGGCAGGAGGACCCTTAGACCACCAGTGGCATGCCCACTGGGCGAGGGAGTGTGTTGGTGGAGTGGAGGGGAGCACAGTACCATTTGGAGTGTGTGTTTGGTGGCTCGGGGAGAAAACTAGGTAACATACCTCTGATGTCCCTCATGTTACCCCTCAAAATTGCCCTGTCCCTCATGGAAGAGGTGCTGCGCGCGCGCGCACACACACACACACACACACACACACACACACACACACACACACACACACACACACACACACACACTGCTGTAAACTCGGACTTCAAAGTAGAAATTAATAATATTCTGAGATGCTAAACTAAAAAAATAAACTTTGTACAAGTAAAGGCAGTGGTTTCCAGAGTGTTCTGAGCTTGTAGCTCAATGTTTGAGGATGTGTCCCTTATGAGTTGGTGCCCCTTATTGCCCTTCATTTTGAGTGCCCCTGTCCCTCATTTCAGCGACAGAAGGTTGAGAGGTATGCTAGGTAATCGGGATGGCTGTAATGCAGGGGTGAAGGAGGGGGGGGCCCCCAGAATGTTTGTGAACAGAGGAGGGCCGTGGACTGGGGGACCACCACATGGGCTAGATGGCCACGTGTCTGCCAGTCACATCTAACAATCCTACCTGACGCTGTGTTTGCAGGCCAGTCTGCTAACATCTGAACTGGGTATTTATTTCGGTGTGCACTTATGGGCTAGGGAGGTTCTACCCAGCGTTGTTCTTGGACTTAGCATCTCTGTTTTGGGTGGTGGTTGGTTTTTTTTTTTTGTCTCTTCTCCCTCTCCCCCACCGCAGGTGAAAAGAACCCTGTTTGTCACCTCTCCCCAACAGGACAGGTAGTAATTAGTGACCCCGTCCCTACTTATGAACATACAAATGCATGAAAATTGCTAGCAGATACAGGCCCTAAGGTCTCATCGAGTGTGCAGCAACTGATTTTACCTGCAGCTGCCCCACCCCTTTCCAGTAGTAATCCTCACCTCCCTGATCCTGTCCCAATCGACTTCAACTATAGCACCTCCTCTGGCAGTGCATTCCACTTGTCCACCACCCTCTCTGAAGTATCTTCTCATCTCCTTCTCAAGCCTCCCCCAGTTTCAAACTGTGCCCCTGTGTCCCTCCCTTCTTTAATCTAAAGATTCCTCTATGCTGCACCTATTTATGCCTCTTCAGTATTTGAAGATTTTGATCATATCTCCTCTATCCCTCCTTTAGTCTGTCTTTGTAGGGTTTTCCTCCATTCCTGTGATCATCCTGGTTGCTTTGCATTGACCCACTCCAGCAGCTTCACATCTTTCTTTAAGTAGGAATGCCAGATCCACACTCAGTACTCCAGGTTCGGTCTGACTAGTGACCTATACAGTGGTAAGATAACCTCCTCCCTCCTTCTTGAGATGATACTCCTGGCAATACACCCCAGTATCTTATTAGCTTTAGCTGCTGCCTTCCGGCAATGTTCTGAATGGTTCATTTGCCCCGTGATTAGCACCACCAGATTCTTTCCTCCTCTGCAGTGGCTAACTGTACCCCCAGTCTGTAGCAAGACTTGTGTTTTCTGGCACCCAAGTGCATACCGTTGCACTTTTGTTTGCATTGAAACCCAGCTGCCATGTGTCTGACCAGTGTTAGAGTTTATCCAGGTGTTCTTCAGTCCCAGTCAGTCTGTCTGTTGTCCGCCACTGCACCTGTCTTCATGTCATCTGCAAACAGGCTGATCTTATTGCTTACCCCATCTGCTATGTCTGCAATAAATATGCCAAACAGCACTAGACCCAGCGTTGAGCCTTGTGGAACCCTACTTGTCACAGCCCTTGGAGATGAGAGTTCTCCTCTTACAACAAGCCTCTGTTGCCTGTCATCCAACCAGTTTTTGACCCACTCCACCATCCTCTCCCCCACCCCCAGGTACCTCAGCTTTCTAACCAACCTCCCATGTGGCACTGAATCAAAGGCTATGCTGAAGTCTAAGTACAGGACATCTATTGCCTGTCCCCTGTTGACTGCCCTTGTTACCTAGTCATAGAACTCCACCAAGTTCGTCTGGCAGGATCGACCTGACACAAACCCATGCTGCCTGTTGTCCTGGAGACCAGTCTCCTCCAGAAATGCTACCAGCCTCTCCTTGACAGTGGACTCCATGAGCTTCCTCACAATGAAGGTGAGGCCGACTGGCCTATAGTTCCCTGACCCATCCTTGGGCCCACTTTTATGGATGGGCACCACATGTGCCATCCTCCAATCCTGGGGCACGCAACCAGTCCTCAGGGAAGTACTAAATAAGTCTGCCAGTGGTCCTGCCAGGACCTTTTGTCCTCTCGCTTTGCACTCTAGAGTGTATTCCGTCTGGACCTGGTGCCTTGTCTACCCTCAGGGCTCTCAGACATTCTAACACTCTGCTCTCTTGGATTGCCCCTCTACAAGCTCTCCCCCAAATCCCCTCTGCTCTTTTCCTGTGGGATTGACCCTAGTTTCTCTGGTAAACACTGACCAGAAGTACTCACTGAGTGTTTCCACCTGCTCCTCCCCCATCTCCGCCCACCCTGTCCATCTTAATCCTAACAATGTGATCCTTACAACTTTCTCTCGTATCTGAAGAAACTTTCTCCCTCCCACTATCCCCTGTGCCAGCCTAAGCTCCTTGCTGCCCTGCCTGATCTGCTCACCTCTCTCAATTTCTTCACATACTCCTCTCATCCACTTCCGTTTGGATCTCATGTATTTTTGAAGGTGGCCCTTTCTCCCGAACACCTCCTGATTAACCAGCTTGGTCTCCTGGACCAGGCCTTCTTGCTTTTGAGCTTTGAGCACAAGTTTGTGGCCTCTGCTAACCTAAGCTTGACAATCCCACATATCTGGTTGGCATCCATTTGTGGTTGGATTCTGGTTACTTGCCCCTCTAGTATGACCCTCATCCTACCGAAGTCTGCCCTCCTGAAATCAGTCACCCTAGTCCTGATACTAGCTGTCTCCTTACTCATGCTAAGTGAAAACCACTCTGAATGGTGGTCACTGCCTACCAGGGATCCTCCACCCTCACCCCCTGCACACCCTCACCATTTGTCAGCACTAGGTCTGGCATGTGCTCCTCTGGTTGGCTCCCTTACCAATTGTACCAGGAAGCTGTCCTGGATAGCATCCAGGATAACCTGTTCTTGTCACTTGTGGTAGCAGGGGTACTCCACTCCACCCCTGATATGTTGAAGTCGCCTACTATATTTTCTCTCTACTTCTTTCTTTAGCCAGTTAGAATTTTCCCCCCTGACAGTACAGCATGCAATATGTCACATATAGAATAACACTTCAGCCGGAGGCTGACATTTCTGTTCCCATTTCCCTTCATATCTCATCAGCACTGGGACCTCAGAGACTGATACTCAAACCTGTGAAGTGTTTGATAGCTTAAACATTAATGAAAGTGAAGGCGCATCTTAAAACCATACTAGCTGGATGCTGTCACCACATGTTCCATGGGAAAACATAAAAATGGCACAAGATTCACCGAATTTTCACGGGGTGTCACCATTAATACAACTTTACTAAAATTAAACTAAAATCGTAAAATGAGAGAGGAAATAGGTGAACAGCACTGGAGAGAGACAAAATTCACGTTTGCACATTTCTGCAAGTAGGGGTCGACCTTAACCTTTTTTTTTTTTTATGTTCTTGTTATTGGCACTGACCAACAAACAAGCTGATTCAAAATTACACAAGCCTGCAGATAGCTGCACTAGTCCACAATATTCATGGCAAATTTTCCACACTTAGGAAAAATAAAAGCCAGGAAATATTCCAATTATTGCACGTTTTATCCTGCTGCTATTTTGCTTCCTGCCCCAGTAAATTAAAGAGATGCTATGCAGCCCCACACAGTCTGTATCCCCTCCCCATTATTGTGTACCATGGCCCCCTCACTTCCCCCTCCGAACCAGGTGCTTCCCACAGCAGTGGATATTCAGTCAAGCATCCCTGTCCCGACATCCAGGGCCAACATCATCATGCACCTTGCCACACGCCACCCCACTGACGGGCAATGAACAGAGTCGGGCGAGAGAGACTCATAGCCCCACTCCGACCAACCGGAGACCTGCACTTTCAGAATTGTTCGGCAGCATCAAGTGAGCCAGGGCAGATCTAGTATTCTTTGGGGTAGGGTCAGACAGACCTAGGGCTTGGGGAATAGACAACTTTGCAAAATTTTATTTATATACCAGGCACATAAGTATTATTATTCTTTTTTTTTTTTGTTTTTTTCCTCCACATACTCTGCTCCAACAAGAACACATTTTTACTAAATAGTGGTATTTCATTATCCCAGGAGAAACCATTCCCAGACATGAAGCTCTGGAACCTCCATCCCTATCTAGGAGGATCTATACACCCAGGATTGCCTGTTTTATCCTTCATAATTATGTATTAAGGTTTATTTTTGTACCATCTGTGCAACAAAGCATTGCTTTTAGGACAACGGGACTGCATGGATGGCATTGACTGGAATGGTCCAGTGGGAAGAGTTGGGGACCTTTATGCCTGCCAGTGACGCAGCTATGGGTGATCATTGGAGTCTGGTCTGTAATAATTTACAGGCAAAGTACAGAGTTGGAAGAGGGAGCAGCTATGGGGAGGCAGGGGTTATAAAAAAAAAAAAAAAAAAAACTACTACCACTTCAGGGAACAGCTTGTATACCTCTTAACATTTTGTCATTGAAATTTTGGATACAGATCCTCAAAGTAGGAAAATGACATGAAGTCTGAACCATCCATTGCTTAACCTGATACAGAATGGCCGCCCAGGTGATAATGAGTTAATACTGTGGGATAAGTCATCGGACACACACAGACAAACTTAGAACACTGAAAACTAGTGATGTGGCAACGCTCTAGCTCTGATCACAGCCTGGACTCTAGCGAACGCCCGAACAATGCAGTGTTAATGACTCATGTCTAGTCTTTTGTAGGGTCTCCTTGTACTGCCAGATAAATGCAGCTCTTAAAGAACTGTCATTCACACCAGGCCATCTGTCCAACAGCAAGCGGTCAACTGCTGGCCCCTCCCCTTCTGGAATCCTTACTCTCCAGGGTATTAAATTGGAGCTAGTAGATAGGAGTATAGCTAGATAGTAAGCTTGCTTTCATTAATCACACTGAAATTTTGTGCAAGAAGCTGCGTCCAAGACTAAACTTTTATTATAGAAATAAGTTCAATTTACCTCTGGATGCCTGTAAAATCCTAGTCGGCTACATTTTTACCCCTGCTTGATTTCGGAGACTTGGTGCATAGAGGTGCTGCAGCTGGCTAACTTGCCAAATTGTATGCCCTTTATCATAGGACATAGAGATTCCTCACTGGTCTGCCTGCAAGAACCCACCACTGCACCCTCTGTATCTGATTGGCCTTCCTTCAATGATATCCTGTCATCGGGTTGATGCAATTGGAGTGATGTGATTTAGGCGCCACAACCAGTTCACCTGTCACAGTGGCACACTGCTGGTTGTTGGAGCACCCTGCAAGTATAGCGTTGCATGGGTGTTGCAACCCTCCCTGTAAATCTCACCATGGAGGTGATTTATAGTAATTTTCAGGGTGGGGGCACCACTCAAAAGGCCACAGATGTGCCCCAGTGTGTTCCACAAAATTAGGGTCAGGTGGCACAATGCCTGGTGCTGCGATTGTGGTCAGCAATGTGCTATCACCCTAATGTACGGTGACATTTTTCATGTCGAACAGTACAGGGTGAACCTTCGCCACTAGATGACTGATAAACCTATACTTATGGTCCTAGAAATCCCTTGGGCATGATGGACTGCAGTATAATGCTGATGTATGCTGCAAAGCCTCTGTTTCATATAACCTAAGAGCATGTAACTATATTCTGCTGGAAACTCCCAGAATTGCATCCAAATGGCAAAATTGCTTTCAGCTGGCTCATTTCAACATACTGGAACAAACTTCAGGCCTCTCTCAAACTGAACTCGATCGGGAGTCTTCATATCTTCAAAATATTGATCAGTATTTTTGGCACTGATAGTTGTACCTGCTCCTATGCCCTCCATTGCTACTCATTGCAAATTGTTTGTTTTAAAGCTGTCTCAAGTGTTACAACCCCACCATCTTAATAGATTTACTTTTGTTGCTGTGGAACTTTGATTTCAGACTGTTTGTTTATTGCTTTTAAAATTTTGTTCCATTCCTTTTCATGCATCTTTGTAACCACTTTTTTTTTTCTCTGTACTGTCCAACCAGGACCTCTTTGCTCAGTGGAGCTTTTCTTGGTAAAACAAACAAAATGAAAAGAAATCTGGAACGTTGCAGGAGATTAGCAGGATTAGAGCCTGCTAATGTAGGGATGTTTAAAACATCGTTGACAACCCTCCTGTACTAGACAAGACTAAAGTAGACTGGTTAGCTGCACTAGTCCTTGTCCATTTGCACCTTACCCCCAGACAAGTGAAACAATGTTTAAATCCGCCCTTTTCTGCAGGACATTTTACATCAGTGTGCGAGATTATGTGTTCTTAGAACCACCAGAAGTAGAACTGTTTGAATATAAATCTGAGCCTTCAAAGGAATACCTACCTGTACCTCAACTATTTAGCAAGCTTTGCTGCCTTTACATGAGCCAGGAAGTTGCCATGGTCCCTTTATAATTAAGTTTTTCCTTATTCAACCCATAGTGCTAATTTCATATTGCAATTAAACAATATATGTTGGGGGGCCCCATGTAATTAATGGGCAGTCCTGCACAAATGAAAAATGTCACAGGTGAGTCATGGTAAGAATGACTAATTCCATAGGTTGCCTACATTTAATGCATTAATCTATTTATTTAAAAAAAAAAAAAAAAAAATTTACTAGGAAAGACATACTGAGCTAGGAAATATCTATTTCCAGATGTGTCCTGGGGTGGGGAAGGAAGGAAGGAAGGAACAGAGCTACTCTAAGATCAATAAATACATTAGGGAGGGGGCCAATGATTGTGGGGAAAGGGAGGGTGGACAAGAAGACTGAACTAATGTAGGTGCAGGGTGAAGGGGAGTGTGACAGGGGAGCAAGGTTGGAAGGGTGGAGGGCTGCAGACCTGAGTCCGGTATAGGAGGCAACTGCAGGAATGAGTAGTGAACTCATTGAAGAAACTGGTAAGTAAGTGGTGGGATGGGGCAGAGCAGATGGCAGGGGGGCGGGAACCTCAAAGTTTGGGGAACTAGAAGGAGAAGGCAGCTTGTGCAGCAATAGATTTCTTTGATGGGAGTGTGAGTGAGAACCAGAGCTGCAAAGGTGGTGGTGGTGGTGGTGGTGGTGGTGGTGGTGGTGTCGAGGAGGGAAGCAAGGTAGGACTGGATGAAGCCAAGCCAGTATTTAGAGAGAGAGAGAGGAAGCATAATGGGCGAGGCTTCTGGACTTGAGGGAGGACTACAGGGAGCAGTGGGGGAGGGGTGCAGTCAAGGGCAAAACACCAAAAGGAGTAAAAGTGGGGATCCAGTCTGGTCATTGTGAATTTGAGAGCAAAAAATTGTACTATCGTGTTCGAGACAGTCTTTTCATGGGCGGGAAATGGAATACAGTACATCCTTTATGCCTGTAAAGCACACCAAGCTTGGAGTGAAGCTTCTGATGGATGGCATGCACATGTAGAAAAATCGAGGTGCCTGTCCAGCATAATCTGGAGACCTCCTCAATTGCTGCACTATCATGGATTACACTCTAGGCAAGGATTTGCAGAGTGAGAAGCCATTTTACAGCATACACTGTTGCTAAAGTGGAAACAGTCTAAACTCTCTCATGGTGATTTGCATATACTTCATTTGGCTTTGCATTCTGGGGATATATGCAATTTTACGTTTCCTAGGAAAGTATACTGCAAGTTTATTTCAGGCGGCTGTTCAGCTTTTTGATAACTAGTACAAGTTCAACAACCTCTGGGAATCGATCAAAGTTGTTCCATTTAGCACCCTCAAGGCTCCTGGGCTGAGAGCTGCAAGTCCTACCGAGCAACTACAGGGCTGAACTGGGGAGAGACCGGTCTTTTTGGCCAGCTGGCTGGTGTGGCAAGTGTGGTGGACTGCCTCTGAGCTGCTGCTCTCCCCCAAAGATCTGTGCCCACCCCAGGGTCTATGTTGGGCGACACCTGCAGCACTGCCAATCGAACTGGGAGGGGATCACCCCTGCTGCACAACGGGGACCACTCCTGCCTCCTACTCCAATCTCTAGAATCCCCATTGGCCTTTTATGAGTTTGTCCCCCTCACACTTCTGGTACAGATGGGTGAACAGGGTCAGGAACCCAGCTCCCGGGTGTTTCCAATTGGCATTTTTCTGATGTACCTGAAAATGCTTCTACTGCTGTTTGCTAGAACAAATACAGTCTTATATTATGAAACTATTATTCATAATAATTTACCCTATTTTGGTATTTCCAGGTAAGGATCTAAACAGTATGATAATGAGGAAATTATCTCCCACGATAACAGCCATTGGCATCACTCAGGATACACTATACTGTCTGTCTTGTTTAGTTTTTCCTTTAAAGCATTTGGTGGTCTGTATGCATTTTTGAATGGTTTTAGGGCATGTTCTTATTTCTGTTGGATTTGTTAATTTTGTCCGGAGCTGTCCAACTCGGAATTTGCCACTGAGAAAGCAGATACATCCAACAATAATGCGTCAGCCCTATATTTTTTATTACTACATTTACTACTGCATCTTACATGAAGCAGAAACAGTTTATGTAAATGACATGGCATTTAAATGATTGTGTGCCTAAATATATGCACTAATGTCCCACATGTTTTGCAATATTAGTACAAGTGGATATCCTGACATTAATAATTTGCACAGTGTTGTTGCATTGGTGAAAAATTAAAGGAATAAGACAATGATATATGGAACCCAAACAATGGAAGAGAGGAAAAAGTGCCTTAGTTGGGACCCAGCTAAGGCGTTATTTTATTTTTTCTTCTGTTTGGGTTCCATAAATGTGCATAACGCACCCTTGTGATTGAAAATGTAATTATCTGCGCAGCAACAAATGATACATCCTTGTTTTATTTTTTTTTTTTTTTAATACCACTCGTGTCGATGCCTAAAAATATTGCTATTACTACTAAAAGATAATCTGATAACCTACAGATTGTTGCAAACGTGAGGCACTGACGCCTTGAGAAGAACATTGAAAAAATCCTATCTGGACACAAAGCAGCTTATATTTCTCATTAAGTCTGTATTTCCTATCCCCATTATTTATTATTGTGGTCATATGAATGAAAACAGGAAAACTGTTCCTTGAGGGTTCATCGGCTCCAATTGTTCCTTCCCAACCTGATTTCATAATACTCTGCTTGTGACATCAGTCATTTCCATGGCAACAAACTGTGACAACAAAGCACAGGGACTCAACTATAGATGCAGGTGAACTGTTGGAGGAGATCTTGTTTTGTGGGAATTTTCTATAGAATAAACTGAGATGAGAAATCTATAGAAGATGCATGAAATAAAAGTTGAATTCTGTCTAAATATTATGATCCAAAGTTCTTCCAAAGGTGTCAACTGCTCTTAAAAGCAGCAGTATTTGTTAGTTGGCAAAATCAATTTTATCTTACATTTTTTTACTAAAAAAAAAAAAAAAATTCTGACACTTACATTCATTATTCATCCTCAGTGCCTTTTTAGTTTCCTCAGATTTTTTTAAAATGGCTTTTATAGTTTGATTTTTAATTAATGACTCATGTCCGTAAAGAATGCCACCTCTCAATTTTTGAAAATCTCTTGTGTTGAGGTACCTGTTGAATGTACATACTAGATATATACTGTGGCTGGATAACATATGGACTTGTAAATGGTGGAGGTGAACGGCAGTCACTGCGTGTCCACTGCACCATTTTGTCTAGTCGGTGAAACACAGAATAGTCTGCTGTGTCAAAGATGGCTGCTGGAGTTCTGTGTGCATGTGTGATGACTCGTGCATGTGCACTGAACTCCGGTGGCACAATCTGCCATGTCCAAGGTGCCCACTGGAGCACAGTGTACATGCACGAGTCATTGTGCAGAGCACTCCGGTGGGCATCTTGGACACAGTGGAGTGTGCCACCATGCTACCAGAGTTGAGTGCATGCTTGAGTCATCGTGCATGCGCAGACACCAGTGGCAGCCATCCTGGGCATGACGGATAGTGCCATGTTATTCTGTGGCCTCGGCTATAGTGGTACTGGCTCTGGCCAGACCTTGTTTTCATAGAGGGTATAGCACGGAATGGAAAATTTTAAAACTTCAGACCCCTACCGTGGTTCAGGAAGGAAATAAACCAAAATGGGATATTTATATTTTTGCTAGAAAAACACTACTGTTTTTTTTTGGGGGATGGGCTGTATATGGTGACTAATAAATATTGCTGCTTTAAGTAACTCAAAACCAAGTGTGGCAGTCCATGAATAATTTTGTAGGTGTTTTTTTTTTTTTTTTTTAATTAATGTTTGGATGATTATTATATTCTGGGCAAAAGTTATTAATTTGACATGGGGGTAGAAACACTGGGGGCGACCTTTAAGATGACTAACCAACTGAAGGTGTGTTACAGTTTTAAATGTTTCTCCTAGTCATATAATGTATCCCCCTATTGTGGGGCACTGAATAGTGTTACTTGAATAGTATCCTACCTGGTCGGCTATCATGTTGTTAGCCAGATTTCAGATGGCATAGACATCAGGCTGAGGATCTGACCACCTAGGATCCACAATAAGTATCCAGGGTATCTGTGGATCTGATGGATATGCTCATCGGATCCGGGTATCCGAACATGAGTCAACAATCCCAAGGCTGGACCTACTTGATCTGACCTTGGGTACCTCGATCCAACCTCAAATCCACAACTATCCAACTCTGGATCTAGAATCTGACTTTGCTCAGATTACAGTTGGATTCGGCGGCGCACGCCAGTATTCTCCAACTGAGGGTAGTAGGAGCCTGGCTATCCAAGCACCGCTAGTGCTGGGTTAATGTGCCTAGACACTTCCTTAGCTGTGGAAGTGGTGTGTTGGAGTGGTATGAGTGACCCAGGTTTGATGTAAAAGAACATGCACAGGATTGGAGGAGGGGACAGAGGAGTTCCTGAACTTTATGGAGAGTGCCTTAGTTCAAATTCAAGTTTAAGTTTATTGTGAAGGATAAAATCCATTAAGCGAGCTCATTTGCAAGGAAGTCCCTTGTGCAAGAAATGACGACATCAAGACAATACATAGAACAAAAGTACAGTAACAGAGGTAGCAAAAATACATACAGTAGTGCATTATAAAGGGAATAATTTGTACAATATATGGTAATTTACAATATATACAATGAATGACATCTGTGTCATGCGTTCAGTAAAGAATACAAGCCAATAGAATTATACAACATAAGTCATAGGAATCATTTTGAGTGCATAACTCAGGAGATGGAAAAAGAGAGGCAGGAAGTCGAGGGTGTAAGACACACGATTAGTAGCAGTGGCAGGTGGCAGTAGTTATTTTGGTAATAAGGGTTTTAAATGCATTGAAAGGGATTAAGGTTTGTAGCACAAGTGTTGCTTGAAGTTTATTCCAGACTGTAGGGAGTATGTAGCTACTGGCCGCTCTTCCTCTTAGCGTGCAAAATTTAGGTACCGCTGAGAAATGTAAGCATTCTTAACATGTCACGAACTATGCGGCGATGGAGGAGTAGTAATATAAGGAGGCAGTTTATTTAAGAGAGCTTTGTATACCCACAAGTAGGGGTGCACCAATTTCCTCGTGAACAGGGAGGTCCATCTCACCTCTTTATACAGGGTGCAGTGATGGGTTCTGGCTGGAGGATTGGTAATAATGTGGATAGCGCGATGGTATAATGTGTCCAATTTGTGAAGGTAGCTGATTGTGCAGATACCATCTATAATAACTGTGCAGTCCTATGAACATACATATGAACATAATGAAGAAGCCGGCAGAAGAAGTCCATTTGATCTATTGAGTGCTCGTATTGCAGGGTCCACAGCTTGAACTAATGTCCCTGCCCTCCCTCCCCACTCCTCCCATCCTCCCTACCCATGATCCCTACCTTCCCCATGCCTATCCCAGCCTCTCTTAAAGCTGTCCACTGTCTTCAACAAGATGACCTCTTCCGCAGCACATTCCAAGTGTCCATAACCCTCTTTGAAGAAGTGCTTCCTGATCTCCTCCTAAACCTTCCACCCTCCAGCTTAAAACTGTGCTCCTCATGTTATGGTTGCCACTCAGCTTAAGTAACACTCCTTATCAACCGTATTTATTATCTCTTTCAAGTACTTGAAGGTCCCAACCATATCCTCTTTCTCTCCGTCTTCCAGGGAGTACATGTTCAGTGCCCTCAATCTCTCCTCATATGCCTTACCCTGCCGACCAGCTACCATCTTTGTAGCACTCCTTGGACATTCTCCAGCAGGTTAATGTCCTTTTGAGGTGTGGGCACCAGTACTGAGCTCCATACTCTAGATGCGGCCTTATCAGTGACCTGTACAAGGGCAGTATAACCGCCTATCTGCTACTACTGATCCCCCTAGATATGCATCCCAGCATCTTGTTTGCCTTTGTTGCTACTTCAGGTCACTAGTGATCATCACTCCCAGGTCCAAGAGAGGCAGAAAGGTGGCCTGGACTAATCTTGGTCTAGAGATCCGGGAAAAGAGATTTTGTTTCTAAAGAGGAAACCAAGCCTTCATTTAAATTTTTTTGGCTGAGGCATCAAGATGAAAGGAAAAGGAGAGATGATAATCGAGCCGAAAACCAAATACTTGGAAATACATTACTTTTAGTTTTCTTGACATTCAGTAAAGGTTTAGATTGGATAAACTACACTGTAGCTGTACAGACAGCTGGTGAGACCCCATCTGGAGTACTGAGTGCAGTTCTAGAGACCCAATCTCTGCAAAGACATAGACAGGATGGAGGCAGTCCAGAGGAGGGCAACTAAAATGCTGCAGGGTCTGCACCAGAAGACATATGAAGAGAGACTTAAGGAGCTTAATTTGTATACCCTTGAGGAAGGAAGGAGAGGGGGAATGATAGAAACTTTCAAGTACCTCAAGGGAATCAACAAAGTCCAAGAGGGTAGTATCTTTCAAAAAAGGTCTGCAAGAACAAGGGCACAATTTGAAGATGGGGGTGGCTCGGAGGTAATGTGAGGAAGTATATTTTCATGGAGAGGTTGTGGATGCATGGAACAGCCTTCCTGTGGAGGTTGTGGAGTCAAAAACAGTGGTGGAATTCAAGAATGTGTGGGACAGTCATTAGCCAATTCTAGTGGGGGGGGGGTAGGAGGAAGTAGACTGTTGGTTAACTAGGATCTACAGCTTATCCAGTAGGCAGGGAAATGGGCAGACTGGGTGAGCCAAGCGGACGTTATCTGTCATCAGATTCTATGTTTCTATGTAAGCTGGTTAAAGTCGGACTGAATCTCAGAACAAACTTGTTTGAATGAAGGTTTGGAGATGTAGAGCAGTGTCATCTGCAAAGAGGTGGAGTTTGGAATGCGTAATGTTACTGCTCAGATTGACATACAAGAAAAGCAGGTGGCCCAGAATAGAGCCCTGGGGAACCCCTCTTGCCAGAGGAAGTAGGCAGGAGAATGTCCGTTGGCTCTAATTTGCTGCTGTGGCTGGGGGCTTCATTTGGATCCTGGTCCACTTGGATCTGGTTTGCCTCTTGCCCCCCCCACTCTCTGGTCTCTGAGACCCCAGGGCACACAGCACAGGGCAACCAAGGTCTCTCTCAAACCCTCAGGTATTGGGCATCTTCCAGGCCAAAAGGCTGTCATTCAAGATGTCCCGGGAGGGGAGCTGCATTTCACTAAGCACCTCACAAACTGCTACCAAGGTAGACAGTGAACGCGGCTTCAATCGGAGCCCAACCGCCAAGACTCTGCACAGGTGGCAACTCAACCATATGTCTGAAGAAAGTAGGATTGCTTGGATATTAGTTTCTTAAAATGGACAGTTCGTTATGAATATTTAGATTATCTGACAATTTTAGGATTTTAGGATATTGGTCCTGAAGATCCTATATCCTAAAAATATTGAATATCAAATCAAAATTCAGGATGTCTGAAATTAGGATATTTTAAAATCCTGTCTCCTAAAAACCTCCAATTACCTGGGACTTTAGGCTATCCTAAGCCGAATCCAGTGGTTGGATCAGATATGGATTCGGATACAGACTATCCCAATATCTGACAATCCTAAGTCTAATCAGATTTTGAGATATGAGCGTCCCTAAAAGAACGTGCTTGTTGCTGATGGGGAACCCTTTTCCCCACTGAGGCTGGGGTGAGAAAAGGTATTTTCTAGTTCTCCGATCCTTCTGCTGTAAAGACTACTTTCCAAGAGGTTTTATGACCACTGCAGACACTGCTGTGTGTGCTACAATAGGGAGGCTTGGGTCAGAACTTGAGCCTGGGAACATGATCTCTAGGTCCTATGTGAGCCTTATCCAAATTAAATGAACTGTTTGCATTTGGATTTCCACTGTCTGATTTGCTAATATCCTGAGCATGAGTGGAAGATACCCCCACCTTTTGTAAGTTTGAGTCTGACGGTATTACCTTACACGGAATAAAAATTTTAGTACTACTTTTTAAAGCAACCATGTTCAAATGGGAATCTTTATGCAGGAGCTTACCTGGGCATCCCTGAAGGGGAGGAGAATTCAAACTTTACACACACACCTACCTTAGCCCACCCAGTTTGTCTTTGTCTGTACCATCACCAGAACCTTCCTTATCTTGGCTTAGACACCCCCCATTTTTCTACTAAGTTTCATTTGTGCCTGTCCCATGTATGCTTGAAGCCCTCCACTGTTTTTGCTCCCACAATCTCTACTGGAAGACTGTTCCTCCAGGTGTCCACCACTCTTTCACTGAAGAAATACTTTCTCATATCCCTCCTAAATGTCTGCTTTCCAGCTTCATTGCATGTCCTCTTGTCCTGGTGCACCTTCTCTTCTGAAAAATGCTCCCCTCCTGCACCTTGCTTATCCCTGTGAGGTACTTGTAGGTCTCTCATGTTCCCACACCTCCCTTCTCTCTTTCTTTCTTTCAGGGTGTACATATTGAGAACCCTCAGTCTCTCTCCTCCTAGGGTTTACAATGCAATCCTGTACCATTTTAGTTGGCCTCCTGGGTAGTCTCTACCCTATGTCCTTATTGAGATGTGATCTGCAGAACTGGGCACAGTACTCCATGTGGGGTCTGTTCAATACAGTGGTAACATCTCTCTTCTGCTGGTGGCTCCCCTCCCAATGTACCCCAGCACCCTGCTGGCCCTGTCTTCTGCTTTATTGCACTGCTCTGCCACCTTCAGGTCATCGGATGTAGTGCCAAAATCTTTCTCCAGTTTTGTGACCATTAATACCTCTCCTTCCATTTTATGCACTGCTCCTGGGTAACTGTGTGCCCTAGGTGCATTATTTTGCCCTGTTTGTGTTTACTGTGTGCAGAAGCACAAGCAAACACATTGGTATGAGAGTGCACTTTGATTGTGACACTGTCTAGCCAATGCAGAGTAGTGTAGCAGGGGCACGACAGTGTCATAGTGAGTCTGGGTGCTGATTGGAGTTTCAGCTTGTTGTGGGGGACGGTCGCCAGCTTCAAAACAAGTTGCCATCCCTTTGATCCATGCTGCCAGACGAGCCAGGCTGATCTGTCATAGGCAGGCTGGAATGTGTGCCTGCTATTTTAAAAAAAAAAAAAAAAAAAAAGTCCAATGTCTCTTGCTGTTCTACCGATCACCCTGTCAGTGTAGTGGTCCCTCCATGTGTGGTTGCAGTAGTCTAGTGGTCCCTTGTCCCTTTCCCTGATGTGCGATCACTGTCCCTGTGATAATGAATTGGGGGGGGGGGGGAGGTGTGTGTGTGTGTGTGTGTGTGTGTGTGTGTGTGTGTGTGTGTGTGTGTGTGTGTGTGTGTGTGTGTGTGTGTGTGTGTGTGTGTGTGTGTGTGTGTGTGTGTATGTGTGTGTGTGTGTGTGTGTGTATATGTATATGTGTGTGTGTGTGTGTGTGTATGTATGTGTATATATATATATATATATATATATATGTGTGTGTGTGTGTGTGTGTGTGTATATATGTAGTATGTGTGTGTGTGTGTGTGTATATGTGTGTGTGTGTGTGTGTGTGTGTGTGTGTGTGTGTGTGTGTGTGTGTATGTATGTGTATGTATGTGTGTGTGTGTATATATATATGTATATATATATGTATATATATATATATATATATATATATATATATATATATATATATATATATATATATATATATATATATATATATATATATAATAATATATACATACATACAATACACACACACACACACACACACACACACACACACACACCCGAAGTCTAGTGGTTCCTCCCTATTCCCCAGCATCCAAATGATCCCTCCCACTGCATGCTGTCCACCCCGCACCTCTATTCTTCCAGCATCCAAATGCTCTCCTGCTCCTCCCACTGTGTGCTGTCCGCCCAGCTCCTTCCATTCCTCATGCAGACATCGGGGTGCCCAATCCTGTGTTGGCATTATCTAAACTCTTCTCTTCCCTGGACACTAGGGTGCTCACTCCCAGTGTCTGTAAATAAAAAGTAGTGGTGGGTGTGTGTGTGTGTGTGTGTGTGTGTGTGTGTGTGTGTGTGTGTGTGTGTTAAAAAAATAAATTATATATACATACATATACACCCCCCTTTGTCATCTCCCTTGTACCCCTTCCCTATCCTGACCCACCCTGTGAGGTCAGCAGCTGCGATCTTCTGAGGACCAGGACACGTACGCACTCTTCAAAGCCGAACTGAGGAATCGAGGGAAGCAATGTATAATGGCTGTCAATGGGGGTTTCAACTTATGTTGATATCTCAGCCATTTTTTGGAATTTTAACCCAAAATTTTCAACAAAGGGTTCTTGAGACCCCACCTCATGAACACTTACTGTCCTTTTCATTACTCTGTCCAGAAAGGTGATTTCACGGTTGCTGCGCGGCATCACCTTTCGGGATGAGTAAACAAAATGACAGTGGCACTCTTCATGAGGTGGTGTCCCAAAAAGGCCATGTTGAAAATTTGGTGAAACCATTCCAAATGAGCATTTGTCAATGCCGAATGTTGTCTTGCCGGCATTGGCATTGGTAGTGCAGGAGTTAGAGATGCATAATAAGCATTGCAGTAAAGTATGGAACTGACGCCACCCCCAACCTGCAAAGACTTGCAGGCATTGAGATGTGCCTTTGGGTCGTTGGCCATAATGCTCACGCCATTTCACCTCACCCTACCCTGCAGACACTGGCAAGTGTTGCGGTGTGCCTTGGGGTCTTCGGGCCTTACGCTCACCCCATTCCATAAGGAAATATGCTGAAACGGGTGTTGTATAGGAAAATGGGGTGAACTTTGGGGTCAAGAGCCCAATGCACACCTCGATGCCTTGTCACTGGCTGCAGTGTAGGGTGGAATGGTGTGAGCACTACAGCTGACTATCTCAAGTCTCGGCCCCAGGCAACTCATTAGTCTCTACAGGGTGGGGTGTTACGGATGGAAACCCCAACACCCAGGGCATTTGTTGGTATTTGCACTCCAAATTTTAACATGGGCTTTTGTGACCCTACCTCAGGAACAGTGGCATTATTAGTTAGTTAGCCAAAGGTGATTTTGCACAGTGACTGGGCCATTTGGCACCACAGGTGTGAAAACACATTTTGGGCAGGATGTGAAAATGACAGCTGTACTGTTCATAAGGAGGTGTTTTAATAAAATAAAAAAAAAAAAGGAAAATAAAAAGCCGCTGTTGAAAATATGAAAAATAGAAGTCACAAGCATGCTTAGAAACCTACGCCATCACGCCCGTAATGTAATTATTTTGGGGACTTTTTAACCTGGATATTTTGGGTTCTCCACTCATGCACAGTGTCACTGTGACTTTGTTACTCTGTCCAACATTGATTTCACAGCCATCACAAGCCATTGTAAGCACATGCTTAAAACATATTTCAGCAGGATGTGAAAAATGACAGCTGTACTGTTCATAAGATGTGAAAATGGCAATGTTAAAATCTGAGTGAAAATATTGAAAATTGCCAAAGTTATGAACGTGTATGGAAACTGCGTAATGCACGCCCATAAGTCATTTTTAGGAATTTTTTCACCAAATTTGCAACATAGGCTTTTTGGGAGCCCACTTGATGAACAGTTGCACTGCCATTTCATTAATCAGTCCCAAAAGGTGATTCCATGCAGTGACCGCAAAATGAGCTTTTGGGACCAAATAATGAAATGACAGTAACTGTTCATGAGGTGGAGTCCCAAGAACCCCAAGTTGGAAATTTGGGACCTAAACTCCCAAAAATGGCTGAGAGATCCACCTAAATTGAACCCCCCCTTCCCATTGATTGCTATTATAGGACTTACCGTCATTTCTTCAATTTGCGGTCAGCGTTTGAAGAGTGCAGACATGTTCCTGGTCTACTGAAGATCACTGCTCCTGACTTCTGCAGGTAAGTATGGGTTGGGGGTGCTGGGGAGGTAAGTCACATGAAGGGAGGTCTGCGGAGTTGGGGAGGGCCAAAGCGGCTGTGATGAGGGAAATTATTTTGTGTTTCAGGTTAAATTTAAAAACAACTGAGTCGGGTGTTTTTCTCCCACAGGGAAACCTGGATGTCAGCACACTGGGTGGGCTTCCAGTGCCACACTACTGGAGGATCAATGTCAACCCAGGGATTGGGCACACTGAGGTTGGAAGATATATGTGTGTGTGTGTGTGTGTGTGTGTGTGTGTGTGTGTGTGTGTGTGTGTGTGTGTGTGTGTGTGTGTGTGTGTGTGTGTGTGTGTGTAGTCCATCAGACACTGGGAGTGAGCATCCCAGTGTCTGAAACATAACAGAAGGGTTTGGCACACTGGGGTGGGCTCCCAGTGTGCCACATTAAAGGATGTTTGGGGGGTCATTAAGCACCCGTTGTCACCAGGTGGGGGGGTCCACAAGTGTGATCGGGATCATGCTTGCAGTACAAGTGTCTTTGGGCACTTAATACTCCCAGCCCATACAGAGCTTGGGCTGTGGCCTACTCCACACGGCTGGGAGAAACTTACAGCCCGGTCACAGTGAGATGTGGAGGAGGCAGTAGGTGGGAAGCGCCTCCCCCCATTCACACCAGGACTGGTGGGGTGGCGAGGCAGAGAGGTTACAAGATTTGCTCTCCTGCCACCACTGCCATGTTGATTCAAATGTTTCACCAAGAAAGGCATGTAAGGGAGGCGTGTCATCTGTGCCACTGCATGACAAACTTGTCTCTGATTTCAGCGGCACATTTGTTTCAAGTTGGTGGCACTGCATAAAACTTTTCATGGCTAGCATGCTCACTAATTGGGGAATGGGGGGATGTGCCTTCTAAAGCGTTCCCTGCATCCTGTTTAGGAGCAAGAAGTGAGTGATCACAGAGCCACAAAAGAATCGCCATCCTAGAAGGAAAAGAGTAGCTCTGGTCCCCCCGCCCCCAGCTGCTGTAGGCCTGATTCTGAGCAAGTAAGGAGACTACTGAGAAATATAGGAACTGGTGGTGGAACAGAGCGACTCCCTCCAGTTGTACTTCTCACAATTCATATGCCATTCTGACAAAGTGTGGTTCCTCTATGGAGGCACCAGAGTGGAGACCAAGGAGGATGCTGGGAACCTGCACAAAGGAGACTCGCAGGAGGGTGGCATGGCACCCCACAGGGGAAGGAAACAATTCCTGGTGAGGGATTCCATTGTTAGGAGGGTAGAAGTGGGAGAGAAGGGGAGAGGGAGGTAAGGTGCCTGTCTGGTGCCATGGCTTGGAGGGACAGGGAGTGAATCCTTAGGATCGCTGGAGCAGCTGCAAAGGGGAGGGAGCTGGATGTCATTGTCCACCTAGGGACAAATTACCTGGCTGAGAAAGGGATCGGAGCAGTGCAGGAAGAGTTTGTGGAGTTGGGTAGGGGCCTTACACAAGTAGCACGCATGGTAACCTTATTCTTGGAGGTGCTGCCTGTCTATGGCATGAATGAGGCTAGGGTGCTGCACACCATGGGATTCAATCAGTGGTTGAAAAACTGGTGCAGAGCTCGGGGATTTGGCTTCATTGGGGACTGGGGGTCCACCTGGAGTGATGCAGGCCTATACTGGTGTGATGGTCTGCATCTGTCTAGAAGGGAAACCAGGATCCTAGGTGATAGGTTTAAATGCTTCATTGGCAAGCATTTAAACTAGCCAAGGGGGGAGGCACTGGAAAGGAGCAGGGAAATCCTAGCCCCCCCCAAAAAAAAAATCAGGGTAGTAAGTGAGGAGAACACCAAGATAGAGATGTTGATAGGGAGAAGGGCAGGGGTAAATGGAGAAAATGACAAAGGCAATAAGGACAGGGATGGGGCAAAAAGGGGTAAGGCCATCAAGAAATGGAGGGCTATGAGTACCAATGCCCATAGTCTGGGCAACAAGCTTCCTGAACTTGTGGCCTTGATGGAAGAGGGATGCCTGGATATCATAGCAGTCACAGAAACATGGTACACAGAGTACCATGACTGGGATCAACATACCAGGGTTCGCAGCCTATAGGAGAGACAGGGAGGGTAGAAGAGGGGGAGGAGTAGCTCTCTATGTAAGGGAAGAGATCAAAGCAACGGAATAAAAAAGTAAATGGGGAGAGAAAGGGGTACTGTGGGTCACCTTAGAGACTGGAAATGGCACCACAATCTGCACAGGGGTTGTATACAGACCCCCATGTCAGGGAGAGGGAATGGACAAGGATATGATAGAAGGCATCCTTAGGATGGCAGAGAAAGGGTAGATACTGTTGATGGGGGAATATGAATATGAATATGCCAGATGTTAACTGGAGCACCTTTGCTGCAGCCACATCCAAGAGCAGGGCCGTTCTCTGCCCTACAGGTGGCATGCCACTGATGGCTAGTTTTGGAACCCACTCATGAGGGAGCAATCTTAGTCCCCATACTCTCAAATGGGGACAGCGAGAGGATCTCCGATCTAGAAGCGGGTAGCTGTCTGGGAACAAGTGACCACCAACCAGTGTGGTTCATGATAAACTCTGCTACAGAGTCAAGCCATACAAAAGTGAGGGTACTGGACTTCAGGAGAGCTGACTTTGGCAAGATGGGAGAGTGCCTTAGAAAAGCACTAGCAAACAGGCTAGAAGGAGTGATGGAGCAACAATGGGGAAAACATCAAAACTGCCATCACAGAGGCAACAAGCCTTTGTGTGAAGCAAATAAACAAATCAAAACAAAAGAAAAAGCAACTATGGTTCTCAAAAGGGGTGACGGGGAAGGTTAGGGAGAAAAGGATAGCATTTAGGAAGTATAAGGAAACACAGAAGGAGCAGGACAGAGAACTGTACCAGTTAAGGCAGAAGGACGCAGGGAGGAAAGTCATAATAGCAAAGGCCCAAACTGAGGAAAAGATGCTCAACTCGGTTAAGAAGGGGATAAAACCTTTATAGGTACGCCGGGAGCGTAGAAAGACAAAGGGAGGGATAGTGAGGCTGAATTTAAAAAAAAAAAAAAAAAAAAAAAGACGGTGCATGGGCAGAGAGGGACAGTGAAAAAGCAGGGATACTGAATGAATACTTCTGCTCAGTATTCTCAAAAGAGGAGGAGGGGGAGGTGCCTAATCCAATTAACAGAAGCACTCTGGATAGGGGGGGTTAATCCCACTCCTTTCACAGAAGAAAAGGTTCTAAAAGAACTCCTAAAACTGAAGGTGTACAAAGTAATGGAGCCTGATGGAATTCACCCCAGAATTCTAAAAGAATTAAGGAAAGAACTAGTGACACCACTGACTACCCTTTTTAACAAATCATGGGAGGATGGTGTGGTACCTGAGGACTGGAAGAAGGCTGATGTGATTTCCCTTCACAAAAGTGGGAGGAAGACAGAGGCAGGAAACTACAGACCTGTCAGTTTGACCTCTGTGGTAGGGAAAGTGATGGAATCACTTCTGAAGGAAAGAATTGTTGAGTATCTAGAGGTCAGTGGGGCACAGGACCCAAGGCAGCATGGGTTCACAGCGGAAGGTCATGTCAGATTAATCAATTGATTTCTTTGACTGGGTGAGCAAAAGTAGTAGACCAGGGAGGGTCTGTGGACATGGCCTACCTAGACTTTAGCAAGGCATTTGACATTGTCCCACACAAAAGATTATTAATCAAATTAACCAGCCTGGGAGTGGGTCCCAGGGTGGTAGCCTGGGTAAAACATTGGCTGGACAACAGGACCCAGAAGGTAATTGTAAATGGAGTCCACTCTGAAGAAAGGGGGGTTACTAGTAGTGGGGTACTGCAGTGTTCAGTACTGGGTCCAGTCCTTTTTAATGTCTTTATAAGTGACATTGCAGAGAGACTGGAGGGAATAGTATGCCTCTTTGCAGATGATGCAAAGATCTGCAACAGGGTTGTTGCACAAGGAGGCGTGGAAAGGATGAGAACTGACTTGGTAAGGTTGGAGGAATGGTCAGAAGTATGTCAGCTTGGATTCGATGCAAAGAAGTGCAAAATAATGCACCTGGGAAACAAAAACCTTGGGGAAGATTACACAATGGGGGGGAGGTAGTAACAACAACAAAAATGGAAAGGGACCTGGGGGTAATGATATCGGATGACCTTAAGGTTAGCAAGCAATGTGAGAAGGCAGTAGGGAGGGCTGGGGGGATACTGGGATGTATAGGGAGAGGCATCACCAGCAGAAAACAGGAAGTTGTTATCCCTCTGTACAGACAGTTGGTGAGACCCCATCTGGAGTACTGCGTCCAGTTCTGGAGACCCTATCTTCGCAAGGACAGACAGGATGGAGGCAGTCCAGAGGAGGGGCAACTAAAATGGTGCAGGGTCTGCAAGAGAAGCCACATGAGGAGAGACTAAAGGAGCTTAATATGCATACCCTTGAGGAAAGGAGGGAGGGGGGGAAATGATAGAAACATTTAAGTACCTCAGTGGAATCAACAAAGTCCAAGAGGGTAGCATCTTTCAGAAAAAGAGATGTGCAAGAACAAGGGGACACAATTTGAAGATAGAGAGGGGACGGCTCAGGGGCAATGTGAGGAAGTATTTTTTTTTTTTTTTTTTTTTCACAGAGTGGTGGACGCATGGAACAGCCTTCCTGAGGAGGTTGTGGGGTCTAAAACTGTGGGAGAATTCAAGAATGCATGGGACAGACATAAGGCAATTCTTGTGGGGGGGTTAGGAAGAAATAGGCTGTTGGTTAAAAAGAACTAGTGACACCATTGATCTGCAGCTTATCCTGTAGGTAGGGAAATGGGCAGACTAGGTGGGCCAAGCGGTCCTTATCTGCCATCAAAGTCTATGTTTCTATGTACACTGCATGAGAGAAACAAATCGAACAGAAGACAATCCCCCAAATCTCCCACTGGCGAGGGGGTCTCCAACTAGAGATAGAAACCAGAGGCAGGGTGGTCTCTCACTAGGGATGAGCACACAGGCAGGATGGCCTCTCACCATGGAAAGAGCTCACAGGCAGGATGGTTTCCCACTAGGGATAGAGCCCAAGGGCAGGATGGTGGATGGGGCCCACAAGCAGGATGGTCTCCCACTATGGATGGAGCCCACAAGCAGGATGGTCTCCCATTAAGGAAGGAACTTAATGGCAGGATGGTCTCTCACTAGAGAAGGAGCCCACAGATAGAACCTTCTCTAACTAGAGGAGAAGGATACCACAGACAAGATGGTCTCCCATTAGAAACAGATTTCACAGGCCGGGTGCTCTTCCACCAGAGATGAAACCCACAGTCAGGATGGTCTCCTCTAAGGATGGTGCTCAAAGTGTGAAGTCTCTCCCACTAGAAACAGAACCCACAAGCAGGAATTCCTCCCACTAGTGTCAGATCCCACAGGTAGGGTTGTCTTCTGCTAGAGACAGAATTCACAGGCAGGAAGGTCTACGATTAGAGATGGATCCCACAAGCAGAATTGTCTCCTTGTATGGACAGATGCCACACTCAGGATTGTGTCTCTCTAGAGAAAGATCCCACAGACAAGTTAGTCTCCTACTAGAGATAGAATCCAAAAGCATGATGGTCTCCCCCTAGGAACAAATTCCATAGAAATGACAGTTTTCCATTAGGGACAGAGCCCACAAGCAAGACTGTGTCTTCCTAGAGATGATCCCACAGACAAGATGGTCTCCCAGTAGAGGCAAAACCCACTGACAGAATGGTATTCCACTATGGATAGATCACACAGGCAGGATGGTCTCCCATTAGCAACAGTTCAGAAGCAGGGCACACAACTGGAAGTAACCACCATGCACACACAAAAAGGCTAGGGGCGGATGGAGACTAGAATGAGCACAGGCCCGGAGACTGGTGGTGGACCGGCAGCAGGGGACTTGGGGCACCCAAGGCTTCAGGTAAGCCCCCACCTGAAGGGTGGTTTCACGTAGATAAATCACACTGGAATATAATATTGTCATAATCGGTGGGAAAATGCATCCTTTATTTTGTCAAATGTGGTATAAAAAGCTTTAAGGGACCTGCAGTGTCAGCTGTGTTCATGCCTTGAAAACAGTCTCCTTTAATATGGCAGCCTTTCTGTACAGGGGGTGCTCTGGACCCCCTCACCCATATACTGGTAACTGGGAGAGGCACACTAAGCAGTGGCTTGTTTCCAGGTGCGACCGGGGGAAGGGGATTTTTATTTGCAAGTTCAACAGTATAACTTGCATTCTTGAACTGCTGGGTGGTTGATTTGTAATACTTAATTATGTAGCTTGTATTTATAGACAAACATTTGTCAATGCCGAATGTTGTCTTGCTGGTGTTGGCATTGGTAGTGCAGGAGTTAAGAGAGATGGTAGTAGAATAGCAGTGAAGTTTAGAACCAACGCCAACCCCACCCCACACTGCAGAGTTTTTTATTTTAATTTTATTTTAGTCTTGATAACCGGGTAAGGCCCACTAGGCACAAGTGTCTGTTTTCAGGGGGTGACCTGGGAGCACTGGGCAGTTAACTGACTTGCTCAGAGTCGCATAGTATGCAAGTGGAGGTTGTGAGAATCAAACCCAGGTCTGGTCTGCTGGATGTACCAAGTTTGTTCACACTGACACACGTAGACAGCCAGTGCTGAGTGCACTATGATTTTATTGTAATATAAATATGCGTTATGGACTGTCTCAGAGATGCTGAGACAGCATGTGACACACACACACACACACACACACACACACACACACACACACACACACACACACACAGGTTTTAGATACAAGGTGTTACCTGAAGGCCAGAAGCTAATTACAGACTAGAACAGGCCTTATTCAAGAATCTCCTGTTTGTCTGAAGTTAAATATAGCTTTAACTGCTAAGAAGGAAATCGGTATCCATTTTATGACATTTCGAGGAGGAAACCAGGTTTAGCACACTGGTGCAAGATCATAAATGCTTTGATGTCTTTGTGAGAGGGGATACTGCTCACAGATGAAAAGAAATTTACAGACTTGATTGGGGAAGTCACATGGGGAAGAGTTTCTGCTGATGTAACCTTAATTATCTACCTTCTAATATGATAAAATATCCTGGGTGTATGATTTTTAATAAACGGAGGAGGAGCTAGGTGACCTCACACAAAGGAGCTGGCCAAGACAGTTTTTTTTTTTAAACAGTGTTCTGTTTTCCTTCAGAGTCTTATCTACACTGTGACAAAGAAATATCTTTTAGCACTTAAGCAGGTATTTAGAGAGAGAAATCTAAATACTGTAGTAGAAATTGCACTGTTAAAACCTTGTTCTTTTAAAAGATTGTATGGTTCTTGTGATATATAGTTCTGTATTTTATGTTTTACATACTTTTATCTATTTTGGTAAAACTCTATTTTTAGAGCCTACTTGGTCTGTCTTTGAATTTCTTTCTTTAACAAGTGAAGTATATATGGTTAAAGCAGACACTGTGCATAAGCTTGAATGGTGATACCAAACTGGAAAAGGTAAGAGTAAGTAAGGTCTTATTGGAGTTTTTATGGTTCATTTTATACACCTGGTTAGGGTGCCCATAGAAAAGATATCTGGCGCTACCAAGACAGAATTATCTGAATCTGTGCATTGGGTACACTAGCAAGAGGTTCACAGTTTCAATCCCTCCAGAACTGAGACCAAAGGTTGATTCGAACCCACAAAATAGACAGGAGGGTTACCCTGTTTCTGTTAACTGTTCACAAGACTGCGCTCAGAGGTTGGCCCTTTGGGAGTAGAGGGCTAACCTGCTGAGTGGGTTTGTGACACACACCTCATTACTCTAACCTCTGAGGCTATACTGCCAGCCCAGTGATAGGCATTGGGGCATGCTTGGTCGTTGGCCACTAATGCTCATGCTATTTCACCTCACCCCACCGAGTCTGACAAGTGTCATGTTGTGCCTTGGGGTCGTCTGGTCTTATGCTCACCCCATTTCATAAGTATATACGTTGAGATGGGTGCAGCATAGGAGAATGGGTTGAGCTTTGGGACTGAAGAGTCCGAGGCACACCTTGATGCCTGTCAGTGGCTGCAGGGTGGGGGTGGAGCACCAATGGCATGAGCAGTACAGCAGACAATCCAAAGACACACCCCTAATGCCTGTTAGTCTGTACAGGGTGGGATGTAATGGTTAGAAACCATAACGCCCTGGGCCTGTGTTGGTATTTCCACTCAAATTTTAAAACATGGCCTTTTGTGACCCCACCTCATGAAAGCATTTGGGACCTCTGCTCATGAAACAGCGTCCCTGTGATTTTGTTAATCGGTCTCAAACATTGATTTTCAACAGTGACCATGCCATTCTGCACCACATTAAAATGTCAGCTGCACCACTGATAAGGAGGTGTAAAGAAACGGCAATGTTGAAAATCTGGAGTGAAAATATTAAACATTCTTGAAGTTATGAGCATGTGTGAAACTGTGCGGCACGCTTAGTAACACTGTAATTTAGTGGAATTATTTCACCAAATTTTTAACACAGCCATTTGGGACCTCTGCTCATGAACAGTGGCACTATAATTATCTTAATCTGTCCCAAATGTTGATTTCCCAGCGATCGCACGATTGTGCCACATGTGCGAATCTACATTTCGGCCAGGATGTGACAAATGACAGCTGTACGGTTCATAAGAAGGTGTCTAATCATCTCAGGGTGGTAGGGCAGTGTGTCAAGACAGTAGGAAAGGCTATTGAGATAACTGAGTGCATGGGGAGGGAATTGCAAACAGAAGAGAAGTGGGTTGCACTGTCACCACTGGCAAGACCCCATGAGGATGCACCTCCGCAAGAACATTGAGAAGGAGAAGCGTCTAGAGAGGGCTACTAATATGGTGCAGGGGTTGCACGGGAGGCTACATGAGGAGATGCTGCAAGATCTAAAAACGTACTCCCTGGAGGAGAGTGAGAGGAGACGTGACTGAGACATAAGTACCTCACAGAGGTGAACAAGGTTTAGGTAAGGAGTCTCACTTTTCTTCCTCTTTAATTAATGGAAAAAAAATAATAAAAAAATTAAAATCAGAATATGGGGGCATACAATGAAACTTGGAGGGGAGTTTAAGATGAATGTGAGAAACCACTTATTCATAGAACAGTGGTGAATGCCTGAGCAGCCTGCCAGAAGAGGTGGTAGGGATGAAAACAGTGGGAATGTCAAGCATGTGGGATAGGCACACTGTCATACATAGAGGAAAGGGAGGCAAGATGGACATCGGTGACTGGATGGGTCTACCAGTCCTTTTCTACCGACAAATTCTATGTTTCTGTTATCCACATTCAGATTCACAAGTCCTCTTAGGACTGTTTCCCTGTGAATGAACATGTGTCCACCCCCAGTGTTCCTCCTGCTTCTATAGAGTCTGCCTCATCTCCTCCACTGTGAAGACTGAGCAGAAGTATCTGTTCAGGATATCTGCTTTTTCCTGATCCTCCTCTGCGCAAACTCCTCCCTGCCCTTCTTAACCTCAGAATACCTCCCATTGTCTTCCTCTTTTCACTTATATATCTGAAAAGGATCTTGTTCCCTTTAGCTATCACTTTGGCTATCCTTTCCTCCGTTTGCACCTTTGCACCCCTCGCTGCTTTCCCTGCTTCCCTCTGCTTCTGCTTGTGTACGACTATACGAACAAATGAACGTGCCAGCAGAAACGGACCACCCAGTCTATCTACATCTGCTCGAGTGTGCAGCTAGCGTCCCTAGTTTGCAGCTGCCCCACTCCCCTCCCTTTTGTCATCCCACTGCCACCCCCCACCTTCCCCATCCTCACTCTCCCCTGTTCTCTGTCCCATGCCCTTTTATAGCTGTTTATAGATTTACATACCACCACCCATTCTGGTAGTGTGTTCCATTTTGCTACCACCCTCTCTGTGAAATAGTCTCTTTATTTCCTCCTAAATCTCTTCCTCCTATTCTTGGCCCGTCCCCGGTGTCCGTCCCCTCCTTGGCTTGAGCGCCGCTGCCCCATCCATATGGATTCCCTCCGATACTTGAATGTGTGATCCGTCTCCCTGTCCTCTATCCTCCAGGGTGTACATATTCGGGTCTCCCAGCCTGCTCCAAGTCTCTCTCTCTCTCTCTCCTCTCCATTGCCCTCCTCTGCACTACGTCCAGTAGCCTGATATCACGCTTCAGGTATGGCCTCTAAAACTGCACACAATACTCCAAGAGTGGCCTTACCAGCGATCTGTAGAGGGGCAAGATCACTTCTCTTTGCCTGAATGAAAACTCCCTTGCTATGCACCCCAGCATTTTGTTCACTTTTGTAGCAGCTCTCCTGCACTGGGCAGAATTGTTCATGGTCCTTGTCACCATTACCCCTAGTTTCTTCTCCTCAGTGATCCCCAGCTTAATCCCCCAAAGCCAGTATTCACTCCTTGAGTTCTTTGCCCCGAAGTGCATAACCTTACACTTCTTTGCACTGAACCTCAGCTGCCACCTCTCTAACCAATCCTTTAGCTTGCTTAGGTCCCACTGCAGCTGCTTCCATCCCTCCTCTCCATCCAGCACTGCTCCCATTTTGGTGTCATCTGCGAACAGACAACCTCACTCGCCACCCCATGTGCAATGTCTGATATGAAGTGCAAATAATACTGGCCCCAGCATAGAGCTCTGTGGCACCCTGCTCATCACCGGCTTCGGAATTGAGAGCTCCCCTCCCACCACCACCTGCTGCAGCCTCCCACTCAGCCAGCTTGTAATCCAGTTCATCATCTTGCCCTACCCCTACACCATGTTAGCTTCCCCAAGCCGCCCATGAGGCAAAGAATGTAAGACTTTGCTGAAGTCCAAGTAAAGAACATTCACCACATTCACCAGCAAGGAAGGCTGGGGGATACTGGATGCATAGGGAGGCATCACCAGTAGAAAACAGGAAGTTATTATCCCTCTGTACAGACAGCTGGTCAGACCCCATCTGGAGTGCGTGCAGTTCTGGAGACCACTCTCCATAAAGACATGAACAGGATGGAAGCTGTCAGAGGAGGGCAACTAAAATAGTGCAGGGTCTGCACGGAAGACATATGAAGAGAGAGACTTAGGGCTTAATATGTATAGCCTCGAAGAAAGGAGGAGGGGGACATGATAGAAACTTTCACGTACCTCAAGGAATCAACAAAGTCCAGAGAGGTAGCATCTTTCAAAACCAAGAGGTGTGCAAGAACAAGGGGCACAATTTGAAGATAGAGGGCTCGGCTCAGAGGTAATTTAGAGGTATTTTTCACAGAGGGTTGTGGATGCATGGAGCGGCCTTCCGGAGGAGTTTGTGGAGTCAAAATCAGTGGTGGAATTCAAGCATGCATGGGACAGTCATAAAGCAATTCTAGGGGTGGGGCAGAAAGAATGAGCTGCTGGTTAACTAGGATCTGCAGCTTATCCATTAGGTAGGAAATGGGCAGACTGGGTGGCAAGCGGTCCTTATCTGCCATCAAATTCTATGTTTCTATGACCCTTATCTAGCTCACCTGTCACCCAGTCATAATATTGTATCGGGTTGGTCTGACAGGACTTCCCTGAAACGAACCCATGCTGCCACCTATCCTGGAGGCCATTGTCTTCCAGGTATGACATCAGCCTTTCCTTTAGTATCGTTTCCACGAGTTTGCACACTGGAGGTGAGACTTACCAGACAATAATTATCCGGTTCGTCCCTTGATCTGCTCTTGTGTAATGGCACTACATGTGCCATCCTCCAGTCCAGTGGCACACATCCCAACTCCAGTAAGGTGCTGTACAGATCTGCCAAGGGCTCTGCCAATACCTCTGCCATCTCCTTCAGCACCCTGGGGTGGATACCATCCGGTCCTGGTGCCTTGTCTACCCCCAGTGCCCTCAGTCCCTGTAGGACTCTACCTCCTTCAATCCTTCCATCTGTCGCCTCCTCTCACCTGTCCCCACCCTCCCAGCCCATGGTGGTAGCATCCCCTTTTTCTTCCATGAACACTGAGCAAAGTATTCATTCAGTGTTTCTGCCTGTTCCACCCCTTTTCCATCCACTCCCACCCTTTTTTATCCTCACTATTGTCTCCTTGCATTTCTTTTCTCCTGATGTATTTGAAAGTCTTTCTCCAAATTCCTGTGCTACTCTCAGCTCCTTCTGGGCCTTGGCTTCTCTCTCACTTTTCTGGTCACCTTCCTGGACCATCTTGCATACTCCTCCCAGTCCCCTTCCTTGTCTGTCATCCTATGCCTCTGGTGTGCCTCTTGTTTTGCCCTCACCAGCTCCACTACCTCGCTGTTCAACCAGCATGGTTTCTTTGCTCTGCTCCTCTTACTCTGTGTCTTGGTGCAGGCTTCTGTTGCCTCTGTAATCCCCTGTTTAATATCCCATTTCTGCTCTGTATCCATCTCCTGCCTTATGCCCTCCAGTTTCCCTTTCAGTACTTCCTGTATCCTCCCAAAGTCCGCCCAATCTGACATTTACCACCCGGGTTACTGAGCTCTCTGGCTCCCTGCACATCGTGATATTAAACCACACAGTTTGGTGATCACTGTCGTCTAGTGGGTCCTCCACCCTTATTTCCTTACTGCCTCCCCATCGACAATACCAGATCTAAAAGTGTTCTTTAGCCTAGTATGTCCACTGACCAAGTGCATCAGGAGACCCTGGATCACATCCAGGAGAACTTGCTCTCTAACTCTGGAGGTGACCAGAATGCTCCAATCAATCCCGGCAAGTTGAAATCCCCACGATGGCCACCTTCCTCTTCACATATCTTTATGATTTGTCCTGCTTATTCCTGTCAAGCTCCCTCGGACTGAGACGGCAGCCTGTATACCACCCCAAACCTCCGTTTCCTACCCTTTGAGTCTAAGACCTGCAACCAGATTGCCTCTGTTCTCCTTTCCTCCCCCTTGTCCCTTGTGCATTTGATCACATCCCTCACATAGACTGTCACCCTACTTCACCTTCCTCATGGTCCATTCTGTATAATTTTGTACCCTGAGATTGCCTGATCCCAGTCCCGGTTGTCCATGTTTCCAGAACAGCTGCAATATCCACCCTTCACACTGCCAAAAGTACCTGTGCTCAGCTGATTTGCTGCCTAAGCTTCTTTCATTCAGCAAGACCACCCTCCATGCTGCCGCCTTCCCTACCATCACCCTCCATCTCCTCCCTTTCAGCCACCCTGAATCCTTGCCTGCTAGCCTGGGGGGTAGGCTATGACTTCGCTCTAATCAGATCCCTGCCTACTTGCCACCCCCCACCCAACTAGTTTAAATCCACCTTTGTCGTATTATACCTCCCCAGCTTTTGCTTTAATACCTCTTTCCCCTCACCGCTCAGATGCAACCTATCCCTTGCAAACAGATTTTTTATTATCCCAGGTACTACCCCAGCTGCCTGCAACCCCTTAGTTCAACACCATTCTACCAACCATGCGTTCAACTCACCAGTTCTCTTTCTTTCTCACTGTGCTTGTGCAGGTTATTGGGAGCACCTCCAAGAAGGCTACAGACTCCCCCAGTCTCCTTGCACAACCTTCCCACTTCCTCAGACCTCTCCCTTTCTACCTATACCAGTTTCCCGGCTTGGTCATTTGTCCCCACATGTACCACAATGTGTGGTTTCCTCCTACCCCCTCCCTGCGCACCTTAGGATTGCCTGTCCTGCCTTTTCTGCCTTTAATCCCAGTATGAACTCCACTCGTATCAGACTGTGCCTCTCCCCCTTGCTGCCGCATCTGATCCCCTTGAATATGGAGTCCACCAACACCAGTACACCCCCCTCCTCTTTCCTTGTGCCCATTGCCACCCCCCACCCAGGTTCTCATTCCTGGGGCCACTCAAGATGGTGCTTTTACCATTTGCCCCAGTGTCTTCCCCTGCCCCTCTCAATTTGGACCCTCCTCCTCCTCCTCTCCTGTTTGAGTGCCAACCTCCCACTCCCTCCTCATGTCTGAGTATCATTCCTTCCCCTGCCATGCCATGATCAATCTCTCACACAAGTAATGCCCTCACTCCCTCCTCTTCCAGAGTACTATCCCTTGTGCAGTCTTCTCCTGTGTCCTCCTCTTCCCCATGTGTCGCTAGTACAGCAAACATGTTCCCTACCCTCTTTGCATTTGCTGTGTTTTCTCCTCCCTCCTGCTTACTGCTGCTCCTTTTTTTGCTAAGCTGTACTAGTCTACTCTTCATCAGCTGGCTTCCTATCTAGTTTGCCCCCTCCCTTGACCCACTGTTCCTTCTCTGTGGTGCCCCACAATACTCTCAGATGTCAGCCCTTCTACCAATGCAACCCTCCCCTCCACCTCAACCTCTCCAGCTCCCTGCCAAGCCACTGAACCTCTTCCTCAAGCCTCCTTAGCCTGTAGCATATTGGGCATCCTCCTAGTCTCCACAGTATGTTCATCCGCAGTGCTGCCCCACAACCAATGCACCCCACAATTCTACCCATGGTTCACACTACCTATACAGGACAGTGAAACATAGTCTCTCTCTATACTGATTGTAGTCATTTACGAACACAATTACAAACCCACCAACATTCCCAAGTCTCACAAATGCACACAGTCTAGAAATTAGATGTTTGCCCCAGGTCCTCTTTAGGCTCCTCCCCCCAGCTTTAAGTGGGGCTGTTGTGCCCCCTGTTTAATTCCAAAAACACAGCCACAGATGCCTTTAAGCCAATTAAAAAAAAAAAAAAAGCAAAACTTACAAAAATCCTCTCCACAGAAAGTAGAATTAACTAATCCTTGCCCAACCTCTAGCTGAAATTGTAATACCAAATGCCCTTGCATGCAAGCTAAGACAGCCAGCTACAGTAATAACTGAAACTACAATCCTACTCATAAAATCTACAGTACTAACTGCACACCAGGTGTGTGTGTGTGTGTGTGTGTGTGTGTGTGTGTGTGTGTGTGTGTGTGTGTGTGTGTGTATAACCTATCTTTAGAGAATCTACTCATATGGCTGTTCGTTTCCTCCTCCTGAGCTGCCCTGAGGTTCCGATCCAGTTGCAGCTCTTCAAGCTCCCTATCCTCGGTCCTTCAGCACCCAAGCATACCTTCCCTTCCAGCTTTTCTGTGGTGTTGCTTCCTAGCGTAAGGGCGGTGGGGAGGGGTTGTAACGGAAAATGTTTTCTCTTGGCTCCCATCATAGCACTAACAACCCAGGCTAGTTGCCCTTGAATTCCACCAAGAGGTCACCCAGTTACATTAATAAAAGCGATACAATTACAGTAGAAGAACATACATAAATACTTATGTGCATAGGCTCACTGGAACCGAGGTTCCTTTCTAGAGCGACTGGGATGTGGAAGGCTTCCTGTGGAAAACACTTGTAGTAACTGGTTTCTGTGTTTGTTATTCTTTGTAATCCAGTAAAGCCCACTGGGCACAGGTCCATCACCAGGGCGACCTGGGAGCATTGGGAGCTTAAGCGACTTATTTCAGGTTGTATAGTATGCAGTGGCGTTCTGTGAGAATCGAACCAGGTCTGCTGGATGTACAAGTTCGTTCACCGCTCGTTGCTCTAACCTCTAGGTTAGACCATTCTGTGGTCATTATACATGCTTTGGCCTCTGGCCTTAATCACCCATCAACTACTTGTTGTTTTATATACACCACCAAATAGTTATCATATAAATGACCTAAGAGTCTGTGATTTTATTGGGATTAATGACCAGCTGGGGTGAGCTGATGGCCATTAACCCCAGTCTGTCATTAATTCTGTGGAAATCAACTGGCTCTGAAGTCATCATTATTACAGTGATAAGTCTAATTGAGACTTAGTTTTTTAGTGATGGCTCTCTAGCTTGAAGCTGCTGGGTAATGTAGTGACAGGGTTCTGTAAGCTGTGCTGATCGTTTTAGAAAATTAATGACCATAATGGCAGTCAATGGCTAGTTGTTTCCTATAAATATGTAATTAGACACATCATTTGGAGCATATAACATTCAGTATAAATAAAATGCACCAGAATGGGACATAAAGTGATCAGAGCACCGAGCTGTGAACCTGAAACCGGTTTGATCCACATCCTCACTGTGTGACCCTGAGCAATTAATCTAATCTTTCTATTTCTGTGCATTTTGTATCTCCCTATGCACTGGAAATGGCAGCCACCCTTTCTCCACTGTACTGGATTTTAGTGTGCTTTGGAATATATAAACCAAAGTTCTTTTGTATTCTCTTATTTACAATTTTGGATGCCTGTGAAGTTGTGGGGTTGGGGAAGACATCATAGACCTAGAGCAGGGTGAGCTGAAACCAAATGGACTTTAATGAAAGGGACACAATTTCTGCTTCAGAAACAGGGTGTTGAAGATGGCTTTAAGGCACTGACCCACTGAACAAATGAACTGTAGAAAAGACATTAAACCTTCCTAGGTAGCCTCTGGCTCTGTATGAAGCCTGTGTGTCTATGCGAGTGTATGCCAGTGAAATGTTATGCAGGAGGGAGCATCCTATTAAAAGAATAATGTAGAATATTGAATTCTTATTTCTTTCATTTTATTTAAAGATTAGTTACCAAGAAAGGCACACTGAGCCAGGGCTCTCTTCCAAGTGTGACCTGGGTCCTGGGGAGCAGACCATAACAAAGGGAGGCAAATACACATCAAATACAAAATACAGAGTGCTGCAGTACAGTGTACACTGACACACTGAGCACTGCAATAAATACACAGCTGTGTAAATAATAGGTGCATAGAGCAAAATAATTAGCAGATTTCAACACGCACAAATGAAAACAGTAATGGCACGGAGGACGGGTTCTATGGTAAACCACCTACAGCATGTGCAAAAAGACAAATGGCTGACAAACCATCTGTGGAGGGACTATTTACATTTTCTAAGTGATTTATCATTGTATTTCTTGTGTCTTTTCCATCTTTTAGAGTTATTTTTTTAATTTGATGACCCCATTTTCTAAGTGCAATAAGACCCTTCTGGGTGTGGGGTATTGGTGAATACCCACACTTCCAGGGGCTGTAAGGCCCTCTACCTGCCACCTGGCTGAAGTGGAGTGGCAGCACAGCTGGAGCTGACACAGGGAGGAGGGAACATCGGCAGAACCACACATCTGCATGTGTACGAGCCAGAACTTCTTTTGGCAGCATGCCAGGGGAGAAGCTGACGAACACTGGAAGGAAAAAAAAAAATGCTCCAGCAGTCAGGAGAGAAGCTGGTGAATATTGAAGAAAAGAAAACAAACATTCCAGCAGTCAGGATGAGACTGGTAACCACTTCCTCATATAGGCCCAAGACAAGTGTGGGTCTCGTCTCCTCAGAAAGTAGGTGATGGGAGCTAGTGGGGCAGGGGCAGCAGAAGGGAAGCACATTGGTGACCCAAAAGAGACCTACAGAATGGAAAGAACATTTTTTTTCTCCTAATCCATCTTGGCCTACCTCTTTTAAATTGTAAAACTGAGTTCCTATTCTGACTGCTGGTCTTTGTTCCATGAACTAGTATGTAGTGTTGCTGAGAGAGTGCTGTTGGGATCCAACTGCCATCCATCAGACAGTGCCAATATCCGACCGGAAATCTGACTAAAGTCGGATGTCAGATCTGTGGTCGGATCCTGAATGATCTGAGGTTGGCTCCAGGGATCTGAGGTCCGATCCATCTGATCATTAATCGTAATACATGGATCAGAGATGAATCAGTTGCTTGGATCCGTGGATCTGTTAAATGATCCATAGAATACAATGCATTTGTTGAATCTGTGCACTGGATCTGAGACTGTCGATAGCACTACTATCTGACCACACTATCTGGCTGAACATCTGGTCTCTGTTGGTTTCCTGATTTCTAGGATACTATCTCAGCGACACTGCTAGTATGCAAATACAGTTAAATGTCTAGATAAATGTGACCAGGTTGTCATGGGCGCCAGTCACCCACCCACTGCTCGGGTTGCTCGGAATCTACCCTACAGAATCGGATTTTCAAAATTTAAGGATTTTAAGAATTGCAGTTTGAACATCGTAATTCCTAAATTAAAACATAAAATCTATTTTTATATAAGATTTAGGATTCCAAATCTGAAACAGATTTTGAGGTTCTTTCTAGGAATTAGTTTGGAATTGGAAAATCCTAAATTCCAAATGGTTCAGTTGGAATCTGCCTTTTCGAGCATTCCTACTTAACTACCCTTGCCTTGTGGAATTGAATATAAGTTGAGCTGATTGGTGTGACTTCTGATTGGGGATGAGGTTTGTATCCAAGAATGACTAATGGCCCAGTCCACACTACACCGGCTTCCAACCCAGTAACGTTGGAGCAACCATTACGCTGAGGAGTGGTACAGTGTGTCCACACTATGGCGGTGTCTGCAAGGGACCGCTACCACCGTCCACACTGCAGTACTGGGTGACCATTATGGCAACACCCGATCCTGCCATGCAGCTTGCGCTGCACTACGGGCACTGCTGGGAACAGAGCTCACACGTCCACACTACAGCTGGTAACGGTACAGCGGCGGATCTGGTTCCATAACAGTTGTGGAAACCACCTCATGAGTGGTTTCGACAACGGTTATGGAAACACTTTCTGTAACATTACAGGTGTAAATGCAAACCGTTGCAGTAACAGTTTGGACCCCCTGTAACGTTACAGAGGGGTGGATCTGGTGTAGTGTGGACAGGGCCTAAGTTATGTGATGCGTCCACCCAGAGAAAGGCTAAAGTGGGCCTGGTGTCAAATATAGTACCGCCCTTGGGATGCAGTACCTACCTTTCCACGGGATCACCTCATCCTCCAACCAGCACAATACAAGAAAAGCTTCCCAAAACTGCAGTTATTAAAACTCTACCAAAAATATGCTCACATACAGGAAATATGAACAAGTAACAAGGGCTTTACTAGGAGTAGTTGGACTGAGTTCTAGAGAAGAAAAAGGTTTATATGTTATAAAATGATCCAAAGAAATGAGTCCCTAAAGGGAGGAGAGATCATTTTTCAGGTTGTAGATGGTGTTCTCAGATTACTTTACAAATAGTCTATTTATATGCCCATTGTAGAAGAACTGAGTTTTGTGTGAAATTGTACAGTATTGACCACAAAAGTTAACGAATAAAAACTATATGAAATTAAAAATATATAAAAATCGGCTTCAAAGTACTCTTCCCACTGCACTTCAGATCACTCCTTAGTTTCATAGTGGATTACGAGTTTAGTGAGCATCAGTGGCGGCTCTACACTAGGGCCTGCGCAGGGCACGCCCTGGTTTAAAAAAAAAAAAAAAAATGCTGTGCCCCATATGAAAGAGCTTCCCCATAGTAACAATATAGCAGTGTCTGGCTGCCGCCTGTTGTGCCCCAGCTGTTCCCTGGTAACCATTTGTGCTAGAGCCGCTGCTTGTGAGCATAAAGCCCTTTAGTGAACTTGCCACCAACTCATTGGTGGAATAGAAATTTCTTGCCTTCATAAAGTTATCCAAGTTAGTTTTGAAGGTACTTATATTAGGGCTATCGACAACTATACTTGGAACCTTATTCCATTTGGATATCACACCTTGTGTGTATAGTAGTTACTTTTTGACTGTATTATTAGTTTCACCCTCAATTTTAGTTTGTGGGTTCTAGTGCTATCAATAACAGGATTCCTCCTAAAACCAAGAGTTTGTCATGTACGTATCCTGTAATGTTTTATAGATTAGACAAAGGTCTCCTCTTTCTTGCCTATATTTAATTGAATAGAGGTTTAACTCATGAAGCCTGCTTCCAGAGCTCAAGTTCTTAGTCATTCTTATATTTCTTGTCATTTTTCTTTGACTGTTCTCGTATAGTATCTGAGTTCTTTTGGAAGTAGGAGCACAAAAATTGGAACAATACTCCATGTGTGGTCTCACCAATGCACTATACAGGGGGACCATCCCCTCAGTTTCTCTGCTCTTTATGTTCCCAAGTATACATACCATCAGTTTTTGACATTTTTTTTAGCCGTGGCTAATGCAGGAGTGTCAAATTTTAAGTCATCCGTAAATAATACTCCCAAGTCCTTTTCTTTAACTGTAGACAAGCTGGTACCATTTATTTGATATGTATACATGGGATTATTTTTCCCCACGTGCATCACTTTACACTTGTTAAGGTTAAAGTACATTTCATTCACTGAAGCCCAGTTTGCTATAGAATTCAAGTTGGATTGTAAGTAACTGGCATCCTCTTGATTATCAGACAACCTAGTTTACAATCATCAGCGTATTTTCCAACCCATACTCTATTAGAGAGGAAGAGATTAAATTAAAATATTAAACAGTGGGGCAGGGGTTGTGGAGCCCAAGCAAGATGGCTGAATAAGAGAAAAGCTCTACAACCAAGAAGAATATTTTTACTGCTTAAGAGTACTTTACGTTATTGGAAGGGGCCAAAAATAACTTAATTCTGTGTCTGAATCCCTCGATCCTAAAATGGGAAATCTGCGTAAAGATTAATCCCAGGGAACAGAAGCAAAACTAAAGGTGGTCTCTGCGACCCTGGCCATGCGGTCGACACAGGCCCGACTGGAAGACATACCAGATGCGACTGGTGAAGAAACACTTCAAACCATCGGATTCAAGCTTACCCGATTGATTGCATCAGTGTCCACCTTAACAGATAAATTTGACGGTCTTACTGGCAGAGTAGTGACACTGGAGACCAACTTGGAGCACATGCAGACAGCCGCTGTCCGCACCTCGAAACATGCAGACGCAGCTCTGGGAGCTGTAAATGCTCTTGTAAAGGAGAGTTCCTATTAGAAAACCGCCTAGAAACTTTGGAGAATCAGGTCAGAGCCCCAAATATTAGAGTTTTGGGAATGCCTGAGGGCAGTGAAGGGACCACCTCTTACTATTTATGAAAGAATGATTCGCACAGCAATTAGGGGAGAAGCAGCCTAGAGTGCAGGTTTCAGAAGGTATATAGAGTGATGCCTCGGGTAGAATAGATAACCCTGAAATGCCTCGGACAATCGTGGTTATTACTGATGGAGTTGGCACCAGGGACTTTCTGTTGGCATTAGCTAGGCGTAATAGAGATGCGCTTCTGTATGACGGCCAAAGGATACAGCTTTTTCTGATATTAGTTTTGCCACCCGACAAAAAGAAAACTCTACGATGGTGTAAGGGCTATGTTGGCATGAGGCTCTCCATACAATATGGCATGATCTTCCGCATGCCTGAGAATCGCTTATAAGGGGAAGATATATTTATTCAGCAATCCTGCAAAGGTGATGAAATGGTCACGAAACCATGCCCAGACACGGTCTGAGGACAGATTGGGAGCCTGTCTGTCAGAAGATGAGGATACCTGAACTTTTATTTTTGTGGTGTTTTGTCTCCTTCTCTCTTCTTGTTTCTGTGAACACCGCTCTCTTGATTAGCCTGAGTGGTGAGTGAATTGACTTTCAAAATGAAGGTGTAGATGAGGTTAATATTTTCAAAATAAGTTTTGGTTTAAAAGCCTAGTTTGCTTACAAATTTTCTATTTCCTATTATATACCTAACGTTTACAGAATCTACACCTCTGAAATAATTGGAGCAAGGTTCTGCAAATGTAGTAACTATATATAATAAAGGAATAAGCAGTTTATTTTTCCCTGAAAACGTTTACACAGTATTTTGAGTATCAATAATTGTTTGCGCCTCTAGCTCACCTGTATTAAATAAGGTAGGATCGTGTTCTCATATTGTTAACATGCAGAGTTTGTGCTCAAAGCTGATAAAGCATGGTTATCCTTTCTCTGGTAGGGGTATGGAGAATGTGGACAATAATAACTTGGACTTAATGTTTAATTTACCATGCAGCCTATGGCTCGATTTACACAGCCAACTTTGTTTTTCATAAGTTATGGCTAATGGTTTTTGTCTCTCTCTTTCTCCCCCATGGATGTATCTGTAAGTATTGGACAGATTGAGTGATTAAGAGGAGTGGCGCCTCATGTGTTGTAATAATGTATCAAATTATGTCCAAAACTGTTTTTTTTCAAGCTGTATGTTTGAAAGGTAAAATAAAAATAAAGTACCAAAAAAATATACATATATATATATATATATATACACACACACACACACACACACACACACACACACACACACACACACACACACACACACACACACACACACACACACACACACACACACACACACACACACACACACACACACACAGATATATATTTATTTACTCTATACACACACCTGAAGAGCACCACTAGTAACATACCCCCACTCGGACGAGAAACCTTTAATGGTTACATGCTGAGTTCTATTATTTAGCCATGAAGAAATCGACTAATGAGATAATTGTTTAATCTAATATGAATGAGTTGATTAAGATTTTGTGAGAAACTTTGTCAAATGATTTTGAGTAGTAAAGAAAATGACAAACATTTTTATGTAAAGCAGCACTGACTGGTTCAAAGAAATTAATTAAATTTGATAAACATGATCTTCCAGGAGTAAAACGTGCTTGAGACAAATCTACCAATCCATTATCAATTAAATGAGATAAATTGTGTATTAATTTTTTCCATAAGTTTTCCAATCACTGAAGTTAGGTTTATGGGACAGTAAATTCCCCAGTTCTGTTCTTCGTCCCCCCTTGAAAATTAGGATAACCTCTGCCATTTTCTATTCCTCAAGCACCTGGCCTTTGAGGATGGACCTATTAAACAGGAATGTTAATGGCACCACAAGTTGATTGACTGACTAGTGTTTTCAAGAAACCTGGAGTAATGCCGTCCGGTCCTGGAGAACCATTACTTTTAAGGCCATTGATAACGTTAATGATGTCAGTTGGTTGGAATTCTATATATATTTTTTTTTTTTTTAAACAAATTCAAAACATTGTGGAATGTAAGTAGTGGGATTGTGCACTCAGGAAGTATGAATTAAATTCTGTTGCCATGCCAATTTTTTCACTCAAGACTTTTTGTCCAATTTTTAAAGGGCCAATTGTCCCTGACTGACTGCTCTGCGAGCTGCCGCTATCCTCACTGTTACCAATGATGCTTCCCCCAAAGTCCCTAGAAGCTGCAATCCTGGGGATTTCGAGAGTGCAAGACTGCACTCTCTTGTGGCAGGCAGCTGCCTTTTATGTGCAACCAGCACTGCTTTAGAAGAATAGTGCAGAGCACTGTAGAAATCTTGGACCTGTTCTGCTGCTGCTCCCTCTCTGATCACCATTGCTGCATTCCTTGTCCCTGGGGACTGGAGGGGGGGAGGCTATGGTGTGAGGCTCCACAGAGCCAAAGGCAAGCGCCCACCTATGGGGTGGTTGCATTTTAAAAGAGGTTTGAAAACTAGACTCTCTTGAGAGTCTGCTTATGAGTGTTTGTTTTGCCTGTCTCTGGACTACCAAGATCATGAAGCTGGTTGCCTGGCTACCAGAGGAAAGTTTATGTTTGCCTGTTGTGTGTACTGTGCTGTATTTTGATAGGTGCTTTTGTTTCCTGTAATCATGATGATAGGGTTTGGGGAGGAATGGAGTCTGAGCATTTTCTAATTCTTTGAAAATTTCGTGTTGAACATATTAATAGTTAACTGTTTTACTGTAACATCCTGTAGCAGAAATTCTTCAGACTCCCATAATCTGTCTTGCTAATACAAGCACTCATTATCTGTGACTGTACAGTATATGTCGAAAAAGCTAATCAGGGAGCAGGTTACCCAATAATGAGCTGTGAAGATTGATGAAATGTTGTGTTAATTTTGCTGATGCGGACAGAAGAGGCATCATCAGCTGGGCACATAAAACTAACTAGTGAGCAGGAATCCAGTGCTGACAGTGAGTAGAGGGAATTGTTCTGCTGGGCTCTCCTTAAATGGTGTTTTGTAAAGCAGTAGTTGTACTTAAAAAACATTTTTTAATATACTTCAATGGACGCTGTTTTGTAACCGTGACGTTGATCTGATTGTGCATTTTTGCTGGCATGTTGCTGCTGATGTCTGTACACCACCACTGCTTTTTGGGCTTAAATAGGGTGGAGGGGCCTGGGCCATTGAACTCCTGTTGGGGGTCATTATCCTAAGTTGTAATTGAAATTGCACATGCCTCCAACCTGGGAAATTCAAGTGTGCTAGGTGCTAAACTATACTGCCCCTCCTCCCGGGAAACCATATCAACTCACCATGTCTCCCACAGATTTAACCCACCCTCTACCCACACAGCACAATAAACGGTTCAACTCAAATGCAGTTGGCATCACTCTACAAATAATATGCTCAGAGACAATAGTTGTGGACAAAATAACAGGGTTTTTATTAGGTAGTTGGGATCAGGATCTGGAAAGGAATGGTTAGATCTAAGCAAATATTAATATGCAACAGGCAATAATCTCCACTGGCTATGCCCTCCCTCACCCTTTTATTCACCACTGGCCTGATTGTACTATCTGGGCATTACCCTAATACCCTACTGGTACCAGTATACCTTTGGTCTGTTAGGAGCTCTTGGTGCTTCACTGGTGCACAGCCAATGAAGTGATGTAGGCCCAACATGCAATCGCATTATATGTGGTAGAAAACAATATGAGTGTACGGTTTGTATTTGCAACTGAAATGAAATTCAGTGCAAGGGCACAGTTACTGCCCTGATTCTCTATATAAAATTCAGTGTCATCTATTCAGATCTAAGGCCCTGGTTGGTTACTCAGTTATCACCATGTTACAATCATGGCTTGATTTATCAGCTCGGCTGCATTCTCTGCTCAGCTCTTTCAGCTTCCCACTGCAGGTCAATCTATGGCATCTCATGCAGGTTAGATCAGCTGTGTGTCTCTTCATGTCGCTAGTACAGCTTTGGTTGGGGAGAAAGAAACCAACTAACTGCACAACCATCTCCACAACCCCTGCTACACTGTGGCCCTGTCCACACTGCAGCCCGAAAACCCTTCTGTAACGTTACCGAGGGTGTAAACTGCATCGCTAACAGTGTGCGTTTACACTAGTAACATTACAGGAGGCGTTTTCGTAACCATTGTGGAAACTACCTATGAGGTGGTTTCCACCACGGTTATGGAACCGGTCCCGACCTGGGACCGTTACTGGCGGTAGTATGGACTGCCGGTAATGGTCCCCTGCAAGGCACAAAGCACAGCGCGAGCTGCATTGTGGGATTGGGCACCGCTGTAATGGTCGCCCGGATCCCGATGTGTGGACCGGCGGTGCTGGTCCCGTAACGGACACCGCCGAGGTGTGGACACACTGCACCGCTTCCGCGCCATAACAGATTGCATCAGTTAGTGGGTGCAAGCGGTGTAGTGTGGACGGGCCTGTGACTGATGGCCTCACTTCCCAAACACTGAGCTACAGTTCTGCAGCAGATTCTGGTAAAAACATTTTGGTCTGGAAAGTCTCTCGGTAGTTGCTGAGGCTCTGGCTGCAGGGTGGCTTGCCTGTACACACTAAATTCCTTCAGCTATTGTATTCCATCTTTCTCCTTTCTCTGGTTTGCAGTCTCCTCCTTGGCTGTGAAACATACTGTAAGTCTGCCTCCAAATTATTTGCTCAGCTGCGAACTCTGACGATGGGTCTGCCTCTCCTCTGTCTCTGGCAGACATGAGTGCTGCATGAAAGTTTCTGGGGCTCCACACAAGCAAACATCCCTCCAGTTGGTTGATCCCATTGTCAGGCACTGGGGAGCGTCTGCTTCTCAGATCTATCTACCCCTCCATGCAGTTATCACCCTCCCAGGTGACTCATCTTCCAATTATCCATGAGCCCTTTTGGCTTGGTTGCAGGCTCTCTGTCGCCTGATTGGTTGTTGCTGTGCCTGACCCATTGACTGGTCTCCTATGGATCAGAAGCTCCCAAACTGTCAGAGTTCATTTGGGCCAGAGCAAAACATTGAATCTGATGGCAGACTGGAGCTTCATGGAGCCAAAGGGTGTAAGCCCCACCAAATGAGAGGGTGGAAGGGGGGTTACAGACAACTTCCTGAAAGGCAGAAATTTGGCCACCTTCTTTGACTCCAAGTGGAAAGATGTACTCCAGTGGTGTCTTTCAGGGTCAGCACTGGACCCTCTGCTGTTTAACATTTATTTATTTAAAGCAGCAGTGCAACAAAATGGGCTAAAATTTGACCCCACCTTTTTCTTCCTAATTGATGCCAGATGTCTTCCAGTTTGTTTTGGTGGTGACATGTTCAGTTTCCATCATCATTTAAGAATTTTATTAAAGTTTTTTGAAATAATTATTTCTCAAGAAAAAAGTTGTCTGTCTTATTTTTGCGTAGGAATAATATTGACTACCTGAGGAGGGTAAGAATCCAGACAAAAGTGCAAATGTACAGTACACAGCATAGGCAGCATCCAGTAAACCCAGATCAGTAGTTCTGCCAGTATTTTTCATAACCATAGCAGAAAATTAGTTTTTGAAATAACTTTTTTCGTTGCACTGCTGCTTTGTCTTTGGTTACCAGGTAAGTGCACTGATCCGAGGGACTGTTTTTCAGGCACGACCTGAGCCAAAATGGCACAACAAACAAATACATGTGCAAGGCAAGTGTACAGGCATAGGCAAGTAGTTAACATAACAATTAAAATGCATGAAGCAACTGACACGATACAATAACAGTGACATAAGAAAACAACGAATCATCAGACATACATTGGGTAGGACGGGGAAAGAACTGGCCAGCGAGGTGGCACAACAACACTATTATTTTCTACTATTTTATGATTATTTTCATAATCAGTCTAGTCTTCATCATGCTACTTGCAATAAGTTAGCTCATGACACCAAGAGCCAGGGTGCTGGAGTCCCCAAAGGAGTATGTACTACAGTAAAAATATGCAAAACATGTGTTATGAAGAGTGTTTTGATTTGTGTTTAGTCCTGGTCTGTCTTTCCTGTGTTTTGTTATTAAGATTTTTCTAAATTAAAATACTAGTTTTATGGCCTATGGGGATCTCTGTTAGCATGGTGTGTTGTTCATCTTTGCCCTTCAATGCCTCCTGTCTTGTGACAGTGATGTGTTCAGGATTACTGATTCAGTGAGGGAGAGTACTGCAGTGGTAATCTGAAGATAGGAACCTGAAGTTCTGGCCACAACTAAATCACTGTAATTCAGTATTTTTGTTTTCTATGTGTTTGTCTAGGCCTAGCCAGTAGGAGTAAAAGTTTTGCTTTTATTTTTATTAAACTGCATCCAGCCATAAAATGCACACAAATCACCCTAGGTCATCTAATGCTAGATCGGTAAAGAGACTAGCTGTTTTCTTACAGAATATCAACTCAATTAGACCAAGTGTTTGCTAAGCTGCAGATGTAGCCTCCAGTGGATAAGGAAAATGTCTTAAAATCACAGCTGTGCTACTTTACAACTGACTGTAAACCAATTTGTGCTGAATCTGTGGTCCCGGATGCATCACTATCGCATGGAACAGGAGGCATTCTAGGAAAAAAGAGCAATAAACCACAGCAATGTGGAGATCCTGTAATTTCTGGAACATCAAAGAACTCAATGGCAAGGCTGCAACCCCCCCCCCCCCCCCCCCGTCTCTTTCGTAATGGTGCCTTGTCTACTGATCCCTTTGCTATTGTTGATTTACCTGAATGATTCCTTCTCTGACCTCTCTGCTGTCCTCCCTCAAAATTGTTTTGACCCTGTCCCACCTCCCTCCTTCAATCCAGTTGCTCATCCCCATTTCCAAGGCCCTCTCCCCTCACGAGGCAAGGCCCTACCTGTTCAGGTCACTCAAGGGCTCTTGTCATAGCAGTGACTCCCTTGACACTAAACTGCTCAAAAGGGTTTTAGACACTGTCCTAAACCCCCTCACAAAACTGCTGAACCACTCCCTCTGCCTCAGTCAATTCTCCCTGGTCTGGAAAACAGCGGTGATCATGCCTCTTCATAAATCTGGTGACCGGACCTCCCCCAGCAACTATCTCCATCTCTCTCTCTCTCTCTCTCTCTAGCTCTGGAAATAATTGTGGCAGATCAGCTAACTGGCTACTCTCTACTATAACTTCCTCTGCCGTGAACAACACTGCTTTCATCATGCACACAGTACCACTACCGCCCTTATTGGATTCTCCAACTTTCTTCACTCAGCTCTTGACAAAGGTCATGTTGCTGGCTTTGTCTTCACTGAATTGTCGAAAGCTTTCGACACTGTCCACCACTCCCTTCTCCTCTATTCTCTCTCTTCAGCCTCTCAGCCTTTTACAGGGGGTGTTGGATTGGTTCTCTAGCTATCACTCCTCCTGAAGCCAGTGTGTCAAAATCTGGTCTACCGTCTCCTGCCGACAGGTTAATTCCGATGTTCCCCAGGGCTCCATCTTAGGCCTTTTAGCCCCTCTCTGAATACGCTCCCCTCCGCTTGTGAGGGAAACCTACTTTATGCGAATGATGCTGTCCTGTTTGACTCGCACACTGACCCTCACCTCCTACAAACCTCCATTAATAACTCCTTCACCCAGGCTGAACGCTGGTTCTCTGACCACAGGCTGTATTGAACCTAAAGAAAACAAAAACCATGCTTTTTGCACACAACCAGAGTAAACACAAGATCTTTCCTCTCTAAATTATATCTAGTACCCTCTTCCCCCTTTAACAAACCTCCTCCTTCAAATATCTCGGAGTTCTCTTTGATCCCTCCCTATCTTTTCACCACTACTACGGTTCCCTGTTCCCTTTGTTCCGCCATCAACTCTAGGATTGGCCTATTGTATTGCCATAGAGACTGCTTCCCCACTGAAGCACTGAGGCTGGCCATCTCCTCCTCAGTACTGTCCCTCATGGACTATGGTCTGCTTATTTATGGTGCCGCTGACAACACTGCCCTACACAAAATTAAGCTTTCCCTCAATAAGGCCTGCCGGCTGCTCACAGGTTCCTCCTGCCTTACCCATACTTGCACACTGTATTCTCTCTATCCTCCCCAACGTGGATGAGATGCTTATCTATCAATCGTGCCTTTGACCAAAAATCACTGCAGGCCTGGCACCCCCGGTCTGTCTTCTATCACATGCCAATCCACCCCCTTCCTCACTACCCGCAGCGCTGCCTGCTCCCCCCTGCAAGTCCCTAGACTTAGGACCTCCCTAGCGCAGAGGTCTTTCTGCTACCGTGCCCTGTCCTGGTACAGTTCGCTACCTGCAGGTATCACCACTTTACCAAGACTTGGGCCTTTTAAAACGGCTGTCAAGAACCACCTCCTCTCCTCCCACCACTATGACTGTCCTGGCTGAGTTTCCCCTGCTTTTATTCATCTCGCCATCCTAGTTTGATTCTGCCCCTTTTTTTGACTCATTACACTGTTTTGTATATAGTTCACTTTGTTGTTGTTGTTGTTGTCTTACGACTTTTATGTTTGCTTACATATTCTAAGTACCTTGATGTGGGGCCTTAGTAACTGGTCCCTAAATGACTTGCATGTTTTTTTTTGTTTTTTATTTTGTCTTCATGTACTTTTGTGTTCTGCTGCTTGTTATCACTGTATTGTCCTCCTGATGTGGAGCCTTTGTAAATGAGTCCCTGACTCAAAGGATTGTGATTCCAATTCATTTCTTCAATAAATAAGATCCCTAAAGGCCATAAAACTAGTAGGCAAACAAAGGCCCTGTTCACACTACAGCATGGTAACAGAAAAAGTTTTCTAAAACTGATTAATTACCACGCTGTAGTATCCGTGTTATAGCATCCATACTGCTGCCAGCATGTTGTAAAACATTATAATGTATGGGGAGCCCTTATTCACTGAAATCAAGTGGATTACAACCTTCTTATGCCATTGTTATAACATCACTCTGTTGTTAACGCTTCTTGAGTATGTCATATCAATGGTATAACAAAACGGAATGCTCACAATCGATGTTCTGTAAAGTAATTCAGTCCATGATTACACAATCTTGGTAGCCCATACACTATAAAATGTGTGGTCTTTGGTTAACAACCATGCTAAAAACACTTCTTGAGGTTGTCATGACATCTAAAAACCTCTCGAGCTGCGCTCTCGAGGTTTACAATGATGTCATGGCAACCTCTTGAAGTGTTTACAGTGTGGTTATTAACCAAAGACCATACATTATCTTCTGTATTAAAAGCTGTTTACAAGGTTACAAGAGCCACACTGTTGCCTCTGGATCGAATTAACAATCAACTGGTTTACATGCGGGACATCCAGTTTCATGAAGGTGAGCTGTGCCTGATCGTCCGCACTGCAGGTAAATCTGATTTTAACTTCTGAAGTGTTCTTAAAACTGTGTTTAAGTCTAGGTCTTATCAGGGTTTAAACATGGTCTTAAACCGATTTTAAAGTATGTTAGCTGTTCAGTGTGAATGCAAACTGTGCTAGGGCATGTCAAAATGGTTTAAGCTTTAACACCCTAGTGTGAACAGGGCTTAAGAGAACTGCTAATAGCAAACAAAGGGAAGGACACATAAGGATAAAACACACAAATTAAAACACTCTGCACGACATGTTTTTGCAGATTTTGACTGTACTACTCTTACTCCTCTTTAAAAAAAAAAAAAAAAAAAAAAAATTCAGGTGTATCTGGATAAGCTGGGTGAATGGTCAGACTCCCAGTCCTGCAGCCCTGATTCAAGAGAAGCCAAATGCAAGGTGCTACACTTGGGTATGAGAAACTGAGGTAGGACCTGCACATTTGGTTTGGGGCCCCTTGCTGAAGTTCAGGAGGAAAAGGACCTTGGGGTCATAATGGAAAAGGCACTGAAGCATGACGGTTAAGTGGCTACCATCACGAGGACAACAGAATGCTTCAGTGCATCCAAAGTAAGGTGAGCAGTGAAGCAAGGGACATGAAAGTGCAACTTGTGCCCCACCTGGCATACTACTGGGGCAAAAGCTGTCAAATGATGTCTGTTGCCATATTGGTCTCATATATAAGATGCACAAAATAGGTGATTTACTGCCTTTTCTTGGACCAAAAAAGTTGTACAGAAAAAAACTAAGCTTTCAAACCAGTAAGTTTCTTCTTTGGAAAGAAAATTATGTTTCTGAAGAGGAACCTTGTGGGGTCAAAAGCTTAGGAGTTTTTATCTGTATAACTACTTTGGTCCATGGTATTAAATCACCTGTTTTGTGCATCTTATGGGGCTAAAGCTGTAAGGAGAGGCTGGGAATGTGTTCACCCTGGAGAAAACTATCTAACTATTCCAAGCTTTATCCTGTGCACCTATGTTGTCTACCTCTGCCACTTATTAACATGTCAAACACTACTGGAAATATGCATTATACTTGTACCTGCACTAAACTGCTATATATGACCCCAGACCCTTTTAAAATAGGCTCTGCCTAAAGGATCTTGTGTGTAATAAATAAATAAATAAATAAAGGAGGCTAAAAATGGACATGATCTCCATCTGCTGCATACTTGAGGGACTCATCAGGATTAAACATATGGAGATGAGGCTGGCTCCGTGGTGCCGAGCGAAGGGTTTTACTTAGCATGCTGGTGACCTGGGTTCACACCCTGAGCATGGGTACCAGGAGTGGAGACCAGCAGGGAGGGATCTCATAGGCATCCATTGGACGCTTCCCTCCCAGGGGGATTGGGTTCTGCCTTGGCGGTGTGCTTGGGGGACATGCTGCCTCTGCACACCCCCGCCCCAGAACACCCCGCGCTCACACAAGGCTGAGAACTGTAGTGGGTGGGGCACAGAAAATAGGAAAAATGCCCCCGAATGATGAGGGCCCTGGCCCCTGCCACCCGACGCTCCAGGGCCAGCCTGGATCCAGCCCTGCAGCACCTGTGATGTGATGTCTGCCATTGAGGCTGTTCCATCCCATAAGAGAGGGACACTCCTGGCAGAGGGATATGCTGGGCTACTTAAGGTAGGCTGCAAAGGGGGCTGGGGGAAGTTGGCAGGAGGTCGTAAGGTGGTAGGTCGGGGCTGGTGTTCTGAAGGAGTGGCCGATTGGTGGGGGGGGTGTGGGAGGTGCAACATAACGGAGATGGTAATTTGGTGTACTCTAGCAGGATGTGGGAACAGGTTCTCAAGCTCAGAGATTATATTAGGCTCTTATCCTGGCAGAGGATGGTGAACCTGTAAAACAGATAACGAAAAAAGGGCTAACTCTGCCTCACCATATCTGACAAGATCCTACGCTGACACATTAAATTAAAAAAAAAAAAAAATTTATTACCTATGAGTAGTGCTCATGTTGGCAAGAAACTTTGGGCTGCTAGACCCAGATGTCCTGTGGTTTTATAATAAAGTAACATTTTCATTTTTTTAATAAGTATCCATGAAAGATCTTGTCAGATATGGTGAGGCTGAGTTAGCCTGGTTTTATTATGTCGGCTATGAAAGTCAACATCTTGCCATAGTGGCAGATTTTGGAGGTGCGTCACTGTTGGCGAATGCAAGGCTCGCATCAGTAGGTGCATCCGGCATTCCCCAATAAGGCGCGTACTTGTACTGGCCACCAACATCATATAAAGTGGACAAAACTTCAGAAATGCCGCTGCAATCCGAGACAAGCTCCTCATGCAGCGGTACCGATGACATGCCTCCCAATGAGCATTTCCTGGTTAACGTTTAAAATGAGACTTGGGTCTCAAAGAGAATACCACTGTAAAGGAATGAGACTGGACACCACTGTTTTCTCTTTATTTGTATTTACCAGAAAATGCAGCAAATAAAGAAGGTGTCCCTAAATGCCTAGTTTGCACGTCCAACTAGATGCTACACAGTTTTGCTTTGTTGGTTGTTTGTTTACTTTGGCATTCAGACTTCTAAGATAAATAAAGAAGGTGCTAAAAATGTAAAATGGATGGGCAGGAGCAAGTCCAGTGGACGGTGCAGTCAGTTTTACCAGCAGAAGGGGGCTCTTGTTAACTGCTGAGGGAGAATGGAGAAGAAGGAATCGCTATCAGCCAGCCTCAACTTGCTACTCAATGACTGGCAGCAGTGTAACAGCTTTCAACTCTGTACCAAAGTCTGCACTGCAGCTCGCTATTCTAGCTGTCCGCATTCCTGCCTCCTGTCTTCGTTCAGCTACACAGCTCTTGAACGCATGGAAACGTTACTTTTACCTGTTTATCAGAGTGCATTCTATTTTGATTTCTTTTCTAAACTGTTTTTCCCTCGCTATCTCCATTTCTGTCAGTCTGTAAACAGACCTCCCCAGTCGCCTCACTTAACCCTGCTAATTACCCATTCTTCCACCCCCAGGACTTGTTGCCTGCTCGCCTACAAGCCACCCACCGTATTCTGATCGCAAGAGCCGGCAAAGGATTATCACCGAGTTGTTGTTCTGATCCGAACGGAGGCAAAAAGGACACTACAGAAGTTATACTAATTTGAAGTACAGCTGTGGAGCACACATGATTGTGCTGGATGGTGGCGGTTTGGAGGTCTTCTGTCAGCATGGCAGAGGAGAAAAGGAACAATAGGAAATGGATGCCACGCCTACTGAGATTCCGAGCTAGTGGGTGGCTTTTGTGAGGGAGCAGTCCTCCCGCAGCTGAAAGCTGGAGAAAGCACTTGGGAACTGGTGGCTAGTTGAACTGCATACAACTTTTATATTTTTTCTATTTTATAATGAGAAAATGGGGTTGTTAAATTTTGAAGTTTTGGGAGCTTGAATTAGCACACCAGAATGTAAGAAAGTGATACATTTATTTTGTTTGGTATATTCTACATTAAATGTAATCCCTTCATGGAAATGGTTTGTTGGATTGTAAAACTTGCTGTAGCAAAGCGAAAAAAAAAGTTTGCTACAACTTGCAGGGCTGCTGATGATGACAGAAGAAAGTGGCAGTAGTCTCTTGCATACAGTGGGGGAGGAATGTCAGGAATGGTAAAGACGTGACAGTTTATTTTGTGACTGTATCCCTTGTTGCATAAAATACCAGTATTCCTTGTTGCATGAAATACAAGTGTAGGAGCAGGGGAAAATAAGTGCATTAAAGTATAATATAAAAAGTTGTTACTCAAGAATAATCTTGTTGCAAAATCAAATGTTAGGTCGGTGTACATTTTGATGTGGTGGCATAGACAGCTACAGAGGAGCTATGTTGCATTTTCTAAGTTTGCAAACCCTTTATTAATTTAGCCTTTGTAATAATCTGTATCTTTGTTTTTTAATATTGCCAAAACATCTCCATGATGTCATGCACAAAGCACCATAAACTAATGAAAGAAAAGGTTACTTGGGCACTGTGCTGTTAATAAAGCCTTGCAGTCTGGCAGAGTGAGGAGAGGGTGACGTGTCCTCCTGTTCTTCAGATCAGCTGGGAGAGGTTTCTTGTGCAGCTCTTAAGGGTAATTTTCCTCCTCATGTTTCCCCTCTAAGTACTTCATTTCCTGTAGACCCCCTAGAAACATAGAAACATAGACTTTGATGTCAGATAAGGACCACTTGGCCCATCTAGTCTGCCCATTAACCTACCTACAGGAGAGGCTGCAGATCCTAGTTAACAAACAACCTATTTCTTCCTACCCCCCACAAGAATTGCCTTATGTCTATCCCATGCATTCTTGAATTCTCGCACAGTTTTAGACCCCACAACCTCCTCAGGAAGACTGTTCCATGCATCCACTACCCTCTCTGTGAAATACTTCCTCACATTGCCCCTGAACCGCCCCCCCCATCTTTAAATTGTGTCCGCTTGTTCTTGCAAGTCTCTTTTTCTGAAAGATGCTACCCTCTTGGACTTTGTTGATTCCACGGAGGTACTTAAAAGTTTCTATCATGTGTCCCCCCCCTTTTCCTCAAGGGTATACATATTAAGCTCCTTTAGTCTCTCCTCATACGGCTTCTCTTGCAGACCCTGCACCATTTTAACCATTTTAGTTGCCCTCCTCTGGACTGCCTCTATCCTGTCTATGTCCTTGCGGAGATGGGTCTCCAGAACTGGACACAGTACTCCAGATGGGGTCTCACCAACTGGCTGTACAGAGGGATAACAACTTCCTGTTTTCTGCTGCTGATGCCTCTCCCTATGCATCCCAGTATACCCCCAGCCCTCCCTACTGCCTTCTCACATTGCTTGCTAACCTTAAGGTCATCTGATATGATTACCCCAAGTCCCTTTCCTTTTTTTTTTTTTTGTTGTTGTTACTACCACCCCCCATTGTGTATTCTTCCCCTGGGTTCTTGTTTCCCAGGTGCATTATTTTGCACTTCTTTGCATTGAATCCTAGCTGCCATACTTCTGACCATTCCTCCAACCTTGCCAAGTCCCTTCTCATCCTTTCCACGCCTCCTTGTGTATCAACCCTGTTGCAGATCTTTGTGTCATCTGCAAAGAGGCATACTTTTTCTTGCAGTCCCTCTGCAATGTCATTTATGAAGACATTAAAAAAGGACTGGACCCAATACTGAACCCTGCGGTACTCCACTAGTAACCCCTCTTTCTTCAGAGTGGACTCCATTTACAATTACCTTCTGTAGAAATGTCATTATCCTTAACTGACAAGTGCTCTGGTAACTTTTAGTCAGCTGCATACTACTGTGGTTAGTTGAAGATGCAGCAATTGCTGTAGATGTGGTAGTCTGGGAGCTGTGAACAAATATATCTTAAATCTGTCTGTAAAAAGGGCACACAGAGGAATTGTGCTGCCTGTATGGATAGAATTGATTGAAAAAGGTTGTTATACCTTTTATTTGACCAACATGACTTAATATAAGAGCGTTTGAAGCCACATAGACACCTATGTCAGGCATTGTGACAACACAGCTACAGGGACATTATACAGAACACTCATGTTAATTATTCTTGTATTGTTGAAGGAAAAAGAGGTGACTGTCCTGTTTAGCAAGTTTCTTCTCTGTGTTGCTGACTTTCTAAATCAGGCTGTGAAATGCAATGTCATCCATGCTAGGGTTGCCAGATGTCCTCTTTTAGAGGCTGTGTCCTCTTCTCCAGCTGCCAAATATTCTTAATGTGACTTCATCAGCCTGTTTTTTATTATTATTATTATTACTATTATTATTTTATTATATATATATATTTATTTTTTTTTTTTACACTCTCCTACCCAGGACCCCTCTGTGAAGGCGGTGGAGACTTTAAACCCATTTGCTCGGGGTCTAGCACAAGGGCTCATCGGGGGAGGTACAGTACTAAGTGACCTCTTTTTGGCATCCCAAAATCTGGTACTCCTACATGGTACCAAAAGGGATTGTGCTGTGTCCATCAGAGAGGAATTTATTTTTTGGACCCCCTTTAGTGCCAAAGGTGACTTGGAAAGATGCTCTATCAACATTAAAATGTGTAGCACTGACCTTTAAAAGTCACAGCAAATGGCCAGCATGCATAATAAGAATTATAAGAATAGTTTATTTATTTATTTGTTTTTTGTTAACTAGGTAAGCACACTAGACAGCACGTGCCTCTCTTCAGGTGTGACCCGGGAGGATTACAAGTGTACAAATCGGAGTAAACAGGTAGAATAGGGGCCATTGCCATTAAATAACAGTTACAACGAGAGGTACATAGTGAACAGGTTCATACAGGAGCAATATACATAGTGAAATAGGGATGAGGGTAGAATAGCAATATGTACAGGCAAGGTAAAATAAAAATACATACAACAAACGTCACATAGTTGGTGTCGTAGTGTTGTTGTAAAAACTGTTTCAATAACGTTAGTTTACATTTTTAATGGTTTGCATGCACAGCAAGAGCCAACATTATAACAAAATCATGAAATCTTTGTGGAGCAATTTCTGTGTGTGTGTGTGTGTGTGTGTGTGTGTGTGTGTGTGTGTGTGTGTGTGTGTGTGTGTGTGGTGTCAACATATTCAAATGATTAACATGGCGCTTACCAAGTTAGCACCACACTAACCATGTACAGCACCAGCATTTGGGAAGTGCCATACTCGGAGGCGTTAGGTGTGCTGCACTGTCCTAGAAGCATGACAGTGCAGACAATACCATTGCACCTATGCAAATGAGAAATGAGGACTCTTGCATGCATAAGGGGTGCAGTGATATACAGTTTTAGCAGTGTGCTTATAGTCTGCTCACTTTATTGAATGCAATCAAATTATATATATTGTGTACCAAATCTTTGTACATTATCCTCATGTTCCCCTACTGGTCGCGATCCAGGAGATGAGCAACTTGTTGCTCAACATCCCTTTCTGGTGAAATATTTCAGTTAAAGAAATAAGAAAAGCTCATTTCAGCAAGATTTAATGCTGCAAAAACCCTGCCCTTAACAGTGTGCAGTGGCTGCATCCCCCAAGCCCATGCTGTAATTATTTGTAATATCCCTGGAGTCTACAGGTTCCCCCAGCAACCCAGTCACCCCTGTTGTACAGTTTCTCCAGTCTCCTTAGCATCTAATTGTCCCCCCCACCCCATGCACCCATGCATGAATATCTTTAATCACCCACACTGTGCATAACCTATATATACCCTGGTGACTAGTGGTCCCCTCTCCACAAACAGTAACTAATCCCCCACCAACTTGCTCACTCCATACCGACTACCATACCTCTCAACTGTACCACATTACGAGGAACGTTCCTCATTTTATTTCTCAAAAGCTCCTGTTCCACATTGTGAGGACTTGTTCCACATTCAAAGTCAACATTTTAAAGCAAAAATCTGTAGTAAATGATTCAAAAAATATATTATTCAATTCATAACAGACTTTCTGAACATAAATGCAACATATTAATAGTGTTTTGAGCTTCTTAGGTAAAGATTTGATTAAGTGTTCCACATTTTGCCCATTTGTTCCACATTTTGACAGGCAATGTTCCACATTTGGGGGACAAAAGGTTGAGAGGTATGCAGACTACCACCCTCACCACAGAAACCAGTCCACAGACGGAGACCGTGGTGGCAACTTGCACAGCCTTTGCTCACCTCCTTGGCGTCACTGTCTGACTGTCAGTGAGTGATCATGAATACAGTGTTAAAGCTAATTATCTGACTGTTGCTTAGGACCAGCTATGGGCTGTTTACAGCACAGCAGTACTGACTGTGTTGTGGCAGACTCTGAATATTGTGGCTATAGTGCTGTGCTTGAAATCTAAACTTCTGCTGTTTGATACTTGCCCCAAGGTCTCTGAATGACCTTTTAACAGTTTTATGGTCTTGTATGAAACCAAATAATGTTCTGTATTTCATCATAATTACCTACTGTCATCATCAGTGTGCAAGTCAGCACAGTGTTCTTAAAGCATATAGCACTGCTTTTCTTTCAACAACAACAAAATTCAGAACCAGTCCTGGTCTTTTGAGAGAATTGGTTTTCAATTTACTAGTAACTCTCAGGGGTCTACCCCCCCGCCCCTGCAAACACAGCAACATACAGGTACTGTAGGCTGTCGGTTCCACTATATGGACTTGAGTCTTACAGGCTCAAAACCTTGAGGGGTGGTCTCTGACTGACTGTTGTCACTTTGGGAATTATTTTCCTTCTAACTGTCAGAAGTCAATCAGCAAAGGCCTAGAAATGGTGAACCCAATGGTCTCATACAAAGGGTGAAACCAGTTGCCTCCCAGTAAATGAAGGACCTGTTATATCTGATGTGTGTGTGTGTGTGTGTGTGTGTGTGTGTGTGTGTGTGTGTGTGTGTGTGAGAGCAGGGAGTGTGTTATAACCAGCGAGAGCTCAGTCTGTGGTTATTTTGCAAATTGCAGGGTGCTGGTTCTATATGTGAAGTTCTTGTTCAGTTATGTCTGGGTTTGACCACAGACACTCTTTCAGAGAGTTCATTGTGTGGCATCTTTGCTTGTCTTCTCAGTCGCTGCTGTTCCTGTCTTGCACACATGTATGGAAACTGCTTGCACCTTTTACAGACCTCTACCATGGGATCCTTGCACCCGAGAATTTCAGAGGATGAGACTTCTTTCCAATTGTGCAAATATGTCAAAGATGAAAGGGACACCGTATTCTGCTCTGGTTTACATCAAGTAGGATCTAGTCAGGATCTTTATATGGTGTCTTCCATATATTCCATGTCTCAGTGTTTTGTAGGTCAGTGAGTTACACAGTGGTAGAGCATGGGACTCTGCAGGCAGACATATGAGCTATTTAGCATTTAACAAATTGATGACCTAAACACACACTCCAATTCCTGTCGGTCTGTACAGGGTGGGGGTGGGGTTAGTGTCACTTCAATACTTACTGCCATTCCTATTATGCATCTCTCTAACTCTTGCACTATCAATGCCAATGCCAGCAAGCCAACATTCAGCATTGACAAATGCTTGTTGTTTTCTGGCGTCTGTTGCTCGTTTGGCTGCAGCCGTATTGGCAACATTCTCTGGTTGTTCTCACTGAACCTGTGGAACAGTCTACCAGTGGTTATGAAGACAGCACAGGAGTTCAGGTAAATCTGGATAGATTTCTGCTCACCAAGACATTTGGTGAATACCCTGCATAAGTGCATTTCACAGTGGGTGGGGAACCCAATGAATTAGTATGTGTTTGCACTCTGAAGGGTTAACGTTGTTCCTTAGAGCCATTTTCTGCTGGACCTCAGTTGGAGATGAAGTGTCTGTATTTTGGTGCTCTCTGCTTCCTGGCTTGGCCAACCATGAATGATAGCACACGAATATTTGTGCATCCGCCTTCTCCTTTGTCTGTATAGGGAGCAGGCCAGCTGGGTCTTGGGAGTTTGGTGTCTTTTCAGAAGACCAGCAGAAGTGTCACCTATCCTCCAACCTCTGTGAGTGGAGAGGCACCTCCACAGCAGTAGCATGGAGACCACCCCAGAATCCGTGGTCCTGTGGAGAAGGGGCAATTCCAACCAATCCCCACCTGAGAAGCACCTTAAAAGCAGTTGGGAGTAGTGCCGGGCCCCTTCTCAAAGGAGGTCATCAGAGGCTTTTGCAGGCCTGACCCTGCTCCTGTCCCAGCAGCAGCAGTGTAGCACTAGTCAACCTCCTGTAAAGCAGCAGTTAGAGTGATGGAAGCCGAGCTACAGCAGAACCCAGAGAAGCCCTCCATGTCATCCGGTAACTTGGCACCAGGCATTCGGTGATTGTCATGACACCAATGTGCATTTTAAGAGTCCGGATCAGTCCAGTCCCACAGCAGTTGGGGCGGGTGAAGTAAAATCAGTTTTCATAGATCACAAAGGGACCGAGGTTGTATGACACAAGTGAGGTGTCATGCAAGGGCTGGACCAACTAGTTCACTAAAGTTTAGGAAGCCATAGTCTAGACTCTTGTTTTGTTGTATGTGTCACTTTCTGGCAATCAAACCTTTAAGCACAGGCCTTGCAGAACTCTGATATAGTGCCTCACCCTGTCTGGAGCAGAATTTGTGCAGCTCTATGGGATAAATATTTCCCCTTTGGGTCACTGTAAGTGTGTGTGTGTGTGTGTGTGTGTGTGTGTGTGTGTGTGTGTGTGTGTGTGTGTGTGTGTGTGTGTATGTGTGTATGTGTGTATATGTATATTTACTCTACTTTTTGGCCCTCACTCCAGGCTGTCATTGTTCCGCCCCGGTCGTGGTGCCCCTGTGACTTCCACCTCCTGTATGTACCCCTCTCTCTCTCCTGGTCACCCCTGACATACCCACAGGGGACGGGGTCTCGGCACCACAGGGGGGAACCGGCGCCGGGATACCGTAACTGGTTGGGAGAGCCCTCGGCCAGGAGGCTAATTGAAGTTCAGGGGCAGGGCTTCATAGAGATGATGCCTGGAGTGGGGATTCTTATCCCTATAGACTGAGGTGGGAACATGCAATGACTCCAGCATCTATCCAGCTCCAGAAACCCTTGACGCTGCATCGGTGCGAGGGGAGGGGCGCTAACTCAGCCTCCACTAGGCATCGCTCCTGCACCAAGTGCAGACCCCCCCCCCCCGTAGAAGGAGAGCAGATCTGAGGACGTGCAATCCTTCTCCCCTGGCCAACCCTCCGGCCCAGGCTTGTTCCCGAACCCGGGTTGCTGGCATCACAAGCGGAAATACAACCATTGTGCCTATGGGCCGGTCTTGGGTCACAATAAATATTTAGTAATTGTGCACAGTGATGGTCCTAAATGGGTAGTGATTAAGTAACTGTATTATAAAGACAATCCTCTGCAGATGCCCTAGCTACAGTGTATCATCATAGCGAGCCAGTTTTGACAAATGTGCATAGTAACACTCTCCTCAATAGCTAAGCTCTGCACTTCCTCCAGTCACCTCCTTGCCCTACTTTTATTAAATCTAGTCCTCAGTCCCTTAACCTTGCCTCAATTTCCTATTCCTATCCTCCTCCTTTTCATTGCATCCCTACCCTATTCAATTTCCTGACTCTCCTATATCCATCTTCACAGCTATCATAATGGTACTTGTTCATTGTAAAATCTCACCCATTGTCGCTTCCTGAATGCTGTCTGATGGCTTTATTTGTTGTATCGCTCTCTTATAGTTCTATGTCGTACATTATTGTTGAATCAATTGTACTTATTATTTTCTCCTGCCTGCACTATATTATTGGCTAAGCATGTACTGTTTATGATTGTACTGTCTTTGTTTAACAATGTTTTGTTTCTGTAAACTCCCGGGTCATGTCTGAAAATGGCCATTGTTATGGCTAGCGCATCTTACCCGGTCAACAAAAACTGAATAAAATAAACTGCGAGTGCCAATCCTAGGGAAGTTAATAGGCATGTTAAGATTGAACCATAGTAGTCTGAATATGAAGTATATCCTCGAGGAATCGGTGTAACAACTAAAACATACATCGCCTATCTGCTTGATTCCGGCTCCAGATGTGGAAAATCCTTTTAGTGGTCACCCTTTAGTAGTGCCATATGGTTCCTGTTGTCCCTGGTCCTCATTTCCCAGGCCTGTGGTGATGAGGTAAATTAAGGCATTTGATGTAATTGCCCTGCCTGCTCTGGATGAGAATGTCACCATATACCTCTAAATGCAGGGCAGGAGGGAAGGGGGGGCTTACATAAGTAATACTTGGTGATGTTTATGATGTTACATGTAAGGGTACCCCAAGCCTTCGTGGGAAGGGCACCTCAAATAAAAAAAAACAAAACAAAAAAACTTCTACTACTACTGCTCTTTCTGTTTACATTTATGAAGCAGTGGGGATGGACTAGAGAAGCAGCAAAGTTTTTTGCTTCACTGGTGAGGTTGCAAAATTTGTCTGTACAGATAACTTCACAAATTGCCCACTTCTCCACTTTGCCACTTCGCATTGAGTTTTTTCCTGGGGAAATATCTCTTTCAAGTGAAGTCAGGCAAAGTTAAGATGAAGTTCAGGCGAAGTTGCAACTTCGCCAGCAAATTTGCATAACTTCTCCTGAAAAAGTACCACTTCGCCTGCCAGACACTTGAAGTCGGCACTTCACACTTTTGAGAATATGACAAACTTCAAGAAACTATTATGAGTAAGTTGGCTAACTTTTCACATCTCTAGAATGGACATGATGAACCTATTGTCTCTAATGAACTTATATTACTATGACATTTTGGCTGCCATAGGCCACTACTAAGCCCAGTTTGTGGATATGAAGAATGTCTGTTGGGGAGCCATGATGAGATTAAAGTTAATATTCTGGCTGTCATGTTCCTTTTATAAAATGGGCTTCAGAATCCTAGCAGCTTCATTTGTCTGAACAGATCACCTGACTATTCATTAACCTGTGTACACCAACGGTTTGTAACTAACCTACCCTAATCTGCAGCCTATCCAATAGGTAGGGAAATGGACAGACTGGGTGAGCCAAGTAGTCCATATCTGCCGTCAGTCTGTTTCTATGTTCTTAGCAACAACCTAACTAAATCGGGGAGACAACTATTTCCATTTAAATAAAACTTTTCCACTTTACAAACTTAAAACCCACAACAGAGCAAAGGGTTTCTTCTAAATTGATGCACCTCCCAGGATAAAGAGCTACAGTAGTAGAATCAAAAGTAGCAGACAGGAAACTGTTACAGATTTTAAGAAGTAGTCGTAACTTTATTTCTGAAGTATTTTTCTTCCATTTTGCTCATTTGGAGGTTTTCTGTGAGTATTATGCTGGATGTAGATAGCCTCTGCCTGGCAGCAAACCTCTAGTTATGTTTCCCGCCACATCAGCACTGTGATCTCGCTGACTGTGACCTCACATGTGCTCGACCTGGCAGCTACTGAGTGGTTCTCTTGAGTAGCTGTAATGTCACAGTCAGTGAGGTCACACTACTGATGATGTAATGGGGGAATAGAACTAGATCTGTCAGCTGCCAGGCAGAGTGCTGTTCCATACATCACACCTACTGACATCGGGTAAAAAAAATTCTAATTACCAAAAGGGAAAAGAAAAAGCACTTTAGATATAGAGGATAATCGTTGACTGTGTTTAAAAACTAATAATCATTTTAGGCAGTACAGTAGCTCTTTAAAGGTACTTAGCCTTTGTTATTAAATTTGCATTCTACCTAGCAACAACCTAACTAAAAAAAAAAAAAAATAACTTTTTTACATAAAAAAAAAAAAAAAATCAATCTCACGTTTGAGAAGTTAAATAACCCACTTTAGGGCATAGGTTTCTTGATTTGATGCTCTTCCTGGGTGTGTTGTCACCCAGTCAGTGACCTTGTGCCTTCCAATTCACCCGGGTGTTACCTGGGTGTACTTTAATTCTCTTGAAACACATATCCTGTTTTGGGTTATTGCTTACATACTTGCCATGTGTTCTGGTGAAAAAAGAGAAATCGAAGCCCCACACCCTCCCTTACCAGAACACTATGTAGATCTTATGCAACCATACTGGTGTGTGTGTATGGGGGCAGGGGAGGGCAAGTCCACGCTGACAATGCCCACATGGAGGGTCAGTAGGGTTACCATGGGTTTGGGTACCCTGACAACCAGATGGAGAGCTGAAAACAAAAATACTTGTATCCATACCAATGAGGGGGGATTACTTGCTGAATATTGAAATTCAGTTGGTGATGTTTTTCATGTAGGTCAAATGTGATTTTTTTTTTTTTTTTCTAAAAAAATTTAATTGGTCTTTTTCACAATAAAGCGTATCTAGAACTAAAGCCAGGTAAAGGAATACATATTTTTTGATATAGGCACAATCTAGGATTTTCCTATTAATTTTAGGGGTCCTACTTGTCGGTTTTTTTTTTTTTTTTCCTCTGTATATCTCGCAAGAAACCAGCATGCATTTCTTTCTTCAAGGGATGTATAATTTTAAATTTGGTAGGGCTTTTCCTTTGGCTCTGCAGCTGATGAGACAACTTCATTTTGCATGAAGATTTGTTAGTAGCAGCTGTGTAGCAATAATAATGCACATGAGCTATTATGGGATAGGGGCATTGTCCCCTCATCAGCTCTGTAGAATGTGGAGACCTGAGTGCCACTGCTTGTATAGTGTTTAATTAATGCAGATGCAGTGATACCAATTATGCAGATCAATAGCTGTACAAATGCTGGATTAGTCATACCCATAATTGCTACTGCAGTACACTTTAGATTTACTTGAATAAATCATATATAACTTGTTATATTTCCATACTTAACTCTTGCCTTGCTGTTTGGCTCTTCTAGGAATATGGATTTGGATTGCACAGTGTGGCTTGTTGCTTTCCCATTTGAAATCATTGTCATCACAGCCTTATTGTACCCTGAAATCAGTATGCTGTTGTACCGTTGTCCGATGGTACAACAGCAACTTGACACAAGATCACAGTCATGGGACTGTTGATCTCGCCATGAGATTTTAGATGATTGTTCCCCTGGGGCACTGCTCCAGGATCTGTTTACATCACAGATGTCCAACTATAAGTTTGCCCAACAGCAGTCTGCATAATATAGTGGCCAAGGCACAAAACTGGGAATCCAGACACTGGGCTTCAATCCTAATTCTCTAATTTAAACTCTCTGCTGACTGGAGTGGTTTGTAGAGTCTCCAGTTGAATCACCACAACCTTCTCAAAAGCCTTCCCCAGAAAGGGAAGGTCAGAGACAGGACTGTGATTTGCTAGCACATCTGGTTACAAAGATAGTTTCAAGAGAGGTCTTACCAAGGCATTTTAAGCACCCCAGAGAAATTACCCTCTGACAAGGAACACCTGACAATGCCAGCAAACACTGGACAAGGGCCTTATGACAGCCCACCAACAGACATGTGGACCTTGGGTTCAGGTCCCAGCAGGTGGGACTTAAACCAGAGGATCACCTTGAGAACCTCTTCCAAAGATACTGGTGCTGATATAGCAGGGAGCCTCATAATTAAACTTTATAAAGGATTGTAAGTGATGCCTGGCTACTGTCACCAGTATGGTCCCAAGGAGGAGCAGAGGGAGGATGGAAGTAAAAGGAACCTGGGTGGGGAGTTCGACAAAGGGATCAGGGAAAGGGGTGGGGGTTGGTATTTAGTAAATGCCAGGAGCTTGGAGAAACAAGTTGCCAGAGTTCCAGGCAATGCTGTTCGAAGTGGGGGGGGTGGATGTGGCGGCGGTCACAGGGCGTGGGCCAACAAAACCATGACTGGGACCTAAACGTGCGGATACACTATGCTAGGAAGGATAGAAAGGAGGGCAGAGGGGTGGAGTGGCTATGTTCATTAGAGATGACCTAGAAATTGCTAGGGTAGAAGAGGCAGAGGGAAACATGGAGGCCTTATGGGTCACCTACGATCCCCAGCAGGAGATAACGTCAAGCTGGGTGTAGTATATAGGCCCCTGGGATGGGTGATGTTTTGGAGGATGGTTTGCTGGACAACATCATTGCCCAGGGTGGACCAAAAGGGAAGGAGTGGTGTTGATGGGGGACCTTTAATATGCCAGGTACAAATTGGGAACCATGTCCTCTAAGGTGCCAAGGAGCAGAGGCTGCTGGATGGCTTCCAGGATGTGTTCTTACACAGCATGTGATGGAGCCCACAAGGAAGGGCATGTCCTGGACGTGGTTCTGGCAGATGGGGATCTGGTAAGGACCTGGTTGTCGAGGATCCTGACTGGGAGTGACCACAATAGTGTCGGGTTTCAAATAAGCATGGGGGAGGGGTGAGATCTAGGACACTGGCAGTGGACTTCAGGGGGGCAGACTTTGTGGGCATGGGAAATATTCTAAGGATCACTTGAAGGGGATTACATCGATGACAAATGTGGAAAGGAGATGGGAGGTCATAAAACGGGAACTTCATGAGGCAGTCAGGACCTGCGCTAAGGTGAAACGTAGGGGAGCAAGGTCACATAAACCATGCTGGTGGTCCAGTGAGGTTCAGGTAGCAGTCAGAGAAAGAAGGCGCCTACAAAAATATAAAACAACAAGAGGGATAGGATAAGGAAATGTACCAGCTTGCATCTAGAAAAGTCACCCGGATGGTGAGGTGGGGGAGTCCAGTAAAGAGCAGCGCTGGCACAAGGGCTACATGGAGGGAAAAGGGTTCTTCCGGCACATTGGGGAGCGGAAAAACTAAGGGCCATCTCAGCAGATTGAGATCAGAAGGAGGGTGGGTGGAAGAGGCGAGGGACCAGGCAGAGGTATTTAACGAGTACTTGCCTCTGTGTTCACTAGGAGGGGGGATGGGATATCTACAAAGCAAGGCATGATGAGGATAGAAGCGGCAGTGAGTGGGATCAGGGGAGCAACAGAAATGGAGCAAGAAGGAGGGAGAGGTACCCCAGGGGTGTCACATCAGGATAAGGATAAAAAGGCCAGTAAGGTGGAGGGGACGGATGATGCTATCTCCGCCAAAGGGTGTGGTTAGCCCTCAAGGCCCTAAAGAAAGACAAATCTCCTGGGCCGGATGGCATTCATCCGAGAGTACTATGGGAATTGGCGGACATACTGGCTGCACCCCTGGCGGAGCTCTTCAACAGGTCACTTGAGACAGAGAGGGTACCTAGGGATTGGCGAGAGGCACATGTGGTGCCAATCCATAAAGGGGGGTCAAGGGAAGTACCAAGTAACTATAGACCCATCAGTTTGACCTCGGTGGTGGGAAAATTAATGGAGAGTATACTAAAGGAATGATTGGGGGTGTACTTGGAGGAGGTGGGAGGTCTGGATAGTCTGCAACATGGGTTTGTGCCAGGTAGATAATGTCAAACCAATCTTGTGGAGTTCTACGAATGGGTAACATCAGAACTGGACAGGGGAAAGCCTGTGGATGTATTATTCTTGGACTTCAGCAAGGCGTCTGACTCTGTCTCCACAGTGGTCTGGTGGAGAAACTGATGGGGTTGGGAGTAGGCCCTTGGTCAGATGGATTGAAAACAGCTAGCTGGGCGCACCCAGAAGTAGTGGTCGTGGGGAGCTCTCGAATCCTAGAGAGGTTGGTAGTGGTACCGCAGGGCTCGGTCCTGGGTCCGATCCTGTTTAATGCATACATATCGGACATCCGGGAGGGTATAGGGTGTGAAATGAGTCTCTTCGCTGATGACTCCAAGATGGGAGCAGTAGTTGAGGGAGAAGAGGGGAGGTTGGCCCTGCAAGGGGACCTGGACACCCTGGAAAGCTGGGCTCACACATGGAAATTAATTTCAATATCACCAAGTGCAAGGTGTTGCATCTTGGGAAACCCCAAACACAGGTACACTCTGGGAGGGGCGCGGAGGCCTCAATAGGGAAAAGACCTAGGGGTTATGGCAGATGCATGTATGAATAACTCTGAGCAGTGCAGGAGAGCTGCTAGCAAGGCAAACAGGATGTTGGGATGCATCGTAAGGGGGATCACCTCTAGGAGCAAGGAAGTGATTCTGCCACTGTACAATGGACTGGTTAGACCACACCTTGAGTACTGTGTACAGTACTGGAAACCACACTTGAAGTTGGACATACAGCTCCTGGAGAGGGTACAGAGGAGGGCAACTATGATACGAGGACTAGGGGATTTGACGTATGCGGACAGACTTGAGGAGCTCTGCCTGTTTTTCATTGGAGGAGAGGGAGAGGCGGGGACATGATTGAGGTCTTGAAGTACCTCAAGGAATAAATAGAATAACATGGAGGGGATCTTTAGACTAAAGCAGGGAGGTATCACTAGAGGGCATGGTTTGAAGTTGGAAGGGTGAGGGGGAAGAGGAGGAGGTTTTTCACTGAGAGGGTGGTGGACCCTTGGAATGCATTGCCTGGTGAGCTGGTTCAGAGATCCACAGTGGAGGGCTTCAAGAGAGGGTGGGACAGACACAGAAAGTGGATGTATCAGATGATGGCCTGTCCCAGGTGGGTGGGGATGGATGATGGGGTTTCTGGAACACAAAGGTGGGGGAGGGCTCAGCACCCAACTAGGGATCTGAGGTTCGAGCAGACTCGATAGACCGTAAGACCTAATCTGCTGGCAAATAGTATGTTAGTATGTAAATACTCAAAAGGTTGAGACTCTGAATATAGAGTGTGCCGGAGTTCTCACATTGCATGGCAAATATTCTAAAACCTCTGTGCTTGCTTTGGAAACAACAAACCATTATAAACTGCATCCAGCAATACTGCATGATCATTAAGTAATCAGTCTAGTTACAATTGCATAAATTAATAAGCCATGGCAGGTGTGCATTATGGGATTTTAATGCATGAGGCCAAAGGCTGTTCCAAGTTCAAGTTTATTTACAGGAAATTGAGTGCGCTCATTTACAAAGGAGGTCTGGTAGGACAACTTGGTACAAAGTATACACAATATTACAATACAATACAATATAATATATGTAACCCCCAATCAGCGCTAAACTGAGGGGGCTACTACCCCTGCCTGTGTGGCTCGTGACAGGTTGAGGGGCCTAGGTCCTATGATGCGGTGCCTCCATTTTTATAACCTAAAACTTGGGAAGAAAGGTGTCACTCGGCATGGTGATTAGGTTTGGCTGCTCTGCACAGGGGCACCAAGTAATCCGGACACAGAAGCAACAACTGAAATGTCCATTACAAGAAGTTGGGATTCTAAAGTGTGCTTTATTCACAAAACACCAATGAACAATAAAGCATAGACGGACCCCACAGGGCTATACTCCTGGTAAATACAGATTTCTCCAGAGCTCTCACACATCTTCAGTACTGTTAAACCCTCAGGTTTAAGAACACACAGGGCACACTGCCCTAACACGACTCTTTTTCGTTTTCCCTGGCTCTGCTCCCTTGCCAGTCCTTTGGACCACTTTCCATATAGCATGGAGATTTGTTGGTGGCTCCTAAACCACCTCAGAGCACTTCTGCTCCATCAGGAATCTTTTCAACAGTCCCACATCTGGATACTTTCCTCAGGCACTGGCCAAGTACCTGAGAGAAAGCAAACTGGTGTCCCAAAGCTAACCTGTAGAGGTGACTCTGGTCACACCAGATTTGGGGGGGGTCTCCCACCTCTTGCTCCCATAAATCATACCCGGCCATTCCTCTGGACTTTAACACATCATCTCTGAAAACACTTTATTTTGTAGATTCTCTATAAATGTATGTCACATTTAATCTACGGTTTCTTCCATCCCACATGTGCTGAACTTGAAACATACTTAATGAGTGGCTCTGTCCCTTTCTCTAGACCCCCTCAGAGTTAAGCAGTCCAATTCCCACAACTTTTAAAACTGTACTTGGCTGTCTTTTCCTGACCCCACAGTAGCAGTCACTTAAATTCATCTTGTCCCAGGTGAAAACACATTGGCCCTTTAGCAGAGCAAACTCACCCTTGGTTGCAGGTGCCCCACAGGCTTTTTCTCTTCAAAGAAATCGCAACAAAACTTCTGGTGCCTCAGCACGAACCTAGATTTAGGCAGCTGCTTCTTCCTCTAGCCAGGTCAGGGTATTGCCCCTGGAAGTAGGCTGAATCCTTCTCTTCTCCCCCCCCCCCCCAAAATCCCTGCAGGGATGGGGCCCTGAACCTTTGTAAGCGGTCTCACCACTTCACTTGGCTCTTCTTGTGTTCCTCTTCAGGGAGAACACACACCTCAAAACAAAATATAGCTCTTTGTCAGAGCTGAGGGCTCTGAAGGCCTGCAGCTGCAGCACACCTCCTCCTCTTCAACACTCTACTACAGAATTGACTTCAAAACCTCCCAACATTCTATCCTAACTTCCCTAGCTGCAACATTCCAATGTGGCTTATGCAGCTGCGACAGTTCTAAAATGTCATCCCTCAGTCTCAGCTGAGACTGAGAACAGAGTGAGACAGTGTGAAATCCATTTAACTGGAATTTCACAAGTTGCCTTCCCTGTCTGCCACTAGGTCTGAGATTCTTGTAACCCTGGGTAACGGGGGGGTTACATATAGTACAATTGTGATGCATCAAGTTCGAACAGTGCTGAGACAGGTAAACAATGTATAGTAGGAGGGGGGTTATGATTAAATGATATATATTTCTGGAACTAGGCTATAAAACAAGGAAAAGAGAAAAGGGGGAAACATGAAAGATGTTTACATTAAAGTGCTTTATGAGACTATAAATGTTTCTCCGCCAGGAAGGCTACTAGGTGCTTTGGCAGTGACAAATTTCCATAAACGCTTTGTTTGCCTGGGTTTTAAATACATTTAAGGAGACCGGTTCGAGGAGTTTTAGTGTGACTCGTAGTTTATTCCAGGTAGACGGGATTACATGGCTAAATGCAGCTTTATGATAGTGTGTGGAATTTAGGTACTTTTTGTAGTATGAAAGCATTTTTTCGAAGGGCGTAGGAGCTATAACAGTGAAAAAGGGAGGTGATGTAAGAAGGGACTTTGTTCTGAAATGTTTTAGGAGCCCAGATACTAATGTGTAGTGTCCTTTTAGCAGCCAGGGAAGCCCAGCCTACAGCCGCGAAAAGGGCACAATGGTGAGTTCTGTAGGGTGGGTTAGTTAAAGTGGACCACGCCGTGAAACAGAATATCAAGCTTATGAAGCTTGGTTACTGTGCTACTATTATAAATGATATCCACTAGTCGAGTAAGGGAAGAACGGTGGTTTGAAACCTGCCTTTTCCTGATATCTAAGGGAAAAGGAATTTGTTTGTAGAAAAATAAAAGTTTATTTTCAGTTTCCAGCGAGAGGTATAGTGTGGTATGCAAAGGATAGTTTGCTGTCTAACCATACCTCTAGGTATCTGAATTGATCAACTGACTCTAGTGAGTCTCCTAGTAAGGTTAGTATAGGCACAGGTGTGGCCTGCCCACGTAGAGAAGTTGGGGGATGCGATGGTAAAAAGTACATAATTTTAGTTTTCTTGGCATTTATTAATAGTTTTGATCTTGGCAGGTTTCGCTCCAATTGACTAAAATCAGACTGTAGTTCTGTGGTGACGTCCTGACAATGAGGGTTTGGATGTATAAAGGACTGTATCATCCGTTTAAAAAAAAAAAAAAAAAAGTGGAGTCTGGAGTTATGGATGTTGTCACTAAGAGACTTGATATAAACTGTGAATAACAGAGGTCTCAAGAATGGATCAGTGGGGTAGAAGAGGCCATAAAGGGAAGGATCCAGATTCATTTCAGTGCAATAACTGCTCATTGCTGTATTTTTTAAACCTAGATTTGTGTGCTTTTAGTGGTGCTGTTTTCCTTTTGCTGTCTTTACTTGCTGCACTTTTTGCCCGCCCTCCTCTGCCAACCCCCACTCTTCCTTCCCCATCCCCCACTCTTATTTATATGCCCTGTTAAATCTGATTGATTGGGAGCAAAACACAAGGAATAGCAGGGGTTGTGGAGTAGGAGGGGCATAAGGATGAGGAATTCCGCCCTCTGCACAAGCGTTTTGACTCATTTGTTGTGGTTGTTTCCTTCTTTAAAAAAAGTATCTGAGTATCAATGGCAGGATTTTCAGGACAGTAAATTTATAAAGCGGGAACTACAAGGAGAGCTTCAGTAACAGACTACTGGAATAGCAGTATAATGTGGGGAGTGGTGCAATGCAGTGGATGCAGGGCAGCCATATTCAGGCAGACCTTCTGGATGCTGAGGTGCTGCCCTATCTGCAGGCATCTCTCTGGACTGCGGGATAAGGTAGCCAGACTCGGAGCAGAAGTAAACTGGTTCAGGAGTACCTTCGCCCCTATCCAGAGACCACCCAGTCCAACGCTGTTGCCTCAAAGGATGCCAAGAATGAGGAGCACTTGAATGATAGTGGGCTCGGGGAGGGTTAGGGCGGTCAGGCAGAGGCACATCCCAAATCCTGTTCCATTCCAGAACTCGTATGCTGCACTGGCAAACTGGGACGACCAAACAGAGGTACCCAGAGAAGTGGATGGGAAGGATGTGGAGGTCAACTGAGGAGGTGACCTCAGTGGAGAGAGCAGTGGAACCCAGAGGAGAAGGAAGCTAATCCTGGTGGGGACTGTATCATTGGAGGGATCCAGCTAGGAGCACATGAGGGGAGGACAGGGAGGTGAGGTGCCTACCAAGTGCCATGGCATTGAGGGATGGGAAGAAGATCCTGGGGATCGCAGAGAAGGCAAGACTGAGGGTGAGTTGATGTCTCATTCACCTAGGTACTCAATGACCTGGCAAATGGGGAGCCTAAGGAAGTTCAGGAAGAGTTTAGGAAATTGGGAAGGGTCTCAAACAAGTAGCTACATGTCACCTTCTTGGAAGTAGTACCTGTGAGAGCGCACACACCAGGAACTTTAACATATGGTTGAAGAACTGGTGCTGTGAGGAAGGGTTTGGATTCATTGGTGACTGGGGACCCACCTGGAGGGATAGTGGCTTGTTCGGGCCTGACAGCTTGCATCCATCCTGGAGGGGAATCCAAACACTCAATGATGAGCTTAAATGCTACATGGACAAGCATTTAAACTAGCCACGGGGTGTGGCAGTCCAGCAAGGAGGGTACCTAATTGCCCACCCTCCCACAGCTAGGAGTGGAACCAGTGAACAGGAGGAGGGGATATCTCTACAAAGCAGTGTGCAAAAGATGGAGATAAGCACCTAAGGGGATAGGCAAAAAGGGGGAACAATTTAACAGAAGGACAAACAGCAGGGAGAACCAGGGATAAAGGACAACCAGGGAAGGGGCTGAAGTAGAACAGCTAAACAGTCCAGGGAGCTCACATCATGGAAAGCCATGTGTGCCAATGCCAAGAGCCTTAGCAACAAGATGGAGGATCTTGAGGCTGCCATGGTGCAGTCGGACCTGGACATTGTGGCCATCACAGAGGCCTGGTGTAATGATGACCATGACTGCGAGATGGCCATACCTGGCTACAACATATTCAGAAGAGACGGGGCAGGCAGGAAGGGATGAAGGGGTGGCACATTATGTGAAAGATGGCATAAAGGCCACAGAGATCCAGGAGGAACAAAATGGGGGAGAGATACTGTGGGTTAAGCTGGAAAGGAAAATGGGATCAGCCATCCGCACAGGGGTGGTCTACAGTCCACCAGCCCAGGAGGAAGAAACAGATAGGGAGTTGATGCTAGCCATCCAAAGGATGGCAGACAAGGGGGAGGTGGTGCTGGTTGGAGACTTCAGTATTCCAGATATGGACTGGAGCATCCCAGCAGCAGCATCAAACAGGAGCAGATTTATCCTGGACTCCCTTCAAGGTGCCTTCCTTAAGCAACTGGCCATGGAACTAACTGAGGCATGACTGGACCTCGTGCTCACAAACAGGACCAGTGTGATAGGGCTAACAGTGGAGGAGCCCCTGGGGAACAGTGACCACCAGTCACTGTGGTTTGAAATCACAGAAGGAACAGAACCAAACTGCGCAAAAACACGTATCCTGGATTTTAGGAGGGCAGACTTTGGGGAAAATGAGGATCTGCTTGAACAAGGCACTAATGGGAATGCAGAGGAAACCAGGTGGAAGGACTGTAGGCAATATTTAAAACGGGGATTACAAGAGCAACAGAATTGTGCATTAAGCAGGTTACCAAGGAAGAGGAAGCCATTATGGTTTTCCAATGTGATAGAGAAAATGAAAGCCAAAAGGATCTCATTCCAGCAATACAGAAGGGGATAGGGAGAAGTACCAGGAGAAGCAAAGGGAGGCAGGGAGGTCAGTAAGGGAAGCCAAAGCTCATACATAAGAACGCATCGCAAAATCAGTGGGTAGAGGGGCAAAACCTTTACATGTACATGAGTGAAAAGAAGGGCAAAGGGAGGGATAGTGAGACTGAAGAGGGAGGACAGGGACACGGAGGATGACAACAGTAAAGCTGACCTACTGAACAGATATTTCTGCTCAGTCTTTACTGAGGAAGAGGAAGGTAATGGGCCTGAAGGGAGTACAAGGGTTGGGAACGGTGCAGAAATGGACACAAGTCCCTTTACACGGGAAAGAGTCCTAAAGGAACTGGAAGGAATGAGTCGATTAAAGCAATGGACCCAGATGGGATGCACCCCAGGGTCCTAAAGGAAATGAGAGGTGGTGGCTGAAACTCTGGCAATCCTGTTTAGCCGATCACTGGAAACAGGGGAGATAACCAAAGACTGGAGGACAGCAGATGTAGTCCCCTTATACAAAAGCGGGACCAAAGAGGAAGCGGGGAACTACAGACCAGTCGGCCTGACCTCAGTAGTGGGGAAGATCATGGAAGAAGCACTACTGAAGGAGAGATTGGTGGAACATCTGGTTGCCAAAAGACTACAGGACCCAAGGCAGCATGTTTTCACTGGGGGAGGTCATGCCAGACTATCTATATTGAATTTTGACTGGGTGACAAGGAGGTGGCTCGGACTGCAGTGGACATGGCCTATCTGGACTTCAGCAAGGCCTTTGACACTGTGCCACATAGAAGGCTATTAAACAAACTGGGGAATATGAGTGGGCAGTACAGTAGAGGTGGGTGGGTAATTGTCTGAGTGGCAAGACACAGAGGGTGGTGGTAAATGGCTGTCACTCCACAGAGGGAAGAGTGACCAGTGGGGTACCACAGGGATCAGTGCTGGGACCGATCCTATTCAATATCTTAATCAGTGACATTGCACAGGACCTAGAAGGCAGAATTTCCCTGTTTGCTGATGACACGAAGCTCTAACAGAGTGGACATGCCAGCGGGTGTAAACAGAACGAGGGACCTGTAGAAGCTTGAAGAATGGTCAAGGGTTTGGCATGTGAAATTAAACACACAGAAGTGCAAGATAATGCATATGGGGCACAAAAACCCTGGAACAGCATATCAGTTGGGGGAGGGGGGGTGAGGATGTAGCATGTACCAAGAAGGAAAGGGATCTTGGGGTTATCATCTCTGATTACCTCAAGGTAGGGAAACAGTGCAACATCCCAGCAGGTAAAGCAAATAGGATGCTGGGATGCATAGGCAGGAGCATCACCAGCAGGAAAAGAGAGGTCATAATTCCACTATACAAGATGCTAGTGAGGCCCCACCTGGAGTACAGTATACAGTTCTGGAAGACCTTACCTATGTAAGGACATAGATAGGGCAGAGAAGGCTCAGTGAAGGGCAACAAAGATGGTACAGGGATTGCATCACAAGTCCTATGTGGACAGGCTGAAGGACTTGAATGTGTACTCCTGGAGGAGAGGAGGAGAGAGGGAATATGATAGACATATTACAAGTACCTTACAGGGAGGAACAGGGTGCAGGAATACACTATTTTTCAGTGAAAAAGATGTTCCAGGACTAGAGGGCATGGGATGAAGTTGGAGGGAGGGTGATTCAGAGGAAACATGAGGAAGAATTTCTTCACATAAAGGGTGGTGAAAAAGTGGAACACCCTGCCAGAGGAAGTGGTGGGGGCTGAAACAATCGGCCGGGAGCCAGTGGAGATCAGGGTTCTAATCCTGGTCTCCAACCATTTTATACAAATCGGAACTTGGTAAGGGGCCATGGAAACAGTATTCCACAGCCCCACAAATTTAACTTGTCCCATGATCCGCTCCCCCAGAGTGGGAGTCTTTAAGTCCAGGGGGTGCAGGGGGGTGAGTGGCAGAACCCACCCCTTCGCAAAAATAAAATTGACAGCATTTTTGCAGTGTTGTTAATGCCCACAGCACTGGGGTCGGCTATGTCCCGACACAGTGTGCCAGTCTAAGGCAAAATGACGGAGTGAAAGAGAGTGTGCAGTCTGGCAAGTGAGGATTTCAGATCTCCAGTGCAAACTGTCACCATTATCAAAAATAGAGAGAATCATGTTTCAAACAATCTCTCAGTGGGCAGAAGTGGGATACTCATTTTGTTCCTATTTAAGCAGAACACCCTTTATGAATCCTGCCTGCTGTTTTTCCTCCACCCATTGCTCTTTTCTTCTTTGCTAGTTCCCTTTGATAAACCTCTAACTGAACCTCCCCCCATCAGTTTTGGTTACCCCTCTCAGGATTGTGGTGTTACCCTGTACTCATTCTAAACAGCACCCATCTCCCTGGTGGCCCATTCTAGTTGGGGAGTACTTTCTCAGTGTCCCTCAATTGGTCATACCCTATGAATGACACTAGCCACAGCTGCCACTCACTAGTTTAACTACCCTGAGATAAAGGTTGCAAATGTTTGACCCACTTGCCCACCTGATACCTTATTTTGGGTGGGCCATCATTAATGTGCCTAATGAGGGTAAGGAGGAGAGGTCCAGAAGATTTCACCCAAGTTTGATGGAAAAAGCTTGTAGTTTGCCAGAGTAAGGGTACAAGAAGAACATTTGTTGACAATTTGTCTGTGTACATGCACAGTAGCACCCTCCTCCCTCACCTGATTGGGGGAATTGGATGGTGGGTGCTGCGCATTCTTAAAAGGTGCTTTTTGCTCGTGTTAATTAGCACTGCTCAGGCAGGCAATTACTGTATGCAAAAGGCTGCCACTATCCCAATGTGCACATAGTAATGATTCCCTTTCATTTACATATGCACCCCTGGGGTGTATACGTGCTCGTCTACAAAACACTTTATGCTACGCACAGTGAATGTGCTGCCATTTCTGTTGATCTCGGCTCTTGCTGTTGCCATGAATCCCAGAGAATCTGACCTGAAATTAATTAACTTTGAAATGTTAGCCAAGAAGACTTCAGCTACTTTTCAATCACAGCTTCCTCTAAAACCCGTGGATGCCTGTTGCTTGGGCAGTTATCTATCTGAAGATCTTCAAATCTTTCTGGGACCATGTCTCTTGTTGTGTATACAGTATGCAGTATGCAAATGCTTTCTGCTGTGTAACATTTGAACGTTGCACATTTCTCTGTTTCACTTTTTGGAGTGATTTTGGATTTGCCCTTGTCACAGGCACAGGTTGTCCAATGAGCTGCACTGGAATGTCACCAGATCATTAAATTCATTAGAAATGTCTAGTGAGAATACTGAAATACTGAAATGTGCTATTCTTCTGCTAGTGCTCCCTCTTAAACTTTTTTTTTAATTTTTACATGATTGATTTTAGTGTCTCTGAAAGGTGCAAGATTAATGACCTCGGAGACCGAAGGCGCCTAGATATCTGCAAGCCAGATAAAGCGTGGGCATTGCTGTGCCTTGCCATTATGCCTAGCCTCCTACTTGGGAGTAGGGATAGACATGGCTAGTATTGTATCACGTCATGATGCAGACATTGATGTTCCCTTTCTTGCATTATTTTTTTTTTTTTTTTTTTTTTGCGGCTCGGCTTGTAGAAAGATGCTCCTCATGTATCTCAGAAACCTGGATAACCCAGTACCACAACTGGAACATGGCCATGCCGGGGTATACTGTGTTCAGGAAGGATAAGAGAGGGGGAAGGGGAGCCTTTATGTAAGGGAGAGTATAAAAGCTTCAGACTTGGAGGATATGGGGCAGTATGAACACACAAACAGTAGAGGTGCAGTTACTTACGGAAAGTGGAAGGAATGATCAGAAAAAGGATGGTTTATAGACCAGAATCCCAAAAGGAAGAAATGGATGGGTATTAGGGAAGGATATCAAAAGGACAGCAGGACTTGGGAGGTGCTGCTACTGGGGGTGACATCTACATGCTGGATGTGTAATGGAGGATCCTAGTAGGAGCAAGTGTTTAAAGCCAACAGCTGTCTTTTTAGGATACATTCCTAGTAGAGAGAGTGTAGGAGGAGCCATCCTAGACTTGGTGGTAATAGGACCTCACTGAGAACCAGTGACTGTCGGATAGTTTTGTTTTGTTGTAAAACTGGAGACAGAGAAAAACGAGTCCCAAACTGTCTCCAATGGAATAGTAAGTCCCCATGGCAGCAGCATGGTCTAGTGGTTAAAGCACCAGTTTGGGAACTAGGAGATCACTGGTTCAAAACCCACTGGACCCAGATACTCACTGTGTACAAGTCCCTTCCTGGTAAGCAGGATTTCTGGCAATGGCACATGGCTCTCAGGGAGCTGAGGAAGGGAAACATATGTATTTCTGAACACCACGAGTTTGAAAGTGGAAGAACTCACCGAATGCTGTGCTGTGCTGCAGCAAGGTCTTCTTCACTGATATACCAGAGTCTTTATCTCCACAGTGCTGACTTCCATCCCCAGGCCCCACTGCAGGAAACATCCATGGCTCAGGTAGCCTGAACTTTGGACTCGGTCCCTCCCTGTAGTATAACTTGGTATCCTCTGGCAACAATTAGTTCAGTCTCTAAATAATGAGGGCAGACATTAGGATTCCATTGTAACAAACTATATGTAACCCCCCCCCTGCAAATGGGGGTTCCCAAAAGACTTCAGGAGCTTGCTTGAATGCTCCGAACCTGAATGGTGTTTGGCGTTTAAGCCATTTATCTGAGAGTGTTTTTAGAGCCTCTGGTACTGTCTCTCTTTAAGAGCTGTCTGCTTGCAGACATAATTAGTTTGTATGGGGGGGACTGTGTGTTTCTCTGCTCGAGTCCCACTCGAGCTGCTGCCAATTCACTCTGTTTTTGCAGCCACTAGGAGTGCAAAGAGAACCTATCTGAAAGATGTAACTGTTTGCCAGAAATCATTTAGAGTAATAATGAAAATACAGTTTGTCTAACCTGCTTTTCTTTGCAATCAGAACTGTGTTTGCCTAGTTCCCCATTCTAGTTTTGAACTGCTGAACTGAACCAATCAGTGTGGGTTAAGGTAGCTCTAAAATGGTGCCTGTGGACGAATCAGAACTGGGACTCGTAATCTGAGCCAGCCACAAGAGGATTGTATGGACAGTGACTCTGGGAAATGTAGTTTGGACTTTGGCGCCTTTTTGCACCAACAGGGGGAGGCTATTGTGAGTGACAGCCAATCCAGCCAAGAACTGGGAGGAACTCAAAGGAAGTGCCCGGTTTTGTCTACTGGAGTCTGTGTGTAGCTCTGGCAGTGAAGAGGGAAGGAGCCCTGTGCTCTTTCAGTGCGCAGTTTTAGTCGGGGAACACGTGTAAGGCCCCAAGTTTCGGTCTGCAGCTTGTGCAAGTGCTTGCTTGGACTGAATCTGATCTGTGAAGAGGATCAAGGAGATCTGAAAAGTAGAAACCAGGCTCACCCTGTAGAAGACTGGAGAAATTGCTGAATCGCGTTCGGTCTGTCAGGAACTGAATCTGCTGTGTGTTCTCCTGGTACTGTGCAGTAATTGCGACTGGATAGAGAAGCAGCCTGCCTGGTATTGTACTTTATTTTTCCATATAAATGTGTAGTGCTAGTGGGACTCAAGCCTAAATCCCCTGTACAGTGAATTGAGTGCATGAAGCTGCAAGTAAACCCCAGCTTAATCCAGACTACATCCATTTGCTCTGAACTGCCTTGGGGTCCAGTCACAAGGAGCTTGTCCACATGGTCTGCTCCGCCTGGCAATCCAGAACAATCTGCCTTCCATTCAGTTTCAGCGTTGAATTTGAGTACAAATCAGGGTAGCTCCCTGCCATCATCTCATTGCAAGGACTCCCTGTAAAATAAGATGATACAGTGCAAAAACCACAGTACAATACTTTAACATAGACGAATACCTCAGGCAGTGTAACTTTGCTGAAACAAACAGATCTGATTCATTTAGGGGGATATAACAAGGACAGGGGGAAATCAAGTTAATTAGTTTAAACACATTAATAATCACAGTACTGTGCACATATTTCAGAATCCCAAATGTCCCTAATGTCACTCTTACTGGGTACCCAGGCAATAAGAGGCTAGCCTATTTGGTGCAGCTGGTTGGGGCCCTGAAGATGGAAAATGCATGCGCAATACCCAAATTGTAATCCGGAGCTGGTAGGCTCAGTTCGTGGAGAAAGAAAGGAAAAGTAATCGGATGGAACACTTGGGGGTCCTTTCCCAAGATATAATATAAAATGGCAGTGCTTCCACCCAGAGTACAATTTTAAGTGGGTATGAATTTTACCAGTACAGCCCCCTGGGATTCTGCACTAACCCACCTCCCATACAGTTGCTCCAGACATGGATACCATAACCCAAATCCCCAAGTTTCAACATTTGGCATTTTCAACCTCGACTACTAATATGCTCATTAAATCGAGCTCTTGAGTCAGATTTTTCCAAAACGCTAACTTCTCATTTATTTACATGGGAGGGTTAGGAAGAGGAAATGGAATGGAGGTTGAGCAAAACATTTGTTCATTTGCATCTAGAGATTGGCATTTCCAAGACCATCTTTTCCCCTTTGATTCAGAACCCACACTGTGACTAGCACAGCCACCAACTTTCTAACTAGCTAATTTCTGCAGATACTTAATATGTATGTAACCCCCAAGGGGCGCTACCCTTTAGGCTACTACCCCTGCCTGCCTCCACAGAGACAGGGTAAGGGGCCCAGATCCGTTGACGGGTGCCTCCACCCAGCGGTCTGAGTCAATATTGTCGAGATTGCCTCGGTCACAGCCCTCTGGGTTACTGCAACCCCCCGTTCGTCCCACTAGTGGCTCACACTGGGTACCAATTACACTCACCCCCCGGCTAATATCTCTCCACTCCCTCCGGAGACCCCCTGTAAAATAAGGCACAGTTATAGTGCAGTCACCAGGCAGCAGTTCACCAGTAATGTACACAATAGCCAGGGTGTAATTGCACAAGGAACAATCTGATTTATTCAGGGGAGAAATAACAAGGTCAGGGGGAATCAAGTTGATTAGCTTATCACTATAATTATCTACCTAGGGCTCTGTGCACAGGCCTGAACCTAGTCTTTACCGTCCCTGGGTACCCAAGCCCTAACGGCTAGTTCACACATGGCAGCTGGTTGGGGCCCTTAACACAGATAACAGCTACGATCCTGAGAAATCAGAATAAGCAGAAAGTTTGATTAGGCAGTCAGAAGTATGATCATTCAACTGGGAACCACTGTTTGCAACACTGGCAGGGAGCTACCCTGATGCAGTACTCACAACTCCAGCACACGACGATTCCTTCAACGCTGCCAGGTCGGAGCCTGAACTTCACCAGCCTTCTCACACATTTATATGGCTACAACAGAGGGGTACCATACCAGGCAGCTGCTCTCAAACCTTCACAAACTTGCAGAAGAACTTGGACAGCAAACGGCAGCTTCAACATTACAGGCGGACCGAGCGCGACTCAGCAATTCTCTCCAGTCCTCTCAGGTTGAGCCTGGTAGGTAGCTGGGCTGGCACCAGCCTCCTCCGACCGCACGCCAGCGGATTTAGTCAGACTCGCTTGAAAAGGCAAAAACGGCTGCCTAGGCCTTCACGCGAACACTCACACAGCGCAGAAGCACAAAGCTCCTCTCCTCAGCCACAACGCCTCTAACCCTCCTTCGGTTCGGGTGCTACCCATTTCCATTGGCTGGCTGAACATGCCAGTCATTTCCTCCTGCCTTCAGTGGTGCAAAAGAGCGCCATAGCCCATAATGCCTCTCCCAAAATACAAGCAGTCCCTCTACTGGTCAGCCAACTCTGTAGGGTCCCGAGGTACTGATTGGCCCAATTCAGCAGTTCTGGAGCAAGATGGAAGAAACAGTCGAAACAGTCCTTGCTGCAAAGGAAGGCAGGTTAGCACAGCTGCATTATCATTATAACTTTACGTTATTTCCAGAAACAATTACATCTCCTAATAGAGCTCCCTCTGCACCACTAACGATGGCAGAGGGGAGCTATTTTTCAGTGTCCCGGGCGGGACTCGTGCATACAACCACACAGGCCCCCAAAATCTCAGGTTATTACGACTGCAACAGACAGCCCTAAAGAAACAGCTACAGAGGCTTCTGAAGCGCTCACTGGCTACCCTTTTAAACGGCTTTATGCCGATCGCCAGCTAGGCATGGAGCCTGGGGACAAAGTCTGGGAAACTTTCCGGAACCCCCATTTGCAAGGGGGTTACATGTACAGACCCCCAAATGGTACCAGTTCAGAACGATGCCCCAAATTCTGTCCCTGGGCACCCAGCTTTTTAGTTGCAGGCCTGAGGTGCAGCTGGTTGGCCGGCATTGGTGCGCTTGATGAAAATAACATTAACTTTTTACATTTCTCTTATTTATTTGCTTTTGGTAACCGGGTAAGTGCACTAGACAGGATTCCCTATTTTCAGGCATGACCCAGGAGATTACAGTTTAAAAAAAAAAAAAAAAAAAAAAAGTTACAAACAGTAGTACAGGGAGGAGCTGATACAATTCAGTACACAAAGAGATCAACAACCTTACGTGACAGTAGAATTACTTAGCATGAAAGTGACGGCATGCACAGCATAAGCATTACGGTACAAAAGACAGAAAAACAGCTTGCAGAGATCAGTAACATAAGTGCATAACAGCAGTGCTGGTGGCATAGGACAAGGGTATGGGACCGGGAAGGGGATAGTAGTGCAATGTCAAGTAAAGAGGTATATTCCATGAACTAGAGCAAGTACAGAGGTGTAATACATGAACTAAAGACATTTACGTGCATCTAGGGAGGTGATATAATTAGAGTGCATGCTTGAAGGCACGGTGAGAACTGGAGCTTCTAAGGGAAAACTGAAGGGAGTTCCAGAATTTGGGAGCGCAGACAGAGAAGACAAGTTCACCCATTTTGGTGGAGCAATTAGGGACAGTGACCAGAGTTGAAGTGAATGACTGAAGGAGTTGGGGGCAGTCAGCTGGGGTGAACATGGCTGCAATGGAGGAGGGGAGAGAAGAACGAATTATATTGTCAGTCAGGCAGCCTACGGAATATAAACGCTGGGAAGAGGGGGATAACCAGCGGAGGTCAGAATGAAGTGTGCAGTGGTGTTTAAGCCAATGGGCAGACAAGGCAAACCTGCAAACATTGTTGTAGGCAACATCCCACGCTTGAATGACATTTGCCTGCACTTGAGCAAAGACCGGCAGTGCATAGCAAAGACCAGGGAGCAGAAGTGCTTGGGCGACACAGATCCTAGCAGCAGGGATCAAGGCGTGGTGGACACGATAAGCCAAACCAATTTTGGCATTGACATGGAGAGAGAAACTGAGACACTGATCCAGAGTAACCCCTAAGTATCTGAAGGAGTCGGTAACTTGTACCCGGGAACCATCGAGACAAGAGACCAGAAATGAGGGGTTTAGGGCACTGAGCTTCCTGCGGGACCCAAAGAGCATGGTCTGGGTCTTGGCAACATTTAATACGAGGTGGTGAGATGTGAGCCATGTTTGGATTCATTGCAGGTCTGAAGAGAGGTGGGAATTAATGTCCGAGATGGAGCTAGAGGAGGTATAGAGGACCAAGTAGTTGGCGTAGAGTAAGGTGTGACAGTGGGTGGGAATGGTAGGTAGATTTATTTATAAATATAGAAGAGAGCAGGGGCCCAAGGATGGAACCTTGTGGCACAGCAGTGGCTAGAGGGGCAGGGGAGGAGAGGACTCTACGGTAGGAGACAGACTGGGTGTGATTGTGCAGGTAGCTGGAGAACCAGGCAATAGTGGACTGGGAGGCACCCAGTGAACCTAGCCAATGCAAGAAGTGAATGCTTGACTGAGTTGAAAGCCTTAGTTAAGTCGATAAAAACAGCCCCCGTAAGTTGGCTTCTATCCATGGTGGTTGAGGTGTTCGTGAATTGCACTAGGGCAGTCGAGGTGCTGTGGCCTGGTCTGAAGCTGTGCTGAGCAGGAGATAGCAGGTCATAGTTGGCTACAAAGTCTGACACCTGATGATGAATAAGTTTCTCCAGAAGTTTACTAAGGGTAGACAGGAGTGCTATAGGGTGTTAGTTCATAGGGTTTTTAGGGTCACCCTTTTTAAAGACTAGTATAATCCTGACTTGTTTCCAGGAGCAGAGCATGGTGCCAGAGCTAATGGAGAGGTTAAAGAGGCACAAGAAAGGAGTGGCAAGAATGGAGAAGCCAAGTTTGAGAATTCTAGGTTCCAGACCATCAGGACCAGCGCTGCCATGAGGAGACAGTGTTGAGGATCCGTAGGACATCAGTTCTAGAGACGGGGCTGAGAATAAGGGGAGGATGAGGCAGAGGGAGGCCTGGGGAGTGACAGGACGGGACTGAAGGAATGGCTGCGTTAGAGGTCGAAGGGAGGGAGGTAAAGAGTGAGTTAAAGGTGTTGGCTATGGTGTTGGGGTCGTTACAAGAGACATTGTCAATTAGCATGTCATGAGGTGCTTGAGCAGCATTGCAACCCAGAATGTGGTTATGTGCCCAGTACCTTTTCAGGTAACGGGCAGAGGCATGGAGAAAACCTCTATAGTAATTGCTTTTGGCAGCATGGATTGCTTTCTTGTAAGAGTTCCTAAGGGAGCTATAGGCAACAAAGTCGGAAAGAAGGGAGGAGTATTTCCACCTGGCCCAGAGCTTGTCATGAGATTTTAGCAAGCGGAGAAGGGGGCTGGTCAACCATTTGGTGGGAAGGCCCCTAACTTTGTGCCTAATGTAAGGAATGTGCTTGGACTGCAGTGAGCGCAATGTGTTGGAGAAATATTCCACCACCAGGTCAGTGTTGTCTGTGGTGAAAAGGGGAGACCAGTCAACCTGCTGGAGATTGGATAGAAAAGCCAAGGGATCAAAGGCAGAGAAGTCTGCCACAGAGATAATTTTAGGCAGGTATGAAGTGGGGCAGGCATCCCAGACACAAGTTACAGGAGAATGGTCGCTAATGGAGTCGGGCAACACAGTAACTGAGGAGATCCTATCTGGTCTGTTGGTGAGGACCCAGTCGAGCAGGGTGTGACTTGTGCCACTGCTGGAGTGCCTGGTAGGTTCAGTGACAAGCTGAGTTAGATTAGCTTTGGCCATGTTAGTGTTGAGGATCATAGGTACCAGGTTGTATGGGCCCCCGGGGCATGGGCCCCAGCAATATTTTCTGAAGTGGGCTGAGCCCCAAAAATAATTTCAACATATAAAAAGGCTTTTGTCTCTTTTTTTTTTTTTTTTTCTTTTGGTGCTACCTGGACGGAGCCCTCTAGACCGCTTCGCTGTAGTCCGAGGGAGCACGACTGGAGCCTGGAAATCATTAGTGGATCATGGTATTTTTTTTATTTATTTATTTTGTTTTAAATTGGGCAACTTTGAATCCTGATGTGTGCATGTGCCAAAAGAGTGAGCAGTGGTAGGGAAGATTAATTGAAGTGGGTGTGAGGGTCGAGAAGTAATATTGAGAAGGAGCCATGACCACAGCGGGTGTGTGGAGGTGGTGCCAGGCCGCAATTGAAGAAGTTAAAGAAGCAGCCCAGGGAAGTTGTGTGGTGGTGGATGCATAACAGACCCAGTGAGGGTGACTGGTGGTGGCCCTGGAGGGGTCAGTAGCAGCGTAGACCCGGTGGGTCATGTGGTATCTGTCGGTCATTGCGCTAGGCCAGGGAGGACTCGGGCAAGCAGTCGGCTGCTGAAGAAGTCAAAGGACAGAGTGGAGAAGCCAGTGGAACCTGTCCAGCACAACTAACAGCCTCAAAGCAGAGAGGCTGAAATCAGGGGAGAAGAGTGAGCAGCAATCCAGGCAGCACCGCACTGGTAATGGTACACCCCCCCCCACACGAGATGTCTGACAGTAGAGTCAGCAATGCAAGGGAAGTAAGCAAGGTAGCAGTGGGAGGGAGAGCTCAACTGAGCTAGGTGAACACACAGTATCACACAACCTGCTGATTTTTATGTTGCTTGCATGCATGTGCAAGAAACATAGTGCCATCATCGGAGATTTCGGAGGTGTGTCACCTCCTCCTCCAATTCAGTCAGTGAGCTGGTAGGCGCTGCCCTGTAAGCCAATGCATTTTGGAGCTGTCTGACACGCCTCAAAATGCAGTGGCATACAGTTAAAGGGGAGCTACGCTCCAGTGAGCAGCGATAAGAAGCAGCCCCCCACACGCAGGGCGCGCGCGCGCCTCCACATCTACTGTGAGCTGACGGGTGCCCAATCCCCGCCGGGCTGAGCTGCGCCATCTCTCCCCAGTAGTTGGTGCCACGCTGGGAGCCCACCCAGCGTGGCAATCAGTCCTTGGCTGGACGGGGTGCTCTAACTTCGCCGGCTGAACGCCCTCCGTCCTTGTGCCATGCTGGGAGCCCACCCCAGCCGCGGCAAACGTCTCACGATACCTTTTTTTTTTTTTTTAACCTATAAAAAAAAAAAAAAGGTCTCCGCAGCTGCCTCCCGACCCCACAACCCGCATCCACCCACTGTGCACCCAGCCTCCCCACACCCCCTCACCCCATACTTACCTCCGACTCCGCCGACAATCTTCGTGGACCGAACACGTCTCCACTCTTCAAAGCCGACCGCGAACTGAGGAAATGCCGTAAGCTGTATAATGGGCTAGATAGGAGGGTTCAACTTTATTGTGATATCTCAGGCATTTTGGATTTTTGCACTCAATTTCAACATGGGGTTTTGGACCCTTCTCGCGAATGATCACTTCATGGCGTGAGTCTGGTTCAAGGTGATTTCGCGCAGTGACTGCGAAATCACCCTTCAGGTCTTAATACCGCCATGACAGTGACATCATTCATGAGAAGGGTCCCAAAACCCCATGTTGAAAATTTGGTCCAAAATTACAAAATGACACTCTTACTAGCATGCTATGCAGTTCCTATGCAGGCTCTTAAGTTATGAAATTTCAATATTTTCACTCCAGATTTTCAACATTGCCATTTTACCACACCTTCTTATGAGCAGTACAGCTGTCATTTTTCACATCTCACCCAAAATGTGTTTCTGCCCTTGTAGCGCAGAATGGCGCAGTCGGTGTGCGAAATCAATGTACGGGACAAATTAAGAAAATCACAGTGACACTGTTCATGAGCAGAGGTCTTAAAATGGCTATGTTGAAAATTTGGTGAAAAAATTCCTAAAAATGACTTTTACGAGTGTGCGTTGCACAGTTCCCATGCGTTCGTAGGTTTGCGAATTTTCAATATTTCCACTCCAGATTTTCAACATTGCCATTTTACCACACCTCCTTATGAGCAGTACAGCTGTCATTTTTCACATCCTGCCCAAAACGTGTTTCAGCCCATGTAGCGCACAATGGCGCAGTCGGTGTGCAAACTCAATGTATGGGACACATTAACAAAATCACAGTGACACTGTTCATGAGCAGAGTCTTAAAATGGCTATGTTGAAAATTTTGAAAATTTCCACAATGACTGTTTTATAGACGCATGCTGGCGCAGTTCCCACAAGACGTCAGAAGTTCGCAAATTTTCAATATTTGCACTCCAATGACTTCCAAATACCTAAACAGCACATAAAAGGAAGCAACATTCGGCATTGACAAATGCTTGTTTATTTACAGCACAAACAGGCAAACTGCATAATTTTGTTCCAAATAGTTTTACAGAAGCCCCTTTGTAACCATCATTGCTTGGTAATGATTTTGTCCAGCCCTGCAAATAAGTCTAAGACCCAAATTCTAAAGCCTGTCTAGCCTTGAGCATCTTTTACAATGCTGTTGTTTCCTTGATATGAGACATGGAAATAGACTTGGAAACCGGCTGTGTGAAGAACTGCTAGTCTAACACTTTATTCTCCTTTGATAAATAATTACATCAGGACCTGCAAATACTTCAACTTTTTTAGGCAGATTGAATTAGATAGACTTCAACTTCTTCTCTCAGATTTTTAGGAAGTGTGGTAGTGGTCTAGTGGGTAGAGGCAGAGCTCTAACTTGGGAACTAGGATACCAAGGTTCAAATCCCACCACAGCCTCATAGTTGCTGTGTGACCTTGAGTAAGTCACTTAACCACTTGGTGCTTACTGCCTCAGTCTGCCTAGCTGTAAACATGGGTCAAAGAAAGACACTGTTGAAAATGAGATGTTGCTTTTCAGCTGGGCTATCCTGGGTAAATCAACCATACTAGAGAAAAATTCTCTGTTTTGCAGTGCAACACCAACTGAAGCAGATGTGGCTCATCATATTGGCTGCCTTGCCTGCCTGTATTTTCTTAACATTTTGTTTTGCAAGACAGCTGTTAAAAAAAACACCTGCTCTCCACAAGTTTTTTTTTTTCCTTTTCCTAGTAGTAGCCTGTGCTCTGGTCAGTTGGCATCATTTGATCTGCAAATGATAGGGACCCATTCTTATTTAGAAATAAATGCCTTATCCAGACAATGGAATCACAAACGGTACCAGCAACTGAAGGGGAGTTGCCGTGTGGAATCTCAGAGCAGAAATGCCTTCTGAGGTTGTCAGCAGGCCAGGGAATATAAAGACCAGTGACTCAGGTTTTGTGAGGAGTGCCAGCAATTAGATAAGTAGGATACAAATGTAACCAAGTAGTCAACCTGGCTCAGAACATAAATACTGACTTGGGTGGGAGTGCTCTAGATTTCCAAAGGGGAAGGGGCTGAACTTGCTGCAGTATTTTTTTTTGACCATTGTTTCAAAATACAGTAATCGTAAATTGTGCTTGGCAGGTGCAGTTTGATCTGCTGTATCAGGCATGAGGTTGGAAGGGGGTTGACTGAGGGGTAACATGAACTGAAGGTGGTGGGGGCAAATTCGGTAAGGGAGTTCAAAAATCCGTGGGATAGGCATAGGGGAACCCTAGTGATAGCAAAGAGAATAAAGCTGGAGATCAAGTAGGGTCTGTGATTTTTGCAGCTGGTAGGGAAAATGGGCAGACTGGGTTGGCCTAGTGGTTCTCATCTGCCATCAGTTTCTATGTTTCAAGCACACCCATCATCTGTGAGGCTTTGGTTCATTTGTGGCAGACCGTTTGGCCTGCTACACATACACTGACAATTGCAGTTTGTATAGTGCATTCATGATTCATTAAGAGATATTACTGTATCAATATTGTTGGCACTGATAGTAATATGTAAACCTAGGCATCTAGATTACATATGTGCTACTAATGCATATAGAAGTAATTAGAAAGGAATACGAACCTACAAAAAGAGCCCCCCTCCACCTTCATGCTGTGTCCCCTAGTTATCCCCTCTCTTTTTAGCCTGAACATGTGGTCTATATCTCCCCTTTTTACGCCCCCTGTCCCTTCTGTCCTCCAGGGAGTACATGTTGAGTTCCCCCAATCGATCCTCGTAGGATCTCCTTCTCATCCCATTTATTATTTTGGTTGCCCTTCTCTGGACCCTTTCCAGGAGCTTGATGTCTTTCTTTAAGTAGGGGCACCAGAACTGAATGCAGTACTCCAGGTGCGACCTTACCAGTGATCTATATAATGGCAAGATACGTTGTACACATCTGGAGGTGATCCCTCTGGCTATACACCCCAACATCTGGTTGGCCTTGCTGCCACCCTTCTGCACTGCTCTGAGTGATTTAACCTCCCTGTTACTATCACTCCCACATCCTTTTCCTCTTCTGAGACCTTTAGTCTTTCCCCCCATATGGTAGTAGTACCTAGGGTTCCTGGACTCTTAAGTGCATAACCTTGCACTTCTTGGCCTTAAATCCCAACTGCCAAGTCTTTGGCCATCCCCCCAGTGTATCCAAATCTCTTTGCATAACCCTCCCCATCTCCCCTTCATCCACTATTGCACCAATTTTGGTGTCATCAGCGATTAGGCTCATTTTACTCAACTCCCCTTGCTATCTCAGCAATGTAGACCTTAAATAGCACAGGCCCCAAAACTGATCCCTGCGGGACCCCCCCTGATGACTGTCAGGGGCTTTGAGAGTTCCCCCCACCACCACCACCTTCTGCTGCCTATTGCACAGCAAGCTTTCTATCCATGTAGCCAATTTTCCCCTATCCCCAGGTTCCTCAGTTTGCCCCCCTAGCCATCCATGTGGCACTGAATCAAAAGCTTTGCTGAAGTTCAAGAATAGGGCATCAACTGCCTTACCCCCCCATCCAATGCCCTAGTAACCCAATCGAAGAAGCCCACCAGATTTGTCTGGCATGACCTCCCCGGATGAAGCCATACTGATGTTCATCTTGCAGATCATTCTCCTGCATGAATGCCACTAGCTTCTCCTTCAGGATGGACTCCATTAGTTTAGACACTATGGATGTGAGGCTGACTGGCCTGTAGTTCCCTGGGTTGTCTCTTGGGCCACTCTTGTGGATGGGCACCACGTGTGCTATCCTCCAGTCCAGTGACACACACCAGTGTGTAGGGAGGTGTTTAAACACATCCGCCAAGGGTGCAGTCAGCACCTCTGCCAACTCTTTTAGCACTCGCAGATATATCCTATCCGGTCCTGGTACCTTATCCGTCCATAAGGAATTGAGGCCAGACAGTACCTTTTCCACCGGGATATCAGTCTATCAACATTACCCCTCCCACCCTCCTCCCCATTGGGATGGTCCCGTCTCCTTCGCTCATAAAGACTGAGCAGAAGTACTCATTGGGTATCTCTGCTTGTTCCGCCCCCTGTTCTACCCACCCATCATCCTTTTTAATTTTGGCTGTCTGTTCCCTGGGTTTCTCTCTTTCTCTAATATATCTAAAGTCCTTCTCCATTCCTAATCGCCTGTGCCAGATTCCTCTCTTTCGAGGCCTTGGCTCCCCTCACAACTCTGGTCACCTCTCTTGATCTCTTTGTGTGTTTCTCCCTGTCCTCTTCCTTGCCTGTGCTCTTAAATTTCCTGAAGGCCGCCCTTTTCTCCCTGTACATTCTCCTGTTCCTCCCTTGCCTACCAACTAGGTTTCCTGGACCTCTTATTCTTTTTGGCACACCTTGTGCACAGGCTTTTGTTGTCTCAATCAGTCCCTTCTTTATAATGTCCCACTTTTGATTTGTATCCATCTCCTGCCTAATGGTTGCTATGTGTTTTCTCACTATGGTTGCCATCTTTCCAAAATCTGCCCTCCTGAAGTCTGTCACCCTGGGTTTACTGTGAGTGCCCATCGTCCCCATGCCTAGGGAGAACCATACTGTGTTGTGGTCCCTCCCTGCCAAGGGGTCCTCAGGAACATCCGGCACCTGCTCTTCCTCGGATATTATCAGATCCAGGATGTTCACCTCCCTGGTTGCAAAGATGCATGTTCTAAGCTGCTAAGCCGTAAATACAGAGGAAGGAGATACAGATATGCAGTAGTTGGTGATAGTGAGAATAGTTGGTTATTAGAAGAAGAATCGGCATTTACAGTATAGCACTTTCAATACACATTGTATCCCAAAGCACTTTACATGCAATGGTAGACTGGCAGTGAAGTCAAATGACTGAAAGTGTAGTTGCAGACATTTTGCACATCAACACCCACGCACAGCCTTGGACAGTTGCAAGAACTGATGTTATGGGAAGGGGACTATTGGCCAGAACACAAGAGAAAGTCCGCTACTCTTTGAAAAAAGTGCCTTGGCTTCTTTTCATTCCATCTGGACACCCACAGGACAGCACCAGCCCAAGGATGGGTAGAAGGGCCCTTGATTTAATATCTCACCCAAAGGATGGAATGCCCCGACAGTACAGCCCCCTCCTCCCCCAAATATTGCATTCGGGTGCCAGCATTTTAAGTATGAGCCCAATCCCAGCATGTCACTAGAACACATGGCCTTCTGGCTCAGAGGCAGATGTGCTGCCAACTGAGCCACTCTATATGTAAGCTATTTTTAACCAAGTGACCACCAAGATTTTTTCTGAATCAGTCAGCTACTGTACAGGAACTGTAATTTTACAGAACAGGGCTGTTGTGTGGGGATTTTTTTTTTTTTAACTAGGAGAGACACACTAAGCTGAAAGTTGTTAACAGGTGTCACCTGGGAGCACAAGGAAGATTAAGTGACTTGCACAGAGTCGCACAGTATGCAAGTGGGGGCTGTGGGATTCAAACCCAGGTCTCCAGGTTTGCAGCTCAGAGCCTTAAACCACTGCACTATACTGCAGTTTCTGTTGTACAGAAAAGGATTGTTTCTGTTGTACAGTTTATATGGTACATGCCAACTGGTTGTTAGCAGGGTTTGGGCAGAACTAATGGGACTTTACCTGGAGGATGAGGTAGCTGTGGTGCAGGAGTAGCTTTAAGGGTGTGCTTCGTTCTCAGAGCATGTTTGCTTACATTAGAAGCACATTTCTTTAACATCTAAAGTTAGTGTCACCGTGCTTCTGTAATGTTCAAGGAACGTGGTCCACTTGCTTATTATAAATGACTCTGTGACCATAATACATGTGCTAGAATGACTTATCCTGCTGTTTGTTTTTTAGACCCTCTCAGCCCACCCGTACCCAATCTCCACATCTTGTTTTTAATGAAGTGAGTGTTTGGAGTTTGGATAGTCTGCATGTACAGATTGGCCAGGGTCATATATATTTTTTTAGCAAGCATTCTTGAAAGAGCAGGATTTTGTAGCACTGGAAGATGAAGGAATAGGTTCTGCTGGAGTAACTGGTTTGTGGCTGTGATGAGGGTAAACAAAATATCAGATTTCTTAGGGGCTCTCCCCTGAAAATCCTTACCCCCAATCCCAAAATGTAGATTCCTCTTTGGAGTTTACAAACAAGGATTTTAAAGAGAGTATTTTAAATTTTTTCTTACCGTACAGGTGGCTGTACTCCCATAGACCCCCGTTGGGGGCTTTGACCCCTGACCCCCACCAGGGCCCCACCAAACATTTTACAAACCCGGCTCCTATGTTGAGAATAGGGGAGCTTGAGCCAAGCCAATCCTGATTGAAGTCACCTAGGCAAAGCACTTCATTGTTTTGGTGGCATGGGGTAGAAATTCCAGAAATTCCTTAAAGGTGATAGGAAACGTTTTTTACACCTCTAGATGCCCTGTAGTTCTTTTGCTGGCTACCCAGTATTCTGATATGTTTGATATTTTTTGTTAAATTAATCATCTAATTTTGTTGCTTTTGTAACTACCCTGAATCTTTCTCTGCTCAGCAGTTGCTGCTGTCTCTTTTCATACTGCCTGAACATTCTATGACATCACAAACTTCTTTCCAGGCCATTCAGATGAATAGCATGGAATGGGAGTCTGTGATGTCATAGAATGTCTTAGAGATATGAAAATCAAGAGCAGTAGCTAGTGAGGAGAGTGGAACCCAGTGTAGATCTGTGGGCACCCCAAAGCTTGATTATTTGTGTGTGTAAAAAAAAAAGTATATCAGAATACATAACTGGCATGGAAAGGAAGATGGAAGGGCAGTTAAATATGCAAAAATCATTTATCTCCTTTACGTCCCTGCTTACTGGATGCAGGAGGAATGTAGGCACATACAATGTGCAACTTCTTGGTATTACCTAATAGAAGCAGGGCGTGAAGCACCTCGCAGGATGCAAATGGGGGGGGGCAAGATTGAAGGGTCAGGTTTAGGTGGGACTTGGAGGAAAGTGCCAGGCCACCACCCCTTTTGGATGAGGCCCAGTCAACCTGAATCATAATGTAGCCGGGGAGGGAGCACAGAGAACCAGGGAGAGAATGCCTAAGCCAGGATTCCGTTATTCCTAGGAGGTCAGGCTTATGAGAGGCAGCCCAAGCCACCAGGTCAGTATGATTTGCCACAAGGCTTCTTATGTCTAGTTGGGCAATCTTGAGGCCATTGGGTTGGGGACCCACAGAAAAACTAGCCTGAAGGGGTGGGAGCCTAAATGTCGCTGGGCCTGGGTTGGTCTCAATATCAACTAAAAGTGATAAAGAGAGGGTCATAATCCATGTAGCCACAACCAGGAAGGCAAAGGTGGTCCTGGCTCGAGTGGTACATTTAGATCGGACAAGGTACCTGCAAATGGCAAAGCACAGTTTAGGGTATGGATACAGGGCGGTGACAGGGAGACGCTGCAGAAGAGGCAACAAGTTGGAGAATGAAAAGTCTGTCAGGTTGGTTACAGGGCCAAGGGGAATAATAAGTTGAGGGTAAAGCAGTCCAGTGTGATAATACAGCAGATAGGGGTCAGGAGGGCTAGGATATAGGGGAAGGCTACATGATGAACTGGGAGATCAGGTAAGATGGGAAGAAAGTAAGGGGGGAGAAGGACGGGAGACTGCCGAAGGGTAGGGAGAAAGGAGGAGAGAGAGAAACTGCTGAAGGGTAGGGGACTGAAAATAGCAGTGGAGGTCAAATTTCTCAGAAATTGATCCCACCCCTAACTGCAGGGATTAGTCAGTAATACCAGTGGGCGGGGCAAAGGTGTATTTAATAAAGCAGCAGAGAGCCAGAGCACAGGGAAAAGCAGCTAAAGTTTTTTAAACAAGCAGCTCAGGAAAAAGGCTCCAAGAATCAAATGGGCTTTTTAACTTTAACTTTACTTTCTACACCAGTGGGCGTACTTGAACATAAAACTATATACAACTCCCAGGGGCAGGGCAATTCCTGTTACTCACGGTTCTGCGAAATCAGTCCTCTGCTGGCACATGTGACTGAAGTCCTGGGGTTGATGGAAACAGCAGAAGCAGATCTGTGGAATCGATGCCCTGCAGATTTGCAGAAGGGGCAAGGATGCTGCAGCTTGGATCTTTAGCTTGATTGAAGAGCTCAGAGCTTGTCCCCTCTGGCCTGTTCAGGCCTGTTGCAGAGCTACTGTGCAGTGCCCACGAACTACAGAGGACTCTGACAGACCTAGGAGTCTCTGCACAGCCCGGCTCCCTTTCAGGTCAGAGTGCCCTAGCACTCTGCATAAACCCATGATCCTCTGCAGCCAGCAGACCCCACTTGGTGGGGGGTAGCGAGTTCCCCACCTGGCCCTGGGTTAGCTGGACATCTCTGGATCTCCTCCCTCTCTTTAATAATACTGCCTCCGTTGAGCAGCCAAAGCACATTCTCTATCTCTCTCGCCTTTCAGACCCCTGAACAGTAGAGTCCGAAATGCCAACTTCACAACAGTCTCTTTCCTCGCCTGTGTCTCCAGGGCAGACAAGCAGGTACCCAGCCCAGAAGGCATCTGCCTATCTCTCTGCTGGGACAGTCTCAACTTCAACACAGCTGCCACTCTTGCTCTGGCTCGCACACAATTCCAGCACATCTTTCCTTTTAGGACAGGGTCTCTTTCAGTCCCTCTGACACAGTAACAACATTCTCTTTTCTTACCGTGGTGGTGGTAGCAGTAAGGTTTATTTTTATCCAGGAAGCCTGTCTTAACTTTCATTATCTTTAGGCCAAAGGCCTTTTTTCAAGATGGTCCTGACAAGTACATTGCCATTTAAATAACACATTAGATGCAGTGAATACACTTACATTATCATTAACAAATTTAAAACATAATCACACAGTCTTAGACATGAACAGACAAATATTAAAAAATGATTTCTTTACATGTTTCAGATAATTGCAGAAGAGGCTCTCTTCAATCTTTGCCTCATAAGATCTGTCCATTTTCTGTAATCCATTGTCCAGTCCTTCAGCTTTTCATCCTTTCTCTTCAGATGCTGTGTCTTTACCAGGGTCAGACAGAAACTTTTCCTTTCACAATCTCTACATCAATCTTCCACCCCTGGTGTCTCACCAATGTGGTGCAGACAAAATCGGAAGAGACTCTCTCCATCCTCTTCTCACGTGACCAAACCATTTTCCCTGAACACTTTCGCCGCTGTTGTTCTACTTCTTGCTGCAGCAGCCTGTAGCCAGATCCCTGCAGCGTGCTCTCTCTCTCTCTCTGCAGATCTGCCTAAACAGTCTTCATTCTCCAGCTCCAAATGGGGAAAGGCATGACCAGCCCTGGGGGACAGATTGCTGGCAGCCCCCAGACAGGCCCTTTCCCGGCCTTGCAGTCCCATCTTCTCTCTAGGGGCTGGAGCCCCCCTTCCTGTGGAGGGGCTCCCACCGAACTGACCCAGAAGAACTCACAAGTCCTTTTGTTTTGGGAGCCTCTGGCAACTCCTCATTGGCTGGAGCCACTGTCCTTCAGCGAAATTAATATGCATGGGCTCCTTCCACGCCTTACTGGCTGCAGAAAAGGTGTCTGAACCTTCTTGAGCTCTCCATTCCCCCAAAGAGTCTCTTCAAACAGTCCCAGAGTCATCCTGGCAAATCCTGGCCTGTTGATTGGTTGCACTGCTGTCACATGGATGCAATCATGGCTGCTGTAGTGAGCATCCCACTGCTGACATAATGTTTTAACTTTAAAATGTCCCTGCAGCAAACAGTAAGCTTTTATTCATTTACTACCCCATAGACTGGCAGCAGCCTTTATGCTCTGTAAAGTGACTGCACTGTTTAACTTCTTCACTTAACCCTCTTCCAGTTGTTGGGGCCATTTTAGACTGCCCTCAGGCAGTCGGCTCATAGTCCCATTACAATCCATACTGGGTTCCACTTTAGTGTCTTGCTGCAGCCAGAATACACATTTTTATTATTTCCATGCCCCACTTTTTGGTAGCCACACGTGCCCTCTTCCACACCATTTAATATTTTCTTTTCTTTTCTTTTACTGCTTGTCACTAACGCTGGCAACCTCTGCCCCCAGGTGCTAGACAGGACTCTGCTCATTATTCATGAGCCACTTCATTAATATTCATGAGGCTCCCAAATACTGCAGTGTGATTGGCGCTCACAAAACTGAACTCTTGCTTCTCCTATTGACTCTTCAGTCCACCTAAGGTCTCTGGTCACTCTTGTGTTTTACCCAGGGACCAGGACCACCGGAGAGGCATCCCAAAACGATGGCGAATGGCCAAACGAAAATGCACCCAAAGGTGCAAATTCAACCGGTGGCTCTGCGCTACCACTCCCTCGGCCCTGCGCTCTCCAAAACACTATGTGGGTGCCAGAGGGAGATCTCCACGGCACCAACAGGGGCCAATAAAGGGGCACAGGAGGACCAGGGCCCAAGTGAGGACACTAGGGGGAAACTGAGGGGAAAACGGGACACCAGTGGAGAAACTGGGAACAGAAAGGGTGAGAAATAAGGATCAGAAAGCCTCAGGGGCTAACAGGTAAGCCTCTAATAGGGGGGTTACAGTAATATACCTCAACAATGGTCTGCATCAGGCAGTGGGTGGTGCAGGCACAGACCGTGGATATACTGGGGGGGGGGGTCCATCATCTACAGGTGGTGGGAGCCATTTTGCTCCATATGTTTTCTACCCCTCCCACTAGGATGCCAGCCCCATGATGCCAAGTGCATGCATTCACACAGTGTGTGCAACTGCACATCACCGTCCAGCATCCCTTCTCCCCAAACGTGCACCTTTCCGTCAGTGCCACCTCTGGTTACCCAGGTGGTGTTAAAGCATCATCCTTGCACAGCCTCTCTTCCCGGAGAGGGATCGTGTCCTCTGGGATACTCAGTCCCTTTCCCCCTGACTGGCCCTGATCTCCAAGTCTGCTCCTGAGCCCTCGTATCTGGCGTCATGAGTAGTTGACTTTCATACTTCAATCTGACATCCTTGTACTAACTGAGACATGGTTGAAAGACTCAATCCCAGACAGAGCGATTTCGCTGTCATCCTGTAATATTTTACATAGTGATAGGCAAACCAGAGGAGAGGGTGTGGCCATTTATGTCAGACAACTTCACATTTTCTGAAATCACTGCTGTCACTAAACTGAAGGAATATGAGGCCCCGGCATTAAACTTGGCAATCCCTCCAATGGAGAAGTTAACTGTGGTAGGTTGTTACAGTCCACCGTCGAGGCCTGGATCTTCTAAACTACCTTCAAAAACTGACTGAATCGAAAAATGCAATCACCATTCTCTGCAATCTTAGTCTTGATTGGCTGAATACAACTAACAAAAGTAAACAACTTGGAGACTTTTGTGACAAAAAAGCTTCACCCAACTGATATCTGATATCACTACCTAAACCAAAGAACTCCATGAATGGCTCACTGATTGACCTGATCCTCTCTGACTCTAACTGATCCCACAAGTACTCTCACACAGCAGTCTTCCTCAATGTTATCAGTGATTACTGTGTAGTGGTCTGTGTTAGAGACCTATCATTGTGGAGAGTGTAGGATAACAGATGGAACAGACACAGAACTTCAGGTTCAAGACACAGTCTCTGTGTGATGTTTTTTACACAAGGGATAACCTTAAGCAATGGCTTATCCCTTCTTCAATACATCAGTTTGCAGCAACAGACTACACATTTTCTTCCTCTGCACTTAGCACCTACTGATCTACTGATCTAACTCTGTAGTGAGAATTATTTTATTCCCTAGGTTGGTCTTGTGTGTTTGGGTGATGGGGAGCACAAAAAAAAAGAAAACTCAAAAACAAGCTGAAGACAAAGAACCTCTGTGCAGAAGCATTGAAGCAAGGGTTACCCCAAAGGGCACTGGCAATAAAGCCAAGTTTCAAAGAAACATATCACACATACCCCCATAATGCAATGGGATCTATATGCAAATCACAGTGAAATTTGACTTGTTCAGCATAAAGCAGGAATGCATGGTGCCAAAGGGCCTCTCAAACAATCTGTAATTGACATGCATTTTAGAATAACACAACGGAAGTTGTTTGATATCTCTGTCCTGGTAACTTAATTTTTATAATATAGTCCCCTAGTAAATTTTTACCTTTATCAAAAACTAGTGCCATGGTATTTTCAAAAATGTACTGATTTTATACACATAAGGCATATATATCAAGGTATTTTATGACATAGTGCTATTGCATACTAAATCCAACAACAAGGAATACAGCCTGTTTTACATCAGCTCGGAGGTCACCACAATATTTATTTATTTATTTATTAGTTTTTGATTACTAAGTGCTCTAGACAAAAATGTTGTCTATTTTCAGTCATGACCCAGTCAATAACCTCCCTGTACTACGAGGACCTGAGAGGGAAAAGGAAAAATTAAAGAGGACATCACAGAATAGTCAAGAAAGGGGAGGGGGGGTGCCCATAGGTGGTCAACCTTATTGACTAGAAATTGTACAGGATAGATTAGGCTAAGAAATAGAAGAACTGTTGCAACAGATTTAAGAAAAGGTTGGTCCTTGAGAGTGGCAGGATCTCCCTGTCACAATCATCAACTAAGCCAATTAGTAGTTTTATTTGGAAAAGGAGCTTCCGTAATTCCAACCTTGCTCATTACCTAGCAGACTTCTGAGACCAGATTGGGTGAACTTCTACCTGGCCTCGAACATCATTGACGCTGCCTTCATTTTCAATAACATATTAACTGGTATTATCGACGGACATGCCCCTATGAAAACAAGCATTTGTCAATGCCGAATGTTGTCGCGCTGGCATTGGCTTTGGTAATGCAGTGCGGAAACACATTTTGGGCAGGATGTGAAAAATGACAGCTGTATTGTTCATAAGGAGATGTAAAAAAAAAAATGCCAGTGTTGAAAATGTGGCATGTAAATATTTAAAATTTGTGAAGTTACAAGGTGCGTGGAAATGCACAACGCACGCTTGTAACAGTCATTTTATGGACTTTTGGGACCAAATTTTCAACATGGGCATTTTAGCACCTCTGCTCATGTACAGTGCAACTGTCATTTCCTCAAACTGTCCCAAAAAGTGATTTTGCGCAGCGACCGCACTATTCTGCGCCGGACGTGCGGAAACGCATTTTGGACAGGATATGTAAAATGACAGCTGTACTGTTCATCAACAGGTGTGGAAAAATGCCAATGGTGAAAATCCAGAGTGAAAATATTACAAATGCACGTTACGAGCGTGCGTGCAAACTGCGCAACGCACACTCGTAACAGTGTCATTTTATGGAGTATTGTCACCAAATTTTCACCATAGGCATTTTAGGACCTCTGCTCATGAACAGTGTCACTGTAATTTTCGTAATCTGCCCTGAACACTGATTTCCCTCAGCGACTGCGCTATTGTGCACCGGAAGTGCGGAAACTCATTTCAGCCAGGATGTGAAAAATGACAGCTGTACTGTTCACAAGGAGGCATAGAAAAATGACAATATTGAAAACAGGGCATGAAAATATTGCGATTCCTATGGTTACAGTATGCGAGCAACTGTGCAATGCACGCCAGAACGCCATTTTTGATTTCTTCCACAGATTTGCAACATAGGCTTTTTGAGAGCTCACCTATGAACACAGCCACTGTCCTGCGTTAATCGTCCCAAAAGGTGATTCTGCTGCAGTGACTGCGAAATCACCTTCGGACCGACGTAACGCCAACAGTGACAGAATTCATGAGGAGGGGTCCCAAAACCCATGTTGAAAATTTGGTGCAAAAATCAAAAAATACCAGAGATATGCATCAAGTTGGTAAAAAAAAAAAAAACATTTATTACATTATACAGCTTACCAGCATTTCTCAGTTCGCAGTCGGCTTTGAAGAGTGCAGACGTACCCCCGTCCACCTAAGATTGTCACGCTGGACTCGGAGGTAAGTATGGGGTGGGGGGTGGGGAGGCAGGAGTGGGTGGGTGCAGGTGGTGGGCAGGAGACTGAGGGACCATTTTGCATTACAGGGTGAAAGGAAAAAAAAACATTGCGTGACAGTTTTATAGGTATTTGGCACGCTGGGTGGGCTCCCAGCATGCCACCTAACTGTTTGGGGGTTGCTGCAGCCAACGGGGATTCGGCACCCTCATCGGCACACAACACGGGTAGGGGGTTAATTTATGCCAACGCTGATTGGGCATCCCCATCGGCACACATGGAAAGCGGAAGGGGAGAGCTAGATTGGGCACCCCTTGGCATATAACAAATGGGGTGCTTTTATGCTGATGGGGAGTGGTCTCCCCATCGCACATACATTGGGGCATGAGAAGCCAGCAGGGAGATTGGGCACCCTAAGTCGGCAGTTGGTGCTTACATACACATACCGTCGGGCGAAGCATGTCCAGGAAGGGTCCGCTATGCCTGACGAGCTTTGCTCGGATTGCAGCGGACCTTTCTTAGATGTGCTCACCACATTATGTATGCATGGTGTGGCGCCGGCATGCAGGCTGATTGGGGAATGAGGGACGCAGCTACTGGTGTGTGCCCTGCATTCACCCAACAGCAACCACGCCTCCAAAGCTGCACTACTTGCAAGATGTTGGCTGCGCAAGTGTGCCAACATAAAAATGCAGGACCTGAAAGCATTCCTGTCCATGGTTCAATGCTGACCTGAAATCCACTTCAACCAGAAGGGAATGGCTTTGGGCTACAGCTAGGTGTACCAAACACCCGTCAGACTGAGCAATCTTTTCAGCCAGCCGGAACGAATGTACCAAACTGGTTAGGTCAGCTAAAGCAAACCACTACCCATCAGCATTCTAATCCACCAAGGGTAACTCCGGAAAGTTTTGGGGGATTATAAAATCCACAGAGGGTATCAAACACCCTTCCACACTACCCAACAAGATCACCTACCAGGGAATCACACGATCTGAAAATTCAGATGTCTTGAATAGCTTTAATGTCCATTTCTCCACTGCAGGTCTAGCCTTCGATACCTCTAAAGCTGCCACCCTTAACGCGAGCTTACCTAGACCATCCCTTACGCCAACTGGCAATATTTTCTCTTTCACACCATTTCAATTTAAACAGGTTGCAGACCTTACTACTCTAACTAAATGCAAATAAAGGTGCTGGAGCTGATGGGATAGGTCCTTTGTTCCTTAAATTTGTTTTTCAGTACCTAACAGCTCCCATCTTGCACCTGTGTAACATATCCATTAGCTCCTCCATTGTACCTGATACTAGAAAATAGCACACGTAATTCCACTAATCAGGTGACCTTATGGACTTGAACAATTACCGCCCAATTTCCCTCCTTCCCCTATTCTCTAAACTCTTAGAGAAACTGGTAAATGCCCAATTAAGAGACTATCTCGATGGAACAAATCTAGTGAATCCCTCCCAATCTGACTTCAGACCTGCTCATAGTACAACCACTGCCCTTGCCACAGTCACAAATGACTGGCTCCTTGCTATGGACAAGAAACCGATCTCGGGGGCTGTATTCCTGGATCTTGGTAAAGCTTTCGACATAGTCGATCATGCTCTACTCCTAGACATGCTATGTAGTCATGGCATATCTGGTTTGGTGTGGAGTTGGTACACTCTAGTTACTTGTCAGGTAGGCTGAAGCAGGTTAAGGCGGAAGGTTCACTCTCCCTACTCCTTCCCCTCATGAAGGGAGTACTGCAAGGCTCGATTCTTGGGCCTCTTTTGTTTGTTATATATAAACTCTATCGGGGCTCAAATTAGCAAAGCAAAAATACACATTTGCAGATGACACAGTCCTATATACCTCCAAACCCTTAGTAAATGAAGTCTATGTTGAGCTTCAGGCTGAGTTTGATCTCCTTCAACACAATCTTGTACAAGTGAAGCTTCTTCTAAATGCAAAAAAAAAAAAACTAAGGTCATGCATTTTCACTCCAACCATCCTTCCTCATTGCCCCCCCCCCAAATCAAAACCCTCTTTGGCGACAGCCTTGAAGTGGTCAGAAAATGTAAATATCTCGATTGCGAACTAGACCAGCATCTAACATTTTCTGCCCATATTGAATCTCTCACAAAAAAAACCTCTGGCAACGAATCTGTTTCTTCTTTAGGAACAGATCCCTTTTTCCAGCAGAAGCCAGGTTGAGATTGGTCCAGACCACATTCATCCCTCTCCTTGACTATGTTGTCATGCCTTCAACATGCCGGGAGTGGACTGGAGTACCCCAACAACCAGGAACGGACGGGAGCAGGTACTGCTGGATGCCTTCCAGGACAGCTTCCTGCTGCAAATGGTCAGTAAACCAACCGGGTTAGGGAATACCCTTGACCTTGTGCTGGCAAATGGGGACTTTGTGAGAGAACTTACAGTGGAGGAACTGCTGTCAGGGAGTGACCACCACTCAGTATGGCTATCATTGTATATGGGCAAGGAAGGAGTGGAATCTGGCACAAGAGTGCTGGACTTCAGGAGGGCCAACTTTGGGAGGATGGGGGAAGTGGTAAAAGGGTACCTGGCCAGAATTCAATCTAGTATGGACACTAACCAGAGGTGGGAGCTCATAAAGCTGGGGATAGTGGAGGCAACCAAAACCTGCTGCAAGGCCCAGAGCAAGAAGGCTAGGGCTAGGACACTGAGCTGATTGAGCAAGGAGATCATGGAAAAGAGCTGCTCTTAGGAGGTACAAGAAAATTGGGAGGCTAGCAGGGGATGCAGCCAAGGTGGTGCAGGAGAGGTTTAGGGAACTAGAGAGGGGTCTGAAGCAGCCAGCATGCACAGTGGCTTTACTGAGGTTCTACCTGTGCAAGGCTGGGTGGAGGAGAGGGTGTACTGCACTACAGTCTTCAACAACTGGTTGAAAACATGGTGCAGGGAGGAGGTCTTGGCTACATCATGGACTGAGATCTCTACCTGGATGGATAAAGGCCTATACAAATGGAATGGCCTCCATCCATCCAGGAGGAGAATGGCAACCTGGGAGTGAGGTTTAAATGCTAATTCAATGGGCATTTAAACTAGCCTGGGGAGGCAAAAGTAACAAGGAGGTAGTGAATGCCCCCAAGATGATGGAACAGCAGTGAAGGACAGCCCAGAGAAACAAATTTCCCAGCAGAAGTGGGGGAGTAGGGATGGGGGTGGGAAGAATGGAAGGGTAAAAGTTGAAAAAGGCCAGAAGAAAATACTAGGAAGGTGGGCAGAGGGAAGAAAATAGGGAAGGATAATACCACTGAAAGAAGAAGGAGGAAGGATAGATGCAACAAGAGGGGGAAAAGTAGGGGTAGGGAGGACAAAAGGAGTGGAGTCATGTGCCCAAATGCTGGGAAACTAGGAAACAAAATTCCTGACCTTGTGACTACCATTGTGAAGGTTGACCTGGAACTGGCTGACCATAGCAGAATCATGGTGCACCGATATCCACAGCTGGGAGGTGCGTTCAGGTTACACCATGTTCTGGAAGGATGAGCAGGGAGGAAAGGGGGGTCTTATATGTAAGGGAAAGGACAGTATTAAGGACATGGAAATACAAGGATACAGTGGGGAAAAGGAGGGGCTGAGGTTCTTTGGATTGGATTGGAAGTGTTGTCTGTGGACTTTATACACATAGGGGTGGTGTACAGGCCACCAACACCAGGCGATGGATTGGACAGGGTTTTGGGGATGCCATAGGCAAAATAGTCAGCAAAAGGGAAGTAATAATTATGGGTGACTTTAACTTGCTGGATGTGGACTGGAACATCATGCTGCAGTTACAGCTAGGAGCAGGGTCATCCTAGACTTCTACAACGGGCATTTCTCAGGCAGCTGGTTAAAGATCCCACTTGAGATGTGACAGTGCTGGATCTGGTACTTAACAACAGGTACAGCATTGCAGATGGCACAGTGGGTAGCCCCCAGGTACAAGTGATTGTTGTACAGTGTTGTTTGACATATGGATTGGCAAGAGAAAACCACAGTAGAACGAGGGTTAGATTTCAGGAGCGCAAGAGTTTAATGAGATGGGAGACTGTCTTAGGAAATACCTTGAAAGTGGGGATAGCCAGGGGTGGAGTCGCAATGAAACAGAATAAAGGGGGAATAATGCAAGTAACAGGAAGCCTTGTAAAAGTAACAAGCAAGGGTAAGAGGAGAAAAGGCCACTGTGGTTCTCAAAGGAGATGGCAAAGGCAGTAAGGGAGAATAAAAACAGCTTTCAGGAAACACGAGGAGACCCAAGCAGAGGCAGACATGGAGGTGTATCTAGAGAAACAGAGGGAAATAAGAAAGAGGGTAAGGACAGCAAAGGCTCTAACTAAGGAAAGGATCATCCTGGAGGTTTAAAATGGGATAAGACTTTCTTCAGGTATGTGAGCTAAAAGAGGAAGGCAGGGGTGGTATAGGGAAGATCAGGAGAGGAAGATGAAGAGAAGATGAAGAAAAAACTAAAATTCTAAATGAATTGTTCTGCTTAGTTGTTACAGTGGATGGGGAGGATAAGTCATCATGCATAGCTGAGCACTGGGGCAGGGGCAGTGGACACAAGTCTATTTATGGAAAAGAGTCCTCTGGGGTTGTAAGCCCTTAAGGAGAAAAGGTGATGGGGCAGGATGGGATTCACCCAAGGGTATTTAAATAACTGAGCATGCTGCTAGCTGTCCCTCTGGCAGCACTCTTTAGTACCTCATTGGGGTGGTTTCCGAGGAATGGAAGAAGGCTGATGTGGCCCTTGGCACAAGAATGGCAGCAAGGAGGAGGCTAGCAATTACAGACCAGTAAGTTTCACATCAGTGGTGGGAAAGTTAAAGCTGCTAAAGGAAAGACTGATGCAGTACGTAGACATATGGGCTGCAGGACCACCTGTAGCATAGCTTCACATGAGGGAGGTCATGTCAAATGAATCCGACAGATTTTTCTGACTGGGTAACTAGGCAGGTGGATCGGGGAGGGCAGTTGATGTGGCCTTTATGGACTTCAGTAAGGTCTTTGACACTATACAACACAGGAGGCTGATTAAGAAACCCAGCAGCCTGGGGTGGAGGAGAAGGTGGTGTGCTGGGTCTGTAACTGGCTGAAAGATAGGAGGTAGAGAGTAGTGAAAATGGCAGTCACTTGGTGGATGGGGAGTGACCAGTGGAGTACCACAGGGATCGGTACTGGGCTCTGTACTCTTCAATGTCTTTATAAGTGCCATGGCTGAGGAATTGAATGGAAAGGTATCTCTTTGCAGATGACACAAATGTCTCACAGCAGGGTAGACACCCAGGAGAGGATGAAAAGAATGCAAAAGGCTCTGGAGAAATTAAAGAATAGTCTAGGGAGTGGCAGCTATTTCAATGCTAAAAAGTGTAAAGTCATGCATCTAGGGTGGGGAAACCTGGAGACTGTGTATACAAAGGAAGGGGTGAGGTCCTCCAGTTACCAAGCAAAAGAGAGACCTTTGGGTGATCATATTGATGATCTCTAGGTAGCAGGTCAGTGCAACAGGGCAGTAGACAAGGTGAGCCAGACGCTGAGGTTCCTAAGGAAGGGATCTATAGCAGGAGAAAGGAGTTGGTGCCTCTGTATCACTCACTGTGAGACTCCACCTGAAGTATTGTGTCCAGTTTTGGAAGTCGCACCTCTCACATGGACATCATCAGGTTGAGGTGGTCCAGAGGAGAGCTACTAAAATGGGGGCTGCACGAGAAACCATACGCAAAGAGGCTAAGGGAGCTCAACATGTACACCCTGGAGAAGAGGAGAGTGAGAGGGACATGGCTGGGACCTGCAAGTACCTCACAGGGGAGAACAAGGTGTGAGAGGGGAGTCTCACAAGAGGAGGAGCACCAGAACAAGGGGGCATGCTATGAAGCTTGAGGAATTGGTGAGTCTAAGAGGGATGTGTAGAAATACTTCTTTATAGAAAAGATGGTGAATGCCTGGAATAGCTTGCCAGAAGAGGAGGTGAGGCAAAGACTGTGGGGAGTTTCAAATAGAAGTAAAGGAGGGGAGGGACACCTGTGACCAGATCTGGTCTAGGATATAGTATTAGGCAGGAAAACAGAACAGACGATGGGCCTGCCAGTCCATGTTCTAAGTTTCTATGGTAGTGACCATCACACTGTGTGGTTTCACTTGGACATAGGTGGGAAAAGACAAGAACAAAAACAAGAGTGCTAGATTTTGGAGGGCAGACTACGGCAAAATGGTGAGATCCTGGGGGCACCATGCTGTAATCAGAAAGGAAATGGGGCTAGAGCAGAAATGGGCTGCTCAAAGACAGGCAGTTAGTAGCCACTAATGAGTGTGCCAAAGTAGAGTAAAAGATCTTGAGCAAAAAACAGCTGGTTTGATGGGGAGGTAGCCCAGGTGGTCAATAGCAAGAAGGCAGCTTCAAGATGTGCAGATGCACGAGAGGGACGAGGACAGGGAGGAGTACTGTACTAAAGCAAGGAGGTGGGCAGGGCAATAGGACTGGCTAAGTCCAAGGGACACCTGCAGTTAGCAGAGGTGGTGAAGATGAGGAGAAGACCTTCTTTCAGTACATTAGGGAAAGTGGGACATCAAGGATGGGATAGTCAAGCTGAAAATGGGGAGGGGTGGAGAGTAGTGAGGAGAATGCCGAAGTACTTAGAGTTCTTCTGTTCAGTCTTCACTTAGGAGAAGGATGGCCCAGTACCCTAGGGGAAAAGCGGAGAAGGAAAAGGGGTGGGAGCGGTCACTAATGGGGAGACTGAAGTTTATAGGGTGAGGAAAGGCTTAAAGAAGACCAGTACCCTGGACCGAATACCATACACCCAAAGGTGCTGAGGAATTGGCAGATATTCTGCAGGGCCCGTGGTGGTCCTGTTTATTTATTCTTTGGCAACCAAGTAAGGCCCACTAGGCACAAGTGCCTGTTTTCAGGGGCAACCAAGGAGCACTGGGGAGGTTAAGTGACTTGCTTAGAATCACACAGTATGCAAGTGGAGGTTGTGGGAATCAAACCCGGTCTGCTAGATGTAACAAGCTCATTCACAGCTCGTTACTTTAACCTTTAGACTATACTGCAAGTCCACATTTAACAGCTCTCTGGAGATGGGGAAGTAGTCCAAGACTGAAAGACAGCACATGTAGTGCCACTGTACAAGAGCAGGCAAGGATGACCCAGTTAACTATCAACCAGTTGGTCTGACTTTGATAGTTGGGAAACTCATGGAAACGATACTGAAGGAAAATCTAGTAAGCCTTCTGGAATATGGTGGGCTCCAAGACGAGAGACAACATGGGTTTGTGTCAGGGTGGTCCTGCCAGACCAACCTGAATTTCTTCAACTGGTAACCAGGACAGTGGCCAGGGTCCAAGCAGTGTATCTGAATTTCGTTAAGGCTTTTGACTCTGATCCCACAGGAGATTAGTTAGGAAGATGGAGGATCTGGGGGTAGGGGCAAAATTGGCTGTGGGTTAGAAACTGGCTGCAAAATAGAAGCCAGAGGGTAGTGGTTGGGGGTGGGAGTTCTGAGGCTAGACCAGTCACTAGTAGGACTCAGTACTCAAGCCTGTGTTATTTAACATCTTCATCAGTGACATTGTAAATGGGATACAAGGTAAGATATGCCTGTTAGTGAATGACACAAAGCTCCACAGGAGAGTGAACACAGAGGAAGGGAGACAAGACATTAGAGAAGACCTGGCCAAACTTCAAAGGTGGTCAGGTATTTGGCAACTGGATTCAATGCCAAAAATGCAAAGTTAATGCACCTGGGATGAAAATCCCAGAGACCAAAGGCTGGCTGAGGTATGTGCAGGCTACTGAGTCAGAGGAGGAGAAGGACCTGGGTGTGATCATTACAGTGACCTCAGCACACTGCAGGAGAGCAGCAGTCAAGGCAAATCAGTTGTTGGGCTGTATAGCCAGGGATATTACTAGCAGAAAAGTGGAGGTCATTCTGCCACTGTACAGATCACTGATTCAGCCACATCTGGAGTACAGCATGCAGTAATGGTGGCCTTATCTAAAAAAGACATCAACATGCAGGAGGTGGTCCAGAGGAGGGCTACCAGCATGATCCAGGGTCAGCAGGGCAGAGCATACAAGGAGAAACTTAGGGGTTTCAAATGGAGGATTGAAGGAGAAGGGGAGTCATGATGGACTCCTTTAAATACCTTAGGGGTATCAACAAAGTGAGCTATGGGCCATGGGGGGTGGAAAGAATTAAGAAGATCTAAAAAGCTAGAAGAATGGTCACAGGTTTGGCAGCTGGGCTTCAATGCGAAAAAGTACAAAATCATGCACTTGGGGCACAGAAACCTGGGGCAACATATACAGTTGGGAGGAGTGGAATTAGTAGTCACAAACCAGGAAAGGGACCTGGGGTAATCATTTCTAATGAAAGGTAGCTAAACAATGTGACAAGGCAGTGGGAAAGGCTAGCAGGATGCTCGGATGCATAGAAACATAGAAACATAGAATCTGATGGCAGATAAGGACCGCTGGCCCACCCAGTCTGTCCATTTCCTACCTAATGGATAAACTGCAGATCCTAGTTAACCAGCAGCCTACTTTTCTACTCCCCCACTCCCTAGACTTGCCTTATGAATATCCCATGCATGCTTCAATTCAACCACTGTTTTGACTCCACAGCCTCCTCCGGAAGGCCGCTCCATGTATCCACAACCCTCTCTGTGAAAAAATACTTCCTTACATTACCTCTGAGCCACCCCCATCTTCAAATTGTGCCCTTTGTTCTTGCACACCTCTTTTTTGAACGATGCTACCCTCTTGGACTTTGTTGATTCCTTGAGGTACTTGAAAGTTTCTATCATGTCCCCCTCCCTCCTTTCCTCGAGGCTATACATATTAGGCTCCTTTAGTCTCTCTCCATATTTCTTCTGGTGCAGACCCTGCACCATTTTAGTTGCCCTCCTCTGGACAGCTTACATCTTGTCTCAGTCCTTTGGAGACTGGGTCTCCAGAACTGCACACAGTACTCCAGATGGGGTCTCACCAGCTGTCTGTAAAGAGGGATAACAACTTCCTGTTTTGTGCTGGTGATGCCTCTCCCTATGCATCCCAGTATCCCCCAACCTCCTTACTGCCCTCTCACATTGCTTGCCCACCTTTAAGTCATCTGATATGACTACCCCCAGGTCCCTTTCCATTTTTATGTTTGCTTGCGCATTGCAAGAAACATAGTGCCATCATCGGAGATTTCGGAGGTGTGTCACCTCCTCCAATTCAGGCAGCGAGCTGGCAGGCGCGGCCTGTAAGCCAATGCATTTTGGAGCTGTCTATGACACGCCCAAAATGCAGTGGCATACAGTTGAAAGGAGCTATGCTTGAGTGAGCAGCGATAAGAGCTGCTCACGGCAGCTCCCCAGCCGCAGACGAGCGCGCTTCAATATCGCAGGCGTACAGCCGACGGGTGCCTAACCCCGCCGGCCGCGCTGCATCGCTCCTCCCCTTCCCAGTATTTGGTGCCATGCTGGGAGCCCACCCCAGTGTGGCAATCATGATTTTGCCGATGGGGGTTCCCTAATCCCCATCGCTGAACGCCTCCTGGTAGCCTTGGCCACGCTGAAGCCCACCTCATGCGGGCAAACGTGTCATTAGGTTTTTTGCCGACGGGGTGCCTAATCCCCTGGCTGAACGCCCCCAGTAAACAAGCAGCCACGCTGGGAGCCCACCCCAGTGGCAAGCGGTCCCGCTGACGCTTTTTTTTTTCCGTAAAACAAAACTGTCCCACGGGCGCCTCCCGAGCCCCTCCCACATCCCACACCCACCCACTCGCGCTCTAGCCTCCCCACACCCCTCACCCCATACTTACCTCCGGACTCTGGCGCGGCGATCTTGTGGACCGGGAACACGTCTGCACTCTTCAAAGCGACCTTGAACTGAGGAAATGCCGGTAAGCTGTATAATGGGCTAGATAGGAGGTTCAACTTTATTGCATATCTCAGGCATTTTTGGAATTTTGCCCAAATTTTCAACATGGGGTTTTGGGACTCCTTCTCATGAATGATGTCACTGTCATGGCGTTATTTGGGCTCGAAGGGTGATTTCGCGCAGTGACTGTGCAGTGACTGCAAAATCACCCTTCGGACTGAATACCACCATGACAGTGACATCATTCATGAGAAGGGGCCCAAACCCCATGTTGAAAATTTGGTGCCAAAATTCAAAAAATGACTGTTTGACTTGAGCGTTGCTATGCAGTTCTATGCAGGCTCGTAAGTTCGCGAAATTTCAATATTTTCACTCCAGATTTTCAACATCACATTTCACCACACCATCTTATGAGTAGTACAGCTGTCATTTTCACATCTCACCCAAAATGTGTTTCCGCCCTTGTAGCGCATAATAGCGCTAGTCGGTGCGTAAATCAATGTACAGGACAAATTAAGAAAATCACAGTGACACTGTTCATGAGCAGAGGTCTTGAAATGGCTATGTTGAAAATTTGGTGAAAAAATCCTAAAATGACTGTTTTACGAGGCGTATGCTATGCAGTTCCTACGTACGCCATAGGTTTGCTAATTTTCAATATTTCCACTCCAGATTTTCAACATTGCCATTTTTCCACACCTTCTTATGACTAGTACAGCTGTCATTTTCACATCTCACCCAAAACGCAGTTTCTGCTCATGTAGCGCACAATGGCGCAGTCGAAACTCAGTGTATGGGACACATTAAGGAAATCACAGTGTCACTGTTCATGAGCAGAGATCTTAAATGGCAATGTTGAAAATTTGTGACAGAATTCCTAAAAATGACTGTTTTACTTAGTGTGCGTTGCACAGTTCCCACGCATTCGTGGGTTTGCGAATTTTCAATATTTCCACCCAGATTTCCAACATTGCCATTTTCCACACCTCCTTATGAGCAGTACAGCTTCATTTTCACATCCTGCCCAAAGCGTGTTTCCGCCCGTGTAGCGCACAATGGCGCAGTCAGTGTGCAAGCTCAATGTATGGGACACATTAACAAAACCACAGTGACACTGTTCATGAGCAGAGGTCTTAAAATGGCTATGTGGAAAACTTGGTGGAAAAATGTCTAGAAATGACTTTTTCGGCGTGCATTGCACAGTTCCTATGCATGCTCGTAAGTTTGCAAATTTAATATTTTCACTTAGATTTTCAACATGTCCATTTTATTAAACTTCCTTATGAACAGTACAGCTGCAATTTTTCATATGTCACCCAAAATGTGTTATCGCACATGTAGCGATAATGGTGCTGTTGGTGTGCGAAAGCAATGTTTAGGACAGATTAAGAAATCACAGTTACACTGTTCTATGAGCAGAGGTCTTAAATGGCTATGTTGAAAATTTGGTGACAAAAGTCCATAAAATGACTGTGTTACTAGTGAGTATTGTGCACTTTCCACACATCCTCGTTAGTTCATGACTTTGTAGTATTTTCAGTCCAGATTTTCACTAGTGGCATTTTCAACACTTCCTTATGAACAGTACAGCTGCCATTTTCACAACATGGTCAAGTGTGTTTCACACTTTCAGTGCAGAGATGCGTGGTCGCTGTCGGAAATCATTGTTCGCACAGATAAAGAAAATCACAGTGACACTGTTCATGATCGGAGGCACCAAAATGCCTGAGTTGACAATCTGCTATAAAATATCCCCAACCTACTTATATACTTAGTTGTGCGTTGTACAGTTTCTATGTACGCCGTGACTTCACCATTTTTTAAATATTTTTACTACACATTTGCAACATAGCCATTTTTACACTCCCATGACAGAGTACAGCTGTCATTTTTTACAGCCTGTTCGAATATTTTTGCACCTGTGGTGCTAAATCCGTAGTCACTGTGCATAAGCAGCTTTGCTACCAAACTGATATTCCCTTGTTCATGAGGTGGGGTCACAAACAAACATGTTGAAAATTTGGAGTTAAAATACCAAACGAATGCCTGAGGTATTAGGCTTTTTAACTAAATCGCCCAACCCTATAGAGAATGACAGAATCAGGGGTGTGACTTGGGATTCTTGCCTCGATGCTCATACCATTCCACACCCTGCAGTCAGTGAGAGGCATCGAGGTATGCCTTGGACTCTTCGCCCCAAACTTCACCCCATTCTCCTATATTGCACCCATCTCACCGTATTTCCTAATGAAATGGGGTTGCATAAAGACCAAAGACCCCAAAGGAACACGTGACACTTGTCAGTCTCTGCAGAGTGGGGTGTGGTGAAATGGCGTGGCCGTTATGCCTGACGACCCAAATGCACACCCCAATGCCTGTCACTCTCTGCAGGGTGGTGGTGGGTTGGTTTCAGTTCAATACTTCACTGCCATTCCTATTACGCAGCTCTGTAACTTCTACACTACCACTGCCAATGCCAGTAAGCAAACATTTGGCATTGACAAATGCTTGTTGTTGTTGTTGTTAGTATCTCACCCCCATTGTGTACTCTTCCCTGGGTTTCTGTTTCCCAGGTGCATTACCTTGCACTTCTTAGCATTGAATCTAAGCTGCCATACATTTCATCATTCCTCTAACCTTGCCAAGTCCCTTCTCATCCTTTCCACCCCACCTTGTGCATCAACTCTGTTGCACATCTTTGTGTCATCTGCAAAGAGACATACTTTTCCTTCCAGTCCCTCTGCAATGTCGCTTATAAAGACATTGAAGAGAACCGGTCCTAATACTGAACCCTGTGGTACCCCACTAGTAACCCCTTTCTTCAGAGTGGACTCCATTTACTATTACCCTCTGTGTCCTATTCTCCAGTCAATTCTTACCCAGGCTATCATCTTGGGACCCACTTCCAGGCTGGCTAACTTGTATATTAATATTTTGTGTGGGACTGAGTCAAATGCCTTGCTAAAGTCTAGGTAGGCCATGTCCACAGCCCCTCCCTGATCTACTACTTTGGTCACCCAGTCAAAGAAATCTATTAGATTTGTCTGTCATGACTTTCCCACTGTGAATCCATGCTGCCTTGGGTCCTGTGCTCCTCTGGCCTCTAGGTACTCAACAATTCTTTCCTTCAGCAGTGATTCCATAATTTTCCTATCACTGAGGTTAAACTAACAGGTTTGTAGTTTCCTGCTTGCCCTGCTCCCACTTTTGTGAAGTGGAATCACATCTGCTCTCCTCCAGTCCTTAGGTACCACCCCATCCTCCCATGATTTGTTAAAGAGCGTAGTCAGTGGTGTCACTAGTTCTACCCTTGGTTCTTTTAGAATTCTGGGATGAATCCCATCAGGCCCATTGCTTTGTTCACCTTCAGTTTTAAGAGTTGTACTTGTACTTTCTGAATGCTTTCTTTTCTCTTGGACCTTCACTGCCACCTCCTTTGAGAACCATAGTGGTTTCTTACATCATTTTGTTTTGTTTATTTGCTTCACACAAAGGCTTGTTACCTCTGTGATGGCGGTTTTATTATTCCCATTGTTCTTCCACCCTCCTTCCTGCCCATTTGCTAGTGCATTCCTTAGGCACTCACACATTTTTGGCAAAGTCAGCCCTCCTGAAGTCCAGTACTTTTGCCTTTGTATGGCTTGACTCTATTGCTGTGTTTATTGTGAACCATACTGTTCGATGGTCGCTAGTTCCCAGATGGCTACCCACTTCTACATCTGTGATCTTCTCTCCATCTCCATTTGAGAGAACCAGGTCTAAGATTGTTCCCCTCGAGTGGGTTCCAATACTAGTTGTCTAAGGCATGCCCCTGTAGGGCATCTAGAATAATCCCACTCTTAGAAGTGGCTGCTGCAACTGTATACATCACTAGTGAGACCCCACCTCAAGTACAGTGTCCAATTTGGGGGCTCCACCTCCTAAAGGACATAGGGTAGAGGCAGTACAAAGGAGGGTAACTAAAATGGTGCAGGGCCTCATCAGAAGCCCTACAAAGAAAGGCTTAAGGAATTAAATATGTACCCTAGAAAAAGAGAGAAGGGGGTATGATAGAAACATTCAAATACCTCACAGGTATAAACAAGGTACAGGAAGGGCATTTTCCAGAGAAAAGATGCTCAAGGACAAGGGGTCACACTATGAAGCTGGAGAGGGAGGCTGAGAAAATGTGAGAAGTACTTCCACACAGAAAGGGTGATGGATGCTTGGAACAGCCTCCAAGTGGAAGTTGGGGCTAAAACAGTTACAGGATTCAAGAAAGCATGGAATAGACACAAAAGGATGTTAGAAGTAAGGCAAGGGAGGTTTGCATACAGGAGAATGAACAGGGTCTGCAGTGACACTGTAGGTATGGAAAATAGGGCAGACTAGGTGGACCAAGAGGTCTTTGTCTGCTGACAACTTCTATGTTTCTATGTTAGTGGGAACTGGACCACTAGGGCACACTGCCTCAAGCTGGTTGGGGGAGAGGGAGATTCAGGAGGAAGATGAGGGACACTTTTCACTGAGATGGTGGTGATGAAATGGAACAAGTTGCGAGGAAGTAGTCTCCTCAGAACTGTAGACAGTTTCAAGAAAGAATGAAACAGAGCAAAGGGAAAGCTGCATGCAAAGGGGGACAGGGGAGGGACTTGGGTGGGAGAACATCATTGGGGAGGAGTGGATACAGAGAGGGCAGATCGCTCAGCAAGTGCTGAGGGGTCTGCAGAACTCAAGCAAACACGATAGACTGCACATGCTTTTTCTGCTGGCTCATTCAGTATGTTTGTATGTTCATATATTTGCAACAGAGCCATATGTAAGGGATGGGCACCCCCATGAGTGCAAAGGGTATCTGGTAGAATCTCTCATCAGAGGAGTATCCGCCTATGCCACAGAAACCTGTACATACACCTTTTACCTTGCCACCAAGGGGGCACCTTGGCTATACACTGGGGCACCATAAGCAGGAGGTCACACACAAACTGAGTTCCAAACTGGAGCTGGATCAGTCTGGGTGTATTTATTCAGCTGCCTAGGTGGCACACAGCTGTAAGGCATTCCTTGCCACTTCAACTCTTCAGTTCAGTTCTTCCCTAACAGTAATGAAGCTGCACTGTACTGTGACATTCCTATTCACTGCGGCTCGATCTCTATCCCCTTCTCCACCATTTCCCAGGGCCTGTCTACTCAGGCCTAAACTCATATTTGTTGGCTGTTTCCTGCCTTGATCTAAGTGGCATTTACTGTTACATTTGCACTGGATCTGGTCCAAGTGCATTTTGCTTTCCACATACAATCCCAACCCTCCCTGTTAGGCCACTTGTGCAGTGGGATGCCCCACAAGGATGATCCAAATCAATGTATCTGCATTACTGCATACGGGGGGCTTCGGGGCTCAGGTAAAAGGTGGCAAGGGTCACAAGAAGGACCAGGGAAATGGCAGGAGATAAGGTACAGTACATAAGTCCAAAGCCTGCACAGAAGGAAAGGGATGAGAAAGCAGGAGAGGAGCCTCATCAACAGGATACAGGCAGTGGGCATAGAGCAGGTAAACAAATTTGCACCACTAGGGACACTTAATGAGGAAGAGAATAGGGATATGGGGTTGAAGAGGACTTAGGGGAAACAGGAGAAGAAAACATGAAGGAAAGTTCAGTGGAGAGGGAAGGGACACCCTTTGGGAAAGAACCAAGAGGGTGGCAAAAATAAATGTAAGGGTATAGGGGAACAAAACCTGGAAGGCAACCCCCATAGGGGAGCAAGCTCAGGAATAGAGGGCTCAGCCAAGATGGGAATGAGGAGGTGACCCAATCACCAGGAAAATCAGTCAGGGCAAGGGAAAGAGAAGGGCAGACGGAGGAACAGAGCTTGAGGGAAGTGAGGCAGAGGTAGATAGTTTAGCAGAAAACACCTGGGGGGCATGGAGCATGAGGAGTGCAGGGAAATCAGGCCTCTGGGAGAAATGAAAAGTAAAGGGAAATTGAGAAAAGGGTAACAAAAGGGATGCAAGGGCTGGGAAAGGATAGAAGAGAAGTATAGTACATAAAGAAGGTAAAGGAGAGCAGGGTCTTACTGGTTGGGGATTCAGTAATAAAAGGAATCTGATGGGAGGAGGCAGGGTGACAAAAGCAGTGCAGTTTTGTTGAGTGCCTGCCAGGCATGACAGTGTTGGAGGCCTTACACTATATTCCCTCAAAGGGAAACAGCAAGATGGAAAAACATACCTGTTGTTCCACCTGGGAACAAATGATCTGGTGGGAAAGAACCTGTTGGCAGACCATCCAAGATTCAGAGAGCTTGCTACTACTGCAGCAGCCTGGGGTTCCAGTCTGTAGCTTTTTTTAGAGGTGTTGGCCGTGCCAAAAGCTAGTACTGCGAGGAGGCTAAGGATTGAGGAGTTTAATAAATGGCTGACGGTTAGGTGAACAGATGGGGTATGGGTTAGAGGGAATTGGTGATCAATGTGGTGGGATAAGAGCCTATTTGCCCCAGACAGACTGCACCTGAATAGGGATGGAGCGGCAGTACTGAAGAGCAAGTTAGTAGAGTTCAGAGAAGAAACCTATAATTTAAACTAAATCGGGGGGTTGTGAAAAATCCACACCACAAGACAGGAGAAATGGGGAGTTACCAGCCTCCATCCAGGATAGAGATAGAATGCTGGACAAGAGATTGTCATTTGGAAGGGGGACAGATGGGAACTTGATGGAAGGGCTTAGCAGCCAAATGCCAGGAGCTTAGGAACAAAATGGAGGACTAGTAGGCCACTATGGGGATGAAGGGCTGGATATATTAGCAGTAAGTGAGACCTGGTGGACAGAACATCATACCTGGGAGATGACTATCCCGGCTACAGACTGTTCAGAAAAGACAGGGAGGGCAAGGGGGTTTATACATCAGGGATGATATAAGAGTAACCAAGGGACAACAGGAAGACTGGGGAACTGAACTACTGTGGGTAACACTGGACTGAAGGACTGGAGAATCCTTTTCGGTTAGAAGTGGTATACAGACCACCGACACAGCGTGGAGGGAGGATAGACAGCTGATTCAGGCATTCACGAGGATGGCCCTCAAAGGAGAAGTACTACTGGTTGGGGACCTAACCTCCAGATATAGACTGGGGAATCCCAGATGCAGTATCGACTAGGAGTAGGGAGATTCTAATGGTGCTGCAGAGGGTATTCTTACAGCAGCTAGTCAGGATGCCAACAAGGGGCAACAACCCTGGATGTGGTCCTGACAAACGGGAGAGTGTGGAAGAGGTGCAGGTGGGAGAAGTTCTGGGCACCAGCGACCACAGGACTGTAGGGTTCAGAGTTAGGGCAGGGAGGAGACAAACCAAACCACTATTACAGTCATGGACTTCAGGCCCACGGACTTCGACAGGATGAAAAGGGTAGCAGGGAAACAATGGAGGCAACTAAGAATGTGGAGACAGTGGAGGAGCTATGGGAATCTATTAAAGGAGGGATATTAAAAGTCACGGAAATTGCATAGAAAAGGTTAAGAAGAGCAGAAAAAGAAAAGAGACAGCTTTGGTCTACAAGGGAGGTAAGGCAGTCAGGGACAGGAGGAGGTCTTTCAGGAAATTTAGAGGACACTCAGCAAGGAGGACTGAGAGGCTTATAGGGAGAACAGGAGATTGGTAGGGAAAAGATAAGGAGGGCAAAAGCAGATACTGAGGAGAAAATAGCTAAACATGCCAAAAGGGGACAAAACCTTTTGTTGATATGTGAGGAGAAGAGAAGGGTGAAGCAGTATATTGCAAGACTGAGGGATGGAGGAGGTTTACCACTGGAAGGGATTGTGAAAAGCAGAGGTGTTAAATAAGTACTTTTGCTCAATATTTACAGAAGAGGAAGAGGCAGGGGACCTTAGCTTAAGAGGAAGGGAGGGAGGGCAAATGGATGGATCAGAGCCTGCTCACTATGGATAGGGTTAGGAGGAACTAGGAAGGTTGAAGGTGGACAAGGCAATGGGGCCGACAGGCTACACTCCAAGGTGATCAGGGAATTGAAGGAGGAGTTGGCACTGGCAGCCCCACTGACAAAGCTATTCAACTTGTCTCTGGACACAGGTAGGGTGCCGGAGGACTGGAGGAGGGCAGATGTTGCTTTGCACAAGGGAGGAAGTAGGAGGTGCCTGAGAACTATCGCCTGTCAGCTTCACCTCAGTGGTGGGGAAGGTAATGGAGGCACTAATCAAGGAGAGGATGGTGGACTGCCTCGAGGAGAGTGGCTTGCAGGACAGTAGACAGCATGGCTTCAGAAAGGGGAAGTCATGCCAAACTAACCTGATTGAGTTCGCCAATTGGGTGACTCGGGTATCAACTGCTGGGGGCAGTGGACATGGTCTATCTGGACTTCAGTAAGGCATTCGATGGCATCCCCCACAGAAGGTTGATAAGCAAGCTGGACAGGATGGGGGTGGGTGGAAAATAACAAGGTGGACGGAGGCTTGGTTAGCGGGAAGAACCCAGAGGGTGATGCTAAACGGGTTGTACTCCAGGATGGGGGTGAAGAGTGGGTACCCCTGCAGTCAGTCCTGGGACCTCTCCTTTTCAACATTTACATCAGCGAAATTGTGGAGCATCTAAGGGAGGTGAGCCTATTTGCCAATGATACAAAAATCTGCAACAGGGTGGACACCCTGGGGAAGTGTGAGGACATGAGGCAGGACCTGAAGAAGCTCGAGGAGTGGTCAGAGATGTGGCAACTAAAATTTAATACCAAAACATGCACTGTGATGCACGTTGGGAGTAGAAACACATGAGCAGGATACACCCTAGGAGGGAAGGCAATCAAAATAACTGAACAGGGAGGATCTGGGATTATAATCTCATCCAATCTTAAGGTAAGAAACCAATGTAGCAGGGCAGTGGGAAAGACCAATGGAATGTTGGCATGCATTGGCAGGGGCATTACTAGTAGAAAGAGGGAGGTAATGATGCCCTCTACAAAACGTGGTGAGGCCGCATCTGGAGTACGGTGTCCAGTTCTGGAGACCACACCTCTGCAATGACATAGATGTGATGGAGAGGGTCCAGAGAAGGGCAACCAAGATGGTGCAGGGTACGCAAGGGAAGATGTACAGGCAGAGGTGTAAAGAGCTGGATCTGTACACGCTGGAGACTAGAAGGAAAGGGAGACATGACTGAAACTTATAAATATGTGAAAGGGCTCAACAAAGTAAGGGAAGGGTGTTTTCTAAAGAAGGAGGAGGGGCCAGAACTTCAGGCATAGCCTCAGACTGCAGGGAGGAAGGAAGATATAGAGGCAATGTGAGGGGCAATTCTCACAGAGGGTGGTGGAGGCCTGAAACAGTCTACAAGAAGAGGTTGTGGGGCTGAATCGGTGGAGGGATTCAAGATGGCATGGAACAGACATTGGCGCTGAGCAGTGGGGGAGGATGAGGTCTGGCAGAGGGTGGGGGAATGGGGAAACAGGGTAGACTAGATGGGCTGATGTGGTCCTTTTCTGCCATCAAGCTTCTATGGTTATGTGATTTTATGGTTGTACTTCCTCCTGATATCCTGACAAGGGTAAGCATGTGTAATATCACCTCTACCTGTGGCCAGCGCAGGCCAGAGCTCATAAGAGGCATTAACAATGTACCACTGCAGATCTATGTACAATAAGTCATATCTATAGGAGAGGCAGGGCACCTTTCCTGGAACCCTTAACCACATTACTTTTAATATTTGCTAATCCTAGCACACTTAACACCAGTGCCTAAGAGCCAGGACGAGCTCAGGTACCCTGCAGCAGTATTCAATTTCTTGATCTCCAGCCTTTCTCCCACTGCCCTGACTTTTCTTCTTCTTCTTCTTCTTCTTCTTCTTCTTTCTGCTTCTTCCAGGCCACATTGGCCAGGACCAGCTCCACCTGTAAGGAAACAGAAATAAACACACCACATGCGAACTACCCCAAAATATTTTTCTTCTTTTTTTTTTCAAATGCAAAAGATTTTTAAATAGGGGAACTTGGAAGTTCATTAATGTTTCATTGCAACATAGACAGTGATAGGAAAAAAGACTATTGGTCCATTCAGCCTGCTTGTAACACACTATCATACCCTGAGACCTTGTCTATACAGGGATTTAACCAACACTATCTAAGTCATGCTCCCCATTTTTCTACTAACGCTAAGCCTTTCACTCTAACCCAGTCATGCTAAATAAAACATTCTCACATCCTTCAGGAACCCCCAATGAGTTTCCACCATGTCCCTGTGTTCTTAATTCGCTATTCCTGCTGAGTACTTCCAGGCAGCTCAACTTGTTCATTCCTTTCAGGAAATTAAAGGCCTGTATCATATCTACCTCCCTCATCTGGCCTCCAATGAGTACACGTTTAGTGCCTTAATCTGATCCTTTTAAAATCTTCCCTGTTGGCCATGGCTCATTTTGGTCACCCTATGTTGCACTGTCTCCAGCCTGTCCTTATCTTTCCTCAGGTCAGGACCTTATACCCGGCATAGTACTTCAGGTATGACCTCACCAGTGATCTACAGAAAAGTAGTATTACCTCCTTTCTCCTGTTGTCAGTACCTCCCATCTCCCTCTATGGATTTTATGCCATTTACTACCACCTCTTGGTCCTGCCTTTAGCCAGTTTTCAACCCATTTTACCACTTTGGAGCCCACACCCAGATTCCCCAATTTGTTAAGCAACCTTCTGTGGGAATGGTGTCAAGGCCTTGCTGAAGTCGAGGTAGCCACAATCCACCACCCTCCCTGATTCACCACCCTGGTCACCCAGTCAAAGAAATCGATAAGTTTAGTCTGGCAGGACCTTCCATCGGTGAATCCATGCTGCCTTGGGTCTTTTGCACTGCTTGACTCCGGGATCACTACCCTCTCCTTAAGCAGAGTTACATCAGCTTCCCGTCACTGAGGTCAGGCTTACAGGTCTGTAATTGCCTGCCTCCTCCCTACTCACTCTTGTGCAAGGGGACAATCTCTGCCCTCCTCCAGTCTCCAGGTACCTCCCCATCGTTAGTGATTGGTTGAAGAGGGTTGTCAGTGGACCTGCTAGGACTTCCTGAGTTCCTTCAACACTCTAGAGTGAATCCCATCTGACCCATTGCCTTGTCTGTCTTTACATTTCGTAGTTCCTCCAAGACTCTATCCACCATAAATGGGCTGGTGTCCACCTCTCCCTGTACATCTGTCCTCGTGAGTCTTGGCCCCTCCCTGCCTCTTCCTTGGTAAATATTGAGCAGTTACCGTCCCGTCTCTAGTGATTTGTTGAAAGAGTCATCAGTGGTCCTGCTAGGACTTCTCTGAAACATAGAAACATAGAATTTGACGGCAGATAAGGACCGCTGGCCCACCTAGTCTGCCCAGTTTCCTACCTAACAGATAAACTGCAGATCCTGGTTAACCAACAGCTTACTTCCCTTACCCACCACTAGGACTGCCTTATGCCTGTCCCATCATTCTTGAAGTACCCCACTGTTCTTGACTCCATGACCTCCTCAGGGAGGCTGTTCCATGCATCTACAACCCTCTCAGTGAAAAAATACTTCTCACATTACCCTGAGCCGTCCCCTCTGTCTTCAAATTGTGCCCCTTGTTCTTGCACATCTTTTTTCTGGAAGATGCTACCTCTTGGACTTTGTTAATTCTCTTAAGATACTTGAAAGTTTCTATCATGTCCTCTCTCCCTTCTTTCCTCAAGAGCATACATATTAAGCTCCTTTAGTCTTTCTTTGTATGTCTTCTGGTGCAGACCCTGCATCATTTTGGTTGCCCTCCTCTGGACAGCCTCCACTCTGTCTATGTCTTTGTGGAGATGGGGTCTCCAGAACTGCACACAGTACTCCAGATGGGGTCTCAACAACTGTCTGTACAGAGGGATAACAACTTTCTGTTTTCTACTATTGATGCCTCTTCCTATGCATCCCAGTATCCCCAGCCTTCCTTACTGCCTTCCCACATTGTTTGCCCACCTTAGGTCATCTGATATAATTACCCCAGGTCCCTTTCTATTTTTACTGTTGTCAGTATCTCACCCCCATTGTGTACGCTTCCCTGGGTTTTTGTTTCCATGTGCATTACCTTGCACTTTTGCATTGAATCTGAGCTGCCATACATTTGACCATTCCTCCAACCTTGCCAAGTCCCTTCTCATCCTTTCTTTTGGCTTGAGGGACAGGAAGCGATCCTCAGGATCACGAGAACAGCTGCACGGAGTCTGAGCTGGACATCATTGTCCACCTAGGGACAAATGACTTGGCTCAACATGAGATTAGAGCAGTGCAGAAGGACTTTGAAGAACTGGGAGGGGCCTAAGACAAGTAGCACACACAGTATCCTTCTCGGAGGTGCTGCCTGTCAATGGCATGAGTGAGGCAAGAGTACTTTGCACCATGCAGTTTAATGAATGGTTGAAAAATGGTGTGAGCACAGGGTTTGGTTTCATTGGGGACTGGGGTTCCACCTGAGGGACACCAGCCTATACTGGCAGGATGATCTGCATCTGTCCAGGAAGGAACAAGTCTTTTGAGCAGTCGGTTTAAATGCTTCATTGGCAAGCTTTTAAACTAGTCAAGGGGAGGCACTGATAAGCAGCAGGAAAATCCCAGCCTCTCCCTACAAAACAGGGTACTAAATGAGAAAAAGACTGAGGCAGAAAGGTCAGTGGGGGATGCAACAGAAGGTAAAGCGATCAAAATGGAACGCAATGAGTACCAATGCCCAAATTCTGAGTAACAAGCTTCCTGAATTAGTGGTCTTGATGGATGAGGAACATCTGGATATCGTGGCAGTCACAGAAACATGGTTCACACAAAACCATGACTGGGACGTAAACATACCAGGATACACTATCTACAGGAGGGACAGAGAAGGTAAAAGAGGAGGAGGAGTAGCTCTTTACATAAGGGAAGGAATCAAAGCAACAGAACAAAAGGAAAACAGGAGGAGAAGAAGCACTGTGGAGTGAATTTGGAACCCGACAATGGCACCACAATCCGCACAGGGTTGTATACAGACCCCTTTCTCAGGGGAGGAAATGGACAAGGAAATGATAGAAAGTATACTTAGTATGGCAGAAAAGGAGATATTGTTGATGGGCGATCTGAATATGTTAGATGTTAACTGAGTGCAGTTGCAGCAGCCACTTGAAGAGTGGGGTTATTCTAGATGCCCCAGGGGCTTGCCTTAGACAATCAGCATTGGAGCCCACTCGAGAGGGAGCAATCTTAGACCTGGTTCTCTCAAATGAGATGAAGAGAGGATCACAGATGTAGAAGTGGGTAGCCATCTGGGAACTAGCTTACCATTGAACAGTATGGTTCACAATAAACACAGCATAGTAGTCAGCCATACAAAGGCAAAGGTACTGGACTTCAGGAGGGCTGACTTTGCAAAATGGATGAGTGCCTAAGGAATGCACTAGCAAATGGGCAGGAAGGAGGATGGAAGAACAATGGGAATAATAAAACTGCCATCACAGAGGTAACAAGCCTTTGTGTGAAGCAAATAAACAAAATTAAACGATGTAAGAAACCACTATGGTTCTCAAAGGAAGTGGCAGTGAAGGTTCAAGAGAAAAAGAAAGCATTCAGAAAGTACAAGGAATCACAGAAGGAGCAGGACAGAGAACTGTATCAGTTAAAACAAAGGAAGCTGAAGGCAGTCAGAACGCATAGGCCCAAACCGAGGAAAGATAGCCAACTCAGTTAAGAAGGGGATAAAACCTTTATAGGTACATCAGGGAGCCAAGGAAGACCAAGGAGGGATAGTGAGGCTTAATAAAGGGGGGCAGAGGGTGATCAGAAAAGGCAGAGATACTAAACAAATATTTTTGCTCAGTATTTACAAAGGAAGAGGGGAGGTACCTAAACAAACAGTAGAAACACTCTGGATACAGAAGTTGATACCAGCCCATTTACAGAAGAAAGGGTTCTGAAAGAACTCTTAAAACTGAAGGTGGACAAAGCAATGGGGCCTGATGGGATTCATCCCAGAATTCTAAAAGAACTAAGGGTAGAATTAGTGACACCACTGACTACCCTGTTTAACAAATCATGGGAGGATGGGGTGGTACCCGAGGACTGGAGGAGGGCAGATGTGATTCCTTCACAAAAGTGGGAGCAAGGCAGAAGCAGGAAACTACAGACCTGTTAGTTTAACCTCAGTGGTAGGGAAATGATGGAATCACTTCTGAAGGAAAGAATTGTCGAGTATCTAGAGGCCAGAGGGCACAGGACCCAAGGCAGCATGGATTCACAGCAGGAAGGTCATGCCAGACAGATCTGATAGATTTCTTTGACTGGGCGACCAAAGTAGTAGATCAGGGAGGGCTGTGGACATGGCCTACCTAGACTTAAGCAAGGCATTTGATACAGTCCCACACAAAAGATTAATATACAAGATAGCTAGGCTGGGAGTGGGTCCCAAGATGACAGCCTGGGTAAATAATTGGCTGGAGAATAGGACACAGAGAGTAATAGTAAATGGAGTCCACTCTGAAGAAAGGGGGTTACTAGTGGGGTACCGAGGGTTCAGTATTAGGATCGGTCCTCTTCAATATCTTTATAAGTGACATTGCAGAGGGACTGGAAGGAAAAGATGTCTCTTTGCAGATGACACAAAAGATCTGCAACAGAGTTGATGCACAAGGTGGGGTGGAAAGGATGAAAAGGGACTTGGCAAGGTTAGAGGAATGGTCAAATGTATGGCAGCTTAGATTCAGTGCTAAAAAGTGCAAGGTAATGCACCTGGGAAACAAAAACCCAGGGAAGAGTACACAATGGGGGTGAGATACTAACAACAACAAAAATGGAAAGGGACCTGGGGTAGTCATATCAGATGACCTAAAGGTGGGCAAGCAATGTGAGAGGGCAGCAAGGAGGGTTGGGGGATACTGGGATGCATAGGAGAGGCATCACAGTAGAAACAGGAAGTTATTATCCCTCTGTACAGACAGCTGGTCAGACCCCATCTGGAGTACTGCGTGCAGTTCTGGAGACCCAGTCTCAAAGACATAGACAGGATGGAAGCTGTCCAGAGGAGGGCACTAAAATGGTGCAGGGTCTGCACCGGAAGACATATGAAGAGAGACTTAAGGAGCTTAATATGTATAGCTCGAGGAAAGGAGGTAGAGGGGGACATGATAGAAACTTTCAAGTACCTCAAGGGAATCAACAAAGTCCAAGAGGGTAGCATCTTTCAAAAGAAGAGGTGTGCAAGAACAAGGGGCACAATTTGAAGATAGAGGGGACAGCTCAGAGGTAATTTAAGGAAGTATTTTTTCACAGAGAGGGTTGTGGATGCATGGAACGGCCTTCCGGAGGAGGTCGTGGAGTCAAAACAGTGGTGGAATTCAAGCATGCATGGGACATTCATAAGGCAATTCTAGGGGTGGGGGTAGGAAGAAGTAGGCTGCTGGTTAACTAGGATCTGCAGCTTATCCAGTAGGCAGGAAATGGGCAGACTGGTGGGCCAAGCGGTCCTTATCTGCCTTCAAATTCTATGTTTCTATGTTTCCACTCCATCCTGTGTATCAACCCTGTTGCAGATCTTTGTGTCATCTGCAAAGAGATATACTTTTCCTTCCAGTTCCTCTGCAATGTCACTTATAAAGACATTAAAAAGGACCGTCCCAGTACTGAACCCTGCGGTACCCTGCTAGTAACCCTCCTTTCTTCACTGTGTACTCCATTTACTACTACCCTTTGCATCCTGTTGTCTAGCCAATTTTTATCCAGGCTACCACCTTGGGACCCACCAATGCTGGCTAACTTGTATATTAATCTTTGTGTGGGACTGTATCAAATGCCTTACTAAAATCTAGGTAGGCCATGTCCACAGCCCCTCCCTGGTCTACTACTTTGGTCACCCAGTCAAAGAAATCTATTAGATTCTGCCTGACACGACCTTCCCATCGTGAATCCATGCTGCCTTGGGTCCTGTGCCCCACTGGCCTCTAGGTACTCAACAGTTCTTTCCTTCAGAAGTGATTCCATCATTTTCCCTACCACTGAGGTCAAACTAACTGGTCTGTAGTTTCTTGCCTCTGTCCTGCTCCCACTTTTGTGAAGAGGAATCACATCTGCCCTCCTCCAGTCCTTGGGTACCACCCCATCCTCCCATGATTTGTTAAAGAGAATAGTCAGCGATGTCACTAGTTCTACCTTAGTTCTTTTAGCATTCTTTGGTGAATCCCATCAGGCCCCATTGCTTTGTCCACCTTCAATTTTATTAGTTCTTTTCAGAACCCTTTCTTCTGTAAATGGACTGGTATCGACCTCGTCTTCAGAGTGTTTCTCTTGTTTGGTTTAGGTAACTCCTCCTCCTCTTCCTTTGTGAATACTGAGCAGAAATATTCGTTCAGTATCCCTGCTTTTCACTGTCACCCTCTACCCACATTCCCTCCCTTTATTAAGCTTCAGTATCCCTTCTTTGGTCTTTCTTCGTTCCCTAATGTACCTATAAAGGTCTTATCACCCTTCTTAACAGAATTGGCTATCCTTTCCTCGGTTTGTTTCCTTCAAAACTCTATGGTGAATCCTGTCTGGCCCCATTGTCTGTCTTTACTTTCCTAGTTCCTCCAAGACTCTAGCCACAGTAACCATGCATATTCAAGAATTTCCTGCTTCTACCTGAGCAGAACACTCTGTGTACAAACATCCAGATATCTCTGAGCACTAACCCTAGAGGACAACTCCCAGGATCAAACTGAACCCTTATAGAGCTATCTAGTGTAACCCGTAAGTGGTGCTATCCTATAAGCTACTACCCTGCCTGCGTGCCTAGATACAGGTTGAAGGGCCTGGCTCTTTGAATGGTTGCCTCCACCCAGAGGGTTAGTTTGAGGGTAGCGGGCTGCTATGGGCATAGGCTCCGGGACACTATAACCCCCATAACCCTTCTAGTGGCTTAACCAATTCAGTAGGTAAACAATCACATTGAGCATAGAAATACAGTATTGAGCCCACACTGGACACATTTACCAACAGGGTCAGATTACTGCAGTGGCCTTGAGGACCCCTGTAAAATAAGGTCAGTGAGAAAGCAACCAAACAGCAATGCAATATCCTGCTCACAAATGCACACTGTAGCCAGATTAAACGCTAAAAGAATAGAATCTGATTTATTCGGGGACTTTCACAGGGTGGGGCAGTAAATCTAGCAGATGATTCATTAGTTCTGATCTAGTCAGGTTTAAACAATGCCTGCACTAAGAGTCCCTCTAGCACAGTCACACACACCTAGATACCCAGTTGTTAAGCAGGCTAGCCTGGAGCATTGACTGGGTAGGCCAAGCGTTGCAGCTGTTGTTGGGGCCCTTAGGAAAATAAACATGCAACCTGCACTTTAACCCAAATTTGTAATCCAGAGCCAGATGGCTCAGTCCCTTGCAATAACCTAACAATTAATCAGATGGCACACAGAGATTGAGCTTTGTTGCAAGAAGCTACCTGTTTGTACTCACTCTACCCAGACCAAATGATGATCCAATTAAATAAGACCTGTGGAAAATAGCTGGATGACACTGAGGTGTATTCCCTCATGGTCCTCGTCCGAAAATACTGGTCTTTAGGCTGTAGGAGCAACTTAACACTGGCTGAGGAAATATGCAACCCAACATTTCAATTACTTGGCTGTGCAAACACTTTGCAAATTTAAACACATTTATGTGCAAACTCTGTCCTTTTCTGGTCCTTCCAGGCAGGATGTAGGCTGATCTTCTTTCTCAGACTTATGGAACAAATGACCTGCAGCTGCAGACAGCAGCTACCAGGCTGGAACAATCTGGACCCGCAGACTGACGGCTGAAAAAGTCTAGGCCAGGCAGGGCTAACCCCTGAGAGCTGGCAAGCTTCCCAGAGGCTCACACTAGCTCTTGGGCTGTCTCTCCAAATCTGACCTTTTCAGCAGTTGCCCCCTTTTATATGAGGCAGAGCTCTAGGAATCTTATTGGCTGCCAAAGCGTCTTAAACGGTCTTCAGATGGTAATTGGCTTGTGTTTCATCACTAGAAATGGTCCCAGTTAATCCCCATGAGTCTCTGGCATTGTCCCAGGCACCCTTTGTTTAATCCTGGCTTCCAATTGGAGGAAATGCACAAAAATTGTGGCTGCAGTCAGTTCCTAAAGCAATCTATTCCCTGTCCCTCCCATAACGTTCAGGTGCAGCCAGGATCAACATTATTTCAATTTAGTTTCCCACTGGCTTGTAGCCCCATTAGTCCTCTTTCAAATAAGTCCACTGTTAGAGAAATAAACATTCCCCAGGAGTCGCTGCTCCGTAACACACTGCCCCAGAAACACAACAGCTCATGAATATTCATTAGGGCTTTCCATGCCCTGACATTTGCCCCTTGACCTTCTCTTTGTATCCTGGAGGCAGCATTTAGGAAGCTGCCTATTTGTTTATTTAAAACATTTCTCTCCTTGGTTTATGTCCCCGGTGTCTATTTTAACCTAGCATGGCACCGGAACTAGTGAGGCAGCACAGATTCGGCATTAACTGCAATGGCGGTTTAGTGCAGAGCGCCCACATGCGCGATCTGACGGTGGCTTGTCTACATGCCTCCCACTTGCAGAATGGATCTGCAGCCCACAGGGCTCACTGAAAGGGGGCACGGGGAAAAAGCAACATGCTGTGGAGGATGGGTGGACGCCAGAGGACAGCGGAGATACCCGGAGGCTATGTTAGGTAAGCCCCAAATGGGGGGTGCGTTACACCTCTCCTGCCTTTGAAAGTTTGGTGTCCGTGCTAAGGCTAAAATATATTGTCAACCATTAACACACTCTTAGATATACTCTTATTAATGCTTCATCACAACAGATATATCAAACAACTTAAGTAGGCATGTGACTATGTACAGGTAGCGTTATATCAGTTTGGTCTTACTTAGCATTGTATGACATTTTAATTTCAATGGGTATACTTCAGAAGTTTAGAATTTCTTTCATTAGACAGTATCACATTTTCAGTAACATTATATTTACACATTGTATTGAGACACTTCACCTTATTCCCATCTTTTACTTCTATACCCTTTATTGCACTGAGAGGGCACCTAACTCGGTGGAGGCCTTGAACACCATTTTGGGCAAGGAATTGATGTGACATAAACCCTTTGTGTACAGCATTCATAGGCAAGTTACCAGGTTGTCCTGGGGTGTCGTAGGTGACCTTTAGTATTGGTTTTACAGATCTTTCTGAGCTTACATGGTAACGGGGTGGCAATTGGCACTTGCACTTCTTGTTGAAGCTCGCTGTCACTTGTTAGGGGTACTTCCGCAAAATCAGATTCATCCAAAACACATCTTTCTGGCTCTTGAGCGATACTTTGATTAGCAGGAAACAACTCACTGAGCCCACTTAGCTCATTAACACTTGCACTGTCACTTGTAGGTTCACTGCTGGCTTCCTGAGCTTCAGGTTGACTGATTTCCATCAATTCTACCACACAAAGGACTCAACCTCCTCACTGTCCACACTACAAGCATCACTTTCTGGAGGTTCAGGCACAAGAAATGAATTAGAATCTGTCACCACAGCTGAAAGTTAAGGTTCATCACTGTAGTTAATGGAAGGAATTCCTGGAACACTCTCTCAAGTTCACAAGATGGGTAAAAAGCAGGGTAGAATTCACTCTTGTCATCACTTTCAGTATATTCAACATCTGTAATGTCTGCAGGACTTGAGACATTAGGAATAACAGGCTGGGGAACAGAAGTTTGCTGATTAGGTTGTTTAGCCTTCGTGGTAGATCTAGTTACAGGGAACCGAGGGCTTCAGTCTCTTGAACATCACTGATTACTATTTGGCCGATAGGTAACAGATGGTTCCTGTGAATGGTTTTAACAGCACCAGGGTCTCCTTCTGGATGCACTTTATACACTGGCAGATCAGGCAACTTACTGACTACTATGTATGGAACATGACTCTAGTGGTCGGCTATGTTATGTTTGCCTGATAGTCCAAAATTTCTCATTAGTACCCTGTCACCTGGTTGGAGTTCTTGGGCCTTAACACATTTGTCATGCTGACCTTTGTTAGTCAGGTTTCTCTTTGCTGCCATGGTGTTTGCAAGCTGATAGGCATAGTCTAGTTGGGCTTTTAGATTTCTGACATATTGCAGGTAGTTATCTGATTGAACACCATGAGGAGACACTCGAAACATACATCAACTGGAAGGCGAGCTTCTGCTAAACATAAGGTGGTACGGTGAAAACCAGTGGCATCGTTTCTTCATACTGTAGGTGTAACCCCCTACAAATGGGGGGTTCCCAAAAGTCTTCCTTGATCTTGCCTAAATGCTCACTGCCAGGCTAGTATCCTGCATTTTAACAGTTTAAATGTGATTGCCAGAGAGTGCCTGTATAGCCTCTGAGTACTGTCTCTTTAAGAGCTGCCTGGATTGCAGTCATAGGTAATCTGAGAGGGAGCTCTGTTGAAAGATGTAACTATTTGCTGAAAATCATTTAGAGTGATAATGTAGTTTGTCTAACCTGCCTTCTTTGCAGCAAGGACTGTTTTGTTTATCTCCACAATCTTGGTCCTGGACTGCTGAATTGGACTATCAGTACTGGTGGGACCTAAAATAGAGCCAGACTACAGGAGCTGTCTGGAGTCAAAATCTGTAGGAATTGTAGTTTGGGTCTTTTGGCCTTTCTGCACCTGAAGGGGAGTTCCTGTTGTGACTGACAGATGAATCAGTCAATCGAACCTTTTGGATCTTGGGGAAATTCCCAGGCTTGCTGCAGTTTGAGTCAGATCTAAGTTAGGAGTTGAAGAAGCAAGAGCTTGAGGCAGTCAAGCAGCCATATGAGTAGTTTTGCATGGGAGAACTGTAGAAAGGCCTGAGTTGTGGCCTGCATGTCTGCCTGCTGCCCCTGGGAGAGGGAGAGAAGAGAATTATTTTGACTAAATCCAAGTTTGTGAAAACGAAGTAAGCTACTGATTTTAACCAGGCTCATACCAGAAGAAGACTGAAGATTTTGCTGAATGCGATCGGCCTGTCAGGATTTCCAGCAGCTTTTGAATCCCGGTTTGTGCAGAGACTTTGCGATCGTGACGGAGAGCGGTTTGCCTGGTACAGTAGAATTTCCTTACATGTAACTGTGCTGTGTATTGAAAGTGGGTCGTGATTTGGTTCCCCACTGTGTGAACTGTGTTCTGCTTGCTGGAAGCTGTATCCAGCCCAAAATGGACTGTATCCAAATTTGTCTCCATTTGGCCTGGCCTTGCCACACTGGCCCAGCCAGACTACCCTACAGAGAGAAGCCATCAATGAGAGACCTGCCTGGGATCAGCCCCTGCTCCATGCTTGAAGAGGAATGACACCTCTGTGATTTGTGGGCCCTGCTTCTTCTGGCACTTCAGATTAACCACCCGCTGTCTCGATTTTCATTCAGCCCATGTCCAGTCTTGGGTATCATGAGTAATCATCAGGGTAGCTCCTTGCAACAACAGCCTAATCTAAAATTGTGCCATCTGATTGTCTTGTTGTTTTCTTTTCATGAACTGAGCCCTCCAGCTCCAGATTACAGTTAGTGTGTGGTGTGCACATTGTTTTCTTCCATCACAGGGCCCCAATGAGCTGCAACGTTTCCTGGCTAGCCCACCATTCTCCATCTGGGTACCCAGAGTGTGTGAATGTTTATGGACCCTGAAGTGCATGCATAACTGTTTGATTGATACAGCCTTTAAGCAAATTAACCTGATTACACCTCTCCTTGTTCAAGCCCCTAAATAAATCAGATCTAACTCTTTGTTGCATTTACACTGACTGTGGTTCCAGTTTGTGCCAGAGTACTGTACTGCTATTTGCTGTATATAATCTTGTTTTACAGAGGGCCCCAGGGCCAGGCCAGAGGAAAGCCTTGGTGGTAAGTGCAAACAGTGGGTACTTGTGTGGTGTATCAGGTATTGTGAAAGTGATTATTGTGTATTGTTTCAGCCACTAATAAGGAAAGGGGGGTTACAGTATCCTGGAGGGCTGTGGCCAGCTTAGCTTGACCACTACCAACCCTGAACTCCGGATGGAGGCACCCATTTCAGAATTCAGGCCCTTAACCTGCTACTAGCCAAGCAGGCAGGGGTAGTAGCCCTTGGGATAGCGCCACCTAGGGTTACATAAGCATGGACAAGTGCGCTTATTTGTTCTCTCCACTTTGCTTATCTTTCGATTGCAGGATGCCCAGCATATCAAGTAGGGTTCTGTTAAACCTCTCTGGTTATGGATCACCTTGAGGATGATAAGGGTTGTTCTGGATTTTCTTACACCCCATAGGGACAACAGTTATTTAATAAGCCTCTTCTCAAAGTCCCAGCATTGATCCAAAAGAATAGGCTGGGGATTCCGTAATGTACAAAAAACTTTTCAACAAGTTCTTTAGCAACAGTTGAGGCCTTTTGATCTTTGGTTGGGTAGTCTGCATATCTCGTGAAATGGTCTGTGACTACTAGGATATTGGCAGTGCCTTGGAATCTGGCTCAAGACTAAGAAATCGATCACAGACAAGCTCCATGGGTGTACTCATGACAATGTTTACCATGGGGGCTGCTCTTTGGGGTGGAGTCTTGTGCTGAAGACACCTACTGCAGGTTTTGATGTGACGTTCTATGTCTAGACTCATTCTGGGCCAATAGAAATGTGAACGTGCCAGATCAAGGGTTATTTCACCACCTAGATGTCCCATTTGGTCGTGCAAAGCTTTTAGGACAAGGTTTTGAACTTAGCTGGTAGTACTAGCTGCTTCCTTACAAGCTCACCTTGGCTGTTAGTAAGCTCTGCACAATAATTGTTCTAGAAGCTTGAGCTTTCTCCTCGCAAGAAGTAAAACAGTGTTGGGGTCCCTGGATCGCACCTTGAATATATCTTCCCTTCCTCAGAGCATCAACTACTGGTTTAATCACTGGATCATAGTACTGTTCTTTGAGAATATCAGCTGGAGTTAGCTGTGGTAAGGAATTCAAATCTAGAGCTGCGAAGTTACAGCAAGCAATGGGTAGGCACGCTCGGAGGTCCTAAACAATCTGCCAAACAGGTTACAGCTTCAGAGGACAGGACGTCTTTCTGGTTGAACCTATGGCATAATGCTTTTTCAGATTGCTCAGGATATGAACCCATGATTGATTAGCAACAGGTCTTCGTGAAAGAGCATCAGCATCTAGGTGGTTTAGCCTGGTCGGTACTCTATCGCATAATCGAGGCTGCTAGGTGGAAAGCCATCTGTGTCCAGTAGCATCTAGTTTAGCTGTTGTTTGAATGTAGGTTAATGGATAGATATTGGTATTGATCTTAGCACCATTCAGATATTCATGGAATTGGCCAACTATAGCCCACTTTACAGTGAGAAATTCAAATTTATGCAACGATAGTTCTTTTCTGAGGATCTCAGACTCCTGCTGGCAAAGGTGACAGGATGCAGGTCTTCCAGATATTCTTGATAGAGTACGGCCCGAGACCACTCAAACTGGCATCTGTATGCAACACATGAGGCTTGGATGGATCAGCATAAGCAAGTATGGGAGCATGAGTCAGTCAGTAGATTATTTCTTCGAAAGCAGTGTCACAATTGAGTCCATCTTTGTCCAGATAACTCATTGGGTCTGAAATATGTTTTTCAGTGTCTTGGTCAGAACTTTTCTTGACCTTTTGTGAGTAGGTGGGTACCCTTGAGTTAAGTTTAGCAGGGCAGATCACCCTTGGTATAGTCCTTGACAAATCGCGATAATAGCCACAGAACCCAAGGAACCTTTGAAGCTCTTTTAAAGTTTTGGGCTTTGGCCAGCTGGTTAATGCTTCTGCTTTTACTGGGGTCAGTTTGTATGCCTTCTGATGACACAATGTGGCCTACATATTTGACCGAACTCTGGAAAATTGGCATTTGTCAATGAATAACTTAAGACCGAACTCTTCAAGTCTGTCCAACTTTGAATAAGCAAGCCTCATGTTTTCGAGAGTTTTTCTAAAGATTATGATGTCATCAAGATAGACGAGGCATTCCAAGAGATTCATATCTCCCACTGCATGCTCCATCAATTGTTGAACTGTTGCAGGTGCACCTGATATGCCTTGAGACATGTGAAGGAACTCATAGAAACCCAGGGGCAAATGAATGCAGTTTTTCCTGTCCTCAGGAGCCATTGGGATCTGATAGTATCCACTTCGAGGTTAAGGATGGAAAACCATTTGTTCCCATTTAGTCAGTCCAGGGCATCCTGTATGCATAGCATTGTATACTGATTTGGCACAGTTCTTTGGTTAAGGGTCCTGTAATTAACACACATATGGACACATTCTTTTTCCACACCACAACTGGGGAGGCATATGGGCTGTGGGACTTTGTATGATGCCAGCAGCTAAAATCTCTTGTAGATGACGCCTAACATTGTCTATATCAGCAGGAGCTAGACGCCCAGATCTCTCTCTGAAGGGTCTCTGTCGTGCAGCTCGAATGTGGTGTTCAGCACCTGTGACACAACCAACATCCCATTCCTTGAGGGAGAACACCTTGTCTTTCTGAGCCAGCTTGTTACTGATCCTGGTTCTCCAGCTGTCTGGAAGAGGTGAATCTCCAAAATCAAACATACCAGGCGATACCTCACATCCTCTTTCAGTGTTGCACTTGGATGGAAGCACAGCAGTGTCAGCACAATAAACTTTAGTCAGGCTGCATCCTCTAGATACCGTGATGTCTCAGTCTGTAACATTTGTACTCATACTACCACTCATCGGGTGTGCATGAGCCCAGGCGAAGCACACTGGGTTTAATTAGCAGTCCTTTGGGTAATTTTCCTTGTCTGAGTGTTCAGCATCAAAATTTTGTTAGTCACATCTCTTCGCAGTCGATTTCACCACTGATACTACACTCTGCATTGGGAGGTAACGTGATAGTAGTAGGCTCCTTCTTCCAAACAATTCCCACAGGCTCATTTTTGGTCACTCTGCTCAGGGTGCATGTGCCTCTCACAGGCCTCCTGGATCAGAGCATGGACTTGCAGGGCTTTTCCTGTCTTTCTTTTCTGCCTGTCTTCACAAAGCTGGGCCAGGCACCCAAACATGTGTGCTAGTGGCAGTCGGTACAGGGATACCATCATAAAGTTCGGTGGAGGGCAGACCAGGGCAAGTGTCTCCACAGCATCCCCACACCAGCCACAGAAGAAGGAAAAGAAAGCCACACCTTTAAATAACCAAGACATGGGTATGACGTTTCATTTAATCCCCACACATGCAGTCCATCGAGAGGTTGTAACGGGTGGTCAGATAGATGCTGCTCATACCAGCCTTGGAAGATTATGCAACTTGAGACCCACTGTCTAGAACTGCTCGGCTGGGATCCTGTCTATGTGTACAGTAATGTCCATGGAAGGCACACCAATCTGGACCAATCTGGAGGGACTGTAGTAGGAGTCTGAACAGATGATTTAGCCACAAAGAAATTCGAGTCAGGATTTCCAGAACCTCCACTGTGATCATTTTCTGTACCCTCTGCCATTGGTTGGCTTTCTGAGCCCCTTGAGTCTATTCACCACTTTCTAAATCCTTTGGAGACTGGGCATTCCTTCTTCATGTGCCCATCCTTTCCGCAATTGTGGCAGATTATAGGTTCTTGGGTCTGTCTTAGCTGGGACACTGCAGTAGGAGCTGGAGTACCAACAACAGAAACCCATGGTTAGGCCTCTGTCTGCAGCGTGGAAGGCAAGGTAACATGTCTCCTAGTTCCTTTATCACAGCAGTCAATTCTCTAGTTTCATTCTTTGAGCTGCCTCAGTAGGAAACACTGAGCGCCACCGCCACCCCATAGCAGAGGCACTCCGAGAAGGATCAGGGTCTGTACCGCAAGAGCAGCATTTGAATGCTCAACTGGCTGTATTTAGCCCCTGAACTTCACCCACATGGTCATCCTCTGTGACCTGGGCAGCAGCAGCAGATACATGAGGGGGCCCCCATGTGCGCCTTTTCTCAACCCTCCAAATTTCTTTCATCAGTTACTCATAGGTGGGGAGGAATCCAGCTGGGCTGAAGTCATAGCTGAAGCAACATTAATTCAGAGAATGGGGCAGACTTAAGAATTTGATCCAACCTAGTGCGATCTAACTTATCAGGGGCCATGCTGCCTTTCTTAAGGCATTCCTGTAATTCTATTTCAAGTCGAGGTACATACAGTGATAAGGTCTCCCTTGGTGTTGTGAGTGTTTTTACCCTCCACCACAGATCCTCATCTGAATCTGAGCTCCACACACATTTTCCAACACAGCCAAATAATTCTGTGCAGTCGCTTCTGGGTTACTAGTCCATTTGGCGTGGATAGTAGTCAGGGCAGGATCTCTGAGGTTTTCAATCAACCTTTTTCTCTTCTCTGGCTCAGAACATTGTCATTTGGGTACTTGGGAGCAACATAGTCCATCCAGGTCTCCAATCGTCCTCCCCTGGGGTGGGAGGGTGCCTGAAACATCCTCAGCCTGCAGTATGAATCGTGATTAACTGCCAACACCTGGGCAGGTGCTGGGGCTGGATGGACAGTGGGAAAAGGTCACTCCCAGGCGGCATGAGTGACTTTTAAAATCTTCTATAGTTTTACCTCCTCCTATAATAACTTGGCAAAAAGTCTCAGATAATGTTAGGGGCTCATCCTATAAGGGATCCTTGCTATCTTTAGTCACCACCCTCCAGACTAGTAGGGATCCCTCCAACAATGGTCTGGGCACCTTAGTACTGTCCACAGGGTTACTACACTCCACCAAGGCCACCAAAGTCTGGGCAGTCAGGTCAGGTCAGCTTGGCGGCTTACCACCACAACTTTTCCCAAGCATTCAATTTTTGATAATGCCTTTTCAACAGTGTCTTCACTAGATCCCAGTGGTGCCTACAAGATGTAATCCCTAGGTGGCGCAGTACTAAGGGCTACCCCTGCCTGCATGCCTAGATACAGGTTGAGGGGCCTGGGCTCTTGAATGGGTGCCTCCACCAGGAGGGTTGGTTTGAGGGTAGCGTGGCTGCTAGGTATAGCCCTCCAGGACACTGTAACCCTCCTGTAACCCCTCTAGTGGCTTAACCAATTCAGTAGGTAAACAATCACATTTAGCATAGAAATACAGTATTGAGCCCATACTGGACACACTTACCAACAGGACCAGATCAACTGCAGTGGCACTGAGGACCCCTGTAAAATAAAGTCAGTGAAAAAGCAACCAAACAGCAATGCAATATCCCTTTCACAAATGTACACTGTAGCCAGATTAAATGCTGAAAGAATAGAATCTGATTTATTCGGGGAATTTCACTGGGGTAGAGTCACTCTGTGAAGTGTTAAGTGCTCTAAAACTTCTTGTAATTGTCACTGCATTTAAAGCTTCTGTAGTGGAAAACCCTATATGTAAAAAAAATAAAGAAAACAGTGTTGGGATCCTGATTTAAATAGTGCAGTACAGCAAGCTGCAAAGCCTGAGGGGAGGGGGCTGAAGCTGTGGTGGGTTTCCTGTCTTCATTCCCTGCAGGTAGTTATAGGTTCCTTTCTGGCTGTCCTATGAAGCTATGAGTGTGCTATTGTTACACAGAAAAAGGCACTGTATAGTTCAGCCATTTATGTGCTTTTAAATGTGCATTCTTGAATGTGCTTTAAAACTATGCTTTGTCTCCAGATTTATTTCTTTATTTTAAAAGTCACAGTCACAAGTATGCTCACTTGTTTGGGGTAATGGTTTTAGGCTTTGTGTAGCAGGCTGTAAAGCTGATTTTAAAAGGCAGATTATTTTGAACTACTTCCTGCTTGAAGTCAGTTAAAACATAAAGTAGATTAAAACTGCTCAAGTAATAACAAAACACAGAGAGGCATGTTTGAAATTACCTGTTTTGTGTTTAAGTAGGTTTGGAAAGTGTTGCTGCTTCATGTCTCTCCCATGCCTCAGTGCTCTATAGTGCTGTCCGGCCATAACTTAACCCCTTATATACTGCTACAGTGACTGATGGTGGTGCTTTAGGATGTTTAAAATAAACAATGTTTAAAAGCTGTTTAAAATAAATCTGTTAGACTGTATAGTTATTATTATGTGCTAGATAATGAATACAGTGATCCGAGTAAGTTTAAAACAATTCTAAATGAATTTAATAAATTAAATGTTAATGGGCAGAGTTAGCCCATCACATGATTGGTTTCTGCTGTATAAAAGCACTGTTCTTTGAGTTGTGAATTCAGATAGGTTTTGGTCTGGAGGCAGACTCCAGGAGCTCTGCAAATTGCTCCAAGATGTTGGATTAAACTATCAGTAATGGTAGTTTACTCACCTGGTAAAGGTGATTATAAGAGCACCTTCTACAGCACCCGAGTCTCAACACATGGGTTATAAGCGCTCTTCTCATAGGCTGATGCACAAAAGGAATCCCAAATTCAAAATCCGATCCTTCTCCTCCCTTGTAACTCCCAGAATCCTAGTATGAAATCTTCCAGAGCTTATGCTACTCCTGAAAACATAATATAAAATACAACCATACAGGACCCTCAAGCCGGCCCGTAGGTTAGCTGGTAGAAAACATAACACAATCTGATGCTATACAAGAGACAATTATTTACTTTCCATTGTATTCCCACCAATGTGGCAACATGTTCCACTGTTACTGGCAGTGTAGGACTGAATGTCCGATACTATATATTTACTGATCAGTATTACACATACATTCTTTAATATACAATCTCTTTATTCTATTATCCCATTTCTTTGTTTGTCATGTTCTCCTCAATGGGTGGGATACGGAGTGCTGTAAGAAGGTGCTCTTATAATCACCTTTACCAGGTGAGTAAACTACCATTATCTATCGCACCTTCTTACAGCACTCCCGAGTCTCAACACATGGGTGATTATACAGTAGTATTGGACTTGTCTTGGGAGGGAGGAGGAATGACTCAAAGCTGTCTGGCAAACCTTGCAAACTAAACTTGTTTCCTGTTAGTGTGGTATCCAACCAGTAATACACGTCAGTGTTGTTATGATTCTGTTACTGAAATCCCTACTGGCTTGAATCAGTGTGTCTGTCACCTACTGGATACCCCTAAGTTCAACAGTGTAGCCTTCTGAATGGCTAAGCTGGCAGTTTCCAGTGATCAGGGATCTACGTGCAAGGTCAGCCTCAGAGGTCTTGATAGGTGTTGTCTATGAACAGTATTGACCTGTGGTCACTGGTGAGAGTGTCTATGTAATCAGTGTAGGCACTACAAAAGGGGCTGAACTGAGAAACATACTGAACCACCCTGAAATGCATAAGATTAAGTGATCAGCCTCAGCCAAGTTACCTACTGTATTAGTGTAGTCGCTGTAATAGGTCTGACTTAAGGTGTATATGGTAGAGATGTCTCTTTAAATGCAATAACGCTTCATGAGTTAGAAGATTGAAGTCCCTGTAGGGATCATCGCTGGTGATCCTGCCCACTAGGAAACAACCTGTAGACCGACACTAAGCTGTGGGCAGATGTTGTATTATAGTTGTTCTGACCACTGCTTTGTAGACACTGTGAAAACCATAAGCAGGGAAGTACCAGGATGTGTGATTATGAGTAGCTGTACTGGGCCTGCATGTCATACCTGAAGAATTAGTCTCTTGACCACTACTGTGCATACATTATGATTAACATAAGCAGGGGAAAAGAGGATATGAGATTATGAGATATGCTGTACTTGGTCTGCATGTCATACCTGGGTTTAATGTTATGAAGGTCCTCTGTCCCTTTCTCCATGGTTTGGATTAATTAAGTGATGTGGAGAATGGTTAGTGTCAGGAGCCACTGCAGTTGGGCTGCAAGAGGTCACCAGCCGTGACCAACTTTAGGTTTACCAGTGGATCACCCTGCTGAAAGTACTACAAGTACATACTTAGTGTGTTCACCATTAGTGTGTGTGTGTGTGTGTGTGTGTATGTGCCATCACATGATTTACCCTGGATGACCTTCTGGACCCAGCACTGTACCCAGGTGTAACAGGTGGGTGTGATGGTTCCCATCAGCAAGGCTATGCATGTAGGTAGATTGATAGATAGAGCGACTGATCTATATATGGGAGGGGTCTTTACCTATAAATATGGAATGCATGCATGGCTAGGAGTCTATCTTACTAGCACATATGGCAAGCCAATAGAGGTTGAATACCACCCACCTTTCTTGAGATTGTCTGTGGGTCCATGAAATGGAAATTCAGCACCTTCTATATTAGGAGACCTATACAGTAATAAAACACTTCAAGTTCCTGCTTTCCCCAACCGTTTGGTTGTGATGCTGAGGTGGCTGCAAAGGTACTGTTAACAACAGTTTCTGGGTAATGGGTTTTAGCTGACATGGGCAAAATACAGCTAGCTGATGAGTTTTCCCCTTATAGTTTTCCGCGCTGTGGCCTGCTCCTTTGAGGAGTGTGATTATGCTCATATGCTGCATGACATGGATGTGTTGGTAGAGTGCTGTTGCAATGTATTGTACATGTGCCCTTTTAGTCCCTTACCGACATCTGGTTGAATGGCACGTAACAGCATGTGATGCTTTGCCCTTCCTTAGTCCCATTTCATACCTTGCTCCTCCATTATATACATCCAGATCATTGACTGTATAGTTCTGTACTATCTATATGGTTCTGGTCATAGGATGACCCATTATATGAAGCTTAGAAAACTTGCCAGCACACTAGGAGTTACTTAGCTTTGTACTTGTAATGAGAAATGGATGAGCCCATAGAAGGTAACCTCTCAAGAGGGGTTGAGGCTGGTGAAACACCAAGTCCAGACTACCAGTGTCAGAATTCCTGCTGAGACATTCGGATGGCAGGCTAAGTATTTGGAGCAAGTGAGCATTCTGTAAGTGTCTGGTGCAGCTGCTGAGTGGGGGCTGTTTGGGCATTGACACTGCTTCCAGTCAGAGTGGAACATGACTGAAGTGTGAAAGAGTTGTGCTGGGCACCAACAATGAACAATATTTGTCATTACAGTAGTGTGTGTGTTTATGAGGAAAATAGTTAACAGAGTAAACTGTAATGCTGATATACTGGGTGAGGGATAGAGGACCCAGTCTGTCTCATTAATAGATGGTACTCATTTATGTGAAGGCAAGTGTTTAAGCTTACACCAGCTGAGCTATTGGAGTAATGCTTAAGTCTTCAGTTTCTTGACACTAGGTTCATACAGTGAAACTGGTACTTAATAAGTTCTCGAGGACAGTCATTCCAATGTCTGATCTTTTGTCATAACTGATGCTGTACACCGTAATGATAATATGAGGGGATGTTGTGTCTCCCTCAGTAGGACTTCTAAGTTCTGAACCTCTCACCCTATGCTTATAAGGCCAAAGGAAGAAATGCACAAAAATGGTGGCTGCAGTCAGTTCCCAAAGCAATCTATTCCCTGTCCCCTCACATAATGTTCTGGTGCAGCCAGGATCAACATTATTTCAATTTTTATTTAGTTGTTTAACCAGGTATAGCACACTAAGCTGAAAGCTTTTTGCGGAGCGACCTGGGAGCACAAGGAGGTTAAGTGACTTGCTCGGGTCACACAGTATGCAAGTGGAAGCTGTGGGATTCAAACCCAGGTCTGGTCTGCTGGATATCACCAAATTTGCAGCTCGGAGCCTTAGACCACTGCACACTGGCTTGTAGCCCCATTAGTCCTCTTTCAAATAAGTCCACTGTTCGAGAAATAAACATTCCCCCAGGAGTCACTGCTGCCGTAACACACTGCCCCAAAACACACAACAGCTCATGAATATTCATTAGGGCTTTCCATGCCCTGACATTTTCCCCTTGACATTCTCTTTGAGGCCCTGGAGGCAGCACTCTAGGAAGCTGCCTGTTTGTTTATTTATTTAAAACATTTCCTCTGGTTTATGTCTCCGGTGCCTATTTTAACCTAGCATGGCACCGGAACTGGTGAGACAGCACAGATCTGACATTTGAGTGCAATGGTGGTCTAGTGCCACAGGACCTCCTTGTGAATGAGCTTGCTCAATGGAGTTTTCCTGCAATAAACTTGAATTTGAACTTGAACTTGAACTAGTGCAGAGCACCCACACAAACGCATGAGCAGAGGCTCAGCTATATGCCACCCGCCAGAATGGATCTGCAGTTTCACAGGCCTACTGGAAGAGGGGACACCGGGAAATGGCAAAGTGCCGTGGAGGATGGGCAGACGCTCGGAGGACAGCGGGAGACATGGAGGCATGTCAGGTAAGCCCCCAAATGGGGGTTACACTAGAAACCAGCCACAAACTGTGTGAAGAGAGGCTTGTTACACATATGCTTACTTGTTGAATTATCACCTCATGCTGTGGTTCTTGTGCTAAAATGCATGACAGTGTGAGTATTGGTGTTAATTATAAATTTATTTGGGAGGGCGAGGGCTGTAAGCATGACCTTGAAACTCACTAATTTTGTCATTTGAAAGTCCTACCCCACACACACACAGACACATTTTTCGTACAATGGACAAATGAAAAAGGCATTTGTCTCTCAGGACAGTTGTACAGCCCAAGGCAAGCTGCAAAACGTATGGGAAAACGAGGCCACTTAAAACTGTTCTGTGCAGAATAAATATAATAAACCCAAAGCACATTTCATGACCAACACAGATTAAAGGTCTGTCATTCCCCAAGCTGTACCTCAATTCCTCAAGTTTTATAATCACTGCTGGCCGTACTACAGCACATTCTGTTGGTGAGGATTCTGGCTTTCTTCATGTCTGTAACGTAGTGCGAGGGAAGCCTTAGCTGTAGATTTTTTGTGTTGATATTTTGTACTGACTGTGCTGTTGAGTACATTTATTTAATTTACTCGGCATCAGCAGTTGCAAGTGGCCAGGTTTCTTCTCTCTGCTTGCACAGGGATGCACTATGGTGCATTGTTTTTGGTCAATGCCTCTGCTCCATAAGGCTTTTGGAAGGAACTGAAGGAAACAATATTCCACATAAATCCTTGAGGCAACATCTGGCATCCATGTAGCCATTGATTAACCAGTGTTTGAATTCAATTGACCTGCAACTAATGAAAAGTTCATTAGCCTACTCCTACAATTCAGCGTGTTTGCCATTCATTTGCATCACCAGGTAAGAAAAAGGTTGGTCTCCCATACGATGCACAGGGTAATGCCAAACTCACCCAACAACTAACACACCAAAATCTGGCCAATGGAAAATCATGTACACAAATGCTCACAGCCTGGGAAATAAGATCCCAGACCTGCAGGCAATAATGTCAGAGGCTAAACTGGACATAGTAGCAATTAGTGAGACGTGGTTTACCAGTAACCACACTTGGGAGACTTCAGTACCTGGATATGTATTGTTCAGAAGAGACCGAGGTGCAAAAGGGGGAGGGGTGGCCCTGTATGTTAATGAAAATATCAAAGCTACAGAAATTCAGAATACACATAAGGAGCCAGAAGAACTGTGGGTCACCCTGGAAACAGGTAATGGGACAGCCATAAGAACTGGGTTGTCTACAGGCCCCAGACCAGAGGGAGGACATAGACACATTACTGTTAGAAGATATACAAAACATGACAGCTAAAGGGGAGGTTCTGATAATGGGAGACTTCAACATGCCAGATACAGATTGGTCAATACCAGCAGGAACATCTGCCAGAACTAGACTCTAGTGGGATTCCCTGCAGGGAGGGCCTCAAACAACTGGTACAGCAACCCCACAAGAGACAGGGCTATCCTAGATCTAGTACTGACTAACAAAGAAGGGATCACAGATCTCCAGGTAGAAGGTCACCTGGGGGCCAGTGACCATCACATGGTATGGTTCAATTTGGCTACTACATCTAAATCATCCCATTCCAAGGCAAAAATATGGGACTTCAGAGGAGCTGACTTTGATAAGATGGCCAACAGAGTTAAGCTAGCCCTGGCAAAAAGAAACACAGGTGAGGAGGTACAGGCAAAGTGGGCAAGCATTAAGGATACAATACTTGAAGCAACATCCCATTGTGTTAGACAGAAAAGGAAGTGCAAAGAAGAAGGAAACCACTTTGGTTCTCAAATATAGTAGCAGAAAAGGTCAGAGCCAAAAGGCTGGCCTTCAGAAAATATAAGGAACACAGCGGATGAAGATAGGGAGGCATACCAAACTGCCCTAAGGGAAGCAGGTAAGGCAGTAAGGCAGGCAAAGTCCCAAACTGAGGAAACACTAGCACGAACAGTAAAGAAGGTGACAAGACTTTCTATAGATACATTAGTGAAAGGAGAAAGTCCAGAGGGGTATTGCTAAGCTTAATGGAGAAAGGGAGCATGTGAGGAGGAGGACCCTGTAAAGGCATCTAACCTAAATAGATACTTTTTGCTCAGTATTTACTGAAGAGAAGGTAGGGCAGGGCCCACAGCTCAGCATCATGGACACAGGGGAGGGAGGTGAGCACTACTCCCTTCACAAAAGAAAGGGTCCTACAAGAGCTTGCTAAGCTCAGGGTGGATAAGGCAATGGGACCTGATGGCATACATCCCAGGGTACTTAAGGAGCTAAGGAGGAACTAGCAGAGCCATTAGCAGAATTGTTTAGTGAGTCTCTGAGCACAGGAGAGGTCCCAGAAGACTGGAGAAAGGCTCATGTGATCCCACCCACAAGAGTGGTAGCAGGGAGGAGGCGGGAACTACAGACCCGTCAGTCTTACCTCAGTAGTGGGCAAGATTATGGAGGCACTCCTTAAGGAAAGGATAGTGCAACACCTGGAATCCATAGGGGCACAGGATCCAAGACAGCATGGGTTTACAAGGAAGGTCCTGTCAAACTAATCTCATAGATTTCTTTGACTGGGTAACCAGAGTGGTGGACCAAGGGGAGCAGTTGATGTCGCCACCTTGACTTCAGCAAAGCTTTGACACTGTTCCACATAGAAGATTGATAAATAAGCTAGGTAGGCTCGGGTGGGTCAGAAGTTGGTCAACTGGGTGGCAAACTGGTTGACTGGCAGAAAACAGAGAGTGGTGGTAAATGGTATACAGTCAGAAGAGATGCAAGTCACAAGTGGGTACCTCAGGGATCAGTCCTGGGGCCAGTCCTATTCAACATCTTCATTAGTGACCTCAGAGATGGACTAGAGGGTAAGGCTTGTCTGTTTGCAGATGACACCAAGATCTGCAACAGAGTAGATGATCCAGATGGGGTGGGCAGAATGAGAAGAGATCTGGATAAACTAGCAGAATGGTCAGAAGAGTGGCAACTGGGATTTAATGCAAAGAAGTGCAAAATCATGCACATAGGGAAGAGAAACCCTGAAGCCACTTATAGGCTGGGAGGAGTTGCTAGCAGTCACAAGGAAGAAAGAGACTGGGCATCATCATCACTGATGACCTAAAATCATCCAAGCAGACCTCAAAGCAGTAGGTAAGGCTAGGGGGTGTTAGGGTGTATTAGTAGGGTATCACAAGTCGTAAGAGGGAGGTAATAATCCTCTGTACAAGACATTAGTTAGGCCCCATCTGAGACTCGTGCAGTATTGGAGGCCACACCTTCACAAGGACATTAACCAAATTGAGGCAGTCCAGAGAAGGGCAACCAAATGGTGCAGGGACTGCATCAGAAGACATATAAGGACAGATTAGCGGAGCTCAATATGTATACCCTTGAGCAAAGGAGGGAGAGGTGATATGATCGAGACATTTAAACACCTTAAGGGCATAAACAAAAGGTGAAAGAGTCTAACATGTTTAAATATAAGAAAATAGCAGGACAAGAGGACACAGCATGAGATTAGAGGGAGGCCGATTAAGGGGAATGTGAGGAAATTCTTTTCACAGAAAGGGTGGTAGATGCATGGAATGGCTTACCACAAGAAGTGGTATATGAATACAGTGCAGGGCTTCAAACAGGCATGGGATAGGCATAAAGGGAGCAATACAAATGACTATGAATAGATAGGTCACTGACAGAGCAAAGGCCGATGGTACATTTATAAGGTAGAAAAAGAAATGGGCAGACTGGATGGGCCTTGGTCCTTATCTGCCGTCAACTTCTATGTTTCTATGTTTCTATCCCTAATAAGCATCATAATTGATAGCTTTAATAAACTCAGTTGGAATTCCCACTGCCAAGACAGCAATTCAGAGAGCAAGTAGAATGTGCCTCCTCAGGGCATTGACTATGAAAGAGAATGGAACACATTTACTAATGTACAGTCGGCACCAAGCTATAAGTCTACTGCATGAGAAAACCTTTAAGTCTCTGTTTCACACTTTTCGTTATTTCAAAAAAAGGCTTAAATGCCTGCATAACCCAAAGATCTCCACAAAGGGTTGAAGATTACACAAGACTGCCGAGGGCTGTGCATGGCCACAGAGTGCCCTTCTCTGCACATGTGGGTCAGTAGGGCATCCACAATTGTAATGCACACCCAAGCTGCATCAGATGATGGTCTGACTGCATGACTCTGCTGGTGCCTGGCTCAGGGGTGGGCATGTGGACAGGGACACACATCTGCAAGTGCACTCCAGGGTGGGGCACGGTGGGCAGTAGCATTATGTAAGAGGCTGACCCTGCAGAATTGGCTGCCCATCCTGACTGCAAATACCCCTGGCCTTCCAGAGTCCTATATGGCCCCGTGTCAATAGCGCCTGCCCACCAAGCTGGCTTTTATGAAATACAGATGTCAATACAGCCCACCATCCCCTGCACCCACATTTTCCCTGTCCTTCCACTTACCTCCCAGCCCAGGCATCCAGTTCAAAGCCAACAGTCCAACTGTTTTTCACCCCAACATGCCACAGGCCTCTCAGTGCTCCATTACAGGTGTAAGGTCCCCTACAGTCCAGGGGCATAACAGCTCATGAGAGGGGGGCACATATGTAGAGCAGTTATATTTGTCACTGGGTCTCAGGTAGTTCCCAACTTATTAGCAGCTTTGGAGCCCCAGAGTCTTCCATCTGCTTTTCATCTTGCACCTGGGCCATATCAGTGCTGACTTCTTGCTTAGCAAGCAACCTCTTTCCCCTAGTGAAACAACTTAGGTGACACCGTCCTAACAGTCTGCAGAAGACAAGACAATTGTCGAGGATGCTGAAGTTCATCTTACTCCACTTGAGGAGGGTTTCATAATAGCAGCTTTCATGACTCTTGGAGGACAGTCTAGTTAGATGATATGGCTCTAGAGGCCCTAACACTCAATCCTATGCATTAGGTTCAAATCCCAAAGGAGAAACACCTAGGTTCAAATCCCAAAAGGAGAAATTACTTTCTGTTCTACTCTACATGGTTACTGGCTTCGACAGACCATATCACTTGCACCTGAGGACTGGCTCCTGTTCGGTTCCACATGGAGTTCAGCTTCTGTGGTTCTCAATTGAAACTCCACAGACAGTCAGGTGCCCAGGGTCTCCCGCAAGGAATAGGCCCTAGCTCCGGGTCTCAATGAGTCCCCTGAGGAACTCTCTCTGACTGAGTTCCCTAGGAACCAGCTCCAAAATGGCTGGTATCCTGCCTTTCATACCAAGAGGTTCCTTCTGCCTGAGCAGTATTACATTACTCAACCCCTAAAGTCCCAAACTATGTACACGGGGATTACTAAGAGATTAGTAATGTCCTCTATCCCTAGTGGGATGAGGAGGCATTACACATGCATGACGTGAGGAGGCCAGGGATCAGGGATGCTACCACTTGTACTGCTATTTGTGCGTGCAGATCTTTGTGGCCCAGGTATGCACCTTTGGCATGTATCTGGGTCGTCAGTGTGGACCGGCCCTGATGTGATTGTGGGCCGCCCAGTAGCCCAGCAGTTCGTGAGCTATAGTACTTGCTTTGCCAGTGACACAGATGTGTGCCCAAAACCTGGACATTCTGCTGCAGGTAGGCAGAGATAGATTAGCCATCCCTAGGGAAGGAACCCTGCACCACTCTCTGTTTGCCCAGGGATCATATACTGTATCAGAGATGCATAGTCAGGTATGGCACAGAAGCAGCTATGGGTGGCATCATTGAGGGATGTCTAAGGCACACCTCCATTAGGAAGGAGAGAGAGGGAGGGATTGACTGCAAGAGGTTCCAGACTGAGTATTCATTATGGTCCTTACCATGTGCCAAGAGGGTCACTTTCACCCCACCCCCACCCTCTATGCAAAGGAGTTCACCCGGAGCGCATTGCAGCTGTATGTGGATTTTCCATTCACTCGGTTTTTAGATTAGGGACCAACAATACCATAAGATATGGAAGGTATAGTTGGGATCAATTATTAATGGTGGCACTTTGCAATGTAAGCTTTAGGCAGAAAATCTTTACATTACTGTTAAGTGTGCCTTTAGGCTTGCAGAAAATAAAAGGATTTAGCATTTAGATGTAATTTTTTTTTAACTTAGGTAATAAAAGTACTTGCTAGTTGCTAACATAAATCTGAGTCAGTTAGCAGAGGCTACAATTGAATTCTCAAGGATATTAGCAATGATGGGGTGTAAATGTATCATCTAAACTGAGATGATAAGAGCACTGGTTATATCTTCCTTAGACAATAGATGTAATCAAATACAGCTCATGCTACTGATCCCATCATCTGTCCTGTCTGTCTATCAGTCTATCTGTCTACCTGTCTACCTGTCTCTCAGGTAAATCTTGTATCCGTGAAAGAAGAGTGGAACCCCCATCACTAATTTCCCTAAACTGCCCCTATCAGTGTGGCTATGTTATGAAAGGTGATCCACCCGTCACACTGTAAAGCATCAGGACGAATGTGTGATATATTACTGATCCCCTTGGCAGGGAAGGGCAGAACTGTTTTTGAAATAACAAGAACCCACTAAGAACCAGGTCAGTTCTGAAATTTAGAAAAGAACGTCCCCGAATGAGCAGGTGTGATATGCAAATTGTTTATTAGCATGTAGTTAATATAGAATTATATGTAAATAGATGCAAATCACTGGGTTAGAAAATGAGAACCTTTTGGGATTCTGAATACAAACAGGAAAGGTTCCCTGATCTCTGGCTCCATGAACCTGCCTGGAAGGGCATGGAAGCTCAGGGTTTCAGTGGCATTTCCAGCAAAATTAACAACAGCAGGATGTGCATGGCATGAATATTAATTCCTGAATAGCATGAATAATGGAGGAGCAGTGTCCACTAGTCATGGTATCCTTGAAAACAGTTTTAAAGAAATAAAAATGGAAAATCTGTCTAGACAAGTCCCTGCCCCACCAGTCATTTCCTGTACCCCACTCCAGCCCCTCCCAGTTGTCCCCTCACAATGGTATTAATAAAATGTCAGCTTGGGGCACCGTGTCACAGCTGATGACATGTAAGCCAACCCCTCGATCTGACCACCCTGCCTGTAAAATACTTTAAGTGCTGCACCACCATGACCCCTACTACTGTATGGAAATAGTGTGAAAAGAGATGGACTTGATTGTGATTTAAAGCACTAGTCCCACCACCCTGCCTGGGAATCATGCATTGGAGGTCAGGAAGGAACAATGCTTAAACTAAAGTATTTGGGAGACTCAGATGTGTTGGGTTAGGGTGGGGATGGTAAACATAGATACTCTACATTCTGTAGTATTTGGGAGATTGGATGGTTAGGTTAGGTTAGGTAAGGAGTGGTTAACATAGATACATACTATAGTATTTGGAAAACTGGGACTGGGTATGCTGGGAGTAGAATGGGTTACATAGATGCATACTGTTGAATCTGGGAAACTAGGACGGGTTGGGTTAGGGAGTCTAATGGTTTACTTTCATAAATACTGTAGAATCTGTGAGATTGGGAAAGGTGAGTTAGGAAGGGGGATGGTTTATAAATCCCACTGTAGAATTTGGGAGACTGTGATGGGTCAGGATAGGAAAGGGATTGTTTACATAAATACATACTGTAGTATCTGGGAGACTGAGACAGGTTGGCTAGGAAGAGGGACAGTTTATATAGATACATACTGTAGTATTTGAGATGATTAACATAGATACATACTGTAGTATTTGGGAAACTGGGACTGGTCAGGTTAGGAAGGGGATGGTTTGCACAGCTGCATACTATAGTATTTAGGGTGATTTAGATACGTACTGTTGTATTTGGGTACATGGGATGGGTTGGATTAGAGAGGGGATAGGAGAGCGGCTTGTTGGAGGCTGCAGGTGTCTGTCTACGGACTGTGTTTCCTGGGGACACCCACCTGGGGGCACCCATCCAGCATGCCCAACTGGGTGGGCACCCACCCAGCAGTTCGCCCAGGGGGCAAGCCTGGAGATGACAGGGGGTGAGTGGAGCGGGGATCAAAACCCTCAGCAAGGGGAAGACAGATGGGGGAAAAAGGGAGGGGGATAGGTTATATTGATACATACTGTAGTATTTTGGGGACTGAAACAGGTTAGGTTAGGAAGGGGTGGTTACATAGATACATACTGTAGTATTTGGGTACCTAGGACAGGTTAGGTTTGGAAGGGGATGGATTATATTGATATATATTGTAGTATCTGGGATGGCTAACATAGATACTTTAGAATTTGTGGGAGTTAACACAGATACATACTTTAGTATTTGGGTACCTGGGATGGAGTCGGGTTAGGGAGGGGATGGGTTATATTGATACATACTATAGTATTTGAAGACTGGGACAGGTCAGGGTGGAGGGGGCTGGATTACATAGATACATACTGTAGTATTTGCAAGACTGGGACAGGTGGGGTTAGGGAGAAGGGCTGGTTAACATAAATATACTGTATAACGAAAATGTCAACACAGCTTATATTCCACGGTCCCACGCCGTGGCAGATATTTGCATCAATTTATATTAGCGGATATACAGTAGCACCTTAATCATTATTTCTGCATGCTACAAAAGCCTTTACTACTTCATTATTGTCAGGAACAGTCAAATATCCCTTAAATGGTGCTCTGTTTAAGTTCCATGAAGATTCACCTCCAGAAATATCACTTTACTGTCTGTACCTACGGCAGCAGCTGGAACATCAGATGGATGGGCTACACTGGCCGCTGAGGAGAACCATGAGGTCGGTGCAGTATGCACGCTGGGGGCATGGTGATACGGGGGTACTACGAATAGAGGAGCAGGAGTGAGGGTAATATGAGGGGTAACACTACTGGAGTTAAGGAAGTAAGTAAGGAATGGCATTAAGGCAATGTTTGGGTAGCAGAGTCAAAGTGATGGATACCCTACATGGGAGATTTGAGCGATGAGGATGGGACAGTAGCAGCTGAGGTGAACCATGACATCAGTTCACTATGCATGCCGGGGGCCGCACGGTGATACTAGGGTAATACAAATAATGGAGTGAACAGAGGTAACGAATGGAGTGGGGTAATACTGTAGGAGGGGTAATACCCGAATTTGGGAAGTATGAAGGAAGGAATGGGGTTAAGGCAATGCGAATGATGGAGCCGCCGACAGGAACCATGAGGATGGGACATTTTATAAGACGGCAAGATGAGAAGGACAAGGAGGACAAAGAGGTTAAGGAGAAAGGAAAAAGGACAACGTAGGTACTGTATTTACCCACACACAGTGAAATAAAATGTTAATGTGGGTCTTTGTACATAATTTGATTAAGATTACTATGGCAAGTATTTTTGCTTCAACAAATATTAGCTGTCTTCATATTTCTGCACTTTACTGCAGTCCCTGGATATAGCTAATATTATATGTCAGTGAAATTAAGCAGTTATAAAGTATACTGTAGAATTTGGAATACTGGGATGGGTTAGGTTAGAGAGAATTGTTTACATTGATACATAATGTAATATTTGGGATGGTTAACATAGATACATGCTGTAGAATTTGGAAACTGTGACCGGTCAGGACTGGGAGCAGTGATGTTCTGCAAAATTGTTAACAACTACCCATTCTGGACCCTGTCACCTGGCCCGCCTTTCTCTTTCTCCCACCCGTTACGCTCCTCCCCTGCACCCAGTTGTCCCTTTCCCCGTGAACTCTATAGCAGCAAGTGAACAGCACACATAGAACCAAACAAAATGTAAACAGAAAACAAACAAAACAATATCCTAACATTCCCATTGTGGCCTCCTCACAGAACCCACCCCCACGCACCACTGCCATTTGTGCATTATTGCAATGATTGTTGCAACTTTGGTAAGAGTAAGGCTTACATGACTTGCTTCCTACCTGAACTAGTGGTCTTCTTAGACCATGGCATGACCCTAGTATGCAACAGCAGTGCTGTCACCCCACAATTATAGCACTCTGAGATTCATCTCCCAGCCCCATTTGTTGACATACACATTCAGATCAAATCTTGCTGCAGACTTTGAAACATAGACTTGTGCAGATAAGGACTGCATGGCCCACCCAGTCTGGGATGGGTTAGTTAAGGAGGAGGATAGTTTATATAGTCACATGCTGTAGAATCTGGGAGCCTGGGATAGGTCAGTTAAGGGAGGGAGATAGTTTTATGGCACATACTGTACAGGAGTCAGTATAGTGCAGTGGTATAAGGCTCTGAGCTGCCACCTGGAGACCTGGTATTGACTCCACAGCCCTCACTAGCATACTATGTGCACCCTGAACAAGTCACTTAACTCCTTGTGCTCCCAGGTCACATCTGCAAATAAGCTTTCAGCTTAGTGTGTCTGTCCTGGTTAAACAAAAAGAATCTGGGACTCTAGGACGGGTCAGTTTGTGGAGGGATAGTTTATATAGTCACATACTGTAGAATCTGGGAGTCTGGGATGGGTCACTTAAAGGGGTATAGTTTTTATAGTCACATTCTGTAGAATCTGGGAGCCTGGGACGGGTTGGTTTGTGGAGGGATAGTTTATATAGTCACATACTGTAGAATCTGGGGTCTGGGATGGGTCCAGTTAAGGGGTATAGTTTATATAGTCACATTCTGTAGAATCTGGGAGCCTTGGATCGGTCAGTTAAGGGAGGTATAGTTTATATAGTCACATTCTGTAGAATCTGGGAGCCTGGGATGGGTCAGTTAAAGGAGGGATAGTTTATATAGGCACATCCTGTAGAATCTGGAAATCTGGGATAGGTCAGTTGAGGAGAGGGATAGTTTATTTAGGCACACGGTAGAATCTGGGAGCCTGGGAATAGGTCAGTTAATGGAGGATAGTTCATATGGGCATATCTGTAGAATCTGCTAGCCTGGGATGGGTCGGTTTAGGGATGGGGATAGTTTATATAGGCACATACTGTAGAATCTGGGAGTCTGGGATGGGTCGGTTTGTGGAGGGATAGTTTATATAGTCACATATTGTAGAATCTGGGAATCTGGGATGGGTCAGTTAAGGGGTATATTTTATATAGTCACATTCTGTAGAATCTGAGGAGCCTGGGATGGGTCAGTTAAGGGGTATAGTTTATATAGTCACATTCTGTAGAATCTGGGAGTCTGGGATGGTTGGGTTTCTGGAGGGATAGTTTATATAGTCACATGTTGTAGAATCTGGAAGTCTGGGATGGGTTGGTTTGTGGAGGATAGTTTATATAGTCACATATTGTAATCTGGGAATCTGGGATGGGTCAGTTATGGGGGAGATAGTTATATAGTAACATTCTGTAGAATCTGGGAGTCTGGGATGGGTCAGTTAAGGGGGTAGTTTATATAGTCACATTCTGTAGAATCTGGAAGTCTGGGATAGGTCAGTTGAGGGAGAGGAGAGGGATAGTTTATATAGAAACACACTGTAGAATCTGGGACCCTAGGATGGGTCGGTTTAGGGACGGGGATAGTTTATATAGGCACATACTGTAGAATCTGGGAGCCTGGGATAGGTCAGTTAAGGATGGGGATACTTTATATAGGCACATGCTATTGAATCTGGGAGTCTGGGATAGGTTGGTTAAGGGAGGGATAGTTTGGCACATACTGTAGAATCTGGGAGTCTGAGATGGGTTGGTTAAGGCAAGGGAATAGTTTATATAGGCACATACTGTAGAATCTGGGAGTCTGGGATGGTTTGGTTAAGGCAAGGAATAGTTTATATAGGCCCATACTGTAGAATCTGGGAGCCTGGGATAGGTCAGTTAAGGCAGAGGATAGTTTATATAGGCACATTCTGTAGAATCTGGGAAGCTAGGTTAGGTCAATTAGGGAGGGATAGTTTACATAGGCTCAAACTGTAGACTCTGGGAGCCTGGGATAGGTCAGTTAAGAGAGGGATAGTTTATAAAACACATATTGTAGAATCTGGGAGCCTGGGATAGGTCAGTTAAGGGAGTGGGATAGTTTATGTAGGCACACTGTAGAATCTGGGAGTCTGGGATAGGTCAGTTTAGAGAGTGGGATAGAAACATAGAATCTGTCGGCAGATAAGGATCATACACCCCACCTAGTCTACCCATTTCCTACTTGGTTTGGCAATCCCTACTTTTATCTGGACTGCCTTTCCCCGCTCTGCTGTACAGCAGGGTGCCTTTTGCTTATCCCATGCACTTTTGAATCTCTATCCTGTTTTTGCTTCCACCACCTCTGCTGGTAGGCTGTTCAACAGATCCACCACCCTCTCTGTGAAAAAATACTTTCTATTATTTCCCTAAGCCTCCCTCCTTCCAGCCTCATGTTATGTCTCCTTGTCCTTGTGCACTTTCTTCTTTGAAATATGCTCCTTCTGCACCCTGTTTATTCCTCTAAGGTATTTGAAAGTCTCTATCATATCCCTCTCTCCCTTTTCTCTTCCAGTGAATAGATGTTTAGTTCATTGAGTCTTTCCTCATAAGGCTTGAGGTGCAGTCTATGTATCATTTTTGTTGCTCTTCTCTGGACTGCTTCCATTCTGTCTATGTCCTTCCTGAGATGCAGTCTACAGAACTGGACACAGTATTCCCAATGAGGCCTCACCAGAGATCTATACAGTGGCATCACCACTTCACTCCTCCTACTGGTTATGCCCTTCCTATGCACCCCAGTATTCTGTTTGCCTTCCCTACTGCTTTTTCGCATTGTTTGGCTGACTTTAGGTCATCGGATATGATAACCCCGGGTTTCTCTCCTGACTTGTGGTGGCTAGAATCTGCCTCCCATCCTGTATTCCTCTTTAGGTTTCTGTGTCCTAGGTGCATTATCTTGCACTTCTTAGCATTGAAACACAACTGCCAAATCCTTGACCATTCTTCAAGTAGTCTTAGGTTGTTTCTCATTTTATCTAGCCCCACCTGAGTGTTGACTCTGTTACAGATCTCAGTGTCATCTGCAACAAGCATACTTTCCCTCCAGCCCTCTGCAATGTCGCTTATGAAGACATTGAATAGAACTGGACCCAGCACCAATCCTGTGGAACCCTGCTTGTCTGCTCCTCTTCTGATTTTATGCCATTTACTACCACCCTCTTGATCCTGCCTTTTTTCCAGTTTCCAACCCATTTTACCACTTTGAGCCCACACCCAGATTCCCAAATTTGTTAAGCAACCTTCTACGAGGAATGGCATCAAAGGCCTTACTGAAATCAAGGTAGGCGACATCCACTGCCCCTCCATGATCCACCACCCTGGTAACCCAGTCAAAGAAATCAAAAGATTAGTCTGACAGGACCTACCCTCAGTGAATCCATGCTGCCTTGGGTCTTTTGCACGCTTGACTCCAGGAAATTCACTACCCTCTCCTTAAGCAGGGACTCCATCAGCTTCCCCTCCACTGAGGTCAGGCTTACAGGTATGTAATTGTCTGACTCCTCCTACTTCAGTCTTGTGCAGGGGGACCACCTCTGCCCTCTTCCAGTCTCCAGGTACCTTCCTCGTCTTTAGTGATTGGTTGAAGAGGGTTGTCAGTGGACCTGCTAGGACTTCCAGAGTTCTCTAGGGTGAATCCCGTCTGACCCCATTGCCTTGTATGTCTTTACTATCCGCGGTTCCTCCAAGACTCTATCCACGTAAATGGGCTGGTGTCCACCTCTCCCCTGTACATCTTTCCTCGTGAGTCTTGGCCCCTCCCTGCCTCTTCCTTGGTAAACATTGAGAAAAATGTTTGTTCAGTATCTCAGCTTTTTCAAGGTCATCCTCCACCACCCACCCTCCCTCACCCTTCTTTAGCCTAACAATACCATTTCTGGTCTTCTTCCTCTTGCTAATATAATGGAAGAAGGTCTTGTCCCCTTTCTTAATAGGTTGTGCTATTCCTTCCTCCATTCTTGCCTTACCCCTCTGACAACTTTCCCAGCTTCACTTTGCTTCTCCAGATATTTGTCTGTCTTCTTCTTTCTGTGTCTCTTTGTAGTTCCTGAATGCCTTACTTTTTCTCGCACTTTCCGGCTACTGACTTAGGGAACCACATTGATCACTTCTTTCTTTTGCTTTTGCTAAGCATTCTGACACATTGACTTGTCACTCCTGCTATGGATCTCTTGAGCATAAGTCACTGTTCTTCTACCCTCCCCATATCTTCTGCTGTCATGACAATTTTGAGCTGTAAAATCTGGAAGTCTGGGATGGGTCGCTTTAGGAAGGGGATAGTTTATACAGGCACATCTTGTAAAATCTGGGAATCTGGGATAGGCCAGTTAAGGAGGGATAGTTTATATAGGCACATTATGGAGAATCTGGGAATCTGGGATAGGTCAGTTAAGGACGGGGATAGAAACATAGACTTTGACAGCAGATAAGGACCACTTGGCCCACCTAGTCTGCCCATTTTCCTACCTAGAGGATAAGCTGCAGATCCTATTTAACCAACAACCTATTTCTTTGGCAATTTTGAGCTGTAAAATCTGGAAGTCTGGGATGGGCGCTTTAGGGAGGAGATAGAATCTGGGAGCCTGGGATAGGTCAGTTAAGGGAGGGATATTTATATAGGCATATACTGTAGATTTTGGGAGTCTGGGACAGGTTGATTTGGGGGGCGGATAGTTTATATAGGCACACACTGTAGAATCTGGGAATCTGGGTGGGTCAGTTAAGGGAGGAGGATAGTTTATATAGTCACATGCTGTAGAATCTGGGAGCCTGGGATAGGTCAGTTAAGGGAGAAGGATAGTTTATAGAGGCACATCATGGAGAATCTGGGAATCTGGGATTGGTCAGTTAAGGACGGAGATAGTTTATATAGGCACATACTGTAGAATCTTGGAGACTGGGATTGGTTGGTTAAGGGAGGGAGATAGTTTATATAGGTACATACTGTTGAATCTGGGAGCCTGGGATGGGTCAGTTAAGGAGGGATTATTTATACAGGCACATACTGTAGAATCTGTGAGTCTGGGACAGGTTAGTTTAGGCAGGGGATAGTGTATATAGGCACATACTGTATAATGTGGGCATCTGGGATGAGTCAGTTAAAGGAGGGAATAGTTTATATAGGCACATACTATAAAAATCTGGGAGCCTGGGACGGGTCTGTTTAGGTAGGGGATAGTTAATATAGGCACATACTGTAGAATCTAGGAGTCTGGGATGGGTCGGTTATGGAAGGGGTATAGTTTATATAGCCACATTCTGTAGAATCTGGGAATCTGGAATAGGTCAGTTAGCGAGGGGATAGTTGTGGATTGGACCACCCAGGTGACTGCTTCAGCCAGAAGCACAGCCATCCTAGAATCCCTGCAGCAGGTTGGACTCAGGCAGCTGGTCGTGAACCAACATGGACAAGTCGACTCTGGACCTGTATGGACCAATGGGAACAGAGTCAAAGAAATACAGGCGGAAGGGCAGCTGGGGTCCAGTGACCACCACATGGTGTGGTTCAGCATGGAGACATGGACCCAATTAAGCCACACATGGGCAAGAGTATTAGATTTCAGAAGGGTGGATTTCACTGAATGGGTAGATGTACAAGCATTTCTGGGGAAGGGAGGGGTAGTAGAGGTGGAGGAATAATGGGAGAAACTGAAAGGAGCCATACTGGAGATAACAAACCAATGCGTTAGGATAGTGGCCAAAGGAAGAAGATGAAGGAAACCACCATGGTTCTCTAAAGATGTGGGGACAAAGTCAGGAATGAAAGGCTGAGTTTCAGGAAATATAAAGGGAGCCAAAGGGAGGGACAGGGAGGTGCACCTTGAATGTCTAAGGAAGCAGGGAAGGCTGTTAGGGGTGAAGGCACAGGCAGAAGAGGGTTACCATAGTCTGTAAATAAAGGGATAAAGCATTTTATAGGTCGTCAGTGAAAGAAGAAAAAGCGGGGGGTGTGAGGCTCAAAGGGGAGAAGGAGAGTGTAAGAAGGGATCTGGATGAAGACAGAATACTGAACAAATACTTCTGCTCAGTATTCACTAAGGGGGAGGATTAAGGACCACAGTTGGGTTGCAGAGGCAATGGGGGGTGGACACCAGTCTATCCACAGTGGAGAGAGTTCTGGAAGAACTCACAAAGCTGAAGAGGATAAGGCCATGGGGCCAGATGGCATCCACCGAGGATATTAAGGAAGCTGCAAAGCAACTATCAGCACCTCTGGCGCCCTGTTCACAGAGTCACTCAACACTGGTGTGGCTATAGAGGACTGGAGGAGGCACATGTAGTCCCACTGCACTAAAGTGGCAGTAGGGAGGAGGTGGGGAACTACAGGCCAGACAGCTTCACCTCAGTGGTGGGAAACATCATGGAGACACTGTTGAAAGAAAGGATAGTGGCACATCTGGAATCCAGCAGTGCTCAGGATCTGAGCTAACATGGATTCACAGCAGGAAGGTCATGTCAAGCGAATCTAATAGATTTTTTGACTGGGTGACTAGGAAAGTAAATCAGGGAAAGGCAGTAGATGTCACCTACTTAGATTTCAGCAAAGCCTTGACACCATCCACATAGAAGGTTGATCAATAAGATGGGTAGTCTGGGCATGAGAGACAAGGTGGTGAACTGGGTTAGGAACTGGTTAACAGACAGAAGACAGAGGCGGTGGTAAATTGGGTACAATCTGGGAGAGGGGGTGAACAGCGGGGTACCACAGGGATCAGTACTAGGACCAGTCCTGTTTAATGTCTTCATTTGTGACATTGCAGAGGGCCTGGAAGGAAAGGTCTACTTGTTTGCAGATGACACCAAGATCTGCAATAGGGTGGATATTCAGAAGGGGTGCAGAAAATAAAGAGGACCTGGAGAAGCCTGAAAGATAGTCAGAGATATGGCAACTGAGGTTCAATGCAAAGAAGTGCAAAATAATGCACCTGGGTAGAGGGAACCCTGGGGAGAGCTGCAGGTTGGGAGGTGAGGCTGACTGTCAACAAAGAGGAAAGGGACCTAGGAGTTATCATCTCTGATGACCTTAAGGTATCAAACCAGTGCACAAAGGTGGCAAGGAGGGCCAGTGGCATCCTGGAGTGCATAGGCAGGGATATCACTAGCAGGAGGTGGAAGGTGGTGATGCCATTCTACAAAACATTGGTAAGGCCTCACCTGGAGTATTGCATGCAGTTCTGGAGACCACACCTGCACAAGGACACAGATAAGGTGGAGACTATCGAGAGAAGGGCAACAAAGATGGTGCAGGGCTTGCACCATAAAACATGAGGGAGACTAGGGATCTCAACATGTGCTCACTGGAGGAGAGGAGAGGCGAGAGACATGATTGAAACTTTCAAGTACCTCAAGGGCATTAACAAGGTGCAGGTGGGGACCTTTTCCAATGTAGAAAAGCACTAGAACAAGGGGAACAATATGAATTGGAAGGGTATTTTAATAGGTAATGTGAGGAAGGTTTTCTACACAGAAAGGGTAGGCGACACTAGGAATAGTCTGCCGCAAGAGGTAGTGGGTCAAGCACAGTGGAGGGGTTTAAGCATGCCTGAGACAGGCACAAGGAAAGCTTGAGAGGGAGGAGAGATGAAAAGCCATTGATCACATAGGGTCAGTGGCCACATACAATGTATAGGGCCTCGGGTAGACTGGATGGGCCTAGCGATGTCCTTATCTGCTGACAATTTCTATGTTTCTGTGTTAGTTCATATAGGCACATACTGTGGAATCTGGGAGCCTGGGACAGGTTGGTTGAGGGAGGGATAGTTTATATAGGCACATACTGTAGAATCTGGGAGCCTGGAACAGGTCAGTTAAGGAAGGGATAGTTTATATAGGCACATATTCCAGAATGTGTGTCTCACCTGGTTAACCAATTGGAAAAAAAAAAAGAATATGGGAGTCTGGGATGGGTTGGTTTAGGGAGGGATAGTTTATATAAGTACATACTGTAGAATCTGGGAGCCTGCAATAGGTCGGTGAAGGGAGGGGTAGTTTATATAGGCACATACTGTAAAATCTGGGAGTCTGGAACTGGTCACTGTAGGGAGGATAGTTTATATAGCCACATACCATAGAATCTGGGAGACTGGGATAGGTCAGATAAGGAAGGGAGACAGTTTATATAGGCACATACTGTAAAATCTGGGAGTCTAGGATGGGTCAGTTAGGGAGGGTATAGTTTATATAGGCACATGTAACCCTAGGTGGCTACTCCAAAGCTACTACCCTGCCTGCTTGGCTAGTAGCAGGTTAAGGGGCTTGAGTTCTGAACGGGTGCCTCCACCCGGAGGTCAGGGTTGATAGTGGTCAAGCTAGCTGGGCACAGCCCTCCGGGACACTGTTGTAACCCCCTCTTTCCCCTCTAGTGGCCTGAACACTGTACAATAATCACTTTCACAATACCCTGGTACACTACACAAGTACCCACACTGTTTGCACTTACCACCAGGGCTGGTTCCTCTGCTCGAACCTTGGGGACCCCCTATAAAACAAGGTTAAGCACAGCAAATAGCAACAGTACAGTACTTTGAGCACAAACTGGAACCACAGTCAGATTACATGCAGAAAAAGTTAGATCTGATTTATTCAGGGACTTGAACAAAGGATGGGCAAATCAGGTAAATTAGCTTAAAGGTTATATCAATCAAGCAGTTATGCATGCACTTTGAGACCCCCAACACAGTCCACCTCTGGGCACCCAGGTAGAGAAGAGATGGGCTAGCCAGGACAGCTGCCGGGGTTGCAGCTGGTTGGGGCCCTGTGATGGAAACACAACATGCACAGTACACAATATTTGTACTCTGGAGCCAGAGGGCTCAGTTCAGTAAAGGAAACAAAACAACAAGACAATCAGATGACACACTCAGATTAAGCTGTTGTTGTAGGAGCTACCCTGGTATTTACTCACGATACCCAAGACTGGACACAGGCTGGACGAAAATCGAGACTGCAGGTGGTTGATCTGGAATGCCAGGAGAAGCAGGGCCCACAAGTCGCAGAGGCATCGTTCCTGTTCAAGCGTGGAGCAGGGGCTGATCCCCAGGCAGGTCTCTTGTTGATGGCTTCTCTGTGCAGTAGGTAGTCTGGCTGGGCCAGTCTGGCAAAGCCCAGACCGCATGGAGACAAGTTCGGAAGCAGTCTGTTTTGGACTGGATACAGCTTCCAGCAAGCAGAACACAGTTCAAACAGTGGGGAACTAACTCACAACCCACTATCAGCTCATAGCACATTTACATGTAGAATTCTACTGTACCAGGTAAGCTCCCGGGCACAATTGCAAAGTCTCTGCACACACTGGAAGCTTAGGGGTAGCTGGAACTCCTGACAGGCCGATCACATTCAGCAAAAATATTCGGTCTTCTTCAGGTTGAGCCTGGCCCACTTCAGTAGCTTACTTTAGTCACACAAACTTGGATTTAGTCCAAAACAATTCTCTTCTCTCCTCTCAGGAGCAGCACACCAGCATGCAGGCCAAAAACTTAGCCTTTTCAGAGTTCTCCCATGCAAATCAACTCAGGATAGCTGCTCAGAAACACTTCAGCTCCTTCTTGCTCAGCTTCCAGCTTAGTTCTAACTGAAAAACTGCAAGCAGCCCAGGACTTCCCAAGATCCAAAAGATTTGACTGATTTGGCTGTCAGTCAAAGCAAGAGCTCCCCTTCAGTTGCAAAAGGCATAAAACTCAAACCACAGTTCCTATAGATTTTGAATTCAGACAGCTCCTGTAGTCCGCTACATTTTAGGTCCCACCAGAATTGATTGGTCCAATTTGCAGTCCAGGACCAAGATAGTGAGACAAACAAAACAATCCTTGCTACAAAGAAAGCAGGTTAGACAAACTACATTATCATTATTATTCTAAATGGTTTTCAGCAAATAGTTACATCTTTCAACAGAGCTCCAGCTCAGATTACTTATGCTGCAATCAAGCAGCTCTTACAGAGACAGTACACAGAGGCTATACAGACTCTGGTAATCACATTTAAACTGCTAAAATGCAGGACACTAGCCTGGCAGTGAACATTTAGGCAAGCTCAAGGAAGATTCTTTTGGGAACCCCCATTTGTAGGGGGTTACACATACTGTAGAATCTGGGAGCCTAAGATTGGTCAGTTAAGGGAGGAGGCTAGTTTATATAAGCACATTCTATAGAATCTGGGAGCCTGGGATAGGTCAGTAGGGAGGGAATAGTTTATATAGGCAGATCCTGTAGAATCTGGGAGCCTGGGATAGATCAGTTAAGGAAGAGGATAGTTTATATAGGTACATCCTGTAGACTCTGGGAGCCTGTGATAGGTCAGTTAAGGGAGGAGGATAGTTTATATAGGCACAAACTGTAGAATCTGGGAGCCTGTGATATGTCAGTTAAGGGAGGGATAGTTTATATAGGCACATTCTGTAGAATCTGGTAGCCTGGGATGGGTCAGTTTAGGGAGAGGATAGTTTATATAGGCATATACTGTAGAATCTGGGGGTCTGGGATAGGTCAGTTAAGGAAGGTGATAGTTATATAGGCACATACTGTAGAATCTGGGAGCCTGGAATAGGTCGGTTTAGAGAGGGATTAGTTTATATAGGCACATTCTGTAGAACCTGGATGCCTGGGATCAGTCAGTTTAGAGAGAGGATAGTTTATACAGGCACATCCTGTAGACTCTGGGAGCCTGTGATAGGTCAGTTAAGGGAGGGGATAGTTTATATAGGCACATACTGTAGAATCTGGGGCCTCGACAGGTCAGTTAAGGGAGGGGATAGTTTATATAGGCACATTCTGTAGAATCTGGTAGCCTGGGATGGGTCAGTTTAGGGAGAAGGATAGTTTATATAGGCTCCTACTGTGAGAATCTGGGGAGCCTGGGATAGGTCAGTTAAGGGGTGGGATAGTTTATGTAGGCACATACTGTAAAATCTGGGAGTCTAGGATGGGTCAGTTAGGGAGGGGTATAGTTTATATAGGCACATGTAACCCCTAGGTGGCGCTATCCCAAAGGCTACTACCCTGCCTGCTTGGCTAGTAGCAGGTTAAGGGCTTGAGTTCTGAAACGGGTGCCTCCACCGGAGGTCAGGGTTGATAGTGGTCAAGCTATGCTGGGCAAAGCCCTCCGGGACACTGTAACCCCCTCTTTCCCTCTAGTGGCCTGAACACTGTACAATAATCACTTTCACAATACCCTGGTACACTACACAAGTACCCACACTGTTGCACTTACCACCAGGGCTGGTTCCTCTAGCTCGACCTGGGGACCCCCTATAAAACAAGGTTAAGCACAGCAAATAGCAACAGTACAGTACTTTGAGCACAAACTGGAACCACAGTCAGATTACATGCAGAAAAGTTAGATCTGATTTATTCAGGGACTTGAACAAAGGATGGGCAAATCAGGTAAATTAGCTTAAAGGTTATATCAATCAAGCAGTTATGCATGCACTTTGAGACCCCCAACACAGTCCACCTCTGGGCACCCAGGTAGAGAGATGGGCTAGCCAGGACAGTTGCCGGGTTGCAGCTGGTTGGGGCCCTGTGATGGAAACACAACATGCACAGTACACAATATTTGTACTCTGGAGCCAGAGGGCTCAGTTCGTAAAGGAAACAAAACAACAAGACAATCAGATGACACACTCAGATTAAGCTGTTGTTGTAGGGAGCTACCCTGGTATTTACTCACGATACCCAAGACTGGACACAGGCTGGACGAAAATCGAGACTGCAGGTGGTTGATCTGGAATGCCAGGAGAAGCAGGGCCCACACAAGTCGCAGAGGCATCGTTCCTGTTCAAGCGTGGAGCAGGGGCTGATCCCCAGGCAGGTCTCTTGTTGATGGCTTCTCTGTGCAGTAGGTAGTCTGGCTGGGCCAGTCTGGCAAAGCCCAGACCGCATGGAGACAAGTTCGGAAGCAGTCTGTTTTGGACTGGATACAGCTTCCAGCAAGCAGAACACAGTTCAAACAGTGGGGAACTAACTCACAACCCACTATCAGCTCATAGCACATTTACATGTAAGGAATTCTACTGTACCAGGTAAGCTCCCGGGCACAATTGCAAAGTCTCTGCACACACTGGAAGCTTAGGGGTAGCTGGAACTCCTGACAGGCCGATCACATTCAGCAAAAATATTCGGTCTTCTTCAGGTTGAGCCTGGCCCACTTCAGTAGCTTACTTTAGTCACACAAACTTGGATTTAGTCCAAAACAATTCTCTTCTCTCCTCTCAGGAGCAGCACACCAGCATGCAGGCCAAAAACTTAGCCTTTTCAGAGTTCTCCCATGCAAATCAACTCAGGATAGCTGCTCAGAAACACTTCAGCTCCTTCTTGCTCAGCTTCCAGCTTAGTTCTAACTGAAAACTGCAAGCAGCCCAGGACTTCCCAAGATCCAAAAGATTTGGTTGACTGATTTGGCTGTCAGTCAAAGCAAGAGCTCCCCTTCAGTTGCAAAAAAGGCATAAAACTCAAACCACAGTTCCTATAGATTTTGAATTCAGACAGCTCCTGTAGTCCGCTACATTTAGGTCCCACCAGAATTGATTGGTCCAATTTGCAGTCCAGGACCAAGATAGTGGAGACAAACAAAACAATCCTTGCTACAAAGAAAGCAGGTTAGACAAACTACATTATCATTATTATTCTAAATGGTTTTCAGCAAATAGTTACATCTTTCAACAGAGCTCCAGCTCAGATTACTTATGCTGCAATCAAGCAGCTCTTACAGAGACAGTACACAGAGGCTATACAGACTCTGGTAATCACATTTAAACTGCTAAAATGCAGGACACTAGCCTGGCAGTGAACATTTAGGCAAGCTCAAGGAAGACTTTTGGGAACCCCCATTTGTAGGGGGTTACACACATACTGTAGAATCTGGGAGCCTAAGATTGGTCAGTTAAGGGAGGAGGCTAGTTTATATAAGCACATTCTATAGAATCTGGGAGCCTGGGATAGGTCAGTTAAGGGAGGGAATAGTTTATATAGGCAGATCCTGTAGAATCTGGGAGCCTGGGATAGATCAGTTAAGGAAGAGGATAGTTTATATAGGTACATCCTGTAGACTCTGGGAGCCTGTGATAGGTCAGTTAAGGAGGAGGATAGTTTATATAGGCACAAACTGTAGAATCTGGGAGCCTGTGATATGTCAGTTAAGGGAGGGATAGTTTATATAGGCACATTCTGTAGAATCTGGTAGCCTGGGATGGGTCAGTTTAGGGAGAGGGATAGTTTATATAGGCATATACTGTAGAATCTGGGAGTCTGGGATAGGTCAGTTAAGGAAGGGTGATAGTTTATATAGGCACATACTGTAGAATCTGGGAGCCTGGAATAGGTCGGTTTAGAGAGGGGATTAGTTTATAGGCACATTCTGTAGAACCTGGATGCCTGGGATCAGTCAGTTTAGAGAGAGGATAGTTTATACAGGCACATCCTGTAGACTCTGGGAGCCTGTGATAGGTCAGTTAAGGGAGGGGATAGTTTATATAGGCACATACTGTAGAATCTGGGAGCCTGGACAGGTCAGTTAAGGGAGGGATAGTTTATATAGGCACATTCTGTAGAATCTGGTAGCCTGGGATGGGTCAGTTTAGGGAGAAGGATAGTTTATATAGGCTCCTACTGTAGAATCTGGGAGCCTGGGATGGGTCAGTTAAGGAGTGGGATAGTTTATGTAGGCACATACTGTAGAATCTGGGAGCCTGGGATCGGTCAGTTTAGAGGGAGGGATAGATTATATAGGTACATCCTGTAGACTCTGGGAGCCTGTGATAGGTCAGTTTAGGAAGAGGATAGTTTATATGGGCTCATCTGTAGAATCTGGGAGCCTGGGATAGGTCAGTTAAGGGAGTGGGATAGTTTATGTAGGCACCTACTGTAGAACCTGGGAGTCTGGGATAGGTCAGTTAAGGAGGGGATAGTTTATATAGGCACATACTGTAGAATCTGGAAGCCTGGAATTGGTTGGTTTAGAGAGGGGATAGAAACATAGAATCTGTCGGCAGATAAGGACCATACAGCCCACCTAGTCTGCCATTTCCCTACTTGGTTTGGCATTCCTACTTTTATCTGGACTGCCTTTCCCCATTCTGCTGTACAGCAGGGTGCCTTTTGCTGATCCCATGCACTTTTGAATCTCTATCCTGTTTCGCTTTCACCACCTCCGCTGGTAGGCTGTTCAACGGATTCACCACCTCTCTGAAAAATACTTTCTAGCATTCCCCAAAGCCTCCCCTCCTCCAGCCTCATGTTATGTCCCCTTGTCCTTGTGCACTTTCTTCTCTGAAATATGCTCCCTCCTGCACCCTGTTTATTCCTCTAAGGTATTTGAAAGTCTCTATCATCCTCTCTCCCTTTTCTCTTCAGTGAATAGATGTTTAGTTCATTGAGTCTTTCCTCATAAGGCTTGTGGTGCAGTCCATGTATCATTTTTGTTGCTCTTATGGTACATCAGGGAGCGAAGGAAGACCAAGGAGGATAGTGAGGCTTAATAAAGGGAGGGGGGTGAAGAGGGTGACTGTGAAAAGGCAGAGATACTAAACAAATATTTTTGCTCAGTACTTACAAATGAAGAGGGGAGGTACCTAAACCAAATAATGGAAACGCTCTGGATACAGAAGTTGATGCCAGCCCATTTACAGAAGAAAGGGTTTTGAAAGAACTCTTAAAACTGAATGTGGACAAAAGCAATGGGTCTGATGAGATTCATCCCATAATTCTAAAAGAACTAAAGGTAGAACTAGTGACACCACTGACTACCTTCTTTAACAAATCATGGGAGGATGGGCGGTACCTGAGGACTGGAGGAGGCAGATGTGATTCCACTTCACAAAAGTGGGAACAGGGCAGAAGCAGGAAATACAGACCTGTTAGTTTAACCTCAGTGATAGGGAAAATGATGGAATCACTTCTGAAGGAAAGAATTGTCGAGTACCTAGATGCCAGAGGGCACAGGACCCAAGGCAGCATGGATTCACAGCGGAAGGTCATGTCGACGAATGTAATAGATTTCTTTGACTGGGTGACCAAAGTAGTAGATCAGGGACGGGCTGTGGACATGGCCTACCTAGACTTTAGCAAGGCATTTGACACAGTCCCACACAAAAGATTAATATGCAAGTTAGCCAGCCTGGAGTGGGTCCTAAGATGATAGCCTGGGTAAAGAATTGGCTGGAGAATAGGATACAGAGGGTAATAGTAAATGGAGTCCACTCTGAAGAAAGGGAGGTTATTAGTGGGGTACCGCAGGGTTCAGTATTAGACGGTCCTCTTCAATGTCTTTATAGCTACATTGCAGAGGGACTGGAAGGAAAAGTATGTCTTTTGCAGATGACACAAAGATCTGCAAAAGAGTTGATGCACAAGGTGGGGTGGAAAGGATGAGAAGGGACTTGGCAAGGTTAGAGGAATGGTCAAATGTATGGCAGCTTAGATTCAGTGCTAAGAGTGCAAGGTAATGCACCTGGAAACAAAAATCCAGGGAAGAGTACACAATGGGGGTGAAATACTAACAACAACAAAATGGAAAGGGACCTGGGGTAGTCATATCAGATTACCTAAAGGTGGGCAAGCAATGTGAGAGGGCAGTAAGGATGGCTGGGGGATACTGGGATGCATAGGGACAGGCATCACCAGTAGAAAACAGGAAGTTGTTATCCCTCTGTACAGACAGCTGGTGAGACCCCATCTGGAGTACTGCGTGCAGTTCTAGAGACCAAATCTCCACTAAAGACATAGACAGGATGGAGGCTGTCCAGAGGAGGGCAACTAAAATGGTGCAGGGTCTGCACTGGAAGACATATGAAAAGAGACTTAAGGAGCTTAATATGTATAGCCTCGAGGAAGCGGAGGAAGAGGGGACAAAATAGAAGCTTTCCAAGTACCTCAAGGGAATCAACAAGTACAAGAGGTACCATCTTTCAGAAAAAGTGTGCAAGAACAAGAGGCACAATTTGAAGATGGGGCGGCTCTGAGGTAATGTATGAAGTATTTTTGCACATAGAGGTGGTGGATGCATGGAATGGCCTTCTGGAGGGAGTTGTGGAGTCAGAAATAGTGGTGGAATTCAAGCATGCATGGGACAGTCATAAGGCAATTCTAAGGGGTGGTGGTAGGAAGAAGAAGTAGGCTGCTGGTTAACTAGGATCTGCAGCTTATCCATTAGGTAGGGAAATGGGCAGACTGGGTGGGCCAAGTGGTCCTTATCTGCCATCAAATTCTATGTTTCTATGTTTAAATGTTTCTCTTCTCTGGACTGCTTCCATTCTGTCTATGTCCTTCCTGAGATGCAGTCTCCAGAACTGGACACAGTATTCCTGATGAGGCCTCACCAGTGATCTATACTGTGGCATCACCGCTTCACTCCTCCTACTGGTTATGCCCTTCCTATGCACCCCAGCATTCTGTTTGCCTTCCCACTGCTTTTTGCATTGTTTGGCTGACTTCAGGTCATCGGATATGATAACACCCCCGGGTTTCTCTCCTGACTTGTGGTGGCTAGAACCTGCCCCCCATCCTGTATTCCTCTCTTGGGTTTCTGTGTCCAAGGTGTCTTGCACTTCTTAGCACTGAAACATAACTGCTAAACCCTTGACCATTTCTCAAGTAGTCTTAGATTGTTTCTCATTTTATCTAGCCCCCCGTGTGTTGACTTTGTTACTTAATCTCTGTGTCATCTGCAACAGACATACTTTCCCTCCAGTCCCTCTGCAATGTCGCTTATGAAGACATTGAATAGAACTGGACCCAGCACCAATTCCTGTGGAACCCTGCTGGTTACCTCCCCTCTTCTGATTTTATGCCATTTACTACCACCCTCTTAGTTCTGCCTTTTAGCCAGTTTCCAACCCATTTTACTACTTTTGAGCCCACACCCAGATTCCCAAATTTGTTAAGCAACCTTCTATGAGGACCGGCATTGAAGGTCTTACTGAAATCAGGTAGGCCACATCCACGCCCTCCCTGATCCACCACCCTGGTCACCCAGTCAAAGAAATCAAAAGAATAGTCTGACAGGACCTACCTCAGTGAATCCATGCTGCCTTGGGTCTTGCATACGCTTGACTCCAGGAACTTCACTACCCTCTCCTTAAGCAGGGACTCCATCAGCTTCCCCACCACTGAGGTCAGGCTTACAAGTATGTAATTGTCTGACTCCTCCTACTTCATTCTTGTGCAGGGGGACCACATCTACCCTCCTCCAGTCTCCAGGTACCTCCCATCTTTAGTGATTGGTTGAAGAGGGTTGTCAGTGGACCTGCTAGGACTTCTCTGAGGTCCTTCAACACTCTAGGATGAATCCGTCTGACCCCATTGCCTTGTCTGTCTTTACTTTTCGTAGTTCCTTCAAGACTCTATCCACAGTAAATGGGCTGGTGTCTACCTATCCTCCCTGTAGCTCTTTCCTCGTGAGTCTTGGCCCCTCCCTGCCTCTTCCTTGGTAAATATTGAGCAAAAATATTTGTTCAGTATCTTTGCTTTTTCAAGATCATCCTCCACCCACCCACCACCATCCCTCTCCCTTCTTTAGCCTAACAATACCATTTCTGGTCTTCTTCCTCTTGCTAATATAATGGAAGAAGGTCTTGTCCCCTTCTTAATAGGCTGTGCTATTTCTTCCTCCATTCTTGCTTTAGCCCCTCTGACAACTTTCCCAGCTTCTCTCTGTTTCTCCAGATATTTGTCTGTCTTCTTCTTTCAGTGTCTCTTTGTATTTCCTGAATGCCTTACTTTTTCTACTTTTTCCCAGCTACTGACTTAGAGAACCACATTGACCACTTCTTTCTTTTGCTTTTGCTAAGCAATCTGACACATTGACTTGTCACTCCTGCTATGGATCTCTTGAGCCCAAGTCACAGTTCTTCTACCCCTCCCCATATCTTCTGCTGTCATGGCAATTTTGAGCTGTAAAATCTGGAAGTCTGGGATGGGTCGCTTTAGGGAGGGAATAGTTTATAAAGGCACATACTGTAAAATCTTGAGTCTGGGATAGGTCATTTATGAGGGGATAGTTTATATAGGCACATCATGGAGAATCTGGGAATCTGGGATAGGTCTGTTAAGGACGGGGGATAGTTTATATAGGCACATACTGTAGAATCTGGGAATCTGGGATAGGTCAGTTAAGGAAGGAGGATAGTTTATATCGGCACATACTGTAGAATCTGAGAGTCTGAGATGGGTGGATTTAGGGAAGGGATAGTTTATATAGGCACATACTGTAGAATCTGGGAGTCTGGGATGGGTCAGTTTAGGGATGAGGTGGAACACATAGATGCTGACTAGAATTTGGGAGAGTTGGATGGGTCAGGGTAGAAAGGAGGATGGTTTACATAGGTACATACTGTAGTATTTGGGAGACTGAGATGGCTCGGGTTAGGAAAGGGCATAGTTAACATAGGACATACTGTAGTATTTGGTACTGTTCAGGTTAGGGAGAGAATTGTTTACATAGATACATACTGTAGTATTTGGGAGACTGGTATGGGCCTGGTTAGGGAGTGTGATGGTTTACATAGATACACATTGCAGGATTTGGGAGTCTGGGATGGGTCAGGTTAGGAAGTGGGATGTTTATATGGATAAAATACAGTAGTGTTTGGGAGACTGGGATGGGTTGGGTTAGAGAGTGGGCTGATTTACATAGATATATACGGTAGTATATGGCAGACTGGGGCAGGTCAGGATAGGGAGGGAGAAGGTTTACATAAATACACGTAGGGCACAGGCACACCCCCCTTGTCTAGGGGAATATGGTGGTATTCTCAGATAAGCACCCACCTTACATCATTTAACCTGTAGCTGCATCTATACCTTTACCCCCACTGGCCTGGGACGCTGAAGTAGCAGCACCATTAACCAAATACTGGGAACCATTAAACATGAGATCACAAACAAACTGAGACAAAACATGGAACTGGGATCAAGCTGGATGCATTTACTTAGCTGTTAAGATGGTACACAGTGTATAGGCATTACCCTTGTGATTAACTCTTCACATTCTGTTCTTAAACACAGCACTAGCTGCATCACACTGTACACTACATGCCTTTTGAGGTGCCGATCTCTATCCCACCTTCTCAATGCCTATCTTCCCTGAAGCACTCCCAAATTACTGTGCCAGGTTTACCTTGAACTACGGCCAGTACAGTTACTTTACTGGATCTTATCCAAATACATTTACAGTACATTTACTGTCCACTGAACAGTCTCCTCTATGTAACGTCTTTGCCCTTGTTCTATGCCACACCTTGTACCTTGGTCCCATATTTCATTACACTATTCCTAGGATTCCTAATTGCTACCGTGCAGCCTACTGTTATTTATTTATTGAAATGTTTCACAGGAAGGCACACTGAGCGACAAGTTGCTCGTCTCTGCTAGTCAGACCTGGGGGAAGGGGTACAATAGGAATGAGACATTAAACATTAAAGTTACAAGATCAACATTAACACGGTCATAATGCAGGTGTTGCAAACAGTGTTACAACAGGGTTAGCATAATATGTAGTAGAGTGGACAATAAGTGCCAGGTTAATAAGTGAACAAGTGCTTATGTGAAAGAAAGGGGAAGAGGAGGGGAGGGGGGAGGAGATGGTGGTCCCTGGAGACCCCTCAGGATGCGAGAACCCTCCTTCAAGGGGAATGGGTGGACCAGAGAGAAGGAATAAGGCAGTGTCCCAGAAGACCCCTTCAGGATGGTGGGGAAGGGAGTAGATGAGAGATACAAGCCCCTTGGGGTAGAAGAGGACCCATGGAGAGCATTCGGGGTCCTTTACATTCTGTGAGAGATCAAGGGAGGCCAGTAAGGGAAGCATTAGAAGGGGAGGAGAGCTAGAAATTTGGGGGTGGGTGTGCACAGGGTAAAATGAAGGTGATGGTAGAAGGGTAGGATTTGTCCGGGCTTAGAGGAGGGAATTAGGGAGGGACATAGCAGGAGCAGCTAGGTGCAAGGTAATTATTGAGGCAGAGCTGATGGAGTAGGCAGAGGATGAGTGCCAGATTCGATGGGGAGGGAGTTCCAAATCTTTGGGAGGCTGTGAGAGTAACCAGATTGGCCAATTTGGGTGGATCTGTGGGGGACAACAAGGGCAGGAGTCGGTTGATCTAAGGGAATGGGAGGGTGGGGGATGTTAAAAGGAGGAGGTGAGGTAGGAAGGGAGCTCACCCAACCAATGCTTGAGGTGAATTTAGCACAATGGGAGAGTCACCTGTTTGTAAGAGAGGGAAGAATAGAGCACAATAAAGATCACAGTGATGGGTGCGGAGGCATCCAGGGCAAAGTGGCGGAAGGAATTGAAGAGGTGTCCAGTCTGGCCAGGGAGGACTTAGTGGCAGCACCATAGACTATGTCACAGTAGTCGAAAATGGACAGTATCATCATCCGAACAAGTTCAGGCCCTAGCCATAGGAGGGATGCAACTACAGTTCCTGAATAGGGCTCCAAGCTTGAGAGCAGTTTTTCTGGATGTCACCAATATGTCCAGAGAAGTTTAGGTGTTGGTCCAACCAAACACCTAAGTACCTGAAGGAGGATGTGTCCTCAAGTAAAGTCCCATCAAGGGTGTGGAAAGTGGATAGGGAGGAAGACTAGAGAGTCTCTGTCTTGTGCGAAAGGTCATTGAGACAGTCTTCTTGGCATTGAGGAAAAGCTGATGGTTAGCAAACCAGAGCTGAACCTTGTCAAAGAATCTTTCTGTAAGCTGGTTGTAACCTCATCAGGACAGGAGCCAGATGCATACAGGACTGTATCATCGGGCGCATATATGTATAGCAGAGGATGGGGAGCAAACAGAGGGAAGGTTGTTTAAGAAGATGGAGAATAGGAGGGTCTATTATACAGAGCCCTAGGGATTCCAGTGCTAATAGGGAGGGAAGGGAAGTGAAGTCCAAGATCTTAACTGATTGGGTTCTGCCAATAAGGTAGGCCTTGAACCAGTTTGTGGCACAGGGCTATTAATTGCTAATACGCTATTACTTAGCATCTGTAATTATACATTTTATATTACTCTCAGTCATCACCATTCATGTTACCTCTGCTTATACTGTAGCCTGTTTGTTACTGTTATTACTGCCTTGTACATAGTTGTCAACTGTATTCTCTGCATTGTATGCTTGTTATGTCATTCTCCGCTGCTCCTGTATATCTTGCTGTATTTGTACTGTTTGTACCTATTTGCATTATTGACATGGAGTCTTTGTAAATGAGTCCCTGACTCAAAGATTGTAATTCAGAGATTTCAATAAATAAACAGTTTTGTAACAGCCCCTAACCTCCCATTTGGGATCCCTGGAGCCCTGACGTTTCCAAGACCATTTGTGTGTGGCACTCTTCTGGCCAGGAATATCGCTATTCCTGTGGGCATTTTGTCTGCACATCAGGTAACAGTAAGGTTCAGCATGTCAACATTATGACAGTACTACTAAATTGCTGATAGTTGGTCTGTCCGACCTGCCTTCCTCTGACAGAATACTGATTTTGTAACAGCCCTTAACCTCCCATTTGGGGTCTCTGAAGCCCTGATGCTCCCAAGGCATGGCACACTCCAGGCAGGGCAGGCACTATCCCTGGGGCAAATTAATGCCTGCACTTGTCTTACAGTGCCCACATTGGGTAAGAGTAAGGTTCAGCATGTCAGTATTATGACACAGTGCTACATAATTGATAGCTGGCCTGGCCATACCTGCCTCCCTCCAACAGGATACAGACAGGCTAATGGCCGAAAGAAACAGGCCCCTATGCCTGGCCCCTCACATGGGGACTTACTGACCATAACTCTTGCCAGGCCCCTCCTGCTGATGCCCATTCATTCAGCTACCTGCCAGGGTAATACACAATTGTACTTAGGTTTTTGCTACTTGTTCAGAGCATCTTGAATTCAAGGCTTACTTACAAATGTGCCTATACCAACTGGTACTCCTTCAAAACTTAGGCTGATATGGCAGGATCAGATCCTCATGGATCCCAGTGACCTTCCTTGAGGGGTGGCCTCCATTACTCCCATTGGTACCGCCTAGTTTTTTAATCTTCAGGGTCCTCGTGACCTCCTACTACACCCATCCTCCCGGCAGCACCTGTTGGTGTTGCTCCTGAGATCTCCTCAGAGGACCAGTGCCACCCAGACCTAGGGTCCCTGTCACCATCCTTGGGCTCACAGGTGGCAGCCAGAGGCTGGTCTCCTTCTCCTCCCTCTGGATACTGATCTTATGCTTCCATCCTGGGCTAAAATCTGGAACTTCTCCCCTGGGTATGCCTCCCTTCCTATAGAATTTCAGCAGAGGGCAATCCATGAATATTCCTGACAGAAATTTCCCACTTCTGGCTGAGCCAGAACACTCTGTACACAAACATTCTGTCTCCAAGCAATACCCTCCTAGAGGACAGCTCTCAGGGTCACACTTAACCCTTCGGGAGCCCTCTAGTAACTGGCTTTGGAGCTGAGTGAAGAGAGTGGCTGGTTACATATTTTGGGAGACTGGGATAGGTTGGATTAGGGAGGGAGATGATTTGCCTAAATACATACTGTAGTATTTGAGTACCTGCAATGGGTTGGGTTAGGGAGGGGATGGTTATACTTTTACATACTGTAGTATTTGGGAGACTGGGACAAGTCATGTTAGGAAGGAGCAAGGTTTTTCAGATACATATTGTAGTATTTGGGATCTCTAACATAGATGCATACCATAGTATTTGGGTACCTGGGTTGGGTTAGGGAGGGATGGGTTATATTGATATATACTGTAGTATTTGGGAGACTGAAACAGGTCAGGTTAGGAAGGGAAGGTTTTCAGATACATACTGTAGTATTTGGGATGGCTAACATAGATACATACTATAGTAATTGGGAGGGTTAACATAGATACGTACTATAGTATTTGGGTACCTGGGATGGTTTGGGTTAGGAAGGGGATGGGTTATATTGATACATACTGTAGTATTTGGGATGGTTAACATAGAGACATACTTTAGTATTTGAGAGGGTTAACATAGATATGTACTGTAGTATTTGGGTACCTGGGATGGGTTGGGTTAGGGAGGGAGATGGATTATATTGCTACATAGTGTAGTATTTGGATGGTTAACACAGATACATACTGTAGTATTTGGGATGATAAACATAGATATATACTATAGTATTTGGGTACCTAGGATGGGTTGGGTTAGGAAGAGGATGGGTTTTATTGATACATACTGTAGTATTTGGGATGGTTAACATAGATCCATACTTTAGTATTTGGGAGGATTAACATAGATATCTCACGAGGGCCGGTGGTGTTGAGGGTTGAGGCGCTTATCGCCACACCTCGCGCCACGCCAGTGACCCAGGTTCGAACTGACTCAGGGTCGGCCAGGGAGGGAAGAGATTGAGTGTCTGGAGGACTGCTCTCTTCCTGGGAGGGCTCAGGGGATGCACCGCACAGGAGTGGCCTCGGGCAGTGGTCGGAGGTGCGCCAGGTCGGCTGCACTCATGCAAGTGGGGTGGAGCTGCAGCGGTGTCTGCACTCTGTGCCCAGACACCATTGCATGACCAAGCTCTGAAGAAAAGCAGAAAAGGGAAAAAACCTTCCCATTGGTAGGTGAAGGCGGGTCTAGTGGCACTGACACCATGTCCACTACTGGGCAAAAGTGCTCTCCTGGTATCCCCACATCCATCTCCACCTAACACTTAAACAGAGCACCAGTAGGAGCTAGCAGTCTTTGCCCCTGGGGAGTTCAGATCCGGGGAGGTTCTGGAGATGTGTGATGTGGGGGGCTCGCATACCAGAGAGAGTACGGAGCTTCAGGTGGACAGAATCAGTCAAGCAGCCTCATGACCCTGCTGGAGAGAGTCCAATGAGGTAAGGGCATATAAATAAAGTGTACAAAAAAAATAGATACATACTGTAGTATCTGGGTACCTGGGATGGGTTGGTTAGGAAGGGGATGCGTTATATTGACACATACTGTAGTATTTGGGATGGTTAATATAGATACATACTGTAGTATTTGGGATGATTAACACAGATATATACTGTAGTATTTGGGTACCTGTGATGGGTTGGGTTAGGAAGGAGGATTGTATATATTGATACATACTGTAGTATTTGGGATGGTTAACATAGATACATACTTTAATATTTGGAAGGGTTAACATAGATACATACTGCAGTATTTGGGTAGCCTGGATGGGTTATAGTGATGCATACTGTAGTATTTGGGAGACTGGGACAGTTCAGGTTACAACAGGGGATGGTTCACGTAGATACATACTGTAGTATTTGGAAGGGTTAACATAGATACATACTGTAGTATTTGGGAGACTGGGACAGGTCAGGTTAGGAAGGGGATGGTTCACGAGATACATAATGTAGTATTTGGGATGATTAACATAGATATATACAGTAGTATTTGGGAGACTGAGACAGGTCAGGTTAGGAAGGGGATGGTTCATGTAGATACATACTGTAGTATTTGGGGTGGTTAACATAGATGCATACTGTAGTATTTGGGATGGTTAACATACTGTAGATACATACTGTAGTATTTGGGATGGTTAATATAGACTCATATTGTGGTATGTGGGTACCTGGGATCGGTTGGGTTAGGGAGTGGATAGGTTGTATTGATACATACTGCAGTATTTGGGATACTGGAACAGGTCAGGTTAGGATGGAGGATGGTTCATGTAGATACATACTGTAGTATTTGTGATGGTTAACATAGATACATTTTCATGATATTTGGGTACCTGGGATGGGTTGGGTTAGGAAGGGGATGGGCTATATTGATACATACTGTAGTATTTGGGAGACTGGGACAGTCTGGGTTATGACAGGGGATGGTTCACTTAGATACACACTGTAGTCTTTGGGAGGGTTAACATAGATACATACTGTAGTATTTGGGAGACTGAGACATGTCGGGTTAGGAAGGAGGATGGTTCACATAGATACATACAGTAGTATTTGAGATGGTTAACATAGATACAAACTGTAGTATTTGGGATGGTTGACATAAACTCATACTGTAGTATTTGGGTACCTGGGATAGGCTGGGTTAGGGGTGGGATGGTTTTATTGATACATACTGCAGTATTTGGGAGACTGGAACAGGTTATGGTAGGATGAGGGATGGTTCATGTAGATACATAATGTAGTATTTGTGATGGTTAACATATATACATACTGTAGTATTTGGGATGGGTAACATAGATACATACTGGAGTATTTGGGAGATTGGGATAGGTAAGGTTAGGAAGGGATGGTTAACATAGATTAATACTGTAGTATTTGGGATGGATCGCAGATACATACTGTAGTATTTGGGATGGTTAACATAGATACCTACTGTAGTATTTGGGTACCTGGGATGGGTTGGGTAAGGAGGGGATGGGTTATACTGAAACATACTGTAGTATTTGAGAGACTGGGACAGGTCGGGTTAGGAAGGGTATGGTTCACATAGATACATACTGTAGTATTTGGGATGGTTAATATAAACACATACTGTAGTATTTTGGAAACTGGGACAGGTCGGGTTAGGAAGGAACGGTTCATGTAAATACATACTGTAGTATTTGGGAGGGTTAACATAGATACATACTGTAGTATTTGGGAGACTGGGACAGGTCGGTTACTATGGGATGGTTTACGAGATACAGGGTTTTATTTAACTCTAAAATTGATTAGCGCTTTGCTCATAAAAGTGCTAAATCTTTGTGAAAATGCATAGCTTTTGCCTCACTGTGTATAACAAACACAGCACTTCTAGAAAATCTATATAAATACTTTCTGTACAGTTAGTATCGTCCCAAGAAAAAACTGCTAATCAATTATTTAAAACCCTGAGATACATACTGTAGTATTTGGGATGGTTAATATAGATACATACTGTAGTATTTGGGGACTGGGACAGGTCAGGTTAGGAAGGGGATGGTTCACATAGATACATACTGTAGTATTTGGGATGGTTAACATAGATACATACTGTAGTATTTGGTAGGGTTAGATACATGCTGTAGTATTTAGGCACCTGGGATGGGTTGGGCTTGGGAGGTGATGAGTTATATTGATATATACTGTAGTATTTGGGAGACTGGGGCAGGTCAAGATAGGAAGGGGTGGTTTGCAGGTGCCCTACCTTGCCAGAATGTATGAATTGAAGTGTAGGACGAGGACAGTCATTAATGCATTGCCTTTTCTGTGAACCTGTGAGCCCCCACCCTCCCCAGATAGAGTAATGAAGACAGGGCATTTCTGTTTCTGCCACGGACACCGAGATCAAATCATTCCTGTACTGTCATCGCGACAAACATGTAGGTGCTATAATGTAGTGATCACTGTTAAATACCGCGTTAACGTGTAGCTAAATACTTCGCTATTTTTGTTGTGCTGTTTTCACCAGATATTGTCTGCAAAGTTACTTACAAAGTTACATACTATAGTATTTGAGAGACTGCAATGGGTCAGGGCAGGAGAGGATGGTTAACATAAATAAATAATCTTCTAGTTCCACTCAAAACTACTTACTCACAACGTATTTAAAACGTGTTAAAACAGTGTTGTCTTGATAATTGTGAATGTAAGTGCTTTATATGAATTCTGTTCTCTAATTCTGTATTGTATCCCTGATTGTACTGTTTTATTATGATTTTTCGGTCCCTGTTGAAATTGGGCATTTAATGTCTTGGAGCTATCCAGTTAACAAATTCTAAATAAAATAAAATAAGCATAGTGTAGAATTTTGGTGACTGGGATGGGTCAGGTAGGAGGAGCTGGTTTACATAGATACATGCTGTAGAATTTGGGAGACTGGGATGGGTCAGGGTAGTGAGGGGGCTGGTTTACATAGATACATGTTGTGGAATTTGGGAGACTGGGATGGGTCAAGGTAGGGAGGGGGTGGTTTACATAGATACATGCTGTAGAATTTGGGAGACTGGGATAGGTCAGGGTAAGGAGGGGCTGGTTTACATAGATACAATAGAATTTGGGAGACTGGGACGGGTTGAGGTATGGAGGGGATGGTTTACATAGATACATGCTGTAGAATTTAGGAGACTGGGATGGGTCAGGGTAGGGAGGGGCTGGTTTACAGAGATACTTACTGTAGAATTTGGGAGACTGGGACGGTTGGGTTATGGAGGGGTGGTTTACATAGATACATGCTGTAGAATTTAGGACACTGGGATGGGTCAGGGTAGGAGGGGGTGGTTTACAGAGATACTGTAGAATTTGGGAGACTGGGATGGGTTGGGGTATGGAGGGTCTGGTTTACATAGATACATGCTGTAGAATCTGGGAGACTGGGATGGGTCAGGTAGAGAGGGCTGGTTTACAGAGATACATGCTGTAGTATTTGGAAGAATGGGATGGGTCAGGTTAGGAGATGAATAGTTCACATAGGTACCTACTGTCGTATTCAGTACAGTTCGGGTTAGGGAGGAATGGTTTACATAGATACATACTGTAGAATTTGGGAGACTGGAATGGGTCAGAATAGGGAGGAGGATGGTTTACAAGATACATGCTGTGGAATTTGGGAGACTGGGACAGATCGGGATATGGACGGGCTGGTTTACATAGATACATGCTGTAGAATTTAGGAGACTGGGACAGATCAGGATATGGAGGGGCTGGTTTACAATGATACATGCTGTAGAATTTAGGAGACTGGGACAGATCAGGATATGGAGGGGCTGGTTTACATAGATACATGCTGTAGAATTTAGGAGACTGGGACGGGTTGGTGTAGTGAGGGGATGGTTTACACAGATACATTCTGTAGTATTTCGAAGATGGGGACATAGCAGGATAAGGAGGGGATGGTTTGCAGATAATCAGTCCCAGTGTTTCCTTCAACCTTCCATTTATTTCTAATTACTCCCTTGTAAATATGCCATTGGTTTTGAACCCCAACATTGTACTGGTATTGATTACATTGTTGTACAGCTTGTTCCAGTTAACAAAATAAAACTTAGGATATGTTAAAGTTCTGCTGATCACCCTTCTGGGGTGCAGTGTGGCATGAGGCATAGCTAAGTGCTACATGCTCCTCAAGAGTGATTAACTGAACATAAACATAACCCCTAGGCGTGCCTTACTGCTATTATGAAAATGGGTATTTATTTCTATAGAGGTTTTTCTCCCCTGCGGTAGGTTGTCCACACAGGGATATACCCTGCTTGAAGGCTATACTCCTGTCTGTTCAAGCTATACCCAGATGTCCCTTTGAAGGCTGATTGCCTCCACCCCAACATTTTTATTGCCTGACTTCCATTCCTGAAGTGAGCAATATCTTATTGGCTTTGCATACACACACACACACACACACACACACACACACACACACACACACACACACACACAGCTTCCCTGCAGCAGGAGCAAGCTTCGGCCCTAGCCACAGGGGTCGCTGTGGTGGTGGAACCCACAGCCAACCTCCCCAACCAAGACACTGCCGAGTGACAGCTGTCTTGACCTTGGCCTGTCTCCTGAGCTGATCTAAGGGCTTGCTTCTAAACTCAGGTCGCCTCGCATGGCAGCACATTTTGCTGATGCTGGGCCATAGGGGCTGCCTAAACATGGATATTTTTGTTTTTCCATTCTATGTTTATCCTCCTCTCACCTCGGCTACCCCTTCTGACTGCCCCCACTGCCCTGTCACCTGGATCCTCTGGGACATACTATAACTTACCACCGTCGCCCTCTGTCACAGAACTGTAGCTGGTGCCTGGCCAACACTGTGAGGCCTGCGAGGGTCGGTCTTGATCTTGTTGCTGTTTTTTCCTCCTGGTATCCTTCCTTTAATTTCCTGGAGTCTTGGCAACAAGGTTACGACATTCATGGAGGTTGCTATGCGACCTGGCCCTAATGGCCCCGATCCACCCACCTGATGTAGCACCAGCCCCCTTCCCGACGCTGCCATCAAGCCTCCACTGGTGGCAGTCAAGGGCCGGAAGGCTAACCTTCCCAATTTGGAAGAGAAGAGCTTCCTGGCGGCTGCTCAGTCTTCTCCAGCCCCCGGTGCCTCGAGCTCACTCCGGGGTCACTGGCATAGAGAGGTGAGGCACTGGGTGTCTCTTCCTCTGCACCACTGGGCCAACCATGGATATTTTAAACTGGAACTGTACCCTGTTAGTGTTCGATTAGACTCTACATATACAGTATGTTTACCTAAGATTAACATAAGCCTAATAGAATGTTTGCAACCAGTCAGGAAGCTTCATATCAGCAATCTTTTTCATAATTAACTATAACCCTTTTGCATTTAAATACTTCATATTATATAATGCCAAGAACATTTTCTGGACTCTGATAGGTCAGTGTATGCTTATTGCAATGAGGTTATCTGAGCACAACCTCATGGCATCAAATACAAACATACAGATGATTGCACAGCAGACTGAATAACCAGCCACAATCTCCTTAACAAGCGAGTTTGATGCCTTGCAATCAAAGAACAGCAGCAAAAGCTAGTTTCATAAAAAAGTACAGTTATGTAAGAACTTAACGTAACGGTAGATCTTCAGAGAGGTTCCTGCAGTAGGTCATAACATGTAGGACTGCACCATCTGGCATCAGGACCACACAGCAAACTTTTGCTAGCAATGTCTGAGGGGAACGTCCACCCAATGTCACATGACTGATGTCAGCATGATCCAATAAGTGGGCGGTCCCTGCGCCGCCTTCCAGTTCTCCCACTGGAGACCCAAGAGAGTGTGACAGGAGAAAAGGATATAGTCCCTGGAGCCCAATCCAGACAGGTCTGCAAGAGCAAACAGAAGACTGTGGAAAGGAGGTAGGGAAAAGACGACCTACTGCAGGAACCTCTCTCAAGATCTACTGTTACGGTAAGTTCTTACATAAATGGACTATCTTACTTCAAGAGGGATGCTGCAGTTGGTCATAACATGTAGGACTGAGTCCCAAGCAGTCAACTGGTCAGGACAAACTGAAGCACGGGAGGAAGGAAGGTCTGCAGAAAGACCAGAGCAGGTTTATGATAGAAGGCCCTGCAGGATGGCTAGGTCAAAACTCATCCTACACTTCGAGGCAAATAAACAGACTGTAACATTTAGTGAAGGTATGGACTGAACTTTAAGTTGCAGCAACACAAATCTCTGCTGCGGACACATTCCTGAAAAGGCAGCAGAGGCAGCCACACCTCTGGTGGAATGACCTCTGACCTCTCTGGAAGATGCTTACCGCATTTGGTAACAGAAATGAATGCAGTTAAGCCAACCATTTTGACAAGCACTGCTTAGAGACTGCTAACCCCAGAGTCTTGGGGGTGAAGGAAACAAAAAGCTGGTCATCTTTATGGATGTCCTTAGTCCTGTTAATGTAGTAGTGCAATATCCTGTTCACATCTAGAGTGTGCAGGAGTGCCTCATCCCTATTAGAGTAAGCCGGATAGTAGAATGGGAGTTCAATGGTTTGATTCAGAGTGAACTCAGAAACCACCTTGGGAAGAAACTTAAGATTTGTACACAGAGCCACCCAGTCTCTGTAGAAAATCAGATAAGGCTCCATACACATCAGGGCCTGAAGTTCGAGATCCTTCGAGCAGAAGTAATGCCAACTAAAAAGAGTTCCTTCCAAGACAGATAGCGATCTCATAGCTTACTGCTGGTCAAAGGGAGGTAATGAGGCATCTGCCAGATAGTGGAGGTGAGATCCTCATGAGGCTCCATCCACGGGGATCGGAATGGGTGATGCGCCACTAAATCCAAGTGCTCTGCTAGGCAGTTGCATTTGGTTTTGTCCTGCACATTCCAAACTGTTAGCTTGTTGGAGGATGAGGAGGAGTTCGTGAAGGAGGGTCTTGAGAGGAGACTTGGGAGACTCTTACCCTGGAATCCATAGCTCACGAAAGGTTTCCAGAGGACGAGTCAGAGGAGTCAGCCTCAAAAGTCCAAGGATTCCCCATCAGAGGTCTTAGACTCGGTCAGAGTGACTTCTGGAGTAGCGCCTACAGAAATATGTGCCATGGTGGAACGGCCTGACCTATGTGAACAAATGAGAGACGAGGAGCATGGGGTAGGGGTTGTGACACATGGACAGCCAGTTCTGAGTACACTATGATTTTGAAATATAAAATGTGTTACTGATTGTCTCTGCTGAGAAATCTGGTGCTCTTGGAATGACCTCACTCACCCCCAGGTCTCAGCTAAAAGATGAAAGCCATGAGATGATTACAGGCTAGAAGATACCTAATCAAGGATCTCCTGTTTATCTAAGTTAAATATAGCTTTAACTGCTCAGAGGGAAATCAATATCCATTTTATGATGTTTAGAGGAGGAAGCACGTTATGGCACACTGGTGCAAAATCATAAATGCTTTGATGTCTGTGTGAGAGAGGATACTGCTCATAGATGAAAGGAAATTTACAGACTTGATTGGGGAAGTCACATGGGAAAGGAGTGTCTGCTGATGTAACCTTAATTAACTTACCTTCTAATGTGATAAAAGATCATGGGTGTATGATTTTTAATAAACAGAGGAGGAGCTAGGTGACCTTACGCAAAGGGTTGGCAAAGACATTTTTTAAACAGTATTCTGTTTTCCTTCAGACACACTTCTAGCTACACTCTGAGAAAGACACATCTTTGAACACTTTAAGCTGGTATTTAGAAAGAGAACACATCTAAGTACTGTAGTAGGAACTGCACTGTTAAAACCTTGTTCTTTTAAAAGATTGTATGGTTCTTGTGATATATGGTTCTGTATTTTATGTTTTATATATTTTATCTATTTTAGTAAAACTATTTTTAGAGCCTACTTGGTCTGTCTTTGAGTTTCTTTCTTTATCAAGTGAAGTATATATGTTTAAAGCTGACACTATGCATAAGTTTGAATGGTGATACCAAACTGGAAAAAGGTACAGTTAAATCTGAGGTCTTTTATTAGAGTTTTTAAGGGTTCATTTTTTACCTGGTTAGGTGCTCATAGGCAAAGATATCTGGCCCCGAAGACAGAATTATTTGAGCCTGTGCATTGGGTATGCTAGCAAGAGGTTCACAGTTTGAATCCCTCCAGAACTTGAGACCAAAGGTTGATTCGAACCCACAAAACAGACAGGAGGTTTACCCTGTTTCTGTTAACTGTTCACAAGACTGCGCTCGGAGGCTGGCACTTTGGGGAGTAGAGGGCTGACCTGCTGAGTCGGTTTGTGAGCAGATTGGTTGGCAATGTGCTAAAATTTTGGTATTACAAGCTTTTATTGTTCAGGTGTCAGCTTGAGACAATCAGCTCACTTGCAAAGAAAGAAAAGGGCAGTGTTTATTTTTAAAAGGAGACAGAACTATATCACTTGCGACAGTCAAGTTTCTACCCATTTTATTTTTTTTCTAAAGTGCAAGTCTGAGTATCCATAGTTAGGGAAGAAGATGGCTTCCAACCACAGCAGGCACACTGTAGACTACTTAAAGCAGTTAAAGGGACAGAGGAGTACTGTTCGAGGTGAAAGCCAGCAAACAGAACTTGTGGATGCCCTGATGGTAGCAGATACCCAGAGCAGTGAGTCACAGACCGTGACTGAAAAAGACCAAACCTCAAGTGTGGCAGGGCTAGCGGACAGTGCTGTGTCCAGATCCAGTGAGGATGACAGCAGGGCCACTGTCAGTGAAGGGCCACAGCAGCAGAGGAAGGTCACCAGTATCCTGAATCCAGACGCATCAGGCTGCAAACTGAGTTGCGCAGAATGGAGCTGGAGTTCCAGAGGGAGAGGGACCATGAACAGTGGGAGGTGGACTATGAAGCAGAGCGAGAATGCCGAGAGGCAGAGCGTGAGCACCAGCAAGCTGCAGAGGAGAAGAGGGAGCAAGAACGCCATGAGGCAGAGTGAGAACACTGAGAGGCAGAGCGAGAATGCCGAGATGCAGACTGTGAGGAGCAGGAGCGCCAGAGGCAACACGAATGGGAGAAGCTATGACTCAGCCAGCGGCACCAGAGCAGGTAAGTGGCTTGGGTTTAACTGGGACTACAGGACTGGGTTACAAACTGAATTCCAAATTAATAGCCGAATTTAAGAAGGAGAAGATATGGATGCCTTTTAAATTCTTTTGAAAAAGTTTGTATTCAGGCTAAAATTCCTAGAGTCCTGGAGCTTCCAGCTATCCCCACTACTTACCGGAAAAGCTCAGGATGCATTGGGTCAAATGGACAATGAGGACAGTGATGATTACAGCAATCTTAGAGCTGCACTGTTAAAAATTTGAATTAACTGCGAATCATACAGAGCTAAATTCTGTAAGCTCAAGAGAAGCTCTGACATGAGCTATGAGGAGCTAGCCACACACAACGTCAGTTTTAAAACAATGGTGGGAAGGAATTGAGGCAAACTCTGTTGATAAAATTGAAAATGTGATTTTATTAGAACAGTTTTTCTGGGCATGCCCAGCAGAGCTGAAAACCTGGCTGAAGGACCGAGATCCCAAAACAGTGCAAGAGGCTGCTGAACTCTCGGACCGCTATGCCAAGAGCAAACCTGCTCTGAGAGCAAATGGGTGGGATGGCAGTGCAGAAAGGAAAAGCGCACCTTCAGGGCAGCTAAAACCTCACTGCCTCCACTGAAACCAGTCAGCCCCAGGTTTCAGAGAAAAGATTTCTCTGAAAAGAGAAGCGAATGTTGGTTATGTAAAGAAACTGGGCATATTGCCAGTGTCCCAAAAGAATGAGCAATAATATGCAGAATGGTACTTGAAAAGAAGTGGGTTGTTTGTGTGTCCCTGGGAGCATGCCAGTGAACATTAGGGAACACATGCACCCAGTCATGGTGAATGGTGTACAGACGCAAGGGTTAAGGGACACAGGGCATCCTTGACCTTGGTAAAGGGGATCTAGTAGAGTCTGGTCAGCTTATACCCAATAAATACATCACAGTACAAGGGTTCACTGGTGAAGAGAAAATATTGTCACTGGCCAGTGTTCTCCTGGACTGGGGTGAAACAGGAACTGTGCAACAGGTTGCTGTAGCCAAAACGTTAGCAGTGGATGTGATCCTGGGCAACAATCTCAAACAGGGACGGTATGTGCAGTTAGCCATAGCCAAACAGCAAGGGAAAATTGTAGTTCCCTGAACACCACAGAAGCCATTGTGGAAACTACTGAGAGGCTGGTTCCCAGCCTGTGTCTCCAGATGGGGAGACTAATGAAAGAGGGTAGAAATTTCCCCGCAGCAAGTAACCACACAGCTACAAAGGTTACTCTGAAGAGGAGGGGTGACCCATTGTCAGAGGTTGGATTGATAGTGATCCTGAGTGCCCTGATGCTAGTGCTAGGGACCCTAGTTTAGTGGCTGAAAGGGACCTGTCCCATGCCTTGGGAATGTGTTAGGGTTTGCAGCTGCTCAGAGAAGCGACCCTATTCTAGAGAAGCTGAGGGCTTGGGCAGACTCTGATGGCACACAGGAGATGACGGCAGACATAAGGTTTATTGGGAAAATGGACTTATGTGTACTCAGGCTGTGCAGACAGAGGGAGGGATGCTAGGTAGGCAGCTTGTCATTCCCCAGGGTATCATCAGCAGTTGTTCAAGACTGCTCATACATTATCTCCTTGTCTGGCCATCTGGGAATCACATGCATGATGCAGCAGTTGGCCCAGAATTTCTACTGGCCCAACTTTACCCAGCAGGTGAAGAAGTATTGCAGGTCTTGTTACCGGTGCCAAGAAATAGGGAAGGTGGGCAAGAAAACCCAAGCCATCCTGATTCCATTGCCCATAGTGGAGGAGCCATTCCAGAGGGTGGGAATGGATATTGTGAGCCTTTAAATACCCCAGCCCTCAGGAAAGAGATTCATTCTGACTGTGGTGGATTATGCCACCGGTACCCAGAGGTAGTCACCCTATCCTCACTGAGGACAGACAAAGTGGCAGGTGCCTTACTTGGGATTTTCTCCCATGTTGGGTTTCTGCAGGAGGTTATCACCAATCGAGGGGTTCCTTCATGTCAGACCTGATGAAATGTGTATGGGAGAAGTGTGGGTGGTGCAGCGATGCACGACATCAGATCACCCACAAGCCAATGGGCTTATGGAAAGATTCAATGGTAACTCTGAAGTCAATGCTCCAGGCATTTGCTGAACAGCATGGGAGGGACTGGGAGAAATACCTTCCCACCTGTTGTTTATATACAGGGAGGTGCCCCAAGAGTCAACAGGATTTTCCCCTTTGAACTCTTATATGGACGCTGGATACATGAGCCCCTAGACTTGATACGGGAGGACTGGGAAGGCAAGCACCACCCAGGGAACTCTTCCATAGTGGATTATGTCCTAGGTTTAGGGAAAGGCTGAAAGAGCTTATGGGGACAGCCCAGAGCAACCTGGCAGCTGCCCAACAGAAACAAAAATGTGGTATGACCGCAGAGCCAGAGCTCACTCATACATGGTGGGTCAGGAAGTCATGGTCCTTATTCCGATCTGGAAAGACTGAGTGGGCAGGACCGTATAGAGTGGTTAGGAAGGTAAATGACGTGAACTATATTGTAGAGTTACCTGACTGAAGACAAACAGAAAGTATGTACCATGTCAACATGATGAAGCTCATATGCAAACAGGGCTGACATGGTGTTTGCAGTGTGTAGCCCTGGGGAGGAGGGACAAAGGATACCCTTTCTGGACTTGCTGGAAGACAGCAAGCAGGAGTCCTCTGTGGAGGCAGTAAAATTGTCTCCCCAGCTGGCCCCGGACCAGAGCCAAGAAGTAAGGGAGGTTTTAGCAGACTTTGCCCTGTTGTTTAGCGCCAAGCCTGGACTAACCCCTTAGCGACACACGATGTGGAGACAGGGACACAGACGCCTATATGGTGGACAGCATATCGGTGTCAGAGGCTGTCCAAAAGGACATTAGGAGGAAGTGGAAGAGATGCTGGATTTAGGGTAATCTAGAGATCCCACAGCCCCTGGGCCTCACTCATAGTCCTTGTGCCCAAGCCAGATGGCTCAACTTGTTTCTGTGTAGACTATCGTGGACTGAATGCAGTCACAAAGTCAGACTCCCACCCGATGCCCCGGATGGATGAACTAACTCCTGGACAAGTTGGGAGGGCGACCTACCTTACAACCACTGACCTGACAAAGCGGTATTGGCAGGCAGAGCTGATGGACAGAGCTAGGAAAGGTCAGCCTTCATCTCTCTGATAGGCTTATTTGAATTTAAAGTAATGCCTTTTGAATGAAGAACGCCTGGCCACTTTCCAAAGGTTGGTGAACCAGGTGTTAAATGGTGTTGAGGAGTACGCTGTGGCGCACCTGGATGATATTGCCATCTTTAGCACCAACTGGGAGGAACACCTGTCCCACCTTAGGGAAGTGCTGGGCAGGATACAGAGGGCCGGGCTCACCGTCAAAGCCGAGAAGTGCCAGGTGGCCATGGGTGAAGTAGCATACCTCGGGCATGTGGTAGGAGGGGACAGCTCTGTCTAACCAAATAAAAATAGAGGTAATCCAGGCATGGCACAGACCAGAAGCACAGAAGCAGGTCAGGAGTTTTCTAGGACAGCAGGGTACTACAGGACGTTTGTACCCAATTGCAGTGCCCTGGCTGCCCCCTATCTGATCTGACAAAGAAAATAATGCCCAAGAAAATTACCTGGGGCCCAGCCTGTTAGGAAGCCTTTTCCAAACTAAAGGAGGCACTGTGCAGTGCTCCTGTTTTGACAAGTCCTGACTAATGTCTCAGACGTGGGTATTGGGACAGTACTAAGTCACATATCCAGCCAAGGGAGGGATCACCCAATAGCATACCTGAGTAGGAAGTTAGTTCCCAGGGAGCAGGCATACTCCACTGTGGAAAAGGAATGTCTTGCCATAGTGTGTGCCCTAAAAGTTGGAGCCATACTTACTATGCAGCATTTTGTGGTGCAGACTGACCACAACTCCGTGGTTTGGCTGATGTAGATGGGGAAAAACAATGGTAGATTGCTAAGATGAAGTCTTGCTTTGCAAGGGTATGATCTGACAATCATACATAGAGCTGCAGCCAGAAACCAGAACTCAGATGGTCTGTCTCATGTGTATGAGGAGGAACTGACTTGGGAAGCTCATCCCATGCGGTGGGAGGATTGTGATTGACACGTGGACAGCCAGTTCTGAATACACTATGATTTTGAAATATAAAATGTGTTACTGATTGTCTCTGCTGAGAAATCTGGTGCTCTGGAATGACCTCACCACCTCCCCCAGGTCTCAGCTAATAGAAAAAGCCATGAGATAATTATAGGCTAGAAAATACCTAATCAAGGATCTCCTGTTTATCTCAGTTAAATATAACTTTAACTGCTAAGAGGGAAATCAATATCCATTTTATGATGTTTAGAGGAGGAAACCAGGTTATGGCACACTGGTGCAAAATCATAAATGTTTGATGTCTGTGTGAGAGAGGATACTGCTCAAAGATGAAAGGAATTTACCGACTTGATTGGGGAAGTCACATGGGGAAAGGAGTTTCTGCTGATGTAACCTTAATTAACTTACCTTCTAATATGATAAAACATCCTGGGTGTATGATTTTTAATAAACAGAGGAGGAGCTAGGTGACCTCATGCAAAGGGTTGGCAAAGACAGTTTTTCTTCAGACACACTTCTATCTACACTCTGAGAAAGACACATCTTTGAGCACTTTAAGCAGGTATTTGGAGAGAGAGACAAATCTAAGTACTGTAGTAGGAACTGTACTGTTAAAACCTTGTTCTTTTAAAAGATTATATGGTTCTGTATTTTATGTTTTACATATTTTTATCTATTTTAGTAAAACTCTATTTTAGAGCCTACTTGGTCTGTCTTTGAATTTCTTTCTTTATCAAGTGAAGTATATATGGTTAAAGCTGACACAATGCATAAGCATGAATGGTGATACCAACCTGGAAAAGGTAGAGTTATATCTGAGGTCTTTTATTAGAGTTTTTAGGGTTAATTTTGTACACCTGGTTAGGTGCCCGTAGGCAAAGTTATCTGGCCCCCTGAAGGCAGAATTATCTGAGCCTGTGCATTGGGTACGCTTAGCAAGAGGTTCACAGTTTGAATCCTCCAGAACTTGAGACCAAAGGTTGATTCGAACCCACAAAACAGACAGGAGGTTTACCCTGTTTCTGTTAACTGTTCAGATTGCGCCGGAGGTTGGTTCTTTGGGAGTAGAGGGCTGACCTGCTGAATGGGTTTGTGACAGGGGTCACCACCAGGGCTGGCTGTTTCTTGTCTAAATCCACCACCAAATGGGATCTGTTCTCCTGCCACCAGGTCTGGAACATGGCCTAGAGGTCTCGACTGAGGCAGAGGCGGAGGCTGAGGCTGAGGTTGAGGTGGAGGCTGGAAATACTGGTAACCTGCCCTGGATAATGAGAGCTAGGTAACCTGCACTGACGCTGGGTCTGATGGCAGGTAGCCTGGCGCGGCAAGCCCGGTAATGTGAATAGCCCAAGGATGGACCTTGGGGAATACCCTGATTGTCCAAGGGGTCCCAGGGGCCTCAAAGGAGGTGGAGCAGAGGGACCTGGCAAGTTATCCAGCGACGGGAGTCCCAACGCCAGGATATTTGGCATCGGGGCCAGTGCGGGGATGCTTAGGCCTGGTTTTCAGGTGTCAGGAAGATGCCATCAGGCACAGAGGGCCTGATGGAGTCTCCAGTGGGAGGTGGCCCAAGGAGCCACAGGACACCTGAGGTCAGCGTCCGGAGCGCGGGCGGAGAGACCCCCTGGTGTCGGGGTTGAGGAAGGCCCAACGGGATAAGAAGGTCCCTGGGAGACAGTGGAGGAACCGACTCCAACATAAGAGCCCGGAAGAGTCATCCACAGGGTTCTGACGGGTTACCAGTGCTGGAGTGGATGAAGAAAAGAGCACATCCAGGGGACCCACTTCCCCTCTGTCCTGGGTAGAGGATCAAGCACACGAGGTTCCACCAGCAAGGTGGAAGACTCCCAGTCAGGGAAACCTGATGGGAGGGCTGTCACTGAGAGGTCAGCGAGCCCAGCCAGACGCCAGGTGTGTCAGCGCCAACCCCAGACAGGTGAGCTTCAACCAGGCGGACGCCAGAGTCCCCTGCGCCTGACTTATCGGTCGGTAGAGAATGAGCTGGCAGGTGGGGAGAAGCCCCAACAGGCTTATTGGCTGATGTCCAGCAGGTTCCTCTGGGTGAGAACCTGACTTAGAAACATAGAAGTTGACGGCAGATAAGGACCGCAAGGCCCATCCAGTCTGCCCATTTTTTCTACCTTATGAATATGCCATAGGCCTGTACTCTGTCAATGGCCTATCTATTCATACTCATCTTTATTGCTCCCTTATACTTATCCCATGCCTGTTTGAAGTCCTGCACTGCATTCATATCCACCACTTCCTGAGGTAGGCCATTCCATGCATCCACCACCCTTTCTGTGAAAAGAACTTCCTCACATTACTCCTTAATTGGCCTCTCTCTAATCTCATACTGTGTCCTCTTGTCCTGCTATTTTTCTTATATTGAAACAGACTCTTCACCTCGTTAATGCCCTTAAGATGTTTAAATGTTTCAATCATATCACTCTCTCCCTCCTTTGCTCTAAGGTATACATATTGAGCTCCGTTAATCTGTCCTCATATGTTTTCTGATGCAGTCCCTGCACCATTTTGGTTGCCCTTCTCTGGACTGCCCCATTTTGTTAATGTCCTTGTGCAGGTGCGGCCTCCAGTACTGCACACAGTACCCCAGATGGGGACGAACAAGTGTCTTGTAAAAGGATTATTACCTCCCTCTTATGGCTTCAGTATACCCTTGCAAATACACCCCAATATTCCTCTAGCCTTACCTACTGCTTTAGTGGTCTGCTTGGATGATTTTAGATCATCTGTGATGTTGATGTTGAAATCTGTTTCTTCCCTTGTGATTGCAAGCAACTCCCTCCCAACCTATAGGTGGCTTCAGGTTTTCTTCCCAGTTGGGTTTCAAATGAGTTAAGACATGTCTAAGCAATAGAAGCCAGAGAGTTTGTATAAAGGGGAATTCTCAGACCAGGTTAGAGCGACTAGTGGTATCCCACAGGGCTCTGTATTGGGACCCTGCTTATTTAATTTATATACATATCATCAATGCAGGTTGACATAGGGGTCTGGCTCTCAAAATTGTAGATGACACCAGAATAGGCTGTCCAATAAACAATGAGGAAGATTAGCTCATTTTACAGACTGCCTTACACAACCTTGAGCAATGGGCCACCCAAAAACAATCTATCTTTAATATCAATAAGTGCACGGTTATGCATTTGGGAAAATAATAAGCAGCTTCAATATACCTTGGGAGGTACTGTATTAAAGACTGTAATGGAAGAAAGAGATTTGGGGATTATTATCAGCGGTGATTTTAGTTTTAGCATGCCATGCAATAAAGCTATAAAAAGACTAGTAGTATAACTCATTGTATACACAAACACATCAAATGTAGGGATAGAGAGGTGATGTTGCCTTGTACACTGCATTGGTGTGCCCCATGTGGATTATTGTACGCAGTTTTGGGCACCTTACAAAAGGGGGGCATTGGAATGATGGAGAGGGTGCAGAGGAGGGCTACCAAGAGAATTAGAGGGACTGAGGGCAAAGCTTGCGCAGCGGCCACAGTTTTGGATCTTTACTCACTGGAATAATGTAGAATGAGTGGTCTATGGGATCTCTTGGTTTGACACATAGGGTACAATCATACAAAACCAGAGCCCATCGCTACCTATACGTGGACGATGCAGTCATTTTCTCCTCCAGCCCTGACCCTAAGGGTGCCAGAAGATGGTAAAAGCTGAGGTGGCAGAGAATCAAAAGGGCACTTATGAGGGTACAAATGGCACTTTTCTGTACTAGTTTTTGCCATACAGAAATAAAAGTGGAGTGGCTACCGCCTTCCACCACCCCCTGGTTCCGCACCTATGCCTGACCCTATACAACTCCACCTCCCTTCAGTCCTCATTCAGCTGCACTGAAAACTGGTTCACTGCACAATGCCTTATCCTCAACTACAACAAAACCAAAGTTATTCTATTCTCTCACCTGCAGAACACTAGAAAGATGATATGCCCACAAGTTCTAACCTCTAACGACACCCCTCTGGAGCAGGTGGACTCCTTTAAATACCTGGGCATCACATTGGACCCAAGTCTTAACTTCCACGAACACATCCACCAACTATTCAAGGGCCTTACATAGGATGGGGCTTCTGCACTGTTTCAAGCACTGCCTCACCCCTGATGCCCCAGGCTCACTGTCACCTCCTCGGTCCTCTCCCTGCTAGATTATGGCCTATTGATATATGGGGCAAAGCACTTCATCCCTAGCTAGACTTCATATCTCCCTAAACAAAGCCAGCCATCTTGTTTTAGGATGTGACAATCTTACACACACCTGCTAACTTTATAGTGCTACCAATTGGCTTAATCTAGACAACAGAATTTGGTTCCACACCCGTCTGATGGCTAAAAAATCAAGCTAGGCCTCTCCCTTCTGGACTGCCCCTTAATCCTCCCAAACCCCAAGGTCAAGTGTACCTGTAGCTCAGCCCACCATCTCTTCTCTATTCCCTCCAGCCGCATTCTCTCAATTTCAAAGGTCTTTCAGCTTTAGGGCCCGTGTGGATGAACAGCCTTCCCTCCACCTTGGCGAATGAACAAAGACTAGGACAATTTAAAATCCTACTTAGGGCTCACCTCCTATCCTCCAATAAAACTGTAACTGATTCCCTGTCCTCCACCTCCTCCTTAATATATGACAATGGCCACTGGCCTGTCTCTTCTCTTAATGACCATCCACTGTTGCTCATGACTACGCTATATGTGTACAATGTAATTTACTTAATAAGTAACCTAGTATTTCAAATGTTAGCTTGACTGATTCTTTGTAAACAATCTGTCTCTGAGCTCACTTGCTGTAATGTCTGTTGGTATACAATCTATGTGATGTGGAACCTTTGTAAATAAGTCTGTGACTCAAAGGTACTCTCTGAATATGTATAAATAAATAAATACCATTTGATAAAAGAAAGCCATAGAAAAATAAAAGAAATTTTGGCTGAACAATAGAGTGACTGAGATTTGGAATTCACTGCCTTGTGAAGTGGTTGAGTGTAAAACAATGATAGAATTCAAAACAAAGCTTGATAATTTTCTCATTAGTAGGGATATTAAAGGATATACATAACTAATGATTGACGAGCTTATGGACTTATGTCTTCTAATGTCTCAAAATCTATGAAATATATGTGCATGATCTTGCACTTCTTGTGTTAAACCCCATTTGCCACTCTTTCAACCATTTTGCCAGTTTATCCAGATCTCTTCTCATTCTGCCCACCCCATCTGGATCATCTACTCTGTTGCAGATCTTGGTGTCATCTGCAAACAAACAAACCTTACCCTCCAGTCCATCTGCAATGTTACTGATGAAGATATTGAAGAGGACTGGCCCCAGGACTGATCCCTGAGGTACCTCACTTATAACTTGCATCTATTCTGCCTGTATATCATGTACCACCACTCGGTTTTCTGCTCGTCATCCAGTTTGCCACCCTGTTGACCAACTTCTGACCCACTCCAAACCTACCCAGCTTATTATTCAATCTTCTATGTGGAACAGTATTGAAAGATTTGCTGAAGTCAAGGTAGATGACATCAACTGCTTCCCTTTCCTTTAGGAGTGCCTCCATAATCTTGCCCACTATTGAGGTAAGACTAACTGGTCTGTAGTTCCCTGCCTCCTCCCTGCTACCAGTCTTGTGGAGCAGGATCACATGAGCCCTTCCCCAGTCTTCTGGGACCTCTCCTGTGCTCAGAGACTCACTAAACAGTTCTGATAATGGCTCTGCTAGTTCCACCCTTAGCTCCTTTAGTACCCTGGGATGTATGCCATTAGGTCCCATTGCCTTATCCACCCTGAGCTTAGCAAGTTCTTGTAGGACCCTTTCTTTTGTAAAGGGACTAGTGACACCTCCCTCCCACTGTGTCCATGGTGCTGAGCTGTGGGCCTGCCCTACCTTTTCCTCAGTAAATACTGAGCAGAAGTATCTATTTAGGATAGATGCTTTTCCTTGGTCCTCCTCACACTCCCCTTATCCCCTTTGATCTTAGCAATACCCCTCTGGACTTTCTCCTTTCACTAATGTATCTATAGAAAGCCTTGTCACCTTCTTTTACTGTTCCTGTTAGTGTTTCCTCGGTTTGGGCCTTTGCCTGCCTTACTGCCTTCCCTGGTTCCCTTAGGAAGTTTGCACTCCCTATCTTTGTGCCACTCATGCTCCTTATTTGTTTATTTAGTAATTTGATACAACCTTGAGTATACACTTTTTACAAATGTTCCACATGCCAGGATGTAGAACAGTAGAGACATAACAAAACTTGATAGTTAACACAAAACATAAGATTGTAATGTAATGCAGAAAATAGATAAATAATACATTTGAGTAACCCAGACAACTGAAAGTAACCAGTGAGAGGAGATTCCCAATTAGCAATGTTTGTCATAGCTGCCCAGGGGACCTGTCAAGGTAGAGTATCAGAAAGGGTAGGAGAAAGATAGGGAGAGAGCGCAAACAAGGTTTCCCAATTAGCAATGTATGGCATAGCTGCTCTCAGGGGGCCTGTCAAGGTAGAGTATCAGAAAGGGTAGGAAAAGAAAGGGGAAGAGTGTGAATGAGGGTAGATTAGAAAGAGAGAGAGAAAGAGGAGGAGAGAGGAGAGAGAGAGAGAGAGAAAAAAAGGGTTTGGGAGAAGGAGAATATTTAGTGGGAACAGTGGGTGGAATGGGGAGGTGGTGTTGGGGAGTATGGTGGAGCTAGAGAGGGTGGGTGGCAAGGGATGGCAGGTGGGGTCCAGGGTAGGTAAACAGGAGGAAAGCTCAAGCAGATGAGGGGGTAACCTGGTTGAGAATATGGACTCAGGTAAGGGAGTCAGAGGTGTTTAAGAGGGGTATCCAGGTTGAAGATATGGATTCAGGTAAGGCAGTCGAGGCGTTTTAGTTCAGCAGGTACTGCTTCAGTTCTCTTTAAAGGACCGAACATTTGCTGTATTAAGAGCTACAGCAGGGATCTCATTTAGCCATAGTGGAGCTTGGTACATGAAGGACCTTTACTCCTAGGAAGTTCTATGAAATGGGACATCAAGCTGTGTTGTCACTTTTCTTCATGTGTTGTATTTGGAGCTTATGTCCTTTACCAGGTCTGCAATGCAGGTAGGGGTTTGGGAGAGCATGGCCTTCCTCCCTAGCAGGCAAGTTTTGTATCTGATTCTGGAATGAAGTAGTAGTATGTGGGCCAGACCATACAGGGTACAAGTCTGCATGAAGTAGTCAACATTAAGCAATAGTCTGCAAGCCTTGTTAAGGGCAGTAGCAACCCTTTTGAGGGCCATATCAGTGGCAGCACCATAAACCACCAGCCCATAGTCGACCAGGGAGAGGACAGAGCTGGAGACTGAGAGCTGGAGGGCTTCAGCAGTTAGGTTTTCTTGTGCCTAAACAGGATCCCTAATTTAGTGTTCACAGCTTTCACCACCATGTCAATGTGCTAAACATACGAGAGGGTATCATCCACAATGACACCCAGGTACTTGAAGGAGTGAACTTGTTCCAGTGGAGCAAGTCAGGTGACTTGTGATTGTTAGTTCTGGGCTTTTCCTTTTTAGTTGGGAGTTAGAGAGGATCATCGCCTTGGTTTTTTGTAGTTTAGTAGCAACCTTTGGAAGTAGAACCAGGTCTCCTGTTGCTGGAAGGATGATTGTAGCTGCCTGTAGGTGCTCTTTGCAAGAGTAACAGCTAAGTAGGACAGCATCATCAGCGTATAGAATACTTTTGTTAGTACATGCATTGGGTAGATCATTCAGGAACATGCTGAAGAGCAGTGGACCGAGGATGGACCCTTGAGGCACCCCTAGCGAGACTTCCTTGGATGCAGATACAGAGTGACCTATCTTGACCCTTTGAGTCCAGGAGGTTAGGTAGTCCTGGAACCATAGAGCAGCATTTGGGAAACACCAAGGGCATGCAGTTGAGACAAGACAATCTTTGAGACAGTTTTCCACGTTACTTAGGATATAAATTGAGCCTTAGTAAGGGGCATCTACTTTGTGTATTACTATTAATATGGAGTGGTGATATTGAACAGAATCCAGGACCAAATGAAAATAAAGGATTGTCCATAGTACATGAAAATGTTAGAAGCTTAACTAAAAAATTGATGACTATCGGGTCTGGGCTAAGGAAACCAAATATGATATAATAGCATTATCAGAAACCTGGCTTCATGGAAATATACAAGATGAGGAAATTCAGCTAATGGACTATAAGGTAATTAGGAAGGATAGAGGGAAAAAGGTGGTGGGGTTCTGTTGTATATTAAAACAGTTTAGGCTCATTTCAAACGTTATTAGCAACTAATCATGAGGGGTAGATGGTTTAATGATAAAAATTGGTTCACTGAGGTTAGTTGTAGGAGTGTTTTATGCCCTCCAAAGACAAAAGTAAAAACATTTGATTCTTTAGCAGAGATCATTTTGGATAAGATAGGAGATCAGCAGGTTTTGATAACAGGTGATTTTAATTCAAATTGGTGCAACCAGGGGTGCAAAATTAAGAGAAAGTTTTGCAACTTTGGGATTGGATCAAATAATACAAAATCCAACCAGATCCACTAATAATCAATCTTGGGCTCTTTATTAGATCTGATATTTGTATCACAAGGATACAGGTTTTGACACAGAAAATATTACCTTTGAATTTGAGTGATCATAATCCAATAGCATGTGTAGTTAATATAAATAAAACAACGAACATAAATAAAACCACATATTGGGTAAGAGATTATACTAGGTTTAATGAGTTAAAATATAGGAATTCTCTAATAAAACAAAATTGGGAAAGGATCTTTCTCATTCCAGATATTGAATTAGCTCTTCAAGAGATTAATGAAATAATGTTGTCATGTATACAGCAACATGCACCAAAAGTAAAGAAGTTAATTAAAGATAACCAATACCTTGGATAACAAATAAATTGATAAAACAACTAAGAATAAGAGATAGAGTATGGAAAAAGCTAGAAGGAATAAGGAAATTGAGACTTGGGAAAAATTTAAATATTGAGGGATAAATGTAAAAAGACATAAAGAGAGCTAAAGTACATTATTATTTGACTAAGTTAATAAGGCAAGGGATCCAAAAGTTTTGGAGGCAAATCTCTAATTTAAAAGATCCCATAAAACAAAGACAAAAGATCAGTCTAAGTCAAGGAGAAAGTTTGATAAAAGATCAAGAAGGAGTTGCAAATTATTTTAATGCATACTTCATTGATCTGCCTGATTTAAATATTCCTAAGTTAATTAAAAGGACATCTGAAATTTCCTTGGACAAATTAAAAAGAAATAAAGAAACAATAAATAAGATTGATCTTGGATTTAAATTCAAATTTAAAGAGGTAATGGTAAACTAAGTAGAAAAGGAATTGAGAAACTTGAATGTCTCAAAATCTGGAGGTCTAGATGAAATTGATGCTACATTTTTAAGATATGGAGCCACATTATTGCTCCAGTTGTTACATATTTATTTAATTGGAGTATACAATGTTCTGTGGTCCCAAAGGTATGGAAAATAAGTAAAATAATACCAATCTTTAAAGGAGGGAAAGTACATTGGTATCGAATTATAGACCAATTGCCATATTGCCCATATTGTCTAAAATTCTGGAAAAATTAGTTCATACACAATTGACGGAGTATCTAGAAGATAATGAACTAATGACTAGTTACCAACATGGATTTCGAAGGAAGTCAACAAGCACGGCCTTGCTTGATTTTAATGATTTGGTAACAACATCATTGAATCGGTAAATGTACAGGGCCGTGTTTGTTGACTTAAGTAAGGCATTTGATTTGGTTCAACACTAATTATTGTTGCTTGATCTGTTTGAATTGGGTATTCAAGATGAAACATTAGCGTGGGTTAAATCATATCTATCTGATCAAGACAATGTGTTGTTTTGGGAGAAATTGCCTCAGATCAAGGTAAAGTTTTCGAGGTGTCCCACAAGGTTCTATTTTGGCCCCTCTTATTTAATGTTTATGTGAATAACCTTCCAAGGCAAATAGAAAACTGTGATGTCAGAATGGTACACAGATGATACTGTAATAGTTGCATCTGCTGATAATATGGATCAATTAATACATAAACTTCAACAGGATATAACTTATTACAGACCTGGTTTAATAACCATGGTCTGTTATTAAATCAAAAAACTCAAAGTATGGTATTTGAGAGGTCGAAAAATAGAGGAAATTTGAACTTAATTTGGCAGGAATAAACAGATTACAGTAGTTGATACTTATAGATATCTGGGGGTACAGATTGATTGTGGTTTACAATATTCAGAACATGTTAGTATACAAGTGAGAAAGGTAACTCAAAAATTAGGGTATTAAGAAGAGTAGCAGGGAGCCTGACAAAGAAGGTAAGGGAGAAGGTGGTTGGGCAGCTATTAATCCCAGTTTTAGAATATGGGTCTATACTTATATGCATTCTGGCATTACAGTATTAAATAAAGTAAATCAGATTTATTATAAAATGAGTAAATTTATAACAAGAAGAAGTAATGGTGTGCATCATTGTGATCTATATAAAAAATTAAATTGGTTAGACCCAAACAGAGAAGGGTCTATATTTGGTATAAACAGTGTTATCAAATTTTGAAAGATGAACCTAGACATTGTTTTGGTTGACTACATTATTTTTAAAGATGATAGGATATTAACTATGCAGACAAGATCCTTTGGTAAAGAAATCCCCATGACTAGATCTCAGAATAGGTATGGAAACGAAATGCTCCAGAATACAGTAGCTTATTATTGGAATAAATTGCCCATAGATTGAAGGTAATTACAAATTCATCCGTATTTAATAAAAAATTAAGGGCATACTTGCAATTATCATGTACCTGTTTTAAGTAAAATATTTAAATGTATTGTGAAGTGATGTTTTGTATAATTGTATGTTATTTATTACCAGGACTTTGTTGAAAACGGACTGATGTCCCAACAAATGTGTTTCCGTATAAAATAACATTTTACAAACAAACAAGAGGAGGGTGGCAGACTGTGTTGAATGCCTTTGTTAGGTCAATGAAGATGGACCCAACCAGTTTTCCCTCATCCAATGCCTTATGGATATATTCAGTGACATCCACCAGTGCAGTGTCCATCCTGTGGAGTTTCCTAAAGCCATGCTGCTGGGGATATTGCAACTGGTATTTGTGAATATAGTCAGTAAATTGATCTTCCACAATCATTACCAGTGCTTTAGAGAAGGAGGAGAGGATAGAGATGGGCCTATAGTTTGTGTCAGTGACCTATCGCCTCCTCATGCACAGGGGTCACCAGCGCTTGTTTCTAAGGAGAAGGGAATTTGGTGAGCTGAGGGATTTATTGAAAATCATAGTGATGGGAGTGATAACTTCGTTGATTGCCAGTGCCAGCAGTTTCATGTCAATGTTGTCAAACCCTTATACTTTCTGAAGGCCAGCCTTTGGCTCTGACCTTTCTACTACTGTTTTTGAGAACCAAAGTGGTTTCCTTCTTCTTTCGCTTCTTGCTTTCTCTCTAACACAGTGGGATGTTGCTTCAAGTATTGCATCCTTAATGCTTGCCCACTTTGCCTGTATCCCCACACCTGTATTCCTTCTTGCCAGGGCTAGCTTAACTCTCTTGGCCATTTTATCAAAGTCAGCTCCTCTGAAGTCCCATATTTTGCCTTGGAATGGGATGATTTAGTTCTATTGGCCAAATTGAACCATACTAAGTGATGGTCACTGACCCCAGGTGACCTTCTACCTGGAGATCTGTGATCCTTTCCTGTTAGTCAGTACTAGATGTAGGACAGCCCTCTCTTTGTGGGTTTGGTACTTTGGTACTTTGGTAGTATGGGACAAAGAGGCAGTTTGCCCATCGTGATTTGTCCTCCACATATGTGGATCATTGAGTACATCCCTGATTGGCTAACCATTTGTCCAATTTATTTTTGAAAGTTAAAATGTTGGGTGAGTCAACTATTTCCTGAGGTAATCTATTCCATATTTTAGGTGCTCTTATAGTGAAGTAGTTCATTATTTTGTTTGTTTTTGCTTTCATAATCTCCAATTGTTTATTGTGTAATCTTGCAACTATTTTTCTAGTAGAATATTTTAGGCCACAGTTTGCATCTGTTCTGTGTGTTTTGTGATATTGAATAGTAATAACAAATCCTCTGAGTCTTCTTTGGGATAATGAATGTAAACCTGTTTGTTCTAGTCTAGTGGTGTAATCAAGTTTGGAAAGATAAGGTATTAATTTTGTTGCTTTATGTTGGATACTTTCGATTTTATTAATATCAGAAATTAAATAAGGATTCCAAAAGGGGAACAGTAATCCAGGTATGGTCTGACATGGGATCTATAGAGTGGAAGTAGACACTGTTCAGTTTTGTTTATAAATGTTTTATTGATCCTTCTGAGGGTGACTTTTGCTTGATTGGCTATCTTAGTACAGTGCGATGTGGAAGACAAGTTGTTATTAACTAAGACGCCTAAATCTTTTTCTACTGAAGAAATTTTAATAGCCAAATTGTTTAAATAGTAAGTTTGCAGTGGATTATTTTTTCCCAGATGGAGGGTTGCGCATTTAGAGACATTGAAGCACATTTCATTTATAGATGCCCATTGTTCGATTAGCAGCAATTCTGCTTGTAACCCTGAGTCCTTGGTTCACTAATAGCTTTACCCCATTTTGGTGTCATTGGCAAACTTCACCATTTTGTTATTATTAGGTATGTACATGTCCCCTATGAAGAGATTAAAGAGAACAGGCCCCAGCACAGAACCCTGGGGAACCCTGCTACACTCCCTTTCTCTGACATTACATTGTTAACCCTGACTCGCTGAGTTCTGTTATTCAGCCACTGATTTATCCAGGAAGTTAATATAGGTGACAATCCTATTTTAATAAGTTTTTAATCAGTAATGAATGGGAAACTTTATCGAATGCTTTGCTGTAATCAAGTAATATGACGTCCCATTGGTGTATTGTTGTCTAAATGATAGCTGATACTGATATGTTCATAGAAAGAAATAAGATTAGTTTACAAGAGAAACCATGTTTGAACCCATGCTGATATAAATCAGTTATTTTTAATATTTCTAGTTCATGCTCTATTTTGGTCTTAATGATTTTTCCATAAGTTTGCATGGGATGGATGTCAAACTTATGGGTCTGTAATTTTCAGTTTTTGATTGAGAACCTTTTTGAAATTGGTTTTACTATTGCAGTGCGCATTCATTTGGCACTGATGATTCATTCAGTGATTTGTTGAATATATTTTTAATGGATGGATAATTTCGTCTATTGTTTCTATTAGGAATCTAGAGCTGATTCCATCAAGTCCTGGACTTGTATGTTTTTGAGAGTGTTGATTGCATTTTTATGTAATCTGCAGAAATCTTTTCTGTATTTGTATCAATGATAGAGGGAATAGTAATGGTATCTGATTTATGTGTATAGACAGTAGAAAGTAATTATTAAGTTCAGTAGCTGTTTCTGTGTCAGAAGTAATGGTTTGTGAGTTTACTACCAGGCCCAATTTGGTTGTTACAGTTCTTTTTCTTGTTTAAGTAGGAATATAAAGCTTTATGGGAGTCTTTGTGTGAGCTATCTTGAATTCAGATTACGCTTTGCTATTTTTATATGTTTTTAAGTTTTTAACTGTTTGCCTGTAGGACATTAGTAATTTATCTGTATTAGATAATGTTGTCTTTTTAAGCTTGGAGAAAAGTTTCTTCTTACGAGATATTAAGGTTTTATATGTTTATTAAACCACTGGGAATTTTTCCTTTATTATTATACTTAAGTCTCTCAGGAATATGTTTTTGTCAAGTTTTAGTATCTTTTGTTTTACTGTTTCCATACTTCATTTGTTTTTAAAGGATAAAATGTTCCCATTTGGTTGTTCCCAGCTCTTGCTTGATAAGGGTAAAGTTTGCTTTATGATATTGTTTTACTTTAATGTTGTTTATTTTTGGTTGTGAAGGTAGCTGGATAGAAAAGTATGTTGTCCTATGATCACTATTTCCAATTGGCGCAATATTGTTATATCAGATATTGGGTTGTTGTACCAGTTGTTTGAGGCCCTCCTTGCAGGGCATCCACTATGTGTCTAGTTCTGGCAGATGTTCCTGCTGGTATTGGTCAGTCTGTATCTGGCATGTTGAAGTCTCCCATTATCAGAACCTCCTCTTTCGCTGTCATGTTTTGTATATCTTTAACAGTAATGTGTCTATGTCCTCTCCCTAATCTGAGGCCTGTAGACAACCCCAGTTTGTATGGCTGTCCCATTTCCTGTTTCCAGGGTGAGTCACAGTTCTTCTGGCTCCTTATGTGTATTCTGAATTTCTGTAGCTTTGATATTTTCATTGACATAAAGGGCCACGCCACTCCTTTTGCACCTCGGTCTCTTCTGAACAGTACATAGCCGGGTACTGAAGTCTCCCAAGTGTGGTTACAGAACCATGTCTCTAATAACTATTATGTCCAGTTTAGCCTCTGTCATTGTTGCCTGCAGGTCTGGGATCTTGTTTCCAGAATGTGAGCATTTGTGTATATGATTTTCCATTGGCCAGATTTCGTGTGTTAGTTGTTGGAGCGAGGTCCGGCATTTTCCGTGTGTTGTATGGGAAGCCAGACCTTTTTCCTTACCTGGTGATTCAAATGAACTACAAACATGCTGAACTCCTGTTTGATCACTAGCTGAGGGGGAGGGTGTTCTTTCCATTCGACGATCGGGTGCTACACTCCTCTCATCATTTGCTAGTTTAAATATTCTGCAAAGATGTCAAACTTCTGCCCCAATGCATTGACTCTCTTTAGTCAGATGCAGTCCATCAAATTTAAAGAACTTTTGCTCCCAAAACTGTTGCCAGTTAACTACAAATTTGTGTCCTTTTTCCGCACCAGTCCTGAGCCACATGTTTAGCTCCCCTATCTCCCATTCTTTGACCTTCCATCCATCTGCCCCCTCTCCCAGACTGGCAAGATCTCAGGAAGGAGATGCCGATGAAATGGATGACAGTTTGTCACCCAGCCTGGTCAGGTGTTCCTTGGTCTCCACAACTGATCAGCTGGTGAGTTCATTAGTCCTTATGTGTACCAGGACGTCAATGTTTTCTCCTGCTTCCGCACGATTTTAGCAATGTGGTCAGTGTCTCTCACACTGATGTACCTGGGAGACATCTGACCATTACCCCGCTGGAGGTAGGTATTAACTCCCCGAATCATGGAGTCTCCTATGATCAGAAGTGTTTTGGATTTTCTTTTGCTTTTTGCTTTGGTCCCTGTTTTGGGTGAGTTTTGTTGTGTTAGCTTCTGTGCTGCAGTGTCCAGCTCTGCAGTGTCCTCTGCCCTTTGTTTGATTTTGGAGATAGAGGCAGATACCTGTTTGCAGTGTTTATATGGTTTGTGGAGGTAATATGTTGGAGAGCACAGAGTGATAGGGCACCGATTGGCCCCTCCTAACCACCTGCCAACCTGCCAGACCAACTACCCTGTGCGGTCAAGGTGCTTCAGTTGGATGTTGGGGAAATGGCGGGCGTTCTTGTAATATATTTCCTCCTGAATATGTGATTTGAGGCACACAACTCTGCCCATGCTGCCTGGAGCTGAGCCCTTGGATCTCAATGGTCCAGCTTGTAGGACAGTGTCCTAAATCCTGTATAACTGCCCTTTTCAAAAGTGTCTCACAGTACCTGCAGTTAATAATATCCATTCCAGATGAGTTGCTGGGTTTATAACCTGGTCAGAGTAATTAGAAGGAGGAAAATGAAAGCAAAAGTTTGATTTTGTGTTTTGTTTGTTTGTTTTGTATAACTTGTTATATCAAGTTAAATTACTTGTGCCCCTGTATGAGGTCACCGTGTGGCTACCCTCTGATCCTCCCTTCCTGCTTTGCTACAGGAAATGTCATGACTGTGCTACTCTATAAAAGGAGTGTACCATGGGTGGTTGGGGATGGGTTGGGTGACCGGCCCTTCCCCGCCGAAAAAGAACCACAGATGAAAGATACAAGGACGTAAGAGCAGAAACAATCAGCCAACAACAAAAGCCTATAGCCCTGAAAGCTTATCCTAATGATAGAAAAACTGTAACACCTGTAAAGCACCACCTGTAATAATTTCACAGAAGATATACCCTGTAAAAAACACTTTGCTACATAGAAAAATAAAGCAGTAACAGAAGATATACCTTTCAAAAGACAATTTGAATCAGAGAAGATAGCAGTAATCTGTAAGCACAAACCTGTAGGCACACCTTGTAATAATGCAGCAGAAAGTATACCCTGCAACAACAATTTGAATCAGAGAAAAATAAAGCAGTAAAATGTTAGCAACAAACAGTAACAACCCCTGTGAGTACAAAAGAAAATAGTAACTCACAGTAAATCTGCCTAGCCAAGAGAAGCCTTAATCTTTTCCTTGCTCTGATAAGGTTCCTTGCTCTGTCCTTACCAGCAACCTAGAAAAAAGAGCTCAGGTGAAGCTAGGTGCCTTTGCCAGCAAACCCTAGTCTTTCACCTCTTACCAGGAATGGGGCTCCAGAAGAACCGAGTCCAACTTACCAGTGTTGACTGGGCATCCACAGGAGGTCCCGTGGGTGGCTAATCAGTCAAGGATACTGCTTGGAGCCCATCTTAATGGGCTTAAGAGAAGAGGTGGTTCTGATAGAACTGGACGACGAGGCTTGGACAGTTACCAGGGAGGCGGTGGAGCTGTTTTGTCCGCAGGCTTGAGCCTGGTGGCCTTACTGGTCAAGGGCTACTCGGTCCTCCAGTCACTCCTGCTCCCGGTGCTTCTCTGTCTTTCTTCTTCTTTTGGCCTGAAGAAGGGGAAGAAGCGGAGTCCCTCAGCTTCTGCAGCTCTTGCTCTAAGGTGGCCATCCTGGACTTCAAAGATGGGCTTATAGGGCCTGCTGCCTGTGTTTGTGTGTGTGGCCTGTTTGAAGGGCTTGCAATCCAGGCAGACCTCAATGTCATGGGCCTGGCCTAGACAGAAGAGGCAGAGCTTATGACTGTCTTTGTGAGGGATCTGTGCGCCAGACTTTTACAACTTCTTCTTGGTCTTCAGAGTATTTGGAGAAGACATAAAATAATGAAGAATGAACTATAATCGAAGAAAAGGAATAGCAAAATGGTGATCAACTAGAGCAGCATTCACCATGAGGTCCTTGTGCAGGTTGATGACGGAAAGAACTTGAAGGCGGTCATGGGGACCACCCACTTATAGGATCACACTGACGTCAGTCACATGACATCAGGTGGGTGGTCCCCGCAAGACATTGCTAGCAAAAGTTTGCTGTGCGGTCCTGACGCCAGAGGACACTGTCCTACATGTTATGACCTACTGCAGGAACCCTCTCAGTAAGATCTTTATTTATTTATATTGTGGGGAGCACAGATTTTTAATGGCTTAAATATTTCGTAGATAGGCAGAGAACAAGTGTCAGAACATCTCCTGTATAGTGTGGGAACATTCTTTTTAGTATCAGTTTTACAGTTTTATTTTTTATGAGGAAACACACCACATATAGATGCACTGCATCATGGGTATGCAAATACCTAATTGCCTGGTATTGCATAACACACTACAGTGATACCAGACAATTGTTTGCATACCCACGATGCAGTGCTTTACACTGGGGTGTTTTCTCAAAAAAAAAATAAAACTGTACAACTGATAGTATAAAACTGTTGTCCCTACACACAAAAGGATGCTCCAACACTTTTCTCTGCCTAATAGCCATCAACACGTGATCATTTTGGTCCCCACAGTATTAATAAATAAGAGCCATTGTATAATAGCAATAATGCACTCCAGAGTGTGGGTTGTGCTGAGATAACCTCACTTCTGAGTTGTTGGATGCACTCAGCTTTGTGCACAGCCAACCCCGGTGTGAGGTTATCTCAGCACAACCCACGCTCTGTCATGCATTACTGCTCAAGTAGTTTCCATATTCACCGCTATCATTAGTGGTGAAGCTGAAATAGTGTGCAGTCAATCAGGGTGCCATATTCGGATAAGCAGTGTGCCCTGTCCAGTGCATCTTGGCTGTGTGAATAAGGGTCCATGTTAGTGCCATGCAAAGTGACTATGGGTGGCTATAACATAGCCCTGTAGGAAATGACTCCCAGGAGCAAAGGGAGACAGCATGTCTGAAATGGATTAGTCCCTTGCTGCTGGTAGCCAATTCAGTATATGACATGCTAGCTGCCAAGTAGCCATTTGCATGTTATTATGTGGCCATTAGCAGCTTAGCATAATGCCACCATGCATGAATGTGTACAGGCATTGTGCAGAGCCTCCACTGCCCCCCTCCTCCCGCCCAGTCCCACAATAGTTGACAGACAGCATGAGCTGTCATTCCCTGGCAGTCTAATGGTCCCTCCCCCATGCCCTTCCATATATTGTATGATATATTCCTCCAGTCTCCGGTAATCTAGAGGTCCCTGCCCCTGTGACCTTCTGGATATTGTAAATATATATTCATATATTCCTGCTGTCCCTGGTAGTCTAGTAGGCCCTCCCACATGGGCACTGATACAACTTCCATCCCATCTTTATCAGTACCCATCACCCACATACTGTCCGTACTCAGCTCTCAATCCAAATGTTAAATATTGCTGTTCTCCACCGAGGATGGGTGACTTGCACAGACCCTCCTCTCGCCACCTCAGCTGGAGCGCCATGTGCATGACAGGGAGAGAGTGCCTATATGCCTTAGAATACTAGTGTGTGGGAGACAATGAGGCAAGGGAGTGAGGATTGGAGATGACAGAGGTGGTGGCCCAGGACCTCCCCTGGTCATCTAGAGAGGTAAGAGTTTATTTTAAAGAGTTTTTTTTTTGACATTTGTGGCACTAATCAAAAATACCCGAGTATCTGGGGTTGCAAGTATTTTGGAAAAAGTAGTGGCACAACTTTAAGCTGTTGCAACACTTTCCCTGTCTGCAGAGAGGGGAAATAAAAATCAAGAAGTGTATTTCATTAGAGAGGACATCAACAGCTGATGTTTTGACTGGCATGACACAGTCTTGCAATATGGATGACAGCATGCAGTAGGACCTCAGTATGTTCAGTACAATCAGACACCCCCGCCCGGTGAAGAAAACTCCAGGAAATTTCATTAGAAGTCATATGAGTTGCAGCAACTGCGTAAAACAGCATGTAATTTGCACAGCAGTTGGGCCAAAGGCTACAGCACTTCAAAACATAGAACAAAACACACACACTTAACTGTGGATGTGATGACTGCTGTGGGGAGTCCCATGTACTGCAGGGGTGAATACAAATCAGAATCATTTCAGTGTAGCGTTGATGAACCTCACACGGTTTATGCAGAGTAATATAAGGCTCCATCCTGTGACTGTGTCAGGGATCTACCCAGAGTGCTTTTAAAGTAGCAATACTTGTTAGCGGCAAGAAATGTCATTGTTTAACTTTTAACATGAACATATTTTTGACATCATTAGATTTGTCACCAGAATCTTTTATTTCTTTCAGATGATTTTAAAGCAGTATTTTTTTTTTTACTAATTTTATAATTAATGACTCAAGAAATTAAAGATGGCCGTCACTAGCCACTTTTAAACCCTCCTTCCCTTGAAGTTACTTTCTGACTTTACAGTACATTCTGGATTCATGCTGTAGATGTATTGGGAGGGTGCTGGTACACATTTCTTATGGTAAACCGCACAGAACAGCACCAAAATGCTTAATTTGTTGATACTGGACATAGCCAGAGCAGAAACATTTGAAAATTTCAATATCGCATATCTCAGTTCATGAGTGATGTGCAGTGAACAAAAATATAAATATATTGATGTTTCTTATTTTTCAGTCTAAATTTTTTCCCTCCTGGGCACACCGGGAGGAGCTCCACCTCAGACCACCAGCCCGCAAGCCGACCAACCCCAATTCACCTTGAGACCTCCCATGGCTAACCCCCCATGTCAGGGCCAGGAAGGGAGCTTACTTCCTTCGAGCACAATCCAAATCTGGGGAGGCGGCAGCAGAGGACCCGGCGGGACAGGGCGAGGCTTCAAGGAGCCCCCGCCACCATTTTCTGTTTTTCTGGTGACTCCTCCTTCCCAATGTGCAGCATGGTCACGACGCGGTGGGGCATGCACATGCCACGCTTTGCTGGCTGCCTGCCTTCCCAGCCTGTGCCACCCCCAGCCCCATCAGAGGGTGACCAACAGGTGGGACAACAATCCTCCCTCCCTCCCAAGACAGGAAAGCAGTCCTCCGAATGCTCAATCCTATCTTGCCCCTGCTGATCCCCGATGGCCCAGGCTAGTTCCCAAACCCGGTCGTTGGCATGGCGCAAGGTGTGGCATCCAGCGCCTCAACCTCCAGTGCCACTGGGCTGGCTACATTGATGTTTCTGCAGAAATTAGGGTTGCTCGATTCCAAGTCATAGAAACATAGACTTTGACAGCAGATAAAGACCACCTGGCCCACCCAGTCTGCCCATTTCCTACCTATTGGATAAGCTGCAGATCCTAGCTAACCAACAGCCTACTTCCTCCTACCCTCCACTAGAACTGCCTTATGTCTGTCCTATGCATTCTTGAATTCCTCTGTTTTTGACCCACAAACTCCACAGGAAGGCTGTTCCATGCATCCAACACCCTCCATGAAAAAAACTTCTCACATTGCCCCTGAGCTGACCCTCTATCTTCAAATTGTGCCCCTTGTTCTTGCACATCTGTTTTTCTGAAAGATGCTACCCTCTTCGACTTTGTTGATTCCTTGAGGTACTTAAATGTTTCTATCATGTCCCCCTTCTTCCTTTCCTCGGGGTGCATATTAAGCTCCTTTAGTCTCTCTTTATACGACTGGTGCAGACCCTGCACTGTATTAGTGCCCTCTTCTGGACTGCCTCCATCCTGTCTATGTCCTTGCGGAGATGGGGTCTCCAGAACAGCACGATATTCAGATGGGGTCTCACCAACTGTCTATACAGAGGGATAACAACTTTCTTTTTTACTGGTGATGCCTCCCATGCATCCCAGTATCCCAGCCCTCCTTACTGCCTTCTCATATTGCTTGCCTACCTTTAAGTCATCTGATATGACTACCCCAGGTCCCTTTCCATTTTTGTTGTTGTTAGTACTTCCCACATTGTGAACTCTTCCTCTGGGTTTTGTCTCCCAGGTGCATTACCTTGTACTTCTTTGCATTGAATCTAAGCTGCCATACTTTTGACCATTCCTCCAGCCTTGCCAAGTCCCTTCTCATCCTTTTCCACTCCCTTGTGTATCAACCCAGTTGCACATATTTGTGTCATCTGCAAAGAGACATACTTTCCCTTCCAGTCCCTCTGCAGTGTCACCTACAAAGACGTTAAAGAGGACCGGTCCCTCTGCCCACCCCCTTCCCTTCAAGTCAATCAGATGCTGTCGCATTCTGACACGATTTGCAGAGTTAGGATGGTCAGAATTACAGGCTGCAAATAATAGGTTTGACATTTAAGACTAAAGCATGTTTTACATAGGAACTAATGGTTTAGAAAGTTGGATTCCAAATTTGAATTCCATTTTGAGGTCCTTTTCGAATTGGATAGGAATCAGATTCAGAATTGAAATTTCCTGAATTACTAATTGAATACCAATTGGAATTGGCCAGCTCTGAGCATCCCTACCAGAAACACATTATAACTTAATTAAAAAAAAAAAACTTTACGATTAATTTTCTGCAAACAAATACTGCTACTTTAAGTGGTATAGCATTTGTCAGTTTGTGCTATGCACCTTGCCCAGTAATCTCCCCAGCAGAAAACACAGACCATTTTTATCTGTGTCATACAACCTGAATTGGAGGGCAGAGGAAAGTAGCATGCTGCCAAGTCTCCCCTTCTATTTGGGCAGATAAACCTGCAGCCCTGGCTGGGAATAAAACCAGACACTTGAGTCCTGAAGGCAGCAGCTCTGATTATTCAGCTGAAGTGAAATCTCTCTGACATGAAATAGACTACAAGAGATTTGTGGCACCACCAGACAAATGGGCAGCGTTGTGTTTTGTTGGTCTTAAACAGAACTTGAGGTACCTAAAAGCATTCAGAAATGGATTTACCTTTCACGAGCAACGGAGCATCACACTGGCAGGAGAAAACACGACTGACCATAAACCCAAGGCTTAATCTCAAAATGTGAAGCTTCTACAGGAGGCTATACTGGACAGTTACATGGTGTCTTTTATATGCAAGCAATAAGGCACAAAGGGTGTGTGTGAACCATGTTTTACAGCATGGCCAGGGGCGTAGTAAGCACGAGGCCAATGGTCGAGTGACTTCAGCTGCTGGCCATGCTGTAAGATATGGTTTACACACACCCCTGAGTGCCTTATTTCGCTTATAAAATTGATTCCTTTTTTTTTTTACTTTTGACCGTTGGGAAAGCATGTTTATATGTAGAAAAATAGATTTACTTTGTGTATTTGTGATAAAATAATCCTTCTGCTCACTGCAAGTGATGTCATTCATGATGTCATTGTATTAGTGCCTGCTTTCTTCTTCCTGTTTTTTCTCTGTTGTTCCCTCACATTCAAAATATGGAATGTTTATCATGGAATGTTTACCATGAATACATGGATTCAAAATTCTGCTTAGTTCCACTGGCAGAATGTTTCAAACAACATGAAGTCTGCTATATTATGACATATGCAGTATGACCGCAGGTTAGAACTGCTCGAAGGTGAAAGAGTTAACTTTCCATGCAAGGCATGGAACCTTGAGCGAGCTCGGTTGAACACTCTGTCTGTTGCTGCTCAAACTCAAACTGTCAGATTCTTTACTCTGCCTCACTGAACAGTCGCTCTGGAATTTCTCCTTCTGCTCTGATTCGTTTGTTGGTTAAAAAGTATTATTTTCGGTTTCTTGACGAAATTAAACTTCAATCAGTCGGTTCAAGCTCTGTCTGTGGTACTGTAAGTAATAGATAGGCTTACATTTATTTTTCTTCTGTGGAACTTGTAGCGTCTCTTTCGGTTCGGTTTGAACTGACTAGGTTGTTTTAAAAATTACTTTCTAGTCCTTTAGAGTGCGGTTCTCGGTTCTTATCGGTTCTAAAAAATGGTTTTCATTACGTTTTCCACAATCCGTGACACGGTTGGGAACCGATAAGAGAGTCTTACTTGGCGGATTGCCACTAACGGGCAAGTTTGGTTAGGCTGGCATTATGTCTGAGAAACCCAAAAGAAAAACCGGGCCCACTGGGTTTCAGCACTGTGGCCTCTGTGGGGAAGCCTTTGCTAAGGTTGACCCACACACCACCTGTGTATATTGTCTTGGGTTTGACCCACCTCAATGCAGACTGCCAGATTTGTAAGAATTTTCCTGCTGCCACCGTGGAAAAGAGAGTTGGTAGGCTCAGGAAAGGAGGCCAAAAGTCCGCTGACCCAGATGGCCAGCCCAGTTCGGTTCCAACCAAACCGGAGGGAGTGCCCTCTGACCAGGGCAATACTTCCTTGGGCAAATGAAGAGCCAGCTCTGAGGAGCGGTTCCAACTAAAAGGACTAGAAAGTCAGCTAGTGTGGAGCCAAAAGTTCTTTCTCCAACCGCTGAGGAAATAACTAAAGCAATTCAAATTGTCCAGTCTCTTTCCCAGTTCCGTCCGAACCGACACCATCAGGGAAGCGTTCAGTTCGGTCGGTTCCACCGGTTCAAGATTTTGATTTTGATGATTTTTATGAACCGGATGAAGGGAGGAGGAGTATAAGGATAGTGAATGTGATTTGGAAGGTCTGGATGTGCCCATTGAACCGACATCTCTCCAGACAGACCGTTGGGGGTTCCCCAGGCTTTCTGAGTCCCCTTCTCATTTTATGTTCTATAAGAAGGTTGCTGAAACTCTCCAACTCCCTGTTGAGAAAGCTGTTGATGACCAGGAAGAGCCTGATTATGTAGAAATGATAGATATTCCAGAGTCTAGGAGACTGTCTATTCCTTGCACAAATCTTTTAGGAAACAGACAGTAAAAATTCTAAAACTCCTCATTCTATCCTCCCTGTGGATAAAAGGCAAGAGGTATGCTTTATCAGGCTCTGATATGGAGTTCCTCACTCCAGCAATGCAGCCATGTGGGGGTGGTGCAGGCTGCTGCCTGTGACAAAGCAAACATTCCTCTAGCCTCTCACCCTCCTGAAAAGGACTCCAGGAGGATGGATGCCACAAAGAAACAGTACATGGCAGCATCTTTAGGACTCAGACAGGCAAACTATATGGCTTATGCTGCTAGGTACCAGAAATCCAGATGGGATACTGTGCTGGCCCTAAAAACAGGCCCTGACCAGCTTGCCAGGAGCTGGAACAGGTGGCTGTGGATGGTATTGAGGCATCCAAGGTGCAATTTCACGCTGCAGTAGACTCTAATGATGTGTCATCAAGGGTCATGGCTACATCTGTGGCACTTCACAGAATGGCTTGGCTCAGATGTACTACCCTGTCACAGGATACCCAGTCTAAGGCCATATTTTTCCTGTTGTGGGCAATTCTCTGTTTGGGGAGCAGACAGAGAATTACATGAAGAAATGGATGAATACAGGACCACCTATAGGAGTGCACAGGCCAAAGAAAGGCAAGCCATCCCTCAAAGACAGCATGTCAGGGCAGGGGCAGACCTTTTCATAGGCCTTTTACCAAGCCCAGTCCTCCTCTTCTGCTTATGCCCAGAGGGGGTTCTTTAGAGGGAGAGGCAGACGGGTACAAGTAAGCCTGCTTCTACCCTCAGCCCAAAGCCCCCACCAAGCAGGCTCCCTGATGGGGTGGCCAGGACCGATTCTCCACTACGGTAGGGGCAGGCTGGCTTACTTTGTTCAGGACTGAAAGTCTTTAACATCAGACAAGTGGGTCCTGGAAGTAGTAAGCCAGGGACTGGTTCTCAGCTTCAAAAATTTCCAAAGATGAGAGCCAGGTCCTTTCCACCTGCAAATCCATCAGAGGCATTTGCCCTAGAAACAGAAGTTTCTACCCTCCTGGCTCTCAGAGCTGTGGAGAGGGTTCTACCCCTACACCAGGGCAAAGGGTTGTACTCCAGGTACTTTCTTACCCCAAAAAGACAGGTGAATGGCGGCCCATCCTGGATCTCAGGTATCTAAACAAGCACCTTTTAAAACCAAAATTCAAAATGGTGACACTGGGAATTATTTTACCTTTCTCTAAGGCCAGGGACTGGCTAGCCTCCTGGACCTCAAGGATGCCTACTTCCATGTTCTTATCAGAAGCTCCCATCAAAGTACCTCAGATCTGAACTGCCTTCAGGCCATTATCAGTTCAGAGCAATGCCCTTCGGCTTCACCTCGCCCCGAGGGTATTCACAAAATGCCTGGCAGTAGCAGTTGCCACTTAAGAAGGCAAAAGATTGCCATTTTCCTTATCTGACCACTGGCTCATAGTAGGCCAGTCCCCAGACCAGGTCAAACTACACCTTCAGGTAACTCAGCAACTGCTCACATCTTTAGGTTCCTTCTCAATCTTCCAAAGTCAGTTCTAGAGCCTGTCGAGCTTCTCACCTTCATAGGCGAGAACTGAACAAAAGAGGCCAGAGCCTTCCTTCCTCTGGAAAGAGCAAGGACCTTGGTCTCTCTGGCCTCTTTTACCCTGCAGGTCTCTCAACCAGCAAGACATTTTCTACAGCTCCTGGGGCACATGGCTGCTTCTACAGCAGTAGTGCAGGAGCAAGATTTCAGATGAGGGATGTCCAGTTCCATTTGAGAGCTTTTGGTCTCAAAGGAAAGACCTCTAATCAAATTGATCCCAGTGACTCGAACCCTGATCCAGGCCCTTCAGTGGTGGCAGGACCAGAGCAATCTGAGACAGGGGTTCCCTTCACCCCCAGCCTCACTCCTTGACCCTTACTACAGATGCATCCCTCTTGGGGTGGGAGCTCACATGGGCGACCTCACTACCCAGGGGTTGTGGTCCCCACAGGAATCTCTGCTCCACATCAATTTGTTGGAACTCAGAGCAGTTTTTCTAGCACTCCAGGTTTTTCCACATCTGTTCAGAACAAGGTTGTACAGGTCAGAACAGACAATACCACTACAATGTGGTACATCAACAAGCAAGGAGGCACTCGGTCTATGGCCTTGTGCACCAAGCAATGAAGTTGTGGTCTCTGGCTTATTCCCTGAATGCCTCCCTTAAGGCAGTTCACCTCCCAGGCAAGGACAATGTCCTAGCGGATGCTCTCAGCAGGATTTCCCAGGGCCATCACGAATGGGCACTGGATCCCTAGTACTGGAGGTAGTATTTGCCAGATGGGGCACCCCGCAGATAGATCTTTTGCAGCCCCAGACAACCACCAACTTCCCCTTTTCTGCTGCAGGCCCCAGTGTTGGACTCAGTCCCTCTGGATGCCTTCCTCCTCAGTTGGGAAGGAAGTTTCTATGCTTTTCCCCTTGCCTCTTCTCTTCAAGGTGCTAGTCAAAATCAGATCTCAACCCTGCAAGATGATCCTGATTGCCCCAGATTGGGCCAGACAGCCCTGGTACCCACTCCTCATGTCCTTAGCAGTCCAGCTTCCCTGTGTCTTCCCAGGAATCACAACCTGTTAACCTGTGCCCAGGGGAGAGTTTGGTATCCGAACCTCAAATCTCTCAATCTCAAGGCCTGGCTCTTGAGGAGTTAGAGTTTGCTGACCTACACCTCTCCCAAGGTGTATTGGATATCTTGAAGGCCTCTAGAAAGCCTTCCACCAGGGCTACTTATAATTCAAAATGGAAGAGATTTCCATATGGTGCGTGACAAGCATATTTCCCCAGAATCTGCTGACGTGCTCACGATCCTGGATTATTTGGTGCATTTAAATTCTTTCGGCTGAGACCAGCTACCCTAGAAGTGCACCTGGCAGCCGTGTCTGTTTTCTTATCAGCAGGTAAGCCCTCTTCTTTTCAGCTCACCCTGTATTCTCCAGTTTTTCAAAGGGTTGCTTCACACCAACCCTCCATTCAGGGACCCTGCCCCTGCTTGGGATCTTAATATTTGCATTGCCCAGCTTATGCAACTCCCTTTGAGCCATTGTCTTCAGCAGAGCTTAAGTACTTGACTTGGAAAACTGCATTTTGGTAGCCATCACTTTGCCAGGCGCAAGTGAGCTGCAAGCATTGTCAGTGGAGCCTGATTTTATCTTCTTTCACAGAGATAAAGTGGTCCTCAGGACTAACAGAAAGTTTTGCCTAAGGTGGTTTCAGACTTCCACCTTAATCAATCCATGTCCTTCCTGTGTACTTCACTGACCATTCCTCCTCTGGCGAGAGGAGATTGCACAGTTTGGATGTCAAAAGAGCCTTTAGTTACTACATAGAACATACCAAGGGTCACAGGTTTGACTCCTCCAACTGTTCCTCACTTATGGTGAGGTTGGTAAGGGAAACCTGCCACTAAAGATCCATTGCCAGGTGGATTGTCTCTTGTATCCAATTTTGCTATGAAAAACTGGGTAAGGTTCCTCCCTCAGGCCTGATGGCTCACTCTACCAGAGGTACAGCTGCGTCTCTGGCTGCTGCCAGGGACATCCCTATCCTAGAGATATGTCAAGCAGCTACCTAGAAAACAGTTCACACTTTTACTAAGCATTACTCCTGGACATCCAGGCTAGGAGTGATGCTCGATTTGGCACAGCTGTGCTTCAGAGCCTATTTCTAAGTAGGTTCTGTCCTCCTCCATGGAGGTACTGCTGTGATTTTCTGTATATGTCATAATATAGCAAGACTTCATGTTGTTTGAAGAAAAATTACTCACCTTAGTAATGTTGTTTCTTCTAATGGAGTCTTGCTATATTATGACCTCCCCAGCCTGCCCCTCTCAGAACCTCTACTTTTGGGATGTGGGTGGGTAGTGCAATGTTGGCACTTCATGGATGCCCACTTTACTTCCATCCTTTCTTAGGGTGCTTAGGTGTTATGTTATATTTTTCTTTCTTGAATCCCTGACTTGAGTCTTTGTTTTGGGATCAAGAACAAAAATGTGTTTTTGTAGTTAGTAGCCAGTGGGCTAGTGGAGGTTTACGGCTTCACACAGAACCTTAGTGAGTTTTGCTCATAAAGATCTGACAGTTTGAGTTTGAGCAACAACAGACAGAGTGTTCAACCAGCTCGCTCAAGGTTCCATGCCTTGCATGGAAAGTTAACTCTTTCATCTCCGGAGCAGTTCTAACCTGCGGTCATACTGCATATGTCATAATATAGCAAGACTCCATTAGAAGAAACAACATTACTAAGGTGAGTAATTTTTCTTCTCTCCCAACACACTATAACACAGAGACAACAAAGGCCTTTGTTACAGCCAGAGACTCAGTTATTTCACTGTCAGGGCAACAAGAAGAGAGTTCCCTGACAAGCAGTTAAAGATAGAAGGGGATTTTCACTGTTAGCAAAGAAACAGTTGTAGTGAAAAGTATAAACAATACTTATTGTTTCTAATTTGTTTATGTATGTAAGGAGAGTGTGATAATCAGGAAACAGCATTTAATTCATTTGTTTTATTTTTTATTTAAGGTAGTTTTATTTTTAGGGCCCAGTTGAAGTTTTTTACAGTGTAAAGGTAGCGCCATGTTTGTGGTGGAAGATCAGCTCTGGCAGTAGAGGGCTAACTGAAATGCCTGTGTTCCAAATGCCCATTGATCTGTGTTGCCGGCAATCCTTTTGTTACCCATGTGTCTCACCGTATTTTGCACATAAATAAGAGCCAATCAGATTACACAATTTTACCCTGCCATTTTATGTCAGAATTAAAGGCACAGTATCACTTTACTATTATATATCAAGTCCCACCTATTTAAGGAGGCATTGTCCTTTAGTAAAATTGCTGCACATACTTCATTGACATTAGGTTTTATCTAATCTAGTTGTGATAATAGTTTGCATGTTACGTTTTATATTTTACTCTTGTTTATGTTTTAGATTACTACTGTACAGTTCCTAGAGCCTCAGATGGGTGCTTTATAAATAAAGCTTTACTTACTTACTGTTGGGAGGGTAGGGTGTTCATTTTTTGATATAAATACATGCTGTATTTTAGATTACCACTAGAGGTCTGTAGCTAATAAACTATAGTGTATGGGCTAACGTTGTTAGGAAATCTATCCCTTGAAAACGTTGTTATGCTGCACTAGCTAGTTAGCTGTTTTATGCTGCATTAGCTACATAGCTAGTGCAGCATAACAACTTAAGCGCTGTCGCTAGACACCTCCGATTCTTGTGGAATCGCTGCAACAGTGAAAGCTGGTCTGGGAGGTGAGTGCAGGAAACAAATGCAAAAGTAAGGACACCCTTTTGTATTATGAGTACCATACTCTATAAAATACAGTGTATGATTGTTCATACATGCCAAGGATATTTTGAACTCTTGAGATTTCCATGATAACAAGACCTCTCAAGCTGTGCTCTCAAGGACTCCAGTTACCATGGAAGCCTCTCAAGTAAAATATATCCTTGCTGTGTATGACGATCATACGCTATCTCCATATTCAGCACTGCTTTGATTTGATTAACATTATACATTATGTTGCACTACTCACATTGCTTGTGACCCAGGTTCGAAAATGGCCTCAGGATGTGGGACTCAGCCAGCAGGCTGGCTACAGAGGACTGATCCTTGCAGACCATCTCAGCCATGAAGGGAAGCAGTGCATAGTGCCACACCTGTGATCTCTGATGGCATATCAGGGAGCTTGTTCCGCTGCCAGTGGATCTGCTGTGTGGGCACGAGGACAACAGTGGCTGTGCATGCTGCCACAGGATCAGGGGCAATCAGTTAAAGGGAAACGGAAAAAACAGGCTGTCAGGAGGATGGATGCAAACACTCCTGGCCCTCCCCTCACTGCATGGACAACTATGGGGCTGGATCCTACTGGGAGAGGTTATCAAGACTGGGAGATGGCTGGAGAACAAGAAGAGTGGTAAATTTGTTTATCCAGTCCTTTAAAATCTGGTGACTAGCACATTGATCCAGAGCTCATCTCCATGTGCAACCTGGGGAGAGTTACAAGGAGAGTAAAAATAGCAAACCAGTTTAAAGACAACAACAAGTGCATGTAACACAAAATGCAAAATCCAAGCAAACAGACAGAACTACAAGCTAAACAAGCATGAGCAAATGTCTGTGTGGCTGCAAGTAAAAGCACAAAACAATAAAGCAGGAAAAATGTAAAATAAAATACAAAAATTGATGTGATGTGTCAGGTAAATAATACAGTTTGCATAGGTTCCTGGGAATCTAGGTGGAGGGTATAAGGGTAGGCATTAAGAGTAGTTCAGGAGGAGGAGGTCACATGATGCAGGCAACCTAGTGGCAGCAGGGTTACAGGGCACCTAACCCTAATCTCACATCATTGGCTTTACAACTCGATTTCAACTGGAATCTCATCAAAATACAAATTACGAAGAAAGGACATCTCCAGCATCAGATATCACTGCAACTTTTTCGCTATTGGGAGAATTTCTTCCGCGATGGATGCAGATATGAAGATGGCCCAGCTTAAACATACGCCTCCTCCCTCGCCTGAAAAGCTACCCAAAAGCCAGGCCTCAAGGGGAGCCTCCAACTCCAAATGCCTAACATCTATACAACCAGTTCCACTCATAGAGGATTGGTTTCTACAGGAACTGTTGCCTTTCAGAGAAACATTGCTTGAAATTTCTACGGAGATCAAGTCTATTACAAATGATATGGCAGATTTAAATAAAAGAGTGGGGACATAGAAGCCAGATCCTCCTCACTGAACTCTGGAGGGATAAAGTAGACCCAGAAGTAACCCAGCTTCAGCAGCAAATACACAAACTGCAGTTAAAACTGAGGATTTAGAAGGTAGGAGCAGGAGGAATAACATTCTGATAATGGGTCTCCCTGAGATGGAAGAGAACCCCAACGTCATAGCTTTTGTCCAGAAGCTTTTGCTGAAAATAGTGCGCCCTTCTCCACTCGGAGCAACTACCAAATAGAGAGCTCACCGATCACTACGGCCTCGTCCCCAACCTGGATCTCCCCAAGACCCCTAATTTTAAAAGTCCTGTGCTATTTGGAGTGACAACATGTGCAAATAAAGTAAAGAACTCCAAACAATATTGTGGGAAGGCACCAAGTCTCAGATTACACAGGATCTACCATATGAACAGCAGAGAAGAGAGCAGCCTTCCATGCCATTGTTACAAAATCATTGCTGCAAGCATTCCTTTTAAAATGCTGTATCCTGCCAAACTACAGGTCTCAGTGTCTGGATCCTGGATATACTATGACTGTCCTCACAAGCAATGGCTGACCTAAAGATCAAGCTCCCAGAACTGTTCAAGAATGACTGAAGTCTTTGCCTGCAATTAGTTCTGTATGAGAATTCTCCGTGCACAGGATTTAATGAGAGATGAGGATTCACCTATCTGCCTCCAAACTTTTAGATATGCAGGTCTGGGATGAATTTGTGGGTGGGCCTGATCTATCTCACGATTACAGTTCCAGATTTCCAAAGCAGAGGGCAGCTCTCTGCACAGCTTCATTTTTGGGGCAGGAACTGGTTAATCTGAGTGGGGCAAGATTGTTTTTCACCTGGGACCAAAATTGGTCCACCTACTCTTAGTTTCCCCTATCGCTTCCTTACCCCATCAACATGGACAGGACAGGACTCCAACACTGAAGTACTGTACCAATTTTAATTTCTTTGTTGCCTTCTAGCAATTGGTTGTAGCTGGTCAAGATGATTTTTTTCTTAATTGCATCTCAAGTTTCTGAAACCGGGGTGAGGGATCTTATCTCTCATCTCACTTAACCTCATAATGTGGGAGTTGAAGCCTGAATCAAGGGCTACTGATTCGTTATGCCTCCAGATACTCCCAGGAGAGGAAATCTCGTGTAATAGGTGGAGACATATATTTGGGTTAAGAGGACCAGGTTCTAGTCTGCCTAAGAGCGTTTTGAACCTCCAGAATGTTTATTTTGTTCTGAATATGTTTGTGCTTAAACAGATCAAAATAATATGGTGTTAACAAGATTTATAATCTAGATGATGATGTGGGGGTGGAGGGGTGGGGTGTCCGCAGCCTGACTCAAGCAAGCTCAGGGTTAACTGCATAACAAGCTAGTTTATGGGGGGTTTATCTCCTACATTCCTACAAAAGGGATATTGGTGGTTCGGTATCTTTGGCTGCATTTTTTTGCTTAGTACAGTACCACCAGATCATACCAATTTTCTGTCTCCTATTTTTTCGGGATTTGTTGCTAGGAGCTGTATGGGATAGCCTTCCTCACTGGGACTTGTTTGTCAGGAGCTGTAACCATTTTTTATTCAAGGGAGACAAATGTATATAGTTGCTGGGGTTATGAAGGGAGGAATAGAGGACTACTGCCTTATACTTGCTGTGGTTTCCTCTGTTTGATTTAGCCCTGAACTTGAAAATATTATCATTTTGGAGAGTGGAAACTATAACTCCTGGGCAATTGGGGAATTGGGGCAAACTTATCAATTCTCTTGCTGTACTTTAGAATGGTTTCCTCTTCACTCAATTCATCTCTGTCATTACCAATTTGTAAGCTTAATACTGTTGTGGGGCTCAGAGCGGGGGTGGGAGGGCAGGGGTTGAGTGCCTTATTATTTCTGGTTTCATAATGATTCTTCCTCTAGAAAAATGATGTGGTTTATTATTTGGTATGGCTATTAACACATGTAAATAGTGACCGGAACATCAGAGGAGTTAGGGAACCTACAAAAGAGACATCAAATATTAAAACATTGTGCCCTACTTAATGCAGCCATAATCCTGCTACAGGAAATGCATCTATTGACTAGAGAGGCCATTTGTTTATGTAGACTGGGATTTCCTAGTCTTTGTCAGGGTGGTGTCCTCATCAAGTAAAGGGGTAGGGTAGTCATTTTAATCAAAAACACAATCCCATTCCAGGCTGACTTCACAGTAACTGATCCTCATGGCAGATATATTCTTGTTAAAGGTACCCTCTTGGGCACTGTGGTAGTTTTAGGCTCTGTATGTGGGCCACCGGTGGCAATCCATCATTTTATGGAACTTGACAGCAAAATTGCACAATTTCTTCCCATCTCCTTAATCCTAGGGGTGATTGGAATGTCCCCCACACAGGATATAGATAGGACTCATCGACCCTTAAGACCCCTTACTGCATCACAAAGAGCCCTACAGGACTTGATGGATACACTAGGCTTTGTGATCCATGGCGCTTACTTAATCCATCATATCAAATGTTTTCCTTTTACTCTAATGTTCACCAATCCTGGTCCAGATTGAACTATATCTTAATCAGTATCCTTTGTTAACCAGTTTACATCAAACAGGCATCGAGCCTATAGTAATCTCTGATCATTCACTGGTATGAGTGGCCCTATCTCCTTCCCCCAACAGTCCCAAAGATAGATCATGAAGGCTGAATACTCAACTTTTAAAAGACAAAACTACCATTTCTAAAATTCAATCCTACATTCAGACCATCTTAAATACTAATATAGGTACGATTCAAAGAGATGATTTATTATGGAGTACCCTCAAATGCTATATTTGGGCAGAATTCATTAAATTAGCCACCAGAAGAAAGAAAATGTGAGAAAAGAAACCTTATCCTTATTAACTCAGATAAGAGTGGCCAAGATTTCTCTCTCATCCTCAACAAACCCTGACTCCGCAATGGAGCTCTTAGATCTCAGGAATAAATATGCAGACCTCTTAAGAGAAAAAGCAGAGTATGCAATCTTAAAAACTAAATCCACTTGTATAGATCAGGGAGAAAAGCGGGCAGACTCCTAGCTCTTCGGCTCCACAAATTGGAAAGCTCAAGACTTATACCTTCCATTCAGGCTCGGATGGGACTATTAAAACCAATCCCAGAGACATTGCTCTAATATTTGAGAACTTTTATCGTTCCTCTATGGGAAAGATCCACACCCACTCCTACCCAAAAGATAGACTTTTATCTGGATTCTTTAGCTCTGCCCTCCTTACCCGAACACCTCTAACTTTCCTTGACTTCTCCAATCACCCTAGAAGAGGTGATAGAAACAATTAAAGACTTAACCATTGACAAAGCTCCAGGTCCAGACGGCTTCCCACTAATTTTACAACTCCTTTGTAAAGGAGCTGGCTCCACATTTGCTCAAACTATACCAATATATGCTCACAGCTAAACCTTTGGATCCTACCTTATTGGAAGCAACCATATCTCTTCTATTAAACCCAACAAGTCCCACCTGCTCCAGAAGAGTTATCGTCCGATCTCCTCTTAAATTGTGATATCAAGATCTTAACTAAAATCCTAGCTATATGCATTCAAAAGTATGGTCTCAACTTCTAAGTCCAGAACAGGTGGGATTTGTCCCTGGTAGATCCTCCGAGATCACCTTCGGAAACTTTCCCATATTTTCAAAGCAGTAAGATTATCTCAAACCCGATGGCCCTAATCTCATTGGATGCTGATAAGGCTTTTGACACAGTGAATTGGGACTTCCTCTGGTGACTTTATATGAGATGGGCTTCCTCTTCATCCAGTGGATTCAGGCCATATATTCCTCCCTTCTGCAAAGATCTGTTGCAAGCTGGCCGGTGGTGCTGAGGGTTGAGGCACTGGACGCCACACCTCACGCCACGCCGTGACCCGGTTCGGGAATGAGCTTGGATCATCGGGGTCATTAGGGAGGGAGATGATTGAGCATCCGAGGACAGCTCTCCTCTCTCGGGAGGAAGGCATTGCCTGGTCTTGGCTAGCCTCTGGCGAGAGGCCAGTGGAACAACAAGCGCCAAACACGTACAAGAGAGAGGGTTGAGTGGCGGTTGTCGCCAAAATGCCTTTATGTCAGGACGCCGCCACTTCCTCAGAAGAGGGAAAACACCGCCAGGGTACGGGTAGATGGAGCACCAAATACTGGACCTAATGGCGACTGCCTGCCTGACCACGGAGGACCCGATGAGACACTGAAGCATCAGGATGTCCAGGTCCTGTCCCATACCTGCCTGGGGAGTATAGCCATGGCTCCATGGAGGAACTCCTGGGAATCAGGTAAGGCAAGTCACGGGTGATAGCTGGTGTCTCCCAAAGAAGTAGCTCTGGGGTGAGAGAAGTTGGATAAATAAAAAAAAAAAAAAAAAAAAAGATCCGTTGCAATGGAGTATTCTCCTTCTCAATTTCCCTTCACTCAGGTACAAGGCAGGGTTGCCCCTCTCACCTTTCCTATTTAATCTTTATTTAGAACCCTTGATTGTCATATCAAACAGTCTTCCCAAATACAGGGATTCCAATACTCAGTCACAACCTCAACCTCTCTCCATATACGGATGATATCCTCCTCCATTTAGAGAATCCTGCTAGATCCCAGAAACAAATATTGAGGTAATATCCCAGTTTAACTCTTTATCCAATTATAAACTTAATCTGAATAAATCAGAAATCTTTCCTGTAAACCATTTCACTTTCAAATCTGACTTGATGGCTTTGATCTAAAATGGACTCCTCATTCAGTGAAGTATCTGGGCATTCACCTAACCACAGATCCTCTTCTGACCAAGAAACTCAATCTGGATGACCTAGTGGCAGTCCTTCAACTTGATCTTCAAAGATGGGAATCTCTTCCATTATATCTTTGGGATGCATAAACATAATTAAAATGAATGTTCTTCCTAGACTTTATTATCCATTACATATGCTGAACATATGGCTCCACTGTCTTTCTTCCAGAAGTCGCTCTCTCATCTCTGGCTTTAGTTTCAGTTTTGCACCCCTGAGAAGGCCTTCCCTGTGGAGATGGTCAGGTACCACCCTTTATGGGATATTACCTCCCAAGGCCTTTGCGGAGGTCCTTGACCTCTCGTCCCCGTGTTGGTGAGCAGTAATCCAGAGACTTTGGTGTCGGCCTATAATATGACTGTTACAATGACCCTGGATCGTATTGCTCTCTGTTCATGTGCGCCCCTATCCGTCACCCCAAGTCCCCTTGGTTTGATGGGACATTGAGGGAGATGCGGAGACAGGGGCGAATGTTAGAGCGGTGTTGCCATAAGTCCGCCCCTGAAGCCGACTCACCTTAGATTGATGGAACATTTTTCTATCAATCTGCAATCACCAGTGAAGGCAGAATTCCTGTCCAGGAGATTGCAGTTGCTCGGAATTGACCGGCTCAGCTGTTTTGAACTGTAGACAGACTGTGCAACCCAGCCTGTCTGCAAGTTCAAACCTTCACGCAATTAGAGTGCAAGGGGCTAGCTCGTTGCTTTGCAACTAAAGTGGCCGACATCAGGCGGATTCGCTTCAGCAATCTCTAAGGTGATGCTGTGGAACAGTGGAGTTCACGGTGCCTCAGTTCTCTTGGAGTTCCTTCAATCAGCCTGATTTCGTGGATGTGTCGTCCCACAAGCTGTAGTTTGGATCCTGGACTGACCCCCAATTTTGGGCTGTGTGATATCATCGGTCCAGTCCTAGTGCAAATAGTCTGGTGCTCCCTGGATTCGGTGAGTTTCCTAGCTCCCTGAAAGAGGCGGTGGTGACACTCTCTTGAAGAAAGCTACCTTGACCCAGACTGTTTCACAAACTACAGACCTATCTCTAATCTTCTTTATTGGGAAGGTGTATTGAGAAGGTAGTGGCAGCCCAATTGGAGGACCATTTAACCATCCATAACGTCTACGAAACCTTTCAATCCGGTTTACGTAAAAGACATACACCGAGACTGCGCTGGTTCAGGTGTTAGTGATCTTCTGAGGGCGAGAGATCAGAAGAGACATTCCTTTCTGGTTCTCCTTGATCTCTCGTCAGTTTTGACACTGTGGATCGCTTGGTGTTGATAGCATGCCTGAGGCAGATTTGTGGAATTTCGGACTCGTTCTACAATGGTTCACCTCATTCCTCACTGGGAGATCACAAAGTTGTGTCGTTTTTTTTTGGCTCCTCAACTCCTTTGTTGTGTAGGGTGCCTCAAGGGTTCTGTGCTGTCTCCCATGTTATTCGCGGTGTATATGCTGCCCTCGGAGACATTATAAGACAGTATGGGCTGAGGTTTTACTGCTATGCAGATGATACCCAACTATACCTGTCTTTTGCACCTGACCAGGATGGAGCTCTCTCGGTGTTTAACAACTGTCTGGAAGAAATCCAGGATTGGATGGATTCGAGTTGGTTGAAGTTGAACTCAGAGAAGATAGAGGTTTTGGTTGTGGACCCAGGTTGTCAGATAGAGAGGTCGTGTGTTGGAGCGCCCTCTGGGATCTTCTTGAGTGGCGTTTCACTTCTGACCTCTGAGCAACCTGGGGTTTGTCTTGGGCGACAGACTGACACTACAGTTTTAAGTGTCAGCGGTTGTCAAGACTTCCTTTACCATCTTAGGAATATTGCCAGGGTTAAGCACCTTGTTCCATCTGACACCCTGCCAACGTTGGTCCACGTCTTTGTGTCCTTGCGTCTGGACTACTGCAACTCCCTGTACTTTGGGCTTTCTGGGGTTGAAATCCATTGCCTACAGCTGGTGCAGAATGCAGCAGCCGGATTTTGACTGGGACAAGTAGGTCCTGTCATATTCGGTGCTACGCGAACTGCACTGGCTCTCTATCTGATGGTGGATCGCCATTGAAGTCAGTTTACTGACTTTCAAAGCCCTTCACGATCAGGTCCAGCCTATCTGAAAGAACTCCTGGTGCCGGGTTGCTAGAGATTCCAAGAGTGAGTTTTAAATCTTCTGGCTGTAGAGCCTTTTTATCTGCACCCTCTTTTAGAATTCTCTACCACGCTGGTTACGGGAGGCACCTCCGTGGAGGAATTTAAGAGTAACTTGAAACCCATTTTGGCGAATGGCCTTTTGGATGGTTAATTATATTGTAACCTGCTGACTGTGCTGTGGTTTTATCCTTATTTATTTTGATTTTAATGCCTGATGTTTTTGTGTTGTGATCATATTTATGTGTACTATTGGATTTTGTATTTGATGTTACTGTTTTATGTGTTCAGCTTGAAAATGAAAGGCGCTTTATAAATAAATTTATTATTATTATTATATGGCTATAAACAACACAGAAAATCCTTTATTAAACGGAGTCTTCCAAAAGCATCAGAGGGTCTCCGCCTCCTAATTTTCTTCTTTTATTATTGGGCGAACCACTCTCTAGGATTGAATTGGCTTACAGATACCATAGATGAAGCCTCTTCTGTTTGGCTACAATTAGAAACCCAGATCTTACAATAACACCACTTGCTTTCCTGCCATTTACTATATTCCCTGAAGAAGTTGCGGACCCTATCAGCCACTCAGTAATTAGGATCTCCGAAAGCTTTTTCTTCAATTTTGTTCCTCTTACAAACTTTCACCACGTCAAGACTTTGCAGAACCTGTCATCTTCAACCCAACATTAAGGTAGGTGGCACTCTTCTCACGCACACTTGGTTACCTCCACTACAAAATGCTAGAGTAACAGATGTCTACTCCCCACTCTTCTCTCCTTCTCCGAAATCCAACATAAATTTGGCCTAAATGCTTCTCATACCTTTAAGATTTTCAGTTGAGACACCTAATAGCACAAGTATTTGGTACTGCTTCCTAGAATCTAAGCTTCAACCTATATTGGAAGGCTTCCATGATCTATCCTCCAAGCCACACTGCTTTTCCTCTTATACAACTTTATCCTCTCCATCAGAAACACTGATCCCTTACCTGGTTCCAAAATCTGGTCCTACCTCCTTCCAGGAACAACCATCGAATGGTCAAAAGTCTGGCAAGATTTATACACCTACATCTCCCAAGATAAACTCGACTTACCTAATACCATATACTACATAACTTATATTACACATCGGTAAAATTAGCTAAAATTGGCCACCTTCCCAACTCTAATTGCTCCAGATGTGGTAAATATGAAGGAAACTTAGTACATATATTCAGGGACTCTACTAAATTGCCCCCTTGTGGCGGTCAATTCAATCTAAATTGGACCCAATACTTGGTCTAGGGACCTCTTCACTGTGGAGATCCGTAGCCTAGGATTTACACTACTATCCGGATTAAAGAACGGAAATATCACATGGCACTAATTTCCATGGTGGTAAAGAAACTCGTGCTTAAACATTGGTTGGACCAAGTACCTCTCTCCTATAATGAATGGCTAAATGACCTCTCAACCTACTTCAGGATAAAGTGCTTGATTTCTGGCTCGTAATAATCTTGCAACATTTGATAAAAATGGAGCAAATTGTATGCCTTATATCTGCACTGAAGTTATTAACATTTAATTTCTCCAGGTCCGTCTCAAGATGTTTCTATGTACCAAATGTTTCTTTCAAGTATTGTACTATATGTATTGGCACACTCAGGGGTTTCTGAAGGAGGGAGGGAGGAGGGAGAATTGGGATGGGGAGGGGTTTCCTCTTTCATTTTCATTAGCTTTCCATAGTACACTCTAAGTGGATGGTTGCATCTATGTATCATACCCGTTAGGATTACTACTATGTCTATAACTTAAAACCAATAAAGAAGTTTAATTTTAAAAAGAGTGGTTCAGGAGAATGACTAGTTCTAGCACATGCACGTTAATGAGAAATGAGACCGTAGGGAGTGCTTTTGTCAGTGAAGAGTGAATGAGAGCTGGATAGAGTTTGATACCTCTGTCTAGTGGAGTACCTCAGGGTCTGATCTTGTCACCCATGTTGTTCGTAGTGTACATGCTGCCCCGGTGAGATCATCTGACAATACAGTGGGGAGTTTCACTGCTATGCAGATGATACCCAACTGTATTTGTCTTTTGCACCCGGAACATCGGAGTAGTTGACGTGCTTAACAGCTGTGTAGCTAAAATCAGTGACTGGATGGCTTCCAGCTGGCTGAGACTCAACCCGCTAGGACTGAGGTGCTGGTGATCAAGCCTGGTCACGGGCATGATGGGTTGCCACTGGGGCTGACTCTGGACTTGGTCTAGGGACTACTCCATTGGTGGTTTCTCTGAGGTGCAAAATCTGGGCATGATCCTTGATTGCAGATTGACATTTGAAGATCAGATGTCAGCTATAGTCAGCTGTGGTTTGTACCGCTTGTGGAACATTGCCCAGATTAAGCCCCTCGGTCCACTCAAGGACCTGCTGACACTAGTACATGCCTTTGTGACTTCTAGGCTCGACTACTGTAATGTTCTGTACTGGGGCATGGAGGGACCTCCACAGGCTGCAGCTCGTGCAGATGCAGCAGCCCAGTTACTGACAGGCCTGTTGCGGTCCAGTCATGTGACCCGGTTCTGTGTGCTCTGCACTGGCTGCCAGTCAGGTGGAGGGCCCTTTTCAAGGTGGGTTTTCACACCTTTAAGGTCCTATATGGGCTGGGTCCTGGTTACCTGTCTGAGCTCCTGACACCAGTGTCCTCTGCTCGCTCCCTCTGCTCCTCCTCAAGTTGCATCCTGGATGTTCCCAGGGTTCAGCTCAAGACCTCTGGAGATCATGCTTTTAGTGTCTCTGGGCCAACCCTGTGGAACTTGCTTCCACCTGCAGTCCAGGAGGCCTCGATCGAGATGTTTAAGGGAGACTGAGAGGCCCACCTCTTCAGCCTGGCCTTTGACTGCTGATACCATCTTTAGCTTGGCCAATCCCTTGAATCATTGACTTTCAGAAACCTCTATTTTGATGAACTTCAATTCTGTTATGGTTTTGATGAGGTTTTATTATGTTTTGATTCACTGCTGTATGTCCTCATTTATGTTCGGTGCCCAGAGCCTCCGGGATTGAGCGCCTTATAAATAAAATTGCCTTGCCTTCTGCAGTGTAGAAACCATAGAGCAGGCAGACTGGCCTACTGTAGATGAAAAGCAAGGGTTTAAAATGACTAAGCATCGGGTGAGCAGAGTGAGTAGGAGGATGGAAGGGGAGGAGGCAAAGAGGAAGGAAGGTAGGAGAAAACTGTGCTGAGCCAGTATTTGTCCTGGAAGAAGGAATGGTATCCGAGGCACTGCTATGCTGGGCCTCAAGGGAGGAAGAGAAAGAGTAGTGTAGAAGGAGTAGAGATTATTGAGGGACGGAGTACTAACTAAGAGCAAAGAAACAAAGTGAAATGGGGTCCAGCATGGCCAAAGTGTATTTAAGGGCAGTGCTGTAAAACACATCCATGTAATCCCAAAGTAGCGGGATTACTTTCAGGATGATCTTGTGGCAGTCTGGAGTTGTAGGCAGGATTTGTTGCAGAACAGTGCAGCAAAGATGGGTCAGAGTTTTGTGTGCATGGCATCTCTGTGGTGGAAAGCTAAAGTTCTGGTTCAGCCACACCCTAAGTACTTGATGCAGCAGTATTAAGAAACAAAACTTAAATAATTTGGTTGGTAGTTATGACAAGCCAAAACATCAGTATATTTGATTTTCTTTTTGCTGTATTTCTTTCCTGTGACAAGATAGAGGATTTTGAAGTTGTTGACAAATATTGGTCCTTTGCCAGGTCTACCATCATGAATGTAAGCAGATCAGGGGACTGGGGGCAGCTGCAGTATAAGCTGCTAGCTGCACAATTGAGCAGACTTGATAGACCATACGGCCTTTATCTCTTGGCAATTTCATATGTTCGTATGGAACTGCTGTGCTGCTGTCCACCAGAAGCATTTGCTGGCAACACCCTGACTTATCTGCATTATAAAATACAGTGGGCAGGATTTTCAAATGGCTAAACTGCGGCAAGCCCTGTGTGCTTACGTTACAGCGCATGAGGCTTGCGGCTATCTAACGGATTTTCTATTTTGTGCGGCAATCACCACAAGATAGACCAACTTTTCTGATCTAACTCGCAGCAATACTGGGGCCTGTTTTACTGAACTTGTGCCAAATATTTGGTGCAAGCTGCAGTAATATATGAAAACTGTTGCAACTGCACCCAAGATTGTAAAATCGAGCACAGTTGCAGGGGGAAGGTGGCACACTGCCAGAACCTAAGTGCCATGGCGTGAGGGCTGGACATAAGCTCTGCACCACATTTCTAGAATCCTGCCCAGTGTGTGCAGTTAGTGTGTGATCTCTGAAGAGAGATTTTGAAAGTTGCTGGGGCTGCCACCTTTATTGTAGATCTGCAGTCTTTAAAATAACTCACAGAATTTAAAATACTCGAATGAAGAATCTAAGATTATTAGGGATACATTACTGCTGAAAAAGATAGGATGACACTTTTTGCTTGCTAACTAGTGCTGCTGCTTTGAAATGGAGCACATCGAGCACATCGAGCAGGTCACCATCAGAATCTTTTTATGAGTAGGGTAAGATGGAGTCTCACCAGCCTGCCCTAAGTGCCAAAAGGCTGGGAGATAGTCATTGGCATTTAAGCGAGAGCTGATTTGAGTAGAACCAGTGTTGGACATTGCCAAAGTAATGTTGTAGTGATGACTCCTGCTCACAGACCAAGATACTGAAAGCAAAGAGTAAGTACTGTGTCATCTGCGCACTTGTGGATATGTAAGGGGACACAGGCATAAGGGCATTTAGGAATACGAAGACAAGGATTGGGCCAAGAATAGCACCCTGGTGGACATCAGACCTGACAGGCAGAGTCACCAACTTGGACTGACTGGCGCCTGTCCAAGCAATAGGAGCAGAACCACTCAACTGCAAGTCAGATAGCCCAACTCCCTCAGACTTGTTCAAGAGAAGGGGTGGGCCACAGTGTCAAAGGCTTTGACAGATCACTGAAAATGGCCACAGTGATAAAGCCCTGGTCCTTGCCCTTCAGCATGGAGTCAGCAACCCAGTGAAGGGAGATAATGATGAAATGGTGTTTGCAGGAGCTAGACTGAAAAGGACAGAGTGGAGAGGTGGAGTCAAGGAAGGAGGAGAGCTGGGAGAGTGCACATTTTCCTGCACCATAGCCAGGGCATGGAGAAGGAGATAGGATGGTAATTTCCTGGGGAGGAAGAGTCACCTTCTTTGTGGAGGGAGGACTTTAGCCTTCCTTTAGGAGTGGGGAACCCACCTATGTTGAAAAGACAGAGGCAAGAGGAGCAGCAATGGCAGGTGCACATAGATAAGTTCTGAATCTACCTGGACCATCAGGACTGTATCCCCTGGAGGATAAAGTCCATGCAAGGCAGCAGGAGGGATCTTGGCCGAGCAGGAAACCAGGAAATGCATTGCCCAGTTCGAGAGAATTGCTGCTGCAAAATAGCACAGGAAACCAGAACCACATAACAAAATGCAGCCCTTAGTCAGTGTCCTTTAAAGAGCTGGTGACAAGTTCAGAAGAACTTTAACAAAACCTAATATTTAGAAACAGCCCAGCTTGTATATCCCATTAGTGCTGTATTCCTCCTCCCCATTATTTATTACTGAGGTCATTTGTATGAAAACAGGATTTTGCTCCTGAAGAGTTTATCTATTCCTGCTGCTTCCTCCTACCTGAAGTCATAGAGCACTGCTTGTGGTGTCACAGTAACTCCCATGGCAACAGATTGTGATGTCACAACAGAGGATTATGACTTGAAGTAGGGAGTAAGCTATAGAGCAGATGGACTCTAAAGGAACTCTAAAGGATAAAGATCGTGGCCACGTATTCAAAGGAGATGTGCGGCACAAGATGGGGATACTGCACAAGCGCATCCTGGAAAATGCTGCGAAGTGCAATGTTAAAAGGGTGAAATGCGCTATGATGTTGAATGCGCGATTGCACAGAAAAATGTATGTGGCACAGAAAAAGGGGTGGGCACCTGAATATGCCGTGCATGTGTATATTCAGCCAAAATGAGCAGCGCACGTGCAGTGCATCTCACATTTGTGCAACGCAAGTTAGCTAAGAAGAAGGCAGTCCTAAATCAGCCAGCCACCCACAGGCAGGCTGCAGAACTGCAGACAGGTGACCCTGAGAAAGCTCTCAGAGGTGCACCAGGATGTGCTCCAGGCACCCATACACAGCAGTCTTGCAAGGACGATAGTACCCAAAGCAACAGCCACACTGTGCCTACTGCAGGGCACCTGCTGGGTACCAGTGGGTGACACCATCGGCACTGCTCAGTCAGCCGCCCCCTCACCATGCCCAGGTTGAGGATGCCCAGCTGCCACATGCTAGTCAGGCACCCCCAGGATACCAGTGGAGCAGACAGTTACAATGCAGCACATGTACCAGGTGCCATGGCCTGCACCCATGTGGCCATCCGAGTGACACCCGGTGGAGGCATTCACTCATGGTGACGTATGGGACAGGGTTAATCAGGATGGATGGCGGTAATGGTGGCAGCATGGCATGGGCCAGGGACTGCCCAGTGGCACACAACCACAGTGGAACATCATAAGTGCACGCAGCATGCCCGTGCCAGACTCACACACCCAGGAACCACAGACATGTCACTGATGCCATCATTGCAATGTGAGGGGTGACATCACCTACAGCCTGAGGTGGCAGGGGCATGCTCTAAGGACACTGGACGCTTCCAGTTTTGTGCGTGTGGCCACCTAGAGCACGGACATGGTCATGGGTAGTAGTACTGCAAGCCTCTCAACTGTCACACATTATGGGTACGGCACTCATGTCATCTCTTAGACACCCAACCCACATAGAGTGGGTGACATTACACACTGAGACTATTATGCAGAATTGTATAATAATATGAGATGCTGGGTTATCAGCACACATTAGGAACATTAGTTCACTTATTTCCACAGTATTCCAAGCTTGCAATGTCCTGCTTGATGATGTCACACATTCTGACCAGTTGTCACAAATCTTGGCGCATTCGTGCTAAAGGTTTGGGGTATGTAGCACTATACTCAGGCCAATGCAGTCCACCCACACACAGCCATGCCTTCTCACCTGTCTGCTAGGCTACAGTACCTCCTGATCACCTTTGTGGAGTGGTGGTGCTGCCTTGAAATGCTGGAACTGTGCATGCCAATGGTATGCAAATGGCCTGAATACATTCCAGTAATGATATGCAGATGTGCTGTTTGGGCACCAACTGTGAATGAGGCCATCTGCATATCCAGGCTGAATGTTGCAGATCTGCTTCACATCATGTATTTCTATATGCTTCACACTGGGCTCTGGTTACCTGCTGCACTCGCATCTCCCACTCGCGCGATCTTGCATATTCGGATATATTCAGCCACTTATGCGCGATCACATTTTATGACGATCTTCTGAATATCCCATTGTTTTGTGTTGGTGCAGTTGAGATGTGCAGCAATTCACTTGCATGATGCAGCCTGACACTTTTAAATATAGGGCCCCATATTTTCATGCACATTTTGTGAATAATAAATAACAGGGAGGAGAAATATACAAATATAAATGGAATGCAGGCAGAATAGCACCTAATTATTATGTTTTAAAGTTTTCTTTGAGGCGTCAGTAGCTCTTTAAGTGTGTCACATTTATTTGGGTAAAACCGCTCCACAAAAACTCTTGGCGCTTCAATGTGTTGCCTCCTCCTCAGGGTGAGAGCTGCCAGCAGTTGCTCAGCTTCTGTGTGGCTATTAATCCACAAGTGCACATAACAAATGTGAAATTAAATTGCTAATCACAAAGCAGTTACTGCTTGATCCATCTTTATCATTAAAATCACAGTGCCCCATCAGATCTGCCCTACTGGCGATCATTTTTTACTACTTCTGAGAACACAGTAAACATATAACCATCCCGAAACAACAGCTATATTATGGGCAGTTCTAAAACAGTGTGGAAACTGGAAAGAGTTGCTAGTCCAAGATGACAGAAATAGAGGAGGTCCTGAAAATGGATTGCAAACTTATATAGGAATCCCTGGGCAAGAGTGAAGGTGAATGGGGTAACATCAGACAGAATTATAATTAGTAGGGGAACCAGACAGGGTTGCCCTCTTTATATCTGCTGTTTGCACTATGTATGGAACCTTTGCTGCCCTCATAAGACAGTCAGGGGATTACAAGGGAATACAAGTGCAAGGGGTGGAGGTTGAGTATCGTATAATGCAGACGATACGCTATTGTATATATCAGATTTAGAAGGACAACTGCCCCTGGTTAATTCTTTAATCCAGACATTTAGTGAGGTATCTGGATTCAAAATGAATGATACTAAATCAGAGATAATGCCCATAGGGAGGCAAAGGAGGAAGGCTCCCAGTAATAGGCAAATATAAATGGGCGAAGGAGGAGATCAAATACCTAGGGGTCAGAATGTCTAGGGATATTTCCAAACCATATGCTCTCAACCATGGCAGATTGCTGCAATTGATCCAGGAAGATTTACATAGGTGGGCTGAGTTACCCTTACATTATTAAGTAGAGTTGATTGTGCAAGATGAACATACTGCCCGCCTTTTATTTTGTTTCAGTCCTTACCAGTCAGGCCCCCACCCGTTTTGGAAAGCAGTCAAAACTTCCATATCCAGATTTATATGGGCTGGCAGCTCCCCAGAGTAAGATGGTCTGTCCTTCTTAGAGATAAAAGAAAGGAGGTTGGGCTTGACCTACCTAGAAAATACTACTGGGCAGCACAAGTACAGCCATTGGTCCCTTTAATGAGGATGAGGACTCCCGTTCTGGGTAGAAATAGAGACCAGAGTCTTCCTTAGGAGACATCAGAGATTTGATTTACATGGATTACAATGGAATGCAACAGCTAAATGGTTGTAATCCCTGGACTGGGCTGGTGGTCTCTTCCTGGCAGGAAATTAATAAAAATTAAATACTGAGGTGGCTTTGAGGGCGGATTCCCAATCAGGGCCTGTCTGGACTTTAGGCCATTGGCCTGGGACCTGGGATTTAAATGTTGGTACCGGAGAGGTTTAAATAAAATTAGTCAATTATACTCAGGGAAAAAGTCAAGTCCTTTCAGCAACTTTCACAGGAGTTTTCCTTCCAGCTTCTGATTTTTCAGATATATACAGCTTAGACACTTCTTATTGGGTAAGAATTGCATAAAAGATAGACCAGAGGACAGGGATACCAACCCGTTGGTGGATGCCATGAGAGCTGAGGCCAGTAGATTGGGGACAAAGGGATTCATATCCCGGATAGTGAATTGTATCTCTGAGTTAGAGTCTGACCCTATGATCTCCATAAAGATGAATTGGACATTAGAAGTTGGTGAGGAGATGGCTGCTCCAGATTGGTTTAATATGGGAGGCTATCGCTCAACCACCGCCTCTAATAGTTGGCGGGAGTTCGGTGGAAGGTGGTCTCTAGATATTTCCGCATTTGGTAATTACCTAACACTTTGGTAAAATCTCACAGATCTTTGCTGGAGGGAATGAGGGCAGAAAGGCACACACCTACATATATTTTGGGGTGCCAACCTATCAATAACTTTTGGAAACAGGTAAGAGATCAGGTTTGTGGGATACTAGGGCCCATATATCGGATAATCCTATACATTGGGTTCTCGGGCTATATCCAAGCAGATTAAGTTGAAGTCGAACGGTACTTATTTAATATATTGGTGGCCTCGGCTCTCAAGGCAATTACTCAATGCTGGTTATCCAGGGTTGGCCCTACCTCTGAGGTATGGTATAAATTGCTTATTAATTCTGGATATGGAGTATCTCACAGCAAAAGTGAGATTACAGAGGATAGATTTAAATCATGTTGGATGCCTTTTCTTAAGTTTCAGGCTCAGAAAGAACAGATTAATATATTAGAGGTCTTAGCTAAATTCACTTGCTGATGTAGTAGGGATTGGTGCCCTCCTAGCTCTCTTCTTCTCCCCTTCTTGGATAGAGAGTTTAGATCCATCAAATATAAAGTAAGGCTAGGGGTCAGCCATACCTCCAAGAGAGTGGACTGTTGAAAGAATACCCCCTGTTGTTGCATCTTGGGAACTTATAAATCTGTGTACCTCAAATGCAATAGGTCAACACAAAAATGATGATGGCTGGTGATGTATCCCCCATTTATTTATTTATTTATTTATTTTCTTTCCCTCCCCTCCCTTCCCATCCATTATGTTATTACTAGTTAGGGTCGATGCAATATGTATTAGACTTCAGTTATTATAGAGATTGGCTTTATGAATATTGAATGCTGTGCTTCTATACTTGATTTAAAATGAGCTGATCAACAGCTGTTCCTTTTTTTATGTGTCCAAATGTATTGTAACTGATGGTATTAACTAGAAGTGTACTTGTAATAGTCTAGACTGTTGCATCTTGAAAAACAATAAAATTGCTATTTCAAAAAGAAATAGAGGAGGTCATCAGAGGTCAAAAGATATTCATTATCAGTGCACTCGGATATTTTTAATTTCCTCCCTTTACATTATACATTTTACTCTCTACAATGTGGCCAAGTCATGGGTTCCCAGATATACCCCAACACCAGAGGATGTAAACACTGAAGGGCACACAGTGTTAATGTTTTCAAATTAAACCTAGCTTCTAATTATCCTACCAAATTTCATCTTTTTTTATTTTACTTTCTGTTTTCTCCCCCTTCTCCACAGCGCCTACCTTCCCTCAGGGACTCCTAGGGCATCGTGTCCTTGAGTCTCTGGGAAATGAGCCCTTCACTCGTCTGCCCAGTCATCGCCTCGGATTACCCCTGAGTGGGGTGAGAGGCCTACCCCCAAACCTCCCATCCATCATCCAAGTGTTGGCCAGACTCGTGCGACCCCTCTCGGTCCTGGTCTCAAGATGCTGGGGCCCATCTCCAGGCATCGCTGTGGGTGATTTTCCGCTTTTCTGGGAGTGGTGTGCGTCCGGCGTCAAGGCGTTCCGCGGCGTCCACCCTCTAACCCTGTCTGTTGCTCCACACGCTTGCTGTACCCTGGCCTCCGCCAGAGGTCAGCCAAGTCCAGACTGTTCCCCCCCTCCCGGGAGAGGAGAGAGCTGTCCTCCGACGCTCAATCCTTCCCTCCTGCCAACCCTCACGGCCCAGGCTCATTCCCGAACCCAGGTCGCCGGGCGTATGCCGAGAGCAAATTTCATCTTTATTCAAAATACTGAATAACATATATAATTCCCTTGTACATATCCAAATACATTATTGACATCTTCTGTTAAGAAGTCTAAAAGGATCATACTGATGCATACCTAAAAAAAACAGAAACATATCACAATATGTATTTTATTTGATTTGAAAAGTTTCACCAGGAAGGACATACAGAGCTGTAATACCTAGTTTCCAGATGCATCCTGGGGAGGGAATACATAGGAGAAACATATACAATCATTTTACAGGAAGCGAAATACAATAAACAGATACAAAGCAGGTACAAGCAGGTATACATACAGTATCCTGATATACAGCTACAACAACTTAGCTATACATATTCAGTTGGTTTACAGAGGAATCAAGGCATAAAACACACAAGTGAATATTATACATTTACAAGAATGGGAACTTTGGCAGGAAAGTGCTAGATCCAACCAGATTGTGTAGTCAGTACAGTTACTAGGGTACAAGTAGAGCTCTGTTAGTGAGAGTATGGGTTAGACGGAGATAGGTCAGAAAATGGACCTTCACCCTTTGGGATGTGGAAAAACCAGCAAGGGGCAGGCGGGGCAAATAGGCATGAGAAATGGGATTAAGCCAAAGTCAGATTGGGCATTTTGAGGGTGGAAGGAAGAGCATGGGGGAGACAGGTCCACTAAAGCCTTCACCCCATCAGGATGATTGGAAGCCCGCAAGGTAGGCAGGCAGAGTAATGATGGAAGGATTTGCCAAACAAGTTGGTTGGGCATTGTTGGGGAGGAAGAGCAAAGAGGGGGAGGGGTGATTGGGTACAGTTGCAAAGAGAGGGGCTGTGTAACGGCATTACCTTCAACTGATTTCATTTCTTAACCCTGCATAAAGCTACTGCTGCCATGCTGGCCATCAGTCTGGGTTGAATTTCTGCTTGTGGCAGCCACCAGGTTGAGGGAATGGACATGGGGAAGTCGGAGGGTCGGCCGGGGAGAAGGATCGATCGTCCCATGGACTGCTCTCCTTCTCTGGGTGGAGGGAGGGGTAGAGTATTCAGCGTTCGAGGGACCCTGGTGGAGGCGGGGAACTGGTACCAGTACACAGGAGGGTGGGGCAGACAGTGGACGTCATTGCACGTCCCGCCCCTGAGGCAGTCTAGAAAAGCACTGCTGGCTGCCCTTGATGAAGCCTGCCTCGGCTTCAATTAGCTCTCAGTTGAGGTACCACATGGTCGGTAGCATGGAAAAAGTATAGTAAATAAAAAATTACTGCTGCCATGACAGGCTGGTCCTATGATTGATTTCTGTAACAAAGAAACACAAATGGTGGCTAAATTCCAGTTGGTAATAGCCTTTACCTGGAGTTTAGTAAACCCTTTGACACAGTCCTACACAGCAGGCTCATACAAAACTACAGAAATGTAAAAGGCAATATATAGAGGGCAGGCAGTATAGCCTAGAGTGTAGGTAATGAGTTGTGAATGAGCTTGGTGCATCCAGCAGACCTGGGTTTGATTCCCACGATATCCACTTGCATACATGCGACCCTGAGCAAGTAACTTAACCACCCTGTGCTCCGGGACACACCTGGAAATGATGCATTGGAAAGCATCGTTAATGAGTCCCTGACTCAGAGGTGTATCTGTTTCTCAGGAATAAAATAAATGATTATAAATAGGATATTGGGATGTATTAGATAGGTGTCTCAATTCTTAGGGAAGCAGTTATCTTGATAGTGTACTGGTCACGATCAGGGGCAACTAGAGGACTGTGTGCAGTTCTGAAACCTCCCATCCTATGAAGAACAGGGATAAGTCATCATAAGCTGTGTTTACACAGCAGCAGCCTTCTAAATAAAATACCGCAACAGCGTGGTCCCATCCACTTGCCATCTGAAGCCTGTCTGTCTACTCGGCCCTCTCTGCACCACTGCAGTCAGTGTTGGTGAGGCTCTGTGCATCAGGAGGCCATCCATCTACTGGCTGATGGATGAGTTGCTGCAGCACAGGCAGTTCACACTGCCACTTAAGCGCTCACTTCTCTTGGCGCTCCCACCTTGCCAGAGAATCTGGGAGGCGTCTTAGATTAAGTACATGTCCACATAGTCACATTTGCACTGGAGCAACCAGGTGCATGGTTTACTCAGTGCAAATCTGACCATGTAAACAGGGCTATAAAGGATACAGCACAGGACAGCAAAGATGATAAAGGAGCAGCAGGGGAGTAGCTAATGGGAAAGGTTAAAAATCAACACATGCTCATTAGAAGACAAAAGAGAGCAGGACATGATAGAAACATACAAATATGAGGGTTCAGTAGGGTGGATATGGGTCAGTTATTCAAATTATGGGATCAGGCAAACACTAGGGGTTAAGTGTGGTGCCTAACTGGAGCAGACTACTGGAGGAGAAGCAGTGATTGTAGACTCCATCTCAAGTTTCAAGAACAAATGGGACATGTCAGCAGGAACAAAGACCAACCTGTTTGCCAAAATTAATCAAGAGAGCTTGTCAGACTAGGTAGAAATTTAGTAAAGGATGGACTAGAGGAGGAGAATCCTGAGCTATCCTCAACTGTCTGTATATATGTGTAATGTACTGTCTGTGTATCTGTGTAATGTGCTGTCTTTGTAGCAGTGTAATGTACTGTCCATGTATATGTGTAATGTATTGTCAGTGTATCTTTGTAATGTACTGTCTGTGTATCAGTGTAATATACTGTTTGTGTACCTGTGTTTGTACTATCCACGGGCAGCGGTCCTGATCCAGCCATAGCACCTCTACGGTGCAAAGGGTCTGATCCACCCCCAAAGAGATGGATAAGGTGCAATTTTCCCCACAGGCAGCGGTCACGATCCAGCCATAGCACCTCTACGGGCAAAGAGCCTGATCCACCACCCCAAAGAGATAGATAAGGTGCCACTTGCCCCACGGGCAGCGGTCATGATCCCGCCATGGCACCTCGATGCTAAAGGCCTTATTCACCACCCCCAAAGAGATAGATAAGGTGCCACTTGCCCCACAGACGTGACCACAATCCAGCCATAGCACCTCTATGGTGCAGGGCCTGATCCACCCACCCCACAAAGAGATACAGTAGATAAGGTCGGCGGCAGAAAAGTGCCACGCGATTTCTCTGGGCTGTGTGAGCGGCTGAACCGGATCATCACTTGCAATTTGCTGTTTTCAATTTTGGCGCCTTCTCAGGGTAGCGCTATTGGCTCCATGCCTGTGTAGAGCTCCTGATTGGCTGGTCTCACTCACCTGAGACAGAGCACCCAAGAGGTGTGGCTTAATGTAAGCCTGCATCCCTGTACTGGCTCCTAATTTATATATTTTAATTTAGCCTGTTCTTTCGGCCTGTGTAAGTAATTTACCATTCCCGCCCCATGCAGTTTCTCTCCAACTGTATGTGCACTGATTCAGTGCTAGCTCTGCAAACTTCCCTTGATTTTCGTCCCAACCACAGGGCTACACCACCTTCTGCTATACCCCCTACTCCCGTTGACTCTCTCGGTCAGGGTATTATTCTGTGCAGCATCAGGAAAACTGGGAACTAGCCTCAGAACTCCCTATACTGCTGCAGACAAATCACGTAACCGAAAGAAGACCCAGCTACCCACACTTCTCCTAGGACTCTGCAGGAAATTCTTGTTCCTGCTTTTACTATGCTCAGGAAATGTTGAGCTTAATCCAGACCCTCTGACACCCATGGATCCCCAGTAGAGCTACAAAGCCTCAAAGGCTTACATTCTTGCATGTTAAAGTATGTAGCTATTAAAAGAATCACTTCTGTTCAGGCCCTGGCTGTATCATACTGTTCCAGATGTTCTGGTGATTATGGAGTCCTGGCTCGAACAGCACCAGTAACAACGGTTAACATCCCTCCTACTCTTTGTTCAGAGCCAACAGCCAAACCTGAGGTGGTGGGGTAGCTATTTACATTAAGGATAAATTCCTGCCTCCATAATTGACACAGCCTCTGTCCCAAAAAGAATTAAAGCTTGTCATTAAAGATTGAAATTGCCACCAGTGTCTCATTATGTATAATAGGATGCTACAGACCCCATCAGCTGGACTACAGTTGTTAAAACATCTCAGAAACATCCTGGATTCGGCATCTTCAAAGTGTATCATACTAGGGGACTTCAACTTAGACTGGCTCTCCAGTGTGTAGCGGGTTCGGATAGTCAGGATAACAAATCATGCTGACCCACAAACTTAGTGCATAAAAGTGCGGAAAGACACTTATCATTTTATTTTGTCAGGAAACATTGACTGCAGGATTCACAGAAATCAGGAAAATAAAGTTAGTTCAGTCATTTTCAAAGTCTCAACAAAATAATGAACAGATAAGCTACAGTCAGGATGAGCCACTGCTCTGCCCAGCAGTGCTACCAGGCTATCTCCTTGCAAACATATATACACTTCAGAGGTCCACCACCTCTGGCAATCAGCTCCAACTGACATCCTCTCTTAACTCTCCAGTGGTAATCTTTTATACATTCCTGGGGGTGACATCATAATCAGATGATCCTCCTCCTTTTGAAAAATCAAAATAACATACTACAGGTTCCTTTTACTATACATTTTGATTCCTAAACATCAGGTATGTAAGTGTATAACAGTATTTGTACTAAATAATCCCACAACCTTACTTTGATGTCCTAAAACAATGTTCATGGAGTTAATTAGTCTCAATAAGGCTAAGCCCTCCCTTGATAGTGACATCACTCATTACAACTTCTATAAAAGCAGACAGACTGTGGGCTGCCCTATAGAACACCCATGCAGCCCAACGGTAAGACAAACAAGAATATATTGCTCACTTTAAATTTACTTCTTTGCCAAAGGGCACACCATGCAATATTTAGGGACTCCTGGTCTCATTTCCTACATGTGTTTTGTTAGTGCAACTAATTTATTCATTTAGAAGCTAGCATACTTCCACACTTTAAAAAAAACACTGAGTTTTAGTTTATTGAAACGCTCAATACAGAGAGCTCTGTTTCAGAGGGTTGCTAACAACAAAGGTTATCTTAGTTTTATTTTATTCAGGTTTTCTCCCTTCTGTGCAACTATTAATTTGAAAAGTAAAACTCTTTTCTTTCGGCTCATTAGAGGCCAGAACGAGCTGCAAATGAAAATCTTTTCTTAAGGTTTTCTGTGTCCTGGGGGGAAGTTCAAAACTGCAGAACTCCTGCCTGAACCAAACACTAGTTTCCCTTCTACTAAAATAAAGAAGAGCAGATTGGTACATACCTGTCAACCTCTTTACTGTAAATCAGGGACAAAGCTTAAAAATCAGGGACAAAAACCCCAAATCAGGGACATATCTTAAAAATTGGTACTATTCACTTAGAAAGCTGATAGAATAAGTGGATTAGAGTAAGATGCATTTTCTGAAGAAGAACAAGTCTGTAACTTTAATGTTTGGTGTTATTTTGTACTTTCAATCCTCACTGTTCTGTCACAATAACACAAATTTTACGAGGACAGAGTAAAATACTGAGTCAAAATCAGGGACGCCCTGAAAATCGGGGACAGTTGAGAGGTATGGATTGGTAATTCATTCTTCTATTAACTAAACCAATGCTCCCAAAATGCAGCATAAGGTAGCGAAATGAAAAGGAAAAGGATCGCTAATAATTTTGCTTGTTCATGATATTTCTGTATAACAGGCTATCTACTCAACCAAATCTAACAGATAATGCTAGAAAACTAATGACCTAACAGGCTATTTTAAAGGGTCCTGCAAAGCTGTGAAACAGACAACTCTTAACATATTGTGTCTGTCCACTGGGCACATAAGGTACTTCCACTTTTATGGAAGCAGTACCCTTTTAATATATGCACGTATATGTATTATATGTTTCTACATTTCACATAAATGCCTTCACTATTCAGCATCTGGTACTTTATGCCTAAGCACGTTATCTCTTTGGGGGTACTTGGAAGAATATTAGGGCCTGTACTCATCACAGGAGCACCCTGTGACACAGTGCATTCACCCACTTAAAATGTTCTGTGATCCCTTGGTTATCACAGCTAATAAATGAATCTACTCATCCTAATAAGCTCAACCCTAATAACAGTACTCTCTTGGATATCATTTTAGTTAACAAACCCTATTTATTCTCCCTTGCTGGCATCTTTTTCCTCTGATATTAGCGACCATTGCTTCATCGCGTGTGTAAGATCCATTCTTAAATCCACAACTGCATCAAAATTCTCCTTTAAAAGGTGCATACGCAACTTTGATCTCCATGGGTATATATCAGACCTAAGAGATTCCATGTGATGGCAGGATCTTTTATCTAGCCAAGTCCCTGACTATGGCTTATAATATTTTCTTAGAAATTGTGCTGGGGCTCTCAACAAGTATGCTCCCATAGTAAAAGTTCATGCCAGAAACAAATCCTGTCAGTGGTTTATGGAAGACCTGAAAGATGCTTTGCAGAGTAGGAATGTACTCTGGAGAACTGCTAGGAAAACTAATTTAATAAATGACTGAAATTCTTTCTGGAGGCGAGGAACCTCTGCACCAAAATGGTCAGAGAAGCCAAAGCTAATTTCTACTGCTCTCAGCTGGAAAGCTCCTCAAGAAATGCCTCCAAATTCTGGAGGACTATCAAAGACATTGAAGGTCACAGCACTGTAAATTTTCCTACATACTAAATTATTGATCGACAATACTGTCATCTCCGACAGACCGTCTATCCTCGATGCTCTCAATAATCATTTTGCCACTGCAGGGCTAGCCTTTGACTCCTCTCCCGCGAATATCCTCCGCCAACAACTTAGATTGGATACACAAGAAAAAACATCCCCAGTCCATCCTCTCTCTGCAGCCTACCTCCTGAAAGAAGTCGAAGATCTTCTCCTTCAGCTGGACACTAGGAAAAGTGCTGGGGCTGACCTCATTGACCGTACTTCATAAGGTCAGCTACCATGTCCTCACAGTCCCAATTACTCATCTCTTCAACTTCTCCTTGTCCCAGGGTGACCTACGCCCATTTGGAAAAATGCACTTGTGGTCCCAAGTCAGGAGATCCAAGTGACCTCAATAACTACAGGCCAATCTCCTACTTCCAATTCTGTCAAAGATGCTGGAGAAAATAGTGAACTCCCAGCTTGAAGTATCTGGAATCAGAACAATTGCTCAACTCGTTACAATCCGGTTTTAGAGCACAGCACAGTACAATCTCTGCTCTAGCCAAGGTGACAAACAAATGGCAGCTTGAATTAGACAAAATAAACTTTGTCTGCATAGTTTCCTTGGACCTAAACAAGGCATTCAATACCGTTGATCACAGGCTGCTTCTGTCATCCCTCCGGAACATTGGTTTGGATTCCCTATCCCTTAAATGGTTCTCCAACTACCTCTCAGGATGACTTCAACAAGTAAAGGCAGAAGGGGAAGTTTCTCCACAAAACTCCTATTGAGAGGTGTACCACAAGGTTCCATTCTTGGTCCCTTGCTCTTCACCATTTATATTAACACCGTACATGCCCCATCAAAGAACACAAATACACCTATTCACGGATGATACGGTACTCTATACTAGTAGCCCCACACCTGAAGTGGCCGGTAAAGCCCTTCAAAATTAATTTAATCTGCTGCAGTATCAGTTTATAAACTAGAAACTGCTCTTAAATACTAAAAAAACAAAGCAATGTTCTCTCACCCTTCAAAATGCAATAAATCCTACAATTGCTGGGACACTCCCACAGATCACTACCATTCTAGGTGAGCGGTTGGACTACGTACCAAAGTTCAAGTACCTGGGGTCTGGTTAGACCATAGACTTACTTTCACAGATCACTTAGAAGAACTAGCAAAGAAACTTAGACAAAGACTTGGTCTGTTCTTTAGGATTAATAATCTCTCACAAGAGATGCTAAACTGAAACTGGTTCAAACTACCTTTCTTTCCCTGTTGGATTACACAGACTTTCTATATAGTCAGGAACCTGCAGGTACCCCAGCCAAACTCGATACGCTTTATCACAGAGCCATCAGATTTATCACGGGTCTTCCATACTCAACCCACCACCGCATTGTACACGGCAGTGGATGGTCATCCTTGCTTATAGATGGCAAAAAATGCTGCGGTTTGACATACAAAGCTATCTCAAATAAACTGCCCCAGTATATCTCTGTTTGTTTATCTTTGTGCACTCTGGGAAGTATGCCCTGAGAAGCATCTCATTTATCTACCTTTATGTTTGCAAAGCAAAATCTTGCATTAGGCAGAGCAGCCATCAGCTTTGTGCTCCCTCAACTGTGGAACAAGCTGCAAAAACTTTGAAATTAACTCACCCCATCAGCCTAGCAGCTTTTAAATCTCTATACCTACATCATAATAAGGAGTCCTGTGCCTGTCTACCCTAAATAGTGACTCCTGTAAGTCCAAGCACACTCTAATTACTACTGTTAAACGACTGATCACATCTATAATTGACTCTTCCTCTCCCTTTCTACCCCCATATCTGTCCCTTCCTCATTCCTTTGACCCTGGTTCCAGCTTTACATTCTCCATACTGTATCACTGTATATCTTTTATATTAGGTTTTATTTGTGTCCAGTGCACCTGATATGTATATTTCTTTACTTTTATGAAAAATTGTGTCCTACCCAAAACTAGCTGTATCTTCTGTTCCAAACATATACTACTGTCAATGCTACCTGCAGATACTTTGTATATACTTTATTATTGTATCTCACTTTATTTGTATTATTACTATTTTCTTGTGTGTTGCATCCCATGTATATTGTCCCTTGTTCCTTGTTAACAAACCCAGGTCCACCTTGAAAATGAGCTTGCTCAACGGTGATCACCTGGTTAAATAAAGACTTTGATTGATTGATTGATTGACTATCAGTGTAATGTAGTCTGTGGATCTGTGTAATGTATTGTCTGTGGATAGGTGTAATGTACTGTCTGTGTATCAGTGTAACATATTGTCTAGCTGTGTAATGTACTGTTTGTGTATCAGTGTAATGTGCTGTCTGTGTATCTGTGTAATGTACTGTCTATATATCTGCATAATGTATTGTCTGTGTAGCAGTGTAATGTAGTCTGTGTATCTGTGTAATGTACTGTCTGTGTAGCAGTGCAATATACTGTCTGTGGATCTGTGTAATGTACTGTCTGTGTATCAGTGTAATGTACTGTCTGTGCATCTGTGTAATGTACTGCCCATGTGTATGTGTAATGTATTGTCTGTGGTAGGTGTAATGTACTGTCTGTGTATCAGTGTAACATACTGTCTAGCTGTGTAATGTACTGTCTGTGTATCTGTGTAATGTACAGTCTGTATATCTGCATAATGTATTGTCTGTGTAGCAGTGTAATGTAGTCTGTGTATCTGTGTAATGTACTGTCTGTGTAGCAGTGCATTATGCTGTCTGTGGATCTGTGTAACGTACTGTCTTTGTATCATTGTAATGTACTGTCTGTTCATCTGTGTAATGTACTGCCCATCTGTATGTGTAATGTATTGTCTGTGGATCTGTGTAATGTACTGTCTGTGTATCAGTGTAATATACTGACTGTGTATTATGTGTAATGTATTGTCTGTGGATCTGTGTAATGTACTGTCTGTGTATAGGTGTAATATACTGTCTGTGTATCAGTGTAATGTACTTTCTGTGTATTAGTGTAATGTACTGTCTGTGTATCTGGGTAATGTACTGTCTGTGTTTCTGTGTAGGGTTCTATGTGATAACGGTGATCGCGGAATAGTGATCGCCAGTTAAGCGATGTACATCACGAAAAGAATTTCAGCGACGTCACTCGCTCTGCGAACTGCAAGAGGCGCCAAGATCTATGGTTCTCTTTTTATGCGGGGCACTCACCCTCTGCACTCCCCTACTAAAGGAGTCTCAGCCCAGGGGGTGCATGTCAAGGGGTTGCAAACCTGAAAAAACAAACGACCCAGCACAAAAACAAGACTGCGCCCAGAACTAAACCTGGCACCTCCCAACCCCAGCCTGCCACCAACCCATCACGCACATGGCCAACTTGGCAGCTCATTACTGCACTACACCCTACAAACCCTCCATCCCTTCCGCCCGTCGCATGGCGTGGTCCCTGCACCGCTCCACGGGCGTGTGTATACATAGCAATATCCCGTCACAATATTCGCCTACAACCTGTATCCACTCACATCTTATTGTGTAGCCCTGTGCACAGGCACCATGATTGAGCCGCCCTGTTTGAAAGCACCAACGTAGTTGCCTTGCACAGGATACCTCTGTGTAGTGTACTGTCTCTGTATTAGTGTAATGTACTGTCTGTATATCTGTGTAATGTACTGTCTGTGTAGCAGTGTAGCGTACTGTCTGTGTTGTTATATGGCTGATCCTGTGACCCCCGACACCCACTATGACTATGTACTTTAGTTCCCCAGAGTCCCCTACGGCCAGCTCTCTCATGACATGACTCATGGACTACAGTATGCCGTGAGGGACATCTATATGCTGGCACCTCTAGTGACTGAATACTACTGTTAAAGGCGCATGATCATGCTTATTCTACTGGTAATGATTGTGCTGTCAGCGCCATCAGTATTGGTAGAATAAGTGCAATCATGCACTCTATAACAGTAACATTCAGTCACTAGAGTGCAGCACATGAGTAGATACCCCTCACAACGTGATCCATCAGTCACTAGCATCAAGGGTTTTCTTCTAAATGTTGACAATGTGAGTGGCTAGTGAGAAGCCTGTTACTGCAGCACAGCATGTAAGACACTTACAGAAGTAAGAGTATCTTACCGTCTTTGGATGAGACGTCAAACTAAGGTCCCGCTCTGCCTGTTCTGGTGGTAGTTCAGGTGGATGTTAAAGATCCCATGGCACTTCTCGAAAAGAGCAGGGGAATTTCCCTGGTGCAATGGCCAAATTTCTTCCATTCACAAAAATACCACCAACAGCTTAATCTGGTTTAAGGTCAGTTGGCATTCATCTGTATCCCTCCCGGGTCATGCCTAAAAATAGGCAGGATTTGTCTAGTGCACTTACCCGTCAACAAAAACTAAATAAATTATGTGCACCTGAAAGAAGCACTGTGATTGGTCAGGAGCATTACATGTTGCTCCTGCAGTCTATAATCTACTTTTAGATTTGTGTTTTAGTATGCAGTTGTTTAAAGATAAGGTCTGTGTAATAGTCAGGTTTTCGGTTTCACTATAGCACATATATGGCTGAAATTTGTTTGAGACTTTATTTTGTCTTTGTTTAAAAATATGTTTCTGCAAGTAAGTGGTTTGCTTTTTTCAGATAGTGTTTTGTAGACATCGAAAGATAAGCACACTTGTTATACTGAGTCTTAAGATACGATCTGCTTTTTAATTTCTTTTTATTGGGTTTTAATAATGTTTTCAGACAGAAAAGAAAGGTACTTAGTACAAATTAAATAACCCTTTTCACAAGTACTAATACTACAGGAAAGCATTACATTTTAAATCTTGGGGTGAGTAAAATGAAAACATTATGAATATCACTAGGGTTTCTAGATTTTGGGACAAGAAAAGAGGACAAAGTCTAAGGAGTAAGCAATCTTGTTTAATTGCAGTTCGTACATAGTAACTTTCTAGTCCCCCAAAAAAAGGACAGTACACAGGCAGTAACTTTGAAGCCAACATGCTAACTGGATTCCACAAAATCCATCTACGAGTACTTTTCAGAAGACTGAATTTTCCTACGCACAGAGGGTGGCTCAGCAAATAATCATGAAACTGACTTCAAGACAAGTGTTTGAAGTTGTACTGTACAACAAATAGCACCTTCACTGACTCAAGAGAAAGGGCGTGATTCCTTTCCTCGGTACACTGAGTTTGGATCAGTGAGAAGGCCCTCTCTACATTGACTGCACCAGCCACAAGGGACTGTGCATGGCATGGTGTCTTTCACATTGTACTAGTGCCATGCACAGTGCCCTTGGTACATGGCACTTCTGTGGTTCATGAGCCATCCCTCTTGGTCTAGTGTTGGTCGAGTGCCCTCCTTCTAAACCCAGCTTGAATCAGTCCCCAGCATTCAGAGCATCCCCACTCTTAGTTCATTCCCATGCCATCCAGTTTAACCCCACTTGCTTACTGTGTGACCCTGAGCAAGTCACTTCACTTCTTGTGCTCCCAGGTCACACCTGGAGACAAGTGTGCCTTGCCCTTTCCTGGTTAAACAATTTCACCTTAACATGCAGGTCTGTCACTAATCTCTGTCAACAGTACGCTCCCAGACAGCCCCATCTGCACTGCACCCCCAGTAAAACAGCTTATGAGATTCCACAGGCTGGGTGAGGCTCGGGAGTGTGACCCGGGCTGGGCGTGCTGCTTGCAGGGACTGGAGTGTGACTGAAGAATAGCATAATATTAATACTCATCATTTCATCAACATCAGCATGCCTCCCTCTCCTTTTTCTGGGAACACTGCCCTAAGTGACCACACAGTCAGAAAACTTAAGCAGTGTTACTTGTCTTTTGCAGCATAAGTTGAAAACAACAGGCATAAAATACATTCTTTTTTATGTCAGCAAGAGCAGCCCATCTGACAAACAAGATGTTCTGTCAGCCGACAGGATTCTCCTCTCCTCGATGACCACTGCACAGTGACAGTGGTCCTTCCTGGAATCCTGGTCAGAGTGAGACTAGATCGAGAGAGACAAGTAAGCAGGCCAGGGTGGGTCATTAAAAAAAATAATTACTGCTTTTTAATTATTTATGGAGCTGGCTGGTCATGATTTTGTTGGTCCTCTTCTTACCTTACTGCCGTGCTGCTTCAGGGACCTGGCTTGATGTGTCAGAGAGGCAGAGCAGTCGCAGACATGGGCGGACCGCATGCACAAGTCCGACTGAGTTAAGTACAAGTGGGTGAGGGTGGGTCAGGACTCAGGAGGTAAGCAGGCGTAGCTGCAACTTAGCCAGCAGGCAGGCTGCAGAAGACGCCTCTGTCAAGTAAGTGACAGCCACCAAATTACAGTGATCGCCAATTGATGCCAGGCCAACTGACTGTCTAAGGGCTGCCTAGCCTAGTAGCAGTAAACCTGGCAGTGTAAAAGCTGAGATGATGACGGAGCCATCTGCCAACTTTGAAAAGAGTCCACCAGCACCTGACAGTAATCTTCACCGTGTTCATCTGACTACTCTGTGCAGCAGACTGTCTGTAGGCTGCAAATCCCATGTCGGGTGCCTGAGAGACATGTGCAAAGACAGACACACTTTTTCCCCTGGTTGCCATGGTAACTGACAACATGGAAGCAGCTGTTAGTCAGAGTGCCACCGGAAGTCCAAAACCCAGACAAAAAGCACAATATTAAAAATCCACCCAGATGAAAATTTTACATCAAAAAGAGGACATGTCCGGGTAAAACAGGATGTCTGGTAACCATAAATATCACTAAACCAGTTCAGTGTGAAAGGAATCATGAAAACGTTATATAAATAAGCATATGATGCGAAAAGGAAGCTGCAGAGTCTATAATTCAGTCCTTTGTCGATATTCCTCTCCTGCTTTGGTGAGCCTGTGGATAGAAAAAATAAAAAGGAGAGAAATTAATTACTGCAAAAGACGAATGTCCAGCTTAACATGTAGAGTGTCTCAAACCTCAGATCTCAACTACCCATCTTATCCACCAAGGTGATAATGTCTTTTCCAAACGTGTAGGTGAACATGTAGTATCAGGCTCTAAGAGAGCAGTATATTGTGCTCTAAGAAAGGTTACCAGCTGGTGAATCTGAAAAAATATATATGTACTTTTTCTTTTTCATCCTTGATGATTTTAACTTTTGCCAGTGATAGCAAAGAAAACTGTGCTCCAGGCTCAAGGACTTCTTAAATGTAAGAAAGAAAGTTACATTTATGTTGCTGAGTTTGGTAGCAAGTCATGAAATATGTAACATGCATCTCTATACTCCCAAGATGTCTTTTAAGTTTTGCTAGCTTGAAAATGAAGTTCCAATCAGAATCAAGAGGGCAAGAACTGTTGATTTTAGAGACATAGCTGATTCTGTGTTCTTTTTGGCACACGAAAAGCTCTAGCCAAAAGTGCTGGGATGTCAGGGGCTACTGTAGGTTGAAAGTAGTACCCAGTACATCCCTGACAACACCTCGGAACAGTAAAATCGAGTGTGTGTCAGGAATTCTACCAGCCACAAATTTCTATATTGCATCTAGTTCTAAGTCTGTTCAAGTTTCTGAGAACTAGTAAAATTCTCTTTGATGACCCCCCACATAGTGGCGTTAGCCTGCAAATTGGCTAATCCTGTCTCGACTTTAGCAGTTCTTGTAGAAACAGCTTGCTCCACTGTTATTTTATCCTTTGCAGTTTTGATTTCATTTCAAATCAAGTCTGTTTTTCTCAAAACCTCGAACCTCCTATCACATTTGCCTATCCAGTTGACAATTTTGTCGATGGATTGACCCAATAAATCAACAGAGCCATGTTTCATCCCTTGTGGAGAAGAATGGTTCAGCATTTTGCATCTGCAGTGAAAACACTGGAGGGATGTCAATAACCCGCCGTGAGTGTTATCTTTGTGGGGGATCAGCAGACTTTTTCAGTAGGAGGGATGGTAGCTTTTACATGCTGGGTGGACAGCATACACAGACCAGCTGCCCCATAGCCACGCATTGGGCTCACTTTGTCTGGATGAAACCGCTGATCCAGCACACCCAATTTAGGTGAGATAAATTCTTCAGCTGTGCTGGAAACATGTCTTCATTTAGCATCAGAAATTTTTGAAGCTTTAGCTATGTTTAAATCATGTAATCCAATAAATTAACTAAATCGACTTGAGAGCCCAGGAACTAGGCTGCTGCCTGTTCTGCCATGTTTTAAAAGTTTTTCTTTTGCACAGTAGGTGTTTTTGGTTTCATTTGAGAGATTGCTGGAGACAGTATGAAAGAAACGATTTGAAAAACCCCAGCTATAAGTGAAGTTCAAGCTACTTAGGCAGCATGGCTTTGTCACAGGAAGATTGTGCCACACAAATCTTATTGAGTTCTATGACTGGGTGACGGGCCCTGTACCAGGGTAGGCCAGTGGGCGTCCTCTTTTGGACTTTAGCAAGGCATTGATTCAGTACCCTACAGTGGCCTGCTGGCTAAGCTGAAGGAAATGGGGGTAGGGAGATGGATAGGAAATTGGCTCTCTAGGCATACTCAGGTGGTGGTTGGAGGGTTAGCCTCATCCCCAAGTTGGATTACTAGTGGGGTTCCCCAGGGATCAGTGCTGGGCCACTCCTGTTCAATGCCTATATCTCAGACATCAGGAGGGGATCAGTAGTGGGATGAGTCTCTTTGTAGATGACTCAAAGCTGGGTGCAGTGGTGGATGGGGAGGAGGGGAGAGGGAGGTGGTCTTGCAGGAGGACCTGGAGGCTCTGGAAAGGTGGTCGGAAAATGGAAACTAAAATTGATCGAGGGAAGTACAAGGTTCAGCACCTGGGGTCAGAAATCCAGACCAGGGGTATACCCTGGGAGGAGACATAATTCAAGCCACGAAGGGTGAGAGGACCTGGGGTAGTGGTAGATGTCAAAATGAACAACTCAGAGACCTGTAGGAGGGCAGCAGTAAGGGCAAATAGGATGCTGGGATGCATCGCCGAGGATTACCTCCAGAAAGGCAGAAGTGATCCTTCCACTGTACAACTGCTTGGTTGGGCCACACCTCAGTATTGTGTGCAGTTTTGGAGACCACATTTAAAGAGGGACATTACACTCTAGAGAGGGTCCAAGGAGGCAACCAAAATGATCTGGGGCCTGGGGGAGAGGACCTATGAGGAGGAGGCTCAAGGAGCTCGACATGTACACCCGGAGGAGAGGAGGGGACAGGGGGACATGATGAGGTCTTTAAGTACATGAGGGATCAATAAGGAGGCCCAGTCAGGGTGCTCCAAGGAAAGAGAGTGGGGCAACAAGAGGTCAGGTGTAAGCTGGAAGGGGCAGACTCAGAGTGGAGAGGAGTAGATGTTATTTCACTGAAAGGTTGGTGGAGCCATGGAATGCACTGCCCAGGGGAGCTGGTAGAGGTGGATATTGTGGATGGGTTTAGAGGGGATGGGACAGGTGCGGGGAGGTAAATCTGACCAGGCCCGATACAGGTGGAACATCTGGGACTGGGGACAGTATAACCCAAGAGGGAGGGGGGACACCAAAATCGGCCCTCAGTGTGGGAGCAGAAAATCGAGCAGACTCAAAAGAATTACGGCCTATTCTGCTGGCATTTTAGTATGTTAGTATGTTAGTACTTGTTCGCCAGTACTGGAAAAAAATGTTTGTGGGATTCTACTTCATTATATCTTAAACTACACTGGAAAGCAGATCCACAGATTACCCAGTGCTTAGATGATTATGTAACCCCCTGCAAATGGGGTTCCCAAAAAAGTCTTCCAGAGCTTGCTTGAATGCTCCAAGCCTGGATGGTGTTCAGGCCTAAGCTTTTATCTGTGAGTGCTTTTAGAGCCTCTGGTACTATCTTTAAGAGCTGTCTGCCTGCAGACATAATTAATTTTGATGGGGTCTGTGTGTTTCCCTGCTTGAGTCCCATTTGAGCTGCTGCCAATCGCTCTGTTTCTGCCATCACTAAGTGGGCAGAGTGAGCACTTTCAAAGATGTAACTGTTTGCCAGAAATCATTTAGGTAATATCGAAAATACAGTTTGTCTAACCTTTTTTTTTTTTGGAGTCAGAACTGTGTTTGCCTAGTCCTCCATTCTGGTTTGAACTGCTGAACTGGACCAATCAGTGTGGGGGACCTTTGAAATGGAGCCTGCTGCTGGCAAATCAGAACTTGGACTCATTGTGGAGCCACCCTATGTACTGTATGGCCAATGCTTCTGGAATTGTAAGTTTGGACTTCGCACCTTTTGCACCAACAGGGAGTCTGATTGTGAGTGACAGCCAAGCCAGTCAATCTGAACTGGGAGGAATCTCAGTGAAATGCCCGGCTCTGTCTGTACAGGAAAGATGAGATCAGTTTGGGCAGTGAAGAGACAAGGAGCTGTGTGCTTCTTCGGTGTTATAGTTTTAAAGGGAACGCGTAAGGGTCTCTAAGTAGTTCAGTCTTGTGCAAACGCCTGTTCTAGACTGAATCTGACCTGTGAGGAGAATCCAAGGAGATCTGAGAGAGAGAAACCAGGCTCACCCTGTAGAAGACTGAAAGAAATTGCTGAATCGCTCTGGTCTGTCAGGAACTGAATCAGCTGTGTGTTCTCCCGGTGTTGTGCAGTAATTGTGATCAGATAGAAGCAGCCTGCCTGGTATAGTACTTTCCTTTTACATGTAAATGTGTGTAGTGCTTGTGGGGAATTGCCTTCAAATCCCTGTACAGTGAATTGAGTGCATGAAGCTGGAGAAACCCCAGCTTAATCTAGACTACATCCATTTGCTCTAAATCTGCGGTGGGGTCCAGTCACAAGGACTGTCCACATGGTCTGCTCCTCCTGGCAATCCAGGATAATCTGCCTTCCATACAGTTCCCAGCATTGAGTTTGTGAGTACAAGCAGGGTAGCTCCTGCCATCTGTTTATCGAATTGCAAGTGTATCATCTAATTGTTGTTTTTTGTTTATTTTTCACAAACTGAGCCAACCGCTCCGGATTACAATCTGGTATTGTGCCAGTGTTTTTCCATCACAGGGCCCCAACCAGCTGCACCGATCCTGGCTAGCTCCCCGCCCCATCCTGGGTACCCAGTGAAAGTGACAATTTGGGACTCTGAATATGCAGACAGTACTGTGATTATTAATGTGTTTAACCTAATTAACCTGATTTCCCCTTCCTTGTTACAGCTCCTTAAATAAATCAGATCTGTTTGTTTCAGCAAAGTTACACTGTCTGAGGTATTTGTTTATGTTAAAGTATTGTACTGTGGCTTTTGCATTGTATCATCTTGTTTTACAGGGGTCCCCAGTGTCCAGTCGACCGAGCCAGTCCTGGGGGTAAGTGTACATTGTGAAGATATTCCTGATGCATTGTGTGGGCCACTAGTGGGAAGAAAGGTTACAGTGTCCCAGAGGGCTGTGACCAAGTTAGTTTAACTACTGCAAACCCTGACCTCTGGGTGGAGGCACTCGCCATTGGACCTAGGCCCCTCAACCTGTCAGTAGTCATTCAGGCAGGGTAGTAGCCCCTGGGATAGCGCCACCTGGGGTTACAGTTGGAACAGGGAAATAGGGCACTTCCTCATCAGGATGGCGTGTATTTTCTTGGAAGATTTGCACTTGTTATTTCTGTACACTGGCCATTTAAGCCAAATTTGAGATGGGAATTCTGCTACCTTTGAAGGGCTATGAGGAGCCACAGAGTCAGCCCTTCTTCATCTGCTCTGATAATTTTGCATGCCTGGCCCTTTTGAGGAATGCTGGTGTCTGATTTGGAGGAACCTGTTACCGTATGGGATTCTGGGATCCAAGATATGGTCCTTCTTCTGCCTCCCAATCAGTTTACCTGGGAATAAATATCTATCTGCAATTTCTTGGTAGCTGCCATTAATGTGATTACCATTCTGAGACCAACACCACGGTCCATGTTCTGGCAGACTGGATTTCTATGTCCAGGTCCTAGAATTCTGCAGCTGCAGAATTTTGTGCAGAACTGCAACCTACCACAGAAGACCTGCAATGTTGCAGAATTCACTGTTCTTGTGATTCTTTATTATTTCCAGTTTATCCATAGCACCTGGTTCCTTTCCCCTCATTTTATATCCCAAACCCCTCTATGCTCAGCATGAGATGTTATCAGTGCTATCACATCATACATTAGCTAATGACAGGGCTGCATTCTGCCACAGAAATGAATAGCCACTTATCTACCAAGCTTCCTCCCAGAGGAAGTGCTACAGCACTTCCCGTACTGTGATATTTGCTCAACCTGTACTGCAGCTAATCCAATTTTCAGTCTTAAGTTATTATACTAGGGCCAGCTTAAGCAAACACTTGACAATAGCACAGACCTCGAACTCCATACCTTACTTTATTTGTGCCTTGAAGGTATAGGGATGCCGTCTGAAATGAATAACTGATAAAATGAATTACTCTGTCGCTTTTAAGAAAAATAAAGTAACTATGCCCAGAAAGGTGGAATATAATGATGTGTAGACCTGTTGAAAGAACAGCTCTACTACATGAATAATTGCGCTGTACACATTTTGCCAGGGTTATTGATTAAGGATGCGTGATGGTTACATATGTGATAGCTGATATATCATATAGTGGCATGTGAGCCCGTTATCATGAGTGGCATAGCCACGGTGCGATTGAACCCCAAGCTCACTTGCCAAGAGTGCTGATATTCAGCTGTCACAAATGTAACCATCACCATCATGTATCACTTTATATAATAGGGGTTTGCTGCTTATTAATTTGTATTTCAGCTGTATATTTATGTGGATGTTGTTTACCTTTCTGGGCAGGGAGCAGAGCCTGAAAAATGTAGTGTGCCAGTTTTTTTTCTTTAACGTCTTGACGTGTAATAGTGGAGACATCAGGTGTTGCGTGGAGAGAGTACTGATAACGTTTCCACTTTCCACTGTGTACATGTCATTTATTGATTGTTGCTCTCTAGTGGTGATCTGAGGTTTTATCAGATGGCTTAGAAACATAGAAACATAGAATTTGTCGGCAGATAAGGACCGCTGGCCCACCCAGTCTGCCCAGTTCTCTACCTAATGGACAAGCTGCAGATCCTAGTTAACCAGCAGCCTACTTCTTTCTACCCCCACCCTAGAATTGCCTTATGGCTGTCCCATGCATGCTTGAATTCAACCACTGTTTTGACTCCACAACCTCCTCCGGAGGCGTTCCATGCATCCACAACCCTCTCTGTGAAAAATGCTTCCTTACATTACCTCTGAGCCCCCCATCTTCAAATTGTGCCCCTTGTTGTTCTTGCACACCTCTTTTTTTTTGAAGATGCTACCTCTTGGACTTTGTTGATTCCCTTGAGGTACTTGAAAGTTTCTATCATGTCCTTCTCCTCCATTCCTCGAGGCTATACATATTAAGCTCCTTCAGTCTCTCTCCATATGTCTTCCGTGCAGACCAAACCCTTATTATATAATACATGTTATCATGGGTTGATAGAATCTCTTAAAGTTATGGAGAAATGTTGTGTGCAGGGCCAGCTGTTGGGCCAGTGGGTAGCATGTTGTATTCTCGTGCTGGCACCTCAGGTTTGGGAAAAGCTCTGGGAACTGGCTGGACAGTACAAGGATGGGAGGGAAGCCCTGTTGCACACCACCGCTGAGCCTGGGAAGGTATGGTACAGTATTCTGTCACATGGTGACACCTTGTGACGAGTTAGGGAGCCTTCTCTCATAAGGGGTTCATGTGCATATCATGGCCTGATGGGACTACATAGTGTTACAGGAGAAGTGGGTTGGCATGAAAATGAGTCTTGCAGTATCTCCTCTGTTCTGTTTATTCCACTTCCAAAGGGACCTGCATGAATGAAGATACAATTTCACGCTTACAAAAGGGAATTTATTTTTAAACTGTGCTAAGATCACATACAAATACATAAATGATACACAGTGGGGACATTCTGAGTGGTGTAGACAGCATGAGTATATAGGCATTTATTTATCACATAAGGTCCCTCTAAGTATTTCATTTTATGCAATAGGACAGGACCTTAAGATAGATGTTATAGCTTTTTAAAATAAAATTATTTCTAAAAGTCTGTATTTTTTATCTAGTGTTACTGTGCATTCCCCAATTCTGACTGGCATAGCCACTGCCATGGACACAAAGTCAGGACGACGAGCTGGCCTTGTGATGTGACAGTTCATTGGTGCCGCACAACTGCTATGGAAATTACAAACCACCGGCCAGAGAAGTTCTGTGGCAAATGGTAATCCTGCCGCAGAACTTGGTCCCAAAGTGCCACAGAAAAGTAGGAATCTTGTCTATGTTGAATGCTATATATACTATGGAGAAAATTATGTTTTGTAGAAGGACCTGGCCACCACTTTCAGAAACAGGTGGAACCACTGGAAACCATTGGGTGATAGTGTTCCTCAGATAGTGCTTTTGTGGATCCTATCACTATCTATCAGACAGTGCTGTTCCTACCTAGGATCCTACCAAAGACAGATGTAGAATCCAGGGTCAGATAGTGATGGATCCTAGTTAGGATCCAGGGATCCCAGGTCATATAGGATCCAGGGTCAGATACCAATGGATCCTAGGTCAGATCCAGGGATCCTAGGTCGGATAGTTAGGATCCAGGGTCAGATGGCGTCAAGCCTAGGTCAGATGCAGGGATCTAGGTCAGATATAATCTGAGCTGGATCTGTTGCTAGGATCCACAACATTTGTAGGATCCATGCACTGGATCTCTAGAGGATAGGATCCATGGTCAGATAGCACTGCTATCCTAGCACTGCAACCATCTGGCCAAATGGGTGGTATCTGTTGGTATCCTTGTTTCTAGGATACTATCTTAGCAATGCTACTGGGTGATATATGCAATTGATAAGAATACCAGTGGTGGGTGCCCAGTCTTGCCGCTGGAATTCCCCTCACACACCTGATCCAGCTACTCAATATTAGTTAGATCTGTCTCTCGGATTATTGGTAAAGGGTCAGCAAAGGGTAGGCAGGAATGAGGCAACCCCTTGTTCCCATTGCTTTCTGTCAGCAGCCCCATCCCAGCTCATTTTCACTGAGTAGCATAGCTTGGCAGACAGCAGTCATCAAGAGGAAGACAGTCTTGTATAGGCAGCATCGTGGAGCAGTTCCCTTGTAACAAAACCCCATGCCAGCTGGTGAAACACACTCACCCACCACCCTCACTCAGTCATTGGCAGCAATGGGCTCAGGAGACTCACCGGATGGCAATCAGGGCTGGAGGATCATACACTTTGTAGCAAATACAATCTCTGCCCTTACCCTAGTGCTGCTAAAATGTCAAAGAATACTACAAGGCTGAAAAGAGATAAGCACCCACCTACACTGACAAGTACTAGATGCAACCACCACATGAGACAAGCAAAATATTTATTCCTCGCATCTCCATATTTAATGACCCAAAGTTGGGGCACTACAGAAATGGGAGGCAATACAGTAATAGGGTTTACAGTGTGCCTCATTGTTTGCGTGGTTGGCAGGGTACAATAAGAAGGGCCCTGTGAATGAATTCTTCCCCTCACTATAGTTGGGTAGACACAGAAAAAAGAAAAGGTGCCCAGAGCACAGTACAACAATAGAAACAGATTTATATGCAGTAAAAGCAACAATGGCCTTTGATGGAATGCTGTGCTGAGCTGCTCATGCACAGTATTCTACTCCAACCATTCTGGAACCAGAGTGTTAGTTTTTGAACTGGAGTTGTTCAGTTAGAGGAGATCCGGCTAGCTGTGGAGAAGAGAGGATGCAACAAGTTAAGGGGAACCAGGAAAGGCTTACCCGGAGGATTGAAGCTGTTCCCTGAGGGCTTGCCTGCATGCCTACTCTGCTTCCAGCTAGTGAAGCTGTCCTGTCGTTGTGTGGTGGTCCACAGTGTCATCAAGGGCAGAAATAAATGGTCCCGCTGTGAACCCAAAGAGCTTAGTGCCCGTTTATTTATTTTAATTTAATTCAGTTTCCCGGTCCTCAGCGGCGGCCTTGCAAGAGCCACATCGCCGTGTAGCTTTCGACTTCCTGAGGCTCCTGCTGCCTGCCGCACTGCCTGTACTGTTTCCTCCCTCAGCAGTAGCACCTTCCGCCTGCATTCCAGATTCTCGTGGTGTGGTGACTTGGCAGCAGCACACCGCCACGTGCTGTCCGCCCAGAAGTGAGAAAGAGACCGTGTTTTATTTATTTAAACAGTTTGCGCTAGGCACAAAGAAAAGCAGCTGAGCACAAGGGAAGGGTGGGCCAGAAGGACCCTATAATAAATATTTAGAGCAAGTTAAGCTACCGACACCCATGGGGAGGGGCCAATGAGCAGGGCCATAGAGGAGGCTTTTAATATTCATCAGGGAGGCGGTATGTCAAGTTAAAAGGGACTTAGCTGCAGAGCCATCCAGTGCTATTTAAAAGGGACACCACAGGCCCAGTCCCTTGAGGGGCAACCAGGCCCAGTACTGTAAGGGGCAACCAGGCCCAGTATTTAGAGGGCAACCAGGCCCAGTGCTTAGAGGGCAACCAAGCCCAGGATTTAGGGGGACAACCAAGCCCAATACCTTTAGGGCAGCACAGGCCCTGCACCCAGAGTAAAGGGACTCAGTAAAGGAAGGCCAGGGAAAGAGGGCATTCACCCAGTATTCAGGGGTAGCCAGATCCTATTATAAAGGGATCCACAAGTGTGGAGGATCAGCACAAAGGTGCTTAGCACACACTATATAATGAAGTGATTGTCAACAAATGTACTCTTTATACAAAATATTTATTCCTCAAGCATCTGAAATGTTGTGTTGATTGCAAAAGCACCAAGACTGTATTGTGCCAGGATTGTGGTTATTTATCCCTGAAATGAACAATTGCCCCAGACTGTTGCAATTTGCCCCTGCTCCAGGCAGATTGCCCTGCATATGAACAGTTACCGATTTTTGTAATTTGCCTCTGCTCCGGGCAAATTGTCCTACATATGAACAATTGCCCCAGATTGTTGCAGTTGCCCCTGCTCCAGTGGTGCCCCAGCATTGCGCTGGATTGTTGCAGTTGCTCCAGCTCCAGGCAAATTGCCCCGCGTATGAACGGTTCTGTATTGTTGCAATTTGCCCTGCCCAGGCAAATTCCCAGCATTTAAACAATTTCCCAGATTGTTGCAGTTTGCCCCTGCTCCAGGCAAATTACTCCTGCATGTCAACAATTGCCCGGATTGTTGCAATTTGCCCCTGCTCAGGCTAATTGCCCCTGCATGTGAACAGTTACCCCAAATTGTTTCCAGGCAGATTGCCCGGCAACTAGTGAATTCCAGTGTACAGTGCTAGTAGAAGTACCAGTGTTCAGTGCAAAGTCTGTGGACTCAGTCTTCAGCTGCCATTGATTCTTCACCTCAGCAGTCTTCGCCAGCGAGAACTTCAGCATTTTCCTGCCCTGTCATCCGCCGAAGCCAAAATCAGTGTCCCTTGGTGTGAGTCGCGGCTGCGGTTCCTAGTCAGCTTGGAAGTGGGACGCTTGGAAGAAGCCTCGACCGCCACTCCCAGCTGTTTGCCAAAGTCAAGTCCATCATGGCCAAGGTGTGTTCACATAACACTGGTTTCTTGTTTTGGTCTTGAACTTGTGGAATACAGATCTTCATCTCCCAGCTTTTCTTCCTGCTTGTTCCATCCTGCATACCCTGTGCGATCTTCTGGGATCCAGCTCGATTTTGGTGATCCTTCAGATGGATCCATCACTGAAGAAGCTCCGCAGTTGGTGTTCTCATCCTTGGCAATCCTCCAAGTGGATTCTTCACCGAGTCTTGTGTTGCGTCTTAAGCAGCCCTGGTTGAGGTTGGTGCAGGAAATCTCAGCAGTTTGTATTCTTCGTCGCCAGCAGCCCTGGTCGAGGGTTTGTGCCAGAAACAGCAGTAGAATCTTCCTTTGTGGCAATCCTTCAGGTGGATTCCTTGCCACATTCTGTGTTCTTCATCCTTGGCAGCCCTGGTCGAGGGTTTGTGCCAGGAAGAGCTCAGCCCAGTTAGTCATTTGTGTCCCCGATGGGAACTTTGAAGAGTGGGTTGCCAAGAACCAAGGTCTGTTTACAAATCTCTCCGCTTTCATTCAGCCTCTCACAGGTTCCACTGGTATAGCTTGCGCCAAGCAGGAGTTCCCTTTCCTTTGCTTTCCATTCTTCAGCTGTGCACGAAGACAACTGGAACATCTGGACTTCTTTGATCTCATAGACTTTGAGAAGGACTTATCACTTTACCCAGGGTAATTCCTGATGTACATTGTACACTGCATATGTGTTCCATCTCCTGATAAAGTTGTAGAAGCTCACATTTGTTCATAGGCCTTATAGAGAAGAGTATTATAAGCAGCTGACCTTAAGCCAAGGTGCACATTTTAGAGTGAGTAGAGTGAGCAGAGTATCATTTATTGTTTCTGAGATTTGGTCCCCTTTCTTCCCTTGTGACAGTGTCTACCTTTCCTGTGTCTACGAATAAAGCCGCGGGGGCATCAAACTTCAGATTGTCTCCTGCCTCTCCTTATTGGGTCTTTCATCCACCAACCCCATTGAACCACAGCATTATCTCGCCAGTCCACCTGCTTGAGGTGATGCTAGGTGTGCAGCTAGGACAAAGCGATCTTCGTGGTCAGCACACAGTTGATGAGATCACCACACCATACAAAGATAAAGGTGCCACAGACACATCAAACAACAACCCTCCTGCTGAACCATCTCCCGATGCTGCTTTGCACAATTGGTGCCTTGTCATGGGTCCTTGATAAAGCACCAATTGTGTGAAACAGAGTTGAGTGAGATGATTTGGTAGGGCTGTTGTTTGATATCGAGGCACCTTTATCTTTGTATGGAGAAACGAGATAAATACATACTTTGTATGTCTCACATGAGTGGCTCGCTGAGTACTTGGCAGTACTGGTGGGTGCTTATCTCTTTTCAGCCTTGTCATTTCCTCTTTTTTACAATTTCTGGCCAGGAAAGACACACTATTTATTTTATTTTTATTTATTTATTATCACAATCGAATTACAACTTTTTGAGTCATAGACCTTTGCAAAGGCTCCACGTCTTGGTACAGAGGTTACAAAACATTGTGTACATTGCAATACAGTGCGGACATACATGAGAACAAAACTCAAGGGTCAGGTAACCCACCGTCAATAAAACATATTCAATAATAGATTCCTTTGCAGGGCTTTACATCTTAGTACAGGGTTTCAAAACAGTGTGATCATTACAGTACAGTGAGGACATATTGTACATGAGAGCACAAACTCTAGGGTCACATAACCCAGTTTCTGCAGATACATATTCAGTAATACATAATAAAGAGTAATGAGCAAAATTATGCATTTCCTAGATAATAAGGAAGTCAGCATAAGCTGAGGCTTGTTTCCAGGTGCATTCTGGGAGCACAGGGAAGTTAAGTGACTTGCTCACAGTCACACAGTATGCAAGTGGTGGCTGTGGGATTCAAACCTAGGTCTCCAGGTTTGCAGCTCAGTGCTCTTAACCATTACGCTTATACTGTCTCTTTTATGTTTGTTTGTGCTTGCACAAGAAACATTTTGTTACAATGAACTTTATAGGTGTGTCACTGTCCGCCCATTGCAGTTCAAGCTGTGAGGTCTCCACAGTGCAGACCAATGACCAAGCACTCTGGTCATGACACTACTGCTTTCTTGCTGTGAAGCTTTGTGTAACTGAAAGAAGCGAAGCACTCCTATGAGGAGCCTCAGTCCTTTCATTTGCATGAAGTCGGCCGACAACAGCTGAAATCAGACTTTATGATGTTCTAACCCAGATGGCAGAGCATCTCAGGCATACGCTTAATTCACAGCCAATGGACAATCCATCAAATAGGCAAACACATTCCAAGGAAAATAAAACACACCAGAAGTGGCTCCGCGCCATTACAGATTTTATCACAATAAAACAAGTTTGACTTCACTTTTAAACCTTACTACCTATAGCACTAATGCAAAACCAGTTGGAAAGATTGCTCTGCAATATGAAAACAACACTAGACACATTCACTTTGCTTTGGTAAAGTTTTATAGAATGTTACTTTATTAGTAAAGCATGCCAGGCTGGAGCTAGCCTGACCCTCCAGTTGAACAACAACAACAACAACAACAAAAACAGAAATACTCCATCCTTCTGCATTCCTCCTCCATTTTGTGATCATGTGACATTTTCAAAACTGGAAGGGACGTGCTCAGCAGGTTGGGTTAGTAAGAGCAGCACAGTGAGCAAGGCATGTCCGTGTTAGCATTGCTTTAATTAAATAAATGGAATTGTAACTTGTAATGTTGTGAGTATTTGTTTGATTCAGTGTTTTGCTACTGAATTCATTATCACAAACCGTGCAGCACATTGTGACTGTAGTTCTCATGTGGCTGTGTATAGCATTCATAAGTGGCACTGTTTGCACCTGAACTGTCCACTCTGCAACACTTTCCACTTTGTGCCTGGGAACTGCCCCCCCACCCCCACCCCTGTTATTTATACTTGTACATTTAACTGTACATTTTCAATGTTCAGAAGTTTGCATTTTATGTGTTGGCTCAACATTTAGGTGGTCAAGTAAAACACTGATATATAATCCGTCCCATTTATAGTGGACAAAACCCAGTTTCTCAAACCCTCGCCATTGGAATCCATGAAATAAATTGATTGATTGATTGATTGATTGTAGTGGACACCAGAGAGCAATTTATATGCACTAATCAGCTGTTTTCTGACACCACCACCGAGCAACTTAGCTTTCACTGTGACTGACTCCTGTAGGTTGCTGACTTAATCAATATAGTGATGATGTGCATGTTATGTGATTGACAGTCTCTTTAATGTTGTGGGTACTCAGATGTCAGTTACTTGAGCAGAAATATCTAGTAAGCATACTGCATTCACTTTGTCCAAAAGAAGAGATTCTTAGCGAGACAGAAGGAATGCCAAAATGAGCATGAGAGACCTGGTTGCTCATTTCTGCACAGCAAAATCTACTTGGCCGGATCCGATGAAAAATAAGCAGTGTATACAGGATGAAAGGCACCAGAACCAGAAACCCAACCACAAACACAAGGGACAGGAAGGATGGGAAGGTGAAGGATGCTCGCCTCCCACAGTTTGCTAACGCTCAAGGAAGAGATATGTCATGGAAGTGGCCACCTTGTAGAAAAAGCTACAAACTTACAACAGCAATGGGAAACCCCAGTTTTGTTTCATCTGAAGGGTGGCTGCACAGAAGGAAGGTCTGGCACAACACTGGGTATAAATGTGCACGGTGAACAGCAAAGCGTAGATTGTGCTAGTGCAGAGGCATGGGTTAATGATGCCCTCCTTGGATGCAGGCGGTTCAAACCTATGGGCATCTTGAATTACAGCGAGACTGGGTTTCTTTCCAGTGCGCTGAAAAGAGCACGCTGACTTTTACATCAGAAGCAGTGACAGGGCAGAAGAAAGCAAAAGAATGCCTGTCAGTGTTGTACCGTGCTAACCTGTCTGGCACTGAAACGATTGACTTCTTGGATGTGGGCAAATTGGCTCAGCCACGATGTCTCTGAGGATCAAGCATCTCCTGTCATGTACAGGAAAACTGCAATGCCTGGATGACAGGGAGATTTTCACGGATTACGTTCATGCATGGGATCATAATCTACTTTCAAGAAAATTGTCCTGCTGTTGGACAACTTCGGTGGCCACCCTCAGGTTCAGGGTTTGTACAACGTCATACCTGTCATCTTGTCCCCAATACTACCTGTCTGATCCAGCCCTTAGACATGGGGATCATTTGTTCATTCAGAAGGTACTATGTTCGTGTCATGCGGGTTCAGCTTACAGAACAGCTGGATGAGACAGAGGATTTAACTGCTGCAGCCAGCATAAAAGTTCAACCTATTTGAAGCAGTAAGGCCAATGAAACAAGCTTAAGACAGTGACTCACAAGACAAAATTGTAAGGTGCCTCTGAAAGTCTGGCTTTATTTCTGCACCAGCAAGTGTCATTTAGACTGAGAACTTGGAGAAAGAAGAGGACGAAATTCTGGCGGTCTAATCACAGACAAATTTGACAGTATGTGTCATCTCGGGACCAGCTGGAGGATGAGAAGGTACGATGTGGATGACATCAGCCAGGTGGTGCCAGTGATGGGTACACTGCAAACAGGCAGTTTCAGAGGCATGAGGGTACAACCAACTCCAGACTACAATACTTTAAAGCTTATTATTTATTTCTTTATTTTTATGAATGTGCACTTATTTAAAAAGTACTAGTTTGTCACAGCAGCAAAAATGATTGTATGTGTCTTATTAAAACAGAAACCGCTGTTAGAAATTGGAATTTGGGGACCCAGACACCTGCCTATGATGGACATACCACATATACTAACATACTAAAATGCCAGCAGAATAGGCCTAACAGTCTTTAGTTCAGCGCTGCTTGGTCAGCCTCGCTCTGGGAGCTGACTCCAGCGTCACTCACCCCGGCTTTCTCCCTTCCCAGTCCCAGATATTCTCGCTGCACTGGTTTTGCTTCCAGAACCCTTCCCTGTACCTGTCCCACCCCTTCTTGAACCCTCCACTCTCTGCCTCCCACCAGCCCCCACGGCAGCGTATTCCATGGCTCCACCACCCTCCTCAGTGAAGTAGCACCTCCTCCTTTCTCCCTGAATCCCTTCCCTCCAGCTTCCACCCATGTCCTCTAGTTGCCCCCGCTCCTTCCTTCGAGCACCCTAACTACTCCTCCCTATTTACCCCTTCATGTACCTGAAGACCTCAATCATGTCCTCTCCAATGTGTACATATTTAGGTCTCGAGCCTCCCCATAGGTCCTATCCCCAAGCCCCAAATCATTTTGGTTGCGCTCCTCTGGACCCTCTCCAGGAGTTCAATGTCCCTCTTTAAATGTGGCCTTCAAACTGCACGCAGTACTCGAAGTGCACACGAAGTCCGTTATGTCGGGCTAACTGTATTGGGCTACAAATTAATTTCTAAATCACTAAACTCAAACACTTGTTTGCAGATGTACAGGTACATGCTCAAGCTGTAAACTCAACACTAGAATTGTTATATTCTTACATACCTTTCGTATCTGTTCATTCTTTACAGGGTTGTGGTAATATAAGGCTCAGGTACTGGTTTATGTAGGAACAGTAATAACACATACTGTATCACTGAGTTAAACATATCATATATATAAAATGTTCTTTGTTGCCCTTTGTCCTTCCTAGGTCCCAAGGATCATATTTTTAAGCAGTTGCATGCATCTAGTTTGAAAACAGGAGGTGGCATACAGCTGTTAGAAAGTGTGGGAGGTGAGTGCATGCAGCAATGCTTTTACCAGTTCTTGCTTGTATGAAACAACTTTCTATGGGGGATACCAGGAATAAGGCATCACAGAACCACACAGTACATAATTTCACTTCTCAGATTGCTGGAGGGAGATGATCACCAAGATTCATCTCCCATAGCTCCCCACCAGGTCACACATCTCTAACATTAACTTTTATCATCATCTGGTTGCCTCTGCAAATTGTGCTTCAGCAACATGCATGCAAACATTTGGCACTGATTTAATGCTTGTTTAATTTATGTCTGCTTTGAAGGTCCCTATATTGTAGAATGTGCCTTAGCTGTGTGAATAAAGCAACCAATTGTCATAGAGTCACAGATCTGTCAGCAGATAAGTACTGCTTGGCCCACCCAGTCTGCCCAGGTTATTTATTTATTCATTTTATTTATTTATTTATTTCAAAAATGCCACCAGGAAAGACATACTGAGGTGAAAAATAGCTTGTTTCCAGATGGTCCTGGGAGGAAAGGAAAAGGGGAGTAACAAAATAGAATGACTTAAACAATAATATATCATACATGAATAATAATAAACAGTGCATATGTACATACAGTCCATTACAGTATATATATAGGCACCAGGGGAGAGCAAGGCATACAAGAAAGGAGTGCAGAAGGAGAAAGAAGGAAAGCAGAACAAGCCAGGGAGGAAAAGAGGGGGGAGAGAGTTGGTGAGGATGGTAAGGGGGGACAACAGGAAGGTGGGGAAGTGACTAGATTGAGAGAAGGAAGGTGTGAGTCAAGGACAGGTACAGGAGGAGGTGGTGTGGTCATGGAGCAGGGAGGAGCGAGAGCATTTGGAAGAGGCAGAGCTAATGTCTAGGGGATCGAGTTCCAAAATTTAGGAAAGTGGAAAGAGAGGCAGCCTGACCAATGAGGGATTTTCGAGAGGGAAGAACGAAGGAGCAACAGCCAGAGTTAAACAGGGTGTTTGAGGAAGGGGCGGAGAGGAGGAGAACTAAGGTAAGGGGAAGGGAAGCCAGACAGGATTTAGAGATAAAGAGGCACAGTGGATTAGGCAATGATCTTCCAGGGAGGGGAAGGATAGGGCATAGAATGGGGAACAGTGATGAGTACGAGGCAGGAGTCCAAGGCAAAATGGCAGGAGTGAAGAGAGGTTCAGGCTGGCCAGGATGGACTTTGTGGCAGCGCTGTAGACAATATCACCATAAATGAAAGTGGGAAGGATCGTTTTAATGATAATAACTTGGTGAGCAGGGAGCAGGATGGAGCTTTTATTCCTAAATAGCACACCGAGGCTGGGGAGGTTTTTATGTATGGCATCCAAGTGCTGTGAAAAGTCAAAGTGACAGTCAAACCAGACCCCAAGGTACTTAAATGAGGACACGTCATCAGTTGTGACCCCATCTAGGGTGTGGAAAGATGGGAAGGATTGGAGTCTGGAAAGTCTCTGTTTTGTGCCTGATTTGGTATGAACTGATGCTGGATATTGTTGAAATCATGCTGGAGCCTAGCCCGTTAGCTCAGGAGGGAGGAGCCAGAGGCAAAAGGACCATGTCATCTGCATACATGTGGATGGACGCAGATGAGCAGGTATGAGGAAGGTCATTTAGGAAAACTGAAAAGTAGCAGGCCAAGGAGGAGCCTGGGGGAGACACTGGTGAATGGGGAGGGACAGGGGATAAGGGACTCGCCAATTCTAACTGACTGAGAGCTACCCACTAGGTAAGAATGGAACCAGTTAGTAGCAAAGTCTGAGAGACGAGCTGACTGAGCTTGTCTAGGAGGAGAAGCTGGGAAGCAGTGTCAAAAGCTTAGGCCAGGTCTACAAAGATGGCAGAGGTGAGGAGGCCCTGATGCATGCCTGTGTGGATGGAGTCAGTAAGCCGGAGGAGGAGGTGGTGGTGGAGTGGTGTTTGCAGAAGCAAAACTGGAAGGGAGTTAAAGGAAGAGAATCAAGAAGGATGAGAGATGAGACAGCACAACGTGCTCTTGGAGTTCTAAGGTATGGAGCAAGGAGATAGGCGTGCTCAGTCTGCACCCCCACTTCAGCCCCCAGTGGGTCTGCTCACCCCATCACGCCTAACCAATGAAGAGATGAATCAAGAGATTGAGGAAATAATGGGTAGATGGGCTATCCACCAAGGGATCCTCTGCTGAACATCATAAATGAATTTTGAGCAATGTCAGATAAAGTCATTCTTTGCTTAGTGTGTTTAAAATGCAATAAACCAACAAGCAGATTTAAGCATTAATACCTCACAGCTTTTCCTGCCCAAACATATAGTTACAGCTAAATTCAATACTTAGGCATATGTTTTATTACTCATTAACTACTTACAGTTAGGTGTACTTATAGATTGGTTTGTGCTTGGTATTTACTTATATGAATTTAGCTCTGTATTTTCTGTTAACATGCTTCCTGAGTGTAGATTTAAAACATTTTTGCATTTACAGTAAGATACATCAAGGTACCTTCCTGATAAATCACAAGATACTTTTTCCTGTAAATGGCTTAACTGCAGAGTCAACTAAAGGTCAGGCATCACTTCCTCTTGTGACAAACTAACAAACAGACTGAAAAGGAATATCTTGTAAGTGTTGGAATATATATTTTCAGTTTATTTGTAAGCCTAAATCATATTCGAGGCTTACTGACCTACTATCAGTTTGTATGTGCTTATAAGGGTGTGAGCGTTTTACTTGATAAATATTCAGTGCTTACAATAAGGATTATATACCAAAACCTTTTAAATGCTCTTCTCGTAAGTTACATGATAAATGTTATTTTTGTAGAAGGCTTAATCGCCAGCCAAAAAATCAGATGTCTATGTGAGTCACCACATCTCTGGGGTACTACCCAGGTAGTGTCTACTATTGGTAAAAATAAAACTATTCTTGTACTCGGATAAAATCCTCTGGTCATACTAGACCTTGTAGCATGACGTCAAACTGTTAGTGACAGCCCATATGTTCACTTAAAAGCCCCTTTCAATCAGATGCTTTGAGCTATTGATTGCTTTCTGATACATAAAGTTATTAACTGATGGTCTTCTGACATATAAATTACTTTCTAACACAGAAGACTATTGCCTTAAACCCTGCCTAAAACTAGGAACTGCAGAGGTACCAGCCTAGCTAATCGCCTTGACAAGACTACATAAATCAGCAGGCAAACCTGTCAAGGTAAGACCAGCCAGAAGGAGGAGGAGGACACAGAGCCATCCCTGGTCCAGGACCTCAGGTTGACATCTGGTTAAAACTGGTGGGGTGAGGCTGTTGCCTTTCAACCAGGCATTTGGAACTGGGTAAAATAATGTTTGCATATTTTTTATTTCTGTTTTATTATTTTATTACGACTAATTTCATGCGACGGGAAATTTATATATTTTTTCACTTGCACTGCTGTTCAGAGAATTAATATCTTTTACTCATATTACTGTTAAGATTACTGTGTGATTTTTGAATTTGATATTAAGTAAAAATATTTCTTAAAAATTAATTTTAAACGTAGTGGTGATGTTTCTCATCTGACTTAATACAATTAAGGGCACTTGACTTAGAACGTTCAACATTAAGGACTAAACCTGAATTGAACTACTGCTTCATAGGGCATATGGGTACAAGATCACCATTGCAGGGGCATTCATATAATTAATTGTACAGATTTAAATTGTCCAGAATTTATACATAACTTCTGGGGTGGTGCCACGTAGATCCTGGCACTTCATTTGATAGTTGCGGAGAGAGGGGTTCGTAACCTTTAGGGAAAGAGAATGACAGTTGCATGCTTCCAGGCTTCAGGGACAGAAGCTAGAGAGGAGGAGAGGTTAAGAGGGGAGGAGATGGGGAAGGCAATGGCAGGGGTGAAGAGGTGTAGGAGCTTGAAGTCAAGCCCATCAGGGCTCCCACTGTTCAGAGGATGAAAGCCAGGACGGCATTGAGAGAGGCAGTAGGGGTGACTGGCAAGAGGAGAAGGAGAATGGTGGGGGCTGGAAAGTTGGTGGAAGGTGGAGGGAGGAGGTGGGGAGGATGGAGAGAAGGGAGGTGGCACTGGAGGTGAAGAAGGAGTGAACTCAGCGGTCACAGAAGAAGGGTCGAAGTGAGGTGTCTCCACATTGAGGACTGGGTGGGGAAGAGGGGCGGATGACCTTTCAGAAAGTGGAGGGGTGGTTAAAATTGTTCTGGAAGGAGGAAGAAAAGTACTCAGCCTTGGCAAGTCTGGTGGCTCTAATGCAAGCATTCCTCAGGTCTGAATCCAGTTAAGGTCAACCGGGAGCGGAGGACTTATAAGTTTTTCAAGCCAGGTCACGTACACAGAGGCAGGCCAGGAATTCAGCTAAGATCCAAGGAAGGTGAGAACCACGGACCCTGGCTTTCCAGAAGGGGCATGCAGATCCCAGATTGATAAAAATCTGGAGTGAAAGAATTCAAGTGCAGAGTTGATATTGCTGGCAATGGGGTATGACAATTCACTCCCATCTTTTGCTCTTGTCAGCTCGCTCCTATGTTAACTGGCTCCCCATGTCAACCCACTCCTGACAACTCACTCCTCCCAGCCACCATGACTCAGTGGTGCCATGTGTTCCAATGAACAGATCCAGGTCAATAAATTACCAGCAATACCATTTGTGAGTTGGTGATGACTGGGCTGTTCGGTAATTTAATTTCCGTCGGCTGTCTTGTCATTTCTTTGCTGTCAGTTGTGCCCTGATCTAGTATCTCGTGCTGTAAACAAGGGATGCCATAGTCAGTTGTCACACATGTTGCCTAGTCTTGGTTGTGTAATTGTCCCTTCCCCTCATCTGATAATCTTGTATTTGTTATCTGGTTTTTGTTTTTATTTGGTTTTGTGGTTGGCAGTAGCATTTCCTATGTGGTTTGTACAAGCAGTCAGTGTGTGGCATGAAACCATTCTTCAGCGGGTTATCAGAAGTCATTTCAGAATGAACAATGTTATCAGACTAGACAGTAAATTGCCAAGATTTATGTATTCTTTGTAGACATAACACCAGGGGTTATTGTTCATTTCAGTAGAGGTAAGAACAAGAGGATTTTTACTAGTGTGTGACCGCAAAGCTGTGTGAGCACTGGACAAGTTTGCTGACATCAATTTTCTCTTTCATGTTGTGTTCATAATTTTATTTTTGTGTTCTTGATTTTTCATTTCATGGTATCAATTTAAACGAAATATGATGGCTTGGTTGTCAATGTTGAGAACTGTTTTCCATGTTGTCTCTGTTTGGGGTGCATGATGTAAGCGAACTGCATGAGATTTGCTGCATGATCTTGTGGTGATGACTGTCTGCATTGTAAAATGTTTGTGACGTACTGCTGGTGCATTGTTGGTTTTGTTACTCAGTCAATCGTATGTTTGTATTTAGTGCTTCTTTCTGTTAGTTTATGGCTGGTTCGATTGGCATCTGCTGAATTTATGGCCATGATCACATTTATATTGTGCTGGGTCAGCAAATATGTTTGATGGAGGGAAGCAGTTGTCGGAGGCGGGTTGGCATAGGAAGCGTGTTGACATGGGAGGCGGGTTGACCGGGGAGCAAGTTGTCAGGAGTGAATTGGCATGTACCCACTGGCAACTGAGACAGGGGACCAGTCAGTGGTTACAAATTTGCATGCAGCAGCTGAGACAGGTGTAATGACTGGAAGGACCTGATCTGGATAATTTTAGGGGGAACTCTGGGGCGGTGGATTTTCACATGTGGTAGACCATGTGGTGGCCACTAGTGCATCAGAGAGGGTGCCAGCATCACTAACACAATGAGGGAGCATGGAAGTACCCAGTCTAGTAGTGAGTGGTTCTGGGATCTATAGTTGTGATGGGCTGGAACAAGACAGGTTGCATCAAATACAGGGAATTAATGTAGATGAGATGGATAGTTCTGGGCAGCAGTGGACACCAGCCACATAGATATAAACAGAGAAAGGGATGGAGAGTTTGAGGAGAAGCAGTTCATATGCAGTGGGGAGGAGACAGAGAACTGGAGTGGATTGGATGGCGGAAGAGGTTGATGGTAAACTCCACCTCCTTTCTTTCATGATCATGCCAGGTAAGGGTGTATTCAGGGGTTCCACCCTGCTGCGCGATGGGAATCTGGCGATGGACTCCGACAACATTCCTGATGCCACTGTGTCCCGACCACGACCTGCAACATGCCAGCAGCATCAGTGTGATGGGGCTCGCCCCCGCATCCACCTACTTTGTATTTCCTAACACCATCGCTGAGACATTGGAGTTAGGTGTCTACCGCATTACTGCAAAGTCTGTTGCGAGTGATCCCTGTTACCGCTGGTCGTCGCTGTTGGGGTGTCGCTGTGAGGGGTTTGCTATCGTTGCATCGCTGTTCTGATGGTATGTTTTGTAGGGGTGAAAGGACTCAGCATCAGGTTCTTATTAGAGATAAACAAGTGGAAGGAATGACAGACAGTGACAAATCGTGTAATAAACAAGTTTATTACAAAACACAGTCTTACAACCTGCAGTGCAAAGCACAGGGAGAAATACAAACCTCCTACGTCTTAGCAGAGCAATTCTCAGCAAACCTTTCTAAAATAGTACTTTTATGGAGATAAGGAAAAAGTGCAACAGTTCTCATTGGCTGAAGCAAATAGTACTACTACATTGCGGGATAGAAAACATAGAGTCAGCAAGAAGAAAAGCATTACGTTATACAGAAGGCGTGACATTATTAGAACAAAAGGCGATACAGGCGTTCTCCAATAGGTGCAGGGTCATTCTGACATAAAAGCAGTGTCAGCAGAAATACATGTGAAAAGATATGGTTAGGCCCAAAGCACATATGCCTCATATAAGCAAATGAACATTACATATAACAGAAAACTAAGAAATAATGCTGTAAAATAAATGTATACTGTATAGTGTATACACTTAGCAATCATGATCCCTATAGTACCCATGTTTTATACGGTGGAGTGCAGCGTTACTACATGTTAATACAATACATGCTCATAGAATAATAAAACATCTGTCACGAAGGGTGCATGAGGGTGCAAGGGGTGTGGACTCGGGCAACAGCGTAGCTGTGGATGGCAATAGCAGAGTTTGGGATCTGATGGAAAGCCAGGACCCAAGACTGTCAGGACATCAGGGAGAAAGGGGTAACCAAGAGAGGCTAGAAGTAGATCAGTTTGGGGGGAGACTTCACGTAATTAATGTGGGTCCTCACCAGGCCTTTGAGAGGCAGGCGGGAGGCAGGTGGGTAGAGCCAGGATTGGGCTCAATGTCGCCTGCTAAGAGGAGTAGCAGTGAAATGAAGAGCATGGTGGAGTCTGGTGTGTGTTTGCGAGATGAGGGGAAGAGGGGTCAGGAGGTAGGAACAGAGGGGTTCTAGGGTTTCAGATGGAGCCAAGAGGAAGACGAGGGAGGAGGGATCCAGGGAATGGAAAGGAGGGAGGAGGCTAGGGTAGGAGAGGAGGGGGGGAGGAGGGCAGAGAGCAGATACATTTTGCCCTTTTCTATACTGTCACTGCAGACCTTACCTGATCTCTGGCTACTCTCCCCATCTTGCTTTCTTATCAAGATTCCTTTGTGTGCATCCATGCATGCTTGAAGCCTACAACTATTTTTGTCCCACCACCTCCGCTAGAAGACTGTTCCAAGCATCCACCACTCTTTCAGTGAAGAATACTTCTTCTTATCTCTCAAATCCCCCAGCTTCATTACATGCCCCTTGTTCTAGTTTACTTTCCCTTTTGAAAAATACTCCCATCCTGTATCTGACTTAACCCTGTGAGGCACTTATAGGTCTCTGTCAAGTCCCCCGCCTTTCTTCCAGGGTGTACATAGGTACCTATTTCATGAATCCACCAGGTTTCTCTTTTCTACTAGTTTATTGAAATCTCCTCCTCTACTCAGTTCCTGTACCTTTTGATACCCCAGAATCTTAGTTCTACCACTGTATGACCTCTGCTGTTGTAGTGCCTGGCCACTGATGAATTTTCATCGTTTAGTCTTATTTTACTTTTATGTTCCAAAACTAATTTTTCAACTCTTGTAGGGCTTTACCTATATATAAATGTATTTATATCTGTAAAGGTGAAACATACTGAAAAATATTTGCAAGAATCAAAAATACAATATTGATATCATTTATGAATTACTTACAGTTCCCCAGAAGAAGCCAAATGGGGTGAAATGCTGGGACTCCGACTAAATTATTTGAAGAATGAAAGAAAAAAAAACATTTGAAAAAGCTTTCTTGTGTTGGGCTATTTATGAGCCAGAGCGATCATAACTTTGTTTGTTTGGATTGACTTAACCACTAGTGACCAAGCTTCAGCCGAAACACTACAAATCATATTTTTGGTGATTTCCTTGGGACTTTGACATGTTACTCAGCTCATTCTCTCTACCGCTCCAGAGTATCTACACTATTGCAGATCTTGGTGTCATCTGCAAAGTCATACCTTCCTTTTAGCTCTTCTGCAATGTCAAGGACTGGTACCAGTACTGAGCACTGAGGTACCCACTGGTCATTTTCCCTCATTTAGAGGTGCTGTTTACCACCACCATCTGTTGCCTATCTATCAACTTGTTCCATACAGAGTTTACCGTCCCACCCCAATCTGCCCAGCTTCCTTATAAGTCTCCTATGTGGTACAGTGTTGAAGGCCTTGCTGAAGACTAAGTAGGCCATACCCTCTGCCCTACTCTGATCTTTTAATAGTGTCTCCATTAACTTCCCACCACTGACATGAGACTGACCGACCTGTTGTTGCCAGCCTCCTTCCTGCTGCCATTTTTTGAAGAGGACTACATCTGTCCTCCTCCAGTCCTCTGGAATCACTCCTGTTTCCAGTGAGTTGTTGAATATTTATTTTATTTATTTATTTATTGGAAAGTTTCACTAGGAAGGCACCCTGAACAACAAGTTGCTCATCTCCCGTGAGTCCTGGGGGCGGGTAGTTGGAGGTAATACAACAAGAAACAGCTGGTAAAAGTATGCATCAGTACAATTTAAGTAATACAGGACAAAACAGCATTGTAATTAAACAGCGATACAATTAGTGCAATTGCAGGGGCTAAAGCAACACTGGAAGTAGAACACAGAGATTGAAGACCAAACTCATGAATAAGACATTTAGAGCATATGTGTGTGTGTGTGTGTGTGTGTGTGTGTTGGGGATAAGTGCTAGAAATGCTGGACAGGAATAGAGTCCTGGTCAGGCATGGTAGGCTAGGAGCAAGTGCAGTTTATAAAGTAAAAACTACGAAGGGCAGTGGAGATGGAGTGAGGATGATGAATGTCTTATCTGAGGGGGTAGCAAGTTCCAGAGTTTAGGGAAATAGTGTGAGGCTAGAGGTGCAGCGGTACCTCCCTGATCTCTCTCAGCACCCTCGGTGTATTCTGTCTGACCCCATAGCATTATCTACTTTCAGTTTCCTCTCAGGACTCTTTCCACTATGAATGGACTTGTATTCACCTCCTTCGAGTGTTCCTCCTGCTTCTGTGTGATCTATCCCACTATCCCCGTCTCTCTTCACTGCGAAGACTGAGCAGAAGTATCTGTTCAGGGTATCTGCTTTTCCTTATCTGGCCCTGCCCATATCTATACAGTTACTTTTCTGCTGCTATATTTGTCTCAGTCTCAGGAACAGACAGTAGTGTGTATGTGGGAGGGGGCAGTTCCTGGATTGATTGTCAGCATTTAGGAACTTATTGGTTAATCGATTTCTGTAAAAGGCACTTTAGGGAAATAAAAGCTAACTGGCTTTGAAAATAAGTTAAACGTGCAGCTTTGTCCACAACTCATCAGTGTTTCTGCAGCTAGGATTCAATGCAAAGAAGTGCAAAATCATGCATTTGGGGCACAGAAATCCAAGGGAGGAGTACAGGATGGGGAGAGGTACTGACAGCCACCAATTAAGAAAGGGACCTGGGTGTAATCATATCTGATGACCTAAGGTAACCAAACAATGTGAGAAGACTGTGGGAGAGCCAGTGTGATGCTAGGGTGCATAGGGAGAGGTATTGCCAGCAGAAAAAAGGCGGTGGTTATGCCACTGTACAGATCCGCAGTGAGACCTCATCTGGAGTACTGTGTCCAGTTCTGGAGGCGCATCTCTGGAAGGACATAGACAAAATAGAGGCAGTCCAGAGATTGAAGAGAAACAAAAATGGTGCAAGGACTGCACCAAAAGTCTATGAGGAAAGACTAGAGGACTTCAATATGTATTCCCTGGAGGAAAGGAGAGAAGGGGGATAAGATAGAGACATTCAAGTACCTCAAGGATATAAACAAGGTACAGGCAGGTAGCATCTTTCAGAATAGAATGTGTACAAAGCAAGGGGCATGATATCAGGCTAGACTGGGGTAGGCTCTGGGGCAACATGAGGAAGTACTTTTCATAGAAAGAACAGTGGATGCTTGGAACAGCCTCCCTGCAGAGGTGATAGGGCAAAATGGTAGGGAATTCAAGAATGCATGGGATAGATATGAGTACTCTACTTAATAGGGAAGAGAGGTAAGCTTCATAGATCAACTAGGGTCTACGGTATTGTACTAGGTAGGGAAAGAAGGCAGACTAGGTGGGCCACACGGTCCTTATCTGCTATCACCTTCTGTGTTTCTATTTTTCTGATCCTAGGCTCAGATCTAAAAGGACTAATAGTAGCAAGTATGCCTGATGGATTTGGGGTATTTTCAGTACTTAGAGTTTCTGTAAACCTGCTGTAGATGTGACAAGATTAGATGATGAGTACATTTAAATGTTTGCATTGGCTGAGTGAAATGAGTTCCATACCAAACGCTTCACTGGGGAGATGTTTCACTTTCAAATTAACATAATTTCTTACTGTTTGACACAGACAGTGATACTGCTGTGAAGGCATGGTCTTGATGTCATGGACATAGACCTCAAACTACCACAGTGGCCACTGGAGAACTGGGAGAAAGCTGCATGAGCCATCTACTATGGGCGACCATCGTTCAGACATGGACTGCATAGCAGTTGTGGGCCACTGACATGCACAAGGGCAGTGCCTACAGTCAGAAAATACCGTCTGCCTTACCTGTAAACCATACCCTGGAATGCAGGCACTGGTAAGGTGTGACCTCTACTGTCCACACAGGTTGGGTGGAATGGACTGTATCAGAATCTGGACATTGCTGTGTATGTGGGCTATATGCTATACAGTACAGGTCTGCTGCCTTTGTGTTCTCCGATGCTGAGAAGTATTGTTGTGATGGGTACCATCTGTAAGTAAATATTATGTTACAATCCTGTTTTGTGCTTGTATCATTCTTGGGAGAGAAGGATGTGCATAGCTGACTTTACAGCTGCCCATCTGGTTGCATAGTGTAGTGTATCCCATACCATGTTAAGCGCCCACCTACAGCCATATGCACCATTGTTCATATGTTTTGCAGTCCCATACACAGTCACACCTCCTTCTACTGCACTTTTGGTGTTGGCACATGCAGTGGCATTGGTACTCTGCATGCAGTGGGGGTGGGAGTTATGCATGTGGCATACTGCCCACAGCCCCGCATATGCCCTGCATACACACCTCCTCACCCATACTCACGCGGTCCATAATGCCATGTAGCCATAAGCGTTTAGGGCCCCAATGTGCGTAATAATGCAAATTCCTGCATGATTTTACTGTATTGTCTACAATGCAAAGCTTCCATTACCTGCACGTATCCAATACAATGATGAGCTGTACAATAATTTATGTATTTATTCGGTATTTGGAAAATAAACTTTGAGGTGAGGCTCTTTACAAAGCTACATGTCATGCAAACAGAGTATAGACGTTCAATCAAGAGGGTTACAGAGTTTTAGGACATTTGAGACACCAAACAGCACAATAATCAGGAAAAGGTTACAGAGTTTCTTAGTCATTTAAAACACTATACAGCATATGGACATCAACTTTAGTTGATTACAAGTGCAGAGTAAGTGCAGAGGCACCAGAGGTTGAGTTAGGTTGGGCAGAGGGTCAGAAAGGACAGGATTTTGGTAGGGAGGAGGAGCCTCTAGTAAAAGTGGTCAATGAGGCAGAGCTGAGGCCAGGGAGGCATAGTCCCATCCTAGCATGGAGACAGGGAAGGGGTGTCAGGAGCAGCCCTTAGAGTGATTCAGAGCATTGTCAAGGAGCGTGTGGGAGGGTGGCTTCTGTCTTGTGCTGAGAATAGTTGCTGTTAGCAGAGCCAGGCCTTGTCATCCAGAGTCTATCAGCTGTTGGAGAAGCAGATGCATACAGAGCTGGAGGTCAGGTAGTGCTTAGGGTCTGATTTGAAGCGGACATTCTAGTGAAGTTCCAAATGGACTCGGGTACCTCATTAAGCCAGAGAGGGCTCTCTAGGAGAAGGCACGCTGTCCGAGAGCTGTGCATTGGAATGGCACCATGAGGGGCCCCTTCATTCTGTTTCTGGTCATATATTCTGAGCCTGGGAGGAGAAGATGCCTGCTACACACGGGGGCTTTCCTCAGTAATGCTTTTAAGTCCTACACCCAAGGACAGCAGGTGTGTCTGTTCATAGACCGGAACAGGTGTGGTGTCATTCGTTAGCCATACAGGATGAGCCTGTAGGCTTTGTTGGAGCTACGTGCATCCTCTTGAGCACAGATTCTGATGCTGCACTGTAGATAACCAGGCTGTAGTCAATGGTGATGAGGATGGAGGTCGTAACTGATAGGCGGATGGCTGCCGTGGTAGCGTGTTTCTGTGCCTGTATAGCACACCAAGCTAGGTGTTGACTGTCTTGACCACCTGGTCGATATGTTGAGCTTAGGATAAGGTGTCGTCCAGTGTGACTCCAAGGTATTTGAAGGAGTGTACCTGTTCCAAGGGGTGAGTACATTGTTGGAGATGTTTATGGTGGGGAACCTTTTCTTGAGCTGGGGACTGGATAGGAGCATGGTCTTGTTTTTTGTAATTGAGCAGAAGTTTGTGCTCACAGAACCAGTCTTCTATTTTATTGAAGGAGTGCTGAAGTGCTGCTTGAGTGGCTCAGTTCAGAGTTGCTGCTGAGGATGACAGCATCATCTGCATATAGGATTATCTTGACATCACAGGCTTGAGGGAGATTATTTGGAACAAACTGAAGAGCAGTGGTCCCAAGATGACTCCTGAGGGACCCCAGTGTGATTCCCTGGGGTCAGACACTGTTTGTCCTATTTTTACCCACTGTGACCTGAGGCACAGGTAATCTCGGAACAGAGTGTTGCATTGGCAGCCACGCTCAGGCTTTGAAAGCTGGGCCAGTAAGAGGGTGTGGTTGTGATTGTCAAGACTTTTGTTAAGTCTGTGAACACCGCCCCTACTAGTTTCCTTAGTCCATAGCTTTGTGAGCATAGTCGGTGAACTCTACAAGGACAGTTGTGGTACTATGCCCTCGCCTGAACCCGTGCTGGTTGGGGCATTGCAGTTGGTGTTTGCTGATGTAGTCTGTTAGTTGGTCCACCACAGTCTTCTCAAGGACCTTGGATAGGGGAGAGGATTGAGATCGGCCTGTAATTGGACACATTGGTCCTGTCCCCATTTTGTGGACAGGAGTGACCAGCGCTTGCTTCCAGGTGGCAGGGATTTGTGCTAGAGTCAGGGATTTGTTGAATAGTTTGTAATAGGCTTGATGCACGTCAAGAGTTTGAGACACCAGCTACATGTCTACTCCATCGCTACCCATTCTGGTCTTTCCAGTGATTTTTATGTAGAATGCTGCCTCCTTTATAGTACTCTCTTGAGGTAGAAGGTAGGGTGAGAGGTACTGGGTGCTTAGCCATCTGGGGAACCATGGCAGGGCATAGGTAGTCAGGAGGGAGTATTGTGCTTAGATCTGTGAAGGTGGAGTTGAAGGACTCTACGATGAGGTATGAGTCTGTGGTAGTAGAGCTATTAATGTGGAGCAGCTGTGAGTTTCTCTTTTCTTCTTCCCCAAGAGATTCTATGTTTCCCAGAACCTTTGCTGTCACCCAGCTTTTATTGAGCAGCTCCTTGTGGTGATCTGCTTTAGCCCTCCACATTAGATGTGTGCAGCGGTTTCTAGCTGCCTGCTACAGCTGGTGGTCATGGTCTTTATCCAAGCCCTGGCTTTTAACCAGAGGTTGTCCTCCTTCATCACGGCTAGCAGCTCGCCAGTGATCCAACCATTAGTGGTCCCCTGCACTTTCCTCCTTTTTAATGGCATGTGTCAGTCGTAAATATTGTTGACTCCATCCGAGAAGTTCTTCAGGGCCTGGTCCAGGTCTGGCAGTGTGTCAATGGGTGACCAGTCATGGTGGAATAGGGCATTTTAAGCAATCCTAACTGACCTCTTTTCAGGATCCTGCTCTGTATAGTGATGGGGGCTGCTTTTGAACTTATTTGACCATCTGAGGTTGACAGGGAGTGGTCGCTCAGTGTATTTGGTAGCACCTGACCTCAGATATTCGTGATGGGAGTTGTGAGGATCCAGTCAATGAGTGAGCTCTTGCCTGTCTTGTGGTTCCTTCTGGTTGGTTCCGTGACTAGCTGTGTAAGAATGCGCTTGCCACAGTATCCTTGAGTGGCATGGAGTTGTCGCTTTCCCAGTTTATATTGAAATCCCTTTGATAATTAAATCACTATCCTTGGGTAGGGAGGCCACTGCATCCAGGACCTTGGGCACACTGTCCTGTGATTTTATTGGGGACAGATAGGCTGATGCAATGGTTAGTGTCTTACCCAGCTGTCCGACTTGTATTTTCATGACAAGGAGCTTGTAGTCTCTGCCATCTTGGGGATAGGGAGGACAGAACTGTGGAAGGAGTCTTTTGTGTAAAAAGACAGCCCCCACCCTTCTTGCCATGCCTGTCACTCCTGAATACCTGGTATCCAGGTAGTACTATTTCACTGTTTTTTATATTGCCTGTCAGCCAAGTCTCAGGTAGGCATGCTATGTCCGGTTTGTGCTGGGCCATCCAGGCCTGCAATTATGTAAACTTTGCTGTTAGGCTACAAATATTCATTGCAGCTAATGTTAGGCTCTTTGTCTTGATACCCATAGATACAGGTGGCATCAGAGGCCAGGATTTGGGTGCACATTCCCAGATAACAGGAGGAGCATCAGGATACATTTCCTCACTGTGATGCAGAGGGTTATAGAGATTTGTGACTTGTGTTTCATATTTTACCTTGGAGGCTTCTCCACTTTCTGAGGGTGTGTGTGAGAGGTGATAGCTGGGCGGAGCCGTGGTGTCTGGATGCATTCTCCCCTGTTGTGGTCCCATTGTAGTAGACTGCTGGTATGCCCTCTGTGGAGGTTGCTCCTGGTACTGTTAGCCATGGAAGGTTCTGAGACAGTGCTCTGGGTAGAATGAAGAGGGACAGGTGACCTGAAGGGCACCTGGGGCCCACTGTACAATGTGATAGCTGAGTAGGAGAGTAGTGCAGCTCATGTTGTTTGTTGTTGTCAAGGGTTAGGTTTGGAATTAGGCAGATCAGAAGACTAATACATATGGTGGAAATACCACCCAAATACTATGATGAGAACTTAGTTCAGCTGCAGGATGCAACACAGTAAATGAGACTTAAAGAGTTAAGATTAACACAGACAAGTGTTGGGCCCTATAACTGCATTCTGTATCTTTAAGGGAGTTGCAATATTAGTGTGAGGAGGATGAAGATTGCCTAGGGGCGGTGCTGCTGGGGAGAGGAGAGTATTTAATAAAGGCTGGAGGGTGCGTGAAAAAATTTAAGCAGGAAGGAGAGAAAGTGAAACATAAATGGGGTTGTTTGCAGGCATAGCTACAGCTGTGTTACAAATGAAACCTGGTCTACACAAATAAGTATTCACAAAATGCTGTATCACTTTAAGCTTAGTTTCTGATCAAGGTACAGTACCACTGGACCTTAAAACAAAGAGAGTTGTACTACTTTAAAACCTGAAAACCTGCACTCTGAAGGATCGTGCACTGCAGACAACTCTCGAGTGCAAAATTGCTGTAAACAGGTTTAGATTCACATTTAAGTTAGCATTCACAGGAAAGTTTGGAGAAACTTAACCAGTACCAGAATCAGTAAATAAAATTAGCTTAAAGTCCAAAGGAATAGGAGTAGCAAAGAATTTGAAAAGTGTAGCAGCCAATCAGCAGGCAGAGCCGATGGATCCGGCCAGTCAGCGTGGATACGCCAGAGTTTCAGCAGTGTACCTTGGGTCTGGTGGTCTGCGGGCAGTACAGGGGAGGCAGCCGGTGGACAGAGGGACCCACACCCTTGTCAGGGGTAAAGCTCGTTTGGTGGTCTATGGGCAGTACAGCGAGGAGGCAGTCGGTGGGCAGAGGGACCCACTGGGCTGCTTGCAGCAGCAGAGGCACCCTTGTCAGGGTGTGAAGCTCGGTCTGGTGGTCTGCAGTCAGTACAGCGAGGAGACTTTTGGTGGGCAGAGGGACCCATTGGGCTGCTTGCAGCAGCAGGCACCCTTGTCAGGGTGAAGCTTCGGTCTGGTGGTCTGCAGTCAGTACAGCAAGGAGGCAGCTGGTGGACAGAGGGACCCACCGGCTGCTTGTAGCAGCAGAGGCACCCTTGTCAGGGTTGAAGCTTCAGTCTCGTGGTCTGTGGGCAGTACAGCAAGGAGGCAGCCAGTGGACAGAGGTGACCCACTGGGCGGACTTGCAGCAACAGGGCACCTGTGGGTTGAAGCTTTGGTCTGGTGGTCTGCGGGCAGTACAGCGGGGGGCAGTCAGTGGACAGAGGGACCCACGGGCTGCTTGCAGCAGCAAAGGCACCGTTGTCAGGGCTGAAGCTAACAGTGTGAACTTTATGTATTGAAATGGTTTAAACATGTCACTGTGACTATAAATGTCACACAACCGATTGGCTTCCACCCACACCAGGGCATACCAGTGCTTCTTTTATTGCACTGAGCTACAATGATATGTGCTGATTGACTGATGCTCTGCATATAACTGTCTCTTTCTGTGAGGCAGACAGTGGCTTACTTTGTCAAAAGGACTCCTAGGCATACTCAAGATACACAAAGTTCTGCCTGCATTATAGTGGACTGTTAGTCTGCAGCCATCTAACTCATAGTTCCCTTTTTAGGGCCAGTTTGTAACCAAGCAGTTCCTACTGGGATCAAGTTAAGAAGTGATTTTGAGCTTTCACAGCAGTGCGTTGGGAGGCGGTGCATGATAACCTTCTGTCAATGAGTAAGTTGATGGTGCTTGCTATTCGTTGTTGCTGCTGCCTTTAAAACACACAAGATCAGCCTTGTTGGCGTCAGCCAACTTTTGTTTTTATTTTTCCTCCTAATCCTTGCCAGGTCTGCAATATTATTTCTAAGCCTGATTTGGTGGCCATCTTTTTCTTGAATAAAACTAAATGAAAACATTTATAAATACTCAGATGTTGGCGGAGCTAGAAAATTTTCCACCAAATAAAACTGAATGATGTCTAGAATCTTTTAGAGGAAAAAAGGGTAACATTTTTGCCCAGTTTTGTTGTATTGCTGACTTAAACCAGCCCTATCCATGTAGCAAAGTTACTCACCCTCATCATCCACCCCAGCCATCAAGACTACATCCCCCACCCTCATAGCATCCCACCATCTTACTCCCCTCTAGCCTCGTCAGGTATTTGTACACATTTTTTCTATATAGATTTTATGTAGGCTCTTTCTCCCCATTTTCTCCCGTTGCCGACCTGAGGCATGCATAAATCATGCCCCAGGGTGCCCCTTCCACTACACCCCTCCCCTCCCTTCATGCTACCCACCTGACCTCCACCGGTGTGAGCGGAACTACGGGGGAACCCACCACCCTGGGAGAGGAGAGCTGCTTTTTTGGCTGCTCAGTCCTGCTCCCTGCCGGGTGCTTTTCTCTGATGACCCAAGATCATTCACAAACGCCGGTCACTGGCATGGCGTGAGGCAAGGCATCCAGTGCCATAACCCTCAGCGCCACGGGCCGGCCTTGTGAGGTATTTGAAACTCAACGACCCATGTAATAAACAATTCGATTCTGTGCCTCATGGGCGGCTTGGGGAAGCTAACTGGTGTAGGGGTAGGGCAAAATGATGAACTGGATTACAAGCTGGCTGAGTGGGAGGCTGCAATGGGTGGTGGTGAGAGGGCTCTCAACTCAAGGGCTGGTGATGAGTGGGGTGCCACAGGGCTCTGTGTTGGGGCCAGTATTGTTTGGGCTCTTCATATCAGACATTGCACATGGGGCGTGAGCAAGATAAGTCTGTTCGCTGACAACACCAAAATTGGAACAGTGGTGAATGGAGAGGAGGGATGGAAGCAGCTGCAGGGGACCTAAGCAAGCTAGAGGTGGTCAGAGAGGTGGCAACTGGGGTTCAATGCAAGAAGTGTAAGATTATGCACTTTGGGGTGAAGAACCAAGGAGAGAATACTGGCTGGGAGGGGTTAAGCTGGGGATCACTGAGGAGGAGGAGGACCTGGGGTAATAACAGGGACCATGGACAACACTGCCCAGTGCAGGAGGCGGCTGCAAAAGCTAACAAATGCTGGGGTGCATAGCGAGGGTTTTTTCAGTCCAGGTGAAGAGAGTTATCTTGCCCCTTACAGGTCATCACTGGTAACGCCTGCACTTAGAGTATTGTGTGCAGTTTGGAGGCCATACCTAAAGTGTGATATCAGGCTACTGGAGGGGTGCAGAGGAGTGCAAGAAAGATGATATGTTGAATGGAAGGGACAGACTATGACAGCAGCCTGAGAGACCTGAATATATACACCCGAAGGATAGAAGGACGGGGTGACATGATAGAGACATTCAAGTATCTGAGGGGATCAATAAGGATGAGGCAGAAGGGGTCTTTAAGTTAAGGAGGGGAGGGTCACCAGGGGCATACGTTAAGATTGGGGAGATTTAGGAAGGAAATGAGGAGACACTATTTCACAGAGAGGGTGGTAGCAAATGGAATGCCCTACCAGAATGGATAGTATCATCTAAATCTGTGAACAGTTTCAAAGGGGCATGGGGCAGGGAACAGGGAGAAATGAGGGTGGGGTGGCAGTGGGATGACAAATGAGAGGGAGTGGGGCAGCTGCAAACTAGGGGTGCTAGCTGCACACTCCGAAGATGAACAACTGGGCAGGTGGATCTGTTTCTGCTGGCACATTAGTATGTTAGGTATGGTCGTAATCCCATCCCCACCCACTGTTCATAGTAAAATCCACCTTCCATCCCGACCCAGCCAAAAACAAATAACCCATCATGCTCTGGAACCTAATACTCTCCTCCATCCCCACTGACCCCAAAAGGATATCAGTACAGCCCCATGATGTGTAACTGGAACTGTCATCTCTCCACCTTGGCTGGTTCACGTCTAATGGATGGAATAGGCACAAGTAATAGTTACCTGACTGACCAACTGGAACCAATGATGATTACACAGAGCCTGGCGCCAAGTTCCTTTTAGCAAAGTTGGGAGAAAGTTGTGACACTTCTCCATGTTCACACAAAGTACAAAGTGCCAGACTTCTCACCAAATTTGCAGGCAACGTCTTAACTCACTACATCTGCTAGTGTGTGTGTGTGTGGGGGGTAGGGGCAGATTTCTAAAATGTTTCTTAAATGTGATGTCTTGCTTGTTTTGAACTTTGTTGTTTGATGGTGGTGGGAGGGGCATGGTACTGACTCCAAACTGCTGAGGAAGTCTTCTTTAATAAAAGGTTCTGGGCCTGAAATATCTAGCTTTTTAGCTGCGATATAGGGTCAAGGGTGGATAATCTAAAATGGTGAGAAGTCGTAATTATGAAAGTCAAGTTTTGAGGTTGAGGTGCTGTAGGAAATGTTAAAATTGTGTTAATTGATGAAGCCATGATTGATTAGCATAGATATAACAGTTTTAACTAGTAGGCATTTTGGCCAACAAAGTTTTCCTACGGGCAACCTACCCATATGTGTATATATATTCGTGGAAGCACGAGAGAGTTATAAATGTCTTGCTCCTTCATAAGTAACAATAAACTGTGTTTTGAGTCAGACCATTGTATATTCAATTTATACAACATCAGTTTACTAATTATACCTTTTAAATCTTGTGTTTGCATGAAGATCTAACAGTTTTGTTTTCATTTACCAGCTTCAGTGATGCATAGCTACTCTGATGTCCTCAGCACTGTGAAAACTACTTTCTAATTGGTTTAGTATGCAGAGTGACATCCTTTACTGTGCATGATTACACATGTTGTATAAACGTGGAATACATAATGGGTTGCAGTGGAATAACACATCTATCTTCACTGGTGAGTGGAAAGATCTATAACTCATGTGTGGTGAAGCCACGAGTTAATTATAAAGGTCTTACCACTCATGTATGGAGATAAATGTGTTATTCCACTCAACCCATTATGTATTGATATATACCACACCATTTGTAATGTTTTTACTGGTGTTTTACCTTGTTTTAGCTAAAACTGCCGTTCTTTCCATTTTATACTCTATCGGGCCCATTGTTTTCTGTATTCTATTTCCAGCTTCTAATATGGTATTAGACCATGGTTTCTACTGTACCACATGGTGTGTTTGCACCTATCTGACTGCTTCATTTCGCTTTCTTTTTATGCCATGTTACAAGTAGAAATAACATGTTCTAAGTTAAATAAACTGTATTCTAAGTGAAATGAATGGTGTTCTAATGAAAATAAATATTTGTCCCAAAATAACATGATTTATTTACCCAATTTATTCACCACTGGTGTGATATATATATATATATATATATATATATATATATATATATATATATATGGAACATTCTGTAGGGCATACAGAAATAAGCATTGTTATTCACTCTGGAATGTTGCTGACAATGCTGCCTAGCAACCAGTGATGAAGCGAAGTGGAGTCCGAGTTCTAGGTCAGCATTGTTTGCAATGTTCCGGCGTGAATAAAACAAGCATTTGTCAATGCCAAATGTTTGCTTGCTGGCATTGGCATTGGTAGTGTAGAAGTTACAGAGCTGCATAATAGGAATGGCAGTGAAGTATTGAACTGAAGCCAACCCACCACCACCCTGCAGAGACTGACAGGCATTGGGGGTGTGCCTTTGGGTCATCAGGCATAGCGGCCATGCATTTCACCACAACCTACCCTGCAGACACTGACAAGTGTCACGGTGTGCCTATGGGTCTTTGGCCCTCATCGCACCCATTCCGTGAAATATGGTGAGGTGGGTGCAGTATAGGAGAATGGGGTGAACTTTGGGGCCGAAGAGTCCAAGGCATACCTCGATGCCTCTCACCTGGCTGCAGGGTGTGCAATGGTATGAGCATTACAGGCAAGAATCCCAAGTCACACCCCTGATGCCTGTCATTCTCTACAGGGTGGGGCGTTATGGTTGGAAACCCTAACAGCTCAGGCATTCGTTGGTATTTTCACTCCAAATTTTCAACATGTTTATTCTGAGACCCCACCTCATGAACAGTGGCAATATCAGTTTATTGGCAGCTGCTTATGCACGCGACTACGGCATTACTTCCACAGGTGCAAAAACACATTCGAACAGGATGTGAAAAATGACAGCTGTACTGTTCATGGGGAGGTGTAAAAATGACAATGTTGCAAATCTGCAGTAAAAATATTAAAAACTGGTGAAGTCACGGTGCATAGAAACTGTGCAATGCACACCCGTAATGTAATTGTTTAGGGATTTTTACAGCAGATTGTCAACTCAGGCATTTTGGGACCTCCGATCATGAACAGTGTCACTGTGATTTTCTTTATCCTGAACAATGATTTCCTACAGCGACTCAGCATCTCTGTGCTGAAAGTGTGAAAAACACATTTTGACCCATGTTGTGAAAAATGACAGCTGTACTGTTCATAAGGAAGTATGGAAAAATGCCACTGGTGAAAATCTGGACTGAAAATAGTACAAAGTCATGAACTACGGCGATAGCGTAACAACTGCACAACACTAAGTAAAACGATCATTTTAGAATTTTTTCACCAAATTTTCAACATAGCCATTTTAAGACCTCTGCTCATGAACAGAGTAACTGTGATTTTCTTAATCTGTCCCAAATATTGCTTTACTTTGACGCTGCACCATTATGCGCTACATGTGTGGAAACACATTTTGGCGACATGAAAAATGGCAGCTATACTGTTCATAAGGAAGTGTAATAAAATGGCAATGTGGAAAATCTGAAGTGAAAATATAGAAAATTCGCAAACTTACGAGTGTCGGTAGGAACTGTCAGCACACTTCATTAAAACAGTCATTTTTAGGAATTTTTCACCAAACTTTCAACATAGCCGTTTTAAGACCTCTGCTCATGAACAATGTCACTGTGATTTTCTTAATGTGTCCCATACATTGATTTCAGACACCGACCGCGCCATTGTGCACTACATGGGCGGAAACACGCTTAAGGGCAAGATGTGAGAAATGACAGATGTACTGCTCATAAGGAAGTGTAATAAAATGGAAATGTTGAAAATCTGGAGTGAAAATATTGAAAATTCACAAACTACAGCGTGTGCGTAGGAACTGTCTAGCAGCGTGCTCTAAAACAGTCATTTTAGGAATTTTTCACCAAATTTTCAACATAGCCATTTTAAGACCTCTGCTCATTAAAAGTGTCACTGTGATTTTCTTAATGTCCCATACATTGATTTCGCAACCGTGCACCATTGTGCACTACATGGGCGGAAACACGCGTTTTGGGCAAGATGTGAAAAATGACAGCTGTACTGCTCATAAGGAGGTGTGGTAAAATGGAAATATTGAAAATCTGGAGTGAAAATATTGAAAATTCGTGAACTTACGAGCATGCGTAGGAACTGCATAGCACACTAAATAAAACAGTCATTTTAGGAATTTTTCCACCAAAATTTCAATATAGGCTTTTTGAGAGCCCACCTTATGAACAGTGGCAGTGTCGTTTCGTTGCTTGGTCCTGAAAGGTGATTTGGCGCAGTAACCGCGAAATCACCTTGAGCCGGTCACGCATGGCAGTGCAATAATTCATGAGGAGGGGTCCCAAAACCCATGTTGAACATTTGGGCCCCAAATTCCCAAAATGCTGAAGATATGCAACAAAATTGAAAAACCTGTCTATCCCATTATACAGCTTACGACATTTCCTCAGTTTGAAGGTCGACTTTGAGAGTGCATCGTGTTCCCGGTCCACCAAAGATACGTGTACGAGTCGGGAGTAAGAGGGTGGGGAGGCAGGGTGCACAGTGGTTGGGCGCAGGTGGGGGCAGAGACAGCGTAGGGACCTGCTTTTTGAGTTTCAGGTTTTTTTTAATGATGACGATGCGGATGCTTGCCACGCTGAGGTGGGCTCCCAGCGTGGCAGAAGGATGGCTGGTTGGGGGTGTGGAGCCGATGGGGATTGGGCACCCCATCGCCATAGCATCTGTTGCCACACTGGGAGCCCTGTACTCGGGGGCGACAGTGGAGCTGACGGGGATTGGGCACCAGCGTCCAGCTATCGATGTGTTAACCACGCTGGGGTGGGCACCAGCATGGCATATGGAACTGTGTTTGAGGCGCAGCACAGCCGATGGGAGACTAGGCACCCCATTGGCTATACAGTGCGTCGTGGGGGAACAACCACGCCTTGCAGCGTATGCCTGTGTGTGTGTGTGTGTGTGTGTAGGGGAGCGCGAGGAGCAGGCGATATCGCTGCTCACTGAAGCGTAGTCCTCTTTCAACTGTACGCCACTGCATTTGGACTGCTGTCATAGACAGCTCCAGCAGGCATTGGAGAACTGCGGTCGTGCCTGCAAACACACTGACTGAATTGGAAAAGGGCTGATGCACCTCCGAAAACTCTAATGATGGCACTATGTTTCTTGCACATGCGTGCAAGCAAACATAAAAAGCTTATTTCTGAATGCCTTGTGGAATGGCCTTGTGATGTGCCTATGGGAATTAATATAGGTTGCAGGAAAATAACATGTTTATCACCCTGGAGATAAATAACAGGGCTGAAAGATAATTTTATTCAGCCCTGTTGTACTACTGCCTGTATGCCATATGCCTAGATCTCATTTGTTATACTATTTCTATATATTATTCTGTTACTGCATTCTACCAGTTGTTTTTTCTGGCTTCAGCCATACATTGTGCTGTATGCCTCACTTTCCATACTGCACTATTCATCATAATATTGTTGTACCCAATAAGCTCCTATCTTTACAGTATGTACTACTATAATCTTGTTTGCCTCCTCTCTTTGTAATCTCCAGGTTGTATCTAAAAACTAGGCATTCATTTGTCTAGTGTGCTTATCTGGCTAATACAAACCAAATCAATAATATGTATGTATATATATATATATATATATATATATATATATATCCCTCAGTGGAATATATATATATATGTAATATATGGAATACCCAAATAATACAACAGTATCCCATACAAAAAATCCTGATAATACACTAGTAGCCAAAGTGATAATACTATCATAGGAAGTGATAATACTATCGCTCGAGCTCTGAAGCATAGTATTATCACCAAACCTCAAGAGCGCAACTGCAGGATCTACACTAGTTCCTGACATCCTCAAGGCAACCTCCTAGCCCTACGTTGATCGCTCCTAAAACCGCGCCTCCTGATTGGAACCGGTCCTCTGTGGGTGGGCAGAACAATTCAAAAACATGGCCGCCCCCGCTAAGCAGAGAATATCGCCCCTTCACTTTACAGGCAGAATTTTTTAATCCCCTCAACGGTCTGATGAAAGAAGTAAGGTAAAACATTTTTTAAGTAAAGCGGACACAGACTGAGTTTGTGGGTGGATGGCTGAGCAGTGCTGATGGGTGGGCCGGAAAGTACACACACAGTGAGTGAGCAAATCCTCACTGCAGCGACAATGAGCTTCACAGCACCACTTTCACAGAACTGCTGCAAACAAAACTGGGCTCCATATATTACAAAAATAAAAACTAGGTGAGGGTCCATCACTGAGAGTAATACCATCTAGAAAGTTCTGGGGACAGGAGAACCTCTCGAGCTTCTCGCCTTGAGGTTTCCCTTGTCCCCAGAACCTCGATGGTATTACTCCCTTGTAATAGACCCTCACCTATGTATTATTCTATTAATATACAGTATATATACTTTATATGTATGTATAATGTGTAGGAAAGATCAGTGAAAATGTAGGTCCCTGACTGGATAAAACATATCACATTACTGCATTGTCCCACAGTGACAGCATGCCTTCCACAATGACCACACGCCTGCACTGCTTTCTAGCCCCTATTACCTGCTCACTGATGACCCAGAAGAGATCACTCCATACTTCCCACACACAGTCTGGCACAAACTGTCACCATAAAGAAATGAATAGAGGCTAAAAATGATTGTGTCCCTATACACCTGCCCCAAGACATATTTCAATCCCTAAAATAGCACTGTTCTGCAAAAGTATCACATATCTGGTTGATCCTGCCATTTGCGTTGTCCCCTGCTCTTGTGCTTTCTTTTACTTTCAGTTTTACTAAGCTGAGCCTGTAGGCATCCATTTGTGAAATGAGTTTAAACAAAATCTTTCAAAAAGCAGTCCTTTGGGCAAGAATTAAATGAAAGAAACTTGTGTTGTGCCTGAAATGAGTGCAAATGTAGAAATGTGCCACTGACTCTATGGTGAAACAGAATGAGTGAGTCAGCAGCTTCAGTACTGCAGTGACGTGTGCAAGAAAGTGGTTGCTGTAGCAATGCTTACATGTCTCTGTCTGCAGTACCAAAGGTGCCGACTCACTCACTCTGTTTCACTATACAATCAGTGGCTAATCATACTGTTCCCCCTCAAACAAAAACTCCAACAAACAGCCCATTTTATAAGATAAATAATCCACTACCAGGTGTGAGATCATGCTCTGACATTATACATGCCTTGGGTGGTTGAATTGTCTAATGCACACCAAGGCGTGCATATATCAGAGCACAGCCACATGCCCTGTAGTGGATCATCTATATATAGTAATAAGTCACAACAGGGTGTGCATTAAAGGATTTAATACACACACACCAGGGGCATAGTAAGGCATGAGGCCGAAGGCAGAGTGTCCATATGCCACTGGGAAGTGTATTAAAAACTTTAGTGTACAACCTAGAGTGACTTATAACACATAAAATGGCTCATTGCTCATTTTGTTTTTAAATGTAAAAAATGATTTTTTTTTAATTAAAAAGAACTCTGACTTTTTGTTGTGAGGATTAGGTGGATAAAATAAAACATGGTAAAATGCACAAAATGGTTCAAATAGAACTTTCCAGCATGTCATTTATGTGTATGAGGGAGTTTAAAGTGCTGCTTGTGGTTATTGCAGTTATTCCTACTGCTGCTGCTGTTTTCTGATTTATTAAATTTTTTTTCACTCTCACTGTGTTTATTCAGTTCATTTTGGTCAGGCCATGGTGTTGTAATGCAACCCCCCAACACTCTGTTGTAGGCAGCAGCACCATTCTGGCTGTTGATATTGCAGCTCAAGTTCAGATACTGTTTCCCCTTCCCACCTTGTGTTTTTAAAGAAGTTTGGTCATTCTCTGGGGGCTTCCTCTATCTGCCAGTTCTGTGGCAGAGTTGATCCAGTAACCCCCATTCCCCTCACTTTCAGGATATAGCGCTGCACTTGCCGCTTGACTGTAACATGGTGGGTCAGCATCTGTCTTAGTGACTGCCGCTCTGTTCACTCTGGAGCCAATTCAGTTAGAATGTTCAAGTTATGGCAGCATATAACTATAAAAGGATGAGCTGTCCTCCGGGTTCGACAGTTAGTGAGTTCGCATGAAAATAAAGTATGTGACTGAGTGTCCTGGAGGATTCTGTGCTGCCAGATATAGCGTGTTGGTGCATTAGCAGGGATTGAAATTCAAACTTATTTTAGGCAGAGGCCAAAGACTTTGATTTCAGAGTGGGGAACTGTTATAGTTTATGATTAGGGTGTGTTTTTTGTAACATGTCATACGTGTGGATTTAGAGTTTATGGTTTGAAATACTGGCTACAATTTTGAAAAATAAGTTTACATTTGGTGGTAGTAAAGGCTAAAATTTTCAAGATGGCTGCTATTAGATTCTCTTTGTCTATTTTCATTGTAGGGTTGTGTGATCTGTGTCAGTAAGTAGCCTTTTGGGGAAGCAAACAGGCACGCAGCTGACCATATATTTATAAATTTAATGTATAGTGAGCTGATGTTTCTTGGCCAATTACATTACTAAAATTGTCTTGCCTATATATATATATATATATATAAATTCAGCACATAGGGTTCAACTAATGTAACAAAAGTAGGGATATGTTGCGATACAACCCTAACGTCCCCTCCCCCAAGCAGCAAAAGGAAAAAATTTAAAAATACTAGGGTTTGGGGTCTCCTGAGTCTTGGAATCAATGGTGAGGTCTACATTATGTTTTTTTTTAAATCTACTTGCTGCACAATGGTTTCCAAAATCTGCCTGTAGAATAAAGGTTTTTAGTTTGTGCTTAAGTTCAAGGTAATTACAAACTTTAGGTAAGATAACATTGGAAATACTTAAATGCTAATAGTGATATGTTAGTGTTTGTGAGGGAGAGGTAGAATGAGATGCACAATGACCCCCATATTATGAAGGGTAGCAAGCACAGCATTAACAAGCATACTGCAGAGCTAACCAGACTCACTGCATCTGGACAAAGTAGGAACCACATCCAAGGTTACCTGGCACACTGTGCACAGAGGATTGTGCTGATACACAGAGTACACTGCAACCTTGCAAATGAGGGTACTCTCCTGCATATAGGATGCAATGGTATATTCAAAGGGTTTTGTAAACAGTAACAGGCAGCAGGGGCAGCCCTAATTAATGCCAATAAAACCTTGCTTTATCAATACACATGGCGATGTGTGACCTCTGCCCCTCCCAGCAACACTAGTGCTAGCGACCCTAGCTTCCATCACCGCATCCTGTTAGTACAGAGCTATATTGCAGAGCCCAACCCCTAGCAGTCTGGTAGTTCCCCCACCTCAATTACTGTCAGTACTATGCAATATTAAAGACCTGAACCCTGGCAGTCTAATGGACACCCCTCCCGCCCAATCCCTGACAGTACTGTGGAACAGTATTAAAATATTGACTGGCAGCCTAGTGGATCCCTCCCTTAATTGAATCTTTTCAGTACTGTGGAACTATACTAAAGCCTATCCCTGGCAGTCTAGTGTTATCCCTGATGGATCGCTGCAAAGCCCCCTCAGCTTACCCACTGAGCATCCACCATCCATGCCCCCTATTGGCTCCCTACTCACCCACCTGTCCATAGGTCAGTCACCATCTGATCCTCAGACAACAACTGGCATGGACCATCCTCTCACCACCTCAGAAGGCTTCTGTCTGACAGATAAGGAATGAATGCAATGCATTCCGTACAAAAGAACTATTTCTACAATATGTGCACACTCACTATATATAGAGCAGATGGCAGATGGCTGAGGTGGTGAATGGGGAGGTTATAGCTGGTCACTGTTTGAGAACCTGATGGCAGCTCACCTATGGATGGATGAGTGGGTTAGAGACTGATGAGGTGGAGCTGGTAGTTGCTCAGTGGGTGGGCTGGTGAGGAAACTGTGACAGTGATTGGTTGGGGGAGTAGCATTAAAGTGCCAAAGAGGGACATCGTTACATTTGCACAACACCAGATCAGGTGAACAAGGGGTCCATCACTTCCAGGAAAGGATTAGTTCCACAATAGTAACAGGGATTGGGTGAGCTAGGGAGTCCACTAGGTGGCCAGGAAGGACTTTAGTACAGTTTCACAATGCTGACCAATTGGGTGAGGGAGGTGGTTCTGCTATACTGCCAGAGATGGCATAGATGGGTGAGGCCCCTGTGGGGTGCTGAGGCTCTGTACAATGCCTCCCACATTTGTGCTGAGCAGCTGATGATCACGTAATGACATGGAAATGGCCCTTAGCACTGTGCGTGCCATAAGTATGTAGTCTTTAGCATACCAGCCACAGACTATTGCTCTCAGAAATGATGGCACTATTCCACTTCCGACAGGCTACCTCCCTTTGCTCCTGGGAGCCTGTTGCCAAGAGGATTGTGGTAATGATACACATATACAACATGCAGGGCTCTTGTAGCAGTTGGGTCCTGACTACATAGAAAACTCCTGCTCCCATATACTCCAGTTTGGCTGTTCACTCAGCAGGGAAGAATCTGCTGCTGGTTTCCTGTGTCCTTTGGAAATTTCAGTTAAAGGACCTTTTCTGTATGCCACCCTGCACATGCGGAATGCCTTACCAAATCAACTTTGTCAGATCTCTGATGTCTAAGCTTTTAAAGGTCTCTTAACACCCATCTTTTCCCTTTCATTTTAAATATGTTATGCAATGAAATACACTCAGTCTGTAGCTATTTATAGTTCCTTTCCTTTCCTTTCCATTCACTCCTTGATGAACTTTGCTTGGTGCCTCTTTGGTCATATCACAGATAAATCGCTCTGTGCTACAAGATGGATTGTTGTCATTTTTATTTATTTATTAATATTTGATTAACCTTTGAGTTACAAGCTCTTTAAATAGGTTCCACATCAGAGACAGCGAAACAATAACAGAAATTATCAGGCAAATAAACAAGAACAAAGAATCAACAGGCTATACTTGAGTCACCACTATGCAAAGGAATGTCATTAACTCAGCACCAAGAGTGAGGTAAGGTACACAGGACAACATAATTGTGTCGCCAGTCAAGGGAATTAGTAGTCAGCTAGGGAACAAAGGGTGAGCTAGTCCCGGGAGCTAGTGTAGAAAGGAGGAGAGAAAGCCACCGAGAGGCCATTGACAGAGGGAGGACGGAGAAATGGATTAAAGCAGTGACAAGACAGATCCACCCAGCAGGCTTATTCGGAGTAAGGGAGCAAAGGGCAGGGATGAGAAAGGTGAGGAGAGCAGGGTTGAAGGAAGGATTAAGGAAGTTGAGATTGGGAGGGAAAGTGCTGCGGTCAGGAGCAGGGCAGACAGGCAGTTATATGATCAAGTACGGACATCCCAGTGTGAATGGCTAGAGAAACAGTCACAGTAGGCATCTGCCAGGCATCTGCCACTAACTGTTGCCTGAGCTTGCGTTTATAGGAGCCCTGTTGCAGGTGCAGCAGAAATATCAGATCAAGCAAGTTCAACCAGAGCAAAGCTCAGTAAGCAAAGGATCTCTGGGCTAGGAAGTTGTCATGTTTACTTATGCAATTATGCACAGTGAGTATAGATGTGATGGGATAACCTCACGCCTGGGTTGGTCAAACACAAGGCCAAATGAATCCAACACCACAAAAGTGAGTTATCCAACACAACCCACACTGGCGTGCATTACTGCTATTATACAATGGCTCTTATTTATTAATATTGTGGGGACAAAATGAGCCCATGTAGATGGCTGTTAGGCAGAGAACAAGTGCTGGAACATCCCTTTTATGTGTAGGGACATCTATTTTATAGTACCAGTTGTACAGTTTAATTTTGTTAATTTAATTACATTTTTTTTTTGAGGAAACACTCCCCATGTGCAAGCACTGCAATGGCTATACAAATAATCAGTTTTCTTTTATCACTAAAGTGTGTTATACAATACCAGGCAAGTGGGTATTTGCATACCCATGATGCAGTACAGTCATATGTGGTGTGTTTCCTCATAAAAAACAAAATTGTAAAACTGATACTATAAAAGGAATGTTCCCACTATAAAAGGATATGTTCGACATTTATTCTCTGCTTAACTATGAAATGTTTTAGCCATGACAAAAATGTTTGCCCCACAATATAAGTAAATAAGTTTTTCTGTATGAAACTAAGCTTTGTGGTTGTTGTACAATTGCAAGGCTTCAAGCTGTCTTAATGAGAAGCTGTGGTTTATTATTCAGTCTGGCATGTATTTTGCTGTATGTTTGGACTTGATCCTGTGCTCAGATAACCTCCCTGTGCAGTGCACATTGACCAATCAGAGTCCAGGAAATGTTCTTGCTATTATATAATGCTGTATTTATAGTTACACACATGAAACATGACCTCCAAAATCACTATCCTTGTCAACACTACAAGACAGGCTCCATTTGGATCCTGGACATAAGTCAGAACCTTAGGATACCTTAAAAAAGGTTTACCCTTTACACATCTCTTACAGGGCTCATCTCTCCTGTTAGTTCTTGCAGTGTATCAGTGGTAGAGGTTTTCCCTCAGGGCAAAGCCTTTCCCATGCTGCCTTCAGAATTTTCCAGAGCTCCACCTTGCTGTACACTTCGTGTTCATGTATCTTCCATTTACTGCCATGCCACTGCAGCATCACTTTAGCTAGTGCATAGGAGGCAGCATCGCTGTCAGGACATTCACTCTGGCACTCCTGGACAATGTCTGCCTGGCTCTAGGCACCTCCTATTAACCAGGTCTATACTCTCACCAGACAGTGTGCAGGACACAAGTGCATGAGCATCTGCCTCAGCATGCCCTCAGGCAGTGGCTGGCAATCTCTCAGACCTCTGGCAGAGGCAACATCTCAAATAGCCATATTGTACCAGTTTGGGATTCCCCATACAAACAATAGGCCCATCTCCTGCATGTTTCAGCAGCTCAGTCTTTGGCAACAGATATCTCACTATCTTCAACAACACAGCTGACTGCATCTGTCAGTCACTGATAGGACAAAATTTCCACCCAAAGTGAAAATACCTACTTTGGTGAAATCCTCTGTGCATCACAAGGCCACCATGGAGTTCCTGAGTGTAGACCCTTATAGATTATCACTCCTTCCCAGTGATCCCTTACACTCCCACCAGAATTAATGATGATCTCCACTAAAAGGACTTTAGACCCAAGTTCCTCAGTCGTCACTGCTTTCCTAGTTTCTATCTTTGGAGGCTGCCCATGACTGGACAGTGAGTTCTGCTGTTCTCACACCTGCATGGCCTGCCCAAAGAAAAGTTGGGACTCACGCTGAGGAACAAAGTGCCCTGTGCATCTTGCCCTGCACAAAGAAAGCTAGAAGGCCGAAGAAAACTAGAGTCATTTCTTTTGTGCAGGGGCCCCAAGGGCCTCTGCACAACCGCTACCACCCTTCTGTCCCCAGAAACTATGAAATTACCAAAACAACTACATTAATGCAGATTAAGGTTGCTACTGCATAAAATGCAAATGCTCAAAGTTTAGGAATGTGCTGTTATGGTTTTCAACCCTATACCCACAAAGTCTGGAAATGTGCTATTAGGGTATTATGCAATTCAGGTGCTGGGGGAGAAGGGTGGGAGTTAGTGCTACCAGGGTGGGGTGGGGGATGATTTTGTTTAACAAGATGCTAGCCGGCCATGGTGGCGGGTGTGTTGTGCTGATCATCCATTTTGGGAGTTTTTATTAAACCATATCTAAACCTTAAATTGTGGGTGCTGGGGATGTGTGTATTTCCAAATACGAATAGGCATGAATAGTGCAACTATTCATTAATTGTATCTGAAAACAAATTGTGCATTATTGTGGTATTGGAAATACTGTTCATTACTCACACATCCTTGAGCTTGGTACCCTTTGTGAAAGGTCTCTTCAGTTTATTTAGTTTTGCTTTTTAATTGTATTACTTTGTAGCATCAATGAATGTATCGCATTTGTTTTGACGGCAGCTAAACGAGTAGGACAGTTATGTGTGGAATTTTGATCTGAGGAAGAGTGAACTGCACTGTTGCTCGAGAGCAATATTTGACAACACAAGTGGAGTTAGAAACAAAGCATGACAGGGCAAGTGAAAACGTGACATAGCTACTAGTAAAATTAACATAACTACTAGTAAAAGTAACATAGGTACTAGTAAAAGTAATATAGCTAATAGTATGTAACCACCCCCCGCTACTTGACATAGTTAGTTATCCCTTGGTACCCTTGGCTGGGCACCTAAACTATTTTGGACAATTGGTACCATCCCTAGCTTTGGGAATGTATACCAGGCTCATAACTTCTAGAGGTCAGAAAGGGTGAGGGTGTATAGAAGCAAATACAAATGACCAAACAAACCCAGGTCCTGAGGAGAGAATATTTTGCTAGGCGATGCTAGAGCTATACTTCTGAGGGGTACCCAGCATTTCCACACAGGAAGCAGTAACATGGATGTCCAAACCAGGTTGGGGTTCTAGAATGCGATTTTATTCAAAATATGGTCTCTAAAGCAGGGTAGACCCCAAGGTTTACACAACATGGCACAAGGAATTGGCAGAACAACAGAAAACTGTATCGGACAGAAACTCTACACATACTAACTTACTAAAATGCCAGCAGAATAGCCCTAGCGGTCTTCGCCTGCTCGCTGTTGGTCAGTCCTCACCCTGGGAGCTGACCTGTTGCCCCCTCGCCTTCTTGGCTTCTCCCTTCCCAGTTCCAGATATTCTCACTGCACTGGATTTTGCTTCCAGAACCCTTCCCTGTACCTGTTCCACCCCTCTTGAACCCTCCACCGTCTCTGCCTCCACCAGCCCCTAGGAAGCACATTCCATGGCTCCACCACCTCTCAGTGAAGTAGCACCTCCTCCTTTCTCCCTGAATCTTCCCCCTCCAGCTTCCACCCATGCCCTCTAGTGGCCCCTCCTGCTTCCTTCAAGCACCCTACTGTTCCTCCCTATTTACCCCTTCTTGTACCTGAAGACCTCATCATGTCCCCCGGTCCCTTCTCTTCCAATGTGTACATATTTAGCTCTTGAGCCTCTCCTCATAGGTCCTGTCCCCAAGCCCCAAATCATTTTGCTTGCCCTCCTTTGGACCCTTCCAGGAGTTTAATGTCCCTCTTTAAGTGTGGCCTCCAAAACTGCACACAGTACTCGAGAGTGCGGCCTCACCAAGCAGTTATACAGAGGAGTATCACTTCCCTCCTTCTGGAGGTGATCCCCAGCGATGCATCCCAGCATCCTGTTGGCCTTGGCTGCTGCCCTCCTACAAGTCTCCGAGTTGTTCATCTTGACATTCACCACCACCCCAGGTCCCTCTCAGCCATCGACTTGTAGCATTTGCCCCCAGGGTGTACACTTGGCCTGGGTTTTGGCCCCAGGTGCAGTACCTTGCATTTCCTGCATTGAACCTCAGCTTCCACTTTCTAGAGCCTCCAGGTCCCCTGTAGGACCACCTCCCTCCTCCCCATCCACCACCGCCCAGTTTTGAGTCATCCAAAGAGACTCATCTCACTCCTGATACCTGTCCTTATGTCAGAGACGTAGGCGTTGAACAGGAGGGCCCAGGACTGATCCCAGTGGGACCCCACTAATGACCCTCCTTGGGGATGAGACTATCCGCCAACTACGACCCTCTGGGTCGGTCCTGGAGCCAATTGCCTATCCATCTGATCATCTGGTTCCCCACCCTCATATCTCCAGCTTATCCAACAGGCCCCGTGAGGAACAGAGTCAAATGCCTTGCTGAAGTCTAGAAAGAGGACGTCCACTGGTCTACCCAGGTCCAAGGCACTCATCACCCAGTCATAGAACTCCACAAGGTTTGTCTGACACGATTTTCCCAGGACGAATCCATGCTGTCTATCGTCCAGGCACCCTGACTTTTCCAGGTCCCCCCAGCCTCTCCTTGACAATGCCCTCCATCACCTTGCCCACCACCCGATGTCAGGCTGACAGGCCTGTAGTTCTCTGCCACCTCCTTGATCCCCCTTGTGGATAGGCGCTATGCGCCACCTTCCAGTCCTGGGGCACCCACCCTGTCCTCAGAGTGATGGTGTAAAACTCCGCCAGGGGTTTCGCCAGGACATCCAAGTTCCTTCAGCACTCTGGGATGTAATTTATCCGGCCCTGGTGCTTTCTCCATCTTAAGGGACCTGAGGGCTTCCTCCTCTCTCTACTGTGATTTCCACTTCCGCTACCTCTTCTCCTTGCTTAGCTTCCCCTCCTGCCAGTGATGCCTCCCTCTCCCCAGACCGCCCGATCAGTAAGGGTCCCCCTTCCTCAGTATCACTGTCTCCTCCCATGTATGATGCAGCATCCCCATATTCCTTGGTGAAAACCGAGGTGAAGTACTCATTTAGTACCTCAGCCTGCTCCCCGGGTCTTGTGCCCATCTCTCCCCTGTTTTAATCCTGCTAATCTGCCCCTTCACCCTTTGTTTTTCCCAATGTATCTAAAGAACCCTTTGTTCCTCTCCTAATTTCCCTGGCCAGGTTCTGCTCCTTCCTTGCCTTGGCCGCCCTCACCACCCTAGTGGCCCTTCTAGCCATCAGCTCGTACTCCCCTCGATTCCTTTCACTCCTTGAGCACTTGAATTGCCTATAGGCTGCCTTCTTTCCCACACCACCTCCTGGACCTCCCTGGTCCACCAGCAGGTTTTTGGCCCTACCAAATTTTCGTGCTTAATCTTGCACAGGTGCTGGTAGCATCCTGCACCCTCTCCTGATGATTCCCACCTACTATCAGCTTTCATGTCTGACCCAATCCCATCCAAATGCTCCTAAGGATACTTCCATTTCCTTAAACTCCGCCCCCAAAGTCAGTTACCTCCATCTTTGTGCAGCCTTCTACCCCTCCTAGGTCCAGGCAGAACCAGACCGTGGCATGGTCACTCCCGCCAACGGGTCCCTTACCTCCAGGCCCCCAATCTGGTCACTGTCTGCCAGGACCACATCCAGTACCTGCGCCTCCTGGTTGGTTCCCCCACCTGCTGAGTTAGAATGCGCCTTGAAAGACATCCAACAACCTCTGTTCCTGGCCACCGAGGATGTCATAGTCTCCCAGTCTGTTCCTGGCATGTTTAAGTCCCCAACACTACCACCCTTCCCTGCCTAGTCTGCAGTGTCTCCCAACATCTGCCACCAGACTCTTCTCCAGCTCCTCCGCCAGTGCATGGGGTCTATACACCACTCCTATTTTTACTCTCTTACCCACCTTGTTATCAAGGTGACCCAAATCGCCTCCATGGTTCCCTCCACCTCTTCTACTCCCCCTATGCCAATGCAGTTTTGACTATCATTGCTACCCCTCCTCCTCCCCCGTCCTTCCTGAACATAGTGTAACCCTCCAGGTTCAGGTCCCAGTCATGTCCTGTGGTGGCCCAGGTCTCAGTGACCGCTGCCACATCCACCGCTCCTCAGTTAGCATTGTCTGGAGCTCAGGAATTTTATTGCCCAAGCTCCTGGCATTTAGCAGGACTACCTCACCCTTTCCCTATACTTCATTCCCTGCTCATGTTCCCATGGGATTCTGTTTTCCCTGGTCTGCACTTTACCAGTCGACCTTTTCCCACATTCCTCCAGCTCCCAGGGGTGGAGACAGAGTCCCTCCTTTATCGGCACCTCCTCGACAGCCTTTTCTCCATCCTCCCCTTCGGAGTTTAAACCCACTTTTCACCAATGAACCCCTCTATTTTCAACTTAAGGATTCCTCCCTCCAAATTGAGATGGAGCCTATCTCTAGCATACAGCTCCTTATCCTGCCAGGTCTCTCCCAATCCCCCATCAACCCATACCCTCTGGCCTCACACCACTCCCTGAGCCACTGGTCTATCTACCTAATCTTCCTTTGTGTTCCCCACTAGCCCTTGGCACCGGCAGGATTTCTAAGAAGGAAACTGTGCAACCTATTTCATGACAGACCCTGCAAGCTCCCTGAATCTTGTCTGTATCTCTAGCTTCTATTTCCCTCAATGTCATTTGCACATCCCGTATGTCATAGGACCTTGAATTCTCTTCAGCTGCAATGGCATTAGCTGAACACACATTTATTCTTGTGGCACTGGCCACACTGAATACACATTTCCCATATGGCATAGGACTTTAACACTTTGTGAAGTGACAACTGGCCACAACTGAACCATTTCTTCTAGTGGCACTGGCCACAACAGACCACACTGGTGCTCATAATTAGCACAACCCATACCTGGGGTAAACTTTCTCTTCAGGCATTGGCCACCATGTCCTGAATGATCAGGTGCCCTTACGGAACCTGTAGTGCTGAACTGGTCACTTCAGATGGGGGGCTGCCAACCTTTCACTTCCATGTCCATACCCAGCCATTCTTTCAGAGTTACACTCAAAATGTCTTGTAGGAACATTTAGCAACATGCATCTTGGAATAACTTCCTCATCCAGTATTTGAAAACACTACTCCATGATAGCAGAAATTAAAGTCTTGAACAATGTGCATAAGTCTGTCTCTGGACACCACAACTGTCAGCCAACTTTAAACTTGAGGAAACAGTCTCAAACTTAGAACAGAACTGGTGTATCTTTTCCCTTTGAGTCAGAGAAACTCCTAAAACAGGTACTTTCCCACAGAAGCACAAAGTCAGATTACTCACAGTTAGAAACAGAACAGGCAGCTTCAAAGGGTCCTGGATCAAATATGGACTGCCCCTAGGATCCATGCTGTAGCAGTCCTTTTCATCTCTCGGGGATGAAAATCAGGAACTCCTGCTGTAGACAGTGGTTTCCACCTTTTCTCTTGGCAGGCAAATGTCTCTCAGGACTAGGGTGAGAAAGAGGATCTTGTCTAAGAGCCCACACTGCAGCTCTCACTCCTCCAACTACTCACTACTGACAACACACTCTAACTGACCCAGATTCTAAAACTCCCCACCCACAGCCAGCTGCCATGGCTTATGCTACTGCAAGCGTTCTAAATGACATCATCTCTCGCATCTCAGCTGAGACCAAGTAAACAGAGTGTGAGTGGCGAGAAACCCCATTTAAGTAGTTATTCAGCAGCTGCCTTCCATACCTAGCACTGACACTGATGGGATTCTAATAACCCCAGGGGACTGGGTGGTTACAAGTAAATAACATGGCTACTGTAAAAGTACTGGGAATGGCAGTATAGCCTAGAGGTTACAGTGACAAGCAGTAAATGAGTTTGGTATAGCCAGTAGACCTGGGTTTGAGTCCCATGCCATGACCTTCACTTGCATACTGCATGACCCTCAGCAAGTCACTTAACCTCCCTCGTGTGCCAGGTTGCCCCTGAAAACAGGCCTTGAACCTAGTGGGCCTTCCATTTGTCAATACCAAACATGTTTGCTTGCATAGTGCTACAAGTTAGAAAAAACAGTGTCTTGAGACTACAGCAGATCTTTCTTCCCTAGTGGCTATTAATTTGGTGGACTTTTGGTTCTACCATGCTAAGGGATACAGAGCTAAAAATGGTGAACAGAATAAAAACATCTTTATAAGTTCAAATTTTCTTCATGACTTCATTGTTTTTGACATTTTTACCCCAGGTATTTAACATAGCCTCTTTATGACCTGAAGTTAGCATCAAGACAGGTGGAATTTTTAAATCATATCAAAAGGTGGTTTCACAGAGTGACTGCAAAATCATGTTTGGAGGGATTCAAAAATGACCCTGTTGGTAGCCTATGAATAGAGCAAGGCAATAATAGCGAGTACATTTGTGTGAGGTAATAATAGCAAATGTTAAATGAGCTATTGTGATTTAATAGGTGTGATTGTTTTGGTGTCGCCAGAACGCTAAGCAATTTCATTGTAGCAGGGAGCTGTAGATGTAATCATTTTGTTGAGGATGTATGCTTGTTTGTCAGGCCAGTTCTGAGCTGGCCGTGTGTCAGCGGTTTCAGTCACCACCTGTATGTCTGCTTATACCATTGAAATGTTGAAATTTTGACTCGAACTCCATTACAGCGACAGCTTTGAGGTCGCTGTAATGGACCTGACTAAAATTTTGCTGATTTTGATGTTTTTCACTGCCTTCGAACAAATTCTGACTTGGAGTTTGTTATTTTAAAATCAGGGGTGTGGGAAGAGTCCCCACATGGGGGTGCAGAGTGCACAGCCCCCTAAAAAAGCACTCCGTGTCTGACAGGTGAAATCTTGCCTCTTGACATTGTGGGTGTCGCTGTGCTGCATTTTGACAACTTAACTATCACTGTGTCTAATGGTCCTGGTGGAGAAAATTATGCTGTTTTGTTTATTTTGTTTCTTGAAGTCTCGTTATGCCCACCCTCCTAAGTTTGTTCCCCTCCACCCCCAGGTTGCCCCCAACATTCTCCCCTCCTAACCTGTCTCCCCGGGGTACCCCCCCTCCCTAAGTTTCAACTCTCCCTCAAGGTCAGACCCCCAGGATAGTTATATAAAATTATGGGATGTGGGTGGTGGATGTGCAAGGGTGGAGCCCCTGCAGAAAAGCAGAAAGTTAAGTGTACTGTATGTTTGTTCATTTTGAGGCTCACTGTAGTGCTGTTAGTTTTTGCTTTGGGCTATTTTGTATATGATATGATTTGTAGGCACAATTTTAAATCTCTGTTTTGACATAGGCCCACAGCTGTTATGTTCGTGGACGTGAGGTAACACAAAGGTATGATGTTAACATCTGGGGCCAAAATCTGCAAAAATCACAAAGTTATGAGTAAACATTGGAAAATTCAATGTTTCTTCATAACTTTGTTCTTTTTCACATTTGACCTTAAATTTTCAACATAAACTTAATATGGCTCCACCTTATAAACAAGACAGGTGGAATTTTTTAAAAGCCCATCCAAAGTGATTTCTTGGATCGAATGTGAAAACATGTTTCAGAAGGATTTGAATCATCCCCCAACCCCGTTCATAAGGTGAGGTAAACAAAAAAATGTTAAAATGTGGGGCAAAATATAAAAAAATGAAAGACGTTAGGGTAAAAGTAAAAATGCATTGAAAAGCCATTAGCGGACTTACCTTGTTTTCAATCAGTTTGTGGTCAGGCTTTGGAGCAGCAGAAAACAGGACTGCAGTGCTGGACCAGACAGTGAAGTGAGGGGTGTGGGGGGGTACTGAAGGGGTCTCAGGGTGGTGGCTGGAGTCTGAGGACAGGAGGAGCAGAACACGTCACTGGTCCAATTTCTTTGATTTAGGTGTCCGGGAAAAAAAGACAATGAGGATGATTTTCTTGGTTGCAGGTATGTTTTGGTTAGTAGTATTGGGGTTGGGCACTCTGGTGTTGCATTGTACTCGGGGTTGGCTTCCCTAAGAGTGGGTACCCCTGTGCCAGACTGTGTGTGTGTGTGTGTGTGTGTTTGAATGCTTGGCCAGGCAGGAGGACGGATACCAGTGGCAAAGCTGAGTACCCACTGCAGGTCACATTACAAAAGCTGGGTTTGGCAGGGTGAGGGATAATGACAGCAGGGTTGAGCACTGGTTGCGGTCATATAACACATATAGATAACTATAGGCCTATCAGCATTACTTTTATTGTGGGGAAAGTAATAAAGAGTTGTATAAAGGACTTACTGGAGCAAAATTTAGTGTATCTTCAGGTGCTGGATACTAGTCAGCATGGCTTTGAGGCTGGTAAATCCTGTACAAGCAATTTGCTTCATTTTTTGAATCAGTAAGTCAGGCATTGGATGGTGGACTCCCAGTGGATGTTCTGTACCTAGACTATGCCAAGGCGTTTGATTCAGTCTCCACAGAACATTAATACAGACTTTGATGGTTCTGGGAGTGCACTGGCAACTAGGTTCTTGGATAAAGGTGTGGCTTACTGACAGGACCCAGAGGGTCTAACTTTGGGGGTTTCTTTTAGACTGAGGAAAGGTGACAAGTGGGGTCCCCAGGGCTCAGTCCTGGGTCCCCTACTGTTTAAATTGTTTATTGTCTCTATGCAGGTTACTGATGGTGCATGGATATGCAAGTTTGCAGATGATACAAAGGTGGGAGTTGTAGTAAATAACCAGGAAGCAATAGATAGTCTCCTGGACCAACTGTTTAAATTGGAACTCTGGGCTGAAAACCACTTTCTGAGATTTAATGTAAACAAGTGTAAGGTCATGCACCTTGGTGTAAACAACAAAAGGGCAGAATATAAATTAAACAATGTAACAATTGCCAGTACCAAGTCTGAAAGAGACCTAGGAGTTATAACAACAGACACGTTAACTTTTAGTAAACATAACACAGAAATGGTAAAAAAGCAAACAGAGTAGTGGAGAACATAGTGAGAAATATAACAAGCATTTGTCAATGCCGAATTTTGCTTGCTGGCATTGGCATTGGTAATGTAAGTTACAGAGCTGCACAATAGGAATGGCAGTGAAGTATTGAACTAAGCCAACCCACCACCCCTGCAGCGAGTGACAGGCATTGGAGTGTGCCTTTGGGTCGTCAGGCATAACGGCCGCCATTTCACCACCCTACCCTGCAGACACTGACAAGTGTCACGGTGAACCTTGGGTCATTGGCCTTATCTCTTTACCGCATTCCATTGGGAAATATGGTGAGATGGGTGCGGTATAGGAGAATGGGGTGAACTTTGGGGCCGAAGAGTCCAAGGCATACCTCAATGCCTCTCACTGACTGCAGGGTGTGGAATGGTATGAGCAATTCAGGCAAAATCCCAAGTCACACCCTGATGCCTGTCATTTCTACAGGGTGGGGCGTTATGGTTGGAAACCCTAACAGCTCAGGCATTCGTTGGTATTTTCACTCCAAATTTTCAAGATGTTTTTTTGTGACCCCACCTCATGAACAGTGGCAATATCAGTTTGTTAGCAAAGCTGCTTATGGCGACTACGGCATTTAGCACCACAGGTGCAAACACATTCCAACAGGATATGAAAATGACAGCTGTAATTGTTCATGGGGAGGTGGAAAATGGCAATGTTGCAAATCTGCAGTAAAAATATTAAAAAACTGGTGAAGTCATGAGCGTGCACATGAAAACTGTGCAACGACACCTGTAATATAATTAGTTTGGGGATTTTTACAGCAGATTGTCAACTCAGGCATTTGGGACCTCCGATCATGAACAGTGTCACTGTGATTTTCTTTATCTGTCCTGAACAATGATTTCCCACAGCGACCACGCATCTCTGCGCTGAAAGTGTGAAAACACATTTCAGCCATGTTGTGAAAAATAGACAGCTGTACTGTTCATAAGGAAGTGTGGAAAAATGCCACTGGTGAAAATCTGGACTGAAAATATTACAAAGTCATGAACTTACGAGGGTGCGAGAAACTGCGCAATGCTGACTTGTACCACAGTCATTTATGGACTTTTGTCACCAAATTTTCAACATAGCCATTTAAGACCTCTGCTCATGAACAGTGTAACTGTGATTTTCTTAATCTGTCCCAAACATTGCTTTCGACACCGACTGCACCATTGTGCGCTACATGTGCGGAAACACATTTGGGCAACATGTGAAAAATGGCAGCTGTACTGTTCATAAGGATGTGTAATAAAATGGCAATGTGGAAAATCTGGAGTGAAAATATAGAAAATTTGCAAACTTATAAGCATGCGTTGAAGCTGCATAGCATACGCTAAATAAAACAGTCATTTAGGAATTTTCACCAAATTTTCAACATAGCCATTTAAGACCTCTGTTCATTAAAGTGTCACTGTCATTTTCTTAATGTGTCCCATACATTGATTTCGACACATCGACCGCGCCATTGTACGCTACATGGGCGGAAACACATTTTGGGCAACATGTGAAAAATGGCAGCTATACTGTTCATAAGGAAGTGGAATAAAGTGGCAGTGTTGAAAACCTGGAGTGAAAATATTGAAAATTCACAAACTTCTGACGATGCGTGGGAACTGTCAGCAATACGTTCGTAAAACAGTCATTTTAGGAATTTTTCACCAAATTTTCAACATAGCCATTTAAGACCTCTGCTCATTAAAAGTGTCACTGTGATTTTCTTAATGTGTCCATACATTGATTTAGCACATCAACTCGCCATTGTGCGCTACATAGGCGGAAACACGTTTTGAGCAAGATGTAAAAATGATAGCTGTACTGCTCATAAGGAGGTGTGGTAAAATGGCAATGTTGAAAATCTGAGTGAAAATATTGAAAATTCACGAACTTACGAGCATCGAGGAACTGAGCAACACACGCTCATAAAACAGTCATTTTAGGAATTTTCCACCAAAATTTCAACGTAGCCTTTGAGAGCCCACCTTATGAACAGTGGCAGTGTCGTTTCATTACTGAGTCCGTAAGGTGATTTCGCGCGAGTGACCGGGAAATCACCCTTGGCGCCGATTAACGCCATGACAGTGCAATAATTCATGAGGAGGAGTCCCAAAACCCATGTTGAAAACTTGGCCAAAATTCCCAAAATGCCTGAGATATGCAACAAAGTTGAAAAACCCTATCTATCCCATTATACAGCTTACCGGCATTTCCTCAGTTCGTGGTCGGCTTTGAAGAGTGCAGGCGTGTTCCTAGTCCACCGAAGATCCGTCGCACCAGAGTCCGGAGGTAAGTATGGGGTGAGGGTGTGGGGAGGCAGGGTGCGCAGTGGGTGGCGCGGGTGGGGCAGAGACAGCGAGGGACCGCTTTTGAGTTTCAGGTTTGTTTTTTTAATGACAACGACGCAGGACGTTTGCCACGCTGGGTGGGCTCTCAGCTTGGCAGAAGGACAGCTGGTGGGGGCGTGGAGCCAACAGGGATTGGGCACCCTCGTCGGCTTATAGCATCTGTTGCCACGCTGGGGTGAGCTCCCAGCATGGCACCCTGTGCTCGGGGCGGACAGTGGAGCCGGCGGGGATTGGGCACCCCGTCAGTTATATGATTAGAAGCGCTGGGGTGGGCACCCAGCGTGGCATATGGAACTGTGTTTGGGGCAAGCAGTACAGCCGATAGGGATTGGGCACCCCATCGGCTATACAGTGTGTGTGCATGGGGGCAGCATGCAGTGTGCATGCGTGTGTGTGTGTGGTGTGTAGGGGGAGGCTGCATGAGCAGGCGATATCTTACCGCTGCTCACTTGAAGCGTAGCTCCCTCTTTCAACTGTACGCCACTGCATTTTGGACTGCTGTCAAAGACAGCTCCAGCAGGCATTGGAGAACTGCCGCCGTGCCTGCAAACACACTGACTGAATTGGAAGGCAACTGACACACCTCAAGAAAACTGGATGATGGCACTATGTTTCTTGCACATGCGTGTAAGCAAACATAAAAAGTAAGGCATGAGAAGTCATGTTGCCTTTGTACAGATCTCTACTAAGGCCACATTTTGAATATGGAGTGCCCTTATTTCCCACAGGATGCGAGGGAACTAGTAAATTCAGAAAAGTGCAGCGAGGTACACGAAAAAATACTTGTTGTCAAATATATGGAATATAATGACAGACTACACAGTTAGGCCTCTACTCCGTGATATATCATTATTTGAGAGAGACCTATGTTATACATATAGATGTTTCCATGATGAGATACTATAGGAATGTGCGAATTCAGAAAAAAGGTAATAAATAGGGCCACTGTATTACTCCATATCAACTATTAGGAGAAACATATAGAACACAGAGAAGGGGAGATGGTATAATCAGAGGTGGTTAGAGTATGGAATCAGCTGCCACGTGATGTGGTGGAAGCCCTACAATGAAGAACTTTAAACATAAGTTAGATGAATATTTGCAGGAAAGGAAATGGAGTATCTCTACTGATGTGGCAAGTCCGTTACGACCCATGGCCGATAGGACTTGAACAATAAACTATGAAACTATGAAACAAAGGTTTGGCCAAGCTGAGGGGAATACTGGCAGCAAGGTTGAGCACCTGCTGCCAGTTATATGATAGAAACTGGGTCTGATGGGAGGGAAGAAAACCAGCAGTGAGGTCAAGCACCTGCTGCCAATGAAACCTGGGTCAGGCAGGAGGAGGAGCACGCTGCCTCACTGCCTGATGGCGGCACTCAGCTGCACTGTGATAGGTGCGGCTGCATATTTTGATATGTGAGAAGTTTCTGCCTAGCAGCTAGTGAAGTAACAACAATAGCAACCTAGTCAGGATTGCATGTTGTGTCACACACCTCCAGCAGGCTTAGATGCATTGGCTCCTTATAACACACCTCCCCAGACCCTACCCTGCCAGAATGGCATCAATATGTTCTGTCTGAGCATGCACAAGAAAACATAAAATAAAATAGTTACTAGTCAACTATCACAATTTTTTTCTGTAGAGCTTTCTTACCAGCCATGTCCAACAGCAATATACCCTGTTCACAGAGGTATACCTTGTTCTGGCCCATTGACCCCAGTCCTCCATGGGACCTGGCCTCACTGACATCTCCAACGGGTTTCATGCCTGTGTCAGTTGCCCCAGGATAAGGGCAGTCTGCCCCACAAGGCAGTTCACTGACAACCACGCTACAGCTTTCAACAAGCATCAGGATTTAGGGAAGCTGAGGGAGACCTGGCTGTCAAATAGACGGACATGAGTTTTCCCATGTTTGTCTCCCTTAGTTCCTCCTATCCTAGGATGGGAGTAGCCCATCAAGTGGCCTCGACTGCATGCATTGACGTCCTGCAGAGAGGAAGCTCTCTTGGCTCCCCAAAGGGGTCGCTGCAGCACTGGAGCCCAATGCCATCCCTCCTGACAGCTGCGCACTGCCGAGAGCAGCATCTGCCGTGGCCAGGCCTGCCTCCTGATGTGCCATGCTGCATTCACTCCAAAACTTGGGCAAAGCTGGTCCATCAGGCAATCCTGAATACCGTGATTTATTAATGTTATCTTAGTAGTGGCCATGCTGACAAGTAAACACATTTTATTCTGAATTGTTTTGTGTGACCATGGTATACATAGCTTTATCCATACCAAGATGTATATTCATATCTATCTAGCTATCTATCCCTGTCTGTCTGCCTGTCTGTCTAACTATCTGTCTGTCTATCTATCTATCTATCTATCTATCTATATCTCCACGGGCACTAGACAGGATGCAACACTATATCGCAGTAAATGACATGTCACAAAATGCTGTATGAGAAAGGTCTTCATTGCCATTAAATTACATTGTTCCTGCAACATACTGCAGCATTGTGCAGTAATACTGCATGGTACTATGGAGAGAGAGAGAGAGAGAGAGAGAGAGAGAGAGAGAGAGAGGACAGAGAGAGAGAGAGAATGAATTTGTCCTATACAGCTTTTAATTTGTGTATCTTATTTGCAGTTTACACTGTGCTATAGTTCTGGTTTAAGATTATATTTAAAGAAAGAATCTCTATGAATGAGTATGTTTGCACAGCATACAGTACTTACCCACCACTACTCACAAAGCTGGGGGCAGCCACAATGATCCTAGAGTCCCTTCCGCTGTGTTACTATGGGTGTTTTCTATGGCTATGATGTCCCACTGTTTTATCTCTTTATACACAGTAAGTCAAGGTCAGAGGACTCTAGGTCCATCATGTCAGCCCCCCACCCACCACTGATAAGCAGGGATTAATAATGCTTTGCAAACATGTACTAGCTGCACTATTCACTTATTCATTCAGAAATGTTGGCCACACTGAGCCAGAGCATGTCTCAAGTTTGACCTGGGTGAAAGGGAGCATTGGTTACAGTTCCAGAAATGCAAATTAGGCAAATATACACAGCCGCAAATGTGGATATACAGCACGCAAATTGGGCAAGATACTGATGAGTTAGGTAATGAGAGTGTTACAGGGGTCAAAACTGGTACTGTGCAGGGGTTGTTGGATAACAGATAGTCCAGACACCAAACTTCAAGTTCCACACACAATCTGTCTGTGATGTTTATTCAAAATACAAAAGATAACCTTAAGCAACGGCATATCCCTTCTTCAGTACATCAGTTTACAACAACAGACTATGTACTCCTTTCTCTGCAGGTAGCCAGCACCTACTGACACTGATTTCTGATCTAACTGGCAGTTCAGATTCAGCCTCCACCCCTATACGGCCCTGTTTGCTAGAGTAGTGGAGGCTCAAATGAAAAAAAGACAAAAGAACCTCGGTGCAGAAGCACTGACACAAGGGTTACCCCAAAGGGCATTGACAATAAGCCAAGTTTCAAAGAAACACAACATCACACATATGTCCATAATGCAAATCAACATGACATTTCAGAGTCTCAGTTTACAGCAATTTACATGCATATTAAATAGAACAACTAACTTAATTGTTATAACATACAGTCAACTAGTACTTTTTACCTTTAGCAAAAACACCTAGTGCCATAGTATTTTCAACATTTACAGGTTTTATACACGTAAAGGTATATACATTAGAAGTATTTTATGACATAGTGCCATTGCATACTAAATCCAACAACGAGAACACAGCCTGTTTTATATCAGTTCAGAGGTCACAATAATAACCTCCCTGTACAAAGACCTAAGAGGAAAAGGAAACTTAAAGAGGACACTATAGCATAGTCAAGAAAGAAGGGGCACCCATAGGTTGGTCAACCTTATGGACTAGAAATTCTAAAGATAGATTAGATTAAGAAATAGAAAAACTGTTGCAACAGATTTAAAAAAGGTCAGTCCTCAAGAGAGGCATGAGCTTCCTGTCACACCTACTAGCCAAATGCTGGTAGATTTTTATCAGGCTAGTAAAGAAAATTTAAGAAGCCCTGCAGTCTTGTAATGGAGAACATAACATTTCAATGAGTACACCAGCTGGGACAGTATAAAAGGATGGAACTAATGGATTTTCCCAGTCAGAGCCCTGCTGGCTAATGGCTACAAACCTTAATTTCAATCCCTGTGCATGAAATTTTAGTAACTATATTCTTGTTAGTGCTAATCATAGGATTCCCATCCACTTTACAAAGCAGGGTACCCTGTAAGTGCTGGATATCTGTATTATGCACTGGACTGCAACACAGAGAGCTATAAGTAGTTAATACACATTATATCAACCACCAGCTAACTAGAAGAAGGCTGACATACTAAGAAGTCAGGTGCAGTGGAATCGTGGGCTGGTCTAAAACACACACACAAGCTATTAGCACAAGCTCATGTGTTTGTTGTCTGCCGTATGTACGATACCTCAGGCTGACCTGTGAGGCAGCTGTCTTGCTCACAACTGCCCTTTTGCATACACGGAGGAGTGCTGGGGCCATGGTTAAGAAAAATACAATAGCACAAAGCTGGGATTCCTGCTTCACTTGGGAATAAAATGAACAGAGCTGGCAAACCGCTGAAGGATGTGAAGAGCCCTTTCAGATTCAGAAGGGAGTGGAGTGCAGTGAGCTGGAGGAACCGAGTCCCAGAGAAGAGCATCAGCAAGTGGAAGAACTCTGCACGTTGTGCCTCTGTCTGAGTGACAGGTAAGAGACTTCTTTTAGAACTTGCAGCCTGTAATGCCCTTTTACATGAGAGAGACAGAGAGCTTTCACCCCTCCCTCAAGCTCTATTGATACTGGTAGTGTGTATAATGTTGTCACAAATAACTCAGCAATAATTTTAAAATATCCTATGTTTACAGTGGCACACACAAGTTAAAATATTTTGGGGGAGGCAAGATGAAAAGACCATTTTATCATCATCTCCTCAGAATACATTCCCCTTATATATTTTTAAGTGTTCCAAAATTTTGAGGGAACCAGGCCTTTGGTCTCGCCCCGCCCATGCCTGCATTTATTTACCTGGGATTAGTGTTGTGAAACTTTTGGTCCATTTGTGGAATGTTTGCAAACTTAAAGTTCAACATTCACCCATGGTTCAGCAGTGTTCTGACATTGAGCTTTTGCAAATCTGCCAATTTTTAAAGAATGTGTGTACTAGAAATGCATTAAAGAAGCCAGTAGAACTCCCATCTAAAGAGAGAGTGAAAGGAGGAAACATTAAAGTTAAAAATGTATTGTGTTTGAGGACATTTCTTTCTGTAAAATGACACAATAGTGTATGGGGAATCCACCTGTTTCGATGCTGTTAACACCATTGAGAGGTTCCATGATGTCATTCATCTCGGCGGGAAGCTCAAGAGGTGCTAACGTCATAGAATATCAAGATGGTGTTACAGCACCATAGCAGATGGATTCTCTTACACTGTATTTATAATGCCTAGTTTCAACATTTCATATGTACAGTTCAGTTTTTTTCCTTTCATTTCTAATTCACTCACTGCCACGGCATTTGTTAATTTCACTCACCACCTGGCTATGCATCTCACATTCTCCACGATCACCATGGCGATGACAATCGTCACAACAACAATGCGCAGAGAAGTGACAATCAAATGCTATCGCAGTTGGGATTTCCTTGCCACATGTAAACTACTGATGGACGTGCTGCTGTTTCTAAGGTTCCAAGTCACAGTACAATTGATTTCATGTCCAATTGATGCTATTACAGTTTGGAACCTTAGAAAGTAGTAGCAGCCTGTACTTAGGTGCTTAAATTCTCTGTGGGCAAACACTGAAACCCGATATTACATTATGATAAATGTGCTGTTCTGTGAGTTTTCAGAGCCTTTATGTTTTCTAAAGATCTCAGTGAATTATGGAAGAAACTTGCATTCAATGCATAGTTTCATGCGTGCAGAATTCTGCAGTTGTGTACAGCAGTACTGAGTTGTCAAGTGACTTGCTCAATATCACATAGTAAGTGGTTCTGGTGGGATTTGAGCATGGGCTCAAGAGCTATGTCCTCTAACCACTAAGCCATTCTGCCTTCACAATTTGAATAATAGCTACTATGATTGTAGTGTCAATGTGGCTCATTTGCTAGTGCTCTTGGGGTATGTGAAAACCAGACCACCGAAACAGGACCAGATCGGTAAAATCAGGCTGGGCATAGTCTGGCGATATGATTTGATCTGGCTGTTATGGATCTGGCTTGGTCCAGTTCCAGTGGTCCATTTTCACCCATGCCTGAGACTTGGTCAAAACTGTGACCACCAAAACCATACAGGATCAGCTCTGTAAAACCCAGACAGGCAAAATTTGTGCAGCTTGCATCTGATCCATCCAGACTGGGTTTTATCATTCTGGCCTGTTCCGTTCCAACAGTCCAGTTTTCACCAAGTCCTGTGCTCTTGTGTCTGAGCTGCTGCTTGTCTATATGTGACATCATAATCTCCTACTTGCGACATCATAATCATTTCCATGGCAGCTAAGTGTGATTCATAAACAGGATTATGACATCATATGCAGACAGGCACCAGGAGCCGACTAAGTCTGAGGAACAGGGATCCAATGTTCAAGCTGCTGTCCTTAATTAAAAAAGGGAAGATGAATAAAGTAAACAATCAATTAAAAAGGTTTATTAAAATAAACAGAATGATGCTTAATCATGTGAGCTGTCACGCTCATTTCGGTGACATCCTTGTGACAGTATTCCAGTTTCAGTGTATTCATCCAATAACATACAGTTAAATACTCACCACATTTAAACATCAAATAAAATACTCGTCATGCCAGGTTAATATTTAAATACAACTCAACAGTATTTAAATAGGCACCTATACAATAAACAGTAATTGGTTAATGTTGGCACCCACAAACTTGGGACTCCCCATCTACCAGTCATTTAAAGAACTAGTGGAGTCAAAACTGGCAGGCAGGAAAACAGTACAACTTTAAAGTAATCAGTTGTAGCTCTTTGTTCTGAAGTGTTTTTCTTTTCCTTTTGCTCATTAGAAAGTCTTCTCTGTGATAATATTGTGCTGGATGCATGGAACAGCTCTAGGCCTGGCAGCTGACATTATCTATATCCATCCCTCAATTACATCATCAGCATTGTGGAGCTCACCGAGTAACATCACAGGTGACTGATCTGGCAGCAACTGAATGGTTGTTACTAAGCAGCAGTGATATCACAGTCATATGACAATGCTGACGATGCAGTGGGGAAGGGCTGGATATGTGTCAGCTGCCAGGCAGACTGTTATTCCACACATCACACCTACTAACATCAGGTAAACAATCTTCTAATTAAACAAAGGAAAAGAAAAGTATCTCAGATATAAAAGGTAAGGTTTGACCGCTTTTAAAACTAATATTAGTTTTAGGCAGTACACTAGCTGTTTAAGAACCCTACTAAATGGGACAGGATCCCCAAGTATGGCCTTAAGGTCAGTGGCAATGAATTCACAGGCAAAGTACCTGATAAGAGTAAAGTAAATACTGTAGCAGTGTCAGTGACTTAGCAGGTTGCCCACTTGTCTCTAAGGCCGGAAGATTGGAAAGTTGAGGGTCTAGCCCACAGCAGGAACTTGGGGTAGATTCCAGTACTGACACTGCAGTGCAACATATGGGGGCTGCCTTTCAGATGAGAGGTTAAACCGAGTTCTGGTCTGCCTATTCTGATGGTTGCTCAGGTGAATGTTAAAGATTCCTATGGCACTTCTCAAAAAGTAGCAGAATTTCTCCAGTGTCCTAGCCAGATTTCCCCATCTCTTAAAAAAAAAATATCACCAACAGCTTAGTCTGATTGAATATGTCAGTTTGCATCTGCACCCCTTCCCAGTCAACAAAAATTAATAAATAAATAAAATCAGAATTTATTAGTAGGCCAATAAGATGGCACAGTAAAGAATGGAAGCCACTGAAAAAAATGAATTACAGGGTCAACACAGCTCTTAATTAAACCAACAGCCCTTCCACCCATTGTCTTAGTGGAAGTTATTTTTTATTAAATTTTTATTGTTTTGACCCCCTTACCATCTGACTTTGTTCGGGCTCTAGGCCCCTCCACATAGCCACTGCTCACGCAGACATTCATTTGGCCTGACTCCTGTGGCGGGGCCTCGTCCCCGCAGGGCAAAGTGCAATCCACTATCTTGGGTGGGTGGGCTCATTGGATCACTCTGCCACTGGGTCCAGCATTTTTCCATCATTTTAACTGCCGCTGGGAACCACCATACTGGTGCCACGTGCAAGTGTGCAGTGGCATGCTCATAGGTGCCACTAGCTCCCCCTTCCCCTAGTAGGGTTGTGCTCTGCATCACCCACGCCAGCAGAGAGAGATTATGCACTGACCCACCCTCCAGTGTCTTCCATGTAAGAGGTTCGCACCCTCCTCTAGAATAGCCTCCCTGATCTCTATTTCTCCTCTTCCAGTCTTTCCTCGTTCTCCTTTCATTGCACTCCTCAACAACCTCTCCACCCACATCGCTTCCTCTTCTTCTGACCCTGTATTTATATCCATGTTCCTCCCTTTTCCTTGCCCAACACCTCTTCTTCTGAACCCCTGCTTATATCCATATTCGCTCTCATTTCTCCTGCCCTTTCTCCTTTTCCAAAACCTAATTAAATACATTTATTTTGTACATTGGTCATTGTATAATCACAATAAGGCACTCCAGGAGGTGGGCAATTGGGGAGGGTTACCGCATCTTGCATCATGACACAGCACTTGAGGCGTGGGTAATCCTCCACTAACCCATGCCCTGGGTGCCTTACTGCTCAATTACAGCATCCCACAACCTCCACAGCGTACCACCTCCTGCCACTGCTGTTGCTTATCTGGCATGCTGGCTTGATATATTGCTCACACACTCAAGGGCTTTGGAGCTGCAGTGGTCAGAGCCTCCAGCTGCCTGCCATCAGGCTACTCCCAGCATAGTGAGGCTCTGACAGTTGGCATTCTGACTGGTCACCAAAGTGTTTCCTAAGATTACAGATCCAGAAACAAATGGTTCAAATACCTTTTATTGAACCAACATAGATCTGCAACAAAGGAAAACAGTGCTTAAGCTTTCGGACCAACTAAGTCCTTCCTCGGGAGCTTATACCAGTTGTGTGGAAAATCACATTTATTAACACCCAGATCATACATAAAAACAGAAACAATTCTCATTGGTTTAAAATATATATATATTTTAAACCATAACGAAAGGTTTAAAGGTATTTGAAACCAATGAGAAATTGTTTCTGTTTTTATATATATGATCTGGGTGTTACTAGAATGTGATTTTCACACAATTGTTATAAGTTTCTCGGAAGGACTTGGTTGGTCCAAAAGCTAAGCACATTTTCCTTTGTTACATCTATGTTTGTTCAATAAAGGTATTAAACCATTTGTTTCTGATCTGTTCATACAGATCAATACGGCAACTAACTAATTCTAAGATTACAGAGACAGAGAGAGAGGCAGGCCAGTGTTATCAGAGGCATATGAGGTGTGCAAGCCAGATGCCATTATGAAGCTGGGGGCAGGGTGTTTATCCCAGAGAAGTCCCATCCACTTCCCTAAGCAACAGCATCCACCATGCCATCCTGTGGGCAGGAGATAGCCAACACTGGGTGTCATCACACCATTTATGTTATCTCCTTGCCTGCTGTAGTAAAGCATGAAGAGCAGCCCAACAAAGAACAGATCAACCATACCCCCCAAAGTCCAATTGGGATAACTCCAAATGGCATTCAGGGTTCACCGGCCAGGGAGGGTGGAGTTGGTATTATGCAGGAAACAAGGATGATCCAGGGATTGGAGGACAGACCATGAGGAGAGGCTGAGAAAGTTGAACATGTACTTCTTGGAGGAGAGAGGAACTTGGGGATATGACTGAGACTTTTAAGTACGTAAAAGGGATAAACAAGACAAGCACTGAAGGGATACTCAGACTGGGGGAGCATGAGAGGGCATGGCCTTCGATTGGAGGGAAGATTTAAGGACTGAACTGAGGAGACACTTTTTCACAGAGAGGGTCATGGCAGAATGGAATGTTCTACTGGAGGAGGTGGTAGCCTGTAAGACAATGGGTGTCACAAACCCCATTCAGCAGGTCAGGTTCTCTGCTTTCACAGTGCCAACCTCCGAGCATAGTAGTGTGAACAGTTAACAGAACAGGGTAACCCTCCTGTCTGTTTTGTGAGTTAAGATCAACTTTTGGTCTCAAGTTCTGGAGGAGGATTCAAACTGTGAACCTCTTGCTAGCTGTCCCTTCCCGAATTGCGTGCCTGAAAATAGGCAGGATTTGTCTAGTGCACTTACCGGTCAACAAAACTAAATAAATAAATAAATAAGCGTACCCAACGTACAGGCTCAGATAATTCTGCTCTTCAGGGATGCCAGATATCTTTTGCCTATGGGCACCTAACCAGGTGTACAAAATGAACCATAAAACTCTATGAAAGACTGTAGGAAAAATTCTTACCTTTTCCCAGTTTGGTATTACCATTAAGCTATGCACAGTGTCACTGTAACCATATATGCTTCACTTGTCAAGAAAAATAATTTCAAAGCCACACCAAGTAGGCTCTAAAATAGAGGTTTACTTAAAAATAGATAACAAATGGAAAATGTAAATACAGAACCATATATCACAAAACATACAATCATTTTAAAAAACAAGGATATAAATACAACAAAATCTTCTATCACAGTACACTTAGCATTGTCTATTCTAATGTATTCCTTCTAACAGTGCCTGATGTTGCTTTTCAGAGTCCAAACATGTGCTGAGTCTTTACAGGTAACTCACAGCATAATTAAAATAACTGTCTTGAGCCTGCCTTCTCCATGATGTCACCCAGCTCCTCCTCGGTTTATTAAAATCATACAATCACAATGTCCTGTGTCAGGAGGTAAATTAATAGGTGACATCAGCAAAGTCATGTCCCCACATGACTTCCCAATCAAGTCTGTAATTTCCAAAGTCTTTCTTTCATCCATGGGCAGTATCCTGCTCTTTACAGACATCAAAGCATTTATGACTTAGCACCTAAGTGACATAACCTGCATTCGTCCTCTAAACATCATAAAATGGATATTTTCTTTCCTGCCAGCTGGCAAGCTATAACTAAGCTAGAAAAGCATGAGATCCTCAATTTAGGCATCTTCTAGCCTATAATTATCTCTTGGCCTTCCAGGTAACACCTTGTATCTAAAACCTGGGGAGTGTCATTCCACAGGCTGTTTCAGCATGTCTCATAGAGACACTCAATTACAATTTTATATTACAAAAATCATAGAGTTATCAGAACAAGCTGTCTAAGTGGCAAAGTGGGTAGTTTTAAAGGGATGGGACAAGGTGGGGTAATTGGGAAAGGGAGGGGGCAGGACAGCTGCAAGGTGAGGGTGCTAAATGCACACTCAAGAGACTTGACTCTGTTCCTGAACCCAGATCGCCAGCATAGCAAGTGGCATATTTTACCTTTTAAGGGCAAAGTATCCCATCCTCACTACTTCATCCACTCTAATTTGGCAGGCGTACTTCCAGCCTTTATGGGGAATCAAACTAGGAACCCTGGATTTTGAAGGTGTGCTCAACCAATCGGGCTAAAGGAAATTCTCTTCAATGAGGAAGTTAGAATGCTCCTCTGACTCAATATAAAGTGTAGCCCACCAGGGTGAAGCACTCTGTAAAAAATATGTGAGGCAGTATGGTCCCGTGGGGTAAGAGCACAGGCTTGTAGACAAGGAGCTCACCCGTTCAAACCCACTAGAGCCAAATACTAACTGGGTGACCTTGGGCAAATCAGCTAGCCTGCCAGTGCTCCAGTCCACCCTGCTGCAGCAATGGAAGAAAGCAGAGATGCACTGGAAACAAGATGTTGCATCTCAGCCTGGCTATCCTGGTAAGTAAATTTTCAAAAGAAAAACAGGAAAATGTCACAGCATAAGCATAACAAATTAGGGTAATTGCCATTGATTTACATTGTTTTTCCTGCTGTATCCTGCTAGATATCAGTGGCAGAAATTTTGATATGTGAGTTTAATATTACAAGGAACACTGCACTTGCTATTTCATAGACCACCTCTAGATGGCTGTGTTGTTACTTGACTAATTCACAACTTTCATTGAGTGGGGTTCTCAAATGGTGAGGCCAGCCTCCTGGGAGGGTCCCAACCTGTTCAGGGAGACTCAAGCAAGTCTGAAAAGTACTGTATTTAAATTTTGGGTTTTATATATTTTGTGTGAAGAGATGAAACAAACTGAAAGAGGATACTAACAGTAGGCAAATTTTATGTATTTATTTACTAATAGGAGACAAAGGGAAAGATGAATGAGCCAAAGGCTCATTTCAGGTGTACCAGGGAAGGGTAGGGAGTGAATACATTTCAAAAGGTAACTGCAAAAACAATCAAGAAATACACAATGAACAATAGTGCAAACAAATATGAACAATAAACTAATAATGAGGGTGGTAATTGATCAATTTATATACTAATGGAAGAACAGTCCAAATACAAGGGTTGAGTATAGACATACTAAGAACAATAGCAGGACAGAGCAGAAGTAATCCCAGAGAAGTGGCTGAGGAGCAGGGAAGGAGTGGGAGAGGCAAAATATGTAGGAAGGTTGTTTCATACAGAGAGAAATGGAGAAAGTAGTCTGACCCATGAAGTACTGCAACAAGGGTAACAAGCATTTGTGTCAATGCGAGCGTTAACTGCAGGTATTTTTCAGTGGTGTGTGGCACTTCTGGCACTAAATTCAAACCCCACTGAAATAACTGTGCCACAAACCTGTTTCTTCAGTTCATGATTCAGCTTTGAAAAGTGAAGACATGTCTGTGGTCAGTGAGCATTATGGTGCTGGACCTTCCAGTGGGTAAGTAAGGGCATGGGGGCTGAATAGATGGGTTGGGGGATAATGGTGCAACAGAGAATGATGGACGGTTTTCTTATTTTGAGGTGTAAAAAAAAATATAAAGGATTCCTGGTCACAATGGAGGAGTTAGGCACCCCAGTGTCATTAATGAAAAGAGGTGCACCGCTGACAATGTAGCAGCCACAGTTGCTTGCTTGTCACTGTGCACTCTGACTACCCTATGTGCAGTTTGAAGGTGTATACAGTGAATGCCCTACTAATCACAGTCCTGCCCTGCACCCCATTACTGCTTCCTGTTCTGTATAGTAAATAGTGTCTCACACAACCAACAGCAGCATAAAGTTTGAACCCCCCGCCTCACCTGTAGGGTGCCCTGCCCTTCGCGTTTAACCCTTTTCCATTTCTGCAGTAATTGGAGGCATCCTGTTCCTCTACAGTCCACTGCAATGGAATATGCAGGTATGGAGCATGCAGGTTTAAATGCAGTATTAGACCCATCATAAAGGAGACTCAATCTTCCATTTATTTCTGTCACAGAGACAGGAGAACAAAGTAATGTTAAACGTTAGTAATTTAGCCTGGGCTATAAAACAGTAAATGCATTGTCAAACTTCAAAATAGTTGAAGATGTTACCGATGTAGTAGAACTCAAGCACTCCCAGCTGTGACCCAACTAGAAAGCAGCCACTGGACAAATGTGAAGTATTTAAGTCAAAGTAGGAAAAAAACAGAAAACACTGTGGTGGCTTGGTTAACAGTCAGAGGACTGAATACCACAGTGTGGTGCACTGCAACTAAATGGAGGCCAGGAATGAAACAGAAAGGGTGAAGTGCGCTAGAACAGCACATGCTGCATGGTTCTTTATGTCACTCACTTGTCAAGGCTTTGCTCTCCTTTACTTATTTATTTATTGAAATGTTTCTTGCTGCTCCCATTTGCAACCTGAGTTGGAAGTTTTTGGGAACAAAGCAGGAGATGGACAGAGGGACAGGAGCTACAGACAGCCAGCAGCAGTGAACAGTACTAGCCCGTAGTGTCGGCACTGAGCTGTACCAAGCACTTTGCCCAGCCCTGAGCATGAGAGAGCAGAGCAGATGCGTTTGTCTCACCTGAATCCCGGCTGCAGAACCGGTGTCCCAGTGCTCTGCTGCTTCAGGTAGGGGCCCGATGGGATATGGGGAGGAATCCAGGATGGATGGATGGATGTGTTCTCGGGGAACCGGCTGGGAGGGAGATGGAGATGGGACAAGCAAGGAACTTTACATACAGGCAGGAATTAAAGTACAACCTCTGAGGAGGATGGGGCGAACAAAACTTTCCAAGCATAGAAGTGCCCTACAGTTATTTACCTTTAAATACCTGTTTCATTTACCTTAAAATGAATGTCTTTGCCCATAAATCCTTTAAATTAATGTAACTCTTTTTAAAAACATTTATTTAAAAGAGTAAGCCACTATGTAAATGTATAAATGTCCCTCAGGTAAGGGCCCTGTATGTTTTATGTGTGCTTGTTTATAAATGTATACAGCATCTGGTTACTTTTTAGATGTGACAGTTGAAAAGTTAAAAAATCCTCTGATAAGGGCCCTGTATCAGTGGTGTAGCCAGGAATTTCAGATCTGCACCAAGTGGACTCCTGCTACCCCGGGCCAGCTTCCCCTTCCCTGCACTGTCTGTGCCCTGTTCGTGCCGTCTCACTTGATGCAAGCATCATTTCCTGTGTTTTATACCAGTACACCACTACCATACTGTCACCAACAGTTGTCAGACTAACAGACTGGCTTTTATTTACAACATAGCATTATGACAAGCCTCTGTACCACATCAAGGTAGCTAGTCACACAGAGGTTAATTCACACACTATTAGCCATGCTACCACACCACTAGCCACACCATTGACATACCACTAACCATGCCAGTACACCACTAGTGACACCACCAGCAATTGTCAGACTAACAGACTGGCTTTTAGTTATAAGCCTCTACCACATCAAGTTAGCCATCCATTCACATATCACTAGCCATGCCACCACACAACTTGCCACACCACCAACAGTTGTCAAACTAACAGACTGGCTTTTAGTTACAATATTGCTTTGTGACAAGCCTCTGTACCATGCCAAGGTAGCCAGTCCCACAGAGGTCCATTCACACCACTAGCCATGCCACCACACCAATAGCCATGCCACCACACCACTAGCCACAACCCCAACAATTGTCAAACTATTGGCTTTTAGTTACAGTTGGTAAAGTAGGCATTGAAAAGAAATGTGTACTGCTTTCCCTCATTTCTGCATCTAACACATCTTTCCACCAAAAACAGTGAATGAAATCAGAGGTAAACAGTAAGACAGTCAAGAGCTACACAGTATGGCAGGGCTAAAACCCTTCTACCAAAGGAGGTATGGATCTGAAGAAAAATACTGTAACAATTTTACAGTGATTGCATTACACTGCTTTATCCTATCTTTGCACCCTAAAAATAAATACTTTGTTGTTTCATCTCCATATCTCATTGTTGCTAGAAGGGTTTTAGCCTTGATATACCCTGTAGCTCTGATTTCATTCGTGTGGCAAGATTGTGCCAGATGCAGAAACAACTAAAAGAAACATTGTAAGCATCTTTTAACAATACACATTTCTTTTTAGATGCCTGCTTCACAGGCGCGGGATGGCAGCCAGCCTTTGAAAAGATATACAAAGCTTTATGTGGCAGTAATACATCAGGGGTTGAAATTAAGTTTTGCAGCCACTAGCCAGCAGGGCTGATGACAGGAAAATCCATTAGCCCCAAAGACATTTCCACTGGCCCAGGTAGTGTACTTACTGAAATATTATTTACTATCCCAAAGAAAATCTACCAGCATTTGGCTAGTGGCCTGGTGCCAATTTTGACCACTGTACATTGCTAGAACTTATATAGAACATAAAAAACTCTGGTTTTACTGTTGCTGGCTACCTTTTACTGTGGCAAGCATCATGACCCGATCTTGTCTGCATTCTGGTGCCCCATGTACCTGAACAATTATTTAAAAAAAAAAGTGCCTGGGTGACAAACAGGAATAGCAAAAAGATCTGAAGGCCTAAGAGACAGGAATACATGTGTAAGCTTGCTAGGGCGGGGCTGCTAAATAAAGTGACAGAACACACTGTACAGCCTGGGTCACAGGTTCTGGCATTGCCAGTGACACACTGTGTGATGCCTGCTAACCTCAGTAAGCTGTTATCACCAGGGAAGTGAGGCTGTAACATAGCAAGTTGTAACTGGCTGGCTTGCTGTATAACCCAATCCTTCTCTTTTATCAAAATTCTGGGGTAATTTATCACGGCGGATAATATGATAATTATGGTAAAATGCACTATTAAAATTATTACTATTTCTATTATCTAAAATACAAGTGCAGTGTGCCATGTGCAAACTGGTGAAATTAGCAGCAATAGAATACTCACAGAAACAAAAGCAGGCCAGTAGAGTAATAGGCCAATAGCCCTTTCTATATTTATCAGGGCTTTATGCAGAAGAGCCAGATACTAGATCATATTAGGCAGAGCAGTAACCATGGGCACAGTTGAGCCTTCTAGCGTTTCCAAGTAATTGTCTTAATTTTTCATTTTAGATAAAAACAGCAAATATCAAAATGGACAGCAGTTACTATGAGTTATCACCTAGCAATTTTAAAGTATTTTTGTCCCAAACAAAATGGGCATAAGAGTTCTTCCTTCCTTCCTTTTGAAAAGTCTCTCAAAAGTTTCTCAAAAGACTTTTAATGATTTGTCACTTCCAGCTAGTATGTCCAGTACACCTTTTGGCTTAAGTTCATTAACATCCAAAGAACATCAAAGAAATCCAAAATGATTTCTCTGGGACTTCCTCGTTAGAAGTGGAAAGAGCTGCTTTAAGTGCTACATGCTGTATGCTGTACGATTCTTCAAGAAGTCAACAAACCAAGGCCAAAGCCAGAGCCAAAGCTGTACTCCTGAGATACTGAAGGACCAATATGCTGATATGTTGCTGTACTGCAATGCCAGGTTATAACGTGGTGGTGCTGAAGGGTGGCTGATTCATCTAAATAAACAAAACAGAACTTTTAGAGGCAGCACGAAACATGGCACAACAGTCAAAATCAGTAGCAAGCCTCAGTAGCAGATAAGCGGGCAATGCTAATACAGTGTGATATCAAGCAGCTATAAACTAATGGACTTTCAGAATAACCAGTAAGGGTGAATAAACTACAGATTCAGCATAAGAACTCTTACCTTGCCAGAGCAGTCAGTTAGAAATCAATATGCACAAGAGAAGCAACTTAAGGCGGGGAGCACAACTGGCCATGCTGTGGTGCAAAAGATGGTGCATCTGGGTCAAGATACCAGTACTTCTTTATATGCACCTAGTCATGTGATACAGCCCATCCAAACTAAACAAGTGACATGGGAAATTTAAAAAGCCCAAGACCTTTTAACAGATAAAAACCAACAATAGTAGCAATAAAACAATTTTCCAATAAAACAAAAACATAAATAAAACAACCTAGACTAATACATTAAAATGCAGCTATATGCAAGCATCAAAGGAAAAAGAAGCTATTGTATACTTTCCTTTGCAATTTTAGAAGAGACAGTGGTTGGGTTGGGAGTAGGCATCTTCAGGGAAGATCAGTTCAAACAACCTCTTGCAATCAAATATGGCGCCTTGTCATGAGGCTGATGCCCTACTGTAAAACTGGGCACACTTCCAGACACATACCCCATGGGGCTTACTTTACAATCTCCTGGCAATTCGGCTACTCCAGTGCCAGAACTCCAATGTGCTGTAAGAGAAAGAGAACTGCAGGAAGAGTGACCTGATACTAGCCACACAAGATAGACTGGAAAGGCTGCTCACTATGTATGGGATTATTAGAACAAAGTTTTAAGCAACGCTAGCATACCTTGTCTAATGAAATGGATGGCGTTGAGCAGCTCCTGCTGATCGCACTCCTCCACAGTGTGACAGCGTGACTGCGGCAAAGCTCCCAGAATGCAGATCAGAGAGGGCGAGTGGGGAAGAAGCAGGAGACAAGGAAGGTCATGAGAAAGTATCTACTATATGCTGTAACCTGGGTTCCAAGCTCAGCATACTCAGTTCTGCTCTACAATTTTTACCCTCCTCAGCTCTAACCGAGAAAGTTGTCACGAAGGGAACAATGTTTAAATTCAGACTGGTTTTCATACGGGAAGTCAGTGCTTGTGCCCTATCCATGTTTGACACCAATGTAATAGCATCGGCTAGAGATCTATTGCTATAGCCTCTTCTTAAACCTTTGAGTTTGTCCAGCTTGTTTGGCCCGAAATTCATGCTCTTCTGTACAACTCCTACTTGTTCTGATGATCTGGACCTTTGTGAAATTATCATGGTATGTGGGGGTTGACAGCTATTAAATAGCAATAAGTTATTACGGTCAGTTTCTTTCTGGAGCAGTGTAGTGCATAAATTGCATCTGCATTTCTGCATATTTTTAAATCTAGGAATGCTATTTCTTCAGGGTGAATTGTGAACTTAAATTTAAGGCAGTTGCTAGCGCTCTTGAGCCATGTCACAAATTCTGAGAACTGGTCCACGTGTGCCTCCATACGATGAGCACGTCATCTATATAGGTATCCGTGTTCAATCCGCTGTCCGTTTTCCTCAGATGAAATTCCCGAGACCAGTATATAGAAATTTCACAATGCCAACAGTAGAAAATCCGAACCATAATTTCCACGTGCCCGTGGAAAAACAAATAAACACAGAGAGCAGTGCTTTAGTGTTTATTTGATGTGTAGTATGTGTAACAACAAAAATCAAAAGTTTTAAAGAGGGAGTTCTGTGTTTTGTTTACCAATTTTTGAGTATGACATATAGTCTATTAAAATATGTGATGAAGTGAAACTTGCGTGTTTCTACTGGTTTTAATCTATTTGCAACTGTATTTGTCAGATTTTGGTAGTTCACAGCTGTAGGGTTAAATGAGTCAGTGCATGAGGGGATTGTTTATGGCACAGCCAGAGTAAGATCAAGGAAAACGATGGATCTTTCCAACCCTCTCAGTGATGAATGGGATAGTTCTCATCCTGTCAGTACCAATGAGTATAAAAGCAGTAACAGTAGACTGTCTGAATATTCAGAGGATTTTTTTGGATCAATACCAGCTTGATCCTTGGTGTCTGACAGCTGTTGTTGAGCTGTCACCACAGGCAACTGACAATGCATGGTGAAGCAGCATGTCTTATTTTAGTACCACCGAGACGAGTTGCTTTAATTTTGTATGGGAAACACTCAAGTACACATTTGGTGATAGGTTTACAGAGTACCCTTTGTCTGTTCAACTTTTCATCAACAATGGTGCCTTTTTAAGATTAGGTAGAATCAGTTTCATGCAGTTACAGTGGCTTGTGGCAGGATCATTGAAGGGTTCTGTATTATAGTAGGTTATCTTTGTGGAAAAAAAAGAACGAGTGTAGCACTCTTGCGACTTGAGGACATCACAGCAAATAATAGTGGCAGAATGCATGTCCTCAAAGTACGAAGAGGTTCCATGTCAAATCCATGCAAACAAAATCGCTGCGGTTGTTTTAAGCGCGTCATATCAGCGTCAGTAATTAGTGCGCTGTACAATTTCACGCCGACAAACTCAGCGCAGGTCGCAAGAGAACCTAAATCGATGGCTGACCCTAGGCACAAAGAGGAGCCCCCACCCAATGCAGCTCCCAAACATGCCACCTCCGATTTTAGAATGCTAGCTGCCCTTAGGACACCAAATGCTCCTACACACTTGACAGGAGAACCCCTGGTCTCACTCAGGGTTCCTCAACAAAAGACCGATAAGCCAATCCCAAAAGATCCCAGTTGGTCCTGCAGACTCCCAAAAGGTCCCCAAGGTGTCTCTGACTATACTCCAACACATGCCACAGAATCTGAAAATAAATAACAAAACCCTAAGAATCCAAAGCACAGCAGCTCCTGTGCAGATTGTCTGTGAACGCAGGAAAAAGATTATCCACAAATCCACCAGGGAGACTCAGAAGCACCACGTTCTTCAACTGGTCCTCTTAGAAAGATGCTAATGCAGTACCGCAGTAAAACAAATTAGCCTACACAAGCGGACGGCGATACAACAACTGTATAAAACAGTCACTCCAGTCCTAATCAAGCCCATTTGAAACTAACTGGCTGGCAGTAGCAGTGCAATCATCGAGGATTCTTTTATATACTAACAAGAAAAGGAAAAAGGCAGCACTAACAACCAATTCCACAATAGCAGGGAGGTCACTGGGGTCAAATTAATGATATGCTCACATGTGTCAGAAGCACTACGTTCTTCAACTAGTCCTCTTAGAAAGATGCGAGCGATACAGCAACTGTATAAAAAGACACTGTTGCGGTATGCGCTAAACTGTCACATAGGCTTTCATTACGGGCATACCACAGCGCTGAAATGCTCGCGCTGAATTTGATCTGCGGCATTGATGTGATACCACTGGTGCATGAATGGAAGGTCAGTAGTTCGGGGTTCTGTAGGCAGATCTATTGGTTACTGTCTTACTGCGGTGCAAAAAACATCGCCGGTGTGGAACGCGGGCAACTGAGGTAATAAATTAAAAGGACACTCCTCTGGGGGTTCTGCAGGCAGATCAAATTGTGTCAGGAATTTGAATAAAGGAATTACAGCAATGCTGTAGTCAGCAATAAGTGTGGGATTTGATCGTCTGGAAAATACTAGAGAGGAATTAGTACCTAAATCCAGTGCTTAGTGTAGCAGAGCGATCCTACCCGCCAATGGATGTGCAAGCAGTCTATGGCAGCAGTTCAGCTGCCCTGGTCTTCAAGATGAATAAATATGCTAAATACATACGTTGCCACACCGCTGATTGCAGCGGGCATTTTCTAGAACTGAAGACCAGGGCAGCTGAACTGCTGTCATAGACAGCTTGCACATCCATTGGCAGGGTAGGATCACGCCTACAATGAGCACTGGATTGCACAGGAGGGTCACATACCTCCAAAAGTCGATTAGACAAACGCTCCTCGCGCATGCACGCAAGCGAACGAATAATGGTTCAAGAATGAAAATATCAGAGCAAGTAAGTTGGCCTGGGGGTGAGTTACAATAAGCTGAATAATAATAATATTTGTTTATTTTATTTGTTATTCAGATAACACCTTTGAGCACAGGAGCTCTTTTTAAAAGTTCCAAGTCAGTATAAGACAAAGAACTGAATGTGGGCCAAGTACTCAAATGGGGTTTCAATTTATTCATGGTGTACTGTGCAAAGTACAGTGTGTTTTCTTTGGGAGGCCCAAGATTATTTCAGTTTTGGGGAGGCTCAAAACCTTTTCCATGGTTTTGGGGAGGCTCACTGTGACAAAGTCTGAGAACTATTGCACTAGTGGACAAGATTGTGTTGTACATGACGTCTTTTCAAATATACCACTCAAGCCACCTGTGCTGTTTTACTTGTGAAGCTCTCGGAATCCCTCTCATTAGCTCATGCTTATTCTGGTTTCCTCGACTGAAAACACAAACACCTGTCATGTAGCAGGATTGAAGCTGAGACAGGTCAGTTTGTCCACAGACTGTCCCAAGTGTAATACCAAGTGCAAGAGCCCAGAAGACAAAAACAATTACATAGACACTTTTTATTGTATTTGTAAACTAGCGACCACAAGAGGCATACCAAGCCAAGGCTCGTAGCCTGTGCGACCTGAGGGAGGATTTCGGAGACAAAATGGGACACAAATTAAAACAGTACAGTAAACAAAACATAGACACATGCTGAAAATAAACTTGGAACTGATGTTATGACTATAAGTCTCCTTCAGGAATTATCTAAAGAGAGAGAAATAAGAAAGTTAGCCCTAACTTTGCTTATTTTATTTATTTGTAAACTGTAACCTTTACTAGCTCCTTAACCAGACATGTCACTTCTGTCTTGAACAGAAAGCATTTTGCCAAATGCTCATTCTGTTCTTTGGATAAAATTATTTCTGTCAAAGGCCTTCATGCTGTGGGTGAGACCGAAATTTAGTTCATCGCCCTCATTATGTTGACAGAACAATAGCTGTACTTCATTCTGCAGACAGAATGCATTTAGTCAAATAGCATTTGTCATCCTGCGGACAGAATGCATTTAGTCAGATACCGTATTTCATTCTGTGAACAAAATATGCTTAATCAAACTCCATTTGTCATTCTGGGGACAGCACGCTGCATGTTCTTGCTTCCTTCTCTTGGTAAAATCCATTTTGCCCATCACCTTAATGTATGTTATTGGCAAAGCACATTTTTGTCTAACTTCTTAATCCTATTTTTGTGACAGAATTGCATTCTGTCAAATCCTTTATTTCCTTTTGTTGACAACATTTGCCAAGCCCTTAATTTCCTGTAAATTACTTTTTTTTAAAGGTGCCTGTTCGTGTGAATGTTCTTCAGTCCACAACCTAACCCTCAGTTTTCCAATGTGCCTGTTTAAGGGCCCCAGTTGGCACAGATGTAACCCACACCATGCTGCTATTGTAATGGATGTGCTCAGGCAGGCCTGCCCCACACTCAGAAACGTTGCAGTGGAAGGGACTCTGGGAGGCTTCTGGAGAAAGGACAGGCATCAAGTTCTGGTGCCTCTTCTGTATCTTGTGGGTTGTCAAGTTTGTGGACTGACAGCCCCAGGCACAAATCAAGAGAGACCTTGAGCAGGGCTTATAAAGGCAGGACTGTGCTGGAGGAGAGCAGATCTGGTGGAGATCTCGTGGTGGAAAGGTCTGCAGTGCCTGCAGTTAGAGCCCAAAGCAGCCAGTTCATCACAGAGCAGAGGGAGGAAGAAGCCTACCTGAATCATAGACGCCCTGGGAAAACAGAGACCCTGCGACTTTCTCCATCTGGAGAGCCATCCAGGTCTGGAAACCATGAGTACACCACAGTGCGCATTGTTTAAAGGGACAGTACCTCTTGTTTCACCATGTTTTGCAATTTGGATTACAAATACCCCATGTTGGGGGGTTTCTGTAATGAAACATTTGCATAGCCTCTGGGGTTTGGGAAATTAAACACGCGCTGCTCTGTTTAAAGTGCACTGGCACCAGTCAACCTGTGGCAACATCTACAGGCCTGCAGCAGTTCAACACCTGCAGTACCCAAGGACTGAGTTATGGGAGCTTCCATTTGGGTCTGTTTAAAACCTGGTACCAGGTGAGAAGGGAGTAGTTTGGCCTGCATAAGAAGGTACCTAATAGGGCCATGGTTAAAGTTGACATTTGCACTAACCCTCCTTCTTGCAGATGGCTGGTTGTTATAATAAAGCTGTGTTATTCCGTTAAACTCGGGATGGTTATTATTGACTCCTCATGTGGTAGAGTAGTTAGTGATTTCCTTACCGAGCCCACCAAGAGCTGAAACCCTTGTTGCTCAGTCAATTTAAGTGTCTCCAGCACTTGCCCCAGAACTGCAATTTACGGACCACACCAGTTTACCAAAGGTGGTGTCAGTGCCATGTGTATGGCCTGGGCATACCTTGCTATGGGGTCCATCACGCTATGCAGAGGACCTGGGTTCAATTCATGAGACCAGATCTCCATATGGCAGTGACGGGGTGGAGATGTTGCCTGAGACAGCACTGTCTATCCTATAGAAAGACAGATGGGAATGTCCCATGCTCGCAGTGCCCCTGCAGGCCTGGGTATGATAGATAAGGAGGAGCATCTTACATGTGTATGTGATGTCAGTAATCAGGTGCACACATATCTGTGTTGGCAACAAGGAAGAAAAACAATGATGTTGTCCCATTAGTGTGGTCACACCTCCATTGCTGCATCTCAGCATTCACTTTGGGTCCTGCATGGCACAGACCTCCATTTCAACTTCCATCATAATGGAAGTAGTTCCACTGTCAGAGAAAAGCTGTGAGGCAGGCCAGGGTTGTAGTGACAAGGCAAAGGCAGTCATGATGAAACTGGGGCATGCTTGGCTTTGGGACAACCTGGGGAAGAATCAGGGTAATAGCATATTTTTGTTAAAAGGCCCTGTCGTGTGCATAACTGCAGCTTATAGAGCAGCAGACATTTTGACAATCTGTTCCTGTTTTCTTTTATCTCAACGTTACAACTGTCTCGAAATCTGAATGCATGGAAACCTGGACACTTCAGCTTGACTTCATAAATGTTTAAATCAGACATCTGAAACCAATGTAAGTGTATTCGCAACTCTAATTTTGAAGGCATGTTCTAAGTGCGTGCATTGGTTCGAATCTCATACTTCAGATTGGAACAGTTCGACAGACTGGTTTTAAAGTCAAGCAGACTGTGTTATATGTTCCATTATACTGTCATATATATACTATATATATGTTTTATATATATATTTATATATATATATATGTATACAACAGATGTGAACAACAAATGCATGCCATAAATAATGTGCATTGTAGCTACTGTGTAAATAAAACCACTTATGTGCATAGTAAGTATGTCTTCACTCATTTATATACATAGTAAGTATGTCATCACTCATTTATATACACAGTTGCAATGTCATCAGCCAATTTAGAATGTTCTGCCTCAGTAGCAGTACTAATCATATTCAAATGTAAATAACTTTAAAATGAAAAATGATAGAATGGCACTGTGAGCACAAAAGTTGTCCAGCACAAAAATATCTACAAAATGAGTGGTGTTTTATTTATAGATACCTTTTAGTTTTGTAGAATTAGCAAAAACAGCAGAAAGTTAGGTTTTTTGCACTTTTTCGACAAATAAATACAAATAACTTTAAAACGAAAACTGACAGCATTGTGCGTTGAGCAAAAAGTTGTTCAGCACAAAATTATCTACAAAACGAGAGGTGTTATATAGATGCCTTTAGATTTTTTATAATCAGCAAACATTGGCAGAAAATTCAGTTTTATTCACCTTTTCTGACAAACAATTCCCCCTCCCAAAAATGTAAAAACAAAGAATTGTCGTCAGACTTTTCATTATGTACTGTCCATAATGTAAAGTTAGGCGCATCCATAGCAACTGCTTAGCAACCATTATGCTAAGCTGAGCTACCCAGGAAAACAGCAAACAGTCCATATCGTTAACATGAAAATTTAAACAATTAAAAACAAAACTCCTTACACAATCCTAAAGAATCCCTATTGCTTAAATGAATACATAACCAGCCTAGGGAATACATGATTGATTTCATTGAGCTGCCGGACCTTGGCACAGCTACCGTGGCTTACACCACTTGTGAAATTACCCCAGGTCAAACAGCTCTTGTGAAATAAATCATGTATTGCACAGGTCCCTATTACGTACTATATATATATATATATATATATTTATACCATGGGATGAGAGCTTTCTCAGTAGGATAACCTGTGTTATTTCCACTGCAGTGAGGATAAATCCTGATGACATCAGCAGAGTGAGGATATCGACATTTATCCATACTCTGCTGATGTCACTAGTGTGAGGATAAATGCACTGCAGCTTGCATTCTAAAGAAACTGCTTCAGAAAAGTTTCTCTTTCTCACTGAAGCTGCAACTTACTCAATTAGCTTTGCAAAAGACTCTCACCTATGTTCAATTGTGTTTTAACATTGCTAGCCCATTACTGTGCTGATCTCAGCTTCAAAACAACCTGAATTCTAAATGAAAGTCTTTACAAAGCAGGTTCTGTTTCTCAGTGCTACCTGCAGCAGTTTGTCTTTCTCACTGAGCCTCTGACTCACTCAATTAGCTTTACAAAACACACTCACCTGTGTTTCTGACTCCCAGTCCATTCAGAACACACGCACACACACTGACAGCACACACAGAATGAGCAGGAAACACACAGACTCAGAAAAAATGTTCCTGTAGCTCTCACCTTGCTGGTATAAATCGCAGACATGATGGAGACGAGGATATGGAAAATATTCTCACTCCTGCCTGCGAGCTGTGTATTTTCACCGTGGCTCTCCGCACTTGTGAGAATACACAGCTCACTCTGCAGGTGAGTGAGAATATTTTCCATATCCCAATTCTGCCCATCATGTATCCCCTATTTATATATATATATGTTTATTAGACTGTGTCCCATTTTCTGTTGTCAAAGTTCAGACCGGGACAATCTGTCAGACTGGTATAAAATGATGCAGATTGTGATCCTTTTTCTGTCTGTTTTCTGATGTCAAAGTTCAGATGGAAATAATTTATCAGACTGGTTGGAAATGATGTAAACTTTGTTACATTCTCTGATCTCAGAGTTCAAATTAGAATGATTTGTCGGACTGGTTTGAAGTAATGTAGACTGTGTTTCATTCTTTGATAGCATTCAGTTCGAACAATTTATCAGACTGGTTTCAAGTGATGCGGACTGTGATCCATTCTCTGATCTCAAAGCTGAGATTGAAATAATTTGTTGAACTGGTCTGATGTCTGAATTGTGTTTCATTCTTGGATCTCGAGTTCAGACTGAAATGACTTGTCTGGCTGGTTTTAAATGAACTGGACTGTGTTCCATTTTCTGATCTCAGAGACCAGGTTGGAACAATATGTCAGATTTGTTTGAAGTTATGTGGACGGTGCTCCATTTTCTGATGTTCAGACTGGAAAGATTTATAAATTGGGAGCAAGAGGAGTGACATAGAAAACAAACTGCTATGCTGAGAAGCTTTTTGATTTATAAATTGTGAGGCACTAAAAAGGTCTCAAGGAGAGGTTTGATTTTGAAACATTCTCATTAATATAAGAATTTTGCTGTTTGGAGGAACTATAATATGTATTTTATCTTTACAGAAAAAGATTGATTACTTATTATTAGGGCTGTCATTTTCACAGTAACAATCGGCTGATTTCACGGCACTTCATGGTCATAAATTAGATATTTATTAAAACTCAGAACCCAAAATAAACGTAATGAAGTGCTCCCACCAACTTTTAAATCTACTGAGGCTGGCAGCATATTTAACTCTGGGACTATCTAAACCTCTCCATTCATTTGCAGGAGCCAAAAAAGGAACCAAGTGTCTGAGGGCAGCAACAGTTTGAATTCAGCTTGCCCTCCCCTGCACCAAGGACTGCAATATTTGCGTAATTTCGTTTGAGCACAAATCAGACTTTCAGTTGCGGTTTGCAACTCTGAGACCTGCTGCTGATTTTAAACAAGGATTGCTGCAGCGAGCCAAAAAGAAGCCGCAAAGTCGCAATTCACAACTCAGGAGACCTGCTGAAGATTTTCAAACACGGACTGATGCTTCCAGAACGGACTTGCCAGTCAACATTGCTTGCTGTTCCTCCCACCCCACCCACCCAAGTAAGATTACAAGGCTACATACAGAAATTATAAATAAATAAATTAATTCAAATTACAATGGAGGATTTGGTATAATTTGGAATTTGAGGATTTTCACGAGGGACTACGGAGTTCATGGTACTCGTGAAATCTATGACCCGTTGAAAATTACAGCTCTACTTATTATATATGTATATTTTTGAAGTTCTGGTGTTCCACTCAAAGGATTGAATACTGTCTTCCTGTTTACCTAACATCTGAAATCATCAGGCCTGATGATGATGAGAGAGAGAGTGCACGAGAGAGCAAGAAAGAGAGGGAGAGAGGGAGGAGAGAGAGAGACAGAGAGACAGAGAGAGACAGAGAGAGAGAGAGAGAGTTTCAAGGAGTATAACAAGAGAAAACCAGTGCAAATGTATCTATTCAACATTGGTTATTGTGCTTTTGCTTGTTACTATATTATGTTTCACTGTCTGCATGTAGAATAAGTTGCTATATGCAGACTTGTCTGTACATTTGAGGTCTAGAAGCCCTTTAAAGGATCATCAGTAACTAAGACATTTTTGCATTATGCTCTGTGATTATCGTTATAGTTACTGATAACATTGTTTATCTGTTGTATTATGTTTGTCTGAATGCTTGTGATATTTAGATTTGTAATTTCTAGCTTTGTCAAGTTATCTGGGGCTATTTTTATTTCAGAATACTTTGGTTTTAATAGCAGCGTAGGGTGGCTGTGGAAGCTAATACATGTGCCATCTCCAGTGCTGATATCTACTGTAAATGAATGTGTTTTTTATTAAGTGTCTATGCTATATGTATGTTATTTGGGATTTGGATTCATGCTTTTATATATCATGGGCAGATTTTCAAAGTGGTCGAACTGCGCAAAGCCCCAGGTGTGCCGAACAAATGGCGCACGTGGCTTGTGGCATTCTCCCAACCGATGGTAGGGATTTTCCATCCGTGCACCACTTACCGCAAGTTAGACCAACTTTTCTGGTCTAGCTTGCAGCTGCCATCGTCCGGAAAACTGTTGCAGCTCATGGAAATATTAAAAATCAGCGTTGCAGCAAAGTTGTCTTGCACAACTGCAGAAAAGACAATGGGTTTGATGCAGGGCTGGATGTAAGCCCTGCATCGCTCTTTGAAAATCTGGCCCCATGTCTTGTTACTCTTTACACTATTAATTGTCTCATCACATGTTGAGTATATTGCACTGCCACTTTAAATGGTGCACTATAAAAGGTTTCCATAGTGGGGCACTGTTCACCTTTGAAAAGCAGACACACATATGCTAAACACTGGGACTGGATTTACTACTGATGCTGACTGTGAGTTTTATTTATCTCTGTTGTATGCTATGCAACAATAAAAAGATATCTATATATCTATATATATATATATATATATATATATATATATATATAGTGGGATATTCAGACTTCCGAGGCAGGGGCACAAGCTGGGCACAAGCGCAACTGGTTGAGCCAGGGCATGGACCAGGTGATATTAGCGGTGCTGTGCAATGGCTCAGCACGCGTTGATCTGGCACTGAGGGTAAATGCACTGTGCCAACACAAGTAGCAGAAGGGAGCAGAAGTGCTGGCGCAAGTACAGTTGCGCTGGAAGCTGCCAACGCTGCGATATTCAGCTAATGGAGTATGCAGATGAGGTCATTATGCATGCAAAGGCACAAATGGGGACCATTGCATGTCATTATGGCCCCATTTTCTTATGGTGCGCTGATCCCTGGCAACTTAAGCTCGAGCCCTGCCAGGCTGCAGCCATCGGAGACCCGATGCCCTGCAGCGTTGAGGCTCCGGTCCGTTAAGCGAGCGCGGCATGTATGTAAACAATCCGTAGGTGGTCCAGTGGACCGATCCCCTCGCCTGATCGCGGCGTCAGTTATAACTCCTGGTGGTCAGTGGACGATCCCCATTGCCGAACATGGGCCTGTGTACAGTTAATCCCTGGTGGTCCAGTGGACGCTATCAATGCCTGTTTGCAGGCGGTAGTGAACTCCATCCCTGGTGGTCAGTGGACCACTATCCAATGCCGATCATGGGCAGTAGTGATATCCATCCCTGGTGGTCCATTGGTAACCCTCCCACCCACCCACTGAGGTTCATTCACAGTTTAGGCCTGTGTAGTACAGTATGGTCTGCATGCCTATTGACCCATGCTGTGGACCAATAGGCATACAGCCCTACTGTATGCTGTCATTCAGCTGCGGATGGGTGGCTTGCGGGCGGTGCTGTCACCCCCGCTGACAAGGGGGTGCAGGGTGGTGGGGGCCTCGTTGGGCGGATGGGGAGGGGGTTACCGCTAGACCACCAGGGATGGATTCACTACTGCCATGATCGGGCACTGGATAGCGGTCACTGGACCATCCGAGATTAATTGTACACATGCATTTGGGCATGGGGGATGGAGTCCACTGGACTCACCAGGGGCTAGCTGACACCCACAATCAGGCAGGGCACAATGCCCCTAGGCAGGGGTGGTCACCACAGCGGTGGCACCCGTGTTGCTCTAGCAATCGGCAGCTTCGCCTAATGGGTCACAGGACTTGTTCCTGGATTTACTGGGCTCATCTTGCGCGCCCCCAGAGTGGTGCAAGGCAGGGTTGTGTCAGCATATGCACTGCCATCCCGGGCTGAATATCAGAATATGCCGCATATGCATGGGCACGCCCCATACACTGCGCCATACATTACCGATGCACCCAGCACATCAGGTGTTGCCATACTGTATGTCCTTTTGAATATGCCGCTGGAAGCGCATTGGTGGAGCCATGTGCAGCCCTTTGAATATCCCACCTATAGCGTATAACTTCAATATATGCGCATGCTGATGGCCTTTGTTGTTGAAACATTGTTAGCTTGGAATTTTTCTAGGAATGATTTATCAGACTAATTTTGAACCAATGCAGACTGAGTTTGATTCTCTGACATCACAGTTGAGCTTGGAATGATTTGCTGGACAGATTAGAAGTGACGTGAGCTGAGCTCCATTCTCTGATCACAAACTTCAGTACATTAATTAAAAGTAAATCTGAAACCCTGGGATCTAGATCTTCCAAACAATTATTTGGAGAAAGATGCAATTTTTGCATGATTTTTTTGGGGGATGGCTCCATACGATGCCTCCTGCATTTGTGCAAAGCAACATCATGCTGAGCTGCTAATGGGTACATAATGTCATGCAAATGGCCATTCTGCATCTTACATGCCTTATGTGCTGGTTGTAGCGGGCATGAATATGGCTCCAGGAGCAATGGCACTATCCTGTTTGGGATGCACTCTCTTTTTTGCTTCTATGGCCCATATTCCTGTGGGGGCTATGTTAGCACTATACACTGTCACTGTCCGTGTGTGCTGATACAGCCCTATATTCCTGTAAGGGCTGTGTTAGCGCTTATACACACTTACTGTCCGTAGCGCCTGACACAGCCCCATATTCCTGCAGTGGGCCGTGGTTAGCGCTATACACAGTCACTGTCTGTGTGCTAATGCAGCCCCATATTCTCGGGGGGCTGTGTTAACGCTATACACAGTCACTGTCTGTGTGTGCTGATGCAGCCCCATATTCCTGTAGGGGGCTGTGTTAGCGCTATACACATCAATGTCTGTGTGTGCTAATGCAGCCCCATATTCCTGTAGGTGGCTGTGTTGCGCTATACACAGTCACTGTTTATGTGTCGTTGAATCCTGTCCTTGTATCAGTACAGTCATTCAAATACATGGGAATCACCTTGGACCCCTCCTTTTGCTGGATGTACAGTACATATCACAACCCTTACCTTAACTCTCAACCAGAGACTAGAAGTCCTCTACAGAATCTGTACCTCACATCGACTTCATGCTGCAAGATAGCTAATACCACTCTCCTGCCTCTCCTCATGTATGTGCCCACTGCTGCTTTCTTCATCTTCTACTTTTCTATCCTACCTTTTACAGGTATATCACAGAGTGGGTAGGTTTGCCTTTGGAACCGATGCAAGGCATCCTCATTGTAATGTACTGTCTATCTTGGGCTGGCTACCCTTTGAGTCTAAGCTTAGCTATGCTGCTCTAAAGCTTAATACACAAGTTTGTCTATCGCTTCCACACCTCCTTGCTTATCTGAGGGTAGTCCAATGCAAATTCCCCAGCACTCTAAGGCCAGCCTCTCTGCCCTGCTATCAGTACCTAACCTGAGACTCTCCATGGTCCGGAGATCATTTGCCTACTCAGCTGTGTCCTTCTGGAACACTCTGCCTCCACCAATCCTGGCCTGCTCCTCGATTTCTCAATTTTAATGCGCTCTGCTGCACACCTGCTGCCTCCACGTGTTCCTGCTTCCAGTAACACCTGGGTTTCCAGTTCTTCACTGACCACTAATATTAACTCCCAAGTCCTACCTCAACACCTCTGTCTCCTCCAGCTAAGTTGAGAACTAGGTGTAAATAAGTTTGTGGCCTGTACATCATATAGATTATCCTGTGTTGTATTGTACCATTGCATAAATCTGTTTACCTCTGCACAAACTGTTGTACTTGTTTGCTGTAGTAGCTTTATCCTGTTCAACTTGTGTATCAACTGCTGTACTTGTTTGATGTATGAGTTATCCTGTACAACTGTTGTATCAACTGCTGCACTATCAACTGTACTGTTTTTCCCAGGTCGCCCTAAAAGGGACTGTCATGTCTCAGCAGGCTTACCTGGTTACCAAAATTCAATAAAAGAAATAAATGTGTGCTGATGCAGCCCCATTTTCCTGTGGGGCTGTGTTAGTGCTATACACAGTCACTGTCCGTGTGTGCTGATGCAGCCCCATATTCCTGCAGTGGGCTGTGTTGGCACTATACACAATCACTGTCTGTGTGCTGCATGCGCCCATATTCCTGCAGGGGCTGTGTTAGCGCTACACATGGTCACTGTCCGTGTGCTGATGCAGCACCATATTCCTGCAGGGGCTGTGTTGGCGCTTCACACAGTCACTGTCCGTGTGTGCTGATGCAACCCCATTTTCCTGCAGTGGGCAGTGCTGGTGCTATACACGATCACTGTCCATGTGTGCTGACACAGCCCCATATTCTACAGTGGGTTGTGTTAGCGCTATACACGATCACTGTCCGTGTGTGCTGGCGCAGCCCCATACTCCTGCAGTGGGTTGTGTTGGCCTATACACAGTCAGTGTCCATGTGTGCTGACGCAGCCCATATTCCTACAGTGGACTGTGTTGGTGCTATACATAGTCACTATCCTGTGTGCTGATGCAGCCCATATTCCTGCAGTGGGCAGTGCTGGCGCTATACACAGTCACTGTCCGTGTGTGCTGACGCAGCCCATATTCCTGCAGTGGGTTGTGTTGGCTATACGCAGTCACTGTCCATGTGTGCTGGCGCGGCCCCATATTTCTGCAGTGGGCTGTGTTGTACTATACACAGTTACTGTCCGTGTGTGCTGACGCAGACCCATGTCCCATATTCCTGCAGTGGGCTGTGTTAGCGCTATTTACAGTCACTGTCTGTGTGTGCTGAAGCAGCCCCATATTCCTGCAGTGGGCTGTGTTAGTACTATACACAGTCACTGTCCATGTGTGCTGATGCAATCCCATATTCCTGCAGTGGGCTGTGTTGGTGCTATACACAGTCACTGTCCGTGTGTGCTGATGCAGCCCCATATTCCTGCAGTGGGCTGTGTTAGTACTATACACAGTCACTGTCCGTGTGTGCCAACGCAGCCCCATATTCCTGCAGTGGGCTGTGTTAGCGCTCTACACAGTCACTGTCCATGTGTGCTGATGCAGCCCCATATTCCTGCAGTGGGCAGTGCTGGCGCTATACACAGTCACTGTCCATGTGTGCTGGCAGCCCCATATTCCTGCAGTGGGCTGTGTTGGCGCTATACACAGTCACTGTCCGTGTGTGCTGACGCAGCCCCATATTCCTGCAGTGGGCTGTGTTGGCGCTATACATAGTCACTGTCCGTGTGTGCTGACGCAGCCCCATATTCCTGCAGTGGGCAGTGCTGGCGCTATACATAGTCACTGTCCGTGTGTGCTGATGCAGCCCCATATTCCTGCAGTGGGCAGTGCTGGCGCTATACACAGTCACTGTCCATGTGTGCTGATGCAGCCCCATATTCCTGCAGTGGGCAGTGCTGGCGCTATACACAGTCACTGTCCGTGTGTGCTGATGCAGTCCCATATTCCTGCAGTGGGCAGTGCTGGTGCTGCATACACAGTCACTGTCCATGTGTGCTGATGCAGCCCCATATTCCTGCAGTGGGCAGTGCTGGCGCTATACATAGTCACTGTCCGTGTGTGCTGATGCAGACCCATATTCCTGCAGTGGGCTGTGTTAGCGCTATACATAGTCACTGTCCGTGTGTGCTGATGCAGACCCATGTTCCTGCAGTGGGCTGTGTTGGCGCTATACACAGTCACTGTCCGTGTGTGCTGATGCAGTCCCATATTCCTGCAGTGGCAGTGCTGGTGCTATACACAGTCACTGTCCATGTGTGCTGATGCAGCCCATGTTCCTGCAGTGGGCAGTGCTGGCGCTATACATAGTCACTGTCGTGTGTGCTGATGCAGACCCATATTCCTGCAGTGGGCTGTGTTGGCGCTATACATAGTCACTGTCCGTGTGTGCTGATGCAGACCCATATTCCTGCAGTGGGCTGTGTTAGCGCTATACACTAGTCACTGTCCATGTGTGCTGATGCAGCCCCATATTCCTGCAGGGGGCTGTGTTAGCGCTTATACATAGTCACTGTCCGTGTGTGCTGATGCAGCCCCATATTCCTGCAGTGGGCAGTGCTGGCGTATACATAGTCACTGTCCGTGTGTGCTGATGCAGACCCATATTCCTGCAGTGGGCTGTGGCGCTATACATAATCACTGTCCATGTGTGCTGATGCAGACCCATATTCCTGCAGTGGGCTGTGTTGGCGCTATACATAGTCACTGTCCGTGTGTGCTGATGCAGACCCATATTCCTGCAGTGGGCTGTGTTAGCACTATACACAGTCACTGTCCGTGTGTGCAGATGCAGACCCATATTCCTGCAGTGGGCTGTGTTAGCGCTATACACAGTCACTGTCCGTGTGTGCTGATGCAGCCCATATTCCTGCAGGGGCTGTGTTAGCGCTATACACAGTCTCTGTCCGTGTGTGCTGATGCAGCCCCATATTCCTGCAGTGGGCTGTGTTGGCGCTATACACAGTCACTGTCCGTGTGTGCTGATGCAGACCCATATTCCTGCAGTGGGCTGTGTTGGCGCTATACACAGTCACTGTCCGTGTGCTGATGCAGCCCCATATTCCTGCAGGGGGCTATGTTAGCGCTATACACAGTCACTGTCCGTGTGTGCTGATGCAGCCCCATATTCAGACTGGCAGCATGCTCCAGTCAGGGAGTGCTACTTGTTTAAATATATGACCCCTAGGCCAGCTGTGCACCATCGCACGTGGCATCACTAGTGGTTTGCTCTGAATATGGGGCCCTGTTTCTTAATTCAGAAGGTATCACCCATATCCAAGTATTATGAAGTTGGTCCTTTTGAAGTTGCAGGATATTGGGCACTATGCATGAAGGTGCACCCACGGACTGATGCACGATGGCAGTATACGACACCTCCAGCCACCTGTCCATGGCCTCAGGACTGCGCGGGGTGGCGGGGAGGGTCACCATCCTGGGCAGGCATCCAATAGGATGCTCCTGGGGGCACACAGTGGATCCCTTGCACTGGGTGGCATGGGTCTGGGGCTGTGCCTGCCGCTTGTACACACCTGGACCCGCAGCACCCGCCAGTCACATTGCTGCTAGCAGCAAAGTCTGTGGTGCTTACCTGTCCAGCCACCCGGCTGCCCCATCATCCCAGCAGTTGGGGTGTCACAGTGCATCCACCCGGTCCCCAGCTGCTCACTGGCGGCGGTGCCCGTGGGCGCACAGTGGGTTAGCAAGGTCCGGCTCTAGCATACCCTGTGCCACCCAGGGCACCCATGTGGCTAACACTAGTGGGTAAGTGAATCCTGCATAGTGCTGGCATACCCCATAACACCCCCTGCATGGAGCTGTCCACGGAAGTGGGATCGGGTGCAGTGGGTCTTCACACTCCCCTTCCAGAATGCCACGCTGGGGCACAGTGGGTGCGGAGGGCTACGTGCCTCTGATACACACACATAGTCACTCCACACCCTTTTGCATAACACCTGTCATGCAGAATGTCCATACTGATTTTACTGTAGTTATTTGATTGCTTTGATGGGGCGGGGACGTTTTAAAAAATACAGCAACATTAAGTATAAATGCTGCTGTCTTATTTTAACTATGAAACCCCCATGAAATCAATAAACTAAACAAAGTAAAAGCCATCTACTGCTGTTTCACTTACAGTAGTGGTGGGATGTATGTTACAGTTTGAGCTTCCTTCCCCATGAAACTTTGCAGGCCGCTCGATCCGGACTTGCACAGCAGCCTCCTGCCTTTGTACTTCAGCAATTTTAGTCAGACAACAATATAAACTGAAGTAGAAGACAGAAGAGTATGCTTAGTGCCTCAGTGGAGTTTGGTGCCAATTAACAAAGGTATGTTAAAATGACAGCCAGCTCAAATGAACCATTGCCAGTTGCATTTATGTTTAATTATACGTTTTTGTAATTCTTTGGAATTTGGCTTTGTTGCAGTGCCATTGAGTAACCCTTGCCTCAGTGCTTTTGCACAGGGTTCTTTATCTTTGAGGTGTATTTTGGGGGTTGGGGTTACCATGACCCAAACCCGTAAGACCAACTTCGGCTAGTTCATTTCTGGGTGTGATATAGACGAAGCACATTGATGAGTCCTGGTAGGACAAAACACATGTCTGCGTCTTCTGTTTGTACCCTTGCAGATTGTGTGAGAGGCCCTTTGGCACCATGCATTCCTGTGTAAAGCTGAACCAGTCTAAAATGTTCATGGTGATTTGCATATACATCCCATGATGCTTTGCATCATGGGGTGTACGTGAGATTTTGTAATTTTATGTTTAATCAGTTGAGCAGGATTTGTCCTTGTGCAGGACCTCACTGTAAAGCATGGCAAAGCTACTCATGCAATATCCACAAGTGGGAGGGATTCTTGTTATCAGGACCTGTGGCATCCTCATTTAATATCATGTACTATCATGTGGGCCTGATTTATTTATTTATTTAACAACAATCAGAATTACAAACCTTTGAGCCTTAGACTCCTTTGCAAAAGCTTCTTGTCAAGATACAGCAGAAACATACACAACAATGGCAGATGTATACATAGAAAAATAAAAAAAATAGACTTTTGACGCGAGATAAGGAACTTGGCCCACCTAGTCTGCCCATTTCCCTATCTACAGGATAAGCTGCAGCTCCTAGTTAACCAACAGCCTATTTCTTCCTACCCACCACAAGAATTGCCTTATGTCTGTCCCACATATTCTTGAATTCTCCCACAGTTTTAGACCCCACAACCTCCTCAGGAAGGCTGTCCCATACGTCCACCACCCTCTCTGTGAAAAATACTTCCTCAAATTGCCCTGAGCCGTCTCCCTCTATCTTCAAATTGTGTCCCCTTGTTCTTGCTCATCTCTTTTCTGAAAGATGCTACCCTCTTGGATTTTGTTGATTCCACCAAGGTACTTAAACGCTTTCTATCATGTCCTACTCTCCTTCTTTCCTCAAGGGTATACATATTAAGCTCCTTTAGTCTCTCCTCATATGGCTTCTCTTACAGACCCTGCACCATTTTAGTTGCCCTCCTCTGGACTGCCTCCATCCTGTCTATGTCCTTGCAGAGATGGGGTCTCCAGAACTGGACGCAGTACTCCAGATAGGGTCTCGCCAACTGCCTGTACAAAGAGATAGCAACTTCCTGTTTTCTGCTGGTGATGCCTCTCCCTATGCATCCCAGGATCCCCCAGCCTTTCTCACTGCCTTCTCACATTGCTTGCCAACGTTAAGGTCATCTGATATGATTATTCCCAGGTCCCTTTCCATTTTGTTGTTGTTACTACCCCCAATGTGTTATTTTCCCCATGGTTTTGTTTCCATTCAGTAGTAAAGCATTACGTTATGATTATGATTAATTTGTAAAACATACCGAAGAAGGATCAAAGCCATGTTCTTAGGGCAATGGAGGACCCAGCATTTTAGATAACATAAGAATAGGTTTCAGGAAGGAGAGAAGGAAGTGCAGAGCCAGAGAGGGTTAGGTGCAGTCACAGACTGAGGATTCAAGGAGAAGCATCCTACGGTTCAATTTAAAAGGTTACTAATGCTTACTAATGAACATGCTTTGTGCAAACTTTAATATGCAGGACTGCCTGCAAGAGCCATTGTGGAATCGATCTTCATTTGAGATTGTTGCAACCGTTTTCCATCAAGGAAGATTTGACACTTCTCTGTGACTAGTTCTCACGGTGTTTATCTGTTCCATGCTAGTCCGCTAGCTTTGCTGGAAGGTGCTACAGTATGCTGTTAATAAATGCTAAGACTGCACTGTAGATTCATCTGAAAGTCTGTCTGTTTGCTTTGTTCTGCAAAGGCAGGCACCCTGCAGTTCCATTGAGAAGAGCCAGGTCACTGTGAAGCTGTGAAATGCGTGAAAGATGGTGCACCATACAGGGTCCCCATGATACATCAAGCCTCCACCCTTCAGTGTAAAACTGAGTGGCCTCTTTTGTGTAACCGTAGATTCGAGTACCCTTGCCTACCCAGTGAGGGCACGGGTCACACATCCCTGGGGAGGATTTTATTTCTTATGAGGGATGATTGGATAATGGATATTGGGCTTGAAACATTGGTTTCCAATTCTAATGTAAGGATTTAGATTTTCAGATTAAGTTGCCAAAATCCAAAATCTTAATAAGTAGGATTCTGATCAGATTCCAGTCGGATTCCGATTTTGGATTCTGATTCAGAAATCCCAAATTTACAGTTGAGATTGCAATATGAAGTACTCAGATCAGGATCAGATCTCAGATTAGGATACTCAGAAAATCTGGAACTGGACCAGTGGATAAGGATTCTGAGATATCCGATCATGCCTCATTTTTATGTGAAGTATAATGTATTTGGAGCCACGAGAAATGTGCCAAATCAAGAGGAAGGAAATTTGGCTCTTCTCGTGGGGCCCAAAATTAACCATTTGGAAATAAAATGTAGATGTTTTATGGGGAGATGCCCCCCACCAAAGTGAGATATCCTTGCCAGAGTTTTAGGGTTGTAAAAGGTGATAACCTTATTTTTAGTAACGCCCCAAAAAAAAACACACCTTTACACACATCCCTGGCTCTGGTTTTACATGTTGCATGACAGACTAAGTTGTTATACAGCTGTGCAGAATGTGGCATTCTGCGGGCAGATTTCATGCGGAATGGCAAATTCTGCTCCCCAAATGTTTTTCGGCATAACATTTCAAGTCAGTCCCAAAACAAAAGTGCAGACTTGCTCTTTAAGTTTTTAGACTGGTGTCACAGTCTCCTGCTGTCAGAGTGCATAGGCTTATGATCTGTAACCAGAGTGAATGGGGTTAGATGTAACTGAGGTTGGGACCTATGTTGAATTAGGTGTATTCGTGGCCAATATGAGTGTGAGCTTTTGGCAAGGAGGTGGCATCTATATGACTGAATAAGGTGGAATCCTTCTGTTAATTTTGTGATGGGTAGTTGAGGAGGGGAGGAAGGAATATCTTTGAATAGTATAGAAGGGTTCCGTATTATCCACTGGGAAAGGAGTTTTGAAGCAGCAGCCCTCCAACAGGACAAAACAGTAAATACACACTATTTTTCCTGTGTATATCTACCCATCAAAAAAACTACTAAAATGTATTACAATATATTTTTAATCTTTATTTTGCTTTTCACACAAATATGTCATTGTATAATAGGAATAGTGCACTCCAGGGTATGTGGGTGCTGAGATAATGTCACTATTTGGGTGTTGGGCACCACTAAGTTCTGGGCCTGGTGCCCAGCCACCTGAGGCGTGATGTTATCCCAGCATGACACACCCTGTTGTGCATTATTCCTTTATTAGTATATAAAGTTAAATCATAGTATGCACAGTTATCACATCACCAAAAACATTAATATTTCACAAATAGTGGTCAGTGGTGCAGTGCAGTACAGTTAAAGAATCCTTGTCAGAGGATGTCCATACTCTAGGTATACAATAGGAAGGGCATGGAAGAGGAGCAAAGGGCGGTTTAGCCACAAGAATGTCCCTGAGGTTTGGTGGAGGGCCAGTCAGGATTTTAAAGACACGCCAGAGCAGTGAGATCTTCACTCTCCCTCAAGAAAGCGCCTGTTCAGGGTGAGAGGGCAGTGCAGTGGTGAGCTCATCTGTTTGTGCTAGCTGCAAAGTGGCTGACTTGATTTTACCTTGGCAAGGTTACTAAGTTAATATAGCTTGTTTTCAGTTGCGCCCTGGGAGGTGGGGTGCATGGACCTGTTTTATTGACAGAGAATGTTGGCCTTGACACTGGGAAACTCCCTGCTTGTCATCGATAAGTGCCATGGGACCTTTACTTCTACCTGGAAAGTGACCAGAGGTGGGCAGAAGGGACCTTGGTTTAATGTCTCATCGAAGGACAGCACTTCACCAGTGCAGCACCCCCATGTACAGCACTACAGTGTCAGTTATGGGTATTACTGGCGCCTGGTGTGGGGCTAGAACCACAACAATCCAGTCTTCTAGCCCCACAGGTGAGTGGGCTACCTACTGAGCCACTGACATTTATGGATCTACTCATCTCTGGCTCCCTTAGGGAGAGGAGGATAAGGCACCATACAGTAGTACTGGCAGACGGATGTGATTAAGTATTGCAAGACAAGCTTCCCTTGCGAGATAGGCCCTAAACCATATAGCACTCCAAGCTTCTGATGCATGGACTTTGATACATAGTCGATGTGGTATTGATGCATCAGCTCCTGATAAATGTGTACTCCTAGGCATTTTGTGGATCCTACCTCAAGGAAGACCTTGTCTCCCATGATGTTGTGTAGTTTAAGCAGCTGATACCTTTTCAGAGCTAAATTTGCTAGTGCCAAACAGCATTGCTTAAGTTTTGTTGTAGTTAAGATAAAAGTGGTTGGTTGAAAGCCAGTTTTCAAGGTTACTGAAACTGTGAACAAGACCTGAGTTAATAAGACTAAGATCTATATTGCTCCTGTGCAATACAGCATCATCAGCATTTAATGGCATCCTAAACTCTCCGCAGTTATCAGGCTGATCATTTATAAATAGGGAGTAGCAGGAGGCCCACCATGGAACCTTATGGGACCCCATCAGAGCAGGGTGTAGCCAGGAATTTTAAACTTGTACTCAAAACTGATGCACTGTTGCCCCCATTATGTAAACATAAACCAAAATATGCGCTGCCACGCCACTCCTCATAGAATGCCCTGCTTACTTGAACTCAGACATGGCAATCAGTTTCTTTCTGTAATCCTCCTTCCTTTGTTTTTCTGCTTGCCTGGTAAGTTGTTCTTATTTGTGCATATGGATGGTGGTATCAGTGCCCCATAGTGAACAACAAAGGCAGAAGAGCTCAGGGTGACATAGATATAATGTGACTCACAAAGTCTTTGCTTTTTCTCTTTTGTTGCCCCTGCCTGATTGGTTGCCCCACCTGATTTTTTACTGTACTTGTTGAGTACAGTGCGTGTGCCTGCCGACACCCCTGCATCAGAGATAGCTGTCATAGAGGAAGTGATATCCTCCACTTTATCAATTGCACATGGATGGAGAGGTAGCTTCTGAACTAGAGTACGAGAGCTGGTCAAGGCCCAGACTTCAAAAGTTGTTGGTTGACCAGGGTGAATGCCTTGGTCAGATCAATGGATATACTAGCTCCAGTGACTTAGCCTGGCTCCATGGCGCTAAAGATGTCAGTGCTCAGGCAGATTATGACTGCATCTGCGCCATGCTGCTTTCAAAAGCCATGCTGCACCTCAGTTAACAGGTTACAAAATTCAAGATATTTCTGCAACTGATTGTAAGCCAGCCTCTCATGTGTTTTGGCCAGAGGCTCAATATCGAGATAGGGTGATAGTTTTCAACAGATTCATTGAGCTCCTTTATGCAGGGGTACTACATGTGCACCCTTCCATTTTATAGGTACAGAACCTTGCGTAATGACTTATTTAAGAGAGATCATAGTGGAAAAGGCAATGATTGGGGCAGCTAGTTTAACTAACTTGGGTTCTAAATTGTCATGGCTTGAGAGCTTTCAATCTTAATACACTTCAGCTGGTCTATTACCTCTTTCTGGTGATTAATGAAAGTGGAAGTGCAGAAGGTCTGAGGAGATGTTGGAGAGGCTGGGTGTTGGGTATTTCAGACGCCTTGGTGGTAGGAGTCTTACGAGCAAGATCTATAAAGAATTGATTAAATAAATCAGCGGAGCATGCCGGGTCATCAACTGATTTGCCATCAAAAAGAATTTTATGAGTGCAGCAGGGTGGCTTATTAGGAGACAGTTTGCCTTCCACGGAAATGCTTAAGAGTCAGTGATATTGTGGCCTGTAGGTTTATTACATAATTGTCTTAGGCCCGTCCACTACACAGCTCAGACCCTGTAACGGACAGAAACCGTTACAGCGGAAGCTGTGCAGTGTCCCTGTCTAATGCAGGTGACCAGTAATCAGACCGGTACCGCCAGTCCACACCTCGGGAGCTGTATTCATTACCATGGCGCCTAATCCCACAGAGAAGCTCGCGCTGGCGCCACGGGACCTGCAGGGATCGCTATCGCTCGGCCCACACTACCGCCAGTAACGCTATTGAGAAGGGACTCGCTTTATATCATGGTTGAAACCACTCATATGTGGTTTCAAATAATGGTTACAAAAACGCCTTCTGAACATTACAGGTGAAACGCAAACCGTTGTGGTAACGGTTTGGGCACTCTGTAACATTACAGAGGCGTGAGTGTGGACAGGGCCTTAGCCCTTTTGGTTAGTTTTGCAGGTGTTCCAAAGTGTTCTACAAGTTTGCCAGTCAGCCTGATGACCTGTAGCCTTAAACTTTCCCAGGCATCATCCTGCAATCTTATTAACTTCCTAAGGTCACTTGTTAACCACTTTGAACAGAAACCTTTTCCTGTATTTTACCAAGGGGCTTACATGTTAAATACACTAAAAAATTTATTAACAACAGCATAAACTCACAGGGAGTCAGAGTTTAAAACCTGTACCATCCTAGGTCTCAGACCACATAGACTACAAAATAAGACTCGTCAGATGGCCTTTAGTAACATCTTTGACTCTATCAGGTAGCTGATAGCTCTGATGTACACACTGTACTAGCCAGAGGCATGGAGTTGCCATAATTAGGAATCTATGCACTGAAAGCGTGTATTGACCCCCCATGCAAGCACTATGTTGGGTATTAATTAGTCTGGCAGCAGTCTAACTCCTTCCGTTCTTGCAGACAACTGTGGAACTGCTGGGTGCCATGGCACTAGAATTAAAGACTGGTAGGTGCTGCCCAGTGGTCCTGTGTGTAGCAAGATGCACTCTCACACTGGGGACCCAGGTTCAAGAGTGAACTTATATACCAGAGGGCAGCCCAGTGCCGAGGGGCTGGGAAGGTGCTGCCGTGGCAGTGCTCCCAGCTGGGAAGGGTGACATCAGGTTTGACTATGCTAGCTACCCCTGTGGTGAGACAGGGAGCTTTCCTCCACCACAGGGTCACACTAGCTGCACGTGAGATGTGTTGGGACATGGTCCAATGTTGGGAGGTGAGTGGGAGAAAGGATATAATCTTATGTGCCCTGGTTGCCATTAATGATGGCGAGCCAGTGTACATGGACTTCTCCCCATTGGATCCCGTTAGGCGGGACAGTGGGGGTGGCTGTTGGGTTTGGTGCACTGGAGTCACCTGATGAGGGTGAGGAAGTGGCAACCAAGGGTGGCTGGACTATAAAGGCAGCTGGGCTATAAGGGCGCAGGTGGCTGGGCTATAAAGGGCAGGCCCAGCCGCATTCAGAGACCTGGTCACCAGAAGAACTGTGTCACATCGGAGAAGCAGGGCCGGTTGCTTGCTGCATCAGCAGTGAGGAAAGCGCACCAGGGACTGCATCAGCGGCAGGAGGAGCCAGAACTGCATTGGCAGCAGAGGAGAGGACCCAGGGCAAGTCGTTCCCGGTGGCCACAGTCAGCTGACAGACCAGAGCTTGGGACAGCAGGGCTGCTAAAACCAGGAGGACTGTGGGCCAGACAGGAGGCCAGTGTGCCAATTTGAACTGCGGCTGGGCTATAAAGGGCAGGCTCAGCCACATTCGGGACCAGGTCTGTTTCCCACCCCCATCCTGGCCCTGACTTCTATTAAATAGCCGGAGGGTGGAGTCAAGAGATAGGAGTGGTCTGATCTAGCAGTAGATTTATTTATTTATTTAATTAAATGTTTTACCAGGAAGGCATGCTGAGCAGACTACTGCTTGATTCCAGATGCGTCCTGGGGAAGGGGGACATGGATAACAGTTGAAGACAGTATAAAAACAATTGATATTACATAGTAGGGTAACACTAACATTAGTTCTGTTTGCTAGACAATAGTGGGTCAAGAGAGATAGTAGATTGTCACAGTTGATACAGCATGATGCAATAAGTACATAGTGTAAGCCTCTAACAAGTTGGTCTCTAACAAGTTGGTCAGATTAATGTGTTACTAAGTGAGATATACTCAGACATTCCACACAGAGACTGGAAAACACCTAGACACATGCACAAGTAGGGCAAAATGAACTTGGAGCAAGGAGTTGAGTTGCGAGAGGAGGAAAAGTGAAGAACGGAAGCTGGGAGGAGTTCACAATAAAGGAAGGCGGTAGCTGAAAGCTGCCTGGCTGACGGTAGTAGGACCGTGGGACAGCTAGAGTCTGAGAGTCGTTGTTTCTGAGAGAGTAAACTTGGGTGCAGGGGTGGATATGCATCGGGTGAGGTAGGAGGGGAGCCGCTGGGACCAAAGTTTGGCTGGGATTGTGGCGCAGTGGGTCTGTCTGCGAATGTCTCAGAGAGGTGAGGTGCATAGATTGATATAGGGCACAGTGGTGTGGTGTAGGGGACAGTTCAGGCCAGAAGACAGAAAAGAATGGAAGAGTTAGTCGAGTCTAGCTAGGTGGACTTGGGGCCAGTGCAGTAGACTGTGTCCCCATTAGTCGAGGACAGGAGGATCATTTTTCTGCACTATTGCCTTCCTGGCAGATAGAGGGATGTTGTTATGATGTCGGTAAAGTGCACAAGCCTGGGTGCAGCTTTTGAGTATGGAGTCGATGTGCGTGGAGAAATTGAGGTGCTGGTCAAGCCAGATGCCAAGGTTTCTGAAGGAGATACAGACCTCTGGGGACCCTTCCAGGGTGTGGAATGTGATCGGGAGGGAGTCTGAAATTCTTTGCCTTGTGCCAAAGGTTGAGTGAGATTGTTTTTGGCATTGAGGAGAGGTGACTTGGGCGGAGCCAGTGCTGGACTGAGATAAAATCTTGCTGCAGCGGGTCGCAACCTCTATGGATGAGGGGCCGGATGTACACAGCACCGTATCATCTGCATACATGTGATAGAGGAGTGGGCAGGCAGAGGGCAGGTCATTCAGGAAGACCGAGAACAGGAGTGGACCAAGGACAGAGCCTTGTGGACCCCTGAGGTCATTGTGAGGGGCCCAGGTGGAAGAACTGATGAACGGTTTGGGATCTGCCAGTGAGGAAGAGAGGAACCAAGATGTGGCCCAGTTGGAAAGGCCAGCATTAGCAAGTTTTGCCAGGAGGAGGGAGTGTGACACTGTGTCAATGCCTTAGCCAGGTCAATGAAGATGGCAGCTGAGATGTGGCCGGCATCCATCGCAGTGAGGATGGAATCTGTAATTCTGAGAAGGAGGTACTGGTAGAGTGGGATTTCCTAAAACCAGACTGATAGGGGAAAAAAGGAGGAGGAGTCCAGAAAGTAGATAGACAGAGAGTACCAGGTGCTCCTGTAGTTTGGCCAGGATTGGTAGGAGGAGATGGCATAGTTGTTAGGGTTTGAAGCATCTCTACTCTTAGGAAGCAGGATTACAATGGCATGTTTTCATTCAGAGGGACTTCAGCTAGGGAGAAGGATAAGTTAAAAGGGAGGCCAGGGGTTGAGCTATGGCAGGGGCAGGTAGGTGGAGCATTTGAGTCCAGCCAAGGGACATTTTCCCTTTCTTGGATTAAGGGCAACCAGTGCATTATATACCTGACCGGGGTGACCAGCAGAAAGGAGAAGGCATGATCTGTGGGTGCCACTAGGTGGGTTGAGGGAAGGGTGCTGAGCAGGGTGAGGAGTGGACAGGGATTGACATGGCTAGTTGTGAAGAGAGAGTTAAACAATGTGGCCACAACTGGGGGATCAGTGATGGTAAGACCGCCACCTGCAGGGAAGAGGTGGGGCTGCTATGGAGGGCTGAGGAGCGATTTGACCACTTTCCAGAATTTTGATGGGAGATAGGAGGTGGAGTTGAATGTGCCTTTGAAATAATTGGCTTTTGCTTAGCGGATTATTTTGGTACTTGAATTACTTAAGCTCACGGTAATCTGAAGGTCAGCCGGAGAACTTAAAGGTTTTCCAGGCCTTGTCTCTGATACAGAAGGTGGGCTAGGATTCTGGAGTCATCCATGTGAGGTGAGCACCATGAACTCTGGTATGTCTGAGGGGGGGCATCGTCCCAGATGGCGGTGAACTTGGACTTAAAGAACATCAGGGCCTCTGTCTATGGAGGTGAATTGACTAATGCATGACCAGTCTGTGTTGCCCAAATCATTTAGTAAAGAGGGGCGGTCCAGAGATTTGTAGGATCTGGTCATAATTACTCTGGATGGGGAGCTTTAGGTCTGAAAATTTTGCCTACAGAGTAGATTCTGTGGTGTTGCTGAGGCATCCGGAAGGAGGCTGGAGGCTAAGATCCCAGTGGGTGAGAGGTGAGGGACCAGTCTAGAAGAGTATGGTTCTGTGTTTTGTGGTTTAGCTGAGTGGGTTTGGAGATTAGTTGAGTTAGGATTAGGCTGTCACCTTGTCACGAAATTTAGAATGAAATTCAGCGAGCCAGTTCAGGTTAAAATCTCAAGTATATGGATCTCACATCCTGCTGCCAGGGAGTTTAAGAAACTCAGGTGGTCAAGTATGGCAGGTGTGTTTGTCAGGAGTGCAGTATGTACTGCTATGTAAATTGGAATTGAGTGAGGGATGGAGAGTTTTACTCATTAAGGCATGGATGGACTGTGAAGGTATGGATAGGGCAACTGAGGAAAAACTGGATGGTGGCGATGGTACATATGCAGGCCTCCCCTTTTGCCCATACTGTCATGCCGGAGCAGTGTATAGTCGGGTATAGCAAATTCTGTGTCAGGTTATGTGGCTTCAGCTCAGTTCGGAGATAATCAGGATATCTAGGGCTAGGGACAAGACGAGAGTTTGAAGCAAGGTTATTTTACATAGGAGGCTACAGATATTTAGGTGAACTCAGTTTAAGGCCTGTGGGGAGTTGAGTGGGACGGAGGGGTTAGGGTGTTGTAGTGGAGAGTCTGGGGTTAAGCTCGATATCGCCAGCAAGGAGAAGTAGTAGGGTGACTAGGAGTTGGTATGATGGGCCACCTACTGAAACTTTTTAAAACAGCAAGGACTTGGCTATATAGGCTTTAGATTCCTAGAGCATGTGGAAGCAGGATGAGGTGGCTAATTGGAAGGTAGAGGGATTAGCCCAGGGCCAATTATTGTGTGGATGAGGTGGCTGTAGTGAATCCAAATCATGGTAATAAGGTACCAATATATGTCTGCAGCTTGATACATGGTACTTGGCAGGCTGGTAGGGTAGGGTACTAGCTGGTGGAGGGACACCTAGGGATGAGGTGCCAGGTTAGGTGCTGAACTGGTGAGCAGGTAATGAGAGGCTTATAATGTTGACACTGAGTGTAGCCACTAGTGGGCTCGTATAGCTTCAAATGGAAGAGCTATTACATAGAACATAGAATTTGATGGCAGAGGGCCTTTCTACCTATTCGCCCTTTCCCTTTCTACTTGATAAGCTGCATCCTGTTAACTAGCATCCTACTTCTTCCTACCCTACCCCTAGAATTGCCTTTGACTGTCGTGCATGTTGAATTCCACCACTGTTTTTGACTCATTTGACTTTCCTCCGGAAGGCCTGCTCCATGCATCCACAACCCTCTCTGTGAAAAAATACTTCCTTAAATTACCTCTGAGCTGCCCCTCTATCTTCAAATTGTGCCCCCTTTGTTCTTGCACACCCTTTTTTGAAAGATGCTACCGTCTTGGACTTTGTTGATTCCCTTGAGGTACTTGAAAGTTTCTATCATGTCCCTCCTCTCCTCCTTTCCTCAAGGCTATACATATTAAGCTCCTTAAGTCTCTCTTCATATGTCTTCCAGTGCAGACCCTGCACCATTTTAGTGCCCTCCTCTGGACAGCTTCCATCCTGTCTATGTCTTTGCGAAGACTGGGTCTCCAGAACTGCACACAGTACTCCAAATGGGGTCTGACCAGCTGTCTGTACAGAGGGATAATAACTTCCTGTTTTCTACTGGTGATGCCTCTCCTATGCATCCCAGTATCCCCAGCCCTCCTTGCTGCCCTCTCACATTGCTTGCCCACCTTTAGGTCATCTGATATGACTACCCCCAGGTCCCTTTCCATTTTGTTGTTGTTAGTATCTCACCCCCATTGTGAACTCTTCCCTGGGTTTTGTTTCCCAGGTGCATTACCTTGCACTTCTTAGCATTGAATCTAAGCTGCCATACATTTGACCATTCCTCTAACCTTGCTAAGTCCCTTTCATCCTTTCCACTCACCTTGTGCATCAACTCTGTTGCAGATCTTTGTGTCATCTGCAAAGAGATATACTTTCCTTCAGTCCCTCTGCAATGCTTAAAATAAAGACATTGAAGAGGACCGTCCTAATACTGAACCCTGCGGGACCCACTAGTAACCCCTTTTCTTCAGAGTGGACTCTATTTACTATTACCTCTGTGTCCTATTCTCCAGCCAATTTTTACCCAGGCTGTCATCTTGGGACCCACCCCAGGCTAGCTAACTTGTATATTAATCTTTGTGTGGGACTGTGTCAAATGCCATGCTAAAGTCTAAGTAGGCCATGTCCACAGCCCTCCCTGATCTACTACTTTGGTCACCCAGTCAAAGAAATCTATCAGATTTGTCTGGCATGACCTTCCTGCTAGAATCCATGCTGCCTAGGGTCCTGTGCCCTCTGGCCTCTAGATACTGGCAAATTCTTTCCTTCAGAAGTGATTCCACATTTTCCTACCACTGAGGTTAAACTAACAGGTCTGTAGTTTCCTGCTTCTGCCTTGCTCTCACTTTTGTGAAGGGAATCCATCTGCCCTCCTCCAGTCTCGGTACCACCCCATCCTCCCATGATTTGTTAAACAGGGTAGTCGGTGGTGTCACTAATTCTACCTTTAGTTCTTTTAGAATTCTGGGATGAATGCCATCAGGCCCCATTGCTTTGTCCACCTTCAGTTTTAAGAGTTCTTTCAGAACCCTTTCTTCTGTAAATGGGCTGGTATCAACTTCTGTATCCAGAGTGTTTCTATTGTTTGTTTTAGGTACCTCCCTCTTCCTTTGTAAATACTGAGCAAAAATATTTGTTTAGTATCTCTGCCTTTCTGATCACCCTCTGCCCACCGGCATGTGATCACCCTATAGCTCAGAGTTTGCCCAAGGTGGGGGTGGGTGTGGCGAGGAGCTGACGAAAGCATCAGCGGGGCTTACTTTGTTGAGAGAGCTATGCTGTGCCTTTACCTGCTTGCTGCGCGATTGCTTGGGGGCCTGCACCGTTCGGGGAGGCTACTTGGCTTCCTCACGACCTCCAAATGTGGACAACAGAGCTGAAGAGAACAGAATAAATAGGTAAGAGCGAAGGAGGGCTGGTTAACATTCAGCACAGTGTACAATTACAAGAATAGTTATCAGAGCTCTAGAAACATTAATTAGGATAGAGCATTACTGGATGAAAGCTCAAATGCAGCATAGTTTTAAACGAGTAGCAGAGCTGCAAGTATATGTAATTTGAATTGAGCATTACAGGGTTGTAGACTTTCAGTACAGCTTTCTTTACACACGGTTTAAAGGTAAGGCAACAGCAGAATTAAAGCTCCTTGCTGCAGGAGAGAAATACACAGTACTTCAGGCTAAGAGCGGTCAGTATAAAAACTATCTCCATTCGTCTGCCCGATGGAATTTGAAATTAAGCGCCCTTTTTCTTTGAGAGAGCTGTGCTGTGCCATATCTGCTAGCTGCGGCAATTGGTTGGGGGAGGTCCGTGACCGGTTCGGGGAGGGCTACTTGGCTGCCTCATGACCTCCAAAATAGACAACAGGAGCTGCTTGCTGCATGTGATTGCTTGGGGCTAATTGGCTGCCCTCACGACCTCCAAATGGATAACAGGAGCTGCTTGCTAGTGCGACTATTTGGCGGGGTCTAGCTCTAGATCATTTAGCTGTTGTAGCCCTGTTTATTGTGTGGGAGATGTAGTCTGATCATTGGGAACCTGAGTTCACCAGAAAATCTACTATGAGGAGGATGGGACCACACACCATTAGAGCTGGCTTCTTTGGGAGGGTGGTGGGTGCATAGGGTGCAGGCGGCCATGGTACTTGACTGGTCTTGGAAGTTTGGTGGTTGCCCAGTGTGCTACCAGCTGGCACAGCTCAGAGAAAAGGTTGAGGGGATTAGGAGGAAGCTAGGGATCTAGGGGAGGGCAAGGGCTCACCCACGGGGCTGCACTAAGTACCAAAGACAGGGCATAGGGAGAGGAGCGCAGGGAATACCTGGGGACACATGGGGACCCTGACAGAGGGGTCCAAAAGGATGACACTCCCAAAGAAGCAGGCAGACAGTTGGGGCTGGACAAAGGAACCAAGGTGGGGGTCGGGAGGAGTCTTGGGGTCGGACATTAGGCTCAGCAACGTTTCAACCCTCTTTGTCTACTAGTGGAGGAGGAGTGCTGCAGGGGTGATGCAGCTATGATGCCAGTTAGGGACGGGAAGGAGGGACGACAATAGGCGAGGTCTGGAAATCATGAAAAATAGGGGGAGCATGGAATGCGAGAAAACGGGGGCAGGGGGATCAGGGCAGGTTGAGGAAGCAGGGGTAGCGGGGAGAAAGGACAAGGAGAAGGACCAGGCATACAAGGGAGGATGAATAGAGCTGAGGGTTTGGGCAGGGGCAAGGACAGGCAAAGAGGTGTTGGAACTGAGATGGGACGGAAGGGAGGATGAGCCAGGCTAGGCTAACAGATGGGGTGGAAGGACCAGTCATGAGCAGGGACAGTGGGGTAGTGATGCAAGGGATACTCGGGAGGGGAGGCCAGGATCGAGAGGAGAGGGAGTGGCCACGGTCAGTAGGGGAGGGAAGCATATAACACCAGATAGTGGGAGGAGCGAGGAGTCGGATGGGGGATGGGCAGAAGAAAGAATGAGGAGGGACATGGAAGGAGGAAACCTGGGGTGAGAATGGAGGCAAGGGTGGTAAAGTGCTCTGTGGAGGATTCCATGATCAGGGGTATCAGATGGGATAGGGAGGTGAAGCCTGCCCAGTTAGAACCAGATGCTTCCCTAGCCTCATGGTGCACAAGGCCAAGCATGAGGTATACTCACTGGCAAGGGAATTGGGGTTCCTGGACATACTGGTGCACTTGGGTACAAATGGCATAAAGGGAAATAGCGAACCAGAGATACAGGCAAGGCTCGGGAGCTAGACAGGGTTGGCCTTCCATAGGATGCCTCGATTTCCTCTGAAAATCCTGCTGGTACTGAGGGCTAGTGGGAGAACAAGCAGAAAATTAGGTGGTTAATCAGTGGCTCAGGGAGTAGTGAGGCCAAGGGTATGGGTTGATGGGGGATTGGGGGCAACCTGGGAGGATAAGGGGCTGTATGCTAGGATAGGCTCCATCTCAATTTGGAAGGAGGGAAATCCTTAAGCTGGAAAATAGAGGGTTCATCAGTGAAAGGTGGGGTTTAAACTTGCGAAGGAGGGAGGAATGGGAGAAGGCTGTTACAGGGGTCCAGTAAAAGAGGGACTCGGTCTCCACCCCTAGGGAACTGAAGGAATATGGGAAAAGGCCAACTGGTAGGGTGCAGGAGGAGACTACGGACACACAGGAACATGAGGGGAATGGGAGGGTAGGAAAGGGGTTGAGGGTGGTCTGCTAAATGTCAGGAGCTTGGAAATAATATGCCTGAGCTCCAGGCAATGCTAGCTGAGGGGCAGTGGATGTGGCAGCTGTCATTGAGACTTGGGCCACCCAAGGGCACGACTGGGACCTGAACCTGGAGGTTACACTGTGTTCAAGAAGGACAGGAGGAGGAAGGGGATAGCACTCATAGTCAAAAAATGGCATTGATATAGGAGGGTGGAGGAGGCAGAGGGACCGTGGAGGCAATCTGGGTCACCCTGAAAATGAAGGGGAGCAAGAGAGTAAAATAGAAGTGGTGTACAGACCCTCTGTGCTGGCGGAGGAACTGGAAGAGTCTGGTGTCAAATGTTATGAGACACTGTAGATTGGGCAAGGAAAGGGTGGTGGTGTTGGGTGATCTAAACATGCCAGGGAGGAGTGGGGACTATAATGTCCTCGGTGGCCAGGAGCAGAGGTTGCTGGATGTCTTCCAGGATGCATTCCTAACCCAGCAGGTGGGTGAGCGACTAGGAGGCCCAACATTGACCTAGTCCTGTGGACAGTGACCAGATAAGGGCCTGGAGGTGAGGGACCCATTGGCAGGGAGTGCTTATGCCATGGTCTGGTTCTGCATGGACCTGGGGGGAGGAAGACTACAAAGATGGTGGTAACTGACTTCGGGGCGACTTCAAGGGGCGGGGAAAGAATCTCAAAGAACATTTGATGGGATAAGGCAGACATGGATGCGCAGAAGGTGGAAAATCATTCGAGGGGGGGCTGAGGTTACCAAGACCTGTGCAAGAGTGAGGTGCAAATGCGGTAGGCCTAGAAACCCTGTTGGTGGACCCAAGGAGGTTCAGGAGGTGGTGAGGGAGAGGAAGGCTGCCCCTATAGGTGCTCAATGCTCAAGGAGCCGAAAGGGATCAAGGGAGTATGAGCTGATGGCAAGAAGGGTCACTAGGGTGGTGAGGTCGGCAAGGGCAAGGAAGGAGCAAAACCTGGCCAGGGAATCAGGAGGGAACAAAGGGTTCTTTAGATACAATGGGGAAAAAGGAGGTGAAGGGGTGATTAGCAGGATTAGAATAGGGGAGGGATGGGCACAAGATCCGGGGAGCAGGCTGAAGGTACTAAATGAGTACTTGCTTCAGTTTTACCAGGGTGAATGGGGGCAGCATCATGCATGGGAGGAAATGGTGTAACTGAGGAGGGGAGGGACCAAGTATGATTGGGAGCCATGTGGGTCTGGGGAGGGGGGGACATCACTGGCAGGAGGGGAAAAGCAGAACAGGGGCCAAGGGGAGGAAGTGGAGGTGGAAATCGTGGCAGAAAGAGTAAGGGAAGCCCTCAGGTCCCTTAGGATGGAGAAAGCACCAGGGCAATGAATTACATCCCAGGAACTGAGGGAACTGGTGGATGTCCCATGAACCCCTGGTGGAGCTTTTCAACAACTCTGATGATCGGGTGGGTGCCTCAGGATTGAGGGTGGCACACATTGTGCCATTCACAAGGGAGGATCAAAAGAGGAGGTGAGAAACTACAGGCCCGCCAGCCATACATCAGTGGTGGGCAAGGTGATGAAGGGTATTACCAAGGAAATGGCTAGGGGTACTGGAAAAGTCAGAGTACCTAGGCGATAGACAGCATGGCTTCATCCCAGGGAAATTGTGTCAGACAAATCTTGTGGAGTTCTATAGATTGGGTGACGAGTGCCCTGGACCAGGGTAGGCCAGTGGATGTCCTCTGTTCTTGACTTCAGCAAGGCGTTTGACTAGGTTCCTCATGAGGACCTGTTGGATAAGCTGGGGAAATGCGGGTGGGGAAATGGATAATCAGATGGATAGGAAATTGGCTCTTGGAGCATACCCAGAGGTCGTGGTTGGGGGTTAGTCTCATCTCCAAGGAGGGTCATAATTGGGGTGCCTCAGGGATCAGTCCTAGGGCCCTCCTGTTCAAAGCCTATGTCTCTGACATAAGGAACGTGATAAGGAGGAAATGAGTCTCTTTGTGGATGACTCGAAGCTGGGAGTGGTGGTGATGGGGAGAAGGGGAGGGTGGCCCTGCAGGGGACCTAGATGCTCTGGAGAGGTGGTCAGGAGGTGGGGACTGAGGTTCAATGCAGAGAAATGCAGGGTTCTGCACCTGGGCATTAGAAACCCGGGCCAAGTGTATACCCGGTGGGGAGGAATGCTACAAGTCTCAATGGCTGAGAGGGACCTGGGGGTGGTGGTGGATGTCAAGATGAACAACTCTGAGACTTGAAGGAGGGCAGTGGCCAAAGCCAACAGGATGTTGGGATGCATCGCTAGGATTACCTCCAGAAGGAGGGAAGTGATACTCCTCTGTATAACTGCTTGGTTAGGCCACACCTGAGTACTGTGTGCAGTTTTGGAGCCCGCACTTAGAAAGAGACATTGCACCCCTGGAAAGGGTCCAGAGGAGGGCAACCAAATGATCTGGGGCTTGGGGAAAGGACCTATGGGGAGAGGCTTGTGGAACTTAATATGGATACGCTTGGAGGAGAGAAGGATGGGGACATGATAGAGGTCTTCAAAGTACATGAAGGGATAAATAGGGAGGCTCAGTTGGGGTGCTGCAAAGGAAGGAGGTGGGGCTACTAGAGGGCATGGGTGGAAGCTGGAGGGGGAGACCAGCGGGAATGGAGATGCTACTTTGCTAAGAGATTGGTGGAACCATGGAATGTGCTGCCCAGGGGACTAGTGGAGGCAGAGACTGTAGAGGGGTTCAAGAGGGTTGGGACAGGCATAGGGGAAGGGTTGTGCTGGCAAAGTCCAATACAAGGGGAATATCCTGGACTGGAAATGGTGAATCCCGGGGGAACAAGGTCAGCTCCCAAGTTGGGGCTGACCAAACAAGAACACAAATACCATTAGCGTACTTCTGCTGGCATTTTAGTATGTAGTAAAGAGTTAAAAAAAAAAGACTTGCACCAGACAAATCACTTTGCCTCCTGACACCGTGTCTCATCAGAAAATCAGGAATTCATGTGTTTTTTTTTTTTTCATCTAGTATTTGATACTGATGCACACCTTACAAAATATAAGCATCAGCTGTACCATAAATTTCATTAATGCAATTAAAATCAGCTGCTCAGTCTGCCCACTTTCTGGTAAAATTGTTCAGATGCTGGGGCTGGGAGTCTTACACACCTCTTCAAGCTTCACAGAAGATAAAGCATTCATTGTAAATTGCTTTTGAAATATAAAGATCATTGACAACTTAAAGCAGCGATGCCTGTCACAGAGGCAATTTTCTACTGCTGCCTTTGTATTACATTTTAGATTGCCTCTTTTTCCTCCTGTCCTGTGCTCTAGAACTATTTTCATTGATTTGAACGAATCAAAGGAGTAGCTGTCCCCAGGTTTTCTTCAGTATTCTCAGCTGTTTTTGAACATCCATTGTCCCATAATGTCACGTGTCAGTGTCCACTGCATGACAGTTTATCTGAGTCATAAGAAATGTGCTGTTAAAAGTGGGGATACTGTTGTACAACAAAAAACTGGCGATAGCTGTATTAAAAGAACTGCACCTTTAATTATTCAAATCTTAAAAAAAAATGCTAAGGCAGACTCAAAATGTGGTGGAGGCATCATACAAGACAGGAAAAGAAGTATAATTTAAATTAAATAAACGGGATAAGTATAACATTATTACCTTAATAAGCAGTCGCCTAAAGATCAAATGCAAATAGATTTTAAAACATAACCCTTTTTTCCTGATATATTGACAACCAGGACTCATATATTACAAATAAACTGCAGGAATTGCACTTTCCTATGTATAAATGCTGTTCTATTGCCTCTCTAACTTGTTGCCTTCACAGAAAGACCCTCCAACAGTTTCAGACCAGCTGGCGGAATCATGAGTGGGTGGTGATGTCATTTAAGCAGGAACATCCTCTTCCTCAAGGTACTGGCAGCCTAGCATACACACGGTACATCATAATATGAAATGGCAAAATCCGCTGTCACTTTAAACAGTAATAAATATAAATATAAATATACTGTAAGTTGTTAAATATCTAGTAATACTCACAGGCTAATCAGTAACACTTTGGAGACAACAGTAAACAAGAGAAGGAGTGCCCAAATACCATCAGGTCATGTCAATTTTCTCCGTCTCCCTGACTTAACTAACCTAGCTGCAGTTCTGTTTTGAGTCACCCCATTTGCTGAGGTTCTACCACACTTTATATTTATGTGTTTTCTCCATTATGGGTCTTCTTTTACTTGAATTTGTACTACTGCCCTCCTAAGCCTTCCAAAATATTTACTCATGTCCTGCACCTCTTCCTAATTTGTAACTATACCCTGTCCCCTGCTAATGTTAGACCGTTATTTATCTTTCCAAAATGTGCACCTCGTTTTACTGCACCCATACAATATTTTTATTTTCACCTCCTCTCTCACAATTTGCACTTTTACTCCTGCACTTTCAAATATGAAAATCATCTTCTGCACCCTCTCTCAAAATTAGTACTTTAGCCCCACCACCATATAATGGTGCATTTACAGCTGTACTCCTCCCAGATTAACACCACTTGCACCCGTGTCCAAATCTGTATTTAGCCCTCCCCAAATCTGCCTCTGCACCCCTGCAACTCACCTGAAATTTGAACTCTTGCACCCCAACATTTGCACTTGTACCCCTGCACCTATCCTGAAATTTGTACATTCACCGCTGCATCTGTTCCCAAAGTTGTATTTGCCCCAGCATCCTCCCAAAAGTTGTACTTGTACCCATATATCCCTCCCAAAATGTGTACTTACACCCATGCACACCTCTAAAATTTGTACTTGTGCCCTGAACCCTCCCAAAATAAGTACTTTCACCCCTACAACTTCCCCAAATGTGTATTTGTATCCTATATAGTCCACCAAATGTGTACTTGTACTGCTGACCCCTCCCAATAATTTATTCTTGCACCCTGACATCCCTCCCAAAATGTGTACTTACTATCCCTGCCCCTCAAAAATTTTTACAATTACCTGTGCATCCCTCCCAAAATGTTTACTTGTACCCCTACACACCTTCCAAATTTACACTTGTACCCCATGCCCTCCCAAAATTGGAACCTGTGCCCTACATGCCCTCCCAAAATTTACACATGTACCTCACACACCCTCCCAAAATTTGTACTTGTACCCCTACATACCCTTCCAAAATTATTTGCACTTGTACCCCTACACACCTCCAAATTTGCACATGTACTCACACGCCTCCCAAAATTTGTACTTGTACCCCTACATGCCCTCCCAGAATTGGCACCTGTACCCTTACACGCCTCCCAAAATTTACACATGTACCCCTCTACACCCTCCCAAAATTTGTACTTGCACCCCTACATACCCTTCCAAAATTTGCACTTGTACCTTACATGCTCTCCCACAATTTACACATACCCCTACATGCCTCCCAAAATTTGTACTTGTGCCCCTACACACCCTCTCAAATTTGCACTTGTACCCTACACACCTCCCATAATTTACACGTGTAACCTCCTCCTCCCAAAATTTGTACTTTAACCCCTACATGCCCTTCCAAAATTTGCACTTGTACCCCTACATGCCCTCCCAAATTTGCACTTGTACTCCCACACACCCTCCCAAAATGTATAGTGTACCCTACACGCCCCAAAATTTGCACTTGTACCCCTACATGCCATCCCAAAATTTGTACTTGTACCCTCACATGCCCTCCCAAATTGGCACCTGTACCCCTTACACACCTCCCAAAATTTGCACATGTACCCCTACATACCCTCCCAAAATTTGTACTTGTACTCCTATATACCCTTCAAAATTTTCAGTTGTACCCCTACATGCTGTCCCACAATTTACACATGTACCTTTCCTTGCCCTCCCAAAATTTGTACTTGTACCCTCACCCTCCCAAAATTGGCACTCGTACTCTCTACATAACCTCCCAAAATTTGTACATGTACCCTACGCCCTCCCAAAATTTGTACTTGTACCCCTACACACCTTCCCAAAATTTGTACTTGTAGCCCTACACCCCTCCCACAATTTGCACGTGTGCCCCTACACTCCCTCCATAATTTGTACTTGCTACCCCACACGCCTCCCAAAATTTGCACTTGTACCCCAATATGCCCTCCCAAAGTTAGCACTTGTACCCCTACACGACCTCCCAAAATTTGCACTTGTATCTCTACACGCCTTCCCAAATGTGTATGTACCCCTACACACCCTCCCAAAATTTTCACTTGTACCCTACAGGCCCTCCCAAAATTTGTACTTGTACCCCAGACACCTCCCAAACTTTCACTTGTACCCCTATCGCCTCCCAAAATTTGCATTTGTACACCCTCATACCTCCCAATATTTGTACTTTATATCTACACCCCTCCCAAAATGTGTACATGTACCTCTGAACACCTCCCAAAATGTACTTGTATGTCTACACCACTCCTAAAATGTGTACTAGTACCTCTGCTACCCTCCCAAATTTGTACTTGCACCCTTCACCCTTCCAAAATTTGTACTTGCACCTCTGTACCCTTCCAAAATGTATACTTGTAGCCATATACCCCTTCTAAAATTTGTGCTTGTACCCTTTACCCCTCCCAAAATGTGTGCTTGTACTCCTTCACCCTTCCAAAATCTGTACTTGCACCTCTGTACCTTCCAAAATGTATACTTGTACCGATACACCCTTTACATTTTTCTTGTATCCCTTCACCCTCCCAAAATTTATGTTTGTACCCCTACACCCCTCAAAATTTAAACTTGTACCTCTGCAATCCTTCCAAATTTGTACCTGCATCCCTCCCAGAATGTTTACTTGTACACCACATGCCTCCCCAAATTTGTACTTGTACTCTACACCCTTCCAAAATGTTTACTTATACCCCTACACCATTTCAAAATGTGTTCTTGTACCCTCCCAACATTTGACTTGAATCCTGCTGCACCTCTCCCAAAATTTGCTCTTTGCATGGCTGCACCAGTCCCAATGTTTGTACTTTACCACTGCACCCTCCTAACATTTTCACTTGTATCTTTCACCCTCAGAAGTTGTACTTGTATTCCTCCCCAAATTTGTAATTATACCCTACACCCTCACAAACTTTAAACTTGTACCCTGCATCTTCCTAATTCATATTTGCACCCCTCCCAAAATTTGTACTTGTTCCCCTGTAAACCTCCCAAATTGATACTTCCACCCTCCCATAATTTGTAGCACACCTTTCAAAATCTGGATTTGCATCTCTCATCCTTCAATGAACTCTGTACTTGTACCCCTGCACACCTCCCAAAATCTATACTTGTACCCCTGCAGACCTCCCAAAATCTGTACTTGCACCTCCCATAATTTGCAGCACACCTTTCAAAATCTGGATTTGTATCTCTGTATCCTTCAATGAAATCTGTATTTGCTCCACTACAACCCTCCCAAAATTTGTACTTCTACCTCTGTACATATCCTAGAATTTGTACTTGTACCACTACACCACTCCCCAAACTTGTATATGCACCCTGAATCCCTCCCAGATTTGTACTTGTACCCCACACAGCTCAGAAAATTGGTACATGTACCCTGTACACCTCCCAAAACTTGTGCTTGCACCCCATCTAAAAATTTTACTTCCACCTCTGCTGAAATTGGCATGCCCCAATCTCTCATCTGTTAAACTGTACAAAGGGCTGAAGTGCAGACTTGGGAGTAGTGTGTGAAAGGTGCAGTACATATTTTTGGAGAGTGTGGGACAAGGTACTAGTTTGTGGAGGGTGTAGTGGTACATAGAAACGTGAAACATAGAAGTTGATGGCAGATATGGACCGCAAGGCCCATCCAGTCTGCCCTTTCTTTTTCTACCCTATAAATGTGCCATTGGCCTTTTCTCTGTCAATAGCCTATCTAGTCATACTCATCTGTATTGCTCCCTTATGCCTATCCCATGCCTGTTTGAAGCCCTGCACTGTATTCATATCCACCACTTCCTGAGGTAGGCTGTTCCATGCATCTGCCACCCTTTCTGTGAAAAGAACTTCTCACATTACCCCTTAATCTGCCTCCTCTAATTTCATGCTGTGTCCTCTTGTCCTGCTATTTTTCTTATGTTGAAACATGTTAGACTCTTTTCACCTTGTTAATGCCCTTAAGGTGTTTGAATGTTTTGATCATATCACCTCTCTCCTCATTTGCTCTAGGGTATACATATTGAGCTCCGTTAATCTGTCCTCATATGTTTTCTGATGCAGTCCCTGCACCATTTTGGTTGCCCTTCTCTGACTGCCTCAATTTGGTTAATTTCCTTGTGAAGGTGTGGCCTCCAGTACTGCACGGTACTCCAGATGGGGCCTAACTCAGTGTGTCTTGTAAAGAGGATTATTACCTTCCTCTTCACGACTTATGATACCCCTACTAATACACCTCAACATACCCCAAGCCTTACCTACTGCTTTAGTGGTCTGCTTGGATGATTTCAGGTTATTGGGTGATAATGACGCCCAAGTTTCTTTCTTCCCTTGTGCCAGCCAGCAACTCCTCCCAGCCTATAGGTGGCTTCAGGGTTCTCTTCCCTATGTGCATGATTTTGCACTTCTTGCATTAAACCCCAGTTGCCACTCTTCCAACCATTTTACTAGTCTATCCAGATCTCTTCTCATTCTGCCCACCCCATCTGGATCATCTACTCTGTTGTAGATCTTGGTGTCATCTGCAAACAGACAAACCTTACCCTCCAGTCCATCTGCAATGTCACTGTTGAAGATATTGAAGAGGACTGGCCCAGGACTGATCCCTGAGGTACCTCACTTGTGACTTGCATCTCTTCTGACTATATACCATTTACCACCACTCTCTGTTTTCTGCCCGACAACCAGTTTGCCACCCGGTTGACCAACTTTTAACCACCCCAAGCCTACTCAGCTTATTAATCAATCTTCTATGTGGAACAGTATCAAAAGCTTTGCTGAAGTCAAGGTAGGCGACATCAGCTGCTCCCCCTGGTCCACCACTCTGGTTACCCAGTCAAAGAAATCTAGAGATTATTAGTTTGACAGGACCTTCCTTTGTAAACTCATGCTGTCTTGGATCCTGTGCTCCTATGGATTCCAGGTGTAGCACTATCCTTTCCTAAGGAATGCCTCCATAATCTTGCCCACTACTGAGGGTAAGACTGACTGGTCTGTAGTTCCTGCCTCCTCCCTGCTACCACTCTTGTGGAGCAGGATCTGATCCTTCTCCAGTCTTCTGGGACCTCTCCTGTGCTCAGAGACTCACTGAACAGTTCTGATAATGGCTCTGCTAGTTCCACCCTTTAGCTTCTTTAGTACCCTGGGATGTATGCAATCAGGTCCCATTGCCTTGTCCACCCTGAGCTTATTGAGCTCTTGTAGGACCCTTTCTTTTGTGAAGGGACTAGTGCCTACCTCCCTCCCTCCCTCCCCTGACCGTACATGTGTAAATTGTCCGAGGGTTACAAGAGAAATGATAGACTTTTGGCAATGTTGCACATTTGCTATGTGTGCAGGGAATTAGGTAAAATGTTTGGGAAAGTGTTTGGATTGTGAAATGAATTTTGGGAGGGGAAGTGGTAGAAATCTAACACAGAAAGGCAACACTCTCAGGACTGCTGGTGCTAGGTAAATGGTCACTCGAGCAACATGATGAAAAAGCAGCACTCCAGATATCAGTGTCACAAACCTTTACTGACATAAAGGTGTATTCACACAAATTACAAATGAGAGTGAAATAAGCACCCTAATCAGGCAGATGAGCCCCAGTGCTTTGAGGTGCAATACTTCCTTGTCAGGGGCAAAGTGGTAGAGATCATGGGGGAGTGGAAGTAGAGGTAACTAGTTTTCAGAGTGTGGCATTGAGGTAAAACTTTAGGAGGTTTCAAGGCAGGAGTGCACATTTTGGGAAGGGAATGGGTAGAAGGTTCAGATTTTGTGTTGGGTGAGGGGAGACACACTTAGAAACATAGAATTTGACGGCAGATAAGGACCGCTTGGCCCACCCAGTCTGCCCATTTCCCTGCCTACTGGATAAGCTGCAGATCCTAGTTAACCAGCAGCCTACTTCTTCTACCCCCACCCCTAGAATTGCCTTATGACTGTCCCATGCATGCTTGAATTCCACTACTGTTTTGACTCCACGACCTCCTCCGAAGGCCGCTCCATGCATCCACAACCTCTCTGTGAAAAATACTTCCTTAAATTACCTCTGAGCCGCCCCCTCTATCTTCAAATTGTGCCCCTTGTTCTTGCACACCTCTTTTTGAAAGATGCTACCCTCTTGGACTTTGTTGATTCCTTGAGGTACTTGAAAGTTTCTATCATGTCCCCTCTCCTCCTTTCCTCGAGGCTATACATATTAAGCTCCTTAAGTCTCTCTTCATATGTCTTCCGTGCAGACCCTGCACCATTTTAGTCCTCCTCTGGACAGCTTCCATCCTGTCTATGTCTTTCGAAGACTGGGTCTCCAGAACTGCACACAGTACTCCAGATGGGGTCTGACCAGCTGTCTGTACAGAGGATAATAACTTCCTGTTTTCTACTGGTGATGCCTCTCCTATGCATCCCAGTATCCCCAGCCCTCCTTGCTGCCCTCTCACATTGCTTGCCCACCTTAGGTCATCTGAGACTACCCCCAGGTCCCTTTCCATTTTTGTTGTTGTTAGTATCTCACCCCCATTGTATACTCTTCCCTGGGTTTTTGTTTCCCAGGTGCATTACCTTGCACTTAGCATTGAATCTAAGCTGCCATACATTTGACCATTCCTCTAACCTTGCCAAGTCCCTTTTCATCCTTTCCACCCACCTTGTGCATCAACTCTGTTGCAGATCTTTGTGTCATCTGCAGAGACATACTTTTCCTTCCAGTCCCTCTGCAATGTCGCTTATAAAGACATTGAAGAGGACCGGTCCTAATACTGAACCCTGTGGTACCCACTAGTAACCCCTTTTTTCAGAGTGGACTCCATTTACTATTACTCTCTGTGTCCTATTCTCCAGCCAATTTTTACCCAGGCTGTCATCTTGGGACCCACTCCAGGCTAGCTAACTTGTATATTAATCTTTGTGTGTGGACTGTGTCAAATGCCTTGCTAAAGTCTAGGTAGGCCATGTCCACGCCCTCCTGATCTACTACTTTGGTCACCCAGTCAAAGAAATCTATCAGATTTGTCTGGCATGACCTTCCCGCTGTGAATCCATGCTGCCTTGGGTCCTGTGCCCCTCTGGCCTCTAGATACCGACAATTCTTTCCTTCAGAAGTGATTCCATCATTTTCCTACCACTGAGGTTAAACTAACAGGTCTGTACTTTCCTGCTTCTGCCTTGCTCCACTTTTGTGAAGGGGAATCACATCTGCCCTCCTCCAATCTTGGTACCACCCCATCCTCCCATGATTTGTTAAACAGGGTAGTCAATGGTGTCACTAATTCCACCCTTAGTTCTTTTAGAATTCTGGGATGAATGCCATCAGGCCCCATTGCTTTGTCCACTCTTCAGTTTTAAGAGTTCTTTCAGAACCCTTTCTTCTGTAAATGGGCTGGTATCAACTTCTGTATCCAGAGTGTTTCTACTGTTTGTTTTAGGTACCTCCTCTTCCTTTGTAAATACAGAGCAAAAATATTGGTTTAGTATCTCTGCCTTTTCACAGTCACCCTCTGCCCACCCTCCTCTCCTTTATTAAGCCTCACTATCCCTCCTTTGTCTTCCTTCGCCCTGATGTAACTATAAAGGTTTTATCCCCTTCTTAACTGAGTTGGCTATCTTTCCTCAGTTTGGGCCTTTGCTGTTCTGACTGCCTTCCAGCTTCCTTTTGTTTTAACTGATACAGTTCTCTGTCCTGCTCCTTCTGTGATTCCTTGTACTTCCTGAAAGCTTTCTTTTCTCTTGAACCTTCCTGCCACTTCCTTTGAGAACCATAGTGGTTTCTACATCGTTTAGTTTTGTTTATTTGCTTCACACAAAGGCTAGTTACCTCTGTGATGGCAGTTTTATTATTCCCATTGTTCTTCCACCCTCCTTCCTGCCCATTTGCTAGTGCATTCCTTAGGCACTCACCCATTTGGCAAAGTCAGCCCTCCTAAAGTCCAGTACCTTTGCCTTTGTATGGCTTGACTCTATTGCTGTGTTTATTGTGAACCATACTGTTCGATGGTCGCTAGTTCCCAGATGGCTACCCACTTCTACATCTGTGATCCTCTCTTCATCTCCATTTGAGAGAACCAGGTCTAAGATTGCTCCCTCTTGAGTGGGCTCAATACTAGTTGTCTAAGGCATGCCCCTGTGGGGCATCTAAATATTACTCTTGAAGTGGCTGCTGCAACTGCACTCAGTTAACATCTGGCATATTCAGATCGCCCATCAGCAATATCTCCCTTTTTCTGCCTTACTAAGTATACTTTCTATCATTTTCTTGTCCATTTCCTCCCCTGAGAAGAGGTCTTTATCTAACCCTATGCGGATTGTGAGTGCCATTACGGTCTCCAAATTTACCATAGTGCTTCTTCTCCTCCCTGTTTTCCTTTTGTTCTGCTGCTTTGATTCCTTCCCTTATGTAAAGAGCTACTCCTTCTCCTCTATTACCCTCTCTGTCCCTCCTGTAGATAGTTTATCCTGGTATGTTTACATTCCAGTCATGGTTTTGTGTGAACCATGTTTCTGTGACTGCCATGATATCCAGATGTTCCTCCTCCATCAAGGCCACTAATTCAGGAAGCTTGTTACTCAGACTACGGGCATTGGTACTCATTGCTTTCCATTTTTGATGGCTTTACCTTTAGTTGCAGCACCCCACTGACCTTTCTACCTTGGTCTTTTTCTCATTTAGTACCCTGTTTTGTAGGAGAGGCTGGGATTTTCCTGCTGCTTATCAGTGCCTCCCCTTGACTAGTTTAAAAGCTTGCCAATGAAGCATTTAAACCGATTGCTCAAAAGACTTGTTCCCTTCCTGGACAGATGCAGACCATCCTGCCAGTATAGGCTGGTGTCCCTCCGGTGGAACCCCAGTCGCCAATGAAGCCAAATTCCTGTGTTTCCACCATTTTTTCAACCATTCATTAAACTGCATGGTGCAGCGAAATCTCGCCTCACTCATGCCATTGACAGGCAGCACCTCTGAGAAGGATACTGTGTGTGCTACTTGTCTTAGGCCCCTCCCCAGTTCTACAAAGTCCTTCTGCACTGCTCTAATCTCATGTTGAGCCAAGTCATTTATCCCTAGGTGGACAATGACGTCCAGCTCAGACTCCCATGCAGCTGTTCTCGTGATCCTGAGGATGTGCTTCCTGTCCCTCCAAGCCATGGCACCAGGCAGGCACCTTACTTCAGTTTTCCTGCTCCCCAGTTCTATCCCCTAATAATTGAGTCCCCCACCAGGAGCTGCTTCCTTTCCTTGTGGTGTCCTCTGTCTCCTTCCTGTGGGCCTCCCTTGTGACAGGTGTCCTCAGCCTCCTTAATCTCCTCTGTGGGTGCATCCATAGGGGAGCTGTGCTCCCCAGAATGGTGTGGTATGGATTGTGAGTGAACAACTGACTGGGTGTGCCTCTGTTCCACCATCCTCAACCTTCCTGAGCCCACTGTGGTCCACCTGATGTGCTTTTTTGCAACCTCTGAGGCAGTGGTGGTGGCTCTGGTGCTCCCTGGATGGGGAGGTTCCTTACTGCTGTCCAGTGTGGCCTGAAGACGGGCAAATTCCTCCCTCAGGGCAGAGAGTTGTCTGCAAATAGGCAGCATCTCAGCCTCCAGAAAGTCTCCCGGAAGACTGCTGCCCACAGCCATTACATTGCACTACTCTCCCACATGATTATGTAATTTTTTTTTTTGTGTGTGTGTGATTGGTTTGTTATATAGCAATATATATATTATTATTTTTATTTTTATTTTTACTTAGTTGTTTAACCAGGTATAGCACACTAAGCTGAAAGCTTTTACAGGAGCGACCTGGGAGCACAAGGAGGTTAAGTGACTTGCTCAAGGTCACACAGTATGCAAGTGGAAGCTGTGGGATTCAAACCCAGGTCTGGTCTGCTGGATGTCACCAAATTTGCAGCTCAGAGCCTTAGACCACTGCGCTATACTGCCTCCACTGCCTCCATTATACAATGTGTATGCTTATATTTTCAGTGCTGTGTAGCTAGAGAGGATATGACATTGATATGCACCTTGCACTCTTGAGGAAATGATGTCAGAACCCCAGGTATAAAAGAACTATTTCAGGGTGGGTGGGGTGAGGGGTGGAAGGGGTTGGGCCTAAACTGTGCCCTCACAAAACAATCAGCTAAGGCTCTGACCCACCACTGCGATGAGTGCCTTCCTGTCAGCAAGATACCATACACAACAATTTGACAGAGCAAATCCCCTGCTAATCAAACAGAGAAAAATCCAGACATCCAAGTCAGACACAGGTAAACCTTCTGAAGCAGTCAGCCCCAAATAAGTCAGTTGTACTTTAAACTCTTTCCTGCACTTGTGGAAGGTTGCAAATTTGGGGAGCTGTGCAGGGCAGGTACTTGTCTCAGGAGTCATGTCATAGGGGGTACAGATTTTGGCAAAAATGGTGCAAAACTAGCTAAAATATGAAGCTACAGGGGAGGCCATGATAGGGATGAGGATGTTCCTTGGGGCTTTGCGACTTCTGATATGGGGCCCGAGCAAGGAGGTTCACACAGGGACCCAGAATAGGAAGGCCAGCGCTGACCATGGGTGAGTTATGAAACCCACCACTTCACAAGTGATGATAAACTGATTATTTTGAGTTAGGCCACTACCTGTCCAATTTATACAGCACCAGTTTCCTAAATAAATTTTTCATCTGCTGTTTGTTTAAAGATTGAACTATTTCTCTTTCATTTCAACTGCTGCTTCACTGCTGATCAGTGCTATTGTGATAGCATCAGCATTGTAAAGCTGCTCTCTTATTGGTTCAGTATTCCATCATGATGTACCTAACCTTCAAAATATTGATGGTGATCTACCCAACAACAGTATATATATCATGGCATTTTGAGGTTAGCTGTGTCATCAACAAAGATATCACATGTTATCTTGTCATTTTATCCTGCTGGTGCTAAGTTCAAATCACATCTCCATGCAGTTTTCCTTCAACTAAAAATAAAATTGAACTCTTCAGTGTTAGTTTTTTCTCCATAAGTGTATATCTTAAATAAGTTGTCATTAAAAGCACACGTTCTTCTATATTTATCTCTGTATTTTGTATAAATACCTGTATTTTAGGTTTGTACTTTCTCTGGTTCACCTTTTTTATTTTATTTTTTTATTTCCATCTCAAGCCACGGCACCCTGAGCTGCCCTAACTCCCATCTCCTAACCTGACTATCAGCCCCACTGGATTGCTTCCCTGCAGTGGGGACATCCCAAGGGACGGTTCCTACGCTTATGATATACTCCACGGCAGTCGCCCAGGAGTCAGGTGGACCAACAGCCCAGATGCCCTAATGTACAGGGGTCTCTTGCAGTTAACCCATGAGGACATCGGCAGGCATGGGAGCCCAAGGAGACCGCACCCGTGGAGGCGCGCTGCCGCTATGGACTCCAGTCACATCCTCCCTCCCTTCCAAGGCACCTCTAACTGTACTGCCATCTGTCGTCACGGGTGGCAGTAGTACAGTGGTGTGGCAACCCTCCCTCCTCCCCATAGGAGAAGAGCAGCCCTTAGGGTGCTCATCCTCTCCCGGCTAGCCCTCCAGCAACCAAGTCCTGTTCCCGACCTCTGATCACCAGCATTGTAAGCAGTAGCTCTCCTGTTGCACTGGTGAGCTGGGTCTCTGTTTCACATTTAATCTGATTGGTTATTGGAAAGAGATATATTTTCAATTACTGTTCATCATATAGCATGTCCTTCTTTAATGTAGTCCCTATAACGTAATGGTATATCATTCAAAGTTTCTTCCTCATTACTTTTTATATAATATGTGGCATCAACAGAAGAACTTCTAAGACTAAGTTTTCTATCTCTTCCTACTTGAATAATAAGTCCATATTCTAAAGTAAGCACTTCTACTGTTTCAGAAACGTCAGTAGTTTTAAAACTTTCAAAATACATTCTTTTTTTTATATACTTCCTTTATTTCATCACAACTTTTGTCCATCTGTTTTACTTTCACATTTCAATATAAGAACTTTTCTTTGTGTTCATCACTTTAAGGTACTTGACATAACATTTAACCATAACTTAGTTCTGGCAATCATTAACAACTATGTGCAGGGTCATCTCTTGTAGGCTGCTAATTTGTTCTTTTTCATTATAAGTTTCAAGATATCAGGGGTACATTGTTTTCCATTTCATTTTCAGAATACAGCTCAGAAATACTTATTACTACTCACTATCCCTTTACTTACAATTACCCTCGAGTTTTCCCTTCCTTGATAGGTGCTAAGACACTTTTTCTTGGTATAGCTCCCACTCGCCCACCTTGTTATATAGACTTCTGTTCGATCCTGTAGGCCTATAATTTTGCTGGATATGAAGGATTGTTGTTTTCCATTCTTTAATTGAGGGAGCGGTTGCCTGGAGCCATTTTCTAGTTATTGATTTGTAGGCTGATCCCAATAGTATTGCCCATAGATATCTTTGAGCTTTGTCTCTTATCCCTAACGGGGGACTCCCAGGATCAAGTTAGGGGTTCAATCTTATCTTGTATGCTTAAAATCCCTTTATATGTTCTGTGACCTGGCGCCAAAAGCCCCTATCACAGGACATTCCAGAAATATGTGTTTGTGTGATTCACATTTCTCTCCACACTCTCTCCAGCACTGGGAGGGACCTCCCGGACCACCAACTCATAGCCGAGGAACTAAGACAAATTCCCCCACGCTGGGGAGGAAGTGGTCGCCCAGGTGCCCTTCCAGATCTTGTCCCATTCTCTAACCATTATTGGGTGTTAGCTCCTGTTCCCATTTTGTTTGTACTGGAGACATAACATACATGACCTGATGTATGAGAGACTTATACAAGGCTGTTATTGCTCTCTCACCAATACTGCGAGGTCCATATTTGCACAAATGGGAGTCTTCCTCAAGTACCTTGATACTCTTTTCTTGCTGCCGTTTCTGCTTTACTATATAATCTCTTATTTAATAATAAAAAACTATCCTTTTCTGCCACCCAAATTTTATCTGAGCCTCTTCAAAACTCAGGATACTCATAGCCCTCTGAAGTTGCCATGGGGCTTCTAAACCTTTTAGTTTTTTTTATACCATTGATTGTTAAATGCCTGATTTACTATAAACCATTTATATCTCCAGCAATGTTGCTGAAATGTTTTATGTTTTGTACCCATTTGCCATCCTTTGAGGATGGCCACTGTCGCAGGAGGGACTACCAGTAACATCTCTAAGATGCGGGGGGAGAATAGGCATGCCGGAGAGGAATCAACATTTCTCTTTCCAAGTCTATCTGCCTCCACCTTGCCTGATAGGTTTTATTGCCCCATAATAGTGCTAACCGCATTTGTGAGGCCAACCAGTATTTCTCAAGCGAGAGGAGAGCTAGCCCTCCCAGTCCTTGGGAAGAGTTAGCTTCAAGAAGCCCACTCTAGGTCTCTTATAGTTCCATAAATAGCTGTTTAATAATTTTTGCCAGGATAAAAGTTCCTTGGAAGTAAGGGTACAGGGCGCATTGAAATAAGTACAGGAATCTTGGGAGTATATTAATTTTTAGGGTTAAGTTCCTAACATAGAGTGTTGTGGGGAGCATGGACCACCTCCTCAAGTCCTGTCTTATATTTTGGACCAGTGGATCATAGTTTTGAACCGACAGTTCCCCAAGTTCCTAGATATTTGGATCCCCAGGTATCTTATGCTTTCTTTATCCCACCTAATTGGGAATTGCTTTTACATGAAGGAGTCGGTGTAGTTTAGAGCCAGAGCTTCCGATTTACTTACATTGAGAGTAAGTCCCGACAGACTAGTGATCGCCTGATTATTTTAAAGAGTGCCTCAGCGATGTTTCTGGGTTGGTAATGTACACTAAGATGTCATCCACGAATAGGGCCAATTTCTGTTCCGATCCCCCACGGGACACCCTGTAAATCTGATGCTTGCCTCAAGCTCTGGGCCAAGGCTGTATATAATAAGCGAACAAGAGTGGGAGAGGGCACCCGTCTAGTCCCTCTTTGCAAACTGAATCTTTCCGAGATGTGGCCATTTGCCCGTATATAGCCAGTGGGGCTTCTATAAAATTTGAAGATAGTATCTACTAATGGGGTGGGGAAATTAAATTCGAGCAGAACCTCTTTTAAGGCTCTGAGCTGCAAATCTGGTGACATCCAGCAGACCAGACCTGGGTTTGAATCCCACAGCTTCCACTTGCATACTGAGGTGACCCTGAGGCAAGTCACTTAACCTCCTTGTGCTCCCAGGTCGCTCCTTTAAAAAGCTTTCAGCAGTGGTGCTATACCTGGTTAAACAACTAAATAAAAAAAATATATAAAAATAAGTATTTCCATGTCACCTTATCAAAGGCTTCTCTGCGTCGAGTCCAGCAAAATTGCTGGAATTTGTTGCTCAAGTAATCTGCTCCATAATGTAAACTGTGCACCTCACATTATCCTGAGCTTAGGCCCCGGATGAAACCACATTGATCCATGCTTATTAAAGTTGGGTGTATTTAATTAGGCGCTTGGACGGTATCATGGCCAGTATCTTGTAATCTGTATTTAAAATAGATATGGGGCAGTATGAGGAACAGTACGTTGGATCTTTGCCTCCTTGGTTTAACCCAAATTATCACCTCATTCCAGGAAGGGGATCTCTCTGTTCTGGGAAGTCACAGAGTGAACACCCTTGTGAGTAGAGGAGTTGATGTTTTAGTGAAGGTCTTATAAAACTCCAGGGAGCCATCGGTTCCTGGACACTTGCCTGTTTTAGTTCTCTACCGTTGTTGCAGTTTCACTGGGTAAGATTGGGGCTATCAAATTTCCCCTTGTTCTTGCAATAGGGCCAGAAGCTTGAAGGTTGACAGGAAGTCCTAATTTCCCCACGGAAGGGTCTGGTTTCTCTGAATACAATGCAGAGTAATATTCCGGAAGGCTCTTGAAATGGCCTGAGTCGTAGTTTTGAGGTCATTTGAGACCGGTGTTTAATTTTTACAATAGTGGATTTTGCTTGCGGGCTCTTAACTGAGCTGGCACCATCCTCGTGAACCTAGGGCCCCGTCGTAATATCTATGCTGAAGATACATCAATTTCTGCTCCACTGCATAATCTAAGATATTGTTGAGCTGTTTTTAAGAGCACTAAGTTCACAGGTTCGGATTTTGCAATGCTTAATCTTTTGTTCCTCCTCCAGTATTCCTATTTTGTTTTCTAATGTAATCCTCCTTTCCTCTCTCTGTTTTTTCTTGTGTGAGGAAATTGAGATAATTTTCCCCTCACTATTGCCTTGATCGTATCCCATAATATTGATACTGATGTTCCATAATTATCATTATCCTGAACTGCCTGAGTTATTGTGTTATTTATTACTTCCTCGCGCCTCTATCCCTAAGTAGTGATAGGTTAAGCCTCCAAACGTTCTTTTTTGGTGTTAGGGACTGTATCTTACAAAATGGGCATGTGGTCTGAGAGAACAAAGTCTCCTGCCAGATTTGCTGGATGGAACTAGTTGCTCCTTCTGTGTTATCAGGTAGTCTCAGGCAGGAGTATGAATCATGCGCCTCAAGTGGAGCGATGTCTCGTCCTTGTCCCGTATGTGCCTCCAGGAATCTTCAAAACTCAACTCCTGCATCAACTTCTGAACCTTTCTACACAGCTTACCTGTTTCACCTTGGGTGGAACTACCATTTCCTGTTATATCAAGGTTGAAGTCACCCCCACAGATTAGTCTACCCTCCACCCAACCTGCTAGTTTTGTAAAAGGTTTCAGTAAGTTATGAATTCCGATGCCGGGCTTTGTTTATTAGAAGCAAGTGTTAGCTGCTGACCTTCCAGTAAGCCCTTTACTAATACATATCTACCCTCCTTGTCCAACCACTTTATCTGTGATTTCGGAAGGTGGTACCCTTTCTTATCAACACAGCTGTTTCACCTACCCCTTATCGATGAGGCCACCACCTGGAAGAAACCCAGCTTCTCAAATTTCTTGTGCTCGGCGTGCGAGAGATGGGTCTCTTGTAACAGTAGGATACTAACCCTTGATGCTTCATTGACTGAAGTATCTTTGCCCTTTAATAGGGTTTGTAATACCATGCACATTATAACTGCATACAGCCCAATTTTCAGTCATATCACCCATTTAGTAGCATATCTCTGGTTTGTTCTACCTCCTTTTGCAGGTTCCCCATGTGGCTACCCGTTTTCCTCTGTTCTGTTGCTTTCTTATCTACATCTCTATTGCCTACTATTTTCGATTACCCTGCATTGCCAAACTCAAACAAGTATTTACATCTAATACAGAACTTCTGTAACATTTCAACAGTAACTTGCAACAAATGTACTTCCAGGTTGGGGGCTATTAGGTTTACTAGCCCTTTGTACTCCTTCTAATAGGAGAATCGGGAGTTATTTACCCTACTGTTTCGGAGGACCCCCAGAGCCACGCTGTCATTGGGCTCCTGTAAGTGCCTTAATCTGGAACCATCGCTTGCTCCCCTCAGGCCGGCCCGTAAAGGCCTTTTAAGGACCATATTATTTCATCGAGGAGCTCCGGCCTCAGGTACCTAGTCGTGGCCTCTCACCTTCGCCCCTCTCATCTGAGAGGTCTGTTTTCCCCTTGGGCGGTCTCTTCCTACACCCTTATCATACAGCTTGGTTGTACATTTTTAACAAGTTTCTCAGGTGCTTTGCTTGAATTCCTTCTAGTTTCAATGGGGGAGGGGAAAAGAAGGGGGGGAGGGAGGGAAGAAACCCCTTGACATTAATTATTACAATGCTCACAACTTAATGGACCTGCCCCGTAGGTCAATTCGTTAAAACTTAATAGCACTACTTCAGGTGCCCGTAACCTCTCCTTGCCCATATCCTTCCAAGCTATTTAATTTCGTTATTTACAGCGTTGGAGGAGGAAGGAACATAAACATAAACGAAAACCATCTCTCCTTACTAAAGACTCCCTTTTGATGTTCGATGTAGTTCATTATGGACAAGAGAGTCTGGCAGACCGGTTACCATATTTTAAACTACGTTTTCAAACCATGTTAAGATTAACTCTTGTACTCATCCTGCGGGTTGCATGCCAAAAGGAACAGCCAACTCTACATTCAAGATCAGGAAAAGTCCTCTCGGTGCCAAGTTAGAACCTCCTATGATAGTGTTCATTTCAGGGAGGAGATTCTTGGTGAGTTGGCTTCTTCTCAAGGAGTTCTGGATACTGCCATCATCTCTGTGTGTGTCTCTTTCTGGCTCCCCTGTCTTCCTGTTAGCTGCTCGCTGGTTACTGAGTTCCCTGGTTTCTGATTCTTGGTTCCTCCTCTCCTTAACTGCGATGTTGAGTTTCTCCAAGGCTTCAAGCACTTCTTCTGCCGTGGCATAGATCTTACGTCCTGTCTTCCCAGAAAACCCTCAGTCACGCAGAGGTAAGGGGTGTGAAGCGTATGATTTTTCTCTAAGCGCTCTCAGAATGGGCATGTACTTGACTCTCTCAGTTTGTATTTCAGTTGGATAGTTGTGATCAAGATATAGCCTGTGAGTTAAATATCTTATGTCCTTTTTGCCCATGCCGTCGTAATATTTCTTCTTTAACAGAATACGAATTCAGTTTGAATACAATGGATCTCGGGCGTGCTGCAGGGTCAGTTGGTTTTGCTAGGAGCGCCTGATGTGCTCTCTCTATGTGAAATGCCATGGTGGGGGAGATCGAGTACATCCTTCAGCAGGTTTTCTAGGAACGCAGACATGGGGGCTACTTCCGAAGTTCTCTGGGAGGCCGTAGAGCCTTAAATTGTCTCTTCGGAGCGGCCTTTCTAAATCTAAGCATTTAGCTTTTAAACTTTCAGATTGTTGTATTAAGGTTTGAATGATCCCAGTCATTTGTGTGGTTGTATCCTCTGCATCAGAGAGTCTCTCCTCTATTTGGCTTATACGAGTCTCAAAAGTTGATAATTGCAGCTGTACCGCATGGAACTCTTGCTTGTTGTCTTTCCTGGATTCAGTTATTTCATGCAGCAATCTCTCAAATCTAGAGCATGATAACTGTTCACTCTTCCGCTCTGCCGACTTGAGTCCGCTGGGCCCTTCGGTGAAGACGATCTGCTGGGAGGGCCCAACTTCAATCTAGCTGCATCTTTACTATTCATCTTGGGTTCTTGCCAGGTTCTACCTCTATTTAAGGTTTGTAGTTGATCCCTGAGTTTTATACATTTTTGTTTTGTTTTTCTCAGGTTTTGGGGTTTTTAGGCTTGCCTGGTTGAGACTTCATGGATTAGGCTTGCATCGGGTCCGTGATGTCACCGAAGTCCAAAATACATTCTGATAAACATTTCTGTCTTCACTTTTCATCTTGCTAGACAGTATTCTGTTAAAACATCACTTGTTCTCCCTACATATTCCAAAGGTATGCCCTCATCTTTGTGCCTGGCCATGGATGACATCATGAGTGATGTCACCATGCCTGAGCATCGCCCTGATGGTGGGTCTATATAAACAAGACAGGCAGCCTGGATGGTTGCTCTGCTCAAGATTAAATGAAAGGGACAAGAAACACATAAGAAACAAATAAAGTAGAACATACTGAAAGTTACAGAAATAAAGAAAACTACTACATTGCCTAGTGAAAGTTCAGCATGAGTAAGTACCTACTAGGGAAGTAAACCCAGGTGATATATTTTTTTGCATCATATATTTATTGAAGTTTTCCTTATTAAGTTGAACAGACAGACAAACACACAAAACTGTTACACAACAAGCAATACAAAACATACAGAAACAGTTCATAACTTATTTACAAAAAATCCAGTTTCTTAACTATCATAAATTATGTGACACATCAAAAGAAAAGGATAATGACATAAAACCATTCAGCATAACCTATAATAAATTACTTACAAGGACACAAGAGAGGAGAAGGAGTTGATCTGAGTCTATATCATTTAGCATCATCAGTAAACATTTTTACCCCTTCATGTCCAACCTTCCCCAATGTCATATTCTCTGCAGGAGAGAGAGTATTAAGATAGGTTGTTGCCATATGTTGTAAAATTGCTCCCTCTATCCTGCATAACACGGGTGAGTCTTTCAAGAGTGAGAGCCTGCAACATCAATGCTTTCCACTGCTGTATAGTGGGCTTAACTGCAGATACCCATGTATTTCAGGATACAGTGTCTGGCCATCACAAGCATAACCCTGAGCCATCTAGGCAGCGGAGCCCAATCCACCTCCCCACTGCTCCTCCAAATAATATTACTATAGGCGTTCATGAGAAGCCCTCTGCCCACAAAATTCTGAGCCTCCCCCACCTCCGTCCAGAACTCCTGGAGGACAGGGCAAGTCCAGAAGTAGTGAAAGTAAGAGGCCAGGCCACTGCCACAGCGAGAACATTCTGGGAAACCATGGATTAAATTTATGTACAATCGAGAGTGGGCAATATAACCTATGGCAGAACTTATAAAAAGATTCTTTATACTTATTACAGATCAGGATTCCATGATGCAGTTGAATCATCGTCTTCCAAACATCCTCAGTAATGTGAATCCCATAGCTCTCTCCCACAATTTTCTAGTTTTCTGGGTCATTCCAAACCACTGTCTACTTGCCTTGGCCACTCTCCTTATTGTACCTTTGGGGTTACTTCGACCATTTTGTATTAATTGTTCCACTGCCCCAATGAAGAAGCTGTATCGTACTTCCTCCCCAGTGCTCTACAGTATGCCCTGACCTACAGATAGTGAAAGAAATGCTGGTGTCCAAATCCTGTCCTAACCTGAATATCATCAAAAGAGTCCAACCCTTCCTTAGTATACAAGTCTCTCAAACACATTATGCCAGCCATCTCCATTCCTTAAATCCAGAGTCTGCTAGGCCTGGTACAAACAGAGGATTTCCTGCCACTGGTAACAGCAGAGTCTTCTTTACTCCCATCTTCCCTGACGGGTCAGGCATCTCCAGCCATCCAGGACTGACTTAACCAGCAGGTTTGGATTCGACAGACTCGCATATGCCCTATATTCTTTCCTTGAGAAATAAACAGACACCCTTCCTGGGCATCCTCTCTCTTCAAGATCTAACCAGCCTGCCTCCGAAGGTCTCCCCACCCAGTCCTGTAGGTATCAGCATTGTATAGCCATTTGATAGAGTCTAAATCGGCAAATAGGCCCCACCTGTCTACTGTGGCCTTCAGGTGAGCGAGACTTACCCGTGACCACTTACCTTGCCACAGAAGGTCGAATGCCTTTTCAAGCGCTTCATATCTGCTTGTGTAAGACCTATGTGAAGCATTTGCATACTATATAGTAGCCAAGGTAGTATATTCATTTTGAGCAGATTTATTTTCCCTAACCATATAAGGGCAGTTTGGTCCATCTCCTAGATCAGCAATAATCACCCTCAACAGTGGGGCATAGTTTAGCTCATAAAGGGCCCTTATGTTATCCCCACTCTAATGCCTAGATAAACAAAGGAATTGTGTACTGTACTTTGAAATCCCAGTCCTTATCCCTTCCCCTCCCTATCTACAGATTCTCCTATCCTGAGCTCTTCTGATTTATCTAGATTCAATTTATATCCGAGAACCTAGAAAAATTATTTATTAAATTCAGAAGTGGTGGCATAGACTGAGAAGGCTTAGTGGCATATAACAGCATGTCATCCATATAAGGCAAGCTACACTCCTACCCGACCTTTCTCATACTCCTGATATATCCGGGTGTTTCCTTATGGTAGCTGCTAGTGGCTCCAGAGCGGGCGAATAAGAGGGTGACAAGGGGCACCCTGCCTAGTCCCCTCTGTAATGTGAAGCTGTCAGTAGGTGTGCCATTTACCAAAACTTTGGCTGTGGGGGCTCTATACAGTAGTTGGATTAACCACACAAAATCTTCACCCAGACCAAACCGAGTCAGTACCTCCATCAAATATGGCCCTCCACTCTATCAAACGCTTTCTCTGCATCCATTGACAGGACACGGACAGGTTCGTATCCATGTGTTGCTCCCCTATCACATTCAAAGGGATCTCATATCACGATAGGAATATTTGTTCCTAATGAACCCGGTCTGGTCTGGGTGAATCAACCCCGGATGAGCCCATCCAGGCGACTCGCCAAGACCTTGGCAAAAATCTTTAGTCACAGTTTAGAAGGAAAATAGGCCTGTAAGATGCACATTCAAGTAGATTCTTGCCCTCTTTAGGGATCAAGCATATAATAGCTTCTTTCCACGTATGTGGCAGTGCCCGCTGTTCCTCCCAGGCCCCATTAAAGACTGCTTCCAGGTGACCAATAATATGTGGCCTCATAGCCTTGTAATACTTCTGCTGAGTAGCCATCTGAACCACTGGCTTTCCTTCTTTAGCCCTGTGATAGTCTTTGCTATTTCTTCCCTTGTTATTTTAGCATTCAACCATTCTCACTGTGGAATATAGCCTGGGCAGATCCAGGTCATCTAAGAAAGCATATATATATCAGCCCTCCTGTCCCCAGTCTCTGTTTGATATAAGTTTTCAAAACCCTTTAAACCTCTCCTAATAAGGTTTTATCCATCCGTAACTGGCCATTTGATCCTTTAATTGCGAGATTAAATAAGAGTTCCTTCTTTTCCCGAATCAAATTCACTAATATAGTACTGGGTTTATTCCCCATTCGTAAAAGTGCTTATGGACAAATAGGCATGTCTTTTGGCCTCCCCAGTAATAAATTATTCAAGGCCTCTCTCGTCACTATTAGTAGTTTTGACGAGCATCTACCCCTCTCCCAAAGCCACCTGTCTTTCTAACACCTTAAGTCGTCTCTCCAAATTCTCCCTTCTCACCGGATTTGCCATTTATGGTGTGCCACATAGCTGATAATAAAGCCCCTCATGTCGCCTTTCCTGCATCCCAGAAGGTAGCCTTGGAAGAGGCTGTGTCCCATTATCTTGCACATACTGCTTCCATTTATCCTGCAAACCTTCCTAAAGGTTTTATTAGCCAGGAGATAGTTAGGAAATTTCAGGGGTGGTAAATCAGTCCTCTCCTTCCAGAAAGCGAGGGTCATAAGCACCATAGCATGGTCTGGATATGTGAATTGGCCATGTTTAATGTGAATCATCCTATAGTACCAGGTTCTCGGATATAAAGGTAATCCAACCTCTACCATGTCTTCTTAGGATGTGAAAAGAAAGTGTACTCGCATGGTGGGGTTAGCTGTCCTCAAGCCTCAATGAGGTCAAGGCCAGCCATACCTGCCATCCAGCTACGAATGGCCCCTACTACCGCCCTTCCTCAGAATGATCCATGACAGGGTCCATCAGACAATTCAAATCCCTCCTAGAATTAACCCTGGAAATTCTTCTGCCATAAGTAATGCCGTAAAGGATTGATAAAACATAGGTTGTGCACTGCTGGTGCATATATACTCCCAAAGTTGTCTTTTCCCTTAGGGTTCACCTACCACAAATACATAGCGGCCATCTTCTGGATCCGCCACAAGCTGTCCAGTTTGAAGGATAGTCGCTTGTGAGGAGAACCGCACCCCCGCTTATGTGGAGGTGAATGGCGAGCACAACATTCTCCAACCCATCTCTTTTTAATTTAACATGTTCTTTGGCAGTCAGATGGGTCTCCTGCAACAAAGCTTCATTTACATTTGGCTTCAAAGCCATTAATAACATAGTGCACTAGCGGCGTGGATATCCCCCATTACATTCCATGATGCTATATTCAACTCCCTAAGATTAGCCATTGTCTCTCGGCTATTTTCCATCCAGTGTCCCAATCACCCATATCCAAACCATATTATACTATAATGGTCACATATTAAATTAACATCATATCTGGATTGTATAGAAGACATATAACAACATAACAAACAGTATCTATCATCTATAAACATTCCCATCAACCCCAACCCTCCCTTCCCTCTCTGTTTGTACCTTTATAAAAGTTAAGGTACCCCCGTAACCAGAATTGCACATAGCAAAATGTTACATTCCTCCCTCATGCTAGTAAAGTGCATCCCTGCCCCCGCCCCACCAAGAATATCACCATTATTTGCATTATCTGTATAAACAAAGCATGGATTAACCGGATACTATTTTAATGAGGCCTTTACTTTCCCAATTTCAATTGAAATACCAAGCAACAAATGTTCCCTCTCAGACTCCCTTATTAATGTTCAGAGAAAATAAAAGAACCCCCAGGTGTCCAGCACAAATTGTAAATCAAATATGGGACTATCAGGGCATCTAGTTCCCAAGTAGGAGCCTGTAACACCATTAAATATCATTGCTCTCAGACTCAGAAGTCTGCTCTTCCCAGTAGAGAAAAAAAAGAAAAAGAAAAACTGTCTGAGGATGAAGATCCTATATTCTGAGTGAATAAGTAGCATCCTTAGCAGCAAATTAAGTCCCTTGCAGTCAATAGGATCGTGTTCAGGCCTCCACGTCAAGTAAAAGAGGAACACTGTTCTCGAGAAGATTAAGAGTCTGAGCGGCAGGTAAAAGAATAACGCAGTACCTGAAAACATACTGTTTCCTACATCGTGCCCCCACAGTGGGCCCAGGCCTTCCAGTTGGTGCACAGCCCAGGATTGTAAAAGCAACCTCACCCCATCTCTTCTTTAATTCTTTAACAAAACTTCTGCCTTCTGTGCCTCCTAAAGCGAGTAAGTAGCCCCTTCGTGTCTGATTTTAAGAGTTGCAGGACACAGCATGAAACACTCGATCTTAGCTTCTCTTAACTGGGCCACCACAGAATTGAAAGCACGGCTTTTCTTTAAAGATGGGCAGAATAATCTTGGAAAAGATAGAGCTTGTGGCCTTCATACTGCAGATTAGGTTTGGTTCTGTAAGTTTTCAGAACCAGCTCCCTATCTTGAAATTATGGAACTGCATCACTGTCTGCCATGGCGGTTGATCTGGTGGAGGTCTGGGGAATACAGCCCGATGTGCTCTTTCAAGTTTCAGTCGGCCATTTCTTGGAAGCGAGCCCCAGGATTTCAGGCAGTGTTCAGGCACAAAATTCCAGTATATCAGCTCCCTCCATCCCCTCCGGCAGACCCCTTAGCCGTAAATTCAATGGCGATGGTAATTCTCCTGATAGTCAATTTGGTCCTTAAAATCAGCCAGTTCCTTCTGCAAGGCAACAATTTATTCAGGTATCGGTGCTGTAGCATCCTTGACATCGGATATTCTTTGTTCCATCTCGGTCAATTGTGTTGCATGCAATGCAAATCCACTAATTCCAGTTTTTCTGTTGAAATTAGATGCCAGACTGGTAAATCGGGGCTCCAAGGCAGCCAAGACCTGCTGCACCACCTCTCAGCCTAACGCACACCCTCGGCAGCGGAGGCGAGATAGGCCCTGTACTTTCTACTTGTGAGACGGTGACTCTTTTTGTTGATTTTTACTTGCAAGGCGTGAGCTTTCGCGAACGGGTGTTAAATATTCATCCATGATCTGTCCCGACAAGTAAGCTTTCTTTTAAAGTACTAAAAACTAGTTTATATGTATAAGTATAACTTTTAGTTCTTGGCGGTTTCGGGCGAGGAGAATGCATCCTTACTCGTTTGTGCTCATCAGTTGCCCCCTCGGTGATATTTAAGAGAAAACAAGCATTTTCAATGCTGAAGGTTTGATACTTTGCACCAGTACATCCTCAGATGTTACATGGGCACTTGGGCTGCAAGTGCAAGGAATGCTGGGTATGGCAAACAGCTCTCTTACAGGATGCTATGGAGAACACTGAGTCCATGGATTCACGTTGGGAAAAATCCATTTTGTTTTTACTCATAGACAGATATCAAGGGTACTGAATAGACAGGACATTTAGGAGAATAATAACTGTCTTGAGGCTAGGAGAGAGCTGGTGCAGAGGATCACCATGGACAGAAGGCAAAATTGGGATCACTGCAGGAAGGATGGCAAAGAAAACAGTTGTGCACAAGAAAAAGAGAATACATGTAGGCATCTGCCAGTTATTCTTTTATTGAATTTCAATATATGTAATATAACCATGTTAAGATCTATACATCACTCAGACCATGGCAGGTCTTGGTATGTATGCAAGAGTTAAAAGGAGGGGTAAGGGTAGCATATGGGGAGGGTATGGATGGCTAGGGCATGGGAGGGAACGTAAGTGTATGGGAGGAAGGGGTAAAAGGAAATGGGGAGGGCAGGAGAGGATTGCAAAAGTTGATGACATCCATATACCTATAGTTCTATAAGTGTGGGTTCACCTTTCAAATGGTATTCTTGTAATATGGACACAAAAGTTTAGAATGAATATGTGTCTTTGCCTAGGTTAACACTGTTTGCAATATACACTTGCTGATGAAGAGAAACAGAGGTACAGTATACACTTATTTTTCCCCTATATTTAAAAGTTGCCACAGTAAGGAGATTAATTAAAGGTTAACTTTCTTTAGGCTTTTGCTAGTTTAGGAGAAAAAAGGCTGTAATTTGAGACATCATGGAAAGTTTCAAACTGCCTACAGACTAGGCAGAAGAAGCAGAAAACCTTTAACAGTAATAAAATAATAAAGACTGGCACAACACAGTTCAAACTTTCTGTAGATCTTCCCTTAATTTTCTGATGTAGTCTGGTCAACTAATCACTGCTGCTGATTTTAATAACAGGCCGCTGATGTTGACAGGCCATCAACTGTTTGTTGAATATCTTCACTGACATCAAAGGACTGAAGCCCTCTAATGTATTGGCTTGGTTCTTTTGAAGTGCATTCAGCTGAAGGGTATGCACCTCCCACGGCGAAACCCCTACAGCGACATATGTCGCTGCTGACAACAGCACCATATTGCTGTAGGGGTTGCACCTGGGACTGGGCAACACTTTCCCCATCCTGCACCTCCTTCCCGAACCAACTCTGACTTGGGTTGGTATCTAAAATAACGAAGTGCGGAGGGGCTGGATGGAGGTTCAGGGGCAAAGCCCCCAAAGAAAAAATACAGTCCCTGCTGTGCACGACTCCCTGCTGACTGCAAATCGCAGTTGACAGGGAGCTTGGCACTGCAATACTGGTCAACGAGATAGCTGTCGACTTGGCATCGTAGAACCTAGCCGAAGAAGAGTGGTGTCACAGTTAAAGTGCATGGTTATTTGTGTAGACTGCTTTGCCCCTACAGGTTTTTAACTGTAATAGACCAGAGACACACTCTGAAATCCCCTTCCACTATAAACAAAGGTTTGTTGCACATGTGCATCAAACCTAAAATGGAAAACTGGTTCTGACACATGGAGGGAAAGTGTGCCCATAGAAACCAAACTACTTAATTTGCAAGTATATAGAAGTAATAATGACCAAACTATTGGTCATTTCCTTGTAATTAACAACTGGCTGGTCATTAATCAAAATAAATAAATGACTGGCTGTGAGGTCATTATTGCGAATATAAGTTACACACAGGAAAACGTGTTTTTAAAAAAAAAAGAGAGAGTTTATAAGCGTTAAGCCCGCTGACCTGTACCGGGAATTTTTAAAGCATTACTGTCCAGTACATCAGCCAATCAGAGCATGTGTTTGCCTCATGAATAATTAATTAGACTTATAATGTTGCTATTGTTTAATTTGATACAGAAATACCTTCCACACTGAGGAAGGGGTACATGGACACTATGTAGTGTTGGTGGGTTAAGGGGTGTTTAATGCACATGAATGAATCTTTTAATATTCAAAAATTATTTGGTGAGTGGTCTTGTGGTGCTATACACTTTATGCCTTAGGTGCTCTCACACAGACCATCTGGATTCCTTTTCATCACAATGCCACCTCACGATGAGGATATACCTGCAGACAGTTGCACTCAAATCGAACCTCTTGGCATCAGTGGTCATTAATGTCAGCGCCTGTCACAAGCACCTCTAAAGAGCTTACATTAACTGTACATTTTATAGCAACCAGAGCTGCCACCTCTGATGCTCTGGGACTCTCACCCCCAGTCCCATGCTTGGGTTTCTTTAACTTTTCACCTTTCTTCAGTGGTGCTGCACAAAAGAAATTTAAAGGTTGGGGGTTAAATAAGACTACAGAGCTTTGACTGGGACACCAAGGGCCACTAATACTATGCTCTCCCATAGATATCTGCTCCTACATCCTTCCCTCTTTATTGAACCTCCTAGCCCCAAGGAAAAGGATTACACTCTTTGTCGTGAACCTCAAGAGAGGTCGCTGGAACCCTTGTGGGTTCACTCCCAACATTAGTGAGCAATGGAGGGTCAGTGCTCAGAACAACTGTAACTTAAGCTTGCTAAACTGAAATGCTTATTGTATAAAGTCCTAGGCAGTTCATATTGTAAAACCCTGGCAGGTAGTCAAATGAATGGGCATCAGGTAGAAGGGGGCTGGCGAGGTTGGGGTTCATAAGTCCCTATGTAAGGTACCAGATAAGGAGTCTGTTTTTGGGCCACTAAGCCTGTCAGTATAATGTTGAAGGAGGCACACATGGCGGATCGAGCCTGCATTATGCACTTTGTTAGTGAAATCATATGCTGATACGTTTTCTACAGTATTTGTTATCCTTTTGGGTACATTGAGAGACATGCTGACTTAGCTGTTCTCAGGTAAGTGCTTGTCCTGCCTGGGAAGAGTACTACAGCACAAATGGTCTTGATGGGCCAGGGCCCAGGGACCCCACAATATAGTTATTCATAGGGTTGAAAGAGACCCAGTATTTATAATATGTAATGTTGCCCCTTTAGTTAATAGGGTAGACCTGGAAACTTTCAGAGCTGTGGGTTGGGCAATAGGCCCCACAAGTAAGCTGGGTACCATCAGACCAGTTATAAAACACAGCAGTTAGAAGTTGTGTCACACTAGAGGTGGCGAGGTTATGTAAGAGCCCCATGAGTTCAAAAATATAATCATGTAGGGCATGACCCATGGAAGTCTGCTTATGAAGTGTGAGCCATGTACCTTCATGAAGAGTTATTGCCAGGCAGATGCCCAGAGAGCTATATGCCATCTGGCAGCTAATTAGATCCCCATGCTTGATCCCAGCTCCAGTATGGACATTCTAGTTTGTGTGTGGTCTCATGCTTATGGTGCCCCAGGGTATGGTTTTATGGTGCCCCTGACCCCATATCTCCTGGTCCACGATGGCTAAGTGACAAGTGCTGGAGCAGAACTGGTGTTCATTTTACAAACTGGTGCTCTCCTGCTTGAGGTGTCATCATATACCACTAGACACAGGCAGGTGACCTGACCCTTACACATAAACATATTAAGTGTTTCCAGTAACTATGAACAATATGATGTGGTTATTAAGAAAACCTGATTATATATAGGATTTCTGCACTGCTGGGTTGCTGATCCCTTTGTGTACTTGCAGCACCATTATTTGTTCCTGGTTCTAAACAATAAAAGCTTCCTGAGAATGCAGTGTGGTCTAGGGGTTAGAGATCTGAACTGGGAACCAGGAGCTCATGGGTTCAAATCCCACAGTAGTCCCTGATTCACTAAACCACTTACCTTACACAGTCAACCATCCGATGGTTCAGGCACTGTCCTCCCAAGCTTTAGAACTGGATAGAAGCAGCCCCCCACCCCCACACACACACACACTGAAACCAAAATGCTGCAACTTAGTTGGGCAACCTAAACACTAAACAAACAGACACACATTTTCTCCATGTATAGAAATCTCACCTGTTTGGATCAATGCATTTTGGCTATTTAACCAGCTGATGTAGCAGTCCGTGAGTCCAGAAGCTCACATTACTGCTGGTAAATCTCTAATATTTAATATTGATAAGTACACAGTTATGCACTTTGGAAAGAAAAATAATCAGTTTCAATATACCTTGGAGGTTCTGTAGCTAAAGGCTGTAGGAAGAAAAAGATCTGGGGATTATTATTAACAGTGATCTCAGTTTTAGTATACAGTGTAACACAGCTCTAAAAAGGCTTGCAGTGTAACACACTGTATACAGAGACACATCAAATGTAGGGACAGGGAGGTTGTGATGCCCTTGTATACTGCACTGCTGCGTCCTCATGCGAGTACTGTGTGCAGTTCTGGGCCCCATATAAAAGGGTGATATTGGAATGATGGAGGTGCAGAGGAGAGCCACCAAAAGGATTAAAGGGACAGAGGGACTGAGCTACGAGCAGAGGCTGCAGTATTTGGAGATGTACTCACTGGAGTATCGAGAATGAGAGGAGATATGTGTTTGATTTGTAGGGCCCTGACCAATGCCAATCTGTGGGATCTCTAGGTCTGATACAAAGAGCCCATCAGTCACCAATTGATCAAGGAAAGATATAGGACAAATAAAAGGAAATACTGGTTCAATAATAGGGTAACAGAAATATGGAATATGCTGCCTTGTGAGGTTGTAGAGAGCAAAACAATGTTGGAATTTAAAATCTAGATAAATTTCTTTTAGTAGGAATATTAATGGGTATTCATAAATTATGATTAGCGAGCTCATGGACTAAATGTCTTTAATGCTCTGTAATATCTATGTAATCTATGTAAAGGGTATTTAAAGATGTTCAGGCTGTTAACAGCCTGCTATGATTAGTATACCCCAGGAGCCATTTGCCATTTGGAAGGAAAAGTATGCCTCTTTGCAGATGACACAAAGATCTGCAACAGGGTTGATACACAAGGAGGCGTGGAAAGGATGAGAAGGGACTTGGCAAGGTTGGAGGAATGGTGGAAGTATGGCAGCTAGGATTCAATGCAAAGAAGTGCAAAATAATGCACCTGGGAAACAAAAACACAATGGAGGGAGGTAGTAACAAAAACAAAAAGGAAAGGGACCGGGGGTAATCATATCAGATGACCTTAAGGTTAGCAAGCAATGTGAGAAGGCAGTAGGGAGAGCTGGGGTATACTGGGATGCATAGGAGAGGCATCACCAGCAGAAAACAGGAAGTTGTTATCCTCTGTACAGACAGTTGGTGAGACCCCATTTGGAGTACTCGTCCAGTTCTGGAGACCCCATCTCCGCAAGGACATAGACAGGATAGAGGCAGTCCAGAGGAGGGCAACTAGAATGGTGCAGGGTCTGCAAGAGAAGTCATCACGAGGAGAGACTAAAAGAACTTAATATGTATACCCTTGAGGAAAGGAGGGAGAGGGGACAATGATAGAAACGACGCTTAAGTACCTCAATGGAATCAACAAAGTCCAAGAGGGTAGCATCTTTCAGAAAAGAGACATGCAAGAACAAGGGGACACAATTTAAGATAGAGGGGGGCGGTTCTAGGGGCAATGTGAGGAAGTATTTTTTCACAGAGAGGGTAGTGGATGCATGGAACAGCCTTCTGACTGAGGCTGTGGGGTCTAAAACTGTGGGAGAATTCAAGAATACATGGGACAGACATAAGGCAATTCTTGTGGGGGTAGGAAGAAATAGGCTGTTGGTTAAATAGGATCTGTAGCTTATCCTGTAGGTAGGGAAATGGGCAGACTAGGTGGGCCAAGTGGTCCTTATCTGCCGTCAAAGTCTATGTTTCTATGTTGCCTCCCATCAAACTGTGGAGCCTTCTGCTCATTTGTGCTACAATCAGAACTGTCAGGAAAACAGCTGAGAGTATGCAAACTGGACTAATCTATCAATTACCCGCCTTAAAAAAAAAAAAGGAGCGGCACTTAGCTTATCTCCATTAGTACCTCATTTAAAATTCCAGAGTCCACCCAATGCCAGTTTTGCTGCTGGATACAATAAAACAAAAACAGAGGGTTGAAAACTGCGAATGCACTGTTATAAAGCAATTCTTATGTATACTCTGCTGATTGGTGGGATTAAAGTACAAGGCACTATATGGAAAATGTGAGGTTCAGCCAACATGGTGGACAATCACAAATCACGGAGAAGTGGCTGCCCATTGACTTAGAGGCAGTGCATCTGGAACACACTGGTACGCAGAATGGGCAGCAGGGCTGAGAGAGTGCTGTCGACAGTAGTGCTACCCAGCCTCTGGAGGGGATGACACAGCATCCAGCACAACAGTGAAAACCTTGTGGCAGGTCAGGAATTTTGTTCCTCCAGGGCACTGCTGCAGTGTCTGAGGTCGCCTCTAGGCTGGTGATACCATCTGGAGGGTGGAGGACAGACAGGGAGGAAACAGAGGGAAAAATCCTCAGTGCAGGTCCGAGTTATGGTCAGAATACAGCCCAGGCTGGCTAGTGAAGAATGGGGATGGGTGGTCACCTTGTCCCGAGGAAAGGGATGATCACCACTAAGGGATAAAGCTAAACTTTGGTCCTCTATTCACCTGTCAATCCACTCTGTCTCTTTTACTTTTCTACTCCCACCTACCACTGTCCATGACCCCTACATCTTGACTTCCTTCCTCCATTAGTATTACCTTGGCCATTTTGCTCACCATCTTCCCAGGCTAGGTCTGTGTGACTAGTTTATCCCCACCTATCAAAGCTCAGCTAGTTTATCAACTACAGGACATGTATCTATTGCACTGATCTGCCTTATAATGTTTATGATTATGCTCTTCTGACATATTGTTGTGCTGTATATGTTTTTTCTTTTGTAATGTTGATAATATTATTCAGGTTTTCACCACTTGATCTATCTCCTCTCCCTCACCCCAGGATATATCTAGAAATCAGCTGTTAGCAGCTCAATATGTTTTCCTCATAAAACATTTGAAATAAATAAGGGATAAAAGAACTGTATAAAAAGAAAGAGGACAAAAAATATCCTGCGGTACAAGTCCTGTTTAGCTTCCCCCATCGCAACACATGTACTGCCCACCTGGCAGTAGTTTATAAATGTGATTATAGTTGTGTGGGTACTGTGAAAAGTACATTATATATCAAGCCTATATATACCGATACTATTTGCTGCCACCTGTTGGGCTGTCACTGAATCATGGACTACATATAACACATAATACAGGAGTGTGGATGTATTTAGATTTATTTACTAGGTAGGTGTTAGACAATAATATTCCTATTTTCAAGCACGAACCTAGAGAATTACAAACATCAGACAGGTTTTACAGTTTTACATAATGACAAAGGTAACAATAAGTACAGTTGTGACACAATGGATAGGGCTGTGAGAGCGGTATGAAGGGTGGCCTGGCCAGAGGGGAGGACAAAAAACAGACAAGCAAACAGTAGAACTGAACAAAGTAAAAGCAGGTAGAAAATTATGATAAACCTACAACATACAACACACACATATGGCTGTGGCAGATAGGCAAATTATTTGGAATATCGCTACTAGGGCTGGGAGAACTTGATGAAGTTCTGACCCTTATTAAATAAGAACCACAATACAATGAAGTTCTGATTTATTCTGATTAGTCCTGATTTATTGACAAATATTTGAAAAATACGAAAAAATGCATAAATGTGGCTGAAGTTGGTCACATTTGACACAGAGGCCCAAAGGAACTAATTGAATGGATTATTTATATAAAGATCAATGTAAAACTACTAAATAAAAAGCAATCACTCACTACTAGCCCTTCATGGCTGGCCTGTAATAGTGGTATATCTTGCTCGGGTGCATGACATGAGTGTGCTGAGAGATACAGAGAGCAAGAGAGAGACAGACAGATGCAGATACCTACATCGTAGCACCACCAAGCACTGCAGGCACTGCCAGGCAGCTAAGATTTTTTTTATTAATGGTGCTATTTTGGTATTATTTTGATGGATTTTCCACCAGAGCCATACAGGCTAAAGAAATGAATAAGAATGATCAAATGAGCAGCACTAAGACAACCCACCCACCCTACCCATGTGAATGATGCAACTGCTGTCTTGGTGTACTGTGGTATATGGTACACTAACTGGTTCAACAGATGCTCATTTTCTAGTACTATGACTTCTTCTAAGCCAGGAAAAAAACAACAACTTTTATTTGGGATTTCTGGGGACTGAAAGTTTCTCTGCACCCCATCTCTCTGTATCTCCTCTGGATGGCACAAGTGAGAGATTTATTTTCCAGCCTGTCCTTGCCCTGTACACACAGCCACACTGAAGCCAGGAAAAAAAGACACTTTATTTGGGATTTCTGGGGACTGCTGGTTTCGTGCCTCCCCTCTCTCTCTCTCTCTCTCTCTCTCTCTCTTCTATCTCTCTCTGGATGGCACAAGTGAAAGATGTATTTTTCAGCCTGCCCTTGCCCTGTACACACAGCCACACTGAAGCCAGGAAAAAAATTAGAAACTTTTATTTGGGATTTCTGGAACTGTTAAATTTCTTATGCAGCCCCCCATGGTCTCTCTCCCTCTCCTGTGGATGGACAAGCCAAAGATTTATTTTGCCAGCCTACTAATCTTGCCCTGTACAGATAGCCACACCAAGCCAGGAAAACAATTTTATTTGGGATTTCTGGGACTGTTACATTCCTCATGGGCCCCCTGCATTCTCTCTCTCACCCCTCTGATGGCACAAGTCAAAGATTTATTTTGCCAGCCTGGTGCCTGCTCTGTACACACAGCCACACCAAACCCAGGAAAACATTTATTTGGTATTTTCTGTAACTGTAAAGTTTCTCTTGGGCCCCCAGTAGTCTGTCCCTCTCACCTCTGGATATGAAATGGCACAAGTCAAAGATTTTGCCAGCCTGCCCTTGCTCATGTACACAGCTACACTGTCTGATGTCAAGAAAGAAAAAAACTTTCATTTGGGTTTTTCTGTAACTGTAAAAATTCTCTTGGACCTCCAGTAGTCTCTCTCTCTCATTTGGATCTGAATTTGGAATGGCACAGATTTTGTCAGCCTGCCCTCCCTTGTTCATGTACACAGCTACACTGTCTGAGGCCAAGAAAAGAAAAAAAATCATTTGGTACTTTCTGCAGCTGTAAAATTTCCCTTGGGCTCCAGTAGTCTCTCTCTCTCTCTCTCTCTCTTCTGTGGATCTGAAAAGGCACAAGTCAAAGATTTTGCCAGCCTGCCCTTGTGCATGTACACACAGCTACACAAAAACATTCGTTTGGTATTTTCTGTAACTGTAAAATTTATTTTGGGTGGCAGCCTCAGTAGTCTCCCTCTTTCCTCTGGATCTGGAATGGCACAAGTCAAAGATTTTGCCAGTCTGCCTTTCTCAGTACACATAGCTACACTCCCTGAGACCAAGAAAAGAAAAAAAACTTTCATTTTGTTTTTCTGTAACTGTAAAATTTCTCTTGGGCCACCAGTAGTCTCTCCTCTCTCCTCTGGATCTGGATTTGAATGACACAGATTTTGCTAGCCTGCCCTCCCTTGCTCATGTACACAGCTACACTGTCTGAGGCCAAGAAAAGAAAAAATCTTTCATTTGGTATATTCTGTAGCTGTGAAATTTCTTCAGCTCCCAGTAGTCTCTCCTCTCTCCTCTGGATGTGAAAAGGCGCAAGTCAAAGATTTTATCAGCCTGCCCTTGTTCATGTATATACAGCTACGCTGTCTGAGGCCAAGAAAAGAAAAAGACTTTCATTTGGGATTTTCTGTAGCTGTAAAATTTCTTTAGGCCCCAGTAGTCTCCTCTTCCTCTGGATCTGAATGGCACAAGTCAAAGATTTTGCCAGCCTGTCCTTGCTCATGTACACAGCTACACTGTCTGATGTCAAGAAAAAAAAAACCTTTCAGTTGGGATTTTCTGTTACTGTAAAATTTCACTTGGGACCCCAGTAGTCTCTCCTCTCTCCTTTGGATCTGGATTTGGAATGGCACAAGTCAAAGATTTTGCCAGCCTGCCCTTGCTCATGTATGCACAGATACACTGTCTGAGGCCAATAAATGAAAAAAACACATTCATTTGGGATTTTCTATAACTGTAAAATTTCCTTGGTCCTCAGCAGTCTCTCTCTCTTCTGGATCTTTATGCCACAAATCAAAGATTTTGCCAGCCCACCCTTGCTCACGTACAGTCACACTGCTACACTGCCTGCCTTTTGCCTCCCCAGCACCCAGGCCATCACTGTCTCCTCAGTCCGTCTGGATTCTTCCTTTCTCCAGTCCCGACCCATCACCCTCCTCGATGATCAGTTTCTCTCCCCCTGCACCAGTAAATCGAGAGCTTTCTTTCTTCTTTTCTCTCCCCTACCCTCCAAAATGTATATGTATTTTTGTGTGTGTTTTTGCTTTTAGCAGCTTCTTCTGGTGGCTGTTGCAGCGATAGCGGTGCTCCTCCGACCAGTTCTCCTCTTGTCTGGGCCACGTTGCGCACTCAGCATGGTTATATACCATGAGTGCATAACGTGACCATCTATTGCCTGATTGGATGCTGCCGGCTGCCTGTACGTGGTGCGTGCATGCCGACTGCTTCCCCATGGCAACAATACACATAATGGCACAAATGGCACTTCCACGGACCAAGAACTGGACTTCTGTGGCAAAGTTCGTATTTATCCAGGTCCATTGATTAGGTTCGTTCTGGGGGCGGATCTCCCACAGACCAGTTTGCCCAGCTCTAACTGCTACAACTTGGTTGCATTGTATGTCACAAGGCTGCAGGCTGAGTGACTCATTCACCAACAAACAGCTGTAGCCAATGATTTTTTTAACACAAGCAAAATGATGCCAAATTCCATTCAAAGTTACCTTTTGCAGTGGGGAGGGAGATTCCACATTCTAAAACACTATGTAGAATTTTTAAATTTTTCCTGCAAATTTCATAAAACCAAAATCCCATATATTTCAAAATGAGATATTTGTTAATTTGCTCACCACAACAATTCTGTAATAGCAGGGAAGGCAGTCCACTAACAGCCTGCACCATGCCAGGGACAGGTGATCCTTGCATTATTGATGGGCACAGGCAGAATGACTGGTCAATTTGCTTCACATGGTTAGTGATACATAAATGCCCCCCTTCATGTGCAGCAGGCTGTCAGATGACAGTAAGTACTGAGAGAGCAGCTGCGGGTTAGGTAGGTGGGATCATGCAGCAGGCAGTGTAAAATTACCTGCTATCCTCACCCCTAATTATTGACTGGGAGTTGGGGCAGCTCATTGGCTACTTGCAATACATAGTTCTTTGAGACTGGGGAGGTGGGTTTGACATTTGGTGTTTTCCCAAGTCAGATATGGGTAAGTTAGGTGCAATTCGGTTCTGGCTTTTATGATTCTAGAAAAAAGGCCTTCTTCACGTGCACAGTTTAAACTCTTATGTTGTGCAGTATTTGGCCCTGTTTCTGATTTTCCCTGGATTCGATCATTGCACCCATCCCATAGTGCCCTACCATCAGCTGTATTATACTCATTCTCTGGCACTGGTTATATACTGTGCCCTTGGTCTTTCATACTTTTACATTGTAATCTTTTATTTATTTAATTTACGGTATTTGTTATCTGATTGGTTCACTGAACTAAAGGATCTTTTTCAGGCATGATCTGGACCCAGAAGGGCAATACAGGAGGACAGTGGAAAGAAAAAATTACTCACCACAGTAATGTTGTTTCTTCTTGGGATCCTCACTGTGATTTAAACAAGCATCATCCGCAAGGCAGAGAATGATGCCCCAGAGATAGAGCTTTATGCTAATTATAGAACTTATAATGAAGATTCAAACTCCCAACTGAAATGATGATGACTAAGTAGTGATGCATCATAAATTATCATTATCAATTACGTTCAAAGATCACGTTCAAGCCTCAGAAACCATCATTGTGGTCAGGACTAACAATGATCAAACATGAACGCAAAATGTTCGCCAATCAAAAGCCACAATGCTATAGAAATGGTTTAATTTTCTATACTTCTGGAATGTATCTTGTCTTCTATTTAGAAATCTTTATTGGAATCATCAGTTATGATGCATCTCTCTAGAAACACACTACTTTCAATTATACTTACTCTGACACCTCACTTCTTACTAGTGGTGACAAGGCTCAGATTGGATTATATAATTCCATTCACTGGCTCCTTTTATGGCTTTGGTGAGTTCCTTCAGGTACCTGGTTTATACTCAAAACTTTTCTTAACAGTCTGCAAACTAATGCTGTCAAGACAAAATTATTTTAAAAATAGAAAGGACTATTGTTTTGCTCCATTAATTATGCAAAGTTAGTGATGCAATTGTGTATACAATAGCTAACATTGCATGTACTTTCCCTAAAGGGAATATAACTTGACTTTACTTGATTTACATTCTAATTAACTCGTGCTTGCTGATATTTTGACAATAAAGAGCTCAGGAACCAAAACAGACAGACAGGTAAATGATACAAATTTTAAGACGTGACAGTTGTAACTTTTATTTCTGAAGTTTGTTTCTTTTCCTTTTGCTATGTGATAATATTGTGCCAGATGTGTGGAACAGCTCTGGGCCTGGCAGCTGACATATCAATCTCTATGACCCCCCATCACTACATCATCAGCATTGTGACCTCACTGACTATGACATCACATGTACTCAGGAAGAGCCACTGTAGTTGCCAGGTCACTCATCTGTGATGTCACAGACATTGAGGTCACAGTTCTGATGATGTGGTGGGGAATAGAATTAGACATGTCAGCTGCCAGGCAGAGTGCTCTGCCCACACATCACACCTACTAACATCACGTAAACAATCTGCTAATTACCCACAGGAAAAAAAAGTATCTCAGATATGAAAGGTAATGACTGATTGCTTTTGAAATCTAATATTAGTTTTAGGCAGTTCACTAGCTCTTTAATATTTTCATATCAGATACAAATAAAACTTTAAGTATTAGTAATGTGACTTACACTCTTACAATCCAGAACTAATATAATTGTCAATGATTATAAATGTTCATCATCCACAGAGCATCAAAACCATCATGCTGATTTATGTTACAAAATAATCAATACTCATCAGTTAGTGATTCAAGCACGTTTGATGATTAAATCATGATATAGATGATGATCTTAGATCATGATCTCCTTATGGATCATATGGTAACTTGACCTCCCTTTTTCTGCTCCATTGATGGTATTCACAGGGCGAGTCACACCTCCGCCCTGTGTCTGTTGCTGAGCTCCAAGGTTGAGGCCTGGAGTGCGTAAAGGCTTGCCTGGGCACAAGCCTCACTACAGTATATGAGGAATACGGTTTCAGTGCCTCCACCCAGAGTATGCTAGGGGCTAGATGGTGATTTGGGTTCTCCCCTGGGATGCAGTTTCCACCTAGCACCTTCCTTAGAGCTTGCCCACCCATGCACTGGTATATTCAACAATGCAGTTCCGCATATACTTATCAGTTCTGTATCACTTAAACTCTATGGCAGTCAAAAACCACACCAGCTGTACCATGGAACACAGGTTTAATAACCAGCAGCAGCAGTACCTGTGGGGAAATATGGAATTAGCACAGCACAAGTTGATACAGGGCTCTTCCAGGCCCCGCTCCCCCAAACAGCATGCACCCCATAAGAGATCAGTTAGAACCAGTCACTGTAGTTAAATCTGGGTATCCTACAATAATTAAAGTCCTGTGCAGGCCTGATGTCACTGCCTGGGATGCCTGGTCAGAGCTCAAGTTGGCCAGCTTTTGTTAAACAACCCCAGCTCCCCAAAGGTCATGGATCTGCATACAGGTGTAAACTGTAAAACCCCAAATTGTAATCCACTGTGACAAGTAAAGTTACTGATGCCCGACTGCTTTAAAATAAGGCAATCCTGACAACAATGCAATTTAAAGCAATGAACTTAGCTGCTAAAATTCGGTGTCCACACCCCAGCTGGGGTTCAATACTTTTCAAGCGCTGAAGTTGATGGTCCTCTGCAAGGAAAAAAAATATCTGGGCAATCTCCTCCATCTCCTGGCTGCAAGAGAACAGAAGAATATAGGCTGCCAGAAAGATCTCGCCTGGTGTAGAAAAGCGGAAATGCAGTCCTTGGGCTTACACTTTATTCTGGTGCCATGGCAACTTGCAACAAAAACTAGCCTGCTCTATGTCACAACTCGTAGCCAAAATATTAAACAATACAGTTATCAGACTGGATGCTCTCAGAGTCTCTGCAGTTGATGTCTTTCTAGGAAAATGCAGGCTCTCCAGGACAGCTAAAAACTGAACTCTCACTTGAACTAGTCTCACTTCACACTGAGTCTCATTTGCAGGGGTCCTGCCTGTCTAGTTTGCAGACCACGGCCTGGCAAGAAAGGGCACGGCAGCATGCAGCACTCCCTCCCTCCTCCAGTCCTCCCTTTGCCTGTCAAAAAGCATACAGAATCCCAGTACAGCCCTTTTACTGTCAGGGTCCAACGGCATCCCATTTGGCTGAAATGCTGTATCAGTCTTGCTTCCGGGGACCCCTATTGGCTGAAAAATTGCCAAAACTGCAGACCATTGATTAGTGGACTGAGGGAGGCAAAGTTTACTGTTATGTCTGCCCCTGTCTGCTAAGATAAACACTGCCCAAAACTCCAGCACCAATCATGGGTCTTTCCAGAGCATGGCAGACATAAACACAAATTAATGGGGGCTACACCAACATTGATGATTGCCAGTGATCATGGCTGACCTTCAGAAATCATGACTGATGATTTAGCAATTCAACTGGGTCTGCACTGTGGTCATGCTCCGACTCTAGCCCTGACATTGGATTTCTTTCTGTAGCTGGGGAGCTGTGACTACTAAACTAGCTAGCTAGCTAATAAACAACAAAAAGTAAAATATTTAATATACATTCTGGAAAACAGCTCAGTGGTGCTGAGGTTGAGGCACTGGATGTCACACCTCACGCTATACGGTGACCCGGGTTAAGTAGCGAACACAGGTCACGGGGAATCACTCAGGGAGGTAGGATTGAGCATCAATGGATGCTCTCCTCCCTCCCAGAGGCCACAGGACAGCAATGCCCACATGCGTTGCCGCCTGTGGAAGCACAATGATGAAGCCTAATAGCTCCTACTGAGGAGTCAAAGAAGTGGGGGCGCTGTGGACACTTGATGGCGGTGTGCGTGGCACACTGTCCGTATGGACTTAGGTCCTCTGTGTCGGCCTCAGCGGGTAAGGACGGAGAAAAACCAAAGGTAAAAAATCACCGGTCTCATGCAGAATGACACTGGGTCCACGTTATGTTGGGGCCCGTCAAAAGATTTGAGGAAGGATTCCTGGGGACGAGACCAAGAGGAAGTAAAAGAAAAAAGACATTCTGAAAAACACCAATCAAATTTCAGAGAGACAACATGCAGGGAAAGATAAAGGCAACTGACTATATTTATTTTACAGTTGTCAAGAGCTACAATAGTAATGCTTAAGCAAGCTTAATGAAAAGAACAGATTCTTGTTTGAACCTATTTTCTGGTTCTGGAAGGAAGGCAGGGTCAGTGATTGTATATCCCAGGGAGGGATCAGAAGAGACAACATTACCATGGTGAGTAATTTGTTCTTCTAACACAGGAATCCCTCACGGATGCTTTATAATAAGTAGACTCTTCAGCAGTACCTTGGAAGGTTAGGCCTGGAACCTACTTAGGAAAAAGGTTCTGCAAGACAGCATTTCAAAGTTGGCATCCTTTCTGGACTCTATGTCCAGGCAATAGTACTTTGTGAAGGTGTGCATTGTTTTCCAGGTAGCTGCTCTACAGGTGGCCAATAGTGGGATGCCCTTGTGGATGTCACAGAGGCAGAGGGCCCTTTGTGGAAGGGGCCCTTAGGCCTCTGGGGGTATTTTCAGCTTTTTCATAACAGAACTGTGTTCAGGAAATTGTCCAATGAGAACTAGTCACCATGGTTGCTGGACTACCTTTGCCTATCTCACCATAGGTAGCAAAATACTGTGTGCCCTGGGACTGGACATCCTTTGTCCAGTCCAGATAGTGACCAGGTGCTCATTTCACATCCCAGCAGTGCAGTTTCTGCTCACCCAGACAGGAAGGAATGTTCAGGCTAGAGGGCAGAAAAGGCAGCTGACTAGTTCAGGTGAAATTCTGATACCACCTTAAGTAGGAATGTCCTATTGGTCCTAATGACTACCTTATCTATGTGAAAGACTATGTAGTTTGTCTCTGTGCAGAGGACTTGCAGCTCACCTACCCTCCTAGCAGATGTCATAGCAATCAGGAAAGGGTTTTCCATGTGACATATTTTATATCAGAAGTAGCCATAGGTTCAAGGGAGCCTCCATCAGCTGGGCAAGGCAGATGTTCGGGTCCCATGGAGGGACAGGGTCCCACCCAGAAGGGTATAGGAGGTCAAGGCTTTAAAGAACCAAACAGATTGAAAAGCCAGTGACTAGCCCTTGGCTGCTGATGTGTAGACTGACACTGCTGCCAGATGTACCTTTAGGACTGATGGTGCCAGGCCTAAGGACTGCAAGTAAGTGTCTGGATAGTCCAGGACTGTAGGCAACCCTGTCTGCACTGGAATTATCTTCCTGGGGGCACACTAGTATGAGAATCCTTCCACTTAGAAAGGTATGCTTTCCTGGTTGTTGGTTTCCTGAAACCTTAAATGCCCTCAGGACCTCCTCTGACCAATTCCAATCAGAAAACTTGAGAACCATGCCCTCAGACATAATGTCCTGAGTTCTGGGAATGTTAGCGTCGTTAGGTGGTATCTCGGTGGCAGGCTGATTGCATTCTTGCTGGACAGGGCCAGGAGCATTGAGTACCAGGCCTGCCTGGCTGATCTGGCACTGTTATGATCACAGTTGCTGGTTCCCTTCTGAGCTTTGGAGCACTCTCTGTATGAGTGGGAATAGTGAGAAGGCATGCTGAAACCTCCTTGCCCAGTCCGGAGCTAGGGCATCCTCTGGGACTGTGCCCTTTGCTGGTGGCCTGCAACCGAAATATGGGAGCTGATGTCTTATTGTTCAGCACTGTATTTTATTACCAAAAATAGTAACAGAGCAATTTAATGTCAGAAAGGACACTAGGTCCATCAGGTCTGACACTAGCTTCATAAGCAGGCACAACAAGTAGGCAATGCAAACGTACTAATTTATAGAGATTTTCCACACACCTTGGCCTGGAGTACCTTTTGACTCCCTTGCTAAGTAGAAAGTTATCCAGGCTTCATTTTGGAAGGCCAGTACTGCTCCAACATTGTCTCCACTGTTAGGCTGTTAAGTAGTCTAACCATCTTTAGCACCTCCTAACATTACCCCTGAATGTGCCACCAGTGGGCTTCAGGGCAAGTTCTCCATCCTGCTGTAGCAAACCAGAGCAAACATTTCCATTTGTTCAACCCGATTGCTACCCTTAAGTATGCAGGCTACTGTGGTTATACCCCCCATAATGTATTTCCATTTTTTGCTGTTTGTTACTATTAGTTTTTCCCCATGTTTTGTACCCCCTTCTGCTCAGTGTACCTCTCTGGACAAAACTTTTAAAGAAATACATACATAAATAACTACCACCCAGCCCTAAACCGTCTCCGAGCACTGCACTAGCGACACCATTGTTATGGAATGGCCCCATTGCTGTTCCAGACCGCATCAGCAAATAGACTCATTTAGCAAAGAGTATTACATTTAATAATTAAAGAGGTACAACTCTAGCACTTGCCAATGCATTATGGAAGAAAAAAATCGAACCTTCTTTTAATGCTGTATTTCTAGTGGGCATATTTAGCATGCAAAGAAACACTTGTGTTTTATATCAGTTATTATGGCCTTGTAAATCATATAGGCAAAGGCTGCATATCAGAAAGCACAGAGGCGGCTCCAGAAACCTCGCTCAGCCAGCAATACTGATTATAAGCTATTGTATAACTGCAAAGACCATATGCTCCAGGGCTCTTATTGACTTGCTGGAGTACGCTGGGGATTTCCGTGAGAACACATTAGAACAGTTGCTTGAAAAAAATGAGTAATTTTCTTTTCTTTCTTGTGGAAGTGTAATGTTTATGGAATTCATCGGTCCCACGCGATCATTAAAATTAAATCCCATTAAAACTGCCTCACTGAGGGAATAAAACATAACCATGAAATGTAATCGAGACACTACAGGGCTCCTTAAAAGCGCTGCAAATAAAATCTCTGCTCTGCTGTATGTACCCTTAGCTGGTTTCTTTCCTTATCTATGCAGTAAGGAGATGCCATGGTTGTGGGACTAATAGTGAAATGTATTTAATTTTTTACTTATTTGTTTGAAATGTGTTCTTGGAAAGAGTATTCTGAGTGTAAAATGATTTTCCAGTTCCCTGGACAAAAATACAGATAATCTTATTCAGACTGAATGTCATAACAGTCAGAAAAAGATGAATTTTAGGATATGCCATCCTTTATAACTAAAGGCATTTGCAGGAGAATGGGCTTTTGCCCTGTGGGCTTCCTCAGTCCCTGAATTCCAGCTGCTTTTCCTGCTCTGAGGCCATAATTCTCTGATGGTGACATCAAAACAGTTTCCATGTGTTAGCCCCTCTTGGTCTGGGGCAAATGCTTCAACTTGTGTTTTGGAGGAGGGGCCACATTACATCACTAAAACTGTACAATATGCACTTACTTGACCTCTGGATCTGGAGTGACCTCCTGGGCTGCAGACTACCATATTTGCTGGAACTGGGCTAAAAGGCACAAGTTAGCCCAAAATATTTTCAAACAACAAACAGAAGGTCCACAATAGTGGGCAGAGTCTAAAACCATAGATCCATTTTGCCACACATTTCATTTATTCTCTTTCAATCTGCAGGCAGGATGGCACATTTAATTCATACAGGGTTACTTAAAGTCCACATTCAAACAACATGAAGTCTTGCTATATTATGACAGATGCAGTTTGTCCCACCATTAGAACTGCTCCGGTGAAAGAGTTAACTTCCATGAGGTGCATGGAACTTAGACTGTGAGCCATAGAAAAGCTCTGTTAGGGTGGTTTCAAACCAAAACCGTCAGATTCTTTACTCCGCCTCACTGAACAGTCGCTCGGAGATTCCTCCTGCTGCTCGGTTCATTTCCTCGGTTTAAAGCGTCTTTTCTCGGTTAAATTCAACCGCAATATTATTTATTTTAACTGCAAACCGATCGGTTCAAGCTCTGTCTATGGTATTGTAAGTAATAGATAGGTTTCTGTGTGGAACTTGTAAATGTTTATCGGTTCGGTTTGAACCATCGAATATGTTTAAACTTTGTTTGAAGCCTTTTAAGGCTTGTTAGAGTCTTGGTTCCCAGTTCTTATCGGTTCCTAAAAAAGCGGATTTCATTACGGTTTTCCACGACTCGTGACACGGTTGGGGAACACGATACTGAGGTGTCTTGCCTAGCACTGCCATCAAAGGGCAAGTTTTTGGTTAGGCTGGCATTATGTCCAGAAACCCAAAAGAAAAACTGCCCACTGGGTTTCAACACTGTAGTGTCTGTGGGGAAGCCTTTGCCAAGGCTGACCCACACACCACATGTGTTTATTGTCTGGGGTTTGACCACCTCAGTGCAGACTGCCAGATTTGCAAGAATTTCCCTGCAGCCACCCTAGATAAGAGAGTTGGTAGGCTCAGGGAGCGAGAGGCCAGAAAGTCCGCTGACCGGATGGCTAGCCCAGTTCGGTGCCAGCCAAACCGGAGGGAGTGCCCTCTGACCAGGGCCAGACTTCCTCGGCAACGTAAAGCTGACTCTGAGGAGCCAGTTCCAGCAAAGAGAACTAGAAAGTCAGCAGGTGTGAGTCAAAATCCTTCTCCAACTGCTGCAGAGATAGCCAGGGCAATACAGGTTGTCCAGTCACTGTCCCAGTTCCCTCGAACCGCCACTATCTGGCAAAAGGTCGGTTCGGTCGGTTCCACGGTTCAAAAATATGATATAGAAGAGTTTATGAACCAGAGGAGGGAGGATGATTATGATCAGTGTGAATGTGACTTTGAAAGTCTGGATGTGCCCATTGAACGGACATCTCCCCAGACAGACCTTTAGGTGAATCTCCCCTAGGCTTGCTGAGTCCCCTTCTCATTTTTGTTTTATAAAAAGTTGCTGAGACCCTCCAGCTTCCTTTAGAGGAGGCTTTGGATGAGCAAGAGGAACCTGACTATGTAGAGATGATGGATATCCCAGAGTCCAGGAGATTGTCCATCCTTTACATAAATCTTTTAGAAACAAACAATAAAAATTTTAAAAGCTCCTAATTCTGTGCCTCCTGTAGATAAAAAGATGGACAGGAGGTGCACTTTGTCAGGTCCTGATACAGATTTTCTTTCACAGCAATGCAGTCATGTTAGGGTAGTTCAGGCTGCAGCCTGTGATAAAGCTAATATTCCCTGGCTTCACATCCTCCTGACAAGGACTCCAGGAAGATTGATGCCATGGCCAAAAAACAATACATGGCAGCATCTTTGGGACTCAGACAAGCAAACTATTGGCTTATGTTGCGAGATACCAGAAATCTAGATGGGATACTGTCATGGCCTTATGCAAACAGGTCCCTAGCCAGCTGCAAAGGAGCTGAAGCAGGTGGCTGTTGATGGTATTGAGGCATCTAGGTGCAATTCCATGCTGCAGTGGATTCTAATGATGTATCCTCTAGAGTCATGGCTACATCTGTGGCTTTTCGTAGATTGGCCTGGCTCAGGTGTACTACTTTGTCATGGGATACCCAGTCTAAGGCTATGGATTTTCCTGTGGTGGGAAATTCTCTGTTTGGGAGCAGACAGAGAATTATATGAAGAAAATGGATGAATATAGAACCACTTATAGGAGTGCACAAGCCAAGGAACGGCAAGCCACTCCTCAGAGGCAACCCCAGGGTAGGGGCAGAGCCTTTTACCAGACCAGGCCTCCTCTTCAGCCTATGCTCAGAGGGGTTCTTCAGAGAGAGGCAGGCCGAGTGCACAGCAGGCCTGCTCCCACCCCTCAACCTAAAGCCCCTGCCAAACCAGGCACCCTGATGGGATGCTGGGTCGGCTCTCCATTCGTGTGGGGGCAGGCTGGCTTACCGTCAGGACTGGGAGTCTTTAACATCAGACAGGTGGGTCCTGGAAGTAGTGAGCCAGGGTCTGTTCTCAGCTAAAAATTTCCAAAGATGAGAGCCAGATCTTTCCACCTGCAAACCCTTTAGAGACTCTTGCTTTGGAAACATAAGTCTCAACCCTCCTGGCTCTCAGAGCTGTAGAAAGGGTTTCTCCCACACCAGGGCAAGGGTCTGTACTCCAGGTACTTCCTTACCCCAAAAAGACAGGAGAGTGGCGGCCTATCCTGGATCTAAGATATCTGAACAAGCACCTTTTAAAACCAAAATTCAAAATGGTGACTCTGGGAATGATTTTACCCTCCCTAAGGCCAGGGACTGGCTAACTTCCCTGGACCTCAAGGATGCCTACTTCCATGTTCTTATCAGAAGCTCCCATCAAGCGTACCTCAGATTCGAACTGCCCTCAGGCCATTATCAGTTCAAGAGCAATGCCCTTCAGCCTTACCTCTGCTCCAAGGGTGTTCACAAAATGTCTAGCAGTAGCAGTTGCTCATCTAAGAAGGCAAAGATTGTCATTTTCCCTACCTGGACGACTGGCTCATTGTGGGTCAGTCTCCAGACCAGATCAAATCACACCTGCTAGTTACCCAGCAGCTGCTTGCCTCTCTGGGCTTTCTTCTCAATCTTCCAAAGTCAATTTTGGAACCTGTCCAGGTACTCACCTTTATAGGCACAGAACTGGACACAAAGCAGAGCCAGAGCCTTCCTTCCCTGGAAAGGGTAAGGACCTTGTGGCCCTGGCCTCGTCTCTTCACTCTGCAGGTCTCTTGACCAGCAAGGCATTCCTGCAGCTCCTAGGGACACATGGCTGCTTCCACAGCTGTAGTGCAAGGAGCAAGATTTCAGATGAGGGACATTCAGTTCCATTTGAGAGCTTTCTGGTCTCAAAGAAGAGATCCCTATCAAGTTAATCCCAGTGACTCGAACCCTGATCCAGGCCCTTCAATGGTGGCAGGATCAGAGCAATCTGAGACAAGGGTGCCTTTCATCCCTCTGTCCACTCCTTGACCCTTACTACAGATCGTCCCTCTTGGGATGGAGCTCACATGGGCGACCTCTCCACCCAGGGGTTATGGTCCCTCAGGAATCTCTGCTCCACATCAACCTGTTGGAATTCAGAGCTGTTTTCCTAGCACTTCAGGTTTTTCTGCATCTGTTCAGAACAAGGTGGTACAGGTCAGAACAGACAACACCACTACAATGTGGTACATCAACAAACAAGGGGGCACTCGGTCTTCGGCCTTGTGCACCGAGGCAATGAAGTTGTGGTCTCTGGCTTATTCCCGAACACTGCCCTCATAGCAGTTCACCTCCCAGGCAGGACAATGTCCTACAGATGCTCTCAGCAGGATTTCCCAGGGCCATCACGAATGGTCACTGGATCCCCTAGTACTGGGGATAGTTTTTGCCAGATGGGGCACCTCAGATAGATCTTTTGCAGCCCCAGACAATCAACTTCCACTTTTTGTTGCAGGCCCCAGTGTTGGGCTCAGTCCCCTGATGCCTTTCTCCTCGATTGGGAAGGAAGTTTCTCTATGCCTTTCCCCTTCCCTCTCCTGTTCAAGGTGCTAGTCAAAATCAGGTCTCAGCCTGCAAGATGATCCTGATTGCTCCAGACTGGGCCAGGCAGCCCTGGTACCCACTTCTTCTGTCCTTAGCAGTCCATCTTCCTGTGTCTCCCAGGAACCACAATCTGTTAACCTGTGCTCAGGGAGAGTTTGGTATCCGAATCTCAAATCCCTCAACCTCAAGGCCTGGCTCTTGAGCAGTTAGAGTTGCTGATCTTCAACTTTCTCAAAGTGTTCTTGAAATCTTGAAAGCTGCTAGGAAGCCTTCCACCAGGGCTACCTATAACTCCAAGTGGAAAGGTTTTCCATATGGTGTTCTGGGAGGCATATTTCCCCGGAATCTGCTGATTTACCCACTGTATTGGATTATATGGTCCATCTTAATTCTTTGGGACTGAGACCAGCTACCCTGAAAGTGCATTTGGCAGCTGTCTCTGCTTTCATTTCAGCAGGAAGCCCTCTTCTCTTTCTGCTCACCCTGTATTTTCAAGTTTTTAAGGGATTGCTTCATACCAATCCTCCTTTCAGGATCCTGCCCTGCTTGGGATCTTAATGTTTGCATTGCTCAGCTGATGCAACCCCTTGAGCCTCTGTCTTTGGCAGAGCTTAAGTATTTGACTTGGAAAACTGTATTTCTAGTAGCCATCACTTCTGCCAGGCGCATAAGTGAGTTACAGGCTTTATCAGTGGAGACTGACTTTATTTCCTTTCACAGGATAAGGTAGTCCTCCAGGACTAACAGAAGTTTTTGCCTAAGGTGGTTTCGGTTTCCACCTTAACCAATCTATTTCACTTCCAGTGTTCTTCACTGACCATTCCTCCTCTGGTGAGAGGAGGCTGCACAGCAGATGTTAGAGGGCCCTAAGTTACTACATAGGCGTACCAAGGGTCACAGGTTTGACTCCTCCGACTATTTCTCACTTATGGTGAGGTTGGGAAAGGAGACCTGCCACTAAGAGATCCATTGCCAGGTGGATCGTCTCTTGTATCCAGTTTGGCTATCAAAAACTGGTAGGTTCCCCCCTCAGGCCTGAGGGCTCACTCTACCAGAGGTACAGCTGCATCTCTGCTGCTGCTAGAGACATCCTATCTTGGAGATATGTCAAGCAGCTACTTGGAAAACAGTACACACTTTCGCAAGCATTACTCCTGGATATCCAGGCCAGGAGGATGCTCGGTTTAACACAACCACGTGCTAGAGCTATGATATTCCCTAAAGTAGGTTCTGTCCCTCCTCCATGGAGGGTACTGCTGTGTAGTCTGCATCTGTCATAATATAGCAAGACTTCATATTGTTTGAAGAAAAATTACTCACTAATGTTGTTTCTTCTAATGAGTCTTGCTATATTATGACCTCCCAGCCTGCCCCTCTCAGAACTTCTACTTGGTGTATTGGGCAGTCCACTGTTGGCACTATTGATGCCCCTTTATGTTTGAGTGTTGTGTTTTATTTAGTTATTCTATCTTATTTTCTGGTCCCCTGACTTGAGTCTTGGTGTTGGGACCAGGAAAATGTGTGAATATTTTAGTAGCCAGTTGGCTAGTGTAGGTTACAGCTTCCACACAGAGCCTTAGTGAGTTTTGCTTGTAAAAGATCTGGCCGGTTTCGGGTTTGAAACCACCCTAACAGAGCTTCTCTAACCGAGCTCGCTCTCTAAGTTCCATGCACTGCATGGAAGTTAACTCTTTCACCTCGAGCAGTTCTAATGGTGGGACAAACTGCATCTGTCATAATATAGCAAGACTCCATTAGAAGAAACAACATTACTAAGGTAAGTAATTTTTCTTTCGGGCAAAGTTCTGATAGCTCCCAGATGGGAAAGGTTCAATTTTAAATGATAGATGCAGCAGTTTTAATCATCACCAGGAAAGTATCTATCCTTTGAAAATGTTTTTCACATAGGTGTTTATTCTCTAGAGCTGCTCCAGCTGCCTCCCTCTGAATGACCCTCCCAGCCCTGTCACCCGGCTTCTCCATAACACTTTCCCACCATTGCCCTCTGCCACAGGACTGTGGGGGTGCCTGGTTGCTGGTGCAGGGCCTGCGAGGGGTTGACTATCATTCTAGCCAGGCCTGCTTTCTGCTGATTTTCTCCCCAGGCTCACAGAGCGTGCAGTGGGCATGATGTGTTAGCTTTGCCTTCACAGAGACACCCCTGGTGCCCTGAATGTGTGATCCTTCCTCTACTTGTGACTCACTCGCACTGTTACCCAGATACTTCTAGATGGCAGTCAAGCAGCAAGCCACAGCACCCCCAATCCCTGAGGGAGAAGAGCAGTATTATGGCTGCTCAGTCCTCCCTCCCTGACGTGCCTCCCAATCAACCCATGTCCGCTTTCCGAACCTGGATCGCTGACATGGTAGAAGGTGAGACGCACGATGTCTCAGCCCTCCACACCACTGGAGTGGCTTCTGTTTTGAAAATTTGACAGTTCAAAAGTAGTGTAGCTGCAATCTCTGAAGGCACAGTGATAGTTTTCTGGGCATTCAGAATAGATTTAAACTCTCAGCATTCAACTGGGCACCTTGTAAGGTCAAACATTTTCACATTGAGCTAATTGCCCAGGCACAGGGATAACCTGCACTAGGAAGGGCCAGAGACTCTAACCTAGGGGTACCAGATTTTGGGATGCCAAAGAGGACTCTTAGTACCTCCCTGATGAACCCTTGCGCCAGACCCTGAGTAAATAGGTCTAAAGTCTCCACCGCCTTCACAGCTCATTTACAAGGAGGTCCTGGGTAGGAGAGAGTAAAATAGTTATAAAAATTATAATAATACAACAGGATAGAGAAGGTACATGAAGAATATTTGGCAGCTGGAAAGAGGACATGTCCTCATAAAGAGGACATCTGGTAACTTCTCTAATCCTCAATTAAGAGCATGTTGGAGAATGCCTTCATCCTCCATGAGAGCCACAGTCCAACAGCTGTTTTCCTGTTATGTGGCAGGCCAACACCTGCTCCCACTGGGCTAGCAGGGTGGCTACTGGATTTCCCTAGCTCCAGACTCAAACATAGGTTAAGAGGTTAGCTACTGCAGCCTCTCTGACCTGTGGAACACCCTCCCAGTTTGGGGGATGGGGGTCAGAAAATTGAACTAACAGTCCCCTTTCTTCACAGAAAATCTCCCAGTTTAAAATCTTCTCACAGCAGACTATAGGCAGATTCTCTCTCTGTTCCCATTTAACAGAAGGTCCAGGGCAGGCTGCGCTCCATCAGAGACAACTGTGGGAGCAGCTTCTGCCACAATCTACATCCATCTGTGGTTCCCTTCTCTCACAGAACTGGAGTCAGACACCAGAACATGTGAGCTGTGGGCAGCTTGGTGCCCTCCCATCAACTGTTAGTCATGCTAGGCTTATGCTGCTGTGGTAAGCCCTGCCCACTGGCAGTGACCCTTAACTCCAGCTCAGCACAGTTAACCCTTTGGGGTCTGGAGTACCCCTAACTGGGCTTACAATTGCATTAAGTTGTAATGTCAAAAGGATTATGTCTTTATGACACGCCTGGAATGAGTCATGTGAACAGATGGGGTCAACAGACAAGGCAGTTCATAAAATTGAGCACTGCAGCTCATTTAGCAAGCCAGCCATTTCATTTGCACCAGAGCGAGTACTGACTCAAATGTCCATGGTGCACAATGTCAGTGGATGCCGCTTCGGCAGTCATTCCATTGCTTCCTGTAGGAGGTCTTTGCAAACACAGGGCAGTATGATCCTGGGAAACCTCTTTACCTCTGACAGGGGACTATCAGCTGCATCAGTGGGTCCTTGACAGACACACACAGTGCTGGATACAGTCATCAATGTAAGCAATAATCCACAAGGTGTGAAGCAAGACAGCACTCACCACATGCCTAGATGGTTTGTGAAACACAAGGCGCACATCTGGGAAGTGCAGTGAGATCTGTCTTACTGCCCACTCTGGAGTAGGTTGCTGCACTTATAAAATGGCTTGTTTATGCAGATAAGTGTCTGGGAGAGAATTTTTAAATTTAATTGAAGCCAGCCATGCAATAAGACAAATCATACCACGGCCACTTTATATGGTTCAGCAAATTACATACCTCCTTTTCTGACAGCTGTTTTATAAAAGTTCCCAGATGTGTTCAGAGTTCCATTCTGAGGTTCCGGCACTCATCTCTGTTCACACTTTCAGACTAAAATAGTCATCTCTGAGCTCAGCTGCTGTTTCTGATTCTTCCCTCAGGAAAGCGTAAACCGTATCAGAGCTCTTGGTGGTCTTGCAAGACCTGACACTCTTGGTATAGCTGGACCAACAATTCAGTGGGAGCAGACACCCAGCCCCATGGCAGCTCCTCAGCTGGGCTTGGCCCTCAACCAATTGAGGTGGGCACACAGCAGCAGGGTCACCCAGACACCCCCCTGACCACACTCAGTCTCAGCCCTGCCATGAACCTGTTCCTCGCCCACCCAACTGTACAACACAGACCTTAGAACACCATACTTAAAGGAAACTCTCTTTAATGAAATAACCCCATCACCTGATGGATGAATCCTCAATTAGCTGATTCACTTGAAAAATACTTTTAATTACTTTGCAACATTCAGCTTGTAAAATTCCCAGTATGTAAACAATAGTCGTGCTGTTCCATTTTGAGTGTGAGCATGGCTGACAAGGTTCATTGTACTGAAAGCATACAAGTGAGTTGTGCCGAGCTGCACTCACACTCAAAATAGTGCCGCACAGCCATTGTTTACATACTGGGGGATTTACGAGCTGAAATAAAGATGCTGCAAGGTAAGTATTTCAGACTGACCTGGTGCCACAGAGGGTTGAGGCACTACAGCACCTACCTCTCAACACACTGGAAACCCATGTTCAGGAATGAACTTGGATCACCGGAGGTCGTGGGGGGCGGGCTGAGAGTGGATCAAGCTGACGCCTGGTAGCTCTGCTCTCCCAGACTAGGGTGGTGGGTCAACCTGACTCTTGGCTGCCACCAGGTGGAGGTCTGTTGGTAGCGCTGATGCTCAGGAGTGGGACTTCAGTCAGCTTGGCGGGGGAGCTGCAGTTCCAGGAAGCATGTCGCCACTATGTGCATGCACCTCCTGTGCTGCTGCTTCATGGACAAAGGAGAAAAGTGGAAAATGGTCAGCATGGGCTGTGACATCCTGCCCTCCAACCCTCTGATTCACACTGCCACCTGGCCGGGACCCAGCAACTGATGTGGGTCTCTCAGTTGGGGAGTATGGTCCTCCTCGCCTTGCCCTGCCATGAGGGTAAATCTGTAGGAATCTAAGGGACTCAGCTGGATGAGGCAAAGTGCCAAGGGGGCGGACCAACCAGCAGACCAAGGGAGAAAACCTTGATGAAAAAAAATGATTTTTCAAGTGAGACCCTTAATCCAACAGGTGGTGGGGTTATTTCCTTAAAGAGTGTTTTTTCCTTTAAGAACTATCTAATTACTTGTGGTGCCCCTGTATATGCCCTGGCATGGAGAAATCCATTCATCACTTCCAGCCAGAGAAGTGCTGGTAGGGTTCGTTGCAGATATCTGCCTGTGTGGGACACCAACAAGAGCCAGACACAATTTCAAATTCTGGTTCCCCAGAATTCCACGAATTTCAGAAATTCAACTTCATTCCACAGAATTCCATCAGAAGTGAAATTCCCAAGTTCTGGAATTCCCAAACAGAAATCTGTATTTAAACTCTGATTTGTTACATAAACTGCAGAATCATATTCAGGAGTTCACGTAAGCCACAGATGAATTCCCCACAAACCGTGGAATAACATTCCGTGGTTGACATAGAAATGCTTTACGAATTCTGCGAAATTAAAAAGGAAATTTCATAAAGCATTATAGAAGTGGACCTGCCATTCCACATGAATTACACTGGCAGAATTGCACACGCAAAGTTCTAACACTGACCCACTAGGTATTAAAGTAAAGGGCAAAACAAAAACAAAATAATGAGTCGTAATGTTCAACCGACCCATAGTCTTAACATTGCAGTGGAAGCCCATTAAATTAGTGAGCCACGATTTCAAAGTAAGAAAAAAAGGTTGAAACTGAAAACTGTGACATCAAAGGCGAAACAATCATGAATTATTTATTAACAGTTTTGGCAATCCTGAGTTCATGAATATAAAGTTTCAAAGAGGTCCTTGAAAGTCATGAAAATCCTCCACAGAATATATATGGACAAAGTCCATCAATATTTTGGTGACCAGAAATACCCTGTTTTAATACATATATAGGACAGTGTATGGTAACCCATACACAACAATGCTATTCTTACACTGCGTGGTTACTCTGATGTCAACAACCTCAAAGCGAAACTCAAGAGGTCCTTTGGCGTCATAGTAACCACAAGGTATGAAAGAAGCGATGCTGTGTATTTGGGCTATATTACACCATTCTATATAGTGCATGGTCCCAAAACAACACAACCGCTTACTTTTTCTTGTTCAGGCAGTCATCCTCTGCCGTCGCGACCTACTTCTTGGCCATCCACCTACCTGCCAGCTCGCCTGTACAACGCTTCAACTGCCACTAGCCCTATCAACAGTACTGAAGGGTCACTGGAGTGTGGCATTCATACTAATGCCGAATGAAAAGTCATTATGCTTACTATGAACATCACTACTCAGCAGAACGACTTTTGCAGTGTATGCACAATCACGTCCGACCATACACTATAATATCATTTAATTCATAAGGCACACTGTTTTAACCCTGTTCTCAAATGATTGTTGTCCTCTGTACAAATCAGAGGCAGACCCATTCAACATACACACAGCGCATAACTTCCTTTCTAGCAGGGCTCTGATATCACTTCCTCAAAACTGCTAACAACATACACCTGTTCATATCCTTAAAGGCACGCACACTGAATAGGGGTAGAGACACTCACAAGCTTGCACACACTAAAACAAGAACAAAAACAATCTGTAACTGGAAGGACACAGGCATGTGGGGAGTGGTGCAATGCACTGGCTGTGGAGCAGCAGTCTTCTGGAGACATTCTGGAAACTGCGTTGCTGCTGTTTCAGGCACCTCTCTGGTCTGAGGGAGGAGGTTGTTCGTCTCCATGCCAACCTGGTAGGGACTTGAAACCTGCTCCCTGCCCAGGGACCACCCACGCCACCGCCACTACCTCAGAGGTTGCCAAGAAAGAGGAGTGGTTGGACCATGGTGGGCTCAGGGAGGGGAGGTGGAACAGAGGCACATCCCTCTAGTTGTGCCTCTCCACAACTATTCGCCACCTGGCTGGCCAATGATTCCTCTATGGAGGCACCTGCAGTGGAGACCAAGGAGGATGCTGGGAACCTCCACAATGGAGACCCACAGCAGGGTGGAGGACCCCACAGGGGAAGGAAACAACTCCTGGTGGAGAACTCAGTTGTTGGGGGTAGAACTGGAGGAGGGAGGGAAAGGAGGTAAGGTGCCTGCCTGGCGCCAAGGCTTGGAGGGACAGGAAATGAATCCTCGGGATCATGGGAGCAGCAGCAGGGGAGGGAGCTGGATGTCATTATCCATCTAGGGACAAATGACCTGGCTGAATGGGATCAGAGCAGTGCAACAGGAGCTTGTGGAGTTGGGCAGGGGCCTTAGAACAAGTAGCATACACGTAACTTTCTCGGAAGTGCTACCTGTCTATGGCATGGATGAGGCTAGGGCACTCCACACCATGGGATTCAATGACTGGTTGAAAAGCTGGTGCAGAGCTTAGGGATTTGGCTTCATTGGGGACTGGGGCTCCACCTGGAGGGATGCAGGCCTATACAGGCATGATGGTCTGCATCTATCCTGGACAGAAACAGGATACTAGGTGATAGGCTTAAATGCTTCAGTGGCAAGCATTTAAACTAGCCAGGGGAGGCACTGAAGAGTAGAAGGGTAGTCCTAGCCCCCAAAATCAGGGTAATTAGTGAGGTAAACACCAAAATAGAGGAAGTCGATAGGGAGATGGGCAGGGGTAAATGGAGAAAAGACAAAGGCAGTAGGGACAGGGATGGGGCAAAAGAAATAAAGCCATAAGAAAATGGAGGGTAATGAGTACCAATGCCCATAGTCTAGGTAAAAGCTCCCTGAAATGGTGGCCTTGATGGAAGAGGATGCCTGGATATTGTGGCAGTCACAGAAACATGGTACAACCAGAGAACCATCACTGGGATGTCAACATACCAGGGTACACAATCTACAGGAGGGACAGGGAGGAAGAAGAGGAGGAGGAGTAGCTTTCTATATAGGGAAGGGTTAAAACAACAGAACTAAAGGGTAAACAGGGAGGAGAGGAGGCATGTGGGTCACCCTGGAGACTGGAAATGGCTCCACAATCCGCACAGGGTTGGATACAGACTCCTGCCTTAGGGGAGGAACTGGACAATGAAATGATAGAAGGCATCCTTGGGATGGCAGAGAAAGGGAGATATATGATGGGGACCTGAATATGCCAGATGTTGACTGGAGCACCTTTGCTGCAGCTACATCCAAGAGCAGGAGCCATTCTCGATGCCCTACAGGGGCATGCCTCAGACAACTAGTTTTGGAACCCACTTGTGAGAAGAGCAATCTTAGACCTGATACTCTCAAATGGGGATGGAGAGGATCTCTGATTTTGAAGTGGGTAGCTATCTGGGAACAAGTGACCACCAAACAGTGTGGTTCACGATAAACTTAGCTGTAGAGTCAGGCCACAGAAAAGTGAAGGTACTGGACTTCAGGAGGGCTGATTTTGACAAAAATCAGAGAGTGCCTCAAAAGCACTAGCAAACAGGCAAGAAGGTGGGGTGGAGCAACAATGGGAAACATAAAACCATCATCACAGAGGCAACAAATCTTTGTGTAAAGCAAATAAACAAATCAAAACAAAAGGAAACACCACTATGGTTCTCAAAAGAAGTGGCGGGAAGGTAAGGGAAAAGAGATAGCATTCAAGAAGTATAAGGAAACACAGAAGGAGCAGGACAGAGAACTGTACCAGTTAAAGCAGAAGGAAGCGGGTAAGGCAGTCAGAATAGCAAAGGCCCAAACTGAGGGAAAGATAGCCAACTCCTAAGAAGGGGATAAAACCTTTATAGGTTCATTAGGAGCAAAAGAAAGACTAAGGCAGGGATACTGAGGCTGAACAAAGAGGAAGGTGGTTGGGCAGACAGCGACAGTGAAAAAGCAAGGATACTGAATGAATACTTCTGCTCAGTATTCACAATGGAAAAGCAGGGGAACTACCTAATCCAGTCAATAGAAGCACTCTGGATAGGAGGGTTGATATTAGTCCTTTCACAGAAGAAAGGCTCTGAAATAACTCTTAAAACTGAAGGTGGATAAAGCAATGGGACCTGATGGGATTCACCCCAGAATTTTAAAAGAACTAAGGGAAGAACTAGTAACACCACTGAGTACCCTTTTAACAAATCATGGGTGAATGGGGTGGTACCTGAGGACTGAAGGAGGGCAGATGTGATTCCCCTTCACAAAAGTGGGAGCAAGACAGAGGCAGGAAACTACAGACCTGTCAGTTTGACCTCAGTGGTAGGGACAATGATGGAATCACTTCTGAAGGAAAGAATTGTTGGTACCTAGAGGCCAGAGGTGCACAGGATCCAAGGCAGCATGGATTCACAGCGGGAAGGTCATGTCAGACAAATCTAATTGATTTCTTTGTCTGGGTGACCAAAGCAGTAGACCAGGAGGGCTGTGGACATGGCCTACCTAGACTTTAGCAAGGCATTTGACACAGTCCCACACAAAGATTAATAAACAAATTAGCCAGCCTGGGAGTGGGTCCTAGGGTGGTAGCCTGGTAAAACACTGGTTGGACAACAGGACACAGCGGATAATAGTAAATGGAGTCCACAGTGAACAAAGGAGGGTTACTAGTGGGGTATCGAGGGTTCAGTACTGGGCCGGTCCTTTTAATGTCTTTATAAGTGACATTTCAGAGGGACTGAAGGAAAGTATGTCTTTGCAGATGACACAAAGATCTGCAACAGGGTTGATACACAAGATGGGGTGGAAAGGATGAAAAGGAACTTGGCAAGGTTGGAGGAATGGTCAAATGTATGGCAGCTTAGATTCAGTGCTAAGAAGTGCAAGTAATGCACCTGGGAAGAAAAACCCAGGGAAGAGTACACAATGGGGGTGAGATACTGCAACAATAAAAATGGAAAGGGACCTGGGGTAGTCATATCAGACGACCTAAAGGTGGGCCAGCAATGTGAAAAGGCAGTAAGGAGGGCTGGGGGATACTGGGATGCATAGGAGAGGCATCACCAATAGAAAACAGGAAGTTGTTGCCTCTGTACAGACAGTTGGTAAGACCACATCTGAGTACTGTGTACAGTTCTGGAGACCCTATCTGCAAAGACATAGACAGGGTGGAGGCTGTCCAGAGGAGGGAACCAAAATGATGCAGGGTCTGCATCAGAAGATATATGAAGAAAGACTAAAGGAACTAAAGATGTATAGCCTCGAGGAAAGGGGGCATGATAGAAACTTTCAAATACCTCAAGGAATCAACAAAGTCCAAGAGGTAGCATCTTTCAGAAAAATATTGAAGATGATAGAGGATGGCTCCAAGGTAATGTGAGGAAGTATTTCTTCACAGAGGTTGTGGATACATGGAACAGCCTTCCTGAGGAGGTGTGAGAGTCAAAAACAGTGGGGAATTCGAGAGCATGGGACAGACATAAAGTAATTCTAGTGGGGGTAGGAGGAAGTGGGCTGTTGGTTAACTAGGATCTGCAGCTTATCCGTTAGGTAGGAAATGGGCAGACTGGGTGGGCCAAGCGGTCCTTATCTGCGTCAAATTCTATGTTTCTATGTAACATACCTTAGCTGTTTTATCATATAGCCTAAGCGGTTAACCATTGCAATTTAATTCTTTTAACAAACTCAATATTTTATAATGAATGTCTTTCCTTACCATGCATTTTTAGGATTAGTAACTTAACACTTACTTCTTTCTGTTCTTCTTTTGAACGGAATCACTGCTCACTCTCCTTTCATAAACAGGAAGGTCCAATTGCTACAATGTTTATAACAGCAGAATCTTAAACTCTTTTTAAAGGTGGCAAGTTTACATGTTAACATTTTGGGCACTGAAATAGTTAATTGCCTTGTATATTACATATGTTCTGCTCCGAAACTGAAAAACTTCTGATCTTGTGATGCTTTTCAACTCTTACAGTGGGAAGCAGTGCATTCTGATATGCAAATGAGTTGGTACGCTGTTTTTATCTCACTCTCATGATTTTAGCATTCTAATATGCAAATGAGTTATGCAAATTGTTTTAGTCTTGGTTTCTTCATGATCCTTTAAAGGTTCAACAACTTCATGAACTACATGTTGACGAACTGTTCATAAACTTGGCTCATGAACAGAGTTAAAGCACAGTTGGTGAACTTTCATCAAAATTCATGAGTTAATGAACATCATTCCCTGGGAATCTCCTCAGAAGTGAATACAATACTGGAATGCCACTACTAGCCCCTGACAGGGGGTTCCCAGGGGTTCAGGCTACTGTACAAAAGCTTATGCAAAACTTTCACTGTTATTGAGCAGCTGCAAAGCTACCCAGTTGAAATGATTATGAACTGCTCATGAGAGTTCATGAATTATTCATGAACTGTATATGAATTTAGCTCATAAACATTCATTAGGTGTGCGTCAGATTGTTCATGAACATTCATTAAGTGTGTAGCAAAGTGGTTCATGAATATTCATGCAGTGTGCATCAACATGAAATGGCACTCCTGTGTTCTTGAATGTTCATGGACATAAAGATCCATGAACGTTCATGAAACTCCTCCACTGAACATTTATGGAAAGCGTACATTAATACTAGTAGTAACCAAAATACCCTGCTTTTATAATATTGTTTAATCCATCAGGCAACCCTGTTTTAGCCCTATTCTCAAAAGATGTTTGCCCTCTATATAAACCAGAGGCAGACCCATTTAACCCTTGATTGTTTTATCTCACATCATAAGTAATTAACCAAGAAAGTAATCATTTTGGAGCTTGCAGAGCCCCCACCATCCATATTGGGATTTTAACCCTGAGATAGTGTGAGAATTTATCACACAGCTGGCTCCATCCCACCCATAGGAGACAGACTGTGGTAGTAAATGGACTTCACTCCCAGGAAGGAGGGTGACCAGCAGGCCACCTCGGGATCAGGGTTGGGACCAGTCCTCCTAAATGCCTTTATATGTGGCATTGCTGTGGAGCTAGAAGGAAGGTCTGCCTCTTTGCAGATGACACCAAGATCTGCAACAGGGTGGACACTCCGGGAGGGTGGGTTGTGGAAAGGACAAGCAGAGACCTAAGAAAACACAAGGAATGGTCAAGGTTATGGCCACTGGGTTTCAGTGTGACAAGGGTGCAAAATATGCACTTTGGGCACAGAAAACCAGGGCAGAGTACAAAATGGGTGGAGTGGTTATGGCGGCAATCAAGTTAGAAAATGACCTACGGTAATCATATGGATGACCTAAAGGTAGCCAGGCAGTGTGACAAGACAGTTGCGAGGGCTAGTGGGATGCTGGGGTGCATAGGAGAGATATCACCAGCAGAAAGAGGGAGGTGGTGTTGTCGGTAAGATCCCACCTTGAGTACTGTGTCCAGTTCAGGAGATTACATCTCCAGAAGGACACAGAGTGGAGGTGGTCCAAAGGAGGGCAGTTAAAATGGTGCAAGGTCTGCATTCAGAGCTCTATATGGAGAGACTAAAGGTCAAGGACCTTAATATGTACACCTTGGAACAGAGGAGGAAGAGGGAACATGATAGAGACCTTTAAATATCTCACAGGGGTAAATAAGGTACATGAGGGAGGCATTTTCAGAAAAAAGGTGCTGAAGAACAAGGGGACATGCTGTGAAGCTTGAGGGGTAGATTCAAGAGATATGTGAGGAAGTACTTCTTCACAGAAAGAGTGGTGGATTCCTGGAATAGCTTTCCAGTGGAGGTGGTGGAGGTGAAGAGAGTGGGAGTGGGATTCAAAAATGCATGGGATAGGCATAAGGGTGTCTTAGAGAAAGGAAGGGTAGGGACAAAGAGCTGGAGATTGATTAGGGTCTGCGATGAAGCTGTAGGTAGGGAAAATGGGCAGGCTGGGTGGGCTCAGTAGTCCTTATCTACCGTCAAATTGTGGTTCTGTGCTTCTCTGTAACATAGTATTTCTGTAAGTCCATCTTGAAGTACCCTCCACACACACACACACACACACACACACACACACACACACACACACCTTGCTAGTTTAAGATTGTGGCCTCTGCTAGTGTTACTCCTGAATTTTAATAAACATGAAGTCTACCCTGCTGTGTCCTTGCATGTATTTGCACTTCAGGTTTCCATCATGTCCCTTCTCTCTTTGTCCTCTAGTGAGTACATGTTTCGGCTGTCTACTCGTTCTTAAGAGGTCCTGCCTTGCTGCTCCCTGTATCAGCTGGATGTCTTATGTGTCTGCCTATTTCATGGCTCAGCACTGCTGTCATGCTTTGCAATTTATTTTCCATGCATGAGAAATGGGATTGGTGGGTGGTGGATAATCCAGCATGCTTATTTGTTGAAGTCCTCTCTCAGTGTAGCTCAGCGTCAGCCTGAAGCCACAAACAGCATCTATTTGAAACATCATTGTTAAGAATGCTGTGTTCTTTGATCCATTTTTCCACATCACCCGTTCTTTGCATTTGAAAAGAATTTGCACTTCTGTACTGCAAATTATATAGCCAAGAACAGCCGTTCAACGTACTGATAAGGAGGTTTAGGCTAGTGCTAAACCCTGATGTCACTTGAAAACAGAAACTGGCTCTACCTGGTAAATAATTTGTTTCACTTAGTTGTTTTCCGTGGAAGGTACCCTTAAGATGATTGTAGTACCTCAGTTGGAGGCACAACAAAAATGGGGACCCTTTCCCAACACAAACATTTTTCTTTTTTACATTTCTCTCCTGGTTCCCTCTGTTCCACCATTCCTTGCCTGCAGCCTCAGCCCCCCGGCCTCTGTTCAGTTTTGCGCGTTCAGTGCTGATTAGGGGGTCATAAGCAAAGACCTCCCTGCGGGCTTGTGCAGCCCAATCTCCCTGGCAGATGCCAGGGACCTCCCCTGCCCTACAAAAGGGCCAGGAGTAGCCAGAGTCAGAGTTGTCCACTAGACATGGAGGGTGGAGGATGGCAAGGCACAGACAAAACAAGAGTACCTAAAGGTGTCCATGGCTCCTCCAGCATTGCTCTCTTCCATCTTTAGTCTGGGGTTGGTGGCTTTGGCAGCAGCAGGGTCCATCGCGTGGGATCCCGGCTCCCTGACATGATCTGTTTCTTCCCCAGAGCCCCAAGTGGCATGGAGGGAAGCTTTGGGCAACTGGATCAAGTGGTGCCACACAGAAATAGATGCGGGCAGAAAGCGCACCCCGGATCTGTAGTACCGCCCGCCCAGTAGATGCAGCAGCACTGAGCAGCTGGGAGGAGTGCGGCTCCCAGCCATCCTCTTCCAACCCCTCCAGCAACAGAACAGACCTGGGCTGTGGTGGCAGCAGGGACGTGGCCCGATCTTGTATTCTTCTGAGCCACAGGTGCCGGGCTGGGGAGGAAAAAGGTCTAAGGGCTGGAGCCCAAAACTTGCAGGAAGGGGCAACAGGCAAAGTGCCCAGAGTAAAAATAGAGTGTTAGGCCCTAGTAAGGACAAGGGGGGCATGGTGGGCTCCCTGGGTGAGTTGCCCATCCTCAGAGAAGGCCTCGGGTGTCCAAAGGTCACAGAGCTGTTGTAGTTTTTATTTTATTTTTCTCTCTTCTTATTTTATTATAGTTAGAAGTGACTCCAGAGGAGGCAGGCTGAGCCACCAGTAGTTTGCATCTAGGTGGGCAAGAGAGGGCACAATGATTTGAAAGCCCTGAAAGGAGGAAATAAGGGCAGTGGGACTAAAGATCCCTGTGGCACCATTCTGCGCAAGGTGGCTGCCGCTATTGTTAATGTACCATAAGGGAGAGCTAAGGTAGATCCAACCCATGGCAAGACGACAGGCTCCTTGTCACTATTTATGGGGAGGTGGAACCTGATTAGGAAGTCCCAGGGACCCAGTCATCAAATTCGTTATCACTTTTAAGGAAGGAGGTTGGTGGTGCGAAGACAGCGTTAACAAAAGACCCGAAGGTACAGCACCTCTGGGAGGGCATGGAATGGTCCTATGGCCTAAGTGGCCCAGCACCCAAACCAAATTGCGCTGTTGCCTGTCTAGCACCCCTGAAGACTGTATTTCCTACAAGAACTGAACTGTCTGCCAGAAACTGAATTGTTTGCTTGCTACTGAACTGTGTTATTGAATTGCGCTTTGGTGTACTGGACATCCAGCTTCGCCTTTGTTGGCTAGAGGAGCTTCACCAGAGCCTGACACTGACCAGGAGGTCCCCAGCTCACCCACCATCTGCGACAGGACCACCTCCAGTGGCGTCAGCCTGCTCCAAGTTCCACCCTCGATGTTTCAGCATCAGTCCTGTGATGCTTAGTGGTAGAGAGCTGCATGTGAGATATCCAGTAGTGAGTCAGCATAGGAGCCACCTTGGCTCAAGCATGAGGGACCCTAGTTAACATTGTGCATGCCTCTTTCTTATTTTGCCGTCCAGCCGGAAGTGTGCGCATGCCTGTGTCCTCCATTGAGGCCACCAGAGAGTTACATTGCCAGCAGTCTTCTTCTTGGAGGTGTCCTGGGTGCTGGGGACCTACCAGTGGTCTTTGTTGCAGATCGTCTAGAGAACCACCGCCAACCAGAAGTCTTCAGCTTGTTGCCGGAGCCACAGAGGATCACCAAGTTCTTTATCCGATCTAGCAGTGTGCCTCTTTGTGTTTTGTTCATCAGGGGAATGCCCGTTATGGCCTGTTGTAACAAAAGCGCTTGGTGAGATGAAAGCCCACCTGCTGATTACCTGATGCATAGAAAAGCCCAAGCTTGGTTCATCAGTCATTTTGTTATCTCGGCTGTGTGCATGCGGACTTGAACTGAATGGGGCTGACCTCCCTGTTCTGGTTCGACCAATCATTGGTCCTGATTGTATTGTTTCGTTGTTTATTTTGTTACCCTGTAGTGTGTTAGAAAACTGTCATCTTTTGTTTGTTGTCCCTGGTAAATAAACTTCTTGCATCTTGGTCACTGAGTAAGCTTCCTACCTTTTCTTCTAGATTAGTCTGGCCTGTCCTGGAAAGTTGTCACGGAACCTTCGCCCTACAAGTGACATCTAGGAGGATTTTCCAAAGTATTGATGCAGCCCTCGCATCCATATTTTGGACATGTGCTACATGCCGGTAGATGCCTTGTGATGTTTGCGGCATATTTCAAACATCCCCAATGCATTTTGTGACAGTTTACCTGCTTTCCAACAAAACAATGACACATGCATCATTTTTGGAGGCGTAAATTGTGGCAATCACGCAGAATTAAAGGTGGTCAAACTGTCTGGGTGGATGTCACACAGCCGTGTCTGAGAAATGGACACGGCTGTTTGAAAAATGCCACCCCAGTTTTTATATAGGTTATTTCTGCTTGCTTCTAGGCAGGTTGGGTAGTTCTATCAGCTGTGTCCCAGTGCACCTGCACCAACCTGAGTCTCTGTCCGGCTACTTAGACCGGGAGGGCCACTGGTGCCAGTGGAGAAGGCTTCATTAAGCCCAACTTCCATTTTTCCTCTGATTTTCTCCCCAGTCGTGGCATTATGTGCAATGAGTGCACAACCACCTCCACCTCAGGAGGCACTCCAAGCTCTCTGTACACTGGCCCTTCCTCCAGCGACAGGAGTCATACATGCCACCACTTGGCTTCCACCAGGTAGTAGTCAAGGAGTCATGGGATCCCCTTCCTCTCCTGGCTGGGCCCCTAGTGACCCAAGTCCGTTCCCAAACCTGGGTCACTGGTGTGCCAGCAGGAAGACATGGATGCTCCAACCCACCGCACCACTGGGTCGGTTCCATCCCATGATCATATAGAGGATGGAAGGAAAGAAGGATGGGAGGAAGAAGGGAGGGAGGAGGAGAGCTTTTATAGCACCTTTCCTACAGACTGTATCCTTAGGTGCTTTTATGATTCAATAGAGGGTAGTCAGAGAATGTTAGTGCAATGTTCAGCACACAGGGAATAAAATAAGCAGAGAGAGACTGCAGAGGTGTTAGACATAGGGAGGCTAAGTAACTTGCTCAGGGTCACATTATGAGTAACAGCTGTGGAATTCAGTGTCTCCAGATTTATAGCTGTGGACCCTAACCTCTAGGTCAAACCACCTCGCTGATGACAGCAGCAAGTTAGTACAAGACACAGTAGAATTGATACAGAATTTGTGAGCGAACTGGTGCTGCAGCGCCAATGGTCGTGCCCTGGAAACAAGGGTACAATACAATGGTAGGATTACTGTCGGGTGTCATGTACTGTAGTTTTTCTGATATAACTGGAATATCTGCAGTGTTTCATATTATTTTACAAAGGACGGATTTCATATGATTATTTAAAACAAGCATTTGTCAATGCCGAATGTTGTCTCGCTGGCACTGGCATTGGTGGTACAGGAGTTAGAGAGCGCATAATAGGGTGGCAGTGAAATATTGAACTGATGCCAATCCCACACCCACCCTGCAGAGACTGACAGGCGTTGGGGTGTGCCTTTGGAGTCATCAGCTATAGCGCTCATGCCATTTACTCACCCCTACCCTGTAGACACTGACAAGTGTCGTGGTGTGCCTTGGGGTCCTTAGGCGTTATACTCACCCCATTCTATATAAGGAAATACGCTGAGGTGGGTGCAGTATAGGAGAATGGGTGAACTTTGTGGCTGAAGACTCAGAGGCACACCTCAATGCCTGTCAGTGGCTGCAGGGTGGGGGTGGGAGTGGAATGGTGGGAGCATTACAGTCACAACCCTGATGCCCGACAGTCTCTACGGGGTGAGGTATAGCAGTTGGAAATCCTAATGCCATAGGCATGTGTTGGTATTTTCACTCCAAATTATCAACATGGGATTTTGTGACCCCACCTCATGAAGAGCGGCAGTATCAGTTTGTTAGCTGAAGGTGATTTTACAGCGACTGTGCCATTTGGCATCACAGATACGTAAACACATTTTGGGCAGGATATGAAAAATGACAACTGTATTGTTCATGAGGAGGTGTAAAAAATGGCTATACTGAAAACCTGAGTGAAAATATGAAAATTGAAGTCATGAGCATGCATAGAAACAGCACAATGCACGTCTGTAACCCAGTAATTTTTTAAACCACATTTTCAACATAGGCATTTTGGGACCTCCTCATGAACAGTGGCACTGTGATTTTCTTAATCTGTCCCAAAAGTTGATCTCCCACAGCGACCACGCCATTGTATGCCACAGGTGCAAAAACACATTTTGGGCAGGATGTGAAGAATGACAGCTATACTGTTCATAAGGAGGTGTCAAAAATGTCAGTGTTGAAAATCTGGCATGAAAATATTACATATTTGTGAAGTTACAAGGGTGCGGAAACTGTATAACACATGCTTGTGACACAGTCATTTTATGGACTTTCATCACCAAATTTTCAACATAGACATTTGAACCTCTGCTCATGAACAGTGTCACTGTCATTTTGTCAAACTGTCAAAAACTGATTTTGCACAGCAACGCTATTCCACGCGGATGTGCGAAAACAAATTTCAGCCAGGATATGTAAAATGAAAGCTGTATTGTTCATAAGGAGTTATGGGAAAATTACAACATTAAAAATCTGGAGTGAAAATATTACAAATTCATGAAGTTACAGTGATGCGTAGAAACTGCTAGCATCATGTAAAACAGCCATTTTTGATTTTGTCAACAAATTTGCAACATAGGCTTTTGAGAGCCCCTCATGAACAGTAACTGCATTTCATTAATCGGTCCCGAAAGGTGATTCCACGCGGTGACTATGAAATCACCTTTAAAGGGACCGAACTCTTCTCATGACAGTGACTGAATTCGCGGGAGGGGTCTCAATAACCATGTTGAAAATGTGGTACCACAATTCTTCAAAATGGCCGAGATATGCACCAAAGTTGAAAAAAAAAGCGTATTTATGCCATTATACAGCTTATCGGTATTTCTTCAGTTTGCGGTTGGCTTTGAAGAGTGCAGGCGTGTTCCCAGTCCACCGAAGATCGTTAGCCAGGCTCTGGAGGTAAGTATGGGAGAGGGGGTGTGGGAGGTGGGGTACACAGAGGATGAGTGCAGGTTGAGGGAAGGAGCGGAACAGACTGTGAGGGACCGTCTTCTGATTTACAGGTTTAAAAAAAAAGCAGCTGCAGAAGTTTTTTCTTTTTCAGAGGGCATTTAGAACACTGGAGTGGGCTCTCAGCATGCCACCTGAGTGTTTTTGAGGGTGCCATAGTCGATGGGGACTGGGCACCCCTGTCGCTTGTACCAAGGTGAAGGGGAGAGCCGAGGATTGGGCACCTGGTACACAACAAATTTTGGGGCATTATGCCCAGTAGGGAGTGGGCTCCCCATTGTGCAAATAAAACTGGGGAGGGGACTAAGCCGACAAGGATTGGGCCCTTCTATCCAACAAAGAAAGACTGTTGGGGTACATGATGCCGGGGGATTGGGCATCCCACACACATGAAATGGGAGGGAGGTGGCTTTATGCCGACGGGAGTAGGCTCCCCATCGGCAAATGAAATGGGTTGGGCATGCCGACAGGATTGGGCAACCCTGAAGTCGGCGCTCTGCGGCGACGGCAGTGAATGCTGCCATGTTTATTGAACTGCTTCACCAGGAAGGCACGCCACTGCATGACGAGCTTGGCTCTCATTGCAGCGGACCGTTTCTTTGATCTGGTGGCCAGTTTACATGTTGCTGGTGTTATCGCCTGCAGCTGCCTTATTAGGGAATGAGGATGATCTACTGATGCATGCCCTGCATTCACCCACAGTGACCGCACCTCCAAATCTGCTGCTACTGCAATATGTTGGCTGGCATGCGCGAGTCAACACAAAAAAGACAGTGTAGTTCCAGCTTCCTATGTATGGGTCACTTGTTTCAGGAAACAAGAGAAAGAGAGCAATTTGATCTTGCATCGCATGATTTTTGTGTGATATCTCAACAGCTTCCAATAATCAGAGTTGGCCTTCCGTCCCTATACTGACCTTTTATACCACAGTATCACTCTACAGGCCATAAATTCAAATAATTAACAAGATGCTAACAGGGTTAGTGTCAGGCTAGCTGACTGAATTGCAGCTGACAACCTGGTAGCACAGCTGCTGCTGTATTCAACGATATATGTGGCACGTCATTTGGTGGTAACATACCTTTTCTCATCATGTAATATTTTATTGTGTTTTATGTTTTGTTTCCAGAAGACAATACAGCCATATTTAGGCCTACAGGTGCCAAATATACAAAAGTGTATAAAACCGAAAAATATGAACCATCATATAGGTAATCGTTACTAATGAGCCATGGTACACATCTATTTACCAGTCGTTATCTATCACAGATAAACTTCCAAATAACATAGCTATTCATTCTGCTGATAGCTGATAACCATAGAAAATTATTAAGAACATTAGTATATAAATTCTAACGAACATGGTAAGCATACTTGTGCTAAATACACCACTAATGAGCAGATCCTCTTGCACTGCACATGGGGTGAAGTCGTATTGTATAGTAAAAGAATTTTGGAAGTGCTCAAGGGCTGCTTGGGCAATGCAGTTTACTGCTTCAAAACACTACCTTTAACAAGGTGCACAGTGCTGCATAACCCCCTCACTCTCATAGCAGCACTGGTGCCATGTCCAACACAGAACAACCAGTCCCCCCTCTTCCCTGTCAGCACCTCTAAACAAGTCCCTGGTGCACACTGGTACTTCTTCATCTGATCCCCTTTAATAGTTCCTGGTAGTGCAGTTGTACCCCCCTCACCAAATCCCTATTGTGGTTGTTACGATGTATCACTGATGACCAGTCTCCTCTCCTTCCCTTCTTGGCAGTCTGTGCCCCCATATCACACACACTCAGAAGGCAGCCAGCGCTAACCTTCCACTCACCCTCCTGGCCAGCCACAGTCTGCCCTCGCAACTGCGCGTATTGATATCGCAGCTGTAAACAGATACAGGACTTGCAGTCTTGAGCGTAAAACTAAGTTGTCAAAAGTGCTTCCACATATACGTGCATACTTAGGTTTCTTTTCCAGCACATTTGTGCACTGACCTTGCTTGGCCAAAATAAAGCTTTTCTTCCCAAACTGGTGAAACTTTCAGAACCCCCATGGCCACTTTACTGATGATCATAACCGTCCTCAAAATGGGTGTTCGGCGGACGAAAGTGAACACCTTGATAAATCCATTTGTGGTGATCGTTTTGCATTACGTTTAATCAGTGGAATCGTCAGAAGTCTAAAAGTGCTATTGGAGTGGGAGAGATTTGATTTAATGATATTGCTTGGAGTACTGAGGTGCTATAAAATTTGTTTCTTGTAAAAGGCCTAATCAGCAGGCTAGATTGTGTGTACTGCATGTGTGTGTGTGTGGGGGGCAGGTTGCATCTGGCGAGTTGTTATTTACAGTAAGTATAGAAAGTGACTGAGGAAAGGATGGAAGGAACAGGTTCTAAGAAACGTTATTCCGTAGATCGTATATATTTTATTGAAAAATGAATATCCTTCTGCAGATGAGATCATTCTTAAAGTAGTAGAGCATGTTAGAGTGAAACGATTGTCCCTGCTATATCTTATTCTATTTTAGATTGCCTTTTCGTTTGTCATTAGATGCTCTTCCCCCATTTTGAGTCTTCTTTTAGACTTGAAATAATTCAATCTTAAAACACACACACACGCCTCTTATTCAGAGATGCACACACCCACATATACACTAATACACACAGATGCACACACATATATAGCACTGCATACTTGGATACACACAATGATTACTACGTACATACACAGCACAATATAGACACATAGGCCAGCAGCACTACAAACACACAGCAATGCACACAAACATTACTTATCACAGATGCACAAATACAGTACTAAGTACACAGATGTACACACATGAACATACAAAACTACATACAGGGGCACACATGGTACACACACAGATGCACAGACACTGGACTATGTACATACTGTAGATGTGCGCACACACACACACACACACTTTTTTTCTTACCATGGGATTCAGTTTCTGTCTCTTGCCAAGTCCCAACTCTTCTAGACTCATTATGGTGGTGGTTGAGTGGTGGTGGGGCTACAGTAGCATGTCTCCCAATGGCAGCAGCAATGCATACAGTATAAGCTCTGGCAGCGTTGGTGTAAGTGACATGATAGGAAGCCTACACTTGTGCTTGCAACCTTTCCTTGCCAAAGAATTCTTGACACCAGGATCTGTGTTGCCTTTGTGTGTGTGGGGGGCTGTTCCTGGAGTTAAAAGTGCTGTATGTGAAGGCACACTGCACCTCTGCCTTCTTCAGGAAAGTAGCATTGGACCTAGGCCAGAGGATTGCTGCTAGACACCAGGAGAACGTGGCACAAGACTGGTGAGAGGAAAGGAGATTGCCAATAGACATCAGGGAACATGGCACTGGAAGCACTCCCATTTTCCAGTGCACCCTCAACATAGAACCATAGAAACATAGAAGCTGTTGGCAGAAAAGGACCTATTTGCCCACCTAGTATACCCTATAGTCCCTACCTACTGTGCTACCGTGAGACCCTAATTGATCTCCAGCCTTACCCCCCAACCCTGTTACTAAGGCCCCCGTGTCTATCCAATGCATGTTTGAAACCTGTTACTGTTTCAGTACCCACCACCTCTGTTGGGAGGCTGTGCTAGGCATCCACCACCTTTTCTGTGAAGAAATATTTCCTCACATACCCTCTAAATCTCCCCTTTCCAGCTTCATATCATGCCCCACATCCTTGAGCATCTCTTTGTGTGTAATATGCCACCCTCCTGTACCTTATTGATACCCTTGAGATATCTGAATTTTTCTATCATGTCTCCTTTCTCTCCTTTTCTCCAGTAAGTACATATTTAGTTCCTGAGTCTCACCTCCATAGGGCTTCTGATGCAAGCCATGCACCATTTTGGTTGCCCTTCCTGTACCGCCTGCACCCAATCTATGTCCTTTCTGAGATGGGGTCTCCAGAAATGGGCACAGTACTCCATGTGTGGCCTCACCATTGATCTATATAGGGGTAACACTACCTTCCTTTTCTGCTGGTGATACCCTCTTTCTGTACCCCAGCATCCTACTATTCTTTCCTACTGCCTTATCACACTGCTGTGCTACCTTCAGGTCATCATATCTGATGACTCCAGAGTCCCTTTCCTGTTTGGTTGTTGTTAACACCTCACCACCAAAATGATACATTGCCCTTGGGTTTCTGTGCCTCATGTGCATAATTTTACATTTTGGCATGAAGCCCAGTTGCCAAATCCTTGACCAGTCTTCCAGTTTGTTTTTTTCAGATCTTTCATTTCTCCACCCCTGGTGTGTCCACTCTGTTGCAGATTTTCTGTCATCCACAAACAGGTATACCTTTCTTTCCAACCCGTCTGCAATGACACTAATAAAGACATTGAAGAGGACGGTCCCAGTACTGACCCTGTGGCACCATGCTGGTTACCTTACCTTCCTCAGTGAACTCCATTTACTTCCACCCTCTGAGTTCTGCTCGTAGCCTCACTTGTACCATTTTACTATCTTTGGACCCACACCCATGCTGTCTAGCTTGTTTGCCAGTTTTCTGTGTGGAACAGTGTCGAAGGCCTTACTCAGCCATCCCTTTATCCCTTTCCAAGCACTCTCTGGTAGTGGTGTACAAAACTAGAAAACTTCACTTGGCAATTTGCAAATTCACCTCAATTCACAAGTTTAATCCCATGTAAGTTCTAATTCACATCACAGGTAAAAATTTGCAAATGGAGGTTTGCTAACTTTGCCTGTGAGTGGTGACCAAAGGCGAAGTTTGCAATGTCTCATGGGATTGGAAGTCACATGATACTGCTGTGAGCTGTATTGCCATGTGTACGCTGGATTCAGTGCAGTCCTATGAACAGTCGGAGTTAATCAGTCCTTGAATCTCTGTGCCCAAAAGTCTTTCAAAAGTACTTTAAACACAAAGTATTTTGAACAAAATCACTCCTAAAGTGCCTCGTGCCTCTACATTACTAATTTTTGCCTTTTTTCTGATTTATTAACTTTACAGTAATGGTTTCATGTTTGTGTAGTAAAGCAGTGCAGTGGGAAGGGAGCTGTGCCTTGTTCAGCAGTAAGCAAGGCAGGCTTGCCTGTAAGCACTAGTGTTGTTTTCCTCTGTGTTTCTTAATTATTGTGCCTGAGCTGTTTTGTATGTTTTATTGAATTATTTTGTCAGTCTAGACTTACTGTATTGAATGTTATTTTATTCAGTTATTGAAGTTACAGTTTTACTATAATAGTGACAGTAACTTCCTTATAATTACCCCAGTTCTTGAGTGTCTTCTTAATTTCCATCATGTATTGTTCATGTAAAAAATAAATATTTTTGTGTTGTTTTACTATAGCTACTAGCTCAGTAAACTGTTGTGCTGTGTTATTTAAATCACAAATTGTAGTGTCTCTGCAGCTGCCTGTATTTACTTTAACTGCAGTATTCAAAACTCTACGTATCACGGCCTGGTGGTGTTGAGGGTTGAGGTGCTGGATGCCACACCTCACTCACACGGTGACCCAGTTCAGGAATGAGCCGGGCCACGAGGGGTCAGCAGGGAGGGAGAGATTGAGCATACAGAGGCAGCTCTCCTCTCCTGGGAGGGAGGGGTCCTAGCTCAGTGCTTGACCAGCCTCTGGCGGGTCTGAGGCATGGCAAGCATGGAGCTGATGCTGATGGGGGAGTGGACGACACCGGCAGGGATGCCTTGGTGTAGGGCATGTGCCACTCCCACAACAAACAGGGAAAGGCACTCTCCGAGCTCTGGGTAGATAGAGCACTGAGACAGACCCCTAATAGCTCCTGCCTGCCTGGTCCTAGGGTCTCCCGATGAAAGTTGAATAGTTCGGGTGTTCTGCCCCACCTCGTCCCCACCCGGTGAAGATCCATGGCTCCATGGGAGATCAACCGTGAGACCAGGTAGGTGGTAAGAGCGGGGGCAGTCCTTCATTGAGCTCCCAAAGAAGCAGAGCTCGGAGAGAAGTGGGCAGGGATAAAAGACATAAAAAAACTCTACGTATCAAAATGTCCAGAAAGAGACACTCTAGTAAAGTTCGAGTTGTTGGCGTGGCAATTTTACTGAGAAGAGTGTGGGTTCTGTGGTTCTGAATTGTGTTGTATGTAACAAAACTTCTCCTGCTGCAGGGTCATCAGATACTGGTAGTACTGGTACTATAAAAGGAGTAGTCTGCCTCGAGGTGGTACGCCTCATTTTTTCAGCCACATCTGTGGCATCGGTGCTGGTGGGTTCTGGCAGTGGAGGCAGCGACAAGAGGATGAGTCCAAGAAGCAAAAAATGTCTTGCTCTGGAAATGTGGTTGAGGATGATATTGTGGTTGCTGTTGTTCCCATGACTGCAGCTGATGGTGGGAACCTGAGCAGGATGATAGGTCCCCATTTCCTAAGGACGGGGTGATGAGCTTGAGCATGGCTCACAGTCCGATGTGGGGCTTCAAGTGTCACTATGATGCTACTGACCTACCCCTCCCTCATAATCGTGCACCTTCCACTCACTCTCTTGTAACACTGGCTATAGCACTGGGGAGCTAGCGGCGGGCGGCAGAGTAGAGTCCACCACAGGAAGGGAGAGGCACTGAGCTAGCCGGGAATTGAACTACGGACCTGAGCCCTCCCTCAGTTCATCAGTCTTGGCAAATGGGGGGCATTTCAGTAAGCTTTGGGCTAGGGTGGGGAATTAGATTAGGTTGAACTGAAGATGCACCGCAGGTGTCAGTGTCAGCTCCCAGTGGAGCTGGCAACAACCAATAATGCCAATTTTTAAACAAGACACAGGAAAAGGGATTAAATTTTAAAATGGCTAGGATGAGTGTCTGGGCGGGGTTTAATCCCCCGCCGAATAACGAATACCCGTGATATTTCAGCACTGAATAACGAATATTCAGCTGAATATTCAAAACAAGGATAAAGCTTGGGGACTGGTCAGGCATATCACTCAAACAGCAGCTCCATCTAGTGGTGGAAAAATATTCTGGACTGTTTTAAAAATATATATATATACATACAAGCACAAACATCAAGTAAACAATGCATACATTTTTTCTTTTTCTTAGCAAAGTGAGCCATTGTATAATAGCAATAAGGCACTCCACAGTGTGTATTATTGTATAATAATGTAAATTTCCATTTGCTGAATACACTAGCCTGCAGCCTCATGCTTCAACTACCTGAAGTGTGAAGTTGTTATACAGAGAGATCACAGAGGATGTCTGTATCTCAGGTTTGTCATCCAGCAAAAAGTAACCCATTGAATTCCACAGGTGGTGCAGCAGTCAGCAATAAGGTTATATGCAGATGGCACGGCACTTATTACGACAGGAGCAGATTTGCAGGTTTTAGAAACAAACTTGCAGTCGGATTTTGAAAGAATAAGGAGTGGTTCGCCAGGTCAGTCTTTCGATCAACACATAGAAAACCAAGGTATTGCATTTTGGAATAAAGGCGAATCCAAACTGCACACATATATATATATATATATATATATATATATATATATATACATATACACACACACACACACACAAATGGGAGCAAAGTGAACAGGTAAAGCATACCGAACCTAGGGATAACAATTGATGCAGAATTAAGTTTCTCTGAGCATATTACTACATTGATTACTACCATAAATAAAAGTTAGGAGCTCTCAAGCGTACCACAAAATGTTTAAACAGATAGGCTCAAAAACACTAGTAGAACAAATGATAGTACCATCGTTGAGTGTGGAAATTTAATGTATAGGGTCACAAATAGGAAACTAATGGATAAATGAGACAAAGTACAGTATAGAATGGCTGTGTATGTACTTAGATGTAGCTACAGTAGAACATCGTTGCAACATGCTGTCAAGTTTAAAGCGGTCAACACTTCTAACAAGAAATCATGAAGTATGGATAAAACTTTTACAGAAACTTCTGATGCACACCCCAGAGCATTACATTTATAAAACAGCTTTTTATAGAGAAGACAAGCCAATCTGTGCATTAATAAGATCTGTTCATATAAATAACATCTATCCGAGTCTAAACAAGACCAGATTTGGAAAAAACCTTATGATTTCATGCAGCCCAATACTGGAATATTCTTCCTTCAAAATCGTACAGCTATTTCCCATTACAAATTTATTACTGATGTGAGCAACTACTTTCCACTGATTTGTAATTGTCAGCAAATCTAGGACAATTGATTTCACTTATACAGTTAAAAATACAAAAACTGAATGCCAATTGTATATAAGTTATGTTGTGTACTGTTGAAATTATTGTTACTCTTATTTTTGTTAGTGTTTTGTAAGTTTCTACACAGGACTGTCTTGCAAGTGAGGATTCTTCCCTAATAACATGTAATAGCCTGTATGAAATAAAATGTTATCTATCTATCTGTCTCTACAATAACGTGCCTTGTCATGCCTTATTGCCTAAGGCCCCATCCACACTGCACCACTCAGACCCGTAGCGGATAGAAACCATTACAACCGGGAAGCAGTGCAGTGTCCGTTCACAAGGACGACAGCGGCAGTCCCACACTTTAAGGAGCAGGCGACTGTTACTGTGGCACCGATCCCACAATGCAGCTCGCGCTGCTGATGAGAGACGGTGCCGTAAAGTCACACTACACCTGGCACGTTACCGGGCGTAACCAGTTTCATAACCGTTGTTGAAACCACCTCATATGTGGTTTCAACAGCGGTACTAACGCCTTCTGTAACGTTACAGGTAAACTCAAACCGTTGTAACGGTTTGGGCACTCTGTAACGTTACAGAGGGGTAGTGTGGACAGGGCCTCAGTGAGTCACAACAACAGTGTTGGGAGCAGTAAAACACACAGCATCACACAGCACAACAGTATTTAGCACTGCCTATAGCAAGCTGGCATCTTTATTCTGGTAGCTGAGAAGAATGAAGGAAAGAGACAAATAAAGATGAAAGTACCACAGGTAGGAAATATAATTTTTTTCAAAGACGGTAGCAAGACTACAGACACAAAGACAAGAAACACTAAGTGAAATAACCCAGCCTGTTTAGGGACAAAACAGTTATCAAACCCTATAAAAGTATTTATTAAATGTCTAGAAAAGAATGCATGTGTTCCACAAGGTGTCCTTGTAACTAATCTTAAGCATTGTATAACTGCCTGCTCTTATGCATTGAGTATTATATTCAGCCAGGCTGTGATCTTTCTCTATAATTAATCCCAGGTCGCCCATGAAAAAGAGCCTCCCAAGGCCCAGTAGGTTTACCTGGTCAACAAAATTCAAATAAATAAATAATATAGTCAGTAAAGAAAGATTTAAAATGTTTTGTATTTTTAGATGGTTTATGCTTTTTGGTATATTTTTTGGAGGCAAACGATAGGACAGTTGAATGGAAAGTCACGAAAGAGGACAGGAAATTGTTAAAAAGTAACAGGGCTTTAACCGCTTTAATATTTTTAAGCAAGTGCCAAGCTCAAGCTCACTGACCACCACTACCACAAGCACCCACACCATCGCGCAGAGTTTGGCCATCCCTTCAAGCAGCTTCTGCTGATTGGAGAGAATTTTTATATCCTGTTTAACTTCTGTGAGCCATCAGCAGAGGTCCCCACTTCCTCCCTTAGGCCAACGAGCTCCAGTGCTGATGTTTTTTTGTTCCTCTCTTCTTCCCTGTGGTCACTACTCCTGGGTATTCCTCAGATATCCCCACCTTATTCCACCCAGTCTGAGACCCCTCACCCTAGGTCCCCCCAGAACCCTGGCCTGGCACCCTGTTCCCCAGGGCACAAGTCCCTTGGTCACTCCTTCAAATCTAGTTCAGTGGTCTGGTGCAGGCTGGAGGATATCGGGACCTGGGTAGGTTGGGTCCAACAGTGGGTGTCGGGCTAGTGTGCCATCGTCTCCCAAGGAACCAAGGTATTTCCTTGTTTCTGGTTCATTAGCATGACTCCTATAGAGGCACAGACATGCAGTGACACTCAGTGCGAGTCAGGTATGCTCCGCACCTGCTCTCGAGCATTCACCATTGCCTCCACCCCTTGCGTGTGCAGTCCCAGCCTTGGCATCCCCAGTCTCCACTGGGAGTCGCTGCTGTGGTGGGATCACAAGCCCACCCTTCCCAGGAGAGAGCTGTCCTCTGGACGCTCGATTCTCTCCTCCTGGCCAACCCCGGCTACGAGCTCATTCCCAACCTCAGGTCACCAGCATGACGCGAGGTGTGGCATCAAGCGTGTCAACCCTCAGCACCACCGGGCGGACAGTGCTGATGTTGTTGCTGCTGGAGGTGCAGATGCTGCTGGTTTATCAGCTTGATGAGAAACCGAGGGCCAGCCACTTCAAGAGGTTTTGCCAGCTAATAAGATCAGTAGGTTTTTCATGCTGTCCCACCATGTGCTGCAAACTTCCTGACACTCTGCTCGTTGGACCTCTGCTGGCACAGATGGACCACTACCACTGCTCTCTGCTTCTCTCCGTCACTTCTCCCCTCTGCCCAGTAATTTATTTTTAAAGTGTGTTCTTTGACCCCCAGTATCAAAGTGAGTACCCTCCTTACCCCAGCTGAGCCGGCCATGCATAAATTACAAGGATCAGTGGTAAAAATCTCAAACCAGGGAAGATTTGGGATACTGGTGGCATAGGCGAGCTACTGCTGCTGGAGGAACAGAGGAGCCGAGGATGATGAGTTGGGCTCCTCTGTGGGAGGGTAGTGCCGGTAGTGTAACCCACGATGGGGGGAGCACATGGGAATTCTTGCTGCTCCTTCTGAGAAGGAACAGATGAATTCAGTTCCTTACTAGTTTCTGGCTTCTGCTGCCGCTGTTCCACAGCCTGCTACAAGATGGCAAGACTCATTTCCTCCTGCTGTATACACTGCCATGTTGTAGGGTCAGGAGGGGCTGCTGCTGCATGGTTGGGAGAAGGTATGGAGGTGTTGTGGGGTGCTTGCTCCCCAAAAAGCCAGACAGCGAAGTGCTATGGCACCGCCATGCGTGTGAACACATTCACAACAACTCTCCATCACAAACCAAAAAGAAAGAGAGATACAGAGACAGGAAGGATTCAACACAATGAGGAAAATAAAATTAACAAATAGGTCTACAAAGAGATTCAAAATAAAGATTAACTATTAAGACAGTGTTCCTAACTAAACTACAGCACAGGAAAGACAAAAGATAAAGAAATAGCTGTAATCAGCATTTGAAAGATTTATTTTGTTTCCTCTGGTACAGAACAGGGTCCTTCTAATCTCCCTTTCTGACAAGAAATGAGAACCTGTAAGCAAGCCTGTCACAGTCACTTTATAGAGATGTACCATGTGACTTGCAGGAGGTCTTCCATGTCACCTTTACACAGGTTGTTTACCAAAAGCCTCATTTTCACATAAATTTGCTTTTGGCAACACCAAAGGTGAAGTTTCAGGAGAAGACACAAGGTGAAGTTGGAAATTTGGACATGGTGACAAAAATTAGCGAATTTATCTGCTAGGGTGGATTTAGGCAATCGCGTGACCTTCATGGTTGAATTAAAGAGCCAGTGGAGCCAAAACAGGCAGACAGGAAAATAATACAAATTTTAAGTAGTAGTCAGTTGTAACTATTTATTTCTGAAGTATTTTCTTTTCCTTTTGCTCATCAGAAAGTCTTCTATTTGATAATATTCGCTGGATGTGTAGAACAGCTCTTAGCCTGGCAGCTGACATATCAAACTCTACTGCCCACACTACATCATCAGGATTATGATCTCATTGACAGTGACAACACAGGTAAATGACCTGGCAGTCACTCATTTGCTGTTCCTATGTAGCAGTGATGTCACAGTCTGAGGTCACAATGCTGATGATGTAGTGTGGGCACTAGAGCAAGACATGTCAGCTGCCAGGCTAAGAGCTGTTCCACATCACACCTACTAACATCAGCTAAACAATCTTCTAATGAAACAAAGGGAAAGGAAAAAGTACCTCAGATATAAATTGGCTGCTTTTAAAATCTAATATTAGTTTTAGGCAGTACACTAGCTCTTTTAAACTTTGCTACATCCCTACACCCTGTTGTGTAGTATACAGTATAATCCCTTCCATCTCCCCGTCACTTTTAAGTACTCCCTGGTGTCACCAACTTTCCTCTCCTTATTCATGCCCTACTAGTTCCTGGTGCCCAGTGGCACCATTTGTAAGCAGTCCCTGGTCTCCAGAGGCACCTGTCGTCAATAACACACACTGCTCCACCCCATCCCTCTCCAGTCATGTGCCTGACTGTGTGCTTGATCATTCATGTGTCTGACTTCCTTGCTACCACAATACAGACAGATGTGCTTTGGGAGGGACAGTGACTGGGTGAGCCAAGATTCTTAGTTATGGATCCTCAAATTGTGGATCAGAGGTCAGGAGGAAGGCTAACTGTTCAGATTAAGGATAGTTGGGGACTGGGGACGGTTAGGACAGGAAAGGGAATAAAACATCAGCTCCCAACACAATGATAGGCACTGATCTCCTCTTTTTGTTTAGAAAAAGTCTAGGAAGAGGGAGAAGGGTGTTGGAGAGTGGGTGGTGACTGGTGCTGAGGAGGGGTTAAGGTTATATATATATATATTTATCTTTTGCAAAAACTTTGTTAATGCATCAGTTAGGGTTGAAGCGACAAAGTATGGACATGAGGCATTGAGGGTTGAGCCCTAGCCCCCACTACCCACCCCACATCCTCCACACACCAACAGGCATTGGGGTGTGCCACGAGGTCATTGGACCCAACTCTCACCCCATTCCATGTGTAAACAGGCTGGCATGGTACAGTATAGGAGAATGGGGTGAGAGTTAGCTACTAACCCCACAGCACACCCTGATGCCTATTGGTGTGTGGAGGATGGGGGTGGGCTGGGCTCAACCCTAATGCCTCATTTCCATACTTTTTCACTTCAACCCTAACTGATGCATTAACAACATTTTTGCAATTTATTTCCTCATCTTTTGAGACAGTATAATAGTATCTTCAGTTTACTGTGGTGCAGGGTCCATCCCTCCATCCAGATATTACAACAGTATCCATATGTCACAGTGGGAGTGCAGGGTCATTTGCACTCTGCATTCCTATCCCTCAATAGATGCACATATATATGTAGCTGTGGAAACACAGGGTTTCTGGCCCCAGCTTCCACACATTAAGTTCGAGCAAGGCGTGAAATTGCAACTAATAGTCATAACTGTGCCATCTTATATAGTTTTCACCCCAAATGTTCAACATAACCTTCTTATCACCTCACTGCATGTACACAGCAGAGAAAGTTTCAAATCCCTGCCGAAATATAATTCTTTGCAACTGTAATGCCGCTTTTGAACCACAAGTGTGGAAAACATTTTGTCAGGATTTTAAAATTACAGTTGTACTGTTCATGAGGTGATGTAAGAAAATGGTAATACTAATGTTGAAAATCTGGAATGAAAACATGAAAAACTAAGATTACGAGCATGCATAGAAACTGCACAATGCACGCTTGTAACGCAGTCATTTGTTGACATTTTCTCACCTAATTTTCAACGTGGGCTTTTGGGACCTCCCTCATAAACAGTGGCACTGTAATTTTGTTAATTCATCATGAAAGTTGATTTGCACAGTGACCACGCCATTCTGTGCCACAGGTGCAAAAACACATTTCAGGCAGGATGTGAAAAATGACAGCTGTACCGTTCATAAGGAGATGTAAAAATTGGCAAAGTTGAAAATCTGAGTGAAAATATTAAAATTGGTGATGTTACGAGCATGCGTAAAACTGCGCAATGCATGCTCATAACACAATCATTTTGTGAAATGTTTTCACCAGATTTCAATCAATCAATCAATCAAAATCTTTATTCAGGCGAACATCATTGAGCATAGCTCATTTACAAGATGGACCTGAGTGGTCATAACAATATAAGGTTACAAATTTTACACAAAAACATGGTACTGAATAAACACAAATACAATGATTTATGAATGAGACAGATAAACAAATATTTACATATATACAAGGCAAAATGACAATAAACCTAAATCATATTAAATGGAAAGATACAAACAGCATAGTAGGGATAAAGCTCGGGTAGTTGGACTTGAGTGGGCATTTTGTGTGAAGTAGGTTGGAGAACAAGCTAGAAGAACGATAGAGAAATAGGGGTAGCATAAAAGGGATGGGGAAGGAGGGGTGTGGAGAGGACTAGGCCTTATGGAAGCAGTTGCATGATTCTGGGAATAGACTAGTGTACAGTTTTTGAAGGATGTTAAAGGAATGAGGGTATCCAATTTCAAGGTCTTTTGAAGAGAATTCCAGATAAGTGCTAGGAATAGCTGATTGCAGCCCTTCCATACCGGTGCAGGTGATAGGAATCTTCAGCATGATGAGTTTATTGATCCTTAGGGTGTAAGGCCTGGATGTGATCCAGTTGAAACAGTCTGAGATGTAGGAAGGGAGTTTGTTTGTCAGAGCTTTGTAGATCCAGACAGCAGCATTTATGTTTCTTCTATGTTGTAGGGATGTCCAACTGACTGCATTGTAGAGAGAGCAATGATGGGTGCTGGGGAAGATCTGTAATGAATCTAATAGCTCTATGATACAAGGTGTCTAATTTATTTAAATGGGAGAGGAGCAGTGGCCATAGAGGAAGTCAGCATAGTCAATGAGGATAGGAATGATGCCAGGATTAGCCTTTGTTTGGAATCTCTGGTCAGGTAGTGTTTGATCCTATAAAATAGGCCAAGTCTTTGTCTAAGCTTTTCAGGAGCTCTTCAATGTGGCTGGTGTAGTCAAGTTTATTGTCAGTCCAGACTCCAAGATATTTGAATTTGTCCACGTATTCCAGATTTTCACCAAGGATGGTAGATAATTGTGGGAGGGTGAATGATGGGACAGTGGAAGAGCAGCTCTTGGTGGCAAAGAACATAGCTTTCGTTTTCTTGGCATTTAGTAGTAATTTCTTTTCTAGTAAGTTATGCTGTAGGAGGAGAACTCAGACTGTAAAAGCTCACAGGCTTTTGATGGTGAGGATTACTGACATATAGTACAGTATCATCTTCAAAAGGTGAATATTAGATTGTGAGAGATTGGAGTCAATATTGTTGATGTAAATGGCAAAGAGGATGGGGCCCAGGATGGAGCCTTGCGGTACACCTCTTAGGAGTGGTTTAGAGGTAGATAGGTCACCTTCATTTTTTGCCAGTTGTAATCTTCGGAGAGATAGCATCTGAACCATTTAAGAGAGTGAGTCAAGGCCTATGGAGTTCAGAGAGGAGATTAGTAGTTCATGGTCCACAGTGTCAAAGGCTTTGCTTAGATCCAGGAACACAGCACAGGTGTTATTCTTTTGTCTAAGGCAGTCTGCCAGTCATTTGTAACTTTGCTAAGGCAGAGATGGTGCTGTGATAGATCTAAACCCAGATTGAGCTGGGTTAAGGAGATTGTTGGTATCAAGGTAGGCACTTAACTGAAAGTTTACTAACTTTTCAAGCATCTTGGACAGTACTGGTAAGATGGAAATGGGCCTATAGTTGTTGAGGTCCATGGATCACCTGCCTTAAGTAGTGGAAACACTTGAGCTGTCTTCCATATTGAGGGCTAGAACCAGTGGCTAGGGACAGATTGAAGAGGTGAGTGAGGGGGCAGCTAAGCGTGCAGTGCTACTTTTAGAAAGTAGGGATCCAGGAGTCTGCACCTGCACTTTTAGTTGTATCTAGTTGGAATAGAAGGTCTTCTACTTCTTTTAAGGGTATTAATTTGAAGGAGAATGTGGAAGCAGCCTTTTGTCCTCAGTAGATTGTAAGTTTAGTGATGATCTCATTAGGTTTGCAGGTGAGGATCGAAAGCTAGGCCAGCTGTAGTAAAATGATCGTTGAAGGCATTTAAGATTTCGTGCTTGTCAGTGATTTCAATACTATTTAGGTGCACTTTGGGTGGTAAGACAGGGTAGAAGTTTGACCTAGGATCCCTTTATGGTACCCCAGAACCTGGAAGGGTTGTGATAGGAGGCATCCAATTCAGCTGTGTAGAAGGCAGCCTTGGCATTTCTTACTTGTTTTGTGCAGGAGTTTCTGGCTTTTCTGAATTGAAGCCAGTCATTTGGATCCTTTGTCTTTCTTGCCCTTTCAGAGTTTATCTCTGGCAAGCAGTCTTGGATTTAAGGTCAGCAGAGAACCAGCGACAAGATTTGAGTTTGGTTCTGACACTGGTGAGGGTGCATGTATATTGAGGGCACTGTGATATTATCACTTAAGATCTGAAGAGCTGTCTCTATTGAAGCTGTGAGATAGAATTCTTGCCAACGTGTGGTGTGGCACAAATCATGGAGATATCCTGAAATATTAAAGTTCTTTTTGACCTTCTTGGGAGAAATTTTGCAGGGTTGGATGACTTGATTGTTGATCTTATGCCAGCTATGGGAGAGTGATCACTTATGTTACTGAATAGCACTCCAGCATGAGATTTGCAACATAACTTTTTGGACCCTACCTCATGAACAGTGGCACTGTCATTTTCGTTACTCAGTTCCAAAAGGTGATTCTGCCCAGCACCGCAAAATCACCTTCGGGACCGAGTAACAAAATGACAGTACCAGTGTTCACGAGGTGGGCAGTACAGAGTCCTCTGCTATGGCTGGAGAGCTGATTTTGCTGATTTCCACTGACCTTTTGCCATTGATTGCCTCCTACTGTAGGTAATTTGGTTTCAGGTTTTCTTTTAAACATAAAAGTATGTGATTTAGCATCTTTTGGGATAAAAAAGTTTCAGTACACAGGCTATCACGTACACACAGGGTACTTATTCGTCGGGTGGTATGACAGGTTTTACAAGAGCATACTATATCTAGAAAAGAAAGAGGGGTCGCCCATAGAAATGCGGTGTGGAGAGCAAACCAACTCAATCAACAAACAAAAGACCTCGCTCTCACACTCCACCAGGCATAGAACCATGACACCGTGTTTCACAGAGTACTTAGCAACTTTATATCTGACAACAGGCATGTAAGTGGCATACTCAGACTTCTTCTTCTTTGTGAGAAATGGGAAGAAGTGAGCTCTGCAGCTGCTGCTGCACCAGAGACATGGAAGCGAGCTGTGTCACGACAGTCTGCAGGCAGTATTTATTTATTAGCTTTTGTTGACCAGGTGAGCACACTAGACAAGGAATGCCTATTTTCAGGCGCGACCTGGGAGATTACAAGAGTAAATTTTACAAGCGGTATGACAATATTACAATGAGGTGAATTACAGGCAGTGAACAGTGTGAAACAAACATCTGCAAGATGAACAGATAAGCATATGCATCAAGGTAAGGACAATCAAACAGTAAGTACATTTCAGTGGAAGAATATATGAGCATTAAAGTGGGACATGGAGCGGTTGTCCCATTTTAAGAATGGTAAGTGCTCAGGTGCAAGGCGTGTAAGGGTTGATAGTCCCCCTTTCTAGTTCAAAGGGTAGTGGCCTAGAGACCAAGGACATGGATGGTACACAAGTCAGGGTAGGAGATACTAGGCAGCCTAGGGACAGTTATAGACTGAGGCAGACTTCAGGTGTGACCAAAGGAACTCTTAAACATGGGATGGGTGGGAGTACATCTGATGGGAGCAGGTAACATATGAGCACACACGCACGATGCAAACAGGAGTGTGGAGCATTTTTATAAACTGTTAGATCAGCTGAGCACAACTGACAGGCTCGAGTAACCTAGCAACTGATTGGGGCAATTACTGTAATTCTGCTGTACCCAGCACACCAATTACTACTTGCAGGTGTAGCCGATCGACTGCTGACTGAGCTCAGCTGTCAGTCACCATGACAGAAGTAACTGTGCAACTGACAGCTTGTAAACTGTCAGACTTCAGTCCACAAAAAAATGCAGAAAACTGGCAGACAGGGAGGGTTCGCGAAATTTGACTGTCATAGAAATTTCGAGCTCTACAGTAGTACTTGATAACTGGGAACACATCAGATTACATGTCAACTAGAAAGTACCCGAATTTCATCCCAATGGTTTTCAAAGTTAATTCTTTATTTCTCTTAGTACAAAGTTGCTAATTCTGTTGACCCAGGCAGCCAACATTTTAAAGCTCATTTGACTTGGAGGATAGGACTTAGGAACCTGAAATTATACAGTATACAAATAATATGGAAGAAATGTTTGGAACAAATATTTCACCCTGTACCTCAAATTCAGCAGTTCCTTCCTAATCACATAGCCTGTTTTTTGTAATAAAAATGCAAAATATATATTGGCCCATCACTTTGCTAACATTTAATCAACATTTAGTCTTCGTTAAAAAAAAATCAAGTTATTTATCTTTAAGCAGATGGTGGCAAGCACTAGACAGGTGGTGCAGCATGGTAAGCGTGTAGATACTATGGAAATGAGCAGCAGCACTCACCCGCTGTGAAAGAGATTCTGGACACCAGTTTCTTCAAGGAAAAATTCCTTTATTGAACGTATCACCACACAGTCGTGAAAACAAGAATCAGTAGCACAGTAGTGGCATGCCACCACTCCCTTACGCTTTCACCCCACCAATGGGGGCTTCATCAGAGTATGAGTCATAGTGACTGAGGCTGGTTATTTAAACTAATTGCGCCAATGGCGTGCTTACAACAACTGCCGCCATTAGGGAGTTATTACTTTGCCCCAAATTACACCCAGCAGTGAAGAAAACCATTGAAACAAAAGTCCCAGTATGATAGCTTCATATTGTGTTTGCTTTAGAAGTGTTGTCAAGACACAGGTCAGGAAGCACAGAGAAAACAGAGACAGTGAGAGGCAAAGGATTGTGAGACTGTTGGGTTGATCAAGTCCAAGTCTCACAGGAAAATTGGTTGCACAACCAGACAGAAGAGACAGAAAAGGAAAGGATATAGATCCTTGCATTTAAACACTTTCTCCAAAACAAATGGGACAGGGTCCTATTCTACCCTGTCACAAGAAGCACTTCCTTTCTTTGGTTCATATACATCCAAGGTTCCAGAGGTATAAACCCTAGGAGAGAATACATCAAGAGACGTCATCAGAATATGCTAATAATCATTCCAGAATTTTTTCCAATCAAAGGCAAACTCTTTGATGTTTATAACTTTCTGTATAGACAGTGCTGGTATTGCCTGTGAAAATGCAGTTGATGTTACAAATACTGTGCACTAAATGAAACAAAGTAAATAAAAGTCCTTCTTACAGTGGATTACTAAAAATGTAAACACTGATCTGGTTCTCACTACAGTCAAATGACTAATGAAAGGCTCTTCCGTTGCCCAGGCAGTCGAGATGAGCACATCCTATCATTGCAGACTAGTTGATGACATTATTCTGGTTGCTTCTGATTGGTACAGTGGGGCAGATGACCTTTACTAGACTTGCCAACATTTCATTCCCAGGTTAAAGCTAGGACTACATTAAAATGTTCATCAGAATTCCTCTCCTTTGTTGGGAAGAACTCACACAGAGTGATTACAAAAGATGGGCTGTGATGCCACAGCCGCTATGAAGACTTAACATTTGGAAAAGTGAATTGGAGCTGTATTTTTGCTTTAAATTGAACTTGATGGGAAAAATATCTACTTTAATTGCAAAAGAAAATTATTATTAAGGGGAGGGGCCACCTGATTCTGTCCTTTGACCTGGTGCAGATCTACCTCTGACCTGGCCAAATCACCTGTATTTGGGAAATCAGGAAATCAGGAAGAACTATGGAATATGACATGTGTTTTTTAAAAGAGTATGGTAGGTGACATTTCTGGTCAAGATTTGCATTTCAAAGTGTAATAAAATCTTTCATTTAAAGATTGGGGCTCTACCTCCACACCCTATTTAATGTATAAAGAATTGAATAGTAATAACCCAATAAAATAGTACAAAATTAGGAAGCTGCTCATGAAGTCTTTCCAAATTCTAGCCTGCCATATTGCATATCACATTCTGTAACCTAACCAAAATCAGAACCTTTGGAAAAAGGTCAGCCAGAAGTAGAACCAGGTCACAGCCAACCCTCCCATTGCTACTTTAAAGTGATTGTCCAGGGTCCTTCAAAACAGTGGCAGCTGGCACTGGCAGGATTTAAATCTTATAACATTCTCAAAACATCGAATTCAACACATTCCATTCTTTGTTACTAAAGATATTAAATACAGTAGAGTGATGTGATCTTACTCATGAGGTATCATGTAATAACAGCAAGTATTTTATAGCAAACACATTAGGGTGACTCAGTATGAATGATGGCAATAACAACGACTGGGAAATAACATCCATCGCTGATATGGGTGAATGTGGGTATGCTAGGATCCCCCAATATCAATGTGCACCATGGTGTTAGAATAATAGAAATGGGGGTTCAGGGGCACAGCCACTGTTGAGGGTGTGGGGGTAAAGCCCCCACATTAATAAATAGTAGCCTGAATCTGTGCTGTAGTTTTCAATGCTTGCTGTGGAGCTGTCTGGGTCTGGTAGAGTGGGAGTCGCTCGGGCGCAGATGCTGGGGAGGGCCGAGTGAAATGGGTAAGGTGCTTAAAATTAAGGTACCTATGGAACTAACTAAATGTGGTGGTGATTCCTAGGAAATGTGCCATATTTGTCAATCACTGTATATTGCTGTTGCCGATCTTGTATGCGCCCTTATGTAGTAGTCGTATTGACGGTCGCTATTACCTGTATTTCCTCACCATAATGACATGGAGCCATTCATGAGGTATGAAAGCACCATAACCGGGGCATTTATGAAATTGGTGGGGGGTCAAGTTGGATGCAAGAATGTTCTTTTCATGGAGCGCATGGTGGATTAATGGAATATTTTACTCAAGCAGGTGGTTGAAGCCAAGTCAATGATGGGTTTCAAGCATTGCTGGGACAGACACAATAGGACAAAAAGCCTATGGGAAAGGAGGGAGGGAGAATTCGACAGCAGGGTATGAAATTAAAAAAAAAGTACATGCCCATAGGCATGTAAGACAAAAATGTACATGCCCAACAAACTATTTACATGCCGCTCTTAGTTTATATAATTCTAGACATCATCTTCACTGGACCAAGCACTTTCGTTTTCATCACCACCACTAGGGCTGGCAGAAGCAGCATGCAGTGACAGTGTTCTGGAGCCATAAGCTTTGGTAGTGGGTCTTCTTTTGCCATTTTTCCACCACAGTGATATGGCACCTTGAGGGTTATAGTCAGTAAGCTGGGGTCCATTCAGAGATATAGACATTAGGTCATGTAGGGTGTCTGGGTGTAATCCAACCCTCCAGTCATTTTATTCTTCCCATCAAAGAGAAGCCTCTTTCTGCAGCAGCAGTGTGAACAGGAATCAGGAGAATGATTCTGACAATGGCCAGCACATTTCAAATTGTTGATCCTGCACATCCCAAAGAATCACTTTCTGCCACAATTTCAGAGACTTACAACTTTCAACAGACAGCAAGTGAAGTATGTGCTTTTTAAGTCTAGCCACTCCAGCAGTACCAAAGTAACATCAACTCCACGAGACTCTAGGACCACTTTATAGAGATCAACAATTTTTGAATTGCTTGATCTCCATATATTTGAAGTGCCTCTGTGGATGTTGGCCAGGACTGAAAATTTAAAGCTCTTGCAGCTAGTAGCACTTTATTGGTCATGAAGGACTGAAAGTGAGATTCAACGTGCTGTGATGTTTTCTGAAGGATTTTTTGATCTCTGAAATTGTAGGCTTCTACAATGTCTGAAGGAGAACCTGATCTGTGCCTGCTAGTTTCATTAGTTAAGTCAACACTGTTGTACTGAGTTAGGTTCTCGTTTACAGATGTAGTGTTATGTGGTGAAGAGTTTCTTGATTTGAGAGACCATTTAGTTTTTGAATTGTGCTTTCTACTCTGCTGTGAACATTTTCAACAGTGGCATCCTCTTGCTGAAAGCACAGACTAAGAGCAGATAAGTAACCAAAAACACTTTCAGAAAGTTCATGTATATAACACATTTTAAAGTCTTAAGCACTTTAAGTATTCCTAGTGCTTTTTGGCCATGATCCTGCTTGTTTGTCAGTGACACATGTTCCAGGTGAGGCACTAATGCAGCCCAGTTCCTTTCAAGAGCAGAAATGGCCCGTTCTCTGTGTGCAAGCCACCTAGTGCTACCAGTGTTAACTGGTTTGACCACATTAATATTTAACAGGGATCCTGTTTCCTGTAGCCTTTCCAACTTTTGGTGACCTGTGGTAAAACGAGTAAATGTTCAGCAGAAGTTGTTCTAATGACTTGTAAAGGGACAGTCTCTGAACGAATCCTTAATAGCAAGCTCTAAACGATGTGCACAGCAGTGTATGTCAATGAGGTGTGGGCACTGGAAATCTTGCTTTATTCGACTAAGGACACCTGAAGTGCTCCCCAACATTACAGCAGCACCATCAGATGCGCACTTATCAGCTTATGTTTCCAACCACCATTCTTTAAACCACCTTCACCCTCTAAAGCATTAATCACAGCATTTAAAATGCTTTCTGAATTAGGGACACTGACTGGTTTCAGTGCAAGAAATCAGTGTTACAGGTAGGCCATTTTCAAAACACGTACATAAATGCCCTCCTCCTCAGTCACACTTTTATCTGTGCAGGAATCAACAAGAAAAGAAAAGAAGTCATTGTCTTGTAGAAGACTAGCAGTAGTGCTTTGAATATCTTGGGCAATATAGTGAATGAAGACACGGCATTGCTTGTCACTACTGTAACTGTGATTCATAGCATCATCCCCATGATTTCTTCTTTGCAAATCTATCAACCCAGGAAAATCCCTGAAAGGCCTTTCGGTCCTAACACGTAATATGCAGTACAGAACAATTTACAAATTTGATCCATTTCTTTTTGTTCCATAAATTGTATGGATTTCTCTATTGGTCTTTCTCCAACTTTTGTTTTATTTGCAATGTATGCCATCTCAGCATTTTGTGTGCTATGGACACTTCATGTGCTGAGATAATGTGTACTCTAAAAGTACTGCATCCAGTTCTGAAATTATTTTTGCTTTGGCTTTTATCATAACTCTGACACCATGTACACAACATGGCACATTTATCTGTGTCATATGTAAGCCACTTCCTGCCCTTTTTCCAGGACTCTGAAATTTTCTAACTTTCGGGCCTTAACCTGGCTTTCAGTACAAGTAGTAGCACTTTATGAAACTTCAGTGGTCACAACAGTTTCATTGTCTGGGCAAGGAGTTTGTGGGGTTATAGCTGTGCCTGTAGTAGTTGTACTAGTACTTGGTGTTAGGAATCCGAGTCAGCTCCATGATCTCATCAGAACGCTTTCTCTTAAATCCATATTTAAAAGACTCATGGTGTCTGCCTGGTTGTTAGAGCTGAACTTCTGAATACTGATTTTAAAATTTTTATTTGTGTTACTCAGTATTAATAAATGCAACAAGGAAAAAGTGTGTCTTGTCTTTTTATATAATAAACTTAACAAGAAAATTGTGTGTTGTCTGATTATTTGTTATAACAGGTGATAATGAAGACAGTAAATATAGATTTTAGATAGTCCACTCCACAGACAGCATAGCTCCACTAGCTTGTAAAAGCTTAACACTCCAAGTCAGAGAATTTTTTTAACAGTATTCAGATTTTAGATAGTCCACAGACAGCGTAGCTTACCAGCTTGTAAAAAGCTTGATTTTGTATAATATTCAGATTTTAGACAGTCCAAAAACTACAGCGTAGAGCTTGTGAAAAGCTTAACAGATGTTTTTATAACAGTATACAGATTTTAGATAGTCAACTCCTCATAAAGTAGCTTTATTAGTGTGTAAAAAGCCTTTAAGATATATTTTTCACATAACCTTTTATTTAGATTTTCTGTAGTGTGTAAGCCACAGAGTAAATTTTTTAACAGATCCCCTAAATTTTAGGTAATCCACATATTATTTAGGTGTTCCAAGTCCAACTAGCTTTTAAAAAGCTTTTAGGAACTCAATAAGCTATTCCTTTTAATTAGATTTTCTGAGTCCATAGAGTAGATTTTGACAGATGGATCCCTTTGTATTTAGAGTTTAGGTAATCCACCACAGATTATTATTTTAGGTGGTCCAAGTTACAAGTAGCTTTTAAAAAGGCTGGTAGAATCTTAACAATTCCTTATTAATTAGATTTTCTGCAATACACAGCGTACTTGCTTGTTAAAGCTTTTTAAGAGATTCTTTAACACATACACTAAGTTTGTAAAGTACAGTATAATGAGCTTTTTATATAGTTTATTACAGATAGTTTTAGAGTTTTTTCAGTTCCTTTCCAGCCAGCAACTGTGTGAATATTTAGACACACTGACTATCACTACTACTAGTCTATATAATAGCTCCCTCCTCCTCACACAGTATTTAGTATCTAGCCCTCTTTTTATAGGTAATTAGAAAATGTCTACAGTATCAGTATAAACTGATCTTTATTTTTTTATTTAGCTTCAGTTAGACAGAGATAGCTAAGCTTACTATATGTTAGTTTTAAATTCAATTCCTGCAATGCAGCAAGTTTAGCTGACAGCAATTGTGTCTAGGAAAAAACGTGCTGCAGAGATAAGAGAATGGTTGGTTTTACTGCTATCTGCCTCTCCTGCTGTAAATTTAGTGCTGTGCCAAAACTTATAGAATTAAACTAGTATCAGGCACTATCTGGATGGATTTTAATTCAAATAGCTGGGGATGCCCCACAGGCAACCGTTTAAGTCAGTCTGCAAATGCAATGCTTCCCAAAATAAGACTGTCTGACTCTCACCCCCATCCCAGAGTATCACATGGTTTTCTTTCTGCTGTCGCTGAACACAGAGCACGGTCTGCAGGCAAAATTCATGTTCTCTGCTGCTTCTGTTCTTTTGTCTCCCCTCTAATCTGTTATATTTATGTTCTTCTCGATGTCGATTTCCTCCTTAGAGACACCTTCACAGTCTCACACTCTCACCCTCTACCTCCTCTCTAACTTCCAAATATCCCTGCCTATAAACACTCCACTTCAGGAATCTTAATTTTACTAAACAGAGCTCTTAAAAGAGCTTTTGGGTCTTTTTTTTTAACACACAAAGTTAGCTCGTAATCTGAGCAGCAGACTCGCTGGCTAGAGGTACTGCATGGACAAGCGACCGTTTTCTCCAAACTCAAGTGAGAGAATGGTAGCGTGAACTGTATCTTTCAGCGTAACGACGAGTTAAGGGTGGGTGAGCAGTCCCAATACATCAATTGTTATCTGGCCAAGAGCGATCGACGACGGACCTCGCATGCGGCTGGCTGATGACTGTGCCAGTCAAATTAAGGGCACCGCCGCATTTCAGTACTGTACTATCAGCTGACAGTTGCAAACAGCACACTCTTGATCACCTCAGAGAGCTGGCAGTGCGCCTGAGCTCCTCCAAAGGCTCCCCACCCTCTGAAAAAAAAGACACAGAAAACCGAATGACAAAAAAAACACACAGTAAAAAAAAAGAAAGGGCTCTGCACAAATACCTTAGGTGCCCCAGTGGCAGGCACAAACAGCAGTAGGTGTCCAGAGGTAAAAAGGGTTTTGTCTGGGGCAATCTAAGCGTATATAGGAATTTTCACCCTGGTCGACAGCCTAGGGTGGAGGGATGGGACATCTTAGGGCAATGGGTTGAATAAATTCAGTCTAGCGTTAGATGAGACACGAGTCAGGCAGGTAATGGGCAGACTGGATGGACTGCTGGATCCTTATCTGCCAACTAGTGCTGTGGAATTTTCAAAATTCTGCCAAATTTCACCATAAATAGAATGGTGCAATTCCGCAGTAGAAAATAGTTGCAGAATGATTTTCCTGCTGAAAAATTGCTGAATATTCCGTGGATCTCAATATTTTCTGCAGACACTGCTGTAGAATAATTTTCTGAAAATTTGCTTTTCCAGAATTCCGCTGAAGAACCAGTGAAATTCTGGTGGAAATTATGCCGCAGAATGGCCATTCTGCGCTAATTCCGCATTCCGCACAGCACTACTACCAACAAATTCCATGTATTTACAGTCAGTTGCTGGTATATGCACATGTTAGGACATCCCATTTTGTGCATACATCTAAAATTGCATACAACAGAAATTGCACTGAAATTAATGAAGTCGCTCAGTAAAAGTACACTTTATCACTTAACTATTCACTTTTACCTTTACTGAGTGTATCAAACTCATTTAAAGTGCATCAATTCATCAAATTATGGACATGCCAAGCTATTTAAGCAGTTTGTTTTCTCCAGGACTGCTTACTCTGACAAACAAATGAGGCTAAAACTGACCAAATCTTACATGATTTAACCACTGGCACCATGGTTAGCACCTGTTTAACAGGTGTGATGCAGTGTTAAGCAACACTGCTCAAAAAATAATGGTTATAGCTACTTACTTGTTAGCAACTTAAAGTACATCTGGTTGACCCTGATCCCCACCCCCATCCCGCCTGCCATGCTGCCAAACTAAAAGTCCCAGAGTCTCCCTTGGCAACCCTTTGATGACGTGAAGAATTAATTAAGCTGCGGGATGTGCATCTGCCGGGATTTCAGTATTTGAGTAAACACTCAGCATGGTTGGTACGGTAGACTAAGTGAGAAAATATACCGTTTAACAGTGTTTTCTTAAGAACTGAAATACGGCACACAGACATCCCCACAGCTTAGCTGGCCATTCATGTCATCAAAGGCTGATGCTGGGGGCTGTGGGACTTTTAGTTCAGCAGCATGGTAGGTGGGGGATGCAGGATCAACCAGATAAACATTACAATTTCTGACAAGTAACTGGATGCCTAGAACAATCTTCAAACAGAGAGGTACATCAGGGAGTGAAGGAAGATTAAGGAGGGATAATGAGACTTAATAAAGGGAGGGGTGGGCAGAGGGTGACTGTGAAAAGGCAAAGATACTAAACAAATATTTTTGCTCAGTATTTACAAACGAAGAGGGGAGGTACCTAAAACAAACAATAGAAACACTCTGGATACAGAAGTTGATACCAGCCCATTTACAGAAGAAATGGTTCTGAAAGAACTCTTAAAACTGAAGGTGGACAAAGCAATGGGGCCTGATGGGATTCATCGTGAATTCTAAAAGAACTAAGGGTAGCACTAGTGACACCACTGACTACCCTCTTTAACAAATCATGGGAGGATGGGGTGGTACCTGAGGACTGGAGGAGGGTAGATGTGATTCCCCTTCACAAAAGTGGGAGCAGGGCAGAAGCAGGAAACTACATACCTGTTAGTTTAACCTCAGTGATAGGAAAATGATGGAATCACTTCTGAAGGAAAGAATTGTCGAGTACCTAGAGACCAGAGGGGCACAGGACCCAAAGCAGCATGGATTCACAGCAGGAAGGTCATGCCAGATGAATCTAATAGATTTCTTGACTGGGTGACCAAAGTAGTAGATCAGGGAAGGGCTGTGGACATGGCCTGCCTAGACTTTAGCAAGGCATTTGACTCAGTCCACACAAAGATTAATATACAAGTTAGCCAGCCTGGGAGTGGGTCCCAAGATGATAGCCTGGGTAAAGAATTGGCTGGAGAACAGGACACAGAGGGTAATAGTAAATGGAGTCCACTCTGAAGAAAGGGGGTTACTAGTGGGGTGCCAAGGGTTCCAGTATTAGTACGGTCCTCTTCAATGTCTTTATGTGACATTGCAGAGGGACTGGAAGGAAAGGTATGTCTCTTTGCAGATGACACAAAGATCTGCAACAGAGTTGATGCACAAGGTGGGGTGGAAAGGATGAGAAAGGACTTGGCAAGGTTAGAGGAATGGTCAAATGTATGGCAGCTTAGATTTAATGCTAAGAAATGCAAGGTAATGCACCTGGAAACAAAACCCCAGGGAAGAGTACACAATAGGGTGAGATACTAACAACAACAAAAATGGAAAGAGACCTGGGGGTAGTCATATCAGATGACTTAAAGGTGGGCAAGCAATGTGAGAGGGCAGTAAGGAGGGCTGGGGGATACTGGGATGCATAGGGAGGCATCACCAGTAGAAAACAGGAAGTTGTTATCCCTGTGTACAGACAGCTGGTGAGACCCCATCTAGAGTACTGTGTGCAGTTCTGGAGACCCAATCTCCATAAGGACATAGACAAGATGGAAGCTGTCCAGAGGAGGGCAACTAAAATGGTGCAGGGTCTGCACGGAAGACATATGAAGAGAGACTAAAGGAGCTTAATATGTATAGCCTTGAGGAAGGGAGGAGGGGGGACATGATAGAAACTTTCAAGTACCTCAAGGAATCAACAAAGTCCAAGAGGGTAGCATCTTTCAAAAAGAGGTGTGCAAGAACAAGGGGACACAATTTGAAGATAGAAGGCGCGCTCAGAGGTAATTTAAGGAAGTATTTTTTCAGAGAGAGGGTTGTGGATGCATGGAATGGCCTTCCGGAGGAGGTTGTAGAGTCAAAACAGGTTGAATTCAAGCATGCATGGGACAGCCATAAAGGCGATTCTAGGGGTGGGGGTAGGAAGAAGTAAGCTGCTGGTTAACTAGGATCTGCAGCTTATCCATTAGTTAGGGAAATGGGAAGACTGAGTGGGTCAGCGGTCCTTATCTGCCGTCAGATTCTATGTTTCTATGAGGGTGGGGTTGAAAACAGTGGTGGGCTTCAGGCATGCACAGGATAGGCACAAAGGAATCTTGGTAAGAAAGCAAGGAGGGAGGTAGGATCTCGGTGACAGTCTGGGCAGGGGAAAAACAGGCAGACTGGATGGGCCAAATGGTGCTTATCAGCTGACAAAGTCTATGTTTGTATGTCTCTATGAGAGTGACTCATCTCACAATCCACAGCCTCCTCCCCAAGACTGACTAGTTAAAACAGTTTATAGTTAGTCTCATACCTGAAGTGCTGGTGATCTCAGAGTCATGGCTCTCATCTAACATTCTGCATTTAGCTGTTGCCATCTCCAGATACACAATCATCTAACAGGATCATGCTAAGAGGGGTGGTGGTGTTGCAATCTACCTCTCGTTTAGCATCCAGTTTGAGACTCTGCTCTCTGTCTTCTCCCCAACTGCCTAGGAGTTGCTCCTTTAAAGCTCTCCTCCCTTTTCTGCCCCTATATTTGTAGTTGGTGCCTACTGTTTTCCTGGCTTGTCCCCACTTTCAGTCACCGAGCTTCTCAACAGTATCTCCTTCCTGCCTCTTCTGGTCAGCTTTTATCGTCAGCAGCTTTAACTTCAATTGGCTATCGCCCTCTCTAAATAAATTATACCAAAATGTAAAGTTCCTCTGGCTTTCCCAGCTTATTACTGACCCACCCAGCACAATCAAAGATCCTGTAATCACTCCCTCCTGGACTGGGTTCTCTCCTTCCATCCCCACTGTATCGTGGATGCTGGTACCCTTCTCAGTGCCCTCAGTGACCACCATACGGTCTACTGTGCGCAAGATTCATTGTCCCAAAGCCCCTCTTAAATTGTGCCAGCTCTGGTCCTTCAGGTCACCAGACTTGTCTTCCCGCCATGCTGACCTTATGACTACTGACTGGTCATCTATCTCTACAGCCAGCAACATATATTCCAGACTCCAATATTTCAACTCCAAATTCATGTCTGCCTGGGTTCTACATGCCCCTAAGAAAACCAGGGTCTGAGGTTCCAACCTCCTGTGAATCACAGCAGAGTTGCTGGCCTCTCTGTGTGTGCGAACCATTTCTGGTGGACTCACAAGTCCTCTGGCTCCCTGCCAGCTTAATCAAGTACCAGACCCCTGTAATGTCTTTACCAGATCTACTGGGCTTCTAAGTCCAAATACCTCGCATTCACTGTTCAGAACTTAGTCACCCCTCCAGTTTTGGGAAGGTTATCCATGCCCTTTTCTGTCCCCCAAACCAGACCCCTTTCTCTGTCCTAAAGTGGGGTGACATTCTTTTTCTGACCCTCTTTTGTCTCCTCAGCTTTTAACTCCTTCTTCACCTCCTGTGCCCACTCCCTCCTCTCCCCGATCCCACCCCTCCCCTTCTCCCACTACCCCAACCACCCTTTCTCCTTTTCTCCTACCACTGCTGCTGCATCCTTAAGGCCCTTCTGTCTCTAAACGCCCACAAGGGTGTGAGCCCTGATGCTCTAGACCCCAAACTCCTGCACTTTCCACCCCTGCCCATTATGCTATCTATTGCCTCCTTCTCAGCCTCTCCTTCTCCTTGGCCTCTGTCCATCTTTCTTGGGAACAAGCAACAGTTGTCCCTTTCCAAAGGGGGCAACTCCACCTCTCCTGGAAACCACCACCCGATTTCCTTCCTCCCACCCTGGCCAAGCTCCAGGGACACCTTGTGCTATCCAGCTCCCTTTCCTTGATTCTTCTGCATTCTTCCATCCTTACCAATATGGCTTTTGGAAGTCCCTCCACCTCCACCTCCCTCCCCCTCCCTCCCCAGCTTACTGACTCCATTCTTTCTAGCATGGATCAGGGCCTGGCCACCTCCATCTCTGTTGACTTGGCAAAGCCTTACATAGAAACATAGACATTGACGGCAGATAAGGACCATTGCCCACCTAGTCTTCCAATTTGCCTACCTACAGGATAAGCTGCAGATCCTATTTAACCAACAACCTATTGCTTCCTACTCCCACAAAAATTGCCTTATGTCTGTCCCATGCATTCTTGAATTCTCCCACAGTTTTAGACCCCACAACCTCCTCAGAAAGGCTGTTCCATGCATCCACCACCCTCTTTGTGAAAAAATACTTCCTCACATTGGCCCTGAGCCGTCCCCCTCTATCTTCAAATTGTGTCCCCTTGTTCTTGCACATCTCTTTTCTGAAAGATGCTGCCCTCTTGGACTTTGTTGATTCCACTGAGGTACTTAAAAGTTTCTATCATGTCCCCTCTCCTTCTTTCCACAAGGGTATACATATTAAGCTCCTTTAGTCTTTCCTCATATGGCTTCTGTTGCAGACCCTGCATCATTTTAGTTGCCTTCCTCTGGACTGCCTCCATCCTGTCTATGACCTTTGGAGATGTGGTCTCCAGAACTGGGCCTGAGTACTCCAGATGGGTCTCACCAACTGTCTGCACAGGGTATAACAACTTCCTATTTTCTGCTGGTGATGCCTCTCCTATATTCTCAGTATCCCCCAGCCTCCCTACTGCCTTTTAACATTGCTTGCCAACCTTAAGGTTAAATTATTCTTTTGTTTGTTTTTAAGTGTGCAAATGCAAGAAGTCCTGGAAATAAAATTTCCCGACTTGGAGGCCATCATGGCGGAGGCTGACGCCATGGTGCACCGGTAACCATGAGTGGGACAGGCCCATACCAGGCTATACTCAGTTCAGGAGGGATAGGATGGGAGGAAGGGAGGAGGGTGGTATTGTATGTAAAGGAGGGTATCAAAGTGATGGAAACATAGGGAAACCAAGGGGACAAGGAGGGTTTGGAGATACTGTAGGTCACCCTGAAGACAGGAGCCAGAGCCATTATTCACACTGGGATGATCTACAGACCTCCAACACAGGGGAAGAACTGGATAAAGCAAGGGAGGTGCTGCTGTTTGGGGGCGTCAGTCTGCTGATATAGACTGAAGCCTTCCAGCTGGATTTCAGCGAGAGGAGGGACATCCTAGACTCCCTGAAGAGGTGTTTCTCAGGCAAATACTCAGACAGCCTACTTATGATGGGGCAATACTGGACCTGGTGCTCACAAGCAGGGACAGTATTGCAGATATATGAGGTTGGAAGCCAGCTGGGGACCAGTGATCACTGTACAGTGTGGTTCATAAGAAGGATGGCAATGGAAGCAAACTTAAAAGAAATGGGTGAATGTCTCTGAAACGACCTAGCAGGGGAATATCCAGGATGGCATGGAGGAACAGTGGGCCAAATTAAGGGATGGCATAGTGAGTAACAGACCTCTGAGCAAAAGAAGTGAACAAAATCTGAAGACAATAGAGACTTCTATGGTTCACAAGGAAAGTGGCTGAAACATTTATAAATAATAATAATAATAACTTTATTTTTAAGGCACCTTTCAAAAATCAAGGCTGTACAAATACATAGATAAATTCCATCATTACAATAAAAACAATGAATCAAATTAATACAATCAGGCTCCAAATACTTTGGTCCACAAATATGTTTTTAGGGCCTTTTAAACTCCTTCATGGTGCGCCTCCCTTATCTGGAGGGTTGAGAATTCCAGAGAGTCGGGACCGCGTACATAATGTACGAGCCCCAGAAAATTTCAGTGACACCCTAGGGATCTCTAGCAACCCCTCGCCAGCTGAGCGGAGCAATCGACCAGGGCAGTAAGGGACCAGGGGCTCTTTCAGGTAGTCAGGGCTAAGTCCATGTAGGGCTTTGTAAGTCAGAAGACTGACTTTAAAGGTGGTCCACCACTGTACTGGCAGCCAGTGCAGTCCACGCAACACCGGCAAAATATGGCTGGACCGAGAAGTACCAGTCAAAAGCCGGACGCTGTATTCTGCACTAGCTGCAAGTGGCAGATTTCAACCCCAGAAAGCCCTAGGTAAAGGAGTTGCAGTAGTCCAGATGTGAGGACACAAAGGCATGGACCAGCATAGGAAGATCGCCAGATGGAACAAGGTGCTTAATCATGAAGATATTCCTGAGATGGTAAAATACGGACTTGATGACAGCAGACACCTGCGAATGCATAGTCAAACCCTCATCAAGTATTACCCCAGGTTATGCACCCATTCAGAGGTCGGGAGTGAAACACCCCAAGATAAAGTCCTGGGGTGAACCAGCTCCCGAGCCCCCATCAGCGCTGAGTCCACTACCAACACCTCCATCTTTTCCGAGTTCAACTTCAACCAACTCGAAGCCATCCACTCCTGGATTTCACTAAGGCAGTTATTAAAGACTGAGAGAGCTCCATCCTGATTGGGTACAAAGAAAGGTAGAGCTGGGTATCATCAGCATAGCAGTGAAACCTCAGCCCATACCGTCTTACAATGTCTCCGAGGGCAGCATGTCACACCGCGAACAACATGGGGACAATACCGAGCCCTGAGAAACCCCACAAGACAGAGAAACTGAGTCAGAGGAATAAACCCTGGACACCAATCTCTGAGTTATTCCAGTGAGGTAAGAAGTAAACCACCTGAGGACTACATCCAATAGTCCACAGATGAACCTCAGATGCTCAAGCAAAACCCCATGGTCCACAGTGTCAAAAGCTGATGAGAGATCAAGGAGGACCAGAATAGAATGGTTCCTCTGATCCCTAGCCATCAAGAGATCATTGAGCACCTGAACCAGCGCTGTCTCAGTACTATGCCTTTTCAAAAACCGGACAGGAGGGTTCATAGATATCATGGATGGTCAAATGGTTCTCCAGTTGTACAGCCACTACCTTCTTAATCACCTTCCCTAAAAGGGAAGATTAGAGATTGGTCTGTAGTTTGCATGGCAGTCCGGGTCCGAAGAAGCTTTCTTCAGGAGTGGTGTTACCATAGCCTGCTTAAGGAGCTCGAAACTCACCTGTTTCCAGGGAGCAACAGACTATCCGTGCTAGGACCGGACCAATAGAATCGATACAACCCAAAATCAGGAAGTTGGCCTGGATCCAACACTACAGCACGTGGGGCATGCCCCGGACAATCAGCTTGATATGCATGAATGCTGGTCAGTCGAAGGCACTCCAGGAAAACTGAGTGGCAGCAGCCTCATGCTGATCCACAACAACACCCTTAGAGTGTGCGGTTGAGCACCTCCTGATGTCAGCCACCTTAGTAGCAAAGAATCAAGCAAGTTCATGCCTCCTTTTGCATAAAAGTCATTTGGACCTGTAGGCAAGCTGGGTTGCACAGCCTGTCCGCAGTTCTTGAAAAGTTGAGCTGGTCAATTCTGAGCAGCTGCAATCTCCTGTACAGGAACTCTGCCTTCTTACAAGTGATTGCGTATTGATACACTTGATAATGCTACATCAATCTAAGGTGGTCAACATCAAGGGAGGATCTCTACCAGCAATGCTGTTATCTTCGACCTAGTCGCCGCATCTCCCTCAAGGTCCCATCAAACCATGGGGACTGAGGGTGAAGGGAGAGAGGGCGAACATGGACAGGAGCAATGAGATCCAGAGTCGCCGAGATGGCCCTATTATAGCCACCACGAGGGCATCTGGATCATTGTTTGCCACTGGAAAGGATGATAGATCAAGTACTGCCACCAGGCCTTCAGAGCTAACATCTCGTAAAGGCGATACCTGACCATCTCTGCAGGGGTAGGCCTACAAGGAGGGCACTAAAATTAAACCCCACGGTGTAGTGGTCGGACCATCCAACTGGTTCCACCCCAAATCAGAGGCCTCGAGCCCAGGAGAAAAACTAAGTCCAGGGAGTGACCGTGTTTATGGGTAGCAGCGATAACTATCTGTAAGGCCCAAAGATGACCTCAATTGGAGGAAGTGCTGTCCAAACTGCAAGAGTTCATCATCGATCCAGGCATTAAAATCACTGAGAACCATCAGTCTCGGTGATTCAAATGCCATGTCGATGTGAAACCATGCCGCCGTGAGAATCTCTTCTCATCTCCAAGTGGGCGGTAGATGAGGACGATCCTACAGCCTACACCTGCTACCACAATACACTCGAATGACTCAGCTTCCTCAACTGGTACACTTGTGAAGTTAAGTTCAGTCTTAAAACAGACTGCACCCCCAATGATCCAGTCTCGGGCAGTGAAACACGAGTACCCAGCTAAGTCAAAGCTTCCAGAAAAGGCCAGAATTTTTGTTCCAGCCAGGTCTCGTAATGCAAGCCAGATCCACACTTTCTACAAGTTTTGCAATAATTGCAGTCTTGTTTCTGACAGACCTGGCATTTGCATAACACCACCGAGTTGGATGAACTTCCAGGGCAGTCCGGGCCACTGCCACCAAAATTGGTGGTGCCCTTGGGTATGGAAACCAGACAAGGTGAACCATGTTCTGGATTCCATTTGCCCCAGGGCATCTCCTGGATCTCATGACCCGATGTGGTGGCCGCTCATTCACCCTCCGCTGTTCACCACCCCAGCCCTTCGCCTCCCCAACGAAATACCTAGCAACCAACAGCGCTGGTAAGTTGTAAAGTGCAATGGGAGGAAAAAGGAAGAGGGCATGAAGGGCAGAGGATGAATAGGCACAACTGTGGGGTAGGCCTCAACACATCTAAACTCTTAAACTGACCTACAGACTAATGAAACTAAGAAAAGTAACCCAAAATCAACTTAACTAAACCCCCAATTAACAATACAATAACTTTAACTTATGAGACTTGAAACCATAAATATAAAATAACAATAATCACTTAAAAAATTTAAAATCCAAAATAACACAAAACCCAAAATCAAAATATCAAATAAACGAATAAATCCCACAAATATATTTAAAAAGGATAGTCCCCAGCTGCCAATAAATATCAAACTTTAATCCAATTATGGATTAAAGGGTAGCATTCATAAGGTACAAAGAAATGCAGAGGAAGAGGATGAGGAAGTGTACCAGGAGAGGCAGGGAAGCAGGAAAGCAGTGAGGAGCGTAAAGCTCAAACAGAGAAAGGATAACCAAAGGGGTAACCAAAGGAACAAGATCTTTTTAAGTACATAAGTGAAAAGAGGAAGACAAGAGGTATGACTGTGAGGTTAAAAAGTGTGGGTGGGGAATGTGCAGAGGAGGACCAGGAAAAAACAGATATCCTGAATAGATATTTCTGTTCAGTCTTCATGGTGGAAGAGGAAAGTGATGGACCACATGAAAGCAGCAGGAACAGTGGGGAGGAGGTAGACAAGAGTTTATTTATAGTGGGGAGAGTACTGAAAAGAGCGTGAAATCTGAAAATGGCGAAAGCTATGGCGCCAGATGGGGTCCACCTAGGGTGCCGAGAGAACTCAGGAGATTGCACCTCTGACAGCTCTGTTGAATAATTTGAAACAGGAGTTGATCCAGAGAAATGGAAGAGGGCAGATTTAGTCTTGCTTCATAAAAGTGGTAACAAGGAGGAGGCTGGCAACTATAGTCCAGTCAGTCCGACATCAGTGGTGGGGAAGCTAACTGAGTCACTCTTGGGGAAAAGGATTGTAGAATATCTTGAATGTGGCAGGTTACAAAATCTGAGGCAACATGGATTCATGGGGAGGTCATGTCAGAGGAGCCTGATAGATTTCTTCGACTGGCTGACCAGGAAAATAGATCTGAGTGGGGCGGCAGATTTGGCCTACTTTGTCTTCATCATGGCTGTGACAGGGTTGAATAAGACCCTGTCCCATTTGTTATGCAGAAAGTTAAAAGCAAGGATCTGTTACATCCTCTCTTTTTCTGTCTCTTGTATGTCTGATTGTGCAATCAAATTTTCTTGTGAGAGCTAGAACTGATCACTCTGATGGTCTCATGATTCTCCACCTCCTGCTATCTCTGCCTTCACTTGCTGTTTCTGCCTTTTCTTCCTCCTTGCTTATCTGTGGTTGTAAAAATATATGTGAATCTGTATGTGAAACTGGGATCCCTTTGTCTGCCAATGTATATAACTGTATAGCTGAAATGACTGCAAAAAACTATTTGGAACTCAGAGGGCTAACCTTGAGATGCAGCATAAGCTCATTTGCAGAGCTATCAACAGGAAGTCAGTTCTGGGACACCATGCTCTGTTTGCAAGCCTGCTAAGGAAAGATACTGACAAAGTTCAAATACATTTGTGAGAAACAGGATATTTTTTAATGAGCTCTGGATGAAGAAGTTAATTGCTAGGTAAAGACTTTCTGTTGGAGAGAAACTGAAACTTAGAATTAGAGATGCCCTCAGAGGAAGGACTTTGTTTGAACTGCCTATGTTTAGAAACTATTCTGTATACTTTTTGTTTTCATTTTATTGTTATTGGAAATAATAAAATGCTACTTGCAAATTTTATAACTGCTCCTGGTTTTCTATTCTTTTGACCGTGCCTCAATAACAATGCTTCAACACCATACCAAATAGTAGGTTCATTGGGAAACTGGGCAATTTGAGGTGGGTCCTAAGGTGACAAATTTGGTACAGAACTGGTTGATTAATAGGCAGCAGATGATGGTAGTAAATGGAATTCACTCCAGGAAGGAGAGTGACCAGTGGGAAACCTCAGGGATCAGTACTAGGTCCACTCTTCTTTTATGTCTTTATAAGTGACATTGCTGAAGAGGTGGAAGGAAGGTATGCCTCTTTGCAGATGGCACCAAAATATTCCATTGGGTGGACACCCAGAGGGGTGGAGGAGAATGTGCAGAGACCTGAGAAAACTCAAGTAGTGGTCATGGGTATGGTAGCTGGGTTCAATGCAAAAAGTGCAAAATCATCTACCTAGGGCACAGAAACCCAGAGGCAGAATATATTATGGGAAGAGAGGTATTGACAGTCACCAAACAGGAAAGAGACCTTAGAGTAATCATATCTGATGATCTCAAGGTGGCAAGGCAAGTGCAAAAAGGCAGTAGGTAGGGATAGTGGGATGCCGGGGTGTGTAGAGGGGTATCACCAGCAGAAGGAGGGAGGTGGTGCTGTCACTGTATAGATTGTTGCTGAGCCCCATCTGAGAACTGTGTCCAATTCTGGAGACCACATCTCAAGAAGGACATAGACAGAGTGGAAGCTGTCCAGAGGAAGGAACTAAAATGGTGCAGGGGCTGCATTAGAAGCCCTCTGAGAAGAGACTAAGTGATTTCAATATGTACACCCTGGAACAGAGGAGGAGAGGGGATGTGATAGAGGCCGATAAATACCTCACAAGTTTGAACAAGGTACAGGAGGGGAGTATTTGTCAGATGAGAAGGTGCACAAGAACAAGTGGATATGCAATGAAGCTGGAAGGGGAAATTTAGGAGGGTTGTAAGAAAACACGTCTTCACTGAAAGAATGGTGGATGCCTGGAATGGTCTTCCAGCAGAGGTAGTGGAAGCAAAAACAGTTGTAGGCTTCAAGCATGCAAGGGATAGGCACAATGGAATCTTAGTTGGGAAATGGGGAGGGGGTAGATGGAGATCATTTAGGGTTTGTGATGAAGTATAGGCAGACTGGGTAGGTCAAGCAGTCCTTACCTGCCAACAAATTCTAATGTTTAAAGAGCAGCTGACATCTTCAGGAGAACTTTAACAAAACATAATATTAAGACACTGTTCAGCTTATATTTCACATTAGTTTTATATTTCCTCCTCTCCGTTATCTATCACTGAGGTTGTTTGCATGAGAAAAGGATTTTGCTCCTGAAGAGTTCATCTATTCCTATTGTCATCTACCTACCGAGATCATAATGCACTGCTTGTGACATCACAGTTACTCCCATGGCAACAGATTATGATGTCATAACAGAGGATTATGACTTGAAGTGGGGAGTAAACTATAGAGGCAGATGAACTTTAACATAACTCTAAGGGACAGAGATCACATATTCATGCAAATTTCCTCTGTAATAATGGGGAGGAGAAATATAGAATATATATGGAATGAAAGCAGAATTTTATCTAATTATTATGTTTTCAATGTTTTCTCTGAGGCGTCAGTAGCTCTTTTTTTTGTATTTATTGTTCTTACTGTACCTGTGATCCTCCCTTTCTCCCTCCTCCAAGACCATCTGAAAACAAGCTGCTACCAGCTCAGTATGTCTTTCCTGGTAAAACATTTGAAATAAATATGTATTATAAAACTTTTGAAATAAATCTCTCTACATTTGCATGAAAATATGCTATGTACCTTAAACTTCATTCATTCCTGTTTTTCCTGCAATGAAGTAAAAATCCTTAGCATGCAACATCAGAACCCTTTTCATAGCGACAAGCTGAGGTGTCAGAAGCAGAGAATTCAAGACAGGAATAAGGAACATGAGCAGATGACTTCTGGAGGAGGAAAGATCCTGTTTTAATGAAATTGTCTTCAGTAGTAAAAATAACTGAAGGTCCTGAAATTCAACTTTATTGGGAATTTTGTGTAACTGAGTTCTCTAATGCCAAGTGTGAAATATTTTCTGAAACCAGAAAATCTCTTTCAGTTTGTGGCCTGGAGTTAGACCAGAAGATGTTCCCACTGTCCCATATGGTCAGGGATCAGGGTCTTTTGCATGGTTGTTCACCTTGTTCGCAAGAAAAGTGAGGCTAGACAGTAGACTTTCAAATATAGCTGAGACTCAGAGTACTGATGGAAAGTGCAGGATGACCATATTTGAAGGAATGCTCTTTTAATTATTTCAGCTCTAAAATAAATACTAATGCACACTCAGGCTGAGGAACAGAGCCATCTTTTAAGACAGGTGAAAAAAATGAAAAATTAAATGAAAAATGGAAACATTAACATTTTCAGAAGATCATGCACTGCTGCTTTACATTTAATAGGCCAGAAAAGTGTACAGTATATGCTGATTCACTGCAAATATCTGTTGTTAGGGGAATATTGGGGGCATACAACTCCACGCTGACCTCCTGTGACGTGATAATCCAACAAATAGTCATGTAAAACAGGATCAAAGAAAAAATGTTTTGTTTGTTTGCAAAAAGTGAATCCGAGGATCATCTTATTTTAATATATACAGTATATAAAAATTTTTTAGGGCTTTGCATGGGGCTGAATTTTAAGCACCAAAATGTACTCTTTTTTGCATTTACTTAAGTTCAGAAGTACATTCAGTGTGTGTGATTCAGCCACATGATGTCATTAATGATGTCAGTGATGGGGCATTTAGGGCTTGGTGTTGGATTGCAGACCTACAAGCCAGGTTCTATCTCTAGCGTGGAACATATAGGAGCGTATAGGATGCTTAGTACAGTAACAGAGCTACAGGCTACCAAGAAATAGAGGGCAGGCAGCCTGGGTTTGATCCCCAGAGTGGAAAATGTTTTGTCTTTCTTACTACAGTGTATGTAGTATGAAAGATCGTGATAAACGTCATTGCTGATGTTAGTGGTAGACTTTCACTAAGATGTGACATTCTATACTGCTGACAACTTGAAAGGTTCCAGTTCAGACTTTGAGGTTTAAATGCAACTTGGGTAACATTACTTCAAACAGACAGATTGTTTAGAACAAAAATCACTACAACTGTGTGTGGGCGGTCTGCACTCAGTACTAGAAGTTCCAGTTCACACTTTGACATTACTTCAAATAGACAAAGTACAAAATCCACTGTGGCTGTGTAGGAGGATGTCTGCACTCACTGTTGGATGTCCTTTGTCACAGCATGCATCTTGGACATGTTACTTAGTACAGCAGTAGAGCTAGAGGCTATCAAGCAGTGAGCGGTGGGCACTGGGTTTAATTCCTAGAGTAGAATATGTTTTCTTTCTTACTACAATTTATGTAGTATAAGAGGTATTGTTAGATATAATTGCTGATATTAGCGATGGACTTCCAGCAAGGTATGACATTCTGTTTTGCTAGTGATAGCTTAAGATTCCAGCTCAGACTTTGAGGTTTAAATGTAACTTAAGAAACATTACTTCAAATAGACAGACTGTTCATTATGAAAATTCACTGCAACTGTGGGGTGGAGGTGCAAGGTCTGCACTCAGTGCTGGATGTCATTTGCCACAGCATACAACTCCTGTCTAGGAAACTTAGTACAGTTTTACAGCTACAAGCCATCAAGCAGTAGAGGTAAAGGGGCCTGGGTTTAATCCCACTGCAGAACATGTTTTTCTTTCTCTCTACAATTCATAGATGCTGTGTCTTGGACTTCATATCCAAAGCCATTTCCTTTTCATTCCAGGGAAGCCTGTCAGCCTTCTTTCTGGCAACATAATTGTTTCCATACAGATCTTCTTTAGTGCCTTTCATACCATTGGTACTTTGATTAATATTTGTATTTATGCCTCTGGTGTTTGTATTTGAGCATATTCGTGTTTGCAACATATATTTGATTTTACATTGTAGACTTGTTTCTGTTGTTAATTATGAAGGTCAATGGTTTGAGAGGTCTCAATAAAATATGCAGAGTTATCAATAAAATACAGTAGGCATACATCTTTTGAACAACAGTAGTTATTGTGTGTTTCATTAGCCTTAGCCAAGGTCCAATACCACTTTATATGGCCTAATACAAATACAAATATTTAAGAGTGATATGTGTTTTTGTATAAAGTACAGTGTTTGTGTGTATTTGTCACAAATAGTGTCTATTTTGCACAGCCCTAATACTAATTGTAATTCCTGTATGTTCAATAAATAAAAATAAATAAATTGCTTTTCCCATTCTGCAATGCTGCTCACCTCCCAGCCCCAAGTGTTCTCGTCTCTGTCATTTACTTGGTCCCCAGGGGCCAAGAACATTCCTTACTTAGCGTTATTTCTTCCATGGTGGGCTCCTTTGGAGTATCCACTGCCATGACCTCCCTCTGACCTGTCTATTGTGTGGGGGACCAGTGGGCAGTCTCGGCGGTGGGGCCCAAGGTGCTATCTTCACCCTGCCCTGGGTTTGTGCCCTTTTTCCTTCATGTTTCTCCCAGCACTTAGGATGCTGGTAGCAAGGCACCTTGTATGCATTTACAACTTGAAGCCCACCCACAGGGTGCCAGATAGCATCCTCACTTCTGCTTGTTGTTCCAACAGCACAGTCACCTGTGGCTGCCCAAGTGGCAGTATCACACCAGAGTGTGACAGGGAGATTCTGCTACTCTTGAGGACCAATCTTTTCTTAAATCTATTGCAACAGTTCTTCTATTTCTTAGCCTAATTTATCTTTTATGATTTCTAGTCCATAAAGTTGGCCACCTATGGGCACCCCCTCCCTTTCTTGACTATGCTATAGTGTCCTCTTTAATTTTCCTTTTCCCTCTCAGGTCCTCGTACAGAGAGTTATTGTTGTGACCTCTGAGCTGATGTAAAACAACAGGCTGTGTTCCTCGTTGTTGGATTTAGTATGCAATAGCTCTATGTCATAAAATACCTTGATGTATATACTTTATGTGTATGAAACCTGTAAATGTTGAAATACCATGGCACTAGGCATTTTTGATAAAGGTAAAAGTACTAGGTGACTGTATTATAGAAATTAAGTTAACGGAGTAGAGATATCAGAAAACCCCTGTTGTGTTGTTAAATGCATATAAATTACAGATTGTTTGAGAGGCCCTTTTGGTGCCATGCATTCCTGCTGTAAACTGAGCCAGTCTGAAATTTCATGGTGATTTGCACATACATCCCATGATGCTTTACATTATTGGAATATGTGTGATATTGTATTTCTTCGAAACTTGGCTAATTGCCAATGCTCTTTGGGTAACCCTTGCTTCAGTGCTTCTGCACTGAGGTTCTTTGTCGTTAGCTTGTTTTTATTTATTTTGCCACTCCCCACCACCACCCAAGCACACAAGACAAACATAGGGATGAAGTGGTTTTCACTAAAAAGTTAGATCAGTGGGTCAGTAGGTGCTAAGTGCAGAGGGAGGACATTCATAGTATGTTGCTGCAAATGGATGTATCAAAGAAGGATATGCCATTGCCATTGATCCTCTGTATTTGAATAAACATCACACAGAGATTGTGTGTTGAACCTTAAGTTTGGTGTCTGGTCCATTTGTTATCCCACAACCCCTCCTTATGGAGTCAGTATCCTTCCCTCAAGGAGGAGATCATCTTCTGAGATGTTCAGTCCTCCTCCCCAGCAGGCCACTAACGATCCAGACTCATTCCAAAACCTGGAATGCTGCAGTTGTAGGTCACACTGCTGTTGCTGCACTGATGGGCTGAACGCCAAATATCTTATTTCTTTTGTCGTGGCCTTATGTTCACTCTATTTCTGCACCATTTTCTATTATTTTTCCTCAGTTGTTGCTCCTGTCCTTCCACACTGAAGACTGGCATTGTCATGGTGCCCCTTTCCTCTGGTAGGGTGGTCTGGCAACAGGCTGCCTTCTGATCAACACCAATGCCAACTCTTGGTCAACTGGCAGAGAGTAGCAAAATATTGGATGGCCTGCTTCCCTCTCCTTGGGACTTGAGTGCCTCACCTGTGCATCCGTGTTCATATTGGCTGTCATAATGATCAAACAGAGGATTCCCCTTTCCCCCAAGTGTCCCTCCCCATGCAGATGTCAGCATAAGGATGGCTGCCCAGCCAGAAGTGTGCATATGCATGCTCTGCCACTTGTTCCTAATATCCCCCATGCCCCTGCTGTATTACCACTTGTTTTTGTGGCTGCAGTAGGCAGAGCCTGCAGTCATCTTGTGGTAGCTCTAAAATGAGCTACTGGACTTGACATCATGGAATGCTTCCATTTTGGAGTTGCAGATTGATCATTCCGCAACTCCAAAACATTCTGCCTCCCCCATGGGTGCACTGTTTTGACTGCCAGTCACCCGCTGTGTGCAAATGGCCACAGACATTTACTGTGCATGCATGACTGCACTGTGGTTATCATGGGCACAGTGGACTGTTCGCCATGAGTTCAGCAAGCACAGCTGCAGCTGTGCGGCTCTGGTCAGCACCTGTTCTACAGGGGATGCTTGCAGAGGAGGCAGCACAATCCTCTCCCTGGAAAGTGAGCATCCACTGGGATGCTCAATCCTCTCCCCAGTAGGCCCCATGTGTGCTTTTTCCCTCTACATGGGTTGCTGGCATCACAAGTCGTAGCTCTATAATCGGATTTTTTAAAACATAACATTGGAATAAGTACTTAACATGAAAGATTTAAAAGGCTGAATGGGATGAAGCCAAAACCCTAGGAAACATTAAACTTAAGTGCAATTTCTATAAACATGATGGTTTCATTCATTTTATTTCAGTAAATAGCTGTTCATTAATAAACTCAATGACCATGTTTATCTGTGCATTAATGCAAGGCAGCTCCTTTAAAGTCTTTTTCTTTAATTCAAGTTAACAATAACAGCTACAAGGCTAAAGCTACCAAGTTCCAAAGTGGTTATTAGCCTGTTTGTTGTTTTTAATAAAGGCATCCAAGGACATGCTGACTTCCTGGCCCTCAGTGGCAGGGGAGACAGGCGGATACAGGCTTATGAATATTGATTCGAGCTCTGGCGCTCATCTGGAAGAGATGACAGAGGGCCCTGCTGACACAAAACAAGCTGGAGAAGAAAACCAGCATCTCCTGCTTGCTCTCTATCACTTTCTCAGTGCCTGCAGTGGAGAGTGGGCTCTGATTCGCAGAGGCTGGAATTACATTTACGAAACAAAATAATCAACAGTCCCTCCACAAGTCAGACTGTTGTGTGTGTGTTTTGTGTGTGTTTTGTGTGTGTGACTGAGAGGCTTAAGAGAGCCATGTGATAAGGCGCTGAAGTATTTGAAGAGACCAGGAGAAGATGTTTGCAGTTTCCTCAAGTGTCGGTTAGGGGTGGTAACGACGGCTTAAAGGTACCATGAGCTATTTTACTTTGGAGATATTGTTTTCTGGCTTGCTTCTATGCTTAAGAACGGTGGACTTTTACTGTATGCCTTCGCTTGTTCCCTGCAGTCTGCCTTGGTTGAAACTGATACTGTATCATGTGAACCTTTCTGCTCAGAGACAGTGTGACAGAAAGCTTACCTGGCTTTGGAGGCTGGTTAATGTTACTTAGAGCTGTTTCACTGCCAATGAGTTAAAAAGCAAAAAAAAAATTAAATGAAACAAGCCTGCTGAGTATCTGCACTGCACTAAATCACACTTGCTAATCAATTTCGAATGCGTGGATTTCACTGCTTCTAGTCGGGATGCCGAAAGTGGGATTCTAATTCCACATACAGAGGGGGTAGACTTGGAGATAGAAGGAACTCTGTTCCTTTGTTTTCGAATGATAAGAAGTGTCGTTTTTTTCTCATGATTATGATAAAGACAGTCATCAGGCTGATACCGTAAGTGATCTAAATTAAATCTGACTGTGCTGTAGCAACATCTGTCTTTTAGATAGCAGAGCATGACTTCAGAGAGCATGCAGTTAACATTATTTATCTAGTTCTCACAGTTTGAAATGTGTTTTTTCTTTTGTGTGTGTATTTACTGTTTTTACCCCAGGGCTGCTGTACCTTCCCTGTCTTGCTGCCAGGTTTCTTGGATTGATCTACTGTCCCTTACGGTGACTCACAGGGATGTTATCCCAAAAGAATTTTCTTTATGATCTTTTATGACCTCTTCTCTGGCCTAGCCCTTCTGCAAGTCCCTCCTAGGCTTATTATCTGCATTATCTGGGTACTTGCCCCATCCTCCTGTACTCCATGACTTGCCGCACCATGGTGAGGCCATTGGGAGTTCCCCAAAACCCAGTGACATGGGAGACACAGTCATCATTGGTGACTACCTGGGTGTTTTGCCCTTTAGAATCCTGCTGACCACCCAGCATGTGTGTCCTAACACAGTTCCAGCTTGTGGAAGCAGCAGTAGCTACTGCACGGCCACTGACAGATCCACTGCTGCTCCTAGATAATCCCCACAGTAGGTCCTGAAGCAGCGCAAGGACAGGAACTTTCCATAGAGACTGACAGCACTGCTTATGTGTGTGTAGAACTGAATGTCACAACTTCACCAGCCTGGGTCTCTGGCACAGTTTCCAGTGTGGTACTACGGATGCCACTGGTCAGGGTTAACAGTGTTTCAGTTAAGCAAGAAGGCATGACAAGGTGTCATTTCACCATGTCACATCACCATTTATAAAGTATTGGTGTAACTCAGTTGTAAGCACATCCACCTCTGGGCCAGAAGGTCATGGGTTCTAGTCCAACACCAGAATTGGGCTCATACCATCTAGGCTAGCATCTGAGTGCAATACTAGAGGATGCTGCATTGTTGGAATCTGCTGTCTTTCAGATGAGACATTAAACTGAGGTCCCATCTGCCTTTTCTGATGGATGATGTTCAGGTGGACATTAAACATCCCGTTGCACTTCTCAAGAAGAGATGGGGGCAGGATTTTCAAAGCCTGGCGACGGCTTGCATCCAGCTTTGCCCCACAGCACTTAGGTTCTGGCAGTCGCCAAACCCTTCGCCGTAACTGTGCCCAATTTTACAAGCTCTGACACAATTGTGAAAGTTTCACAATTTCAGCAGCTTGTGCCAAATATGTGGTGCAAGCTCTGTAAAAATGGCCCCAGAATTGCCGCAAGGTAGACTAGAAAAGTTGGTCTACCTTGTGGCAATTCCTACACGGGATGGAAATCTCTTAATTGTCACAAGCCCCATGCACTGTACCATCAGCATACCGGGCGTGTGGCGATCTAAAGCTTTTGAAAATCCTGTTCAGGGACTTTTCCTGGTGTCCTGGCCAAATTTCCCTCATTCACTAAAATACCTCCAGCAGCTTAGTCTGATTCAATTCCAGCTGGTTTGCATCTGTGTTCTTCCCTCCCACCCAAGACGAGGCTGAACATAGGCACTATTGGCTAGTCCTCCTTTCCAAGTCAACAAAACTATCTAAATAGATAATGTGTGTGTTATTGTGGGATATGGCATGTCTTGGGAGGTGACAAGTGCCATTATACTACACTTCAGCACACCATGGAGTGCCTTAGAAACACAGAAACATAGAATTAGTCAGCAGAAGAGGACCACATGGCCATCCAGTCTGCCCAGATGGTCCCTGCCTAGTCTGTCTCTGCAGAACCTAACTGGTCTCCAGTGACAACCCCCGCTTGTTTACTAATATTTCCATATGGTTATCTCATGCATGCTTGAAGCCCCCTACTGTTTTGCCTCCATCACTTCTACTGGCAGTCTGTTCCAGGTGTCTGCCACCATTTCAGGAAATAGTACTTTCACACCCTCTTAAAGTCCCCTCCCCTGCTTCATCACATGCCCTCTGGTCTTGGTGCTCTTGCTCATTCAAAAGACTTCCTGTTGAACTCTATTCACCCCTCTAAGGTACTTGTAGGTCTCAATCATGTCCCCTCTTGCTCTCCTCTCCTCCAGGGTGTACATGTTGAGATCACAGTCTTTCTCTTAGGGCTTTTGGTACAGCCATTGCACCATTTTAGTTGCCCTCCTCTGGGCTGCCTCCACCCTGTCTATGTTCATTCAAGGTGCGGACTTCAGAACTGGACACAATACTCCAGTTGGGTCTCACCAGTGATACAGTGGTGATACCACCTCGTCTTCCCACTGGAGATATCTCTCCCAGTGCATCCCAGCATCACAATGGCCCTCACGTGCTATTTTCACACTGCCCTGCCACTTTACAGTAATCAGATATGATAACCCCAAGGTCCCCTTCCTGCTTAGGGACTGACAGTGGCCCCTCCTCCTCTTCCTGTACTCAATTTATGAGTTGCTATTCACTAGTTGCTTGATTTTGCACTTTTGGCACTGAACCCCAGCTGCCATGTCCTTGACTTCTCAGATTTCCAAGAATCCCTGCTCATTATCCCACCCCACTCCTGAGTGTCTACCCTGTTTCAGGTTTTGGTATCATCCACAAAAAGGCATATCTTCTCTTCCAGTTCATCTACAGTGTCACTTATAAAGGCAGTGAAGAGAACTGGCCCCAGTACTGAGCCCTGCTCTGCCACGCTGGTCACTCCTCCATCGTTAGAGTGAGTGCCATTAACCACCACCCTCTGTTGCCTATCCTTGCCCTCTTCACTGGCCCACCCTTTCTGCAAGCCCTCCCTAGGCTCATCATCTGCATTATCTGGATACTTACCCATCCACCTCTACTCCATGACATGCTGCACCATGGTGGGGCCATCGGGTACCCCAAGCCACAGTGACATGGGAGACACAGTCATCATTCGTGACCACCTGTGTGTTTTGCCCTCTAGGGCCCTGCTGACCACCCAGCATGTGTGTCCTAACACAGTTCCAGCTTGAGGGAAGCAGTAGTTACTGCACTGCCACTGACAGAACCAATGCTGCTCCCAAATAATCCCCACAGCAGGTCCTGAAGCAGCGCAAGGACAGGAACTTCCCATAGAGACTGACTGCACTGCTTGCTGTGTGTAGAGCTGAATGCCACAACTTCACCGGCCTGGGTCTCTGGCATGGTTTCCCAGTGTGGTACTACAGATGCCACTGGTCAGGGTTAACGTCACCATTTATAAAGTGCCAGTGTGACTCAGTTTAAGCACATCCAGCTCTGGGCTAGGAGATCATGGGTTCTAGTCCCACACCAAGACTGGGCTCACACCATTAATACTGGCATTTGACTGCAGTACTAGGGGATGCTGCACTGTTGGGGTCTGCTGTCCTTTAGATGAGACATTAAACTGAGGTCCTGTCTGCCTTTTCTGGTGGATGATGTTAGGTGGACTTTAAGATACCATTGCTACCGGTCCGGTGGCGGTGAGGTTAAGGCACTGGATGCCACACCTCATGTCACGCCCGGTGATCCGGGTTCAGGAACAAGCCTGGGAAGTCAAGGGTTGGCAGGGAGGGAAAGTTTAGCATCTGAAGGACAGCTCTCTCTCCTGGGAGGAGGGGCTCCTGCTCGGAGCTTGGCTGGCCTCTAGAGGAAGCCAGAGGCATAGCAAATGTCGGAGCATGAAAGAAGGGCTGGGAGTGGCAGATGTCGGTGAAACACCTTGGCGTCGGGGTGCTGGCCACTCCCCACAGAACAAGGAAAATGCCCTCCAGCTTCAAGGGAAGCGGAGCACTGGGCTTGCCCTCGATGTGCAGCCGCCTTCCTGGCCCCTCGACGAAGAGACCAGAATGTTAAGGGTGTTTGGGCCCCACCTTGTCCCTGCCAGGGATTAAACCGAGGCTCCATGGGTGACAGGGGTATATCAGGTAAGGTGACTTGCAGAGGAATGACTCCTAGGTGCTCCTAAGGATATCGGAGCTGGAGGGAGGGAGGGAAAATAGAAAGTATAAAAAAAAAAAGATACCATTACTGTTCTCAAGAAGAAATGGGGACAGGATTTTCAAAGCCTGGTGCAGGGCTTGCATCTAGCCCTGCACCGTGGCACTAGGTTCTGGCAATGTGCCAAACCTTTTGCCGCAACTGCACATGATTTTACAATTTCAATTGAGTTGCAACAGTTTCCCCAATTACAGAGCTTGCAAATATCTGGTGCAAACTCATAAAATGCTCACCAGGATGCCCTAAGATAGACAGAAAAAGTTGGTCTACCTTGTGGCTATTGCCGCCGGGGTTAGAAAATCCTGTTAGATTGCCACAAGCCCCAAGCACCATATCATCAGTGCACTGGGGCTTGCAGCAATCTAAAGCTTTGAAACCTGCCCGGGACTTTTCCTGGTGTTCTGGCCAAATTTTCCTCATTCATTAAATACCTCCAACAGCTTGGTCTGATTGGTTTGCATCTGTGTCCTTCCCCTCCCACCTGGGATGAGGCTGAACATAAGCAGTATTGGCTAGTCCTCCTTTTCTGGTCACCAAAAACTATCTAAATGGGTGTGTGTTGTTGTGGGATAATGGCATGTCTCGGGAGGTGAAAATGCCATCATACCTGATTATGCACACCGTGGAATCATTAGAAACACAGCAAAGAGGACCACTTGGCTCATCCAGTCTTCCCAGATGGTCCCTGCCTAGTCTGTCTCAGCAGAACCTAACTGGTCTCGGTGACCCCCCACCTATTTACTAATATTCTCATATGGTTATCCATGCAAGCTTGAAGCCCCTACTGTTTTGCATCCATCACTTCTACTGGCAGTCTGTTCCAGGCATCTACCACCATTTCAGAAGTAGTACTTCCTCACATCTCTTAAAGTCCTCCCCACCCCAGCTTTGTCGCATGCCCTCTGGTCCTGGTGTTGTTTCTCATTCAAAGACTCCCTCCTGCCCCTGGTCACCCATCTAAGGTGCTTGTAGGTCTCTATCATGTCCCCCTTTGCTCTCTTCCTCCAGGGTGTACATGTTGAGATCAGTCAGTCTTTTTCTTAGGGCTTCTGGTGCAGCCCCTGCACCATTTTAGTTGCCCTCTCTGGACTGCCTGCACCCTGTCTCGGTCTGTCCGAGATGTAGACTTCAGAACTGGACACAATACTCCAGGTGGGGTCTCACCAATGAGTGATACAGTGGTGATACCACCTCCTCTTCCTGCTAGAACTACCTCTCCAAATGCATCCCAGCATCACAATGGCCCCTCTGGCGCTGTTTTGTCACACTGCCTTGTCACTTTAAGGTAATCAGATATGATAACTCCAAGGTCCCTTTCCTGTTTAGGGACTGACAGTACCCCTTCCCCCTTCCTGTACTCAGTTCATGAGTTGCTATGCCCTAGGTGCCTGATTTTGCAGTTTTGGCAATGAACCCCAACTGCCATGCCCTTGACTACTTCTCAAATTTCCAAGGATCCCTGCTCATTCTCTCCACCCGTTTCAGATTTTGGTATAGTCCACAAAGTGAGTGCCATTGACCACCACCCTCTGTTGCCTGTCCATTAATCAGTTTCTAACCCAGTTCACCACTTTGAATCCCACCCCTAGGCTGCTCAATTTCTTAATCAGTCTCCTGTGTGGCACAGTGTTGAAGGCCTTGCTAAAGTACAGATAGGCCATGTCCCTACCCCCACCCCAATCTATTTCCCCGTCACCCAGTCAAAGATATCAATCAGGTTAGTCTGGCACGATCCACCCCCCCATGAATCCATGCTACCTTTGGGTCTTGCAGACCATTGGATTCAAGTACTGTACCAACCTTTTCTTTATCAGTGTTTCATTAATTTCCCTACCACTGAGGTAAGACTCACCGGCTTATACTTGCTAGTCTTTTCCCTGCTGCCACTTATGTAAAGGGACCACATCTGCTCTCCTCCAATCCTCCAGAACCATGTCTCATTCCAGTGAGCTGTGAATAGGCCATCAGTGGGGCAGCCAGCACCTCCCCAGAGTTCTTTTGTACCCTTGAGTGTATCCTGTCTGGTCCCATAACCTTGTCTGATTTGGAGCTGCAAGTCTCTTCTGTACTCTTTCCTCTGAAAATGGACTTGATTCCACCTCTCTCTCCTTTGTTTCTGCTGCTGCCATGTGGTCCATCCCTCCCCCAACTGTGAAGACTGAACAGCAGTACCTATTCAGGATGTCTGCTTTTCATGGTCCCCTTCTGCACAGTCTTCCTCTTCTGGCCCCCCTTATCCTCACTATCCCTTGCTTTCCTCTTCTCACTTATGCAACTGAAGAAAGTCTTATCCCCATTTTCTACCCGTGTGGCTATCTTTCTTCTGCATGTGCCCTTGCTCCACTCATTGCCTTATCTATTTCCTCTGTTTTACCTGGTATACCTCCCTGTTTTCCTCCCTCCTCTATGGCACCCTTTTCCTTCACCATCATGGCCACTTCCTAGAATATCACATTGGTCTCTTTTTCCTTTTACTCACTTCCTTCATGTGAAGACTAGTTGCCTTAATTATGCAGGTCCCTTATTTTCCCCACTATTCCACTACCCTCCTGGCTGTCCCAGCACTAGGCCATTTCTGAGGCAGTCTCCATTTCTTTAAAATCCGCCCTCCTAAAATCCAGGACCCTCCTCCTTGTGTGGTTTGTCTTTGCTCCCATCTTAATATTAAACCATACTGAGCGGTGATCACTGGTACCTAAGGAACTGCCAACTGTGATGCCCCTGTTTGTAAGGACCAGGTCCAGCACTGCTCCATCCCTAGTGGGTTCACTAACTAACTCCCTGAGAAGAGCCCCCTGTAGGGAGTCAGGAATGGCCCTGCTCCTTACCAAAACTGTAGCTGAGGCTCAATACACATCTAGCAGATTAAAGTCTCCAACTAGCAGCACCTCCCTTATGTGCCACCCTTATGATGTCTCCCAAGTGCCTTATCCAACTCCTCTCACTTTGCTGTAGGCCTGTATAGCACCCATGCATGGCCCCAGTGCTGGTCTCCAGGATGATCTACAGCACCTTCAGTCCTTCCTTTTTCTCTGGCTGCCTCTGTACCTCGATAGCCTTGATTCTCTCCCTCACATATAATACAACCCTCCTTCCTTCCCTGTCTCTCCTGAACACAGAGTAGCCTGTTGTGGCCATATCCCAGTCATTACTGTCAGTGCACCATGACTCCAGTATGGCCAGCAAATCAAGGTTGCCTCCTCGTGATGACCTCCGCATCTGGAATTTGTCACCCAGACTCCTTGCAATGGTGCATATAGCTTTCCATACCTTACACCCTCCTGTCTGCCTCCCTGCTTTCTCCCCCACCTGTGCTGTTCCCCGAAGCCCCTGACCCTCTTCCCTATATTACCCTCTTTGTTACCTGTGTCATTTACTCCTCTCTTTTTGCTTTCCTGATTTATACCCCCTTGTCCTCTGCCTTGCCCCCAACCTGTCATCTTATACCCCTTTCCTGGGGACCTTCTTCCCCTTGGGCTCTCCCTCCTTGTTGCTTCAACATCTAGAGGTAATTTTGCCTCCATTGGTATTACAATCTCCCCAGCCCAGCAAGTTTAAATGCTTATCAAGCAGCATTTAAACCTCCCACTAAGGACTGTAGTCCCTCCTCTTGGAAGGATGCAGGCCGTCTCCCTATAGAGGCCCACATCCTCACAGTCTGCCCTCAGTCCCCAGTGTAACCAAAGCCCTCCTCCATGCACCATGCCTTCAACCAGTTGTTAAAACCCATGGAGCTTTGTTGCAGTTATTAAATGTTTCCTCTGATATTTGTTTTAAAAATAGGTAACGAGGTTCAGAAAGTTGGTTTCTGACCTGTTCTGTTGTGCTGCAATGATGCATAATACAATCACATGTGTCCAATCACAGGTCTTGTTTTATCTTACCCATTTATGATTAAGCAATAATGCATGACAGTGTGTTCTTTATATAAGCAATAACCCACAACAGGGCATGCGTTTCTAGAGGGATAGTGCATGCCTCGGGTGAATTGGAAGGCTGAGTGACTTTCAACCAGCTCAGGAAGTGCATTAGTTCTCAAGAAATCCAGCCCTGGAGTGGTTATTCCTCCTAAAATGGATTTTTTAATGGGAAAATGTTTTATTTTCCTTTAGTTAGTCATTGCTAGGTAGAATATGTGAGTTTGGTAATAAGGGCTCTTTGCCTTCAAATGAACTTGGGAGGCACATTTATTTTTAAGAAACCTACAGTATGTTCTGTTGTGTGTTTTGTGTTTAAAAGGTAGAAACATTTTCTATTTTAATGGAAAAGGTTTTATTTTCATTTAGTTCAGTGGTTGCTAGGAAGATTGGGGCAGATTAGTTATGAACTGTGCAAATTTAGGTAATTAATCAACAGTCAGGTGATGTGTTTTAACCAATGAAGATGTTAGATTAGCCTTGGTAAGCAAGGGAAGGGAGAAGCAAAGTGTGTTACGACTCCAAGAAGTGCCATTATGCCAGGATTACATACACCTTGTAATGCCTTACTGTGAGTATAAAAGGACTCTCCTGATTTTTAGTTTTAAAACGAGATCCTGCAGGAACTGGCAGACTTTGTTATTGATCTGGTGCTAGAACCTCTGAGACAGATTGTTCTTGGGACCTCAACATTACTGGGCCTAGCAGAGCGGTTGTCCCTGGCACCCACCAGCACAGCCATGCCATGAACCTGCATCTCATCAGATCTTGTCATGGGTGAGCTCAAGGTTGAACCAGTTAGTTTGTCATTATACCATGACATTCCAGGGCCCCATTTGTTCCTCCACCCTCTCATGGAGATGGTCTGATATCACCCTAAACACAGTCTAGAAGCCTCACAACTCTTGGTGATGTTGGACCTATTGAGTATGATGACAGCATGTGCTGGTGGAATAAAGGAGGCTGTGGAGAGTGACATATGGCCCATACATCTGCCCTTGACTCCCTGGCACCATGACATGTTTGTCTCTTGACATCCATAGCAACTTTTCTTGGTATTGCATGGAGCTGAGGCAGTTAAAGATTATGGGGCAAAGGTTTAGTGGAGGTCCCATTTGTTTGAGGACAAGTTGGTGCTGAAATCCTACTATTTTGATTATCAACAGGCAGATATCCTGAAAAGTTCCTGTCAAAGAGTGCAGCAAGTTGTCCTAGGTAATTTCATCTCTGGGACAACTGTGCTCAACTGTGGTATGCCTCAAGCTCAATCCTGGCCCCATGCTGTTTGCCTTGTACATGCTGCCATTGAGTGAAATCATCAGACAGCATGGACTGGAGTTTACTGCTATGCCAATGATTTCCAGCTATACTTGTCATGTTCACTGAATGGGGTAATCGTCCTCTGCACTGTGTTGATGTTTGCATGAGTTCAGTTACGGATGCCCTCCAACTGGCTAAACCTCAACCAAGCAAGACTGAAGTGATGATTGTCGAACCAAGTTCCTGTGGGTTGGCAAGGACAAAAGTGACACTTGGTTGCCAGTTTTAAGTAGTATCCCCTTGCAGCTGTGGAAGTGGTGTGAGGGTCTAACCCTGATCAGGTTCTTGGCGATAACTGGAGATGCAAAGAAGTCACAGACACATTGCATATTGTAATAAACTTGTTTATTACTACAAAGGATATCATGCCCTATGCAGTTCTTACCATAAGGAACTGGGAGCCAAAGCATAGCATTCCCCTATACCCCAAGGAGTGAAGAAGGTCTCTGCAGATAAAACATAATGCATTAAATTATACACTATGATAATTACCATAGTTACCAGAAGGCAGAAACATTTCTAGTTATAGGTGATGTGCCTATTGGCTATAAGTGAGGTGGCTCCACACTTATAGATAACATACAATTCCACTTAAGCTCATCATTTCTTAGAACAAAGAAGGTACAGTTGGTACATGTAAGATACAGGATGTAGTGTGGTTATACACAAATTCAAAAGGTGTCAGTGCCGACTAAGATATAATAATATGAAAAACACATGAATGTCTTGGCTTACTACATGCAGGTTCCATGCATTAGAGAAAGTAAAAGTGGATTACAATCATTACATATCCTGACATCTACTCTTATATGGTAGATACCTGTGCCCAATGGGTTAATATGATCTATGCATAATAAGTATAACATAAAGGGTTGTCTAAGGTGTAAGTAAGATGCCAATTAGGGTGCAGGGACCTCATATAACATTCCCCCCTTGTTGCCTTACCGAAAAGTCAACAACACTGGGAAAGTGGTGAGAACAACTGTCATTTACAGACCCAGTGCATGAGCCTTGTAAAGGAATTTGAGCTGCTCGATGCTGTTTGAGCGTATGCCTTAGGCAGCAGAGCATAATAATCAAAGAAAATTAAAAATGCTTGTATACTAACAAAACCTTTAAATATTATTTCTAACCAGGTGTTAGTAAGTGCACTATTGAAATCACCATCATTGATAAGAGCATTAATTGCATCTGATGCACCAGTGAGATTGCTACTGATGTGGAAGAGGTGTATGTCCTCTCTCTAAAAGGGATTTATTTTAATGTCAGTGTGAGGTGGATCTGTGTACATTAAATATGGGTAGATACGGAGATAGAGCAAGCAAATATTCAGGGTCAGTGTCAATAATGTCTGGTTCCACGATGGGAACAGAGGTTATTACTGTGTGTCCAATAACAGTGGTTTGATGAGGGATAAAACAAAAGTTAGGTTGAGTGATATTGCATACCCTTGACCATAAGTAAAAGATTTATGATTAGTAACAATGCAGTACTGTCCATTAGAATTATAAGTCATTTTGACAGTAGGTAACCTCCATTTTGCAGTTGGACTGGGCAGGTGTAAGATTGATTCGATATTCTTGTAGTCAACCAATGAACCTCCTCCTTATAGGCCTTCAAGAGTTGATAGTAGTTCGACAGTGGTGGTGCTGATTGTGCTTCCAGGGTATCTGTGTCATTGGCAGTAATGTCCTCATCCAGAGTAAAGGACCAGTCAATGCTGTCTGGGGAATAACCAAACAGGTTTAATAATGTCAAACACATCACAATGACACAAATAATGATAACCCTTCTTGGCACAGCAATCCATGAGGAGAAACCCATGCTTCCAGGATGGGGTGGTAGACCAGGAGGATGGCAGTTTGATCGCTCTCTGTAGATGTCCTCATCAAGATGACAAATGGAGTTAACTGAAGCTAGTTTAACAAATAAAGCTGTAGTTGGATCAAAACGTTGTAATGAGACCATAAAGGATACAAACATAGTATCTAAAATAGTGCATTTCTTATCAGCAAAACAGGGTCCTGTATTAGGATGCCTGTTAATGAAACCTAGGTTTCTTGCAGTTGATATAGGTATAGCAATAAACTGAGACATACACATTGCAACACATGTAGGGTTTTGCAGTTTGGGCAATACCATTTGAAATTCGTCTATTTCACTTAATGAGATCAGGAATACGCCCAGATTCCAGATCATGGAAGAGGTTATTGATGGTGGTTATGACATAAGAGCCATAAGCAGAACAAAGGAGTTCCTGGCAAATATATTGCTTGTCTACCTCCTTGTTGTTTTGTGCAATGAGTGCGTTTATTTTATCCTTAGTGTCAGTGAATTTTTTTTAATTTAAACTTTATTAGTTTAATCCATATATAACCCAACAGTCAGTACATGCAGTGATAATGGTACATGAAAATGGTCAGTGAATGTCTTAACAATTTCCTTCATGTTATATACTGTGTATCTTTCTTTCTAAGTCCATCCACATCATGTAACAATGGGGGTATGATGTCATTAATCATACTAACTTGAAATGTTGAGTGTGAGCTTTGATTGTAGCAATGTCTGCCTTTTCCAGAGACACTGTAGAACCAAAGATACTAGTTAGTGTGCCTGTGACTCTAGTGACATCTGATGCATCATGTTTCTGTTTCTGAGAGTGAGATTTATTCTTCATAGAATGTGGTTTAGTTCTAAATAAACCTGTGTGTTCTACAGTGTTAACACCAGCAATAGGATCCTGAGTACGCGTGTCTGGTAGGCTGCCCGACCATCTAATAACATAGAACTGAAAAACTTTGATGTGTTAGTAGTATGACACATTCCAAATACTGCCATATTCAATGAGTCAGGTTAAAAGGATGGGAATATGACTATATTGCAGATTATTAATAAGTGAACCAGGTGAAGAAGATGCAGTTAGACCACTAACAGGGCCAGGTTCATAGGGGGACATTCAAAGTTCTGCTTCAGTGGGAGGGATTATGGCTCAGTACATGGCGGCTGAAGCCATGGAATGTAAGGCACAGTATTGCTTTGCAGTGTCTTTGGAGAACCTCTCGCACATGGGCAGGGTCAATTATAGCAGTAAGATTATATAAACCTGAATGTCTCTGGTTGGTTTTCTGAAGAGATAAGGTACTATTTGGGAAAATATTGGCATTTGACCAACCATGGAAAGTTCCTTTGGAAAGGCAGGCCACAGGAGAGCTTGTCCATGAAAATTTGTTTGCCATTCAGTTTGTAGGGTATATTTATCAGGGGTTACAACCCGAGGCAGTGAGGTGAGGCATCTTTACCTTCCTGTACAGTGATCAATTTGTTTGGGACTGTAATAGATACCCTTTCTGGACTGGCAGCAGGAGGATGGTCTAGATGTGGAAGGATGTGATCTACCATGCCTTGGATATAACGGAGAACTCTTAAGATGAGGAGGTTTAAATGCAAGACAGTCGGGAACAGCACCGGGAGGTGACCTTACTCTGCCCAGTCCCTGCATCTTCATTTCACGCCCTTTAGCTCTGCAAATGCAGCCTTCCAGTGGCTTTGCTCTCTCCCGGCGCTGACTGGTTGGCACTGGAGACCTGGGCTTCTGATTGGCTTTCTTCCTATTCCACTGCTGATCTTTTGCTGTATCGTCCCAGCCTGAGTCTTAACTTCTGTTTCTCCCCTCTGCCTAATTGTATTGTGTGTACTTTACCATTTGAATCACTGTATATTGCAGGTGCTTGACTGTATAATGTAAGGAAATTACTGCTTAGTTTAGAATAATTTTGCCTAAGTTAAACTGAAAATATTTTGTTTCTCCCTCTCCTTTTCTATCTTTTCTCCTTACTTCTTTCTCACAGGCTGGCTCTTAATACTTATTAAGTGCAAGACTGTAAATAATATTTCCAGCTCAGTTTGTTATGAGCTGTTTAAGCTAAACCTGAATTATTTCCCCCCTTTTCCTTTACTCTCACCCTCTGTCAATTTTTCCATTAGCAAGTTATACTATATAGTCACTAGAGGGCGACAGACACAGCAAGTTAAACAATACAGCCACTAAAGGGACACAGTCTTTCTCTAAAGCAATCCCTGCCTGTTGTTCATATAGATACCTTCCTAAACTACAGCTACTCCCTCCATCTGACCAGACTCTCTCCCACGCTCCTGCTTACAAATTCCTTTCTGTTCCTAAATCAATTATTCACTAATTTCTCTGCCTTTTGAACATTCATCCCTTTTCTGCTCTCTCTCCCTTGTCGCTCATATCCCTCTCTTTACCACCTCCACTTGCTCACTACCATCTATTCCTAATAACTCTCCCAGCCTGATCAGTTACAATCTCCAATCCCATACCCACATCCATGCTATCATTCCATCCACCCCATTTGAAATATGGTCTCACTCTACCACTATTCCTCATGTGGCTTTGATAACGGTGTCCACTTTCACTGCAGTTGTGACCTTCTTCTTCCTCATTCATCCACCCTTCTCCTCAAAACTCCCAACCTCCTCGCTAGCCCCTTCAAAATCCCTGAGCTCCATTTTCTCATACTCACTCTCCTCTAGCTCCGCTGAGGATATCCACCCCATCCCAGACCCTATTGCCCTTAGCTCCTCTGGTGCTTCCTCCTCTACTACCTCCCCACTGTCTTCTCTCAGCCTCCCAAAGGGCTTAAAGATCCTACATCTAAACACCCACAGCTTGTTGCAAAAAACAGACCAGATTCAGACAATGGTGCACTCTAAAACCAGACACTCTAATCATCTCAGAACTTGGCTAAAGAGCACTATCCCTGACCACTTGGTCTCCATTCCTGGCTACTCACTGCTAAGGCAAAACAGTGCTGTGGGGGTGGTGGCAGTGGTAGCCATTTATGTTCTAGACTCCATTCAATATTCCACCATCTATTCATCCTCCAATCCTGAGACCCATGATGCCTAGCCATCCATGTGACCCTCCCTTCACTCTCCTGGTCTTCATAGCTGGCATATACTGCAGCCCAAATGTCCATCCTTGGTCATGCTAGACCTCCTAACCTTCATCACTTCCTTGCTCGCTCTGGGGAACTACTCATCCTAGGTGACTTCAATATAAATTGGTTGTCACCTAAACTATAAAACTAAAAATGAAATCGTAGCCCTAAACCTCTCCCAACTGATCTCGGACCCACCACCAAAATCACAAGACACAACAACACTCCCTACTTGACTTGGCCCTTACCTCCCACCGCCACTGTGTCATCACCTGGCATCCTTCTTGATGCTCTCAGTGACCATCACCCAATATACATAGTTAGGAAAGTCCACAGAACTAAATCACCACACAAAACGATACAACAACGCTCTTTCAAGTCTCTTGACCTTGAACCTCTCTGAGTAACCTTGTCACTTCTAACTGTCCCCCAACGTCCTTCCCTTGGTTGATAAGGCCCTTGCCTACTTCAAAGAAATCTTTCTTGCAAACTAGAACACCTTTGCCCCACTCAAACAAACCAGAGTCAGAGGTAACCACTTACCTTGGATAACCCCTGAACTTTTGGCCTGCCTCAGGGATAGAGATCGAGCCTGGAAGCGTCATAAAGCTACCCAGCATCCTAGTGACCTGTACAAACCAGCATGCTCAAATGCTTGCACCAGGGCTACAAGGTTATCCAAGTCTCGAATATTTCAAATTGCCTTCATCACCAACATAAATGCCTTAAAGTTCTGGAAGGTGGTCCACGCCCTGTTTACCCCTCATCTCTCCCACCTCAGTACTTAAAGTAAATAGCTTACTAGTGTCTGACCCACCAGCCATAGCTGTGGAATTTAACTACTACTATACCTCCTCGCCACTGAGCTACTGAAATCCCTCCTCCTACTCATCCCCTCCCACCTCTACCGGTGTGCCCCTGTCATCACCCTCTCACCTTCCTTCTTTCGCTACTGTAACCCCAAATGATGCCCTAAGTACCCTCCTCACCATCAACCCTCTAAAGGTGCCTCCCTGATGGCCTTGACCCAAAACTCTTATCCTTCTGCTTCAACCATTGCCTACCCCTCTCAATAATCCTAAATCTCTCATTCTCTACTGCCTCAGTTCCCTCTTCATGGAAACATGCAGTGGCCCTCCCTCTACCCAAAGGGGTGATCCCCCATCCCGGCAACTGTCACCCCATTTCTCTCCTCCCTACCCTTGCTAAGCTTCAAGAACACATTGTCCTCTCCCAACTCACCTCTTTTCTATCTGACACCTCCTTTTTCACCCCTTTCCAGTCCGGTTTCAGGAAAAACCACTCAACCACCACCTCTCCCTCGGCTCACAGACTCCATCATAACTAGGATGGACAATGGCCAAATTACCTCTGCCATTTTTGTCGACCTGGCCAAGGCCTACACTGTCTCTCTCACTCCCTCTCCCCCACTCACTCCCAGCAGCTGGCCTATTGCCACAAACTGGTTCAAGGCCTACCTTATTAGCAGAACCCAATCAGTTAAGATCTTGATGCCACTTCCTCCCAATTAACACTGGTTTCCCCAGGGCTCTGTATTAGGCCCCTCCTATTCTCTATCTTCTTAAATGACCTTCCTCTGTTTGCTCCCATCCTCTGCTATACATATGTATGCTGATGATACAGTCCTGTATGCATCTGGCTCCTGTCCTGATGAGGTTACAACCAGCTTACAGCAAAACTTTGACAAAGGTTCAGCTCTGGTTTGCTAACCATAAACTTTTCCTCAACGCCAGAAGACTGTCTCCATGACCTTTGGCACAAGGCAGACTCTCAAGGCTTCCTTCCTACCCATTTTCCACACCCTTGATGGGACTTTACTTGAGATACATCCTTCTTCAGGTACTTAGGTGTTTGGTTGGACCAACACCTAAACTTCTCTGAACATATTGGCGCCATCCAGAAAAACTGCTTCAAGCTGATGCCCTGTTCAGGAACTGTAGTTGCATCCCTCCTACAGCAGGTGTGAACTTGTTCAGAAGATGATACTACCCATTTTTGACTACTGTGACATAGTCTATGGTGCTGCCCTAAGTCCTCCTGGCCAGGCTGGATACCCTCTTCAATTCCTTCTGCCACTTTGCCTTGGATGCCCTCTTTTGCACCCATCCTGCGATCTTTATTGTGCCCTATCCTTCCCTCTCTTGCAAATAGGTGGCTCTTCCACTTTGTTAAATTAGCCTCCAAACACTGGTTGGGTGAGCTCCCTTTCTACCTCACCTCCTTCTTTATAACACCACCCCACCCTCTCATTCCCTTAGATCAACGACTCTCGCACCCTGGTGGTCCCCACAGATCCATCCAAATTGGCATCCAGTTACTCTCACCACCTCCCAAAATCTGGAATTCCTCCCCTCAAATCCAGCACTCATCCTATAATAATAATAATAAATCTTTATTTGTACAGCTTTCTTAAAACCAAGATGCCTTTACAATAACTGCACATAAAACAGTAAAATAAACACAGTTCAATAACTGCTAAATTCATACAATACAATAAAATGCCTACTACATCAGCTCTGCCCTCAATAATTACCTTGCTCCTAGTTGCTCCTGCCATGTCCTCTAACTCCCTCCTCTAAGCCCTGGACAAACCCTACCCCTCTACCGTCACCTTCATTTTACCCTGTGCACACCAACCCAAATTCCTAGCTCTCCTCCTCTTCCTCCAAATTGCTCCCCTTTACTGGCCTCCCTTGATCTCTCACAGAATGTAAGGGCCCCAAATGGTCTCCATGGGTCCTCTCCTACCCCAAAGGGCTTGTATCTCTTATCTACTTCCTTTCCCCACCATCCTGAAGGGCTCTCTGGGACATTTCCTATCCCTTCCCTCTGGTCCCACCAGCCCCGTGCAGGGTTCCTCGCATCCTGAAGTGGTCTTCAGGGACAGGACTCTCCCCCTCCCCACCCACCTCACCACTGCCTCTCTTTCCCCTTTTCTTTCACATAAGCACGTTACTTTTTAACCATGCACTTATTATTGTCTGCTCTTTTACCTATCATGTGTAACACTGTTTGTAACATCTGCCTTACAACTGTATGTCAATGTTGAACTTATAACTCGAATGTTTAATTCTCATTCTAATGTATCCTTCTCCCAAGTCGCTTTTGAAGACGAGCAGTTTGTCACTCAGTGTGCCTTCCTGGTGAAACATTTCAATAAATAAATAAATCTTGCCAGAATACCTGTAAGGAAAATAAGAGGCCAGTAGTCAGTCAGTACCATTCCACCCGATGGGGTTAGGAAAGTAATTAAACTGGTTTATAAAGCTTCATCTGGTTAGCATGCAACCATTTGTCAGTAAGTTTCTTGTTTTGCTGTAGTCTAACTTGATAGACTGCGGACTGAAACCTGTTGACAATGGTGCAGGGTCCTTCCATTATTAGAGAAGGCATGTGTAGGGTGAGAAAATCTGAGTACCATAACCTGGTCTCCAAATTGCTAATACACTTCTTGTGCGTGCTTGTCAAACTGGATTTTGGACTGTTGCTGGGTCTTGCCCATGCAGTGAGCTGCATACAACTGGGTCTTAACAAGATCTTCTTCGGTTTAGCTACATACTTGTCTCAGACACTCTGTCTGCAGTGGGGCTGCCCGTCAAACAATAAAATGTTCAGGTAATTCATATTTCTACCAGTCATCACTGAAGGGTGTTAGCTGGGTGGTGGTTGAGGAGTACCCTAATTGCCATAAGGAGTAAAGGCAATAGGGAATCCAAGTCCTTGGATTGTCCTCAATGAATTTGGACAGCATTTGCTTAATCCAGGGTTCTCAATGAGAGGCCAGCCTCCCTGGGAGGCCCCAACCTGTTCCAGGGAGGCTCAACAAGTCTGACAAAGTACTGTATTTAATTTTGAGTTTATATATTTTGTGTGAAGAGATAAAGCAAACGAAAGAGGATAATAGTAAGTGGATTTCATGCATTTATTTACCAATAAGTGACAAGGGAAGATGAAGAGGCTAAGGCTCATTTCAGGTGTACCTGGAAGGGTAGGGAGGAATATCATTTCAAAAGGTAACTAAAAACAATCAAGAAATAACACAGTGAACAATACTGCAAACAAATATGAACAATAAACTAGTAATGAGTGGTGGTAACTGATCAATTTGTAGACTGATGGCAGAACAGCCCAAATACAAGGGCTGAGCATAGAAGTGCTAAGAGCAATAGCAGGAAGAGCAAAGTAATCCCAGAGAAGTTAGCTTAGAGCAGGGAAGGAGGGAAGAGGCAAAGTATGTACGAAGGTTATTTCATGTAGAGAAGAAAAAATAAAGTAGTCTGACCCATGAAGGTACTGCAACAAGGGGTAACAATGGTTCAGGAATGAAAATAGTGGAGCAAGTAGACTGGCCTGTGGGGGAGGTTACAATAAGTTGAATAATAATATTTGTTTATTTTATTTATTTGTTATTCATATAACACCTTTGAGCACAGGAGCTCTTTTCAAAGGTTCCATGTCATATAAGACAAACAACTGAATGTGAGCCAAGTACTCAAAGGGTTTCAGTTATTCATGCGTGCTGCACAAAGTACAGTATGTTATTTTTTCTTTGGGAGGCTCAAGATTATTTCAGTTTTGGGAGGCTCAAAATCTTTCCATGGATTTGGGGAGGCTCACTGTGACAAAGTCTAAGAACTATTGGCTTAATCCATCTGTTGGCTCTTTCTACTTGACCTGAATATTGGGGATAGTAAGGTATGTGGAACTTCTGGTGTACCCTAGGTTCAAGATTCTTTCATTAACTCACCTGTAAAACTGGTTCCTTTGTCAGAGTCTACCTTGAAAAGTAGGCCCCACCTGGAGAAAATCTGTTCCACCAGGGTTTTTGCAGTAGCTTTTGCAGTACAAGTCTTTGTGGGAAAAGCTTCAACTCACTTGGAGAAGAAATCAGTAATTACAAGTGTATGCTTGTTGTTCCTGCTAGTATTGGTCAAGGGCCAATAAAGTCGATCTGTATGGCATGCCAAGGTCCAGAGTGTCTTTGTGGCAATAACTTGATATTATGTTTGGTTGGTATTGGGTTGTTCTGAGCACAGATCAGACAATTGTCAATACAGTGTCTGACATCTCTGGTGATGCCAGGCCACCAACCGACAGTTTTGAGTCTCTAGAGTGTGCTTTCCACTCCTGATGTCCACCAGTAGGGGTGCCACTACCTGGTGGAGAAATTGGCCTTAAATTTTGAGGACCACCCACAATTTACTGGGTGAGTCATCTGATTGGTACCAGATCAGTTTATCATCTGGTGACAAATGTAACCTACTTGCATGTCTCATGTATGGGTTATGGTTAGGTAAGTCTTGTTCAGTTTCTTTGTCAAGCAGCCTGAACACTTCCTTGAGCTCAGGGTCTGCTTGTTGTGCAGTCGATAGATCCAATGGAGAAAAGGGTTCAGATTTATTCCTGATAGCTGCCACATGTACAGCTGCTAGGGCATCTGGATGGTCCATCATCCAGGTGCTCCCCCAGACATCTTCCTTTGAAGGGTACCTGCTTTGTCACTGAAGGTGTGATAGGGATTTAACTTGGAGTGGGCTTTAATCTTGTGGATGAAAAGTTTGTGTAGGAGTGTTTGGGCCAATTTGTGCATGTAAATCACAAGTTCTTTATATTTCACAGGGGTGCCATCAGAAGATGCAAAGGAGTTTTCTGTCAGAATGGTAGGAATTCAAGTAAGGAGCAGCAAACCCAATTAGAGTTTGCAAAGATGATGATGACCTTGGTTTCATGCTGTATGAACTCGAGGCACAGGCCACAGCTGCCAGTTCTGCATACTGTGATGATGCCACACTGCAATGTTTAGAGATTCCAACAGTATTACAATTGGGATATACCACCAGCACTCCAAGTCCAGCTACCTGCTCTCGTTGGTAGTATGAGGCTGAGCCATCTGTAAACACATGAAACAGAGAGGTGTCCTTGAGTAACTTGGGAGTGGCTGGAAGAAATGAGCCTGGGTCGAGCAGGTCAAGTGGTTGCAGTGTGCAGTCACGGGTTCTCCTTGGTAAAGGAGTCCATGGGCCAAGATGGAGGGCATTTTGGCAGGATGGACCTGGATGTCACGGTCCTGCAGAAGGAGGGACCAGTGGGTCAGTCTGGTGTTGGATACTGATCCATCCTTTACTCTATCTGATAGCAAAAGGTTGTGGGAGTGTGGTTGGTGTTGATAATGATAGGTGAATACTTGATGATATACAAGAAATGTTTGACAGCCCAGTAGGTAGACAGAAGGTTCCTTTCATAAAGGCTATACTTCTGTTCCACTGGTGACAACATTTGGGATGCATATGCAACTGGTCTCAGAGTACCGTTAACTTTCTGAGCAAGGACAGCAGGCGTAGAAGACGAAGAGGACAGAAGGCGCAGACCTCAGCAGGTGAGGGAACCGACCAGGAGCATCGGGAGACTGGATGTGGTCCTGGCAGACAGTGACCAGATTGGGGCCTGGAAGTAAGGGACCCATTGGCGGGAGTGACCATGCCACGGTCTGGTTCTGCCTGGACCTAGGAGGGTAAAGGCTGCACAAGGCAGATAACCGACTTCAGGGGCGGATTTTAAGGAAATGGGAAGGATCCTTAAGGAGCATTTGGATGGGATTGGGTCAGACATGGACGCTGATAGTAGGTGGGAAATCATCAGGAGAGGGTGCAGGATGCTACCAGCAAATGTGCAAAGTAAGGCAAGAAAATGCGGTAGGGGCCCAAAACCCTGTTGGTGGTACAGGAGGTCCAGGGAGGTGTGAAGGGAAAGAAAGCAGCCTATAAGCAATTCAAGTGCTCAAGGAGTGAAAGGGATCGAGGAGTAATGAGCTAATGGCTAGAAGGGCCACTAGAGTGGTGAGGGCGGCTAAGGCAAGGAAGGAGCAGAACCTGGCCAGGGAAATTAGGAGAGGAACAAGGGTTCTTTAGATACATTGGGAAAAACGAAGGGTGAAGGGAAGATTAGCAGGATTAAATCAGGAGAGATGGACACAAGACCGGGGAGCAGGCTGAGGTACTAAATGATGCTTCACCTCAGTTTTCACCAGGAAAATAGGTGCTGCATCATACTTGGGAGAAGACAGAGATACTGAGGAGGGGGGACCCCACCGATCGGGCAGGTCTGGGAGGGGGGAGGCATCACTGGCAAGTGGGGAGGGCTAAGCAGGGAGAAGGGGACCGGAAGTGGAAATTACAGCAGAGAGAGTGGGGAAGCCCTCAGCTCCCTTAAGACGGAGAAAGCACCGGGGCGGATAAATTACATCCCAGAGTGCTGAAGGAACTTGCAGATGTCCTGGCGAAACCCCTGGCAGAGCTTTTCACCATCTCTGAGGACAGGGTGGGTGCCCCAAGACTGGAAGGTGGCGCATAGTGCCTATCCACAGGGGGATCAAGGGAGGTGGCAGGGGACTACAGGCCTGTCAGCCTGACCTCGGTGGTGGGTAAGGTGATGGAGGGCATTGTCAAGGAGAGGCTAGGGGGACCTGGATAGTCAGGTGCCTGGACCATAGACAGCATGGATTCATCCCGGGAAATTGTGTCAGACAAACCTGGTGGAGTTCTATGACTGGGTGACAAGTGCCTTGGACCTGGGTAGACCAGTGGATGTCCTCTTTCTAGACTTCAGCAAGGCATTTGATTCTGTTCCTCACGTGGGCCTGTTGGATAAGCTGGGAGAAATGGGGTGGGGAACCAGATGATCAGATGGATAGGCAATTGGCTCCAGGACCAGACCCAGAGGGTCGTGGTTGAGTGGGATAGTCTCATCCCAAGGAGGGTCATTAGTGGGGTCCCACAGGGATCAGTCCTTGGGCCCCTTCTGTTCAACGCCTCGTATCTGACATAGGACAGGAATCAGGGTGAGATGAGTCTCTTTGCAGATGACTCGAACTGGGGAGTGGTGGATGGGGAGGAGGGAGGGAGGGTGGCCCCACAGGGGACCTGGAGGCTCTGGAAAGATGGTCTAGAAAGTGGAAGCTGAGGTTCAATGCAGGAAATGCAGGTACTCCACCTGGGGGCAGAAACCCAGGCCAAGTGTACACCTGGAGGGAATGCTACAATGCCGATGGCCAGAGAGGGACCTGGGGGTGGTGGTGGATGTCAGATGAACAACTCTGAGACTTGTAGGAGGGCAGCAGCCAAGCCAACAGGATGCTGGGATGCATCGCTAGGGGATCACCTCCAGAAGGAGGAAGTGATACTCCCTCTGTATAACTGCTTGGTGAGGCTGCACCTTGAGTACTGCATGCAGTTTGGAGCCCACACTTAAAGTGGGACATTAACCTCCTGGAGAGGGTCCAGAGAGGAGCAACCAAAATGATTTGGGGCTTGGGGACAGGACCTATGAGGAGGCTCGAAGAGCTAAATATGTACACATTGGAAGAGAGGGACGGGGGACATGATAGAGGTCTTTAGGTACATGAAGAGGGTAAATAGGGAGGAACAGTGGGGTGCTTGAAGGAGGAAGGGGCCACTAGAGGGCATGGGTGGAAGCTGGAGGGAAGATTCAGGGAGAAAGAAGGAGGTGCTACTTCACTGAGAGGGTGGGTGGAGCCATGGAATGCACTGCCTAGGGGGCTGGTGGAGGCAGAGACAGTGGAGGTTCAGAGGGTGGGACAGGTACAGGGGAAGGGTTCTGGAAGCAAAATCCAATGCAGCAAGAATATCCGGAACTGGGAAGGGAGAAGCCAGAGAAGGCGAGGGACACAAGGTCAGCACCCAGGTTGAGGGACTGACCAAGCGAAGCAGACACGAAGACCGTTAGGCCTATTCTGCTGGCATTTTAGTATGTTAGTATGTTAGTACCAATGTCTGAGGTAGCTGATTCCAGATGGAAAGGTAATGTTGGAGTGGGGTTCACTAGAAACAGAGCAGAAGGCCAAGGCCTTTTTCAGTGACATCCACAGCCTGAGTGTGTATGGAGCCCCAAGTCCAGGTGATGTCCTTTTTAGAAGTTCATACAGAGGCGGCCTTCTGAGCAAAGTCACATATAAAATCTCGAGGTTTGACCTTTCCCAGAAAACATCAGCGTGATTGCCACACTGGTGGGGAGTGGCAAATCTTGTAGGCCCTGAATCTTTTTCCAGGCCGGGCTTCTGCCCTTGTCAGTTATTCATAGGCCAAGAAAGAGGACTTCTTTCTGCAGTTGTGCCTTGCAGGTTGCATTTGAGGTCTGCCCTCTGTAGTTCATCCAAGAGGTTAAAGTGTTGTTCTGAGTGGCAGTGGCCAGCAAGAGGTCATCCACATACTGCAAGATACACTGTGGGGTAGAGAAACCTCCAGGGCTTCCATTATGTGTAGATGGAAAAGGAAGGGGCTGTAGTGAAACCCCTGGGGCAAACAGGTCCATGTGTACTGCCTGCCTTCAAAGGTGAAGGCAAATTTGTATTGGCTTTTAGGGCTAATGGTAGTGACTAGAAACCACTGGAGATGTCAAGGGCTGAACAACTTGTGATCAGGAGTCAGCAATTTGAGCATGTCAGGTGCTGAAGCTACTGCAGGTGAGCAGCTAGGGTGACTTGATTAGGTTTCCATAATCAATTGTGAGTTTCCAAGTTCCCATGGGTTTCTTCACAGGCCAAATGGGTGAACTGGCAGTAGAAACACAAGTCCTGATCACACCTTGCTACAGGAGTGACTGAATAGTTTCTCTGAGTGATGGCAAGGCCTCAACAGGAAAAGGGTATTGCCTTTGCCTCTCATGGGCTAGGCCTCGAATCTCGATGATGGTGTGCATTCTACCATAATCATGCTTGTTTTTGCAAATCGTCCAAATGTTTTTGCAGAATGGGGAGGAGCCTCCTAAAGAGCTCATGGTTTCAGAATAGAGCTATGATGTCATATTCCTATTAGTGATTATGGCTGCAACCACATGCAAATCAGAGATCATGACAGTACAGTATTGTCCTCTGATCTGGATCAATAGCATGTTGGCTAGATCAACCACACAGCTGTGGTGCGAGAAAATCAATTCCCATGATGCTGGGATGGTCATGCATTACCATAAGCTGAAAAGTATGGCATGCCTTTAAGTTGCCTATAGTCACGGATAGGACTACAGGTGATATGTAGATAGCTTTGTTCCAGCCACGCGAGGAAGTGTTGGTCCACTATCGGTGGATCAAGGAGAGTTTGCTGGATCATCATCATGTAATACAGACACAGCCACGCCTGGATCCAAAGCATTGTGAGTGGGTGGCTCCTCAGCCATGGCCTTGGTGCAAGGCTTCCATTTGTGTCCAATGCCAGCTTGTTCACAATATGGACCGGGCCTGTAGTTGTCAATCTGTATTGTCAGCATTAGGGTGCTCCTGGAAGAGCGGTGGGACTGGTCCCTGTGGACCTCATCCCTATGCTGGATGACTGAGATGCAAGGGGTTGCGTCAGGGTTCAGGCCTACTGTGGCCTGGTGTCCTGTCTTCCAGTCTCCATGACCTGTTGAGGCCTGCTCTCCTACACTTATAGCTGTGAGGGCTCGTGCCGGGACCGCTTCTGCTACAGAGCAGGCCTGACTGAGAAAGGTTTTCGAGGTTTTGGTTGTCTTCCCAATTTCTCTGTATGAGGGGCCTGGTCAATTATTTCACTGCCTCGCATTGAATTGGAATTCAATTGAGTTTGATTTTATTCTGCTTCCATTTCCACCTCTGGACTGGTAATGCTGTTGCTTGACCGCAGGAGTAGTCTTTTTCTCATGGGCCTTGCCCTCCACTGTGTAGTGGGTTGTGGGATCCTTGGTAGGTTGTACCGCAGCCACCTTCTTCGAACCAGAGTTTGGGTCTCGGATGTGGAGCTGATAAACCCTCTCCATTTTCTGGAGAATATCAGTAAAGGTGTCTGTAGTGGGAAGATTGTTGGTTTCATGTTCTCAAGGAATAAGTTTTGTACTCTATGAGGTCCACATCCACAGCCTCTCCTGCAAGGTTCTTGCCTGCATGGTAGGCCATCCATAGCCTCTGATGGAAAGTTGCAGGACTTTCTTTTGCATTCTGTTTTACAGGATGGCTAGTATCACCCCAACCACACCTGCGTGTGTGTGGCTATAAGTTCAGCTGTGATTTGTTAAAAGTAGCTCATTTATGAATATGAATGAATGAATAACTCTGAGCAGTGCAGAAGAGTGGCTAGCAAGGCAAACAGGATGTTGGGATGCATCGTAAGAGGATCACCTCTAGGAGCAAGGAAGTGATTCTGCAGCTGTACAATGGACTGGTTAGACCACACCTTGAGTACTGTGTACAGTACTGGAGACTACACTTGAAGAGGGACATACAGCTCCTGGAGAGGGTACAGAGGAGGGCAACTAAGATGATACGAGGGCTGGGGATTTGCATGATGAGGACAGACTGAGGAGCTCTGCCTGTTTTCATTGGAGGAGAGGAGAGACAGGGGGGACAAGATTGAGGTTTCAAGTACCTCAAGGGAATAAATAGGGTAAACATGGAGGATCTTTAGACTAAAGCAGGAGGTATCACCAGAGGGCATGGTTTGAAGTTGGAAGGTGGAAGGGTGAGGGGAAAAGAGGAGGAGGTTTTCACTGAGAGGGTGGTGGACCTCGAATGCACTGCCTGGCAAGCTGGTTCAGAGATCCACAGTGGAGGGCTTCAAGAGGGTGGGACAGACACAGAAAGTTGATGTATCAGATGATGGCCTGTCCCGGGGTGGGGATGGATGATAGGAGTTTCTGGAGCACAAGGGATGGGAGGCCTCGGCACCCAACTAAGGATCTAAGGTTCGAGCAGACTCGATAGACCGTAAGGCCTAATCTGCTGGCAAATAGTATGTTAGCATGTTATCCTGATGGACTCCATCGGGAACTTTTGCCCATAGGCCAGAATCGATAGTCTGGCAAAGAATCTGTACTTGGTAGTCCACCGCTAGTTAAGCATTTCACATTTGAGTGTACTTTTTCCAGATGACAACTGAGGTTGTCAGTGGGACTCGTCCAGCCTAAGCTGTCAGCGATCCGCTGAACAGAGTGTGCCATCTGTAGTGGATTACTAGGATGATCGGGTCAAAGGAAGAGTATCTCGGCGCCTAAAGAGCGGCCTCTGCTGCGGCATCAGACACAGTATGGACCATGGTGTCCTAAGTAGCACTCTCCGCAGCATCTGTTTTATCTGTGTAAGGAGGGCTTGTTTGCATTTCTCAGGTACATCGATATCACGCAAAGCGTCTTCAATCATTTCTCAATCTCTTCCTATCATCCACAGAAATATGGCAACCGGAGGTGCCAATGGTAGGCTTTGAGAGGGCGATAGTAGGCCCAAGCCTCTGCCCTATCATGGGGTCACCATATTGGCGTCTCACATGATACTTATCATCACGTTGATGATGTAGGGATGTGCTGTCGTAGTGAGGGACTCGCCATTTTGTGAGTGGCAGGGTGGGGTTACTAGACCATAGTAGGAGTGTGACTGGGCATTGTACTGGGAGATGTCGTCATCTAACTCTTCCTCCCGGATGACATAATGTCAAGAGGGTGAAGCCACCCATAGCTTTAACATGACCAGTCAGAACCTCCCGCTGATGGCAGTTTTGCCATCTTGGTTTCACATTCCTGATGACTAACGTTTGCAATATTCTGTTGCACACCCTTCATAACCTGTTTCTGAATCACTCTATCATGGCGCTCAATTCTCGATTGTCCCTATGTTTCCTATCCAACTCATCACGTACCTGGTTCAGTTCATCTTGGAGTCCATCCAAGTCCTCTCAAAGCTGATCGTTAGTTTTACTTAACAAATCATTCAGTTGTAACACCTGTCTCTTATCCTGTCGCAACCTTTCACATTCATTTTCAACATACATGTTTCCTGCTGATTACCTTCAACAGAACAGTGCAAAAGAATTTCCTTCTCATTGCACAGGACTGAAGCTCGGTTTCAGTTTCTGCTCCTTTCTCATACATTCATTAGCCTGCAATCCCATCTCTGTCTTAAGAGATGAGAGCTGCAGTCTGAGGTTGAAACCTCAATTCGGAGGCTTCTAAAGCAGCGTTGAGAGCCGTAACCAACAGTCCTTAAGCGTCACGCTTTTTGGCTGTTTGTCTCATCTCTGAGTACTGGCTTGAAATCCCCAGCATCGGGTTTCGGACTGACTTGCGTCCCTGCAAAGTCAGTCCATCCTCCATGGGAGGCAACGGTTAGAGACGCCAAGTCTCAGATCTGCACATATATTTGACACTGTGGCCATGTTGTACTGGTAACAATCAATGGAGAGCTCAAAATTAGAACCTGTAAGAGGTAGCCATGTCATGTATCGATCCACAACAAGCAAAACCAGCAAACAGGCGAGCTACTGTACTCACGTAGTCCTGTAATTCAAAACTGTCGTTAGGGCGGTAAGTCGGCATCAACCTTGCCAAGTGAGCAGCCAGACTTCTACAAGCTGCTATGGAGGGTGACATAACGGTAGAGGTGGTGTGGGTGTGCACACCTACTGTCCCGTAGGAAGGGAAAAGTTTTTGAGCAACAAGTGAAATTTTGCAAACTCATCGCCTGTACACAGTCGCCAGTTTGTTAGGGAGTCTAACCTGATCAGGTTCTTGGCAATAATTAGAGATGCAAAGAAGTCACAGACACATTGCATATCAATAATAAACTTGTTTATTACTACAAAAGGATATCGCAATTGCCCTAAGCAGTTCTTACCATAAGGAACTGGGAGCCAAAGCTTAGCATTCCCTCATACCCCAAGGAATAAAGAAGGTCTCTGAGGAGAAAACATAATGCATTACATTATATACTAAGAAAATTACTATAGTTACCAGAAGACAGAAACAGTTCTAGTTGCAGTCAATGAGCCCTATTTGCTAAAAGTGAGGTGGCTCCACAGTTATAGATAACATTATACAATTTCACTAAGCTCATCATTTCTTAGAACAAAAAGGTACAGTTGATACATGTAAGATACAGGATGTAGGGTGGCTATACACAAATCCAAAAGGTGGCAGTACCGACTAAGAAATAATAGTATGACAAAGACATGAATGTCTTGGCTTACTACATGCAGGTTCCATGCATTAGTGAAAGTAAAGTGGATTACAATCATTACATATCCTGACATCTACTATTATATGGTAGATGTCTGTGCCTATGGGTTAGTATGATCTATGCATAATATGTACAGCATAAGGGTCGTCTAAGGTGTACAGCAGGATGCCAGTTAGGGTACAGGGACCTATATAACAGCGGTATTCAAATCTGGGAGTCACTATGGACTGCAGGCTGTCACTGGAATATCAGGCGCCAGCAGCTGTCTGTAGTGGCTTTTTCCATCTTCATAATATTGCTAGATTGGACCATATCTGGCACCCTGGGACCTTGACACAATAGTCTATGCTTTCATCACTTCCAGGATGAATTCTGTAACTCTTTACCTATGGTTATTAAGGAGCCTGATGCATCACCAGCAGTTGGGCCAGAGCACAGCTGCCCGATTGATCTTGGGTACGTCTTAGAGGAGCACCTCATTACAGTGTTGTGTGATCTGCACTGACTGCCTATTTGATGGCCTATCAGCTTCAAGGTAGTCTAGCTGGTAGACAAGGTCTGACATGGCATGCAGTCTGGCTATCTGAAAGATCCCTGACTCCACACGCCTATGCCTGCTCTCTGTGCTCCACTAAGGCTGGCTTACTGGCTTTTCCCTAGTCAAGGGTAAAGTTATTTTTTATGAGTCTATTTATTCTCCATGGCTTTCAGCTATTGGTCAGCTGGGTCACTGCAAGAGTTCCAGACTCATGGTGCTCATTGTCCAGGGATTTTTCCTGCTGCGTGGTCCCTTGGCCCCACCGATGGAGACAGATGTGCAATGACCTCAGCACACAGCCAGTGGCACTTCTGCCTCTGACATGCAGTTGTCCACCACCTCCATCAATCTGGCCTCAGTGTTGGTCACAGGCTCGCCTACCCTTAGTCATTGCTAGGGGACAGTATGTTGCCAGGTACCAGATCTCCTCCTCCCCAAAGAAGACAAGCAGTCTGATGGACTCTGAACCTTTTCCCCTTGGCCGATGCTCCAACACCACCTCATTGGCACCACAAGTGGTAGCACTACAGCTGCACCAGCAGGCAGGCTGTCAAGGCTAAAGTTGTTCGGGCACAGAGCATTTATGGTGGCCACAGTAGTGTATAGAACTCCTTGCCTCCCCATATCCACTCTGCCAGTTTGGTGGAGGCCTTTAAAAGGGCTCTGCAGTCACATATGTTTAATCTACCATACTGTCTGACTTAATTTATAAAAGTATGCTGCCAGCCAAATGTTTATATATGGTGCCATTTATTTCTCTGTTTGTTTTATTTATTTGGGTTGTTTAGTTACTTTTGCTTATTTTTTGTCACCTGTCATGCTGATTTACGTGGTTTTATCTCTGTAAGGGCCCTGAGCCTCCAGGAAAGGACGCTCCTCTCCCCCCCCCCTGAAAAAACTTGCTTTGTCCAATCAGGTTCAGAACGTTAAATATTTATGACCTTTGTTGATGTGCTTGAATAATGCACAGTCTTTTAATCATAGGTAACCAATCACAGGTCTTGGTTTCTCTTACTGATTTTATAGTTTTAATGTCTAGTTGTCAATCCCTGGTGTTATCAGAGACATGTTTTGTCAGCTTATATGGGATCACAAAGTCTGTATTTGGAGGGGCTTACCAAAAGCGGTAATCATCACTAACATCAGCAGAACTTAGTTATGAAACAACATTCCCATAATGGGAATTTTTAAGTCACTCTATCCTTTTGAAGCCAGCAACATGAAAACTGCACCTTTGTCTCTTACAGTTTACGCCTGAGTTGAGGCTGAAGTTATAACCCCTTGTTTGTGACATCAGAGTATGTTGCTGTGGGAATCTGTGTGTTGCAATCAGCTCCATAATGATCCTCAGCTGTAGATGAACTTAAGGAGACAAAGCCCCAAAGCCGGCATGGTGGTGTGGTGGGCTGAGGCGTTGAAATCTGAACCACCAGCCATGCCAGGGATCCAGGTTCAGAAATGCACAAGGGTCGCTCAGGGGCACAGCAAGAGGGTAGGTTTGAGCATCCGACAACAGCCTCTTCCTGACAAATAAGAGAGGAATGCACACGCGGCACCATCAGTACTGGAAGAACTGCTCCAACAACTTTATATAAGTTCAAGAACTTTTCAATTTTATTCATGGCACAAAACAAAGTTCAAAAGCTGGCAAAATGAAAGCAGTGACAAGCACTGCTGAAACATATTTCACCCGCACTGAGAGTTCAGATGAATCCCTAGTAAGTCAGGGGTAAACTAACTCAGTAGTGCTTGTCAATGCTTTCTTCTTCTGTGCCAGGGTTCATATACAAAGTCCAAATCTGATCGTTCTGTGGTGGTTCAAGCAGTCTTTATTAGATTAGTCACTAACACAACATATGTGTGTGTATATATATATATATATATATATATATATATATATCTATAGTAAAGAATATCCTATATTTTAACAATAATACTAATAAGAAAAATGACTTTCTCATATTCCTAAAAGCAATAAGTAAAAAATAATTATCCCACATTTAAATTGTAATATAGTGTTTCTATCATTAAATGATTATCTTAGCTAAGCCTAAATAAAACAAATATTCCCCAAAAGCAGTCTTTCTTGGCCTGTAGCCTATGGCCGCTAGTCTTTTGCATGGGAGAACTGACAAATACTAGATGCTTCGAGCTGGTCATTTCCATATCAATTCCTCTGTTGGTGACCCATCAGCAATGTCCAGCGAGACTTGCTGAGACTAACTCATACGGCAGTCGAGTTCCTAGAGCTTGCCCTGGAGAGTCCTGCTGCTTGCCGGGAGACTAGGATACTTACAGTGTTGTCTTGGGGGGTTTCCATGCCAGAGCTGCCCAGAGAGGGAACACAGAATTTACAGCTAGTGGCTGTGCTGAGAAATGGTCTCATAAGTTCTAGTAAATGGTAACATAAAAACATTATTATTATTTAAATTCTGATGATCGGTGGGCCCTCTGAGACAGTCAAGTCCCTTTTTCATGGGCGACCTGGGAAACCAAATGTTTTAAGCACAAGAAAACAGTACAGATACAGATAATTATGTACAAATATCATTGGACAGTTACATACATTCATGGACTAGACTAGCCATCCCATTCATTGGGAAACAGTTTAAATTACAGATGTCAATTGCAACATAGGTGAACAAACAGTAAAGGTTGATACGAGCATACAATATAATCATAGTAAGTCACTTAGTACATACGTGCAGTACAGACAATTGGCTGTGTACAGACTCATGGCCCTCGACATTGATCATACACACCAGGAGAGTATATGCAAGCAGGTAGAGAGTTTAGAGAAGACTAGGTACAGTTCCCATTACAGACAGGAGGCTTATAAAATATTTCCTATATTGTCTTTTGAAGAGAGTAATGGTCTTGCATGAGAGTACTGAGTGTGGAGGTCATACATGGTGTGTTATACACACATAAACATGGTTATTTTCCAGTTATTTTTCCAAATGTTACCTAGCAAGTAATTTCCATGAGACTACAGTGAATACATTGTATGTCATGAAATACAGTGCTCCTCTCTATAGTGAACATCTCTGGAGTCAGCTAAGGTGTTCACTATAGCTAGGTTCTCACTAAAGCTAGGTGTTCCAATCGAGGTACTAATAAGCCTACTCAGTGAAAATGGGACCCATGGTGTTCACTATAACAGGGAGTTTGTTATAGATTCTTACATCTCTTTTATTCCAAGAATCAGAACACATTTTGGTAAAGCATCTATAAGTTATGCCCTTCCTGCCTGTGGAATAGTCTCCAAAAGACATTGCAGCTCACTTTATTTGTCAAACTGTGTGCCTTTAAGACCTTGTTTGCACACTCTTTCAATGAATCTTGTAATTGCTTCCCATAACTACTATTGCCATTAACCTCTTGTATCTGCTGTTTCTTCTCCTTAAGCCTTCTCCATCAGTTGCTAATACCACTAATAACTGAACTATCTCACAAAGTTCCTATTTCAGTTCCTTTCACATTTGTTGTATAATGTAGGATGTTTGCAAAATATTGTTGGTTAGTTGCATATTTATGTATATATTATTCATATCCTGTTGTAACAACTACCTACCTGTATTGTACTTGCTAAATGTGCACTGAATCCTGATGTTCTGTACTGTCATGTTTTACTATGTTCTGTGTATATTTTGACCTATCTGTAATTTCCCCAGGTCCACTTTATAAATGAGTTTGTCTCAACGGTTATTTGCTGGTAAAATAAATATTGATTGATAGAGGGTTCTTTATACAGAGGGAGTGCTGTAGTCTCATTTCTGTAAAAAAAATATACAGTTATTAGCACCTCATAGGTGTTTGCAATCGGAGACTAGATGGTGTGATCTGATTATAGGATTTCTGTATTCACTGCGTAATTCCTCTACTTCAGTGACATTTGTATAACACAACCTGAGCTATAAGTCGTCTGCTTTTTATTATAACTTGTGTGCTGGGCCTGGTTTGCACTATGGTTCTCTTTAGTTGGTTTTGGTTAGAATGCTTTGGTCTAGCTGAGATGTACCCAGACTTGGGTTCCTTCTGGCTACTTCTTGGTGTGCTCTGGCCTGGCATACTTGTGCTCCGGCACAGGCCCTAGAGAAAGGTTTCCTGGTAACATTTGCACATCGTGAAAATACACCCAGTCACTCTCCATAACCCTTTCTGTTAGCCTTAGTTCAGCCTCCACCTTTTCTTGTCTCGCTACCCTGTTTGTCACTCATTTATTCTCGATATGACCTACTGTCTTCTTATGTTTGACTCCTTTTATAACTAATAAATGCCTTCCTTTTCCTCACTGTCTCCACAGTGCTCTTTTCAAAATCATAGTGGTTTCTTTCCCTCCTACCATTCTTGCACAGAGATCCGTTGCTCCAGTACTCTTTTTAATCAGATACCATTTTCTGGCTATTCTCATTGCCTCCTCCATTTTCTGCAGTTTCTCCCCAACAACACCCTCATCCTCCTAAAGTTGCCACTCTAAAGTCCTGGACCTCAGAATCTAGACACTGACTTATAATGAGGCTTAGTGAGACTAAGATCGTTGTCCCATCACAGTCGATACTACAATGTGATAATATGGAGTAGGAGAATACTGAAATGGACTACTGTAAATGGGAAATTTGTGAGAGGGGTGGAGGGTGAGGGAATGATGAGGCAGTGGAGAGATTTGGTGAGGTTTGCTCATGAAAAACAGAATAAAGTGGCATCCCTCGCACTGTAATACACTGAGAAGAACCAGTACGATGACAGCAGATGAGATTTCATGGATGAGACTGACTACAAAATCTCAGCTACCATTTTTATATGAGTCATGTACATACTCTAAACCATATCTCATCCCGAGTTGTGACATATCTGGTGTATACAACTGGCTCTAATTTCCAGCACAAAGCAAGATTTTAACACTTTTATTATTTATCTTGTTTCTGTGGTTTATTTACAGTTCTGTGGTGTACCTTTCTTCCTCCTCCTCCTCCTCCATATTTGGATCTGAAACCCTTGCAGTTGTCATGGGATTGGTTACTATGGAATGGAATCAACACTGATTAGGTGATCCATCATGGAAACGCAACTCCAGCTGGTTCATCTGTTAGGTCCACCATTGTTATGGACCTGTCCCTTCTCAAGCATGTGTAATTGCATTTGTTGTGGCCAGTCTGGCAGTAGGTGTCAAGAAAGCAGCATTGGAGAGCTGCGTTTCTATAACCATACTATGGTGGTGCCTGTAGATTGCAAAGACTGAGTAAATCTTTTGTTTATCAGTGAAGCTCCAGCTACACATGGGGTTACAAGACATCAGTCTTGTAGGGCAACTAAGTGGGTGATAAACATCATGCTCAGTTCCATGTTTTGAATATGTGCCAGCTGATCATATGAACAGCTGATCATGAGAACAGAGGCTGTAAATAGGTCCGATTGGTTCAGGGGCAATGACAATGCTTACCATGTTTATCTCTGTTTCAATGCACCTGCTTACAAGACATAGGGATATTCCAGGAATGTCCAGGAATAAGCTTTTATTCACTCTAGAATATTCAGAAATATATTAATGCTAAAAAGCTATATGAGGAAACTTTTGCAGACTAACAAATATTACTGCTTTAATATAGCAAAGGGAACACCACTGCAGCCTGTATAACAGGCTGGGGTGGTTGCCAATGGATCAAAGAGACACCTTGCAAATGTCATGTTTTGTTTCCAGATCACTTCATAGCACCACATACAACCCAATTATTATTTTTTTTACACAAAGAACTAGCACTAGAGTCCGTGGGTCCCAAAATTCTATATCTTTGAAGTCCCACTATGTAAAACTCCAAAATCATAAGTCTTTCAAACATAATGCAATAAAAATCTGGAATAAGTTGCCTGATGATCTATGTAATTTTCGAGTTCAATCCTTTCAAGACATCTTTGAAAAACGTTTATGCTCAGTGTCTTGTAACTGTACATAAAGCAGCTCATCCCGAATCTTCATTCTATGCACTTTAAGTTTTATGAGTTACTAGTCAGTCCGTGTTAATGTTTTGTATTTCTCATTGTATTTTCGGCTTCTTAGCACGTGTGCTACCTGTATATTTGTGATACTCTCTGATTGTTCTGACTCTTTCCAGGTCACGCCTGTAAAGGGCCAGCGCTATTTACCCAGTTATCAAAGTTTTAAATAAATAAATATAGCAGTATAGAGACTACTAGCTGGGCAGCCATGCACAATCAGCCTGTGCTGCCACTGAGAGGTTCAGATTCCAATTGACCTGCTAGCAGAGCTTGAGAGGTCAATAGAAATCTGAACTTGAGTTAACAGCACTGGCTGGTAGAGCATGGTTTTTCCCCAACCAGTATTTTTTATAGTGTATACAGCACAAATGAGCTGGCCCATTGGCGAGTGGTGGTTCTCCGCTATGCGGCGCGGCAACCCGGGTTCGGGAACGGGCCTGGGTCATCGGAGGGCTGGCCTGGGGAGAAGGATGAAACGTCCTATGGACTGCTCTCCTTCTCTGGGAGGAGGGCGAGAGTAGCACTCGAGTGCTGAGGACTCCTGGCGGAGGCCGAGATTCTCACGCTGCTGGACGCTCAATCTCTGGGAGGCGGGGTGGATGCTGGCATCATTGCACATCCCCGTCTCCGTGTGAGAAAAATCAAGGAAACATAGGCGGGCGGGGCCACCGTCTTAATGAAGCCCTCCCGGAAGACCTCGAGCAGCCGCCGCCAGCTGCGGGTCCCTCAACTAGATACTGGTTCCATGGCCACAAAGAGCGTGGCCATGGCCCCACCCTCCGGGGGCAAGCCGGGGGTGACTTGGGAGACCCGGCAGCCATAGATGGTGGCTGAGGCTTCCAGGGCCATGACCAGGCCGATATAGTGACAGGGTCCTGCCAAAAAAAATACAGCACGAAATATATTGTTTTGGATAAATTGCTAGACAACATTATAAGTTTAAAGTTGTTTTGTCTGCTGTTCAAATTTATTGTAACAGAGAAAGTATTACCTGTTCGTGGACATTCAGCACACCGCACCACAGGTAAATCGTTTCAAACTAAATGCATTTAAGAATGCAAACTTTTGTCAATTGCTGTAAAAGCTTTTAACAAGTTAAGTCCATTCCTGAGCAAGTTTTACCCATGGCTTCTTGTTGTTGTACTTGTTGGTAGAGGGAGAAGAAAAGAAATGTAATATTTCACTCGTTTTTTTTTTCTTTGTTGTCCTACATAGAATTTATCATGTCACGTTACTCCTGCTCCCATTTGTTAAGTGGTGTGCTTTTAAACATTTACTGAAACCCCACTTTAGAGTTAAGACTCCACTCCCAGAGCAGCATCAACTAAAGACCGCCCTCTCTCAGCTTCTGTGCCGTGATGCACTCTCGGTGTTCAGCATGCATCACGGCTTGAACCGTCCTCCTGCATTAGACCTGTATTGTAGTTGTTTTCATCTGTGGTGAACGACTAGGTGGTCTCATGGACATAGTTAGCTCATGGAAAGGGTGCAACCATGTTACATGACCTTTGCACTGTGGTACAACAGCCTTCTGGTAAACTTGGGAATCCATACAGAACAAGCTGTCTCTGTACACTATAATAGTATAGTGGTGTGAATTTAAGCGTAATAACCTTACCTGGACTACATAAACTCCTAGATCATAGGCCAAAGTGTTTATGATGTCCCAGATATGGTTGGTGAATGATTTCCCAGATATCATTACCAAATTTAACCACCACCACTACAGCTGTTGTACTGAAAATTACATCCTACCTCAGTTAGTGCAACCGGAGAACCCAACTGGATAACCGCCCAGAACAGGTCCAGATTCATCACCCAGACCAATGTCAGTGATACATACCAGGTCCACTGAGGAACCAGCAATGAAGTCTAATATACCACTACGGTTTTATTCCTCAGAGACAGAGACCTGTTATTACAAAATTACCCAAAGGGGAGTATGGGCAGTAGGTCCTTTGACTACATGTCCCTCATTACAGATGGAATCCTTGAATAGGAACTCGCCTCGGAGGACCCCTATCCATGTTCCTGTTTGGTACTGGGCATCTGCTCAGCCTTACACTGCAGAGCCATCCTGCAATGATTACCCCAGATTATGCATTCTTTTCTTGCCCCAATTCCTCAGGATCCCTAAACCCCTGCAGCACTGAAAAATTGCTGCAGTGTAGGAGTGGCACAAAGGGATGTAGCCGATGAAGGAGCTCCAAGGGGTAAATGTGAGCAGGGACTTTGTTCTATAACAAATAGGATCAGAAGTCAAAAATGACCCACACAGACACCATCCCACATCCATGCTCCACAGCCTTATAAAATCCACAGATAATAAAACTGTAACTAAAATGTATTTATTTTATTTTAGTCTTTGGTAACAGGTAGGCCCACTAGGCACAAGTGCCTGTTTTCAGGGCAGCCTGGGAGCACTGGGCAGTTAAGTGACTTGCTCAGAGTCACACAGTATGCAAGTGGAGGTTGTGAGAATCAAACTCAGGTCTGGTCTGCTGAATGCATCAAGCTCGCTCACACCTCGTTCCTCTAACCTCTAGGCTATACGGCCAGCCCAAAATATTTCCCCACCCTCCCCAGCACAGCCCTCACTCACACACAACAATACAGCATACCAACTAACCATGCATTCACCCTGCACATTCCAACATTAATAAATTATGAACCGTCTTTGTTGGTCACTAGAAGGGTGCCAAAATGGGGAACTGAGTTTGGTCCACTTTTCTGGATCTGTGCTCCTAACATAAATCAGTACTAATTTCTGTGTGAATGACCAAGTATAAACTCACAGAGTCATTCTCAAAGTTTACTGGAATCCTCACCTGCCATTACCAGTTGAGGAAATTGTCTGAGAACTGCTCTGAAAATTTTGTTGAGACCCTTGATTCAGACCAGTCCGACCTCTATGGGCCAGAAAATTGCTGTGGAGGCCCCCTCGCTCTCCAGTCCTTTCCCATCAGATCAGAGTCTCCTGTCATTAGATTCTGTTGTTTTCCCACAACATGCCACTCTCTCACCTCAGCACCGAGAAGAGTTGAGAGAGGCAGATCCAGCAAACCAAACTGAGCACTGCTTTCCCTCAGTGGCGCTGATTAACACCAAATGGCCTCATCCATCCTTCAGCCATCGATGTGTCCACGCTTGCACTCAAGTGTCACATTTACAGCTTAGGGAGGTGGGCACCATGCCCTGTGATCCTGCACTTTCTCCTGCTGACACGTCTGCAGACAAAACAGCAGACTCACAGGAAGTCATGTCAAACTAATTTGACTGATTTCTTTGGTTGGGTTACAAGAGTGATAGAAAAGGCAGGCAGTGGGTGTGCAGTACCTGGACTTTAGAAAGGCCTTTGATTCAATGCCACACAGAAGACTGATTAAAAGCTGGAGGACCTTGGGGTTTGGGGCAAAATCACCCAGTAGATGGCAGACTAGCTGGGAGGAAAGGACCCACAGAGTACTGTAGGAGGACATTTTCAGAAAAGTAAGGAGGCCATGAGTGGGGTCCCACATGGGTCAGTGTTAGGTCCAATACTATTTCATGTGTACATAACTGACACTGGGGAGGCATAAAAGGCAAAATCTGCCTGTTTGCAGATGACACCAAACTATCTAGGACGGGAGACACAGAGGAGGAATCAGGGACTTGAGGAGGATCTAGCAAAACTGGAGTGGTGGTCTGGAATCTGGCAACTTGATTTAATGCAGAAAAAACTGCAAAGACATACACATGGGGTATAAACAAGCATTTGTCAATGCCGAATGTTGTCTTGCTGGCATTGGTAGTGCAGGAGTTAAGAGAGATGCATAATAGGAATGGCAGTGAAGTATTGAACTGGCGCCAACCCCTACCCCACCCTGCAGAGATTGACAGGCATTGAAGTGTGCCTTTGGGTGCCGCCTCATCGGCCATGGCGGCTCACCCATTTCACTAACCCTACCCTGCAGACACCGATAGAGTGTCGCAGTGTGCTTGGGGTCTTGCCCCATTCCATAAGGAAATATGCTGAGATGGGTGCAGTATAGGAGAATGGGGTGAACTTTTGGGTGGAAGAGTCCAAGGCACACCTCGGCGCCTGTCACTGGCTGCAGGGGTGGGTGGGGATGGAATGGTGTGAGCATTACAGGCCAATCCCAAGTCACACCCCTGATGCCTGTCAGTCTCCACAGGGTGGGCGTTATGATTGAAACCCTAACACCCTTGGCGTTTGTTGGTATTTCACTCAAATTTTTAACTTGGACTTTTGTGACCCCACCTCATGAACAGTGGCACTATCAGTTCGTTGCCCGACAGGTGATTTTGCACAGCGACTGTGCCATTTGGCGCCACAGGTGCGAAAACACATTTTGGGCAGGATGTGAAAATGACAGCTGTACTTTTCATGGGGAGGTGTAAAAAATGCAATGTTTAAAATCTGGAGTGAAAATATGAAAAATGGTGAAGTCACAAGCGTATGTAGAAGCATGCAACACACACCTGTAATGAAATTATTTTGCAGATTTTTTAACAAAATGTTCAACATAGGCATTTTGGATCTCTACTCATGAACAGCAGCACTGTGATTTTGTTAATCTGTCTCGAAAGTCGATTTCCCACAGCAACAGCCATTGTGCGCCAGATGTGAAAACACATTCGGGCAGGACATGAAAATGACAGCTGTACTGTTCATAAGGAGGTGTGAAAAAATGGCAATGTTGAAAATGTGGAGTGAAAAATAAAAATTGTCGAAATTCACAGTGTGCATGGAAACTGCACAATGCACACGTAACACGGTACTGAACTTTTTCTGGAATTTGCAACATAGGCTTTTAGGACCCCACATCATGAACAGTGACACTATCATTTCGTTAATCAATCCCAAAAGGTGATTCCGCGCGGTGACCGCGAAATCACCTTTCAGGAACCAACTAACGAGATGGCAGTGCATGTGTTCGTGACGTGGGTCCCAAGCACCTTGTTGAAAATCTGGAGCCAAAATTCAAACAAATGGCTGAGATATCCACCTAAGTCCCCCACCCACTGATGCCATTATACAGCTTACCGGCATTTCTTCATTTTGCAGTTTGGCTTTGAAGAGTCCAAAGCGTGTTCCGCTCCCACCGAAGATCTAGCACCAGGCCCTCCAGAAGTAAGTATGAGGTGAGGGGGTGGGGTGTGCAGAGGGTGGGTGCGAGTTGGGGAGGGGCACCGGGACAACGAGAGGCCATTTCTGTTTTCAGGTAAAAAAAACGGACATAGCGAGACACTTCATTAGGCACACTGGGTGGGCTCCCAGTGTGCCACATAATGGTGGGGAACACTTAGGGTGTAGCCAGGAATTTAGCTTGTACTCAACAGTTGATGGCACCATTGCCCCGCACTGTTGCCCCCACTTAAAACTAATCAAAAGATGGTGCTACCCGCCACACAAACATAGCCCCCATTTCAGTCAACGATATGCAGTAAGCCAATGAACCCTATAGATTAGAACCATTTTGGTACACACACACATAAATTACTGCATCACTCTTTACACAGCACACTTGTACATCCTAGGTTGTAAAGTGTGCGGGGGGGCATGATGGACCCAGCGCCCATGTCAACCTTAAAGTACTAAATCCATTACATATGGAAATAGGTAACCTTGACCTCCCTTGATCTCAGCAGTCAATTCCTGAACTAAGATAAGAGATTAGTGAAGTTTTGAAAGTTCTTGTTCTCATGGCATCCCACCATAAAAAAAAAAAAATTAAATATCTTGGTACAGTGATGTGCTGTTTACCATAAGAAACATGGTAGCACCATCCTAATATATCTTATCAGTATGAACAAGCGCTGAAAAATCAAAAGGAAAAACAAGCAGCCAAATGTAAGCAAAAGCTGCAAACTAGGGACCAGAAGCAGAACTGGGCAGACAGCAAATTGCCACCACCCAAATGTCCCAAGCACTCAAGCAGACAAATCAGCAAACAATCCGATCACTCAAAGAATAATTTATTAAAAAAGAACAGACATAAAACGTGTAATGAAAGGGAATCCTCAGCTCCCTGGAATAATGCTGTGGCACATAGAGGTCCCAATTCAGCAAATCACATTATAATAAAAAATTTCTATCCACTTACTTAATTGTTATCCTTGTTTTTTTGTATTATCTTTTACCTCCTCCTACATGCACCACTTCAGCATCTCCTTCAGGTTTACCAATGCTGGCTCTGGTCAGTCTGCACTCCGATCCTCCGGTACCATATAGCAGCCAGCCCCAGGGTAACCCGGAGTAACCCTTCTCGGATGGGTCCCGCTCCTCTGATGGAGAATCGCCAGCCCAGAGGGCAAGCCAGCGCTACACTTGGCCCTGGGGTGCTGCTGGGATGGAGGACTCATCAGGGACATGATCGGCACCAGAGAGCCAGGCAGCCATCATCCGGCTTAAAGTGGGACGGTATTTCTGCTTTTCTGGTATGTCCCTGACGTGCGTCTGTTGTGCTCCTGGTCTCCACCAGGAGCTGCTACAGCGATACATCAGCCCACTACCCACCCCAGCAGAGGAGAGCAGTCCCTACGGATGCTCGATCTTCTCCTTCCCTGCAGCCCCGTGCCCCGAGTCCATTCCAAACCCGGGTCACGCATGGCTGAAGTAAGGCACCAGCCTCAGCCCCTATGCCACCAGGCTGGCTGTTATCCTGTTAATGTTTGGTTAATCCTGCAAACCCTCCACCCACCCGCCATGCCGTCCAACTATGGTTTCCAATGTACCCTTCACCCAGTCCTTAGATGACACAAATGATGAGCTAAGCTGCAAGACACATCTATGTCCCTTGTAATGCGTTTAAACATTAACAGTAAAATGTAGCACATTATCACCCGGCACTTATCAGCTGAAGAAAGTGTGATTGGTACAGGCGAATAAGCAGATAATGCACTATAGTTTACTGTTAATGTTACAATGTGCTAGAAGGCACAGATGTCCGTCACAACTTAGTCCATCTTTCATCAGGGGTCTGACCACGGGGTGCTGAGGAGTTCCTCTTTAATGATCAAGTGTGTTAGGGGAAAGCCCTCCTCTCAAAGGAGGGTTTAGTTTAGGGCTGACATCCTGCTATCAGATGGTAGCACAGCAGGGTTAGCCTTCCAAGGAGGACCTCCTCAATTGCCGCACGCGCGGCAGCATGCAGCGTACATGCACGATGGTGTAGGACCGCCTTTGGGAGAAATGAGATAAAAACCCACAGTGCCTACATGACTCCTTTACTTTCCACAGGCCCTGCACCACCAATTAGAGAAGACTCCAGGAAACTGGATTGTGCCGGTGGGGGATCTCCACCAGCTCTGACTCTGCCATGAGGGCAAACCCATGGAAGACTCATGTCCTCTGAGCCAGATAAGTCCATGGGAAGGTGGATGACGAGGCTGGATGGATGAAAAAAAGACACATTGAAATAAAAACTGCTAAAACACATAAGGCTAGAGTTAGAAAAACAAAACAATGAAGCTAGCACAATATTACCAGAGTTTGCAGTTTGCAACTAAATTGTGTGTGTCAACTAACTTACCACTTCCTTGAGTTTGGTGATATGCACAGATTCAGGAGAACTCTTACATGAAACAAATGTGTAACGTGCACATACTTTTAAAATCGAACCTTTATGAATAAGATTTTATTCAAGAACAAAACATTTAGAATAGCTGCCCTCGGCGGCATAGCTGATGAGATTTCCGCTTGCGCGCCTTGACGACCGGTTTTGAGAACGGACCGGATCAATCGGAGGGCCGGCCGGGGAGAAGGATTGAGCGTCCGGCGGCAGCTCTCCTTCTCCGGGAGGTGCGGCAACATCCGAGCGCTGGGACTTCTGGCGGAGGCCGAGAACTCACACCGCCGACGCTCAAAATGGGGAGAGGAGGCGGGCAGATGCTGGCGTCATTGCACATCCCTGCCTCCTCGGGAGGTAAAATGGGAGTAAAAATCCACGCCTAGTGTCTAGATGGCGCTCTGCCCCAGGAATGCCCTGATCGGGCCCACGGAGCCGTTCCCCAACCAGTTACAGTTCCCTTGAGTCCGATATAGAAGCGGACCGACGCCCTCTCTGGGGGTAAGCCAGGGATGACCGGGAGTCGGCGATATCCGTGGCCAGGGCTCCGGGGTCCGTGACCAGAGTGGAGGGATGACGAGAGCGAGGGGTAAAAGAAGAAAATACAAAAAAAAAAAACATTTAGAATATTTTATTTAAGAACAAAACATTTAGTGTATTTAAAACAGTCGCTCTGCACCCCAACCCTACAAATTGTCCAAATCAAGATTCCCTATCCACTGTTAGAGAAACTTAACATTATTCTGGCTGTGGCTGCTAATAAGCAAGGCCCTCTTTTCTGTGGCACTGTAGACCTAAGTTCTGTAGCACCATTAGGCCTACTTCCATGGCAACAGATAAAGTTCTTGACACATAAATAATTTGTCCTAGACCTGGACTCGAATAAAACAGAGATTTAGCAAGGAAAAAAGGACAGCAGGGTGGCACCACACAAAGGGGGAGGGAGGAGGAACCTGCCCCTAACTCCAGAAGCTTCAAGCACCCATCTCCATTCTTACTCAAAATCCAGATTTAGCTGGAAAAAGGGACACCAAGGCCTGGCCAGTCTGCTGCCTAACTCGACTTACCCCTCCCTTCTCAGGGAGAAAAGGACAGAAACCTGCCCCAACCCCAGAAGTTCCCAGCCCACCCATGTTCCTATTCCAAACTAGAAAATACAAAATATATTAAAATGTGTTCCCAAAAGACCAGGACTGGAAATGGAGATAATATTGGAAAGAAGTGAAACCACATATTGGGCTCTATGCACTAATGAGGCGGAAGGTATGCGCCAAAGGTGTGTACCCACCTGCATACTTCCACAGCCCCAGAGAGGCACAGGGCATGCGGTATGCATGACTACAAGCACCCGCAGTAGGGTGCTTGTCCATGGCCCCCCCCCAGTACACAGGTTTGTGAGGGCGGCCGTGAGGAGGGGGACCTCGGCAGGCATCCAATCAGATGCCCGATCCGGGGCCCATAGTGGATCCCTTGCTTCCATGTGGCTGGCACAGTGCTGAGGAGTGCTCCACAGCAATACACCGCAAGAAGCAAATGTTCGGGCACCTGCCCAATCTGCTACCTCAGCCCTCCCCAGCAGCCAAGTGGGCTTTGGCAGCACAGAGGTCCCACGTGCTCAGTGTGGGAAGTCTGTGGGGACATGCAGTGGGTACAGCTGGGTCTTGGCTGCCATAACCTGTGTCCCCACACCCCTGGCACTCCACTTAGTAGTGAATTCTGCGGAGCAGAGGCACGCCCCTGACATGCCCCCTGGCCGCCCTAGCTTAGAGGTGCCTGTAGGGCTGTAGGTCAGGCATATATGTGTCACCTTGCACACTCTTGGTGAAATAGCGCTGAGGGGTCATAGGACCCGATATGCACGGCATTCACTATTCATGTTGCCTATGTTCCCCGGCTATGTGCGCGTAGGCGTATTTTTTTGTGCACAGGGCCTATTACATTTACAATTTGGCCCAGACCTGGACTCAAATGAAAAAATAGATTTAGCAAGGAAAAAGGACAGCAAGGTGGCCTACCAGTGGGCTCTTTAACCCATCCTAAAAGGAGGCATACTCTCCTGTGACTTCAGAGGCTTCCAGCCCCCTACTGTTTCATTTCCAGATTTAGCAGAAGAAGGCATCAAGACCTGGCCTGTCTGCTGCCCTAACCCGACCTACCCCCACCGTGGGTAAAAAGGGAGGGAAACCTGCCTCAACTACAGAAGCTCCAAGACATCCTCCCATGTTCCCAGTCCGAACCAGAAAATGCAAAATATATTAAATGTGATCCCAAGAGACCATTACTAGAAATGGGGACAATAGGCGAAAAGGAGTAAAACCAGCCCTCGACTTCCAGCCCTCTCCCAACTGTTCTGATGTATGTATGTATGATGTATGTATGTATTTATTTTGTAAGTAATTGCCATATAGATTCCCCATTCCCAGTAAGCCAGCCCTTTCATATTGCCAGACAGTTAATAGGTGATGGATCTGGCTATGGCTACCTACTATTTTCAGCCTGCATATTTATTTATTTATTTAAAATTGTTGACCGGAAAGGCACACTGAGCGAGGCTCGTTTCAGAGTGCGACCCAGGTACAAGTAGTACAAGGTGGGAGGCAGAGAATGCAAGCAATATCAAGTATCAGACGAATAGTACAGTATAGTACATTTCATAGAGTTAGGCTGTGAGGTTGCACTTTGATTTGAACAGCTGAGTAGAAGAAAATCATCACATTTCATTTCTAAACTGTTTTACAGTATATTACAAGTGTGTGTCTAGACATATTTACAGTAGTGGTTGTCCAAAAGTGGACTAGCAGAGAGAAGGTACAGGTGGGCGGGGGAGGATGGTTAAGCAGAATGAGCTGGCATGTGGAGTTATAGTTTACCTGGGGTGGCCACTGAGGGTAGTACTATGGCATATGGCAGGCCGAACTCAGAATTATTTAATGCTGACTGTTGTAGTCAGAGAGGGAGTGAGCAGACACTGGGCCAGCCTTACCACAGCTTAACCCTTTTAATTCCCAAACCAAAACCCAGGAGCCAAGAGGGCTACAAAAAATTGCCAGGCAGCACTGCTCCCCTCCACCGACCAATCCTCTGACTTGAGTCCTAGCCTTTCCCAACTCCCATATCATCATTAGATCAGGCGAGAAATGAAAACGGCTTTTACATGGTTTCATCAATTCCTTTGGCTGCTGCACCTTAACTGACCTGAACTATTTGTAGCGTCAAAGAGTAAGATTCCACGTGTGTGTTGACTGCTGCTCTCTCCTGTTGGATATTGCTGCTGAAATTCCCAGCTGAATTCTGCTGTCTTGCTGCTGGCCTGCTGCTGCATTTCATTAACTGACTGACGACTGCACCCTCAGAACTGAGTCTCCAGCCAACAACAAACAGCACGCCCCATATCACCGATCGTGTATAAAGGTTTTGGTTGCTCTGCCTCATCTGTGCATTTATTGCACTGCATGACTGATTCAATTAACCGAGGTCTATAGACTCTGCTTGCTACTATTTTTTGTCCAGATGTCCGCCAATCGTAAAACCTGTGAAAGTGGTTCCCATTTTAAATCGCCCATCAGCTGACTCCTTGTGCATGAAAGCAGCCAACAAGCAACAGAGGTACTGCCCTCTTTACAAATAGCCAGTAAAACCACTGAGATTTCACTACCAGGCCAAATCAGAAAGGGTCTGGGGCAGCCAATCGAGGAGCAGAGACAGTGCTTCTATACTGATACCTCCAGCTCCATCTCTGAAAGTTCGCTGACTGGATTTCTGATGGCAGTGCCCTGCCAGCAGTGATTACAGAAATGTTTGCAGGTAAGTTAGTCCAACAGAAAGAAAACTGCATGGGGTGGTCCTGACTCCCTGGTGTGTGCATGCGAGCCTTGGTTACTGTGCCCCTTCCATATACTGATTTGCGTGCCTAACTAAGGCTGAATACAGTCTGACATGAAAAAAGTGTTAGCAAGCTTTTTACAACACACAAATCTGAGCAGTTTGCTGCCCCGGCCTTTGCATTTTGTATATGCTGCAGAGTACTGTGAGTATGCCTACGATGCTCGTGGGAACATAACCGACACGGTCAGCTTTGTGTGAATGGTGGCACACTGGGTGGGCTGTCAATTAATACCACATTATTGAGAGGATGAGGGACATGCCAACATGGGGATTGCATCCCGCTGTTGGTTATGTTTGGATTGTGTGGCGGCGGCACAAGCCACCACCATGTTTATTGAAATGTTTCACCAGGAAAGTACATACAGGAGACATGTCATCTGTGCTGCTGGATGACGTAGCTTGTCCCAGATTGCAGTGGCACATTTCTTTCAGTTGGTGGCACTTTACATAATTCTTGCATCAGCACTAGCATGCTGGCTAATTGGGAATGAGGAAGCACCTTACTTAAAGCGCATTCTGCATTTGCCACTGACACACCTCTGCATTTCTGTCACTATTACAAGATGTTGCTTGCACATCAAGAAGACAACATAAATAAGCATTTGTCAATGCCAAAGTTCGTTGTTTGAATTGATGTTGATATGCAAAGATTGGTAGGACTCCAGTTCCCAACAGAAAGAACAAGTTATGCCACCAAGTTCCCATTTACATTGCAATACAGTGAAGTGCATACCTGTTTCTCAATTCATGATCTGGCTTTGAAGAGTGTGGTTCAGAGAAGATGAGGGCACTGGAGCCCTACCATGGGTTGTTGACGGGGACATTATGGTTAGAAACCCTAATGTCAGGGTGTTTTTGGTATTTGCACTCAAATTTAGAACATGGTCTTTTGTGACCCCCACCTCATGAAAGCATTTGGGACCTCTGCTCATGAATAGTGGCACTGTGATTTTGTTAATCTGTCCCAACATTGATTTCTCACAGCAACCATGCCATTCTGCACCAGATGTGGAAAACACAGTTCGGGCAGCATGTCAAAATTACATCTGTACCATTCATAGGAGGTGTGAAGAGAAGGCAGTGGTGAACATCTGGAGTGAAAATATTAAAATGCTCGAACGTATGAGCATATGTAGAAACTGCACAACGATATTGACTCAGAATAGTCATTTAGTGGAATAATTTCACCAAAATTTCAACATGTCATTTTGTGACCTCTACTCACTAACACCATCACTATGATTTTCTTACTCTGTAATGAATGTTGATTTCCACAGTGACCACGCCATTGTGCGAAACCACATTTCGGGCAGAATGTGAAAATGACAGCTGTACTGTTCATAAGGAGTTGCAAAAAATGCCAATGTTGAAACTCTGGAGTGAAAATATTACAAATTGATGAAGTACATGTGTGTGTGTGTGTGTGGAAACTGCGCAACACACACTTGTAACACCGCCATTATATGGACTTTGTCACCAAATTTTCAACTTAGGTATTTTGAGACCTCTGCTCATTAACAGTGTCCTGTGATTTTGTACTCTGTCCCAAACACTAATTTCCCACAGGCCATGTGTCTGTCTCGCAGTGCAAAACACATTTCAGCCCAGATGTAAAAAATGGCAGCTGTACTGTTCATAAGGAGGTGTCAAAAATGGCAATGTTGCAAATCTGGAGTGAAAATATTACAATTCACAAAGTTACAAGTGTGCATGAAACCGCGCAATGCACGCCGTAACACAGTCATTAAATGGACTTTTGTCACCAAATTTTCAACATAGGTATTTTGAGATCTTCCTCATGCAACAGTGTCACTGTGATTTTCATAATCTGTCCCTAACATTTATTTCCACAGCGATCAGGCTTATTCTGGCGCCGGAAGTGCGAAAATGCATTTCAGCCAGGATGTTAAAATGACAGCTTTACTGTTCATGAGAAGGTGTAAAAAATACCAATGTTGAAAATCTGGAGTGAAAATATTACAAATTCGCAAAGTTACAAGCGCAATGGAAACTGCGCGAGTGCAGCTCGTAAAAGTGTCTATGTTTGGAATTTTGTCAGTAGATTTTCAACACAGGTTTTTGGAGCCCACCCGTGAACAGAGACACACAGCTGATAATCGTCCCGAAGGTGATTCGCCGCAGTGACTGAGAAATCATCCTTCGGGACCGGACAACCAGATGACAATGACTGAATTCATGAGAGGGGTCCCAAGAACTCCATGTTGAAAATTTGATGCCAAAATTCCCAAACATGGCCTAGATATGCACCAAAGTTGAAAACCCTATTTATGCCATTATACAGCTTACTGGCATTTCTTTAGTTCGCAGCGGCTTTGAAGACTGCAGACGTGTTCCCAGTCCACCAAAGATCATCACGCCATGCTCTGAAGGAAAGTATGTGGTGAGGGGAGGAGTTCGCAGGTGGTTGGCGCGGGTTCAGGCCGGACCACCGGAATCAATGAGGGACCATTTTCTAGTTTACAGGTTTAATTTGTTTAAAAAACCTTGCGGAAGGTTTTCTTTTTACAGGACATTTGGCATGCTGGGGTGGGCTCCCAGCATGCCATCTGAGTGTTGGGTCTGTAGACAAAGGGGATTGGGCACCCCTTGCTGGCATACCGAAAGCGGAAGGGGGCAAGAACTGGGGATTGGGCAACCCCCTCAGCACATAAGAAAATGGGGCATTATGCCGATGTGGAGGGGCTCCCTGCTGGCAAATGAACTGAAGGGCATGCCGACAGGGTGAAAGAGCCGAGGGGATTGGGCACCCCACCGGCACACAACAAATTGGGAGAGGGACATTATGCCGACAGGGGTGGGCTTTCCCCCATTGGAAAATGAACTGGAAGGGGCATGCCGACAGAGGTGGGCTACTTCCGTTTTTTTTGTTTGTTTGTTTTTAACTGTGCGGGAAGGCCTAGGCTCAGCGGTTTACACTGCTGAAAGCTACAGCAGTGTGAATGCACAACCAGGAATGCAACTTCAAAGGACCGAGCTGCTCTACTATTGGTATGGCTCCAGTCCTTGAAAAGTTGTCCTGCTCAGTCCAAACAGCTGAATGTGAGTCATCGCCAGCCTGCCAACTGATTCACCTGCCACTGACCTGCTCCCTAGAAATGGAGCTCCATTGGGCATGCCCTTGTAAAGCACCTTATAGCAATGAGTTTGTCTGCACCTGCGCCGCGTACCAAAACTCAAAAAGCAGAGTATTGGGTGAGGGGCGTACAGCAGCCAACAGGATAGCACACTTCTTTGGCAGCTCTGCAACCCATTGCCAGAAATCTTTAAAATGAGCATCTTTTGAAAAATCAATACAGAAAACTGACAGCAAACAATGGCACAGATGGAAAAGCACCTGCAGTGGAAATTTCAGCAGGCTTAGAGATAGGGCAGCTTAGACAGATGGCACAACAAGAGGTCAGCAGAAGCAAGTAGATGGAGCTGCCAGAAGAAGAAGTGCCAGGTGACCTTGCAGCTACATCAAGTTGGGCTGAAGAGGCTTTGAAGGCAGTTAAGCACTTGTAGGGTTTGTGGACAAAAAAAAATTGACAATTTCACTAATAAAGTTACACTAATGGAAACAAATGGACAGGCAGTGACCACAGCAAACAAATCAGTGGTCATGGTCACCAGTATAGTACAAGAAAACAAGATCTTTCACCTGCACCTCAAGCATTTGGAGAACAGGGCTGCATGGCCAGCCTTCAGATATTCGGCATACCAAAGGGCTGAAAGGCTTGGATGGAGTTACCTTTTTGGAAAACTTGCTTAACACCACACTGGGACTTTCACTTGATGGTTCAAACTTCAGGGTCTACAGAATCAAGCTACCGACAGCATCCCATGACCACGGAGCTTCCAAGGATGGTACTACAGTGACTGGGGATCCCATATTTGGGAGCAAATATTGATGACTGCCAAACAAGAAGGACAACTACTGTTACCTGATGAAACCCGCTTTATTTTCCCGGATCTGAGTTTCTCAACTCGCTGGTGCTGAAACTCATTCGATGCGTGCAAGCTGGCCTGAAAGAGATGAGTATTTCACATATATACCCTCCAGTTACCGCCATGACTTCGAAGTGGTATACTGGCAAAACTTGATTGATAAGGTGTAGTCTTAAGAAAGGATAAGGAAATGTTAATGTTATTGGATATTGTACTATATGTCAATGTTCATAAAATTTTAATAAAAATATTTTGCAAAAACAACCTTCATTTTACTGATCTACAGGAGACAGGTAAAAGTTAGCCTTCTGCACGTGACTCTAATGCAGAGGACTGAGAATGGGACTGAAACTACTGTCCTTTTAAGTTCGTCAAGTGCACAAGCACGAACAAACTTGTTGATATGAGTTGCTAAACAAGGGTGTGAGTGGTGTCAGCCAATCACCAGTGGTGCTGCAGGGGCGGTCTGTGGCTGGCAACTCGGCAGGTAGTGTCCTGATGACATTGGTTTGCTGAGGGGCCTGGTCTCGGCAAACATTTCAAGGATAGAGCCGATGCTGTGCGTGGCTCTATCCTTGAAATGCAAGACCTTCAGCTGCAGCTCAGTGCTCCTTTCCTTGTTAAACAATTTCCCAGTTCCTTGCAGGTCAATGTGTCTATTATGGTTAAACAATTTCCTGCTCCCTGCAGCCCCTTTCCTGGTTAAACAATTCTCCCTGCCCTGCAGCTCAGTGTGTTTTTCCTGGTTAAACAATTTCCCGTTCGCTGCAGCCCCTTAGTCTGTCTTTCCTGGTTAAACAATTTCCGTTCCTTGCAGCTCAGTGTGTCTTTCCTGGTTAAACAATTTCCTCATTTGCTGCAGCCCCTTAGTCTGTCTTTCCTGGTTAAACAATTTCCTGCTCCCTACAGGGCCTTAGTGTGTCTTTCCTGGTTAAAACAATTTGCCCTTTCCGACATCGCGATGCCCACTCCTGATGTCGGCAATGGCATGCCCCCCAACCCCAGACACACACACTAAATATTTAAAAATCCTGTAAAATAGAAAAACGCTCACCCAAGGTCTTTTTTTTTATTTTACCTGTAAAAGAAAACCTTCCAGCTTGCTCCTCAGTCCTCCCTCCCCACCACAGCCCTCCCTCTGTGCACCCACCTCCCCAACTTCCCTCACCCATACTTTACCTTCTGGAGGTTAGTAGCTGTGATCTTCATTGGCCCAGGATATGTCTGCACTCTTCAAAGCCAAACTAGGAACTGAGAAATCGGGTAAGCCTATATAATGGGACTCAATGGGGGGTGTCAACTTAGATTGCTATCTCAGCCATTTTAGGAATTTTGGCCCCAAAGTTTCAACATCACGGTTCTTGGGACCCCACCCTATGAATATGTCAGTGTCATTTCATTTCACAGTCCCAAAGGTGATTTCACTTGACTGATTATTGAAATGACAGTGCCACTGTTCATGAGGTGGGTCCAAAAGCCCATGTTGCAATGTGGTGGAAAATTTAAAAAATACCTACATTACCAGTGTGCATTCCACAGTTTCTATGCACGTAGTAACTTCACTAATTTTTATACTTTCACCAAGATTTTCAACACTGCCATTTTTTCACATCTCCTTATAAACGGTAAAGCTGTCATTTTTCACATCCTGCCCAAAAGGGGTTTCGCACCTGTAGCCCAGAATTGCACAGTCGTGTAAAGAAATCAACTTTCGGATGGATTAACAAAATCACAGTGCTACTGTTCATGAAGGGAGGTCCCAAAGGTCATGTTTAAAATCTGGTGAAAAGTTCCACAAAATGCCTGCGCTATGAGCGTGCATTGTGCAGTTTCTATACATGTTTGTATCTTTGCCGCTTTTAATATTTTCACTCCAGATTTTCAACATTGCCATTTTTACACTTCCTTATGAACAGCACAGCTGTAATTTTTTGCATCCTGCCTGAAATGTGTTTTCACACCTGTGGCGCAGAATGGCGTGGTCGCCTGCAAAATCACCTTTCGCATGAGTGAACAAATGAGTGGCACGCTTCATGAGGTGGGTACCAAAAGGCCATGTTGAAAATGTGGTGACATAACTCAAAAATGTCCAAGTTACACCCAGTCATTAACAATTTTCACGCACTCATGTAACTTTGGTCATTTTAAACATTTTCACTCCAAATTTTCAATATAGCCTTTTATCACACAACCTCATGAACAGTACAGCTGTCATACAACTTTCTATTGCTCATTATCAATAAAGCTCTTCCTGCACTACTACACTCTTACACACATCCTTATCTCTACGCACAACGAACTTTCGGCATTGACAAATGCTTGTTTCTATTTACTAGTGTCTTTTCCAAGTTACTGTTGGTTGCATGGATCTTTGTGTTGCCCTGTTTGTACTTAAGGTTACCACCTTTGGATGAGGTAAAAGCCGGATCCAAAACCACACCTCAAACTCCACCTCTGGCTCCACCCCTTTTTTATGACTGGCTAGTATATCACTTCTCTCCAAAGCCATTTGTAATGTTGAATAGACATTGCTAATGATAGGAAATCATTTTATACTGCTATTTGTTTGATTTATTTATTCAGTTATTTATTATTTTTATTCTTTGGCAACCAGGTTACCTCCCATAGGCCACATAGCCCATTTTAAGGAGTGACCCAGGAGCACAGGAAGGTTAAGTGACTTGCTCAGGGCTCACAGTATTTAGTGGAGGTTGGGGAATCAAATTCAGGTCTGCTAGATGTGCTCAGCCCTCTGTTAAACACTGTCCCATTTTCCTTTCCATGTCAGCCATGTATTCTGATTCTTTGACCAATTTTAATTATCAGTGCTTGTGGTACCCTTAATACTGCACTGTGTTCCCTTTACCTCAGCAGCTACTGCTGTTTTCATATTTCTAAGACATTCCACAATTTCAGATACACTGTTCCATGCTGTTTATCTGAATGACCTGTCAGTGTAGCTAATATCATGGAATGTTCAAGTAACACAAACATTAGAGCAAATATAGTGATAAAAGCAATAAAAGTTAGATTATTCATTTAACAAAATGGGTTTAAACTTACCATAATATAGAACAAACAAAAAGAAACACATGAGAGCACATAAAGGTGTAAAATACTGTTTCTGATAGCAGTAAAACCATACTTAAAATTCAGAGTGGAAAAGAATAGGTTAATTTACTGCTAATGATCTTAATGGCCATACTTTACACCTCTCAGACAGTCTGCTTTACAAGCAAAGGTAGGTCTGAATGACTGTGACAGCAGAATTCTTTGTAACCTGGACATGTAATGCAGCCAAAACAATGAATGATTTAATACATCAGTTTTAAGAGTATATGAGCACTCAAAATGGCCCAAAAACCGGACTGTATGTAACCAAACCGATGACCGGATAAGGACCTCAAAACTGGATTATCTGTCAAAACCAGATAGGTGGCAACCTCATTTGTACTATGTGAAAACTCCTCAGTATAATTTTGGTTTTGCTAAGGGTATTACTGAGTCGAGCTTAGTGTTATTTTTGTTTATTAGGCTCTCACAGTGTGGACAGGGTGAAAGGATCACTTGCATTTATATTAACTATTGTACTTTCTAAAACTAATAATAGAGTTTAAAAGTTATCAACCATTATTTTCATATCTGAGGTACTTTTTCTGTTTCCTTGTTGTTTACCTGATGTTAATAGGTGTGCTGTGTGAAATATCATGCTGCCTGGTAGCTGACATATCTAGCTCTATTCCACCCATTACATCATCAGCACTGCAACTCCACTACTATGTAGTGACTATCTACTATCTAGTAACAGCCACTCAACAGCTGCTAGGTCAGTCACCTGTGATGTCACTGTCAATGAGATCACAAATGCTGATGATGTGGTGGGAGGACCAAAGATAAACAAGTCAGCTGCTAGGCTGAGAGCTATTTTTCACATCCAGCACAATATTATCACATACAAATTTCTATTGATCAAAAGAAAAGAAAATACTTCAGAAATAAAAATTACAATGGACTACTTCTAAAATTTGTACCATTTTCCTGGTTGTCTGTTTTGATTCCACTTGCTCTTTAAATATTTTATTTCTCAATTCAGCACGGTTTTCCGAGGGAGTCTCATATCCCTTAGATGGAAGTTGGGGTAGACGAGTCACAGCCTTGTGGTCTGGAGATTGTTTAGGTATGAAATGCCATAGTGTCCCAACACTGCATGCACCAGTTTAGATACAGCCTAGACCCTAGTGAAAGTTATGGTAAGTAAGTAAAGTATACTATTTATATAATGCATACACAGGCAGTGTTTACACAGACATTCTGCAATATTTTATTATTAAACTGAAGTGTGCTTTTGCTTGTTTGGCACTTTAGAAGGTGTTTGTTCAATCTCCTAAAATCCTGTTTCTCCTTAGAGCATGGTAGTGAGCTGTGCTGTTGATGGCATCTATTTTAGTTTTATATCAATTATTAGGGGTTTATATCAGTTATTAGGTGGTAAGGGTAACAGTTTCAGAAGAGGAAAAGGACTTAGGTCAGGTTGCACCTGGAATTAGTATTAGTATTAGTCAGTATTGAACATCTAATTGTCATCTTGATTATTTCGTGTTGCAGGATATGCAATACTAGAGAAAGGAAGTGTATCCAGGAACTTCAGGTCCAATTATGTGAGTCTGTTCGCAGGCGGTGCCAGGGGCCTGGGTTCAATTCCCAGTGAGTAATGTTATTTCTTTCGCTACCTTTGTGATGTATATCAAAGGGTTTCGCTTAGCAGAAGAAGGAGGTCATCATACTCCTGCAAAGATCTGTGGTGCATCCACACCGGAGTGTGTGTGCAGTTTTGGGAGTCCTTACTCAAACAAGGACATACGATCTGAAATCAGTACAGAAAAGGGTTACAGATGGTATAAAGTCAGCACGCCTCCCACATGAGGAAAGGCTAAGAAATCTTAACATGGATTCACCTGAAGAGAGAAGAGAGTGGACTTGATCAACTACATCAATGGAATTAGAAGATTGAGAAAAGAGGTATTTAGTTTAAGTGACAATAAAAACACTTACAAATTTGTTGGTGGAAGATACAAGAAGGACATCAGGAGGCATTTCTTTAAGAAAAGGGTGGAATGAACTTCCAAATGAAGTTGTAAATCAGAAGAAAATAGGGGATTCAAGAGAGGTGGAAAGGGCCAAGGGAGGGTACGAGTGCAAGGGATGGTGGCCAGGCATCAGTAACTCAAGTTTATGTGCTCTGAAATGAGGAGACTTGACAGACCATGGGCTTTCTTCTGCTGTCACCTGCATATAAGTAGAACAGACTGTCCGATGAAGTAGCCAGTGCTAAAACAGTGCTAAGCTTTAAACAGGGTGGGACAGGTGAATGAGCCTGGTGAAGAACATGGGGGAGAACGGATCGGTGTAAGGATGGCTGAGGACCAATAGTGTCCATGGATTCTATTCAGCTCTAGGTAGGAACCGTGCACACTGGATAACCCACTACACTTTCTTCTCTGATCAGTTTTTCTGTGTGTCATATATACACCTTTAATATGATTCTTAAAACCGCAATGCACATCGCAATAAACATCAGCAGCGTTGGATGCTACTCCACATCTTGTGGGCTGTATAGACAAGAACAGCTTCACTGCACATGTTTAACAGTCAAATGTGGGACTGGGCAGTATTGCATGTTATAACATGGGTAAGAATTATCTTACTTCGAGACACAGTCTTGCAGCAGGTTACACCATTAGGACTGAAGATGGCAGGCATCAGGACCACACGGAAAAATTCTAGCTAGCTATCTTCAGCGGGACCACCCTTGGCGTCGGTTCGCCTCCGGCGTCAGGTGTGGTACATAAGGGGCAGTCCCGCCCGATTCCCCAGTTCTTTTCCGCCGACTTGCAAGTCTTGACCTTCAGTTCACAGTTCTATGACGCGTGTGGTGTAAAGTTTCTTCTCTTGGAAAATTCATTTTTTCTTAGGTCAGTTTGTTATCTGATGTCCTCTCAACCTCTGGTCATTCTTTTCTCAAGTGCGCCTGTGGAAGCAGATCCCTTCAAGGATCCTAGATTTGGCCTGCATCCGGTGCTTAGGCCCGACCACGACACCCAGTCCTGCTCCATTTGCCTTGGCTTCAACAACAGAACCCGGATCCTGCCGCCAGAAGGCCCTACAGGCGCTCCTGCTTGAGGAACAACTCAAGACCATGGCCTCCAAGGGGATTCTTCGGAGAAGGCCCATAGAATTTCAGAGAAGCATAGAGAGAAGACCCTTCCAGGTCCCTGTCTAGGGCCTCTGATTCTCGGAGCTCCGCTCAGGTCCACCGCCCGCCTTCCTCGGCCAGTTCTCAACCTCCCCTGCTGCGTGAGAAAATCTTCGGCCTCTTCTTAGGCCAAGACTTCAGGCCTCTTCATCTTCCAAGGCCCTGGCAAGTCGGGGACCGCCACCATCACCACAAGTCGGGTTCCCGCCATTCTGAACCCAACGTCAGGTCTGCCTCCTTGCCTCCTCCTCCTCCCAGCGGAAGACCAAGGAGCTCACCTCTCTTAAGAGACCATGGACCCGGCGGCGACCTCTTGCCATAGGTCCCCAGAGCCGCCAACCACCAGACGACCATCGCCGGCAAGTTCTACGCACTCCGGACGCCGGGTAGGGGGACCGACGCCCATGCCTGCCCGGGATTGAGAAGAGGGCTCCCACACCTCCGACCGGCGTCGGTCAGGAGACCATTACAGAGGAGGAGTTAACACAGCCGAGGACCAGGCGGCTACCCCGGTCCTGTCGAGCTTCCAAGGGAACCCTCCTCGCAACCGAGGCCCCTGTGGAGCCGAGCGTGGAGCCCGACGACCGACCACCGGGCCCGCTCCATCGCCGGGTTCTCTTTCTCAGAGGTTAAGGAACTTTTCACTTACTGGTGGGACACCATCAAGAAGTGAAGTGGTCCCCACCCCACCTCCTCTTCCACCTCCTCCTCCCTAGGCGGTTACTCCTCTGGTTCTGCGCCCTTCTCCATCTGGGTCTGCAGGCTGACATCACCTCCTCCCCGGAGTCCAGGATCCTCTCCAAGGGGAGACCAGATAAAAGGAGACCTCCGGCCCAGATCCTCTTCTAGGTCACCCAGCCCTAAGAGACCCAGAAGATGCCACCATTCGCCGACTGGAGAACACTGGATCAGAGTTTTCAACAGGATCGAGATCTCATCTCCCTCCACATCCCTTCTCCAGACCCACGTGAGCTTCCAAGTCTCCTCCGGATGATCCTTCATTCTCAGACATCATGAGACACATCCAAGAGAACATGGGATGGGATGCGGAAGAGTTAGACTCGAAGGCTCGCCTATGTAAATATTCTTCAGCAGAAGGACCCCAAGCCTGTGGTGGTGCCACCCTTGGTAGACACTTTTGTGGACATCACTAAGGCAGCGTGGAAGCATCCACATTCACTCCCGCAATGCCGAAGAAAGCTGACTGTCTGTACAAGGCTCCAAGGAGGACCAGTACTTGGCTCAGCATCCTCAGGCCGACTCTCTGGTCATAACAGCTCTTATGACTGGTCCCAGAGACCGCAACATTTGAGCACTCTGCCACCGACCCAGAGTCCAAACAGCTGGATGTTATGGGTAGGCGACGCACGCTCGCTTACTTGCGCCATCAGATCCCTGAATTACTTGACCCACATGGTGCAGTTCCAAAATGCCTTGTGGGAGCAGGGCCTGGATCTGGCTGAGAAGTTGCCAGAAGGTGAGCAGAAGGAGGAGATGTTGCAGCTCCTCCGGACGGGTTCGGACGTGGGGACCCAAGTGCTACGAGCTGGCAAGAGTGACTCCGTGGGACTCCTCGGCCCGAGCAGCAGCTTCAGGTGTATGCCTCCAAAGACACTCTTGGCTCCGTGTCTCCAGCTTTACCCGGACGTCCACAAAAACATCATGGATGCCCCATTTAGGAGAAGTTCTCTTTAGTGAGCCCTCTGAGAGGGTTATCACCAAGCTTCAAGAGGCCGGAAGGCGGTGAGATCGGTTCAGGCAATGTACCGACCGAGGCTTAGTTCCTTTCGTAGGAACCAAAGCCATTTTCATGGATGGGCACAGAGACAACAGTCCCACACTGGTCCACAACAGAGGGCTCCAGTTCCCAAAGAGCCCAGGGTAGACAGCCCGTGTACGAGGTCAACGCCCAGCTAAACCGGCCCAGCTCGCAGGTCCCTCCGCCGCCACAGCCTGACTCCTTTCCGCCCCCGCCTCAGGATCAATGGGACATTAAGGTCGGGGTCGATTAGTAAAGTACCTGCCAGGATGGCAGTCCATAACCACCCACCAGTGTGTTCTTCAGTTGGTCGAAAGAGGCCACTTTATAGTATTCGCAGAAAGCCACCCTCGAGGCCTCCTCTGCTCTCCTCGCTACTCGGGTCAGCACAAGCCTCTGATCAGGCAGGAAATACTTGTGCTCCTGCAAAAGGGGGTGACAGAGTATGTCCCAGAGAACCAGAGAGGATACGGGTACTACTCCCACTTCTTCCTGGTTCCAAAGAAACAGGGACCTCCATCCGATTCTGGACCTCAGTGACCTCAATATGTCGGTCGCCTACAAAGATTCTGCATGGTGACCCTTCCGGATCTTATCCCCATGCTAAAGAGGGACGCGATTTTAGGCCTCTAGACATGCAGGATGCATACCTGCACATCCCTGTAGCTCAGGCGACAGGAGGTTCCCGCGCTGAAAGCTCGCCACCACTTTCAGTTCTGAGCACTTCCATTCGGACTGTCATCGGCTCCCAGGGTCTTTACCAAATGCATGGCAGTCGTGGCTGCATTTCTAAGGAGACAGGGCCATTATGTGTTCCTGTACTTGGACGATTGGCTTCTCATGGCTGCCCAGAGAGGCGTTGTTATTGGCTATCCAGAGTACCCAGGATCTGTTTCGGTCTCTGGGCATCCTGATCAATTACGTGGAAGTCTCTCCTGGTACCGCCGTAGAAACTGCAGTTCATTAGGTGCAGTCCTGGATACTGTTCAGGAAGAGCATTTCTTCCAGATGACAGAGCGGAGCGATCAGATCCCTCATCAGGAGCTGTCGAACAAGACCGTCCCCAGCAGGTCGGTCCTTCGCTTGCTCGGACATGGCTGTGGCCATTCTGACCGCCTTTCTCCAAGGCTCCACATGGGTAACCCAGTGGATGCTCAAGGTGCAATGGGACCAAAGGCAAGACCATATGCAGCATCCGGTCAGAATCAAACACCGTGATTTGAGACTGGCAATGGTGGCTAGACCCAGGGACACTCTCTACAGGTGTTCCATTTATAGTGCCGTCCCGGAGATAATCCTCACCACAGATGCCTCAGGACTAGGGTGGGAGCACACCTGGGCGGCGAAGTCCCAGGAACGTGGACCTCTCAGGAGGCTCACCTTCATATCAACGTCTCTGAGATGAAGGTGGTCCTTATGCCCTGCAGGCATTTCAGTCAGAGATCCTGGCCAGTACTGTCCTGCTACAGACAGACAACACGGCGGTGATGTATTACCTCAACAAACAAGGAGGTGCACACTCTACCCCTTGCAGGGAGGCTATGAGGGTGGGATTGGGTAATCCAACACGGCATGAACCTGATCACAGTACATGTCCCGGGTGACAACACATTGCAGATGGCCTGAGTCGCCCCAGGCCAGAGTCCACGAGTGGAAATTTCTTCAGGAGGTAGCAAAGGATCTGTTTCTTCGATGGGGAACTCCAGAATTGGACTTGTTCGTTTCCATCCAACGAAAACTGCCCAATTTTTGCTAGCTAGATCCAGGGCCTGGTGTTTTCTGGCAAGACACGTTGTCCCTCTCCTGGGTGGACAGATTCTTCTATGCTTTCCTCCCTTCCGTTGATCCAGAGAGTTCTTCTCAAACTGCGCAGGGAGCATGCAACAATGTTCCTGGTGGCCCTTTCTGTCCCAGACAGATCTGGTTCTCTTTGCTAATACTGCTATCCCTGGAACCTCCGCTCCCGCTGCCATTCAACTCCCATCTCTTGTCTCAGGAGGAGGGTTCACTGGTCTACCCGAACTTACGCTCACTGAACCTGCATGCATGGCTCCTTGAGATATAGCCATCTTGCGACACGGGTCTCGCAAGAGGTTGTGGAAGTTCTTTTGCAGCCAGAAAGTCGGCAACGCATGCGACGATGCCATGAAATGGCGCCCGATTTTGTCTGATGGTCGCACGCACGGGCCTTCCCTTAGGGTTGTCTTAAGTGAAAGCGTGTTAGAGTACCTGCTCTCCCTTTTCCGCTCGGGTCTCGCCTACCTCTATTAAGGTGCACCTCTGTGCCATTTCAGCTTATCACCTCCACCTCCGGTGGGACAGCGACAGTGGCGCAATTAGATGCCTGTCGAGAATTCTTGAGAGGGATGTTACATCTTAGGCCGCCCATTAAGGACCCAGTGCCTCCATGGGACTTGGTCTTTGTCCTGGAGCAACTCACGCCCCCTTTGAACCTGCCGTGATTGAAGTAGCATGCTTTGTCATGGAAAACGTTGTTTTTGGTTGCTGTTACGCCAGTGAGAAGAATTTCTGAGCTTCATGCTCTCATGTGCAAAGAGCCTTATTTAATTTTCCACCGGGACCGAGTATCCCTGAGAATGAATCCTAAATTCTTGCCTAAGGTGGTTTCCACACTACCTCAGCCAGGACATTGACCTGCCTATCTACTTCCCTAATTATTCTAATAGAGGAGAGGCTGCTCCACACCTGGATGTTCACCGCAGCTTAAGGTACTACCTGGCAGAACTAAAAGCTTTAAATTCGAGCAACTTTTCGCTTCCTTCACTGGAAACGATGATGGCCAACCAGTATCCAAGCAGTCCCTGTCTCGCTGGTTGTCCAGTGTATATCATACTGTTATGATATCAAACAAAGCCCCTCCCGGATCAGTCCAGGGCCATTCCACTAGGGAGTGGCCACCTCCTTTGCAGCACTCGAACGCCTCCACTCTACCATTTGTACTGCAGCTACTTGGAGCTCTGTACATACCTTTATCAGGCATTATAGCCTGGACATAGCTTCACGGCGAAGAGCCGGCTTCAGCCTGGCTGTGCTACAGGGTCTCCTGTCCTAGAATCAGACCTGAATGAACTTTTCTAGCTTCCTCCCAGAGTGTTTGCAAACGCTACTGCTTGGGAATCAGTCCTATTAGGTGTACCTGCTGCAAGAGCTGTGTCTTGAAGTAAGATAGTACAGTTACGTAAGAACTTCCCGTGACAGTAGATCTTCGAGAACAGCTCTTGCAGCAGGTACCTTCCCGCCCACCTTCCCCTTGGAGGAGGCATGGATTAAGGCTGTTTAACAGGGATTTATCCCTTTTGTCGTCTGACGGTGGATCCTCGGTCTCCATTTTCGATGTCAGCCTGCGGCCGGAAGTCTCCGGCGGGAGAACTGGGGAATTGGCTGGACCGCCTCTTACGTAACACACGCCAGATGTCGGAGGCGGACCATGTCGGGGCGGTCCTCGCTTGAAGATAGCTAGCTAGAATTTTTCCGGTGGTTCCTGACGCCTGCCGGCTTCAGTCCTAATGGTGTAACCTGCTGCAAGAGCTGTTCTCGAAGATCTACTGTTATGGTAAGTTCTTACGTAACTGTACTTTCTAGCCACCCAACAGGCTAAAAGGCAAGTACGTGAGTTCAGTTATCTGCCGATAATTTTACTCCTGTGTTTGTTTAGCCTGTGCACCAGGTCTGGGTACAATATCAATATATGTAAGGGAATGATAGTAAAATTATTTTCCATGCAATGCATCACAGCTCTGCACCATCACGGTGTTTATAAGCGATATTGCAGAGGGACTCATACCTCTCAACCTCCTGCCTCATAAATCAGGGACAAGGCTTAAAAAATCAGGGACAAAGGCCCAAAATCAGGGACACATTTTTAAATTGGTGCTATCCACTCAGGAAGCTGGCAGAATAAGAGACCCAGTGTATAATACATTTTCTGAAGAATAAGAAGTCTGCAACTGTATTGTTTGACATAATTTTATTCTTACAATCATCACTGTTTAGTCAAGGGAACACAGATTTTGGGAGAGACAGAGTAAAATTTTGAGGTGAAATCAGGGACATCCCTGAAAATCAGGGACACTTGAGAGGTATGGAGGGACTGGAAGGAAAAGTATGTCTCTTTGCAGATGACACAAAGATCTGCAACAGAGTTGATGCACAAGGTGGGGTGGAAAGGATAAGAAGGGACTTGGCAAGGTTAGAGGAATGGTCAAATGTATGGCAGCTTAGATTCAATGCTAAGAAGTGCAAGGTAATGCACCTGGGAAACAAAACCCAGGGAAGAGTACACAATGGGGGTGAGATAACAACAACAAAAATGGAAAGGGACCTGGGGGTAGTCATATCAGATGACCTAAAGGTGGAAAGCAATGTGAGAGGGCAGCAAGGAGGGCTGGGGGATACTGGGATGCATAGGAGAAGTATCACCAGTAGAAAACAGGAAGTTATTATCCCTCTGTACAGACAGTTGGTGAGACCCCATCTGAGTACTAAGTGCCGCTCTGGAGACCTAATCTCCGCAAAGACATAGACAGGATGGAAGCTGTCCAGAGGAGGGCACTAAAATGGTGCAGGGTCTGCACTGGAAGACATATGAAGAGAGACTAAAGGAGCTTAATATGTATAGCCTCGAGGAAAGGAGGGAGAGGCGCACATGATAGAAACTTTCAAGTACCTCAAGGGAATCAACAAAGTCCAAGAAGGTAGCATCTTTCAAAAAGAGGTGCAAGAACAAGGGGCACAATTTGAAGATAATGGGGTGGCTCAGAGGTAATTTAAGGAAGTATTTTGTTCACAGAGAGGGTTGTGTGTGTATGGAACTGCCTTCCGCTGAGGTGTGGAGTCAAAAACAGTGGTGGAATTCAAGCATGCATGGGACAGTCATAAGGCCATTCTAGGGATGGCGATAGGAAGAAGTAGGCTGCTGGTTAACTAGGATCTGCTGCTTATCCATTAAGTAGAGAAATGGGCAGACTGGGTGGGCCAATCAGTCCTTATCTGCCATCAAATTCTATGTATCTATGTTTCCATTTAAAGATGTGCACCTTTCAGACCCACTACTCTCATAGCAGTGCTGCCCTAAGGCTGCTACTGCAAGCTGGTTGGGTAGAAGTTGGGAAAATAAGAGAATATGAAAGTTTCCAAAGGCAAACCGAAAATTAACTTTAGAGAGACTTTCAAGAGTCATAGTGAGTGAGTCCATGGTGCAACGAAACATGTTACCTGGAATGTGGGACGCACTGTTGCTTGACAGAGTCACCAAGAAAGTTCAAAGAAATCATGTTTGCAGGAGATATGTACTGTAACTGTGTTGAACTGTAACTGGTTATGCTATATTTTGTGTCTCAGACCATAAGTCTGTATAAAGCCTGTAATATGGCTGTCACCTCCTGGGTGCTCTTGTTAAGTCTTGTATAAAAGGTTCTTTATCTCTGTGAGTTTTACCCTGGTCAAATAATAAAAATAAATACAGATAAAACTCAGTCGGATCTGTATTTTGAGCACCCCCCACTGCCAGATTCTCCGTTAGAACATATATAGCACATTAAATATGCACATAGAGATTTTCACACAGCTGGCTCACTCATCTTGCACTGGAAACTGACTAGAATAATATACGTAGCACCCTGCTACTTAAACCAGACCAGCGTTAATCAGTTTTACACAGACATCCTTGGCATTTACATGATCACAGTGACAAGCACATAAGCTGCCAATCAGTTCTGAAGAATGATTTAGCTACTTGCAGAGAGAAAGATTTTGCATACATGACTATGAATACTCCAGTGGGCTTAAGGTACTTATCTAATCAACTCATTTTTTTCTTTCTATTTCTTCCCCTTCTCACGCTGCCCATCCTGCACTGGCAACTGGAAAGCCCTATCACCCCCCACCTGCAGCTTTCCAGTAACCCCTCCTCCCAGTGCAAGGTCACAGGACGAGCACTAATAATAATACTAATGTTTTACAGTGCTCACAGATTGATTTTGCATTTCCTGTAACTCCAGGTGGATTTTCCTGTTTTGTAGATTACATTATTTCCTATGGAAGCTGAGTTGCTCTGTTTTCCTGTATAACCCAATGCAAGTCTATGGGAAGAAGTTCTGTGTGAGATGGCTCAAATCCCTGTAAAATACAGGAATCCCTGTAGATTTGGGAGCCCTGATTCTACTATGTATGGGAATTATGGACATTTTTATTGTACTGTAAATCATATACTATGAATATGGTGTTGCTGTGCTTGCTGACCCCAGGACCTACTAGAAAATAAGGTGGATATGCTGTACTAGCCCAGTGTGGAAATTTCAGCAATATCTAAATAAATCTTATAGAAGGAATTCAGTTTTCAGGAAACAGGAAGCAATTTTGATTACATTCCTCCTGTTTTCCTGTTAGTGTCTGTCATGTACTCGATATGTTTTGACATCCTTTAATAAACTAATAATCATTAGCAATCCTATTTAAAGCTTTTATAATTACCTTGAACCCATTTTTCCTTGATCGCCAATGCTTTGTCTTTTCATGTGTAGCCAGTCCCCAAAGATCAGTTACTACTGATCCCACCCACTGGAAGGGTACGGACAAAATTCCAAAATATGCCCAGGCACTGGGGATAACTTGGGAGTCCCTTGAAACTGTTGCCAGCAATCACACAGGCATACAAATCATTAAAGTCACTGTTCAAACATGGGGAAGCAGAGTCTGCATTTATTTTGGCCATACACATACATACCTTGTCCCAAGGGACATAGATCTATTCCACAAGACATTTCCACACAAAGATTTTGCTATGGGCCCCTAGGTTACCTGGAGCCTCAGTATTAAGACACACAACCTTTACTTCTCTGTATGTGTTGTTTATACACAGTCGCTAGATTTTCAGGCTGCTGTCTCTCTGAGCCAGGCATTGTACTGCAGAAATACAGCGACCTCTCCTCTGTGCTGTGGGGCCAGAATGGTCGGACATCTCAAGTTAAAGCCCAAACTTATACGGGTGATTCTCCCCAGGCTCCCTGCAACCTACCTCCAGTGCATGGGTTACACTTTCTTGAGACCTCAAGAGGCACAGACATACACGGGCAGCTCATGCTCTGTACACATGAAACCTTCCTCTGTACTGAGGGATCTTGACGGCCAGATGTGGCAAAGGATTTTCTCCATGTCTCTCCCTTAGCTGCATGTGGGCCAAGGCTGTCCTTCACCACTACAAAACTGGAGTGACTCCCTGAATCCTGGGTGAATCCCTTGAGGAAATTTTCTGATACTCCATCTCCTCCATAGTGAGACCTTGGGCGTAAACTCTTTCTCTTGATCTTAGTCTCATTTCTCTTATTTTCAGCACTGGTTCTTCACTCTTTTCTCTGCTCTCTAGATCTCTTCCCAGCAACGTCTGGTCTGGGCACACTTTCACCTCCCCGAGGGGGAGAGAATCTGCAGCCTCCAGCTGCTATTTTGTCACCCTGAGGGTCTGGTTTACAGAGTCCAGGCCCCACCGCCTGCCTCTGGAGCCAGGAAGGTGTTTGTAGTTGTGAGTGCTCTGCCTGTTGTGGAGTTGGGATGCAGAGATGACACTGGCAGCAGAGCCACTTTTCTGCTCCTTTTCATGCATGGGTGCATGCTTGAATAGCACTCTGGCACCAGTGCTTTCTAACTGTGACACTGCTGCATCCTCAGGGGTTAGGGAACGACTGTGTGCTTGATGGTGCTTATAGCAATCCTGTCTCAACTCTACAGAAGAGTCCTAGTGCCAAGAATGCGGATCACACAGTGTAGCTGCAGCTGTGAAGACAGCTCAACACCTGCGCGCAGACTCCTGGCAGCTGCCTCTGGTGCTGTTTACTGTCCCCAATGCAGCAGTGTCCTTGGGAGGGCAGGAGGATGAAGCTGAGGATTGCAGTCCAGCAGAAGGGTAGCAGCAGGGGCTTGAGAGCCCTTAAGGTAAGTCCCCAGGATTGGGGGCTTACAAGTATATTAGAATACATAATTGATGTAGAAAGGAAATGTGAGCTGTTAACAGTATGAAAATTGTTTCCTATCAACTTTAATAAGGAAATTGGTGTGAAAATATAATCCTTGCCCTTGACAGGTCAGTTAGTCCTTCAGGAGATGATGTCATAATCCTTTGCCTATGACATCACACTCTGTTGCTATGCAATGGATTATGATGTCATACTCACAAGCAAAGAATTATTATGACCTCAGTTCCATAGAAACAAAATGTTGGCAGAAAAGATGAAGTCCATCCATTCGGTACTGTTTTATCTTACTCTTCCCTACCATGGGGCCTATTGTCTATCTGGGGTTATTGTCCTCACCTCCCCTTGCCCTGTTGCTTCGCTGAGTAACTATTAAATCTCTTACTTGGTCCCAACTGTGTTTGAAACCATGAATAGTTCTTGCACCCACCACTTCTGCTGGTAGGTTGTTCCACGACTCAGCCACTATCTGTAAAATAAAATATTCTTCAGTGGTGCTCTGATGAATCCGCACCAATCGGATCCACCAAATACTGCCTTTGCGGCAGGATAGTGGATCTGCCCGGATCCCACCTTTATCTGCCAATGGATCCAGCCGTTGAATTCGAGATTATCTAATGGCTAGATCCAGGATCTGGCCCGGATCCAGGGATCTGATACCAGATTCCTGGATCCAGCGCTGGATCCCTGGATCTGGCACCGGATAACGTGGATCCGACTGGATCTGACCTCTGTATTCGGCTGGATCCCAGGAAAGATCTCACTCCAATAGTGCCACCATCCACCGGATCACTGTCGGATCCATGGCAGCACTATCCGAGCAACACTAATGTTCTAAGTCCTTCCTGCATCCCCCACCAGCTTCCACCCAAGTTCCCATGTTCTTGATTCTCCATTCCTGCTGAGTACTTCTCACAACCTACCTTGCTCATTCCATTTAGGAACTTGAAGGTCTCTGACGCCATACTGCCCTCTCCCTTTTGGTCGCTCAGTGAGTACATGTTCAGAGCCTTACGCTGATCCTGTTAGGATCTGCTCTGTTGGCCCTGAATCAGTTTGGTTGCTTCACATTGCATCATCTCTAGCCAGTCCTTGTCTTGACCTTCTTCAAGAACCAGATTTGTCTCTTGTGCCTGTTTCTCTTGGTAACCATTCTGAAGCATGCTTTAGTTGCCTCTAGAATAGCCACTTTAATTACTCCCCTGGCTCTTATATCCCCCAAATTTCGTCACTTCCCCGAGCTTATCCATGACTAGTTCCTTCATCTGGTCAAAGTCTGTGCTTCTGAAATCCAGAACCACAACCTTCGACAAAGGTATACTGGTACTCAGGGTGGGCCAGTTTGAATCATATGGTGTTATGGTCGCTGGACACTGGTGGTTACCCAATTTCATGCCACCTATCATTTCTGAGCTGGTGAGCACTGCACTGAGAATAGCAGTTTGTTTTATGGGTTCCCCTGACCAGCTGCACCAGTGGACAGTCCTGCAATGTATTAAGCAGGGCCTGACTCCTGGTGCTATTGGTACTGGAATGTCCCATTCTGTATCTGGTAACTGAGACCCCGCCACCACCACCACCTCCTGCTTTTTGGCCCCTTCTGAATTTTGCCCCTAGCTCCCCATCTTCCTTGTCTCCCAGTCCTAGTGGCCTGTAGATCACCCCTGTGTTTAGCTTCTTTCCTGAAGATGTCCTGAGCTATACCCAAAGGAATTCTATCTCCCATTTCCCTCCCCAGATGGACCCATCCTCTACTGCCACTATGCCTTCCTTGACATACAGGGCTACACCACCCATTTTCCCATGTGCAATCTTACCTATGTGGTGTATCCTGGTATTGCTCAGTCCTAGTCATTTTCCTAGTGGCCCATGTTTCTGTAATGGCTATGAGGTCTAATCCTACATCTGCCACCATCGCTGGGAGCTCACTAATTTTGTTCCCTAGGCTCCTGACATTTAGGCAGACTGCCTTCCAGCTTGTGCCTATACCCTCCGGTTTCTGCTAGCACCTCTGCCTTTGTCCTCCTCTTCCCTTCTTAAAGGGAAGCGTCCACCTATGAGTGGGCCTCACCTCAGTGTGAAGCAGGACCCATTAGCACTTTATGAAACCGTTGCATTTTTGCCTTAGTGTGCCATCTGTGAATTTAAAAGTTTATCTGGTTGATCCTGCTCTTCTCCAGCATTTCACAATGAAGAGCACTTACCAGCCTGCCCACAACCACCTGCAGCTGTCCCCAGAATGACGTACGATGGGAGCAGCCGGGCACATCCATAGGAATACTGTATAGCAGGTGCTTCTTAGCTCCAGTTTAGAAGCATGGGTCTGGTGCTATACAGAGCTCAGGTATAGGCTGGGCTCTGTATAGCACTGAGACCCATAGTTTAAACCGGAGCTATTAGCTCCCACCATACAGCATTCCTATGGATGTGCCTGGCTCCCCCGCATGACATGTCACCTGGGGACAGCCACGTGGGTGGTGGCGGCTGCAAGTGTTCTTCATTGTGAAATGCTAGCGGGAGGGGCAGGATTAACAGATACATTTTTAATTTATGGATGGCACACTAGGTAAAAATGCAACTGTTTCATAAAGTGCTAATTTGGTCCTGCTTTCACACTGAAGTGGGGCCTGCTCACAGGTGGACTTTTCCCTTAATGTCCTGACCCTGCTTTTTCTGTGTGCCCTCACCCCTGTCTCCTATTCTTACTTTATTGTGGACCCCTGCCAGGATGCCTCCATCCCCACTGCTTCTAGACACAATTTCTGGGAGTTTTAACAAGGTTCCCCTTCTGTTCGCCTTCCTCTGTGGTTCCCCAGCCTTAGTCTAAATGTCGATCAACATTGACATCAAATGTCTGCCCGGTGCACTAGCCCACTCTTGTACCATGAAGCCACCGCTTGAAGAGCCTCCTGTTCCAGAAGCCCCCACCAGTCTCCCACAACATGGTACCTCTCCTTCTGAGTCCTGACACATTTCTTCAGCCATCTGTTAAACTCCTCAGTCTCTTCCTTCCTTATTCTTGCCTTCTCTGCTTCCTCTTCCACACAGGAGGATCTCGGAAAAGACCAAGAAAACCGAGTGTGTCTTCAATCTGTTCTTGAACAGCATCACGGAAAAATTAAGTTTAAGAAGAAGAAGAAGAAGACTTAGCATTTATATAGCTCTTTTCATACACATTGTATCCCAAAGCACTTTACAACAGTGACAGACTAGTAGTAAAGTGAATGTAAATATGTAGTGACAACCATTTTGCACACAAACACCCACACAGCCTTGGAAAATTGCCTGAACTGGTTTTATAGGAACAGGAATATTGGCTCAGATACTACAGAAAATCCACAACTCCTGTGAAAACTAGCTTGAGTTCTTTTACTTCCACCACAGCAACACCACCTAGCTGCAATGATCATGTACTGTGCAAATTCAGCCCATGAACATTCATCCGGCACCTATCAAATTGCTAAGGAATATTCGTGAATTGTGTATGAACATTACATGGCACTCCTGGGTTCATGAACGCTCATGAACATAAAGGTTCATAAAGATCCATGAAAGTTCATAAAACTCCTCCACTGACCTTTTATGGAAAAAGTCCAACAATATTTTTAATAACCAGTGTCATCCCCTTACAAATGGGGTTTCTAAAAACCTTCCTGGAGCTGCTTAGGGCTCCTTGCCTACAACTGGTGTTCGGCACAATGCTGCCAAAAATCGGCCGCTGTGAGTGTTTACAGCCTCAATGCGGTCCTTTAAGAGCTGCCTGCTCACAGGCTCCAGTGGGTTGTACAGGGGGACGGGGTTCTTACTCGAATCCCGCCTGAGCTGTGGTGAAATCGCTCCCATTTTGTAGTTGCTGCAAGTGTAAAAGGAGCCTTACTGATAGATGTGGTTGTTTGGCTATAATCGTTTATAGTATTGGTGAAATTACAGTTTGTCTAACCTGCTTCCCTTGCAGCTGGGACTTTGTGCACTTGGCCCTCCATTTTGGACCTGGACTATAGAACTGGGCCAATGGTGAGTGAGGGTGACTAAATGGAGATCTTTGAGCCAACCAGGATCAGGACTCATTTTGGAGCCGGCTGGCCATAGGGGATACAGCCAGTAATTCTGGGAAATGAAGTTCTGGGCTAGGGCGCCTTTTTGCACCAATGGGGACAGACTTAAGTGCCTGGTATCTGCAGCCCACCAATGGGATCGGGTGGGCGCCGGACTAGGGAGTCCTTGCCCAAACTGCCAAGGGAGAGTCATTGTGGCTGTGAGCGAGGAAGGGCTCTAGGCTCTTGCGCCATTGAGTTTTCTGCGCAGGAAGCGGCGTGTGGAAGGCCAGAGTCGAGGCGGTAGGCATACATAAGGTATCGGACTAAATCTGCTAGGTAGCGGTCAGGAGGCTGTGCAAAAGCGCAGCTACCTACCAGGCTTACCTTGTGGGGACTGGAGAATCTGCTTCATTGCGCTTCGGTCTGTCAGGACAAGTGAAGCTGCATCGTTGGGCTCAGTGTACTGCAGTGAAAGCGATTGGGAGTATACAGCAGCTGCCTGGTATGGTACCCCTCTGCTCTTCATATAAATGTGTGGAGGTGTTTGAATCCCAGGCTCGTCCCTGCGAGTGGTGTGGAGCGATCTTTCTGCTGGAGTCGTGAGTACTAAGGCAGGGTAGCTCCCTGTCAGATGTTCAGTGTGTGGGCAGGATTTGTCTGGCTGCTTTACTGGCTACACAACTGAGCCTGCTGGCTCTACATAATCTCATGAGAATCAAGGGCTTGTTTTGTGTCAGGGCCCCAACCAGCTGCATCGAGAGGCTAGCCTCCTATAGCCTGGGTACCCAGAGACAATGACTTATAGGTTAGGCCTGTGCACAGTGCCCTAGGTATACATATATATGTTAGAATGGAAAGCTAATTAACCTGATTTCCCCAGTCCTTGTTATCTCCCCTAAATAAATCAGATTGGTTGTTTTGCAAAGGTGCACTGACTGAACTGTGTGTCTATGTTGAATTACTGTACAGTAGTTATTGTGTAACTGCATCTTACTTTTCAGGGGGTCCCAGAGCAAGCTGATGATAGACAAACCTGGAGGTAAGTGTATATGGCAAGGATACTGTGGTTTACTTGGTGGGCCACTAGTGGGCAGAAAGGAGGTTGTAGTGACTCAGAGGGCTGTGACCCGGTCATATCAGACTGTTCCAACCCCGACCTCTGGGTGGAGGCACCCGCCATTGGATCCAGGCCCCTCAATCTGTTAACGTCAGAGCAGGCAGGTAGTATCCCTTGGGATAACGCCCTAGGGTTACACCAAAAATACCATGCTTTTATAATATTATTTAATCCATCAGGTAACCCTGTTTTAGCCCTATTCTCAAGGATATTTGCCCTTTGTAAAAATCAGAATCTGACCTATTAAACCCTTAGTTGTTTCAACATACAACCTAGACAGTTGTTTCTTACTCTACATTGTTAATAACTTATTTATTACTTCTTTCTTTCAAATTGAATCCTTGCTCACAATTCTTCTGCTAGTAAGAAGGCCCAGCTGCTATTTATATCAGCAGAATCTCTCCTCTGTTAAAATGTGGCGAGTTTAAATGTTAATCTTTTGAGTGCTGAAATAGTTAATTGCCTTGCAGAACACATATTTTCCACTCCTAAACTGAAAAATTCGGATTATTGTTTGAGACTGTATAACTTTTACAGCGGAAAACAGTGCATTCTGATATGTAAATGAGTTATGCAAATTAATTGTCTCCATTCATCATGATCCTTTAGAGTTCAGCAACTTCGTGAACTTTGTGTTGATGAGCAGTTCAAGGAACTGGTTCATAAACTGAGTTGAAGAACAGTAACAGATGTTATGATATGAACCATTCATAAACGTGTTCATGAGTCGATGAACTTTCAGCTGGGCAGAAGGGACCTCGGTTTAACGTCTCATCTGAAGGATGGCATACCATGACAGTGTGACATCCCTAGTACTGCACTCAGGGGCCATGATTTATGGTATGAGCCCAGTCCTGATGTGGGACTAGAACCCATGGCCCAGAGTCGGATGTGTTACCAATCTGAGGTTGGCTAAAACCTAAAGACAAGGCTCATGCTGTAATAACATATGCTTATTTTAAAGACCAATTTAAGAATTGTTTCAAGAAGTATTTTAAGGAAAAGTAGGCATGTGGGTTAGTGAATAGAGCACCAGCTTAGTGAGACCATAGATATGAACCCCACCAGATTCAAAAGCTCACTGTGTGACCCTGAGCAAGTCATAATAAAAACATAGAATTTGTTGGCAGAAAAGGAGTACTTGATGCACCCAGTCTGCCCAGATGATCCGTGCCCTAGACAGTCTCTGCAGACCATAAGTGGTCTCCGGCAACCTCCTCCCTGCCTGTTTAGCAATATTCCCTATGTCTGTCCCATGCATGCTTGAAGCCCCTACTGTTTTTGCCTCCACCACATTCACTGGCAGTCTGTTCCAGGCATCTACCACTCCTTCAGTGAAGTAATACTAACTCACATCCTCTTAAACTAGCCCCACAGCTTCATGGCATGCCAACTGATCCTGGTGCTCTTTCTCATTTGAAAGAGACTCCTTCCTGCACTCTTTCACCCTCTATATCATGTTCTCTCTCTCTCTCTCTCTCTCTCCTCTCTTCCAGGGTGTATATATTGAGATCCCTCAGTCTCTCCTTATAGGGCTTTTGGTGCAACCCCTGCACCATTTTAGAATCGCCTCTGACCGCCTCCATCCATCTATGTCCTTTCTGAAGTGCAGCCTCCAGAACTGGACACAGTACTCAAGGTGGGGTCTCATCAGTGAACCTCCTAGTGCTCTAGTTCACCCAGCTGTGGAAAGGGTAAAAAGCAACGCCTGCCCATTCGCTCTCAGAGCAGGTCTGCTCTTGGCATAGCGGTCCGAGAGTTCAGCAGCCTCTTGCACTGTTTTGGGATCTCGGGTCCTCCAGCCTGGTTTTCAGCTCTGCTAGGCATGCCCAAAAACTGTTCTAACAGAATCACATTTTCAATTTTATCAACAGAGTTTGCTTCAGTTCCTTCCACCAACATTTTAAAACTGACGTTGTTTCATGGCTAGCTCTTCATAGCTCATGTCAGGGCTTCTCCTGAGCTTACGGAATTTAGCTCTGTATGACTCAGCAGTTAATTAAAATTTTTTAATAGTGCAGCTTTAAGTTTGCTATAATCATCACTGTCCTCATTGTCCATTTGACCCAATGCATCCTGAGCTTTCCCAGTAAGTAGTGGGAGAGCTGGAAGCTCCAGGACTCCTAGGAATTTTAGCCTGAATACAAACTTTTTCAAAAGTATTTAAAAGGCATCCATATCCTCCCCTCTTTAAATTTTGCTATCAATTTGGAATTCAATTTGTAACCCAGTCCTGTAGTCCCAGTTAAACCCAAGCCACTTACCTGCTCTGGTGCCGTGGTTGGAGTCGAGCTTTTCCAGTTTATGTTGCCTCTGGCACTCACACCTCACGGTCAGCCTCTCGTTGTTCCCACTCTGGCTGTTGGTGTTCTTGCTCCCTCTTCTCCTCTGCAGCTCGCTGTTCTTGCTTTCTTCTCTCTGGAACTCCAGCTCCATTCTGCACAACTCAGTCTGCAGCCTGGGTACTTCTGGATCCAGGGTACTGGTGACCTTCCCTGCTGTTGTGGCCCTTCACTGACAGTGGCCCTGCTGCCCTCCTCATCAGAGCTGGACACTGCACTGGCCGCTTGCCCTTCCATATTCAAGGTTCGGTCCTTTACAGTCACTGTCTGTGACCTCGATGCTCTGGGTATCTGCTACCATCAGGGCATCCACGAGGTTCTGTTTGGTGAATTTCACCCCTCTGGGATCCTCTGTCCCTGGACAACTGCTTTAAGTAGTCTACAGTGTGCCGCTGTAGTTGGAAGCCATCTTCTTCCCTAACTTCGGCTACTCTGACTTGCACTTAGAAAAAAAATACAACAGGTAGGAACTTGACTGTAAGCCAAGTGATATAGTTCTGTTTCCTTTAAAAGAAAAATCACAAAATGAGCTGTACAGTATCAAGCTGACACACTGAACAATAAAAGCTTGTAATACCAAACTTATGCACAGCTGCCAACCAATCTGTCACAAACCCACCAGCAGGTCAGGCCCTCTGCTCCCACAGTGCCAACCTCCGAGCTCAGTCTTGTGAACAGGAACAGAACAGAGTAACCCTCCTGTTTGTTTTGTGGGTTCGAATCAACCTTTGGTCTCAAATTCTGGAGGATTCAAACTGTGAGCCTCTTGCTAGCATACCAATGTACAGGCACAGATAATTCTGCTCTTCAGGGAAATGCCAGATATCTTTCGCCTATGGGCACCTAACCAGGTGTATAAAGTGAACCCTTAGCACTCTATGAAAGACCTCAGATAAACTCTTACCTTTTTCCCAGTTTGATATTACCAGTAAGCTATGCACAGTGTCAACTTTAACCATATATGCTTCACTTGTCAAAGAAAGAATTTGGAGGCACACCAAGCAGTCTCTTTAAAATAGAGGTTTACTTTAAATAGATAAAAATATGTAAAATGTAAATACAGAACAATATATCACAAAACCATACAAACACGTAAAAAAAACAAGGTTATAAATACAAACAAAATCTCCTACCACAGTACACTTAGATTTGTCTTTCTAATGTATACCTTCTAACAGTGCCTGATGTTGCTGTTTTTCAGAGTCCAAACATGTATGTCACTAAGTGGAAAACAGAATACTGTTTAAAACTGGCTTTGCCAACCTCTTTGCATGAGGTCACCTAGCTCCTCCCTGTCAGAATATAAAAATTATACAAAACAGGATGTCTTATCATTCAGAAGGTAAATTAACTAAGGTGACATCAGCAAAACTCATTTCCCCATGTGACTTGCAATCAAGCCTGTGATTTTCCAGTATCTTCTTTCATCCATGAGCAGTTTTCCTGCTTCACAGACATCAAAGGAACATTTATGACTTAGCACCTAAGTGAAATAACCTGTGTTCTTCCTCTAAACATCATAAAAGTTTATGATTGTCATCCTAGCAGCTGGCAGCTCAATTAAGCCAGATAAACCGGAGATCCTTAATTTGTGTCTCTTCTAGCCTATTATTATCTCCTGGCTTTTAGGTTAACAGCTTGAGTTGAAACCTGGGGGAGGGGCATCCCACAGGCTGTCTCAGCATCTCTCATGAGAGACACTCAATAACACATTTTTATATTACAAAATCATAGAGTATCAGAACCAGCTGTCCAAGCGCTACAGAGGTCAGCAGGGAATGATTCAGAAGTTCCTGATGTTTCACTCCCAGTAGGTGGGTGAAGGAGCCACTTGTGTAGCAGCTTTTGTTGGTGGAGTTGCAGACATGTTCTTGGTGGTGTGGTGACCACATGCTGCTGAGCATCCCGCCTCCCGCCTCCAGGATGCCTGATGGTAGTGCACATGCAAGTGGCGGGGTGGCCTCTTAAACAGGGAAAAGGGTCTGGCACTGGACCGTAGATGATGGCCCCTCTGGCAGCCCTTTCCATACCACCAGGATGGGGTGCCACTGATTGGTGAATATACAGTGGCACAAACCACAATGTAACACAGTAACTTGCAGTAAATTACATGTCACAAAATAGTACAGGACAGAAGGGCTTAATTGCCCTTAAATTACACTATCCTGCAGGATACTGCAGTATTTTGCAATAATACTGCAAGGTTCTGGATAGCATCCTGACTGGTGTCACTACAGTACCAAGAACGCCAATAGCATTACAAACTGGTGTTAGCTAATGGAAAGCTTAGATTACCTCAAGGCAAATACATCCTTTATAAGGGTACAGTGGTTTGAGTTACTGAAATGATCATAAACAGTTCATGACTTCAGCTCATGAATGTTCATCTTGACGGGGATTCTCCAAAGGCGGGAATATCGTGCTGGAGGTGCATATCCCGCCCGAGTCCCATGTATTCACAACCACCGGCCACTGCACCCTTCTGCAGACCCGCCCCCTGGCATGCAGGGCGGCCGGGGCAGCGTGAGACCCAGGCGGCATCCAATGGGGTGCTCGCTTCAGGGTCCCGCAGTGGATCTCAAACACTGCAGGCACAGGTGCATGAATGCTGACCACAGGCACCTGCGTGGACTGTCCCAGTCAACTTGGGTGCCCCAGCCATGCCCATGTGCAGGAGCACCCACACAGTACTGAACACCCCCTGGCCCACGTACCTGCTGTTGGTGCCATGGCACCACTGGGCAGTATGGGGCGGGGTGATGGTGCCAGAGAGCTGGGGAGGTCAACTAAATGCTGATGAGGGCTGGGGAGCTGTGCTCTGTAGTCAGGGGCATGGCTGAGGGTGCTGTATTGGGCAGCGGGTGTTGGGGAGTGTCTGTAGGCATGGGGCCAGTGCCCCTATGTGTGTGTGTGTGGGGTCAGCATCACTGGGCTGGGGCACAACTGTCAGCTGGGGTGTGTGCCACTGGTGGCTGGGGGATGGGTGCAGGGTCAGTCAGTGAGGAAGGTGGCTTTCTGCCATCATGGTGGTCCCGTTGGGCAGGGGACCTGGCGGGGGCCTACAGGGTTTGCTGCTGCTGGTGGCACACAGTTGGGGGCACACGGTGGCTGACTGCCTCAGAAACATGTAGCCTGCACCCCCTTGCCCGGCACTCTGCATTTACAAGAATAGTGCAGAGCATGGTACACCCCCTGGACCACCATCTCATGGAACTCGCTGGCGGATGTGGGATTGAGTGTTACGAGCCCCATGCCCCTTGGAGAATCGGCGCGAGGGCTCAGTGGCCATGGAGTGTCTACGTGCCTCTAGATACCGGCGCATAGACACTTTGTACCATGGAGAATAGGGCCGCTCAAGTATGATCAAATTGTTCATGAATATTCAGGAATTGTGCATGAACATTAAACTGCACATAAAAGTGCATGAAACTCCTCCACTGAACTTCTATGGAAAAGTCATCAATATTTTAGCAACCAGAAATACCCTGCTTTTTAATATTGTTGAATCCATCTGGCAACCTTGTTTTAGCCATATCCTCAAGGAGATATTTGCCCTCTGTACAAACCAAAGGTAGACCCATTCAACCATTTGTTGTTTTATATAACAACTAAAGTAAATAACCATGACGATCAAATTATTTTACCAAATTCAGTGTGTTTTCTAATGAATGGCTTTTCTTACCCTACATTATTAATAACTTATCTGATATTTATATCTTTCCTTCCACATGGAATCACTGCTCATCTTTCTTTTATTATTATACAGGCCCAACTGCTATTCATATCAACATAATCTCTCTCTGTTAAAATGTGGTGAGTTAAAATTGTAATCCTTTTGGCTGTTCAAATAGTTAATTGCCTTGTAGAACATATATTTTCCACTCCTAAACTGAAAAAGTTCTGATTCTGTGAGGCTGTATAACTTTTACAGTGGAAGATAGTGCATTCTGATATGCAAATGAGCTATGCAAATTTAATTTTGTCTCGGTTCATCATGGTCCATGAATCACTGAATTCAAAGTAAGCTCTCAGGGACAATGAGATTTCAACAGCCAGAAAATGGAGCCCCCAGGCTAGTTACAGGGCTGTGTGAACGATGAAAACAAATTAAAGCAAACACAGATATCCTCGACAGTGACACAACAAGAGTTTTCTGTTGACAAGGAAATGCATAACATTTACAAGATATGGGGTGACCTACTCCTATGAAGGTTCAGTAACTTCATGAACTTTGTGATCAACAGTTGAAGCACTTGGTTCATAAACTGAGTTGAAGAACAGTGATGGATGTTCATGAACCATTCATAAATGTTCATCAAAGTTCGACTGGGTATGGTCACCAAGAAAAGGGACCTTGGGCTAATCATATCTGATGACCTCAAGGTGGCAGGGCAGTGTGACACAGCAGTAGGTGAGGCTAGTGGGATGCTGGGGTGTATAAGGAGGGATTTCTAGCAGGAGAAGGGAGGTGGTGTTGCCACTGTATCGCTCACTAGTGAGACCCCACCTAGAGTACTGTGTCCAGATTTGGAGGCTGTACCTCCTCAAGGACATTGACAGGGTGGAAGCGGTCCAGAGGAGTGTGACCAAATGGTGCGGGGTTGCATGAGAAACCATATTAGGACAGGCTCATGGATCTCAACATGTACCCCTGGAGCAGAGGAGAGCAAGACAGGACATGATTGAGACCAATATGTATTTCTGGGGTGCACAAGGTGCATGGGGGAGTCTCTTTCAGAGGAGGAAGTGCACCAGAACACGGGGCATGCAATGAAGCTGGGGGGAGGTGTAAGAGATATGTGAGAAAATACTTTTCAGCAGAAGGGGTGGTGGATGCCTGGAGCAACCTCACAAAAGCAATGGTGGCCAAAGTCACCGAGGAGCTTCAAACGTGAGTGGGATAGACACATGGGTATAATAAGTAGAAAAGGGAGGTGGGAGGGACACCTGTGACCAGTTAGGGTCCAGAGTATTGAAGGAGGCAGGGAAAAACAGACTAAATTAAATGGGCCTACCAGTCCTTTTCTGTCGACAAATTCTATGTTTCTTTTCCTTCTGGACCTATTTTAATTTAATTCCTTACCTGCTCATCCACTTTACCCGCTGGTAGTTTTAGTCACTGTACATTTTGCCACTGATTGTATTTATTTTATGTGTCTCTTAGTATCACTGCAATAGTGTATGCTACCAGCTGTTCACTTTGCTCTCGAAAACCCATACCTGGCTATATAATTCTGCTATGCAGCATGGCGGCACTTTATCTGTTGTATGCGTTTGTCTCTTTCCCTGTTACAATTTGCAATAAATAAATAGATAAGCTTATATGACCTGGTTTATGACTTTGGATAGCTCATGGGCGGCAGGCTGCAAAAGCTAATGAGGCTGTAGCAGGAACGAATAACTCAGAGCCATGAAAGAGCAGACAGTGCTACTCCAGAGCAGGTTATGAGAGCGGTGCTGTCTCTTTAACCACTAGAACAAGATGACTCTCATCCATTTGCATTCAACAGTACTGCAGTCTCTACACAGATTTTGAACTCTGTGAATCTCAGCAGAAACTGGAGCTGAAACTGTATCCCACACTTCTGAAGAGCAAATTTAATAATTAATCACAGAAGCAACTGCATGGTAACAGGCTGATCACATCCAGGAGCATAACAGAGGTAGTTGACTATCTCCTTTAAACATACACTAACAGTTGTGGGATCGGTGGGCTGGCATGAAGGAGGCAGTGGCCTGTCATTTCTGGTCTGTGGGGGTCTCATTTAGATTGCATATCAAAAACTCAACCTTAGGCTTCCTTGGTAAATTTAAGATTTCCATTTATGTCCTGAAAAGGTGCAAATGCAGGCTTCAACTTTCTGGTAGTGGTTGTGTAAAAAGCACGGTGTTTCAAAGACTGCCTGAAGAGATACAACTCAAACTTGCTTTCTGATAAATATTTTTTAACTACCTCACCCCACTCTGCCATGTCTGTCTGGCACAGAGCAGAGACAAGGAATAGCTCTGCAAACTAACTGTATCCTGCTTCACCCAAGTCCTACCCAATTGAAATGATCATGCCCCACTCATGAATGTTCATGAATTATTCATGACACGTTCATGAAACTAGCTAATTAACATTAGGTAATGCGTCATATTGTTCATGCATATTCCTGAATTGTGCATGAACAATAAAAGCACTCCTGATATATTACTATGTCTCCGGGCGTACATCATTATTGCCTGTAATGCACACCCCCACAGTGGCTTAGTGCACTTATTTTTTTTTTCCAGTTAATAGTTTTATTAATTTTTCAGCATACAAACGTACATCACATGACACACAGAAAAGGCAATCTGTAGCAGCAGAGGGCTCTTACAACAGTGTGTCCATAATCTTCACAGTACACAGTATATCAGTGGGATACAGCCTAGAATGGACCCCAGGAGAGGTGAGGGGAAAACACCTCAACTCTCTGCTCTAAAGTGATGCAAAGAAAACGAAAAAGACCAAGACCGGTATGTGATCAATACTGCCATATAAACATGAAGGCACAACAGGGTTATGTGAGTTAGTGCACATTCCATGGCTGGGTAATGCAGCTAAGAAAAGGAATCACTGCACGTGGAGTATCATGAGGGGAGATCAGCATATAGGCCACAGGTGGAAGCTCATCCTATTCTCGTCCTAGGTTTCAAGTAGGGCTTACTGCATTATAAAATGGTTTGTTGTTAGTTTGTATATGTAACCCTAGGTGGCGCTATCCCAAGGGCTACTACCCCTGCCTGTTTGACTTTGGACAGGTTGAGGCCTAGGTCCCATGGCGGTGCCTCCACCCAGAGGTCAGGGTTTGTAGTGGTTAGACTAGCTTGGTCACAGCCCTCTGGGACACTGAGACCCCTTTATTCCCTCTAGTGGCTCACCCAGTATACCAGAGTTACAGCCCCAATACCCCATGTATACACACTGTTCACTCATATAGATACCACTTACCCTCAGACTGATTCTGCAGCACGTCTCTGAGGACCCCTGTAAAGTAAGGTTAAACAACATACACAGAAAACACAATACTGTTTCCATAAGTACCAACACCACAAACAGTATATAGTATAACAACAAATAATCTGATTTATTTAGGGACAGTAACATGGGAGGGGAAATCAGGTTAATTGGTGGCAATAAATTACAGTACTGTGCACATACAGGGTCTGAAAAGTCACACTTGGTACCCAGGTTGGGGGCTAGCCAGGTCTGTTGCCGGGGTTGGCTGGCAGGTGCAGATGGATAGGGCCCTGTAGAAGAAAATATATGCACAACACCCAATTGTAATCCGAGCCGGATGGCTCAGTCCATGAGTAGTGAAACAAGAATTAGATGACACACTTGTGATTGGAAAGAGGCTGCAGGAATACTCTGATTTGTACTCACAATACCCAAGCTGAGGACGGATGGTGGATGTTCTTTCTGGATTGCCAGAACAACAGGGCAGGGAGACAAAGTCCTTGTGACTGGACCCCACTGCAGTTGATAGCAACGGATTTAGTCCGAGACAGGCTGGGGTTTGCTTCCAGCTTCAACACAGCACAGGGATTGGAAATAGCAATTCCCTGAAGCGCTATGCACATTCATATGTAAAGGAAAGTACTATACCAGGCAGGCTGCTCCTTGATCCTGATCGCACTTACTGCAAAATACCGGAGTACACAGCAGCTTCAGTTCCTGACAGACCGAGCGCATTCAGCAATTTCTCCAGTCTTCTACAGGTGAGCCTTGTTTCCACACCTCTGGTGCTTCTTTTCTCCCTCACAACTCGTTTTCAGTCAAACTGGCACCCTCAACGGCTGCAGGCCGAAACTTGAGCCTCACACTCGCCTCCCACGAAACTATACCCCACAGAAGCACAGAGCTCCTTCTCGCTTCACAGTCACAACTGATCTAATCTTTCCAGTCACAGAGCAGGGCATTTCCTTTAGCTCCACACCATTCTGTTGGCTAGTTCGGCTGTCACTCACATAAGACTCCCTCTGTTGGTGGAAAAAGGTGCCAAGGTTAAAACTACATTTCCCAGAGTCACTGCCCATACAATCCCCTTGTGGCTGGCTCAAAACTGAGAGTCCAAGTTCCGATTCGTCCACAGGCTCTATTTTAGGGTCTCCCTATCCTCCTGATTGGTCCAAGTCAGCTATTCAGGACCAAATGAAAGAGTTACACTGAAACAGTTCGTGCTGAAATGAAACAGGTTAGACAAACTACATTTTCTCAGTCACTGTAAATGATTTCTGGCAAACAGTTATATCTTTCAACAAGGCTCCCTCTGCACATGTGTAGCAGCGGCGAAAGCGGGCGAATTGACAGCAGCCAAGGCGGGATTCGGGCATTAGAACACACAGTCCCCCATACAAACTAATTAAGTCTGCAAGCAGACAGCTCTTAAAGAGACAGTAAGTGGAGGCTCAAATAGCACTCACTTGGAACCACATTTAAACAGCTCAGACGCTGAACACTGCCCAGACTTGGAGCATTCAGGCAAGCTCCTGGAAGACTTTTGGGAACCCCATTTGCAGGGGGTTACATATAAGACATTAAACATAATTTAAATGGCATTTTGTCCTTAAAGAACCAGTTTAAATAGATGAAATGAAAATAATGTATTTTTCCACTACAGAGACATTGATAGTGCAGCTTAGAAGTCCACTTTATCTAGACTGGACCCTCTCTTTCACATTTTCTGTCACTTTGCCCTTAAACAAACCCCTGCATACTCACCATTATACTCTTGAACTCTTCCTTTCCCTCCCTTTAATTGATAGACGCCTTACCCACTGTGCTTCCTCCATCTCCAAATACTGGTTTGGCTCTCTCCCCCACTCATCACTCTCTTACTACCTTCTCCCTCCTACTCCTCTGCAATTCTTTGCTCTCACTGTCTTGCTGTCCCTCAAATGAAATCAGTTTTGGCCACGCCATCTTCACATTCCGCTTTCAGTAAACTATGGGTTCTCTTCCCTTCCATTGTCTCTGCTCCTTCCTTTTTGCTCTGAAATTTCTCCTCCGTGAATTCTCTATTCACTCCTGCAATTGCTTCTAATTTGGGGCAGTCCCTGTCTTCTACTTCTTAATCTCTGTAACCAGTTCTGCCCTGCTCCCTGGTAGTATCATTCCTCCCTGTATCTTATTATGTTGTGTTGCTTACTGATAATGTTCTTTTGGCGATAGTGGAGAATACGGACCACGCTGGAAATATGCTATTAGCGTAGAGTTCAAGTTACACTCGCTCAAAACTACATTTTAGTTATTTTTGTAGTAGTTTATTTGACACCCCTTAAAAATAAAAAGTGGTGTGTGGGGCAATGCCCCCAACTTAAAATGAACTAATACAAAATTGACAAGCACAAGCCCGCAATGTATTTACAAACGCTTTATGTTACGCAAGCAGCCGAGGTCCGTATTCTCCACTATTGCCATTCTTTTCCCTGTTCCACAATTTCTGTATGGAAAATTACTGTTTGACATTTTATTCTCTAATGTTCTTGAATCGTTTATTCTTTATATACTTATTTTCGTATCTCGTATTATTTTATGTATGGTACTTTGTATCTGTTCTCCTCTCTTACTCCTCCCCAGGGTGCATCTGGAAACAAACTGATACCAGCTCAGTATTGCTTTCCTGGTAAAACTTTTGAAATAAATAACTGACTAAATAAACACATTCATAAATATATAAAGTTTAAGTAGAAAGTCCGTGTTCTGCATTGTAGCGGGCCAGCAGGATGCTCTGGGAGTTCACTTTTTGTGCTATTAGTCCTGGTTCTTTGTTTGCCAGTATTTGGCTGCTTACTATTCTCATCCTTTGTATGAAGCGGCGGTGGCAGTTTGTAACTGCCCCCTTCTGCCTGCCAGGTGTCTGCCGTTGAAGACTGCTCGCCACTGTCCCTCCTGCCTGCCCAGTGACTGCTGTAGGATCTCATGTTTGCTACTCCCCCTTCCGCCTGCCTGGTTGCATGCTCGCTGCTCCCCCTACCCCCTCCTCCGGCGTTTGCTGTAGAGGACGGAGTGCAATCGATGCTGTTTAGTATGCGTCGCCACTGTGTGTGACTTGGAGGAAGTTCGTTTGTGAGTGGCTGGTTTGTGCTTGCTAGGGGAACAATGCTGAGCTGCTCTGTCACAGTTCATTTAATGACATTTGTAATGCCTCTCCTTGCAACAAAATGTGAGGTATGTGGTGGGGTAGTACTGAAGAAAGAAATGATGGGGAGTAGAAATGTGTGTGAGCTCCCCATGCTGGCACTCAAAAATATAAAGTGGTACCCATGCTTGTCTGCATTTTTTGTAAATAAGTACCCCTATTCCTTATTTTTTCCTATTCATTCCATATTGCTGCTAATTTTAAACACCCCTTTTCCTTGGTTTGAGAGATGAGTACCTCTCATTAGTGAATGTGCCACCACCGGTGAGCTCTGTTTGTAAGTGACTAGTTTTCCCGGAGGGGCAGCGAGCTGCATGGTCACGGTTCACTAAATGCTGGGTTTTCAGTTCGCCCATAAGCAACCTAGGCATGCATCAGGTGGGTGTGGGGAGGCCAAACACCAAAACAAGAGACTGAGATGATTATCAACTGTTAAAATTGTTTTAAAATTGTCACAAACATTGTGGGAGACTGGGAAGAGGATGTTAATTAAAGGAAGGAGGTGAGTGAATGAAAAGAGTCTTTTTTTAATTTGGGGTAGCAGAGATTAGGATTTTCAGTATGGCGTCAGTGTAGTATTTGCAATTTTTTTTGATTGTGTATTGATATGACTTGCATGTGTCGGGTGATTAGGTTTTTCACCATGGTAGTAAGATCCAGTACCTGACTGTGCACCAGTTAGCTTTTTAATGCATGGTCAGGTGACTGCTCTCAGCCAGTGACGTTCCTGGATTTTTCTTGCCATTTTGTAACATTGGTTAGTTCTTCAGACAACCGTGTTTTAAGGTTCTCCTCCACAGATTTTTGCCATATGTACAAATCAGAGGCAGACTTTGTTTTACCACACAGCCTCAGCGATTAACCACAACAGTTTATCAACATTGCCTAATGAATGGCTTTAGTTACCATGCATTTCAGAATTACTAACTACCTTATACTTACCTCTTTTCTGTTTTCTTTAAAATGGAAACTTCATTTGTAAATAGTAAGGCCCAACTAATATCAACAGAATCTGAAACTCTTTTTAAATGTAGTTTAAATGTTAATCCTTTTGGGTGCTCAGATGGTTAACTGCCTTGTAGGATATATATGTTCCACCCCTAAACTGAAAACCTTCTGATTTTGTGATGCTTTATAACTTTTACAGTGGGAAACAGTGCATTCTGATATGCAAATGAGTTATGCAAATAGATTTTTGTCTGAGTTCATCATGGCCATTCAGAGCTAGCTCCTGCTTTTACTTTTTGTGCCAATATCATCATCAAAAATAAATTTTTGTGCCATATTGTAGGTAGAACCTATTTTCAGCTTGCATTTAGTGGAGCCAAATAGTTTTAAAATTGCCATTTAAAACTAAAATCTTTTTGGCTCCAGTGGTGAGTGTAGAGCAAGCCCTGGCTTATCTGTGTTTTGAACATCTAAAGTTAAGCATTTGGTCCTTACAATATGTAAGCATTAATCCGCTTGACAGGAGGCATTTCCCAGGAATTAATGCATGGTGGGGGTGCACGAGGCTGAAGGCCAGGTACTTCCCACCACCCAACCATGCATTAATTCCTGAAAATGCCTCCTGATGAGGGGATTAATTCACGGTAACATGGCATGTGAGCTAGGTATTGTTTACATACTGTTTAGTTGAACAGAAATTACACATACGTTGTTTGTATCACTTGCTGTGCATTTCACAACGATGTGATGCGTTTTGGAACCAGACTTCTTTATATAGTTATGAATCACATTATTCATTTTTCCCAAATGCTGGTTTTAATTCTTAGAGTCTTTAGAACCTATTTCAATATTTCACAGTGTTTTGTACACGGTGTATAAGTGTGCAAGTCGTTCATTTTGAACTCTTGCACATTTGCTGTGTATTGTGGGAGATATTGCTCATTTACATACAGTGGCATGGTGTTTATCCATAGAAGATTTCTAAACTATTGCATTTAGGGCCACCCTTTTCATTTTTATTATTCTTTTTGAGACCTGCTATCTTTTCCATGATATCACTGTTTGTTTCATGTGGAGTTTTGTTGCCACTTTCTCTAGTACACATTTGGTATCCGACTTCTGGGTCAGGTGATGTGCCGCACCGGTGACCTTGTGTTTCCGATCCTCCTCATATTTCTGTTTCCAGCATTCCCGCACTGGCATATCTATGCTGGCTACGGATGCTTGATTTATATCTACTGTTATAGTGGCGTGCTCAGAACTGGACACATCAGCAAGGCGCTAGGCAACAGAGCTCTGTGTGTTTTACCATCACTGAAACTATGAGTACTGTGTGATGTGCTATGTGCGGTGCTTGGGTGGCTGACAACTGCTGTGGTACATTTCTGGAGATATGTCCTCTCGTGGGTATTGACAGCATTACCCGCCATGCATATCTAGGGAATTAATGCACAGATATAATAGTTCCATGTGATGTGTTCTGACCAATCATGTAACTTTGTGAGTGTCATTACATTAATGCCATGGTTTTTTTTTTATATTTAACTTTACTCCTCAGGCAGCCACCGCCCTATCCTTCCGCGGTCACGAGCGCGGCTTCTGCTTTCCAGATCGGCCACCACCCCGATACCCCGTGGGCTTACCCCCACGGTGTGGCCAGCGCACCCCTGCTATATATGCCGCGGGCACTGGAGCTAGGTAGGGGGCCCGCCTGAAGCACATTGAAGCCGCGAAGTAGCTTCATCCATGAAGGCGGCAGCTCCTCCTCCTTTTTTCCGTTTTTCCCGGGAGGCGGGTCGCAATGACGCCAGTGTCCACCCCGCCTCCTTCCATGCTGAGTGTCGGCTGCGTGGAACTCCTGGTCTCCACCAGGGGTCCCCAACGCGCCGAAGACTACCACCCTCCCGAGTAGGAGAGCTGCCCATCGGACCTCAATCCTACTCCCCGCCGACCCTCCGGCAGATCGGGTCCGTTTCCGAACCTGGGTCGCCGTGCAAGCGAAATTCACCGCTGCCGACGGGTCAGCGTACATTAATGCTATGTTACAAAAATAATTATACAATGGCAAGGAGAGAACTTGGCCTGATTGTCAGTGCTCACTTCACCAGTGATGTTATCTCAGTATAACATCACTGTATGAAGGTCCAGCAGTAAATGACCTCAATAATAAAAAAAATCACTGCACCTCTTCTGCAAGTCATTGTGGGCTTCAACCCCTTTCAACAATCACATAAATCCTATACAGCAATAAAGGGCTGTGAAAAAACATGAAAGTGAGCACTCTTTTTTGTAAACGCTGGAACTAAGACAGAACCCTGATCATTCACTCCTAGAGCATGATTTCACTCCATCCACGTCCGTGTCCGGCTTTTCTGCTCTCACTTACAAAAAGTGACCGCCCCATCACCCATACTGCCAAGTAGCTTAATAGCAGTCCACCCTGTTCTCCCATACTTTGGTGGTCATTCACACTGTTAAAGAAAGAAGCACACATTGCAGCATAAGGAATACATTTAATGTTTTTGTCCGCTTTGTTCCCTAAACCCCGAGGTTTCAGTGAACTGTGGAGACCATAACTGCTGGCCACATGGTTCACTGACGCTGCTCAGATCAGGGAGAAAAGCTAGTATAAAAATGTCATCTATTTTCCATGTTTCAACTGCTACACCAAAGTCCCCAAACCTCCAGTTTCAGCTGTCTAAAATGCCTATAAAGAAGAAAACAGTCTGGCTGCAGAGCAAGCACCTTCGCTATCAGTGTCCTGACTCTGACTCCCGCCTGCAAAAGAAAGTTCCCCACTTTTCTCCTCCTCGCCATCCCTGTCAATGTAACCAGTCAATCACACATCACTACTAGGATAGAAGGTGCACAAAATAGGTGATTTGATACCTTTATTGGACCAACACATTTTTTGCAGAAAAACCTTTAGCTGGACTACACAACAGAACCCTTCATCAGAAAATGGCAGTTATACAAGAAACTACTAGGCTATATATCACTCGGCATTCATTCTGACTCAGACACTGAGAGTGATAGGCTTGCTCTGCTGCTCTCTTTAATTATTTGAGACAGCAGAAACTGGGGGCCTTGGTGAGAGGAGTGGGTATGTATTCACAAGAGGGTGGGAAAGGAAGGGTGTTTCTGTCACCATTAACAGGGATGGGAGGTAACTGTAACAAGATGCTGTTGGTTACTGGCATAGTGTCAGGTGCTGACAGTTGCTCACTTCACTATGGCATGCTTTATGAGTTGAGAAAATTGTAAAGATCTATACTTTTATGTGCTCCCAGTGGACTATCGGTTAGCCGGTTGCCGGTTTCACCTTCCGGGCCCAGATCCGTGGGAGCAGCTCTGTGGACTTTATGGATTTTACCCTACATGACTGGTGTTGCTTCCAGAACTAATCAGCTGGATAATCTCTGCAACAATTGAGGCGGTGAGAGAGCCTTCAGCTACTGAGCAGTGGGCTGTGAACGCTTTAGCTTATGACATCAATCTATGCACTTTATTTGTTGTAAATTGTCCTGTCTTGTAGGACCTATTGTTGAACTGGACAGCATTCTACTATTTTTCAAGTATCCTAATTTGCAATTGTTATTGCTGTCCTTGTGGGTATGGGGTGGGGGTGTTTTTGGGGTTGAGTTTTAAATTACAGTATGTGTGTGGTGGTTGGTATTAGGTTGATTTTGTATTAGTGTGTAGCTGGACAGGTGAGTGTATTTTTTGTTGTTTAGAAGTGTATGATTTTGGGACACTATAGTCAGGCAGGATGCGTTTGGGGAGGTTGAGGTCTGGGGCATGCTAGGATCGTGTATGGGGCATCCCTGTTGCACAATCTGTGGCCCTTTTCTGACGTCCCAGTCTCCACCATCACAACACGTAGCTGCCAGGAGGTCAGAATTCAGAGGAGCTGCAATGACTGATTTTGGTGGGGAGCCTCATGCATGTCGGTAGGGGGTAGGATAGGGGTGGTTAGGTCCAGAAGGTGCCCTGGGGTTCACTGGGCCAAAGGGAGAGGCCAGGCATGTTTGGTGCCCACCTCAGGTTCCCACCAGACCGAGTGGGCAGGTAGCCAGAGGGGCTATGTTGTCCACCAGTCCCATGTGGCAGTGCTGTGCAATGCCAGGTCGATGAGAAACAAGACTGCAGTTATTATGGATCTTGTCTTGTTGGTCAACCTGGCTTGCATTATGGAGACATGGGTAGGTGACGATGCTGGCCTGGTTTTTGAAGCCGCTGCCCTCGGTACGCTGTGGTGCACTGCCCCAGAGTGGAAGGCAGGGGCGGGGACTTTCCATCTGTTTTAGATCTGAGCTGGGATTCACCATGCACCCAGTGAAAAGACCAGGTTCATTTGAATACATGGCCGTCCGTGGGGTCCGGGCACAGGCTGCAGAATTCTTATGATTTATCGCTGCCCTGGTACGGCGGAGAATTTCGCAGGAGATAGCCGATTTCGCCGGCGGTGAACGTTGGAGTTCCCAGATGTTTAATTCTGGGGACTTCAATGTTTGGGCCAATGACGAATCATCTAGGTTTGGTTACAACTTCCTCCAGACTATGTCATCACTGGGCTTCTCGCAGGAAGTTTCCTCCATGACCCATCAGGGTGGTCACATGCTGGACCTGGTCTTCTCATTGGGGCTTGGGATTAAAAATCTCAAGACTGAGCGGGTCGATGGTCTGATGACTGCACGGTGAAGATCTCTGCTCGGGCACCTACTGAGAGCCCTCCCCTGCTGAGATGGGTAGCTACCACCCTTTGAGGGGTGTGACCCTGAGGGTTTTTTGTTGGTGGCTGACTTATCTAGTGTGGGCATTGCATGGGGCGGTACTTTGCCTGCAGTCACTGCCTATAATAAAGTGATGTCTGAGGTGCTCGACCCGCATTGGTCCATGTATGACCCAAATCCTCTCATTTGAGGTCTCTGTGGTTTGATGGGGAGCTAAAAGTGATGAAGATTTTGGATTGATGTTGGAGTGCTGCTGGCGAGGACAGGCCTGAGGCAGACAAGCTGGCCTCTGTGTGCTCACTATGTTGAGTACCAGGGCAATCAACCATAAGAAGGCAGAATTCCTGTTCAGGGAGATTGCTGCCAGGAAGAACCAACCAACTGTGCTCTTTCAGATTGTAGATAGGCTGTTAAACCCAGCTTGTCTGCAGCCGAAAAAGTTTTTTCAAATGCTTAATGTGAAGAGTTTGCTTGGTTCTTCTCAGACAGAGTGTCCGCCATCAGGCAGGGAACTCCACCAGTGAGACAATCCTTGGCTGACAGTGATCACCTCATGTGCCTGGAGAGCACTCCATCTAGTTGGGGCGAGTTTAGACCAGTGGAGCTGGCTGAGGTCATTGGGGTTGTTTCCAAGTTGAGGCACTCATATTGTGAACTGAACCCAGTGACAGCATCGCTTTAATGGGATGTGTCGGCTCCATTGGCCTGGTGTTTGCCTTGATTGTCCGGGTGCTCCTGTCTGAGGGGTCTTCCGATGCCTTGAAAGAGGCATTGGTGAGACCCTTCTGAAGAAGCAATCTCTGGACCCTGACGCCAAGGCAAATTACTATCCTATCTCCAACCTGCCATTTGTGGGCAAGGTTGTGAAGAAGATTGTGGTGCTCCAGCTTGAGGAACACCTCGTGCTGTTCGATCTATATGAGCCTCTCCAGTCTGAGTTTCAGGCAAGGCATAGCACAGAAACTGCATTAGTTCAGGTGCACAATGACTTTCTCAGGGCAGAGATCGAGGGAGGAGACAATTTCATTCTCCTCATCTCTCCTCAGCTTTTGACGTGGTGGACCATTATGTGTTACTTGACTGCCATGAGGGAATGTTGTGGCCTCACCAGCACTGTCATCTGCTGGTTTGAGTCCTTCCTCACAAACAGGAGGCAAAGGTGGTGATGGTAATTCTCTCCTCTCCTAGTCTCCTGTCTTGTGGAGTACCCTCAAGGTTCAGTCTTATTTCCAATGTTGTTTGCCATGGACGTGCTGCCTCTGGGAGGGCTCATTAGGAGGTACGCCTTGGGTTTTCATTGCTTGCCGATGATACCCAGCTGTATCTTTCCTTTTCACCTGGGAGATCCAGTGCAGTAGATGTGCTTAACAGCTACCTTACTGAAATTAATGACTGGATGGCCTCCAGCTGGTTGCAACTGAACCCCGCTAAGACAGAGGTTCTGATAGTAGAGTCGAACAGAGGACGGATAGGTTGACTTCGGTGCTGAGGCAGGACTTGTCCTGGATTCTGTGCCTTTGAAGGCCTCCTCCAGGGTGCGTAACGTAGGTGTTATTCTGGACAGAGGTCTGACACTTGAGGCTCAGGTGTCAGCCATGGTCCCTACCAGCTTTACCATCTGAGGAATATCGCCAGGTTTAGGCTCCTGGTTCTGCCCCGGACTCTCCTACCTCAGTGCATGTCTTCATAATGTTCGAGGCTTGATTACTTTAATACACTCTACATTGGGGTCTCGAGGTACCCTCCGCTGACTTCAGCTGGTGCAGAATGCAGCTACCTGGCTATTGACGGGCAATCTAATACTGCCTCATCACCCCGTGCTGGGCGTGAACTGCACTGGCTGCCAGTCAGGTGGAGGATCCTCTTCAAGGTGGGCTTGCTCACCTTTAAGGCTGTACCTGCTGGGCCCTGGCTACCTAGTAGATCTTCTTATGCCTGCTACCTCAGTCCGGTCCCTCCGCTCCTCCTTGAGGGGCCTCCTCATGATTCCAGGACAGTATTGAAAACTGCCAGCGACAGAGCTTTCAGTGTCGCCGCCCTGTCCCTGTGGAATTCGCTTCCTCCATCTACAGGCATAATGAGGCCCTTTCTGTGGAGGTATTCAAGGCATACCTCATGGCCTTTCTTGTTTGTACAGGCTTTCCTCACATAATTTTGTAAATTTCATCCTGTTCTGACTTCGCCATACTACTTGTCCTACATTTTTAGAATCTTATTTGTATTTATTTATTGAACTGTACTTAGTTAGTATTATTGTATTTATGAGTATTGTTATTTGTTAATGATTATTTTGTGGTTGGTTTTATGTACTGCCTCAGAGCCTCTGGGATTGAGCTGCCTTGTAAATAAATTTGCTTTGCCTATTTAATAGCTACCTGCCCATTCCCATCTGTACCTTGTTGTTTGCTATTAACTAGTCTCTGAAATTGTTATTGTCTGAGTTCTCTGCATGTACCTGACTGTACCTTGTTGTTTTGCTGTTACCATGCCTCTGTATTGTTATTGCCTGTACCTATTTAATTATCCCGGTTGCACCTGAAAATAGGCACTTGGCTGTCTAGTGTTTACCTGGTAAACAAAAGCTAAATAAATTAAATAAATGTATAAGGTCTGTATATGATATCATTACAGGCACCCTCATTGCAAATATTTATTTTCATATGTTAAGTATTTGCTTTCTCTTTGTGAACTGGACCAGATGATGATATATATTCTTATCTTGTATGGAGCGGTTGTGGCAGTTTGTAATTGCTGCTCTCTCACCCTTCCACCTGCCAGGTGTCTGCTGTTGAAGACTGTGTGCTTGCTGTCCCTTCTACCTGCCCAGTAACTGCTGTGGGGATCGCATGTTCGCCACTTCCTCCCGCCTGCCTGGTTGCGTGTTCTCTCGTTAGAGGTGTAAGCTATGGGTAACAGCTGCATCATAGTTTGTGTTATATTTTGGAGAAAATAATAAAACTGTAAGTATTAGAAAAAAGGGTGGGAATGGATGGGGATTATGTCACCATTAACAGGGATGGCCCTGCTAGGTTACCACCTTTTCAGAAGCCCAAAGTGCGACATTTCTTACTAAAACATGATTTTTCGCAGGACAGTACATAACCTTGACCAATGCAACAGACTTGTCTTCTATTTAATCAGAATTAAGGCTAAGTATTGCAGTTTCAAAGTTGCTTCTATTGTTTCTTATCATTTTAAGGTATTTAGTTAAGGTATTGTAGTGTTCTGCAACATTTAGTGGAAAGTTAGAAAATATTTTTCTACCATAAAATCAGGACATGCAGTATTTTCATGTTTTTTGCAGGACACAGCTGCCTCAAATCAGGACTGTCCTACTGTAAAATCAGGACAGGTGGTAACCTAGGCCCTGCACTGCTGGAAAGTTTTCTTCTTTGCAGATACTTTAGACAGTTGAAACAGGTTTGTGGAATTTGGGAGGGGTATTTATTTGCAATATGTTAGGAAAGGGGGGTCTGTCACCATTAACAGGGATGGGGAGGTGAATGTACAAAGATGCTGTCGGTTACTGGCACAGTGCCATGAGCTGAGAACTGTATTCCTTTACTTTGGCACACTCTATGAGGCACTGGGAAAGGAGAACATGGGGGAGGGGATATTTTCAACTTTTTCAAGTAGCTCTTGCCGAGCTGTAAAGCTATGAATTGTGCCTATTATTCATTTTTATTCTCAAATAACAAAAAGGCTACTAGTGGTGGTATTCAGAAAATATTATTCATTGCTTATAAACTCTCTAACCATAATGATTTCTTCTACAACATAAATTGTAGTCAGAAAGAAATAATGTGACCTACTAGGAATTGAACCTAGGCCACCAGAACATTATCCTGCTGCTCTACCACTGAGCTATAAGTTCACATGGTTGAAAACAGAGTTTCCGGACAGACTTCCTTTCTCCGGTATTCGATATCCTGCAACTAGGAACAATCAAAAGACAGATATTTGGTATAGCATTAATCACTGCTTAGCAACTGAATCACAAATTATAGTGAAAAGAACAAAGAAATAATGTACAACATGCCAGCAAACATTACAGCATTCACTAATGTTTGTCTTGGTTGTGTAGTAGCCTGTACATCAATTATAACTTAGTGCAGATTCCCTCCCCTACATACACACACACATACAAAGCTGTCTAGGAATGCTTCCTGTTCGAGCTGAATTCAAACCTACACACCAGCCTCAGCCAGAACTAATTAAACTGACTGTCTGAACTTAGAACTAATAGTTCCATGGCCTGCAGACCTACTCCAAGCCCTCTCACTGGCATCAGTAACTGAATCACTCAGACTGAATGTAACCCTAATCTTTAGTAAATGCAGAACAGAAAACACATGCCTACGAAAGTTGTTATGTAGCTATGCTTGTTGACACTCTAAAAACTGGCTTATGCTCCCTTGAGCCACAGTTACACAGACTGCATGGCCCTCCACATGCACATACGCCAGAGTGCATGGCAACAGGAGCTCTCAAATCCTAGCCCCTGAGGCACCAGCAGGCAACCTCACCAAATTTAGGAACCCATAGGACTTCATGGTGACATTTACATCTTAGTGTTGAACTGGTACACAGATGTTACAATGCACTGATGTGTTATTTGTATGTAACCCCTAGATGGCGCTATCCCAGGGGCTACTACCCCTGCCTGATTTGCCACTAACAGGTTGAGGGGCCTGGATCCGATGGTGGTGCCTCCACCCAGAGGTCAGGGTTTGCAATAGTTAAACTAACTTGGTCACAGCCCTCTGGGACACTGCAACCCCCTTCTTCCCACTAGTGGCTCACACAGTATATCAGAATTACCTTCACAGTATACACTTACCCCAGAACTGGTTCAGGCACTGGGACCCCTGTAAAATAAGATACAGTGCAACAATCACAGTACAATACTTTAACATAGACAAATACCAGGCAGTATAACTTTGCTGAAACAAGCAGCTCTGATTTATTTAGGGGGTATAACAAGGACAGGGGGAAATCAGGTTAATTAGCTTATCACTTTACTCATCTACCTATGGCTCTGTGCATTAGGCCTCATCCTTACCAGTTACTGTCCCTGGGTACCCAAGCCCTAGTGGCTAGTCCAAACCGTGGCAGCTGGTAGGGGCCTCTTCACACAGAGAAAATAAAAATTAGTTAAACAGTCAGCAGTACAGTAATTCCATTTGATTCAATGTGGCAATTCAACAGGGAGCTTACCCTGAATTAGTACTCACGACCTCCAAACAAGATAGGGTCCTTCAACGCTAGTAGGGCTACTCTTGAGCTCCACGAGACTCCTACACATTTATATGGCAAACTGCAACAGGCAAAAGTCCTTTAATGGCAGCAGGATTCACTTGAGCTACACAAGCCTCTTCACACATTTATATGGTAAACAGTAACAGGCAAAAGTCCTTTAATGGCAGCAGGATTCACTTGAGCTACACAAGCCTCCTCACACATTTATATGGTAAACAGTAACAGGCAAAAGTCCTTTAATGGCAGCAGGATTCACTTGAGGTACACAAGCCTCTTCACACATTTATATGGTAAACAGAAAGTACTATACCAGGCAGGCTTGCTTCTCTATCCCGATCGCAATTACTGCACAATACCCGGGAGAACACACAGCAGATTCAGTTCCTGACAGACCAAGCGCACTTCAGCAATTTCTCCAGTCTTCTACAGGGGTGAGCCTGGTTTCTACTCTTCAGATATCTTTTGATTCTCTTCACAGGACGGATTCAGTCCTAACAAGCAGTTACACAAGCTGCAGACCGGAACTCAGGGCCTTACACACGCTTCCACTAAAACTGCACACCGAAAAAGCACAGGGCTCCTTCCTCTTCACTGCCAGAGCTCAACTGAACTCCAGCAGACAAAACTGGCACTTCCTTTGAGTTCCTCCCAGTTCTTGGCTGGATTGGCTGTCACACAATAGACTGCCCCTGTTGGTCCAAAAAGGCCAAGTCCAAACTACATCTCCCAGAGTCACTGCCCATACAATCCTCTTGTGGCTGGCTCAGATTACGAGTCCAAGTTCTGATTCGGCCAAGGCACCATTTTAGAGCTACCTTAACCCACACTGATTGGTCCAGTTCAACAGTTCAAAACTAGAATGGGGAACTAGGCAAACACAGTTCTGACTGCAAAGAAAGCTGGTTAGACAAACTGTATTTTCATTATTACTCTAAATGATTTCTGGCAAACAGTTACATCTTTCAGATAGGTTCCCTTTGAACTCCTAGTGACTGCAAAAATGGAGTGAATTGGCAGCAGCCTCGAGTGGTACCAAGCAGAGAAGCACACAGTCCCCCATACAACTAATTATGTCTGCAAGCAGACAGCTCTTAAAGAGACAGTACCAGAGGCTCTAAAAACACTCACTGATAAATGGCTTAAACGCCAAACACCATTCAGGCTTGGAGCATTCAAGCAAGCTCCTGAAGTCTTTTGGGAACCCCCATTTGCAGGGGGTTACATGTACACTGGTCCACTTACGGATGCCAATATCTTTGTGATTGGATGTTAGAAGTTAATCTTGTACACATTGGGAAAAGAGGGGTCAAGCTTTCCCAATGGTGTATCATATATGATTTTAACATGTAAGATTCAAAAGATATGGGGACAGGATTTCATACCAGATCTGTCCACCCATATTTTCAAAGTGGACTCCATCTTGCTGTTAGACCATTCATTAGAGGTCTAGCAACCTGCATACAAATTGTGGAGCTTGCATTACAAAAGATGCATGTGCCATATTTTGACTCAGGCACTGTTTTTATGCATGCACCATTTTTTGATGCAGGTGTCATGTTTTAGATGCACATGCAATTTTTTGATGCATGTGCATTGTTTTTGATCCATGCACCATTTTATTGACGATGCTCCATTTGTGATGTATACACCATATTTTTGATGCATGTACCAGTTTTTGAGCCATACACCATTTTATTGATGCATGCTCCATTTTAATGCTTGCACAATTGTTTGACACATTTACCATTTTTTGATGCATGTGACATTTTGATACATACACAAATATTTTGATACATACATCATTTTATTGATACATGTTCCATTTTGATGCATGCAGAAATGTTTAATGCATGCACCGATTTACTGAAACATGCTCCATTTTGATGCATACACCATTTTTGTTGCATTCACTATTTATTGATGCATGCTCCATTCTGATGCATGCACAATTGTTTGACACATTTACTATTTTTGATGCATGCAACATTTTGATGCATGCACAACTATTTTGACACACATGCTATTTTATTGATGCATGCTCTGTTTTTATGCATGCACCTTTTTTGATGCATGTACCAATCTTTGATCCACACACCATTTTATTGATGCATATTCCATTTTGATGCATGCACAATTGTTTAACACATTTACCATTTGTGATGCATGCAGCATTTGGATGCATGCACAAATATTTTGACATGTACGCCATTTTATTGATACATGCTCCATTTTGATGCATGCAGGAATGTTTGATGCATGCAATCGATGTACTGAAACATGATCCATTTTGATGTATACACCATTTTTGGTGCATGCACCATTTTATTGATGTATGCTCCATTATGATGCATGTACCATTTTATTGATGCATGTACCATTTTATTGATGCAAGCTTTGCAAACAGGGCTTTGAGTTTTGTAAAATGTTGCATTTTAATTATGCAATATAAAGAAAATGTATCACTGTAAATATTAATGAATCAATACATAAACATATCACTTCCATGTTGATCTGCCACTGAGCTTTAATTTATAATAAAAAAGAAATTAAGTTCCTAGACTTAATCGGTTCCAAAGTTATCCATACCAAAACTAATTTCTTTGAAAGGGTTAACTTTGGAAATGTTTAGGCTGGGAACAGGGCACAATATGTAGCTGCAGTCAGGGTGCTGCACATAGTGTCACAGAGAGTCTTCCCATTCTGCAGCCCCAAAGACTGCCATGCACAAAGCCCCTACTTAGACAAGGGGGTCTCTGTCTAGTGGCCAAGGCGCAGTGGAAATGCTGGTCACTTTTGTGATTGTAGTCTCCACATTCTTCTTGCCATGTTACTATGGCAGTCACTTGGCATGATGCCAGTGCCAGAGGCTGTAACATGGGGCGCTACCACCTCAGCCAGCCATTAGGACCACATACATACTAACATACTAAATGCCAGCAGAATAGGCCTCAACGGTCTTTCTGAGTCTGCTCGATTGGTCAGCCCCCACCCTGGGTGCTGACCTTGCTGCCCCCTTGCCTTCTCTGGCTTCTCCTTCCCAGTTCCGGATATTCTTGCTGCATTGGATTTTGCTTCCAGAACCCTTCCCCTGTACCTGTCCCAGCCCTCTTGAACCCATCCACCATCTCTGCCTCCACCAGCCCCCTAGGCAGTGCATTCCATGGCTCCACCACCCTCTCAGTGAAGTAGCACCTCCTCCTTTCTCCCCAAATCTCCCAGCTTCCACCCATGCCTCTAGTGGCCCTTCCTCCTTCCTTCAAGCACCCTGACTGTTCCTCCCTATTTACCCTCTTCATGTACCTAAAGACCTCTATCATGTCCCCTGGTCCCTTCTCTCTCCAGTGTGTACATTTAGCTCTTCGAGCCTCCTCCATAGGTCCTGTCCCCAAGCCCCAAATCATTTTTGCTGCCTCCTGGACCCTCTCCAGGAGGTTAATGTCCTGCTTTAAGTGTGGCTCCAAAACTGCACGCAGTACTCAAGGTGCTGCCTCACCAAGCATTTATACAGAGGGAGTATCACTTCCTCCTGGAGGTGATCCCCAGCGATGCATCCCAGCATCCTGTTGGCCTTGTCTGCTGCCCTCCTACAAGTTTCAGAGTTGTTCATCTTGACATCCACCACCACCCCCAGGTCCCTTTCAGCCATCAAGACTTGTAGCATTTCCCCAGGGTGTACACTTGGCCTGGGTTTCGCCCCAGGTGGAGTACCTTGCATTTCCCTGCATTGAACCTCAGCTTCCACTTTCTAGACCATCTTCCAGAGCCTCCAGATCCCCTCAGGGCCACCCTCCCTCCTCCCATCCACCACCGCTCCCAGTTTCCAGTCATCTGCAAAGAGACTCATCTCACTCCTGATTCTGTCCTTATGTCGACACGTAGGGCGTTGAATGGAAGGGGCCTATGACTGATCCCTGTGGGACCCCACTAATGACCCTCCTTGGGATGAGACTATCCACCAACTACGACCCTCTGGGTCCGGGCCTGAGCCAATTGCTCATCCATCTGATCATCTGGTTCCCACCCCATTTCTCCCAGCTTATCCAACAGGCCCACGTGGAGAACAGAGTCAAATGCCTTGCTGAAGTCTAGAAAGAGGACATCCACTGGTCTACCCAGGTCCAAGGCACTTGTCACCCAGTCATAGAACTCCACCAGGTTTGTTCGACACGCATTTCCCGGATGAATCCATGCTGTCTATCGCCCAGGCACCCTGACTTATCCAGGTCCTCCCTAGCCTCTCCTTGACAATGCCCTCCATCACCTTGCCCACCACCGATGTCAGGCTGACAAGCCTGTAGTTCCCTGCCACCTCCCTTGATCCCCTTTGTGGATAGGCACTATATGCGCCACCTTCCAGTCTTGGGGCACCCACCCTGTCCTCAGAGAGATGGTGAAAAGCTCTGCTAGGGTTTTGCCAGGACATCTGCAAGTTCCTTCAGCACCTGGGATGTAATTTATCCGCCCTGGTGCTTTCTCCGCCTTAAGGGAGCTGAGGGCTTCCCTCACCTCTGCTGTGATTTCCACTTCCTCGCCCTTTCTCCCTGCTTAGCCTCCCCACCTGCCAGTGATGCCTCCCTCTCCCAGACCTGCCGATCGGTAAGGGTCCCCCCTCCTCAGTATCTCTGTCTCTCCCATGTATGATGCAGCACCCATTTTCCCTGGTGAAAACTGAGGTGAAGTACTCATTTAGTACCTCAGCCTGCTCTCCCTGGATCTTGTGCCCATCTCCTCCCTGATTTAATCCTGCTAATCTGCCCTTCACCTTCGTTTTTCCTCAATGTATCTAAAGAACCCCTGTTCCTCTCCTAATTTCCTGGCCAGGTTCTGCTCCTTCCTTGCCTTTAGCCACCCTCACCACTCTAGTGGCCCTTCTAGCCATCAGCTCTGATTCCCTCGATCCCTTTCACTCCTTGAGCACTTGAATTGCTTATAGGCTGCTTTTTCCCCAGCACCACCTCCTGGACCTCCCCTGGTCCACCAACAGGGTTTTTGGGCCCCACCGCGATTGCTCTTACACTTGCACAGGTGCTGGTAGCACTCTGCACCCTCTCCTGATGATTTCCCCACCCACTATCAGCGTCATGTCTGACCCAATCCCATCCAAATGCTCCTTATGATCCTTCCCATTTCTTAAAATCTGCCCCTGAAGTCGGTTACTCCATCTTTGTGCAGCCTTCACCCTCCTAGGTCCAGGCAGAATCAAGACCGTGGCATGGTCACCCCGCCAATGGGTCCCTACCTCTGCTCTCCAATCTGGTCACTGTCTGCCAGGACCACATCCAGTACCTGTAGGCTCCCTGGTCGGGTTCCTCACCTGCTGAGTTAGAACGTGTCTTGAAAGACATCCAACAACCTCTGTCTCCTGGTCACAGAGGATGTCATAGTCTCCCAGTCTGTTCCTGGCATGTTTAAGTCCCAACACCACTCCGTTCCTCTGCCCAGTCTGCAGTGTCTCCAACATCTGACACCAGACTGTCCTCCAGCTCCTCCGCCAGGGCAGGGGTCTATACACCACTCCTATTTTTACTCTCTTGCCCCCTTGTTATCATAGGACCCAAATCGCTTCCACAGTTCCCTCCGCCTCCTCTGCCAATGCAGTTTTTGACTATCATTGCTACCCCCTCCTCCTTCCCTCCCCTGTCCTTCCTGAACATAGTGTATCCTCCAGGTTCAGGTCCCAGTCGTGTCTTGCAGTGGCCCAAGCCTCAGTGACCGCTGCCACATCCACTGCTCCCTCAGTTAGCATCGCCTGGAGCTCAGGCATTTATTGCCCAAGCTCCTGCATTTAGCAGGACTACCTTCCACCCTTCCCTATAGTTCCATTTCCTGCTCGTGTTCCCATGGGGATTCTGTTTCCCTGGTCTGCACTTTGCCAGTTGGCCTTTTCCTGCAATCCTCCTGGTCCCTAGGGGTGGAGACAGAGTCCCTCCTTTATCGGCACCCTTGACAGCCTTTTTCTCCCATCCCACCCCTTCACAAGTTTAAACCCCACTTTTCACCAATGAACCCTCTATTTTCAACTTAAGGATTCCTCCCTCCAAATTGAGATGTAGTCATCTCTAGCATACAGCTCCTTATCCTCCCAGGTCTCCCCCAATCCCCCATCAACCCATACCCTCTGGCCTCACACCACCCCTGAGCCACTGGTTTATCTCCCATTTTCCTTTGTGTTTCCCACTAGCCCTTGGCACTGGCAGGATTTCTGAGAAGGAAACTGTGCATCCTATGTCATGACAGACCCTGGCGAGTTCCCTGAATCTTGCCTGTATCTCTAGCTCGCTATTTCCATCAATGTCATTTGTACCCAGGTGGACCAGTATGTCTCGGGAACCCCACAATCCTTTGCCAGCTGATATACCTCGTGGCTTAGCCCGGCGCCGTCAAGTCCAGGGAAGCATCTTGTTCTAACTGGCCAGGCTTCTCCCTCCTATCCCATTTGATACCCCTGATCATAGAATCCCTCAGCAGGAGCACTCTGACCATCCTTTCCTCCATTCCCCCACCTTCCATGTCCTCATCCTTTCTACCGGCCCTCCACCCAGCTGGTTCTGTGTTCCTCCTCTATCTGGGTGCCACATGCCACCCTCCTTATTTACCATGGTCACCCCTCCCTCCAATCCTATGCCTCCTCCTCCTGAGTATCCTTCTGTTCCTTGCTATCCCCTCACTGCTCGCAACTGGTCCTTCTCCCCATCTGCTAAACTAGCCTGGCTCATCCTCTCTTCCTTCCTGTCTCCATTTAGTTCCTCCCTGGCCTAAACCCTCAGCTCCCTTTACTGAATCCTCCTTGTACTTGGTCCTTCCCTACCTTTCCTCTTAACTGGTCCTTCTCCTGCACCTTCCTCCTTCCCCTGCCCTCCTGCTCTGATTCACTGCCTCCATTCTCCTGCATTCCAGGTCCCCTGTTCTTCCTGCTATCTGGCCCTGCCTCCTGCCTCCCACTCCCTTCCATCTCTAACCAACCGTCGTGGCTACATCACCCCCTCATCCTTGAGCAGAAGAAGAATTGAAGCTGTTACTGAGTGTAAGGTCTGATCCACCTCCCGCTTTGCTTCCTTCTGTCCAGCCCTGGCCATCTGCCTACTTCCCTGAGAATGTTGTCCTCCGTCTCCCTTAGGAGGGCCCCAGTTACCTGCCTGCTTCCTTGGTAGTGTCCTTGACCCCTCTGCCAGGTTCACAATGTGACCCTGAGTATTCTCCTGCACTCCTTTCCTTATGCCCCCACCCCCAGTGCTTGGTGCAACCCTGTGGAGATTCCCAGCCCCTTCCCCAACCATACCACCCTCCTTCCCCCAGCTTTCTCCCAATCCCCTGCAACCTCCTCCCTAAGCTGTGCTAGCTGGTAGCACACTGGGCAACCACCCGAACTCCAAGCCCAGTCCAGTATCATGGCTGCTCCACACCCTGTGCACCCCACCACCTCCCAAAGATGCCGGCCCTAATGATGTGTGGTTCCATCCCCTTCCAAATAGGTTTCCTTGGGTGAGCCACCAGGTTCCCCCTAGTTCAAGGTACCCCTACTGCCTAATCCAGGTCACCCACTAATCTTAGAGACAGTCCCACTGTACACCAGTAACCCTGTTACTAGGTGCAGTACAACACATTAAACTTATAAGGAAATGAACAACTCCCAAAGCTCCTCTCCCAGCCTTTAAATCCTACCCCCAGTGGCTAGAACTACATGAGCTGCACCTGCAGCCTTTTCCTCCAATTGCAGGGCAGGTGTTCCCCTATAAATTGCAGACTTCTGGGGAGGGAGGGAGGGTCTTGGGCAGACACCTGACTCGAGAAAGAGTGTATCAGCCCTGTGTCTCCCCCAAGCCCAGCAGCCAAAGAACCAGGCCCAAGCAAATCCCACCAAATAGGTTTTAAATCAGAAGAAATAGGCCTCTACCAGCGAGCCTGTTACACAGTGAAACATCCACAAAATGACCCCCACTTACAGCCACCAAATCAGTTTACAAACATCCAGCAGCACCCAAAACAATACCCTGCTAGCCCCTTAGAAGTAAGAAAGGAAAGAACTAACCTACCAAGTAAAATCCACAAGAACCCTGTGAAAACAACAGCAGCAGTTACTGTCCTGGAACACAACTGATCCTGTCCCCTTCCAGTTCTTTCTGAGAAGACAAAGCAGCTAACACCTCAACCTGATTCAGCTCTGCCTCCAGTCAATTGGCTGAGTGAGACCTGGCCAGACCATTAACACCCTCCCCACTATGCAGAACCTTTACAGCTAATGGAGTCAGCACAAGGAATCAAAATTCAGTCAAAGCCCCAAAATATGTTTGCTGCCAAAGGAAACAGGACTGCAATTTAATCAGCTTCACTAACAACACATCAAAATAGGCTTGAAATTAACAGATATAGGTCTCCAATTCAAATAACCATCTCCAAGCAAATCCCACCAAATAGGTTTTAAATCAGAAGAAATAGGCCTCTACCAGTGCAGCCTGTTACACAGTGAAACATCCACAAAATGAGCCCACTTACAGCCACCAAATCAGTTTACAAACATCCAGCAGAACCCAAAACAATACCCTGCTAGCCCTTAGAAGTAAAAAAAAAGAACTAACCTACCAAGTAAAATCCACAAGAACCCTGTGAAAACAACAGCAGCAGCTACTGTCCTGGAACACAACTGATCCTGTCCCCTTCCAGTTCTTTCTGATAGCATAGCAACAGTCCTTTGTGAAACTCTCCATGGATTCACCTTAGTCTCTCTTGCTGATGCTGCCCTTTTCCCAACCTGATATTATTTTATATATATATATATATATATATATATATATATATATATATGTGTGTGTGTATTATTAATAAGGATGTAAGTTTGTCATGGATAATTTTGAAAAGTCATGGGTTGATTGTGAAAATTACTAAAATTCATGGTATGGTCATGGTGCTATTTTCTAATGCACAGCATAGGCAAAGGCACATGTTTATGCTCTTTATCACACTAAGCATGTATCGTGACACAGAATAGACACATTTATTTCTGTTCATTTTGACACTTATGGACTTCATAATTTACTGTTTTAAAGTTGTGTAAAATTATATGAAAGCTGGATCTCATTTTCTATGAAAGTAAATGAAACATCAGATTTAATGAGCAAGCAAACAGAACGAATACCTTATTCAAACCCAAATATTCTGGCACCGTATACTAGAAAAACAAAAGCCAGGCTTATGTCCCCTTTAAAAATACTTCTACTTAAGTAGATACCATTTCAATGTCACACTGACTCCATGGAATCTTTCATAAATGTGATCCTTGGCTCTGCTTTAAAAGTCGAGACAACATTATTGCCTGTGTCTAACAGGAATTGATTTCAAATCACTTGCACTTAAAGGTGACCTGGAATTGTAGCTGCAGCCTGCTGCTGTTCCCACACCATGCCATGCAGCTGCAGGAGTCAAAGGTCGTTATAACCAACATTTTCTGAGCTGTATTTATATTTTACATCAATGCTGAGATATACTGCCGAACCGGAAACTCTGCGTGGATCCTGACTAACGCATACACAAAGCCTCATGGGTATTTCAACTCATTTAGTGGAGTAGATACCACCACAGTGTGAATGTGACAGGGGTTTCTGGAGCTTATTATATTTTATTTATAGCTTCAACAGGGTGTTGATGCCTAAAATAAGTAAGGTCCTGTCCAAATGTTGCTGTAAGTATTATTTTAGGCATCAGCACCTCCATGGAAGCAATAAAATAAGTATAATAACCTCCAGCCACTGCTGTTACAGACACAGCAGTGGTGGTATCTCACGCCACTAAATGGGTTGAATACCCATGAGGCCTTGTGTGCAGTCGATCGGGACCCACATGGCACACCTGGGTTCGTGGTATAGTTCAACATTGATTTAAAATATAAACGTAGCGCATAAAACTTTGGTTGTATCAGCCTTTGACTCCTGCATCAGCATGGCAAGGTATAAGGGAAGAGGAGAGGGCTGCAACTACAATTACAGCTCACCTTAATGGACTTCTTGTTTTCCAAGACATTGTGGCCTTAAAAGGCAGGTTACAAGAATGGGTGCCTATGAGGGCAGATGAATCCTGGGGTGGGGTGGAAGGGAGGGAGGTTGCATGATGGCTTGATTCTGTAAACTTGATAATCTTGGATTTTGGAGCCAATGGCTCAACATAAATTCCTTTGTCTCCAGAGTAGGTTAGTAGGTGCACATCCAAAAATTGGCTCCATAATTAGTAATGCTTTGCACTGATAGAGAACTCATCTGTTTCTGAGTGATTAGCTGAAAAAAGAATTCAGACATGGATACACAAGTATATTCATGGACTTCAGATCCTTATAGGTTTAGTGAACTGTGATCACAGATGTGCACATTTTTTGTGCATAGGAACATAAGATGAGAGAGAGTGTGTATGTGAGAGAAAGAGAGAAGATGGAGAGAAGGAATGCGAAAGGAGGGAATAGAGAGAGAGAAAGAAAGGGAGAGGTAGGAGAGAGCGGAAGAGTGTGTGGTGCCTGTGTGTGTGTGTGTTTGTGTATGACAGAGAGAGAAGGAGAAAGAGGAAGAGGAAGTGAGAGATGGGGACAAAAAGGAAGGGAAGAAAGAAAGAGAGAGAGTGTGTGTGTTGGCGCGATTTGTGTGTTCATGCTGTGCATGCGTGGTGTGTGTGTGTGTGTCTGTAACCAGGTCACCGTGGATGTTGCAGTTACTACCCCTGCCTTGTGGGCTCAAACAAGGTTGAAGAGCCTGGGTTCTGAGTTTCCTGATTGGGGGTTCGAACATAGATCTTTAAGTATAGCGTGGTGCCTCCACCCAGACAAGCATGTAACTGGGCCTGATGTCAGAATGGTACAACAGCCTGGGATGCAGTACTCCCACAGTGTCACCTACATGGAAAATCACAATGCCACCTTGAAATCGACAAAAATGCAATTAGTGACACCACTAACAATATGTTGATGAGACAAAATGTAAAATATCAATAAAATATTTATTGGTAATATTCACAAGGGATGGAGCAAACAAAGCAACACTCTTCTGACTGTAACTCGTGAATTTTACATATGCTGACCAAAGTTCGTGCCTGACTAGGCCCAGCCAGTAGAAAACATAGAAACACAGCAGCAGTGCCCACTCCACCAGGTGAGACAATATAGTGGCATAAAGACTGTGAATCCTCTAGCATTACCAGCCCACCTGTATTGTGGGCACTATTCACGTCCACTGGTACCTGTATAAACCTTTAAACCTTAAAGGAGCTCCCCGGTGCTTCACTGGGTGCCCAGCTGTAGGAACGGTGCAGGCCTGGTGACGTTGCAGCTGGTTGGTTGGAGTGGTGCACTTTAAACAGAACAAATCACTTTGACAAATCTAAACCCCACAGGCCACGTGATTCCTTAAATTGCAAAACCTCAACTGAGGTATTTGTAACTCCTGCCCATTTGCCAAATCTTTGAGTTGGTGGCACTTTTGTACAGAATTTGTTGCAGGCAAGCCCTGGGAGCACTTATGGTTCTGGTATTACCAGCTTCCCTGTCAGCTTGGGCTCGCCTTCCTCATTCTTGTAGATGCAGGTTTTCTCAGGTTGATGGTACAGTTGTAAACTTGGGGATGGGAGAGCAGCTCAAAGATGCAGGTCTCTGGTACCTCAGGATGTAGATCAGAATTTCTGCACCAGTAAGTGTCTGGACCTCTCTGGCTCTTTCCTCTTCCTCCTCACAGGACAGACCAGGTCTAGGTGAGCAGGGGCCACACACCTCCACAGCTATGTCTAGGCCTCAGAATCCTTGCGTGTGGAGGTGGGGTAGCTAGTACCAGTATACCATTAGAATGGCGACTGAAATTTGTCTGCCAATTAGGTGTGAGCGATGACAGGGCAATCTTGATTTTAGACTGCCACTTGGTCAATGCAGCCCTTGTGCCCACAATTTCTGCCCCTTCAGGGCATGCTTGCTCTGGAGGATGTTATATTTAGTTGTGGGGCACTGGGGTGAAGCTCCCTGCAAAACATGACTATTTCCTGGGACAGAGCTTTGTTCCTGTCCATCCTGGGAGCCACAACACCTGGTGCAGACATGACGAGCAGCATATAGCTTGCACCCATATCGGTGCCAACAAAATAACTGTGGCATCGATATGGGTGAACCGCTAGTAACTGCTAGTAGCACTAACCACCTTTCTCCCAGACTGTTAGCAGGCTTGATGTAGATTTTCTTACACAGATGTACTCAGGCTCTGGTGCCCGCAGGTTGGCACCCATGGCATACGCCACGGCCTTTTCCCTCAAGGCAGGCTTCAGTGTCTTTCAAAATGTTGTCCTGACACTTTCAGCACACACAGGTCTGTCTCTGTATTCTGGAATGGTTGTAGAATTCTTGGAATCACTTCCTGAAGGTTGGCTGTGAAACCTAGGCAGGCTTCACTGAGCTGGCTCTGGCCAGCACCTCTAGTGCTCCTCACCCTGTGAGAGCTCACTGCCAACTGCCCTGTTCTGGATCTGCCTTCAGCATTTCTTTGGACAAAGGCAGCTTGGACTGGCACTCAGGGCTGTCAGTCTCTGGAATTAGTATGCAAAATTTTCACTTGATGCTCTATTGGCTGGTGGAAAGGGTGCAAAGAAAGCAGCACTGTAACTGTCCCAGAATTCCTCTGTTAACATGTGTTGAGATGCCTGACCTCTTATTGGCTGTGGCTAAGGTCAGGAGTCAGTTAGATGGTGACTGTCTTTCATGGAAGAAGCATTCTTTCAAGTATAAGTTTCTCTTTTAGGGTTTCTGCCCAGCTTTTATCGTTGCCGACATCCCAGTTCGTTAGGCATCCCTCTATGTGTCTAATTATCTGGTCAAGCTGTTGGGAAAATTCTGGGCTTCTCCTACTTGTCATGAGCTCTGTTATACAGTTCCCCACCATGTAGAGCTGTTCTTTCCATTGCCAGTGCAGTAAGAGACTTAAGAGACGCAGTTTCACTCAAGGCACCTCTGAGCACCAACCGTATTTATTCCTGTTCCATGCCCTATGATGCCTACTGGTGCTCCTGACACCAGAGTACACTTAGGGAAGCTGGTGGGTGGCTGCAGGTTGTGACGGTGAAATGTTCTGTCCCGTTGGGTCAGGTGCCCATAGCACCGAGCAGACAGTTTGAGCTGCTGTCAGCTCTCATGTTCAATCAAGCATCAAAACAGGGTCTGGGGATAGATCCTATGAGGAGACACTTGAGGAGTTGAACATTTACTCCTAGAGGAGAGGAGAGGAGAGTAGAGGAGAGGTGAGACAGGGGGATATTATCGAGGTCTTCAAATATCTAAAATGAGCGAACAGGGTCGGCCATAACAGGGTGTTCCAGCTAAGGAAGGAAGGGACCATCAGGGGGCATTCCATTAAGTTGGTTGGCGGGAGGTTCAGGGGCAAGACTAGGGATGTTACTTTACCGAGATGGTGGTGGCCCCATGGAATGCACTGCCTGTGGAATTGGTGGCTGTTGATACAGTGGGGGTGGGGCTCAAGAGGGTTGGGACAGATATAAAGGGGAGCAGTAAAGCTGAGGAATGCCAGAAATAGGGAGCAATTCTGGTGAGAGATGGGGTCAGAGGGTTACAGGGCAGCAACATCTTAACTGTGTGCTGCTATTCGAGACAGACTTGATAGACCTTTTGGCCTACTCTGCTGACACCTTAAAATGTTGGGTATGTTACGTGAGCAGTGGGAACATGCACACACACTGTGCGGTATCGTTCTGAACTGCCAAGAAGACAGCGGCTTGGCGAACTTCACTGCTCTGGTCCCACCAGGCAGCAGTCCTAGGGGCCGAAAGAGCACTCAAGTTGGTGGCAGACAGCAGTCCGGGGCAGCAAGGAGCCAGGTAAGCCCCTACCATTTGTGTGTGTGTGTGTTGGGGGGGTATATGTATGTGTGAAAGCTAGAGAGAGAGAGGGGGAAGGTGGGGGGGAGAAAGAAAGCGAGAGGAAGAAGCAGAGATGGAGAGAAGGGGGATAGAGGAAAAGAGGTGAGGAGAGAGAGAGAGAGGGACAGACCGAGAAAGAGGGAGAAGGGGAGAGAGAGTAAAAGAGAATCTTCTAAATAAAACATAAATTTTATTGTAATGTGTTTATACTTGTGAAGTGGGGAGGGCATGATGGACCTCGAGTCCCTATCATTATGTAGTACAGATGTTTTGTTCACCAGTCCTGCGCTCTGTATTTTTCCTTGTACATCTAATCTCACCTAGAAGACCGCGGTCTGTTTCAAGTAGTGGAACAGTAGCTAAACTGCTAGAACCCTCTACCAGAGTCCATTAATCAGTTGCTGATGTATGAGGATACCATCTGCTTTGTTTTTAATTTTTTTAATTATTATCTGAAATTCTCAGTTAGAGGGAAGCCTCTTGCTAGCTCTCTAACTGCTTATCTGGCTCAGACACATTAACTGAAATTGCAGAAAAAACTGTTAAGTTCAGCAATTCATTTTGAATACCTGCATTTTCTCAGTTAATGTTGTACAGCAGCACGTATTTTTGTAGTCAGGATTTTTTGTATCAGTGATTAATGTCACCGATGACTTCAGGACTAATTGGGTTGTCACAGAAGCTGTCAATACAGTTTTTCATAGTGTCTAATGTTGTCATAGTTGTCTGATAAAATGAGTAACCCTTAGGGCAGCACAGTGACAGCACAGACATCCTTAGGGTCCTAAAATCAATATCTCTGGAACTATCTCGTGGGATTTTTAGTAATAAAAGGGATGGGAGCACCAGCTCAGTGTTGGGCCAGCCTCACCCCACCAGACCAGCCTGCTTTTACCGACTCTTGGAATTAAAGTCATTTCCAGCTTGACTCTAATTTGACCAATTCCAGTTCACTGACCAGGTTTGGATCCTCCAGTTCTTATTGTAACCCCAGGTGGCACAATCCTAAGGGCTACTACCCCTGCCTGCTTGACTACTGACAGGTTGAGGGGCCTAGCTTCTATGGCGGGTGCCTCCGCCCAGAGGTCAGGGTTTGTAGTGGTTAGACTAGCTTGGTTACAGCCCTCTGGGACACTGAGACACCCTTTATTCCCTCTAGTGGCTCACACAATGAATGGAAGTTACAGTCACAATACCTCACATGTACACACTACCCAATCATAAAGTACCACTTACCCTAGACTGATTCTGAGGTTCGCCTCTGAGGACCCCTGTAAATAAGGTTAATCAACATACACCAACCACTACAATGCTTGATAAGTAGGTACTGACACTTCAGACAGTTTAAAGTTTAACAACATCAAATCTGGTTTATTTAGGGACAATAACACGGAGGGAAATCAGATTAATTGGTGGCACTAGATCACAGTACTGTGCACATTACAGGGTCTAGAAAGTCACACTCTGGTACCCAGGTTGGGGACTAGCCAGGTCAGTTGCCGGGGTTGGCGGCAGGTGTAGATGGATGGAGCCCTGTAGAGAAAAATATGCACAACACCCAATTGTAATCTGGAGCAGGATGGCTCAGTCTTTGAAGAAACGTAGAAAAGGAAATCAGATGAAACACTGTTGATAGATATTCAGTCACAGGATGCCCTGATTGGTGCTCACAATACCCCACGCTGAAAACCTGGCGCAGATGGTGATTCTGGATTGCCAGACACACACACACACAGAAGATGAGAGTCTACAAGCCAGGCACACAGCTTTGATCAGTAGACGGATTCAGTCCGGATACATTCACTTGGCTTTCAGTCTACACGCACGGGACAAGAGAACACGTTTAGCTGTAACTCACAAGCATTCCACACATTTATATGTAAAGAAATTACTATACCAGACAGCTGCTTTCAGGTCCCGATCGCACTTACTGCTAAACCCGGAGTTCACAATGCAGCTTCACTTCCTGACAGACCGGCAGCGATTCAGTAATTTCTCCAGTCTTCTACAGGGTGAGCCTGGTTTCTACTCTTTCAGCCTCTCTTCCCTCTCTATAGTCTCAGATTCAGTCCGAATTAAATTGGCAGCACAACAGCCGACTTTAGGCCTTCCACACAAGGGTGTAGGCAGGCATACTTCAAGCACTCCATGTGTGCAATTTTATTTAAGGGGTAGCAAATAGGCTCTGAACTGCTTCCTTTTTCCATGAAAACTAACAAAGAAAATGCTGAACCTTTCTGTAATTTTATTCATAGGAGTTGAAACTAGAAGGACTGGTCACTAATACTGTCTTTGTATCCGAAGGACAATACAACTTTACAGCATCTGTGCTGGTATGTGAGTGTCTTAGGGGAGCAATGCGCCGCATTTGTATTTACCCATGCATTGCTACAAGGAGGGTAGCTCACCCCAGCAAGGGGAGGGGTAGCAGTGAGTCTACTTGGTGTGCAGATCTGAAATCCTGGCTACACCTTTGCTTCCATGCGCCTACCACGTGAAACTATACAGGCACAGAAGCTCGGCGCCCTTCTCTATCACGGTCACAACGGATCTGATCTGTCCAGACGCAAAGCAGACTATTCCTTCAGGCGCCATCCGTCCAATTGGTGGACTCAGCTGTCACTCACTCAGAACTCTCCCCATTGGTGCAAATGGGTGCCAAGGTCCAGAACTTCCTTCCCAGAATTACTAGCTATATCTCCTCATGGTAAGCTGGCTCCCAAGAGAGTCCTGATTCTGGTTGGTCCAAACAAAATCCATTTTAGAGGCCCCCTGCACTGATTGGATCCATTCAGCAGTTCAGATCCAAAATGGAGGGCAAAACACACAGAGTCCCAGCTGCAAGAAAGGCAGGTTAGACAAACTGCATTCTACTTAATACTCAAATTGGTTTCAGGTAAACAGTTACACCTGTCATTTAGGCTCCCTCTGCACTCTTAGTGACTGCAGAAACGGAGCGTGTATTCAGTGGTCCAGGCGGGATTGAGCATTAAATACACAGTCCCCACCATACAAACTAAGGAAGTCTGCAAGCGGACAGCTCTGAAAGAGACAGTATGTGGAGTTTCAAACAGCACTCACTTGAACCACATTTAACTGGCTTAAACGCGTAACGCCAGCAGGGAGAGAAACACTTAGGCAGGCTCTATAGAGTTCTTTTCCGGAACCCCGTCTGTAAGGGTTACATTATTCATTTATGTAGCCAGGCAATATAAATATGTACACCATGAATGTGTTTGTTGCCACGTTGGCACAACTAATATGACATTTGTACCCATGACACTGGTTACTGCCCCATGCATGGGTACATGCAGATGCCATGCATACCAGCCCAGACCCTGTCATAGGTTCATAGGTATTTACAAGTTTGAGGGACAAGCTATATAGAACTCGCCACCATATATCCTAATGGTGGAATAAGAATTTTTGTTCACCCATATATTGGTCAAGCCTGAATTTAAATTGGCTAATGTTGTCACACGAGACAACAAAGGTGGAAGAACATTCCATAACAGTGGTATCCTCTGAGTAACACAATTCCTTCTCCTCACAGTCCTATTAAGTTCAGTCACTAATTTAAATTTATGCGATTCTGTATCATTAGGCTGTATAGTCCTTGGGCTGCAAAGACAGCATCAGTGACCAGTCCTTCTGGTTATGACATATATGAATAAACCTACAGAAGGCTCTGCTGGTTCTGTTTTGTTTCTGTGGAATAAGGAAGTTGTTCAGGACCTATTTGCTGCCCCTTCAATAAAGGTGTACACCATGGAGTACAAGGAGTATGAAGAGAAAAGTGGCTACCGACAAACAAACACTGGAGCCACAACAGAAAAGGCAAATCTGTGATGTAGTATATCCTAGTAAACCATCAGATTTGTTAGTTCCAGTTATTTATTTAAATAGAACAGCCAGCACTCTGCACAACACGCAGACGCCTGCATGCTGCTGCAGGAGTGCTGGCTGTTTTATGGCTTTTATATGTTACAATAAATAGCTTTTAATGAGACCTAGCTTACAGGTTTTTTGGTCATTTACTGGGATGCCCAACTATACATAGTTTGATGAGTACATGGGGTATGCCTGCTCACCACCCATGCAATAAGCACACCGAGCTCAAGCATTCCTCTTAATTGCTCGAATTACACAGTGTTATGATTTTTCACACTCAAATGTAGCCTTGCTCAGCAAAGGTTTACTGATGTTCTTAATAGTGTTAGAGCAATTTCTGGATACGCAGACTATTAAATTATTGAACTAACTCGATAGAAGCATTATTTAACACTCATCACTATATGTGGCCCACTATTTGTAAAATTATTCTTTTTAAAATAAAACAGTACTACTCATTCTGTTCATTTGCTCTGAATTTTAAAAGCCAATGCTCGAATTGAATATGAGCTCACATTCCTTTCCTGGTGTGATCCGTGGGAGTGACACATTTGAGTGGATTCTGCTGGACTTCTGCAGAGTGTGCATGCCCACACATATGCTGTATGGTGTGTGCCAGTGTTGGGAAGGGAATGAAAATGGAAAAAGGCAGGATGGGCTAAATAAGAGCCATCTGCCTGTAGCCTTCTCCATCAGGTCGTGACCAGAGACCTCTGGATTTGTTGTCTAGTGAGAGACTGCCCACCCCCAGCCCCACTGTGGGCCAAAATCCTCAAGGGACTATCACCGGGTACCAGTGGTGGTGGAGGCTGCTGCAGGAATTAGGGCTAGGCTGAAAAGCTGCCCATCCGACCAGTAAAAGAAACACCTCTGTGGAATAAAAAAAAAGAATCAGAACTGGGCAACACCCTCCCATCCCTAACTAAACTTTTTATCAAACTTGTTCAAAACACAAGAAAAAGCATCAAAGTGAGAAGAACTAAGTGTCATACATTTACGATCTGTCTTGATTTCCCTCTTCACTTAAGGTTACCTGCTATTGCACTACGTGGACCCTTTCCTCCAACTAGAAGCACACAGTTCATTCCTTAATAAACTCACACTGGTCATTTTATTCTCAATAAAATGATTGCTCAGTGCTCAGAATAGTCATTTTATTGTGAATTATAACTCAAAGGAGCACTCCTGGTCAGGCACAGTGCTCCTTTCCTCTGCAAGTGAGACACCTTTAGTCTATGAAGAGTGCCTCACCTGTAGCTGCCCTAGAAATGGATCTGTTCAGGGCAGTTTGTTTTAAAAAATTTGAATATACTGTATTATTGATCAATCGCAATCAATAATAGAGTAAGCTGGAGGAGGGGCTAAAGGGTGCTGCCCTGGGGCTCCACTACCCTGAGAATCGCGCTATGGGAACAAATCACACCCAGTCTCAAGGCTCCTTGACTTTCTTTCATCCTCCAACTTTCTCTCACCATTCCAATCTGGTTTCCAGAAGCACTATTCGACCATCTCCTCCCTGCTGCATGTCACTGATGCCATCTTCTCTGAGTATGGATCAGGGCTCATTACAGCTGCTGTATTAATCAATCTGGCCAAAGCTTTTGACTTCGGTGTCCAGAACATTGTGTTCTTCTGGCCTCTCAGCCCTGCTGTTGCTTGGTTCCATTCCTACATAATGGGCCGACAATAATCGGTATGGGTCGGTGGCGCCTGTCACCTTCCTTCCCTTCCTATCCATTCTGAAGTCCCCAGGGCTCCATGGGGCCCCATCCTTTCTCTATCTTCCTCAATGACCTCTCCCACTGCCTGTGCCAACCTGCCTATCCACATGTTTGCAGATCTTCATCTTCACCTCAGTCCCTCCGCTGCAGTTGTGGAAGACCTAACCCAGCAGGACTTTGGCAGTGTTCTGCACTGGTTCCAATCTAACCCACTTAAGAGTCAACACTAAGGAGATGGTATCCATGACCACTGGTACCAGTCAGAAATGGCAGGTTTTATTTTTCCGTTGCCACATTAACCAACGTTCGAACATAACCTCTGTCTCTTCATCAGGGAAGTGGCTACAACATGGTAAAAGTGCATAATAAATCAATTAACATGCATTCAAAGAATGTTTATAATTACATTTCTAAAAATATTGTCAAAAATGGAGCGGATGATAAATTCCATTTTGCCTATTCAAGACGCATCTGCTTGAGGGAAGTAATGCAAACAATTCACTTTTTAAATCATTTGTAGAAATGTGAGAACTGTTTTACAAAGCAGACTTTTGTTTGGATTTTACCCTTCTGGTGCACTGGACACTCTATACTTTTGAACATTAATAAAAGGATAAAGTTGAGATCTGGACTTACATTCAGACCCATTGAAACTGGCAAGGCTCATTACTACCCCCATCTTCACCACTCTGGATGACACCCCTCTTGAGCGGTTCAGTCCTTCAAGTACCTGGGGTTGTGGCTCGAACAGTAAGCTTTACTTCTCAGCCCACATTAATGCCATCCATGCTAAGCTCTGGCCCAACCTTGGTGCTCCATACCATAACAAAGACTGCCTATCCCAATGTAACCCCTAGGTGGTGCTATCCCAAGGGCTACCCCTGCCTGCTTGGCTAGTAGCAGGTTAAGGGCCCGAGTTCTGAAACGGGTGCCTCCACCCGAGGTCAGGGCTGGTAGTGGTCAAGCTAACCTGGGCACAGCCCTCCAGGACACTGTAACCCACCTCTTTCCTTACTAGTGGCTAGAACAATACACAATAATCACTTTCACAATACCCTGATACACCACTCAGTACCCACACTGTTTGCACTTACCACCAGGGTTTCCTCTGGCTCAGCCCTGGGGACCCCCTGTAAAACAAGGTTATACACAGCAAATAACAGCAGTACAGTACTCTTGCACAAATTGGAACAACAGTCAGGAAATGCAGAAAGAGTTGGATCTGATTTATTTAAGGGACTTGAACAAGGGAGGTGTAATCAGGGTAATTTGCTTAAATGCTCTATCAGTCAAACAGTTATGCATGCATTCAGAATCCCTAAGCAGTCACACCTTCTGGGTACCCAGGTGGAGAAGAGATAGGCCAGCCAGGACCGTTGCTCGGGCGAGGCCAGCGCCGCAGCTGGTTGGGGCCCTGTGATGGAAAAACAACAGCACAATACACATTATTTGTAATCCAGAGCAGGATGGCTCAGTTCATGAAGAATGAGAAACAGCAAAGAAATCAGATGACACACTTAAATTAAACTGTTGTTGCAGGGAGCTATCCTGAGGGTTACTCATGATACCCAAGACTGAACTCAGGCTGGACGGAAATCGAGACAGCAGGTGGTTGATCTGGAGTGCCAGGAGAAGCAGGGCCCACAAATCGCTGAGGCGTTGTTCCTCTTCAAGCGTGGAGCAGGGGCTGATCCCCAGGCAGGTCTCTTGTCAATGACTTTCTCTGTACGGCGGTAGTCTGGCTGGGCCAGTGTGGCAAGGCCCGGACAAATGGAGATAAATTCAGATACAGTCCGTTTTAGGCTGGATACAGCTTCCAGCAAGCAGAACACAGTTCACACAGTGGGGAACCAAATCATGACCCACTAACAACTCACAGCACATTTACATTTAAGGAAATTCTATTGTACCAGGCAGACTGCTCTCCGATCACGATCACAAAGTCTTGCACAAACTGGGGATTCAAAAGCAGCTGGAAATCCTGACAGGCCGATCACATTCAGCAAAATCTTCAGTCTTCTTCAGGTATGAGCCTGGTAAAAATCAGTGGCTACTTTGTTCTCACAAACTCGGATTTAGTCTGAAATAATTCTCTTTCTCCTCTCAGAGGCAGCAGGCAGACATGCAAGCCACAATTCAGGCCTTTCCACAGTTCTCCGTGTGAAACTACTCAGATGGCTGCTTGACTGTCTCAATCTGTTGCTTCAGCTCCCAAGTTAGATCTGACTCAACTGCCAGCAAGCCCTGGGACTTTCCCCAGAATCCAAAAGGCTCGGTTGGCTGATCTGTCTGTCAGTCACAACAAAGGCTCCCCCTTCAGGTGTAAAGGGCACCAAAAGCCCAAAACTACAATTCCTACAGATTTTGACTCCAGACAGCTCCTGTAGTCTGGCTCCATTTTAGGTCCCACCACTACTGATTGGTCCAATTTGGCAGTCCAGGACCAAGACAGTTGAGATAAAACAGTCCTTGCTGCAAAGAAGGCAGGTTAGACAAACTACATTACCATTAGCACGCTAAATAATTTTCAGCAAATACTTACATCTTTCAACAGAGCTCCTCTCAGATTACTTATGATTGCAATCCAGGCAGCTCTTAAAGAGACAGTACACAGAGGCTATACAGGCACTCTCTGGCAATCACATTTAAACTGCTAAAACACAGGACACCAGTCTGGCAGTGAGCATTTAGGTAAGCTCGAGGAAGACTTTTCAGCAACCCCATTTGGGAGGTTACACCCTTCCTGCCTGGAGAAAACTTGCATCCGCGTCAAGTCTGTACCATCATGCATAAGTTAACATAAACTTATTATTTTACTATACATAGTCACTACATTTCCCAATACTTTGTCCATTCTGACAATACATTAGGTATATTTCACACAAGTCAGTTGAACATTACTATACTAAATCAGGTAACAAATTCTTGTGCCTTGAACAATGCCAGAGGGGCCCTTCCCTATCAGCTAACTTGGGGCTGGATGGGCAGGGGCACCATTGTGAGAGGGCTGAATAAGTAACCTGGAATGGGCCTTCGAGCTCAGTTTGGGCAGTGAGCTCAGTGAAACATAAACACCTTGTGAACCACATGGAGAGGCAAGTCCACAGGCCTCCCGGAGAGTCATAACTGAAACGCAATACTGTCTTGACAGCTCGGCCAGTCTTTCTGGGGGGACAACTACAGTCTCTGTACTCTCAGCACTGGTCTGGGGACTCTTGTCACTTGTGAGGGTGCCTCTGCCTGGATAGGAACATCCAAACTTGGGGCACTGTCGACTCCTTGCTCTGCAGGCTCTGTTTCTACAACACTTGACTCATTTTGCGAAGGCTCAGGCACAATCAAGCTTTGAGGCACGTAAGGGGATGGTCAGCACTCTCATAGTGTTCTTCAAGTTCTGGTATGTCACCAGAAAGACTCAAACCATCAGCCCCTTCTTCAGGCAAATCATACAGTGCCACAATACACAGAGACTCAGCATCTTCAGGCGTGATACTTTGCACTTCACTTTCTGGGAGCACTGGCCACAAGGACGAATCTGGGGGTACGGCAATCCAGAAGGCCCAGCTTCATCCCTGCGATTAATCATTGGGTGACCTTGAAACAGCTGACTCATCTCATAGGCGGGTAATAGGCATTGTCACATTCACTTTCATCCGAGGTGGACTGACAGTCACTTTCATTCTGAACCTGCTGCGGGGAAACCTTGAACTTGTAACCACTGGGGTAGGTTGACTCTGTCCTTTCTTGCAGCAGCATGAGTCACCGCCCAGGGGAATCAATCTCTGAGGGTTCAGCCTCAGTTATGACTTGGCCAATAGGTAGCAAGTGGTTACGTGTATGGTCTTGATAGCTTTGGAGTTATTCTCTGGCGCACCTTGTACATCGGAAAATCATCCGACTTTCCAACTACATGGGGAGATGGTGCCACTGATCAGCAATTTTGTGTTTGCCATGCAGTCCAAATTGCGTAATAACGACGGTCTCCAGATCAAAGCTCTTGAGCCTTTACTTTTTATCATGCCTCTCTTTGTTGGCTAGATTTCCCTTGGCTGCCATTGTCTGGGCCAGTTGATAGGCAAGGTTCAATTGAGCTTTCAGTTTTGTACATATTGTAGGTAGTTTTTGGCTCGGACCCCATCTGGAGAGACCCCAAAGCAGACATCAACTGGCAGCGGGCTTCTCTACCGAACATGAGGAGGTAGGGGAGAACCAGTAACATCATTTTCGTGCAATTGTATTGTGTACCAAGGTGCTAATCTGCTGGCTCCATTTATGCTTGTCTTTTGGGTGGAGGGTGCCCAGCATGTCTAGAAGGGTGCAGTTAAATCGTTCAGGTTGGGGATCTCCATGCGGGTGATAGGGGTGGTTCTTGACTTCCTTACACCCCCATAGAGAGAGCATTTCTTTGATTAGTCGACTCTCAAAGTCTCTGCCCTGGTCAGGAGTGGATCCGCTTGGGGCACCATAGTGGACGAAGAAATTTTCCACTAGCACCTTGGCCTTGGTAGATGCCTTTTGATCTTTGGCAGGAAAAGCTTGTGCATACCGTGTGAATGGTCCGTAACTACTAACATATTGCCAATGATCCGCTGATCAGGTTCTAAACACAGAAGTCTATGCAGATTAGTTCCATGGGGTGCTGGTAGTAATATTAACAAGGGGCAGCCCTCTGAGACAAGTCTTTATATGGTGCTCAACATTGGCCCCCATTTTGGGTCAGTAGAAGTGAGATCGTACCAGGTCAAGGGTTCTATCAATACCGAGGTGCCCATGTGATTGTGGAGGGGCCTCAGTACTAAATCTTTAAAGTCCATGGCAGGACTAATTGTTGCTTGTCTACTTTGCCACTATGATCTCCTGTCTCTCTATACAAAAACTAATTGAGCAACTTCAGTCTGGGGCCTTCTTTAAACAATAAAGCAGTTTGCAAGTCAGTGGAGCGTAACTTAGACACATCTTTCCCTGCATGCAGGGCATCAAGTGCTGGCTGAATCATAGGATCTTGGGATTGAGCCCACTGAATGCTGTCATTGTCAAATTGAGGTAGTGCACTAATATCTAGAGCAGAGAAGTGGCAATAAGCTGCTGGTATGCAGGTGTCAGAAGGGCCCAAGCAATCTACTAAACTGTCCACTGTGTCTGCAGACATCTGTTCATCTCTATCAAACTTTGGGCACAATGCTTGAATGTCAGGTTCAGACAGCCTGACCCAATCACTCTTGGAAGTGGGCCTTCGTGATAGGGCATCAGCATCAATATGGTTCAGGCCCGGTCTGTATTCAACAGCATAATCATAGGTTGATAATGCAGAAAGCCACCAGTGCCCAGTGGCGTCTAACTTAGCTGAAGTCTGTACATAGGTCAATGGGTTATTGTCAGTCTTCACCAGCATCTTTGCCCCATAGAGGTATTCATGAAACTGGTCAACGATGGCCCATTTTAGCGCAAGGAACTCCAACTGATGCACAGGGTAGATTCGTTCGGATGGGGTCAAGCTCCTACTGGTGAAAGCTACTGGTCTCAGGCCATCCTCATGGTCTTAATACCACACCACTTCTAGACCCTGCAGACTAGCATCTGTATGCAGCACATAAGGTTTGGTGGGGTCAGCATAGGCAGGATGGGGGCGTGGTGAGCTGGTATATGATCTCATGGAAGGCTGCTTCACAGTCGGGCATCCTACGGGGCCCGAAGAGTTCACCTGGGTGGAAGTATACTTTTGGTTCTTTAACGAATTTCTTTTGTATTTACGATTGATAGGAGGGTAACCCTGGGTAAGGTTCAAGAGTGGGCAAATCACCTTGAATAGTCTTTTATGAACCTGCAGTAGTAGCCACAGAACCCCAGGAAACACTATAGTTCTTTTAAATTATGGGGCTGGGGTCAAGTAGTCAGTGCTTCAACCTTACTGGGATCAGTCTCTATTCCTTTTGTAGATACTATGTGTACAAGTACTTCACAGAGGTTTGGAAAAACTGGCACTTGTCAATGGACAGCTTGAGGCCAAAGTCTTGAGTCGGTCTAGGACTTTAGACAATCAGTTCTCATGCTCCTTTAAGGTGCTTCCAAACACAATGACATCGTCCAAGTACACCAGGCATTCCAGCAATTCATATCTCCCACCGCACATTCCATCAGTCGCTGAAAGGTGGCGGGGTGCCCGATATCCCTGTGGCATCCTTAGAAATTCATGGAACCCCAATGGACAGATGAAGGCTGTTTCCTTCGGTCTTCCGGGGCCATCGGGATCTGCTAGTATCCACTGAAGATCCTACACTGAGAACCATTTGCTCCCATTCAAGCAGTTCAGGGCATCTTGTATATGAGGCATAGTGTATTGGTCTGGGATGGTCTGCGGTTCAGGGTTTGATAATCAACGCATATCCTCACAGACCCGTTCTTCTTACACACAACCACAATGGGAGAGGCGTATGGGCTCTAGATTTTTGTATCACGCCAGCAGCAAGCATTTCCTGCAGGTGTCTTCTCACACCATCTATGTCTGCTGGAGCTAGGCGTCGGACCTCTCGAAATGGCTGTTCATCGTGCAGGCGTATGTGATGCTCTGCACCCTGGACACATCCCACATCCCATTCCTTCAACGAAAACACTTGGTCTCTCTGGGCAAGTCTCTTGCTAATTCTAGCCTTCCATTCGGCTGGCAACAGGGAGTCACCAAAGTCAAACAAATCTGGGGTCACTCTCTCCTTCTCACCATGGTGCTTGTTGCTGAGCAATACTGCAGTGTCTGTGCAGTGTACCATAGCTAGGGTGCACCATCTGTTCACTCGGATCTCCGATCTGACACATGTGAACCTGGACCATCACTCGTCATGCATCGGCATGGGCATGAGTAGGCAAGATGCTGGGCTTGACCAATAATCCTTCTGGCAATTTTCAATCGTCTGGCACATCCAACATCAGTATTTTGTTCTTGACATCTTTCCAGAGGTGGCCCTCCTTGAATGGTACACTGGGTGTTAGGGGCCAGTACCATTGAATCAGGATCCTTCTTCCACACGATCCCCACCGATTCATCCTGATCTACTTCCTTGGGTTTCTGTTGCAAATTATAGGCCCTCTTGATCACAGCTGAAATTCTCAGGCCCTCCCAGTCTGTTGCCCTTGTTTCTCGTGGACAGAGTTGCGCCAGTCTCCCAAACATAACCCCACCCTCCCCAATGTGTACTCTTCCCTGGGTTTTGTTTCCCAGGTGCATTACTTTGCACTTCTTTGTATTGAATCTAAGCTGCCATACTTTTGACCATTCCTCCGACCTTGCCAAATCTCTTCTCATCCTTTCCACCCCTGTGTATCAACCCTGTTGCACATCTTTGTGTCGTCTGCAAAGAGGCATACTTTTCCTTTAGTCCCTGCACAATGTCACCTATAAAGACATTACAGAGGACACAAAGACATTGCAGAGGATTGGTCCTAGTACTGAACCTTGCAGTACCCGCTAGTGACCCCTCCTTCTTCAGAGTAAACTCTGTTTACTATTACCCTCTGGCCCTGTTGTCTAGCCAATTCTTTACCCAGGCTACCACCTAGGGATCCACTCCCAGGCTGGCTAACTTGTTTATTAATCTTCTGTGTGGGATTGTGTCAAATGCCTTGCTAAAGTCTAGGTAGACCATGTCCACAGCCCTTCACTGGTCTACTACTTTGGTCACCCAGTGAAAGAAATCTATTAGATTAGTCTGACATGACCTTCCTCTGTGAATCCTGCTGCCTTCGGTCCTCTGCCCGACTGGCCTCTAGGTACTCAACAGTTCTTTCTTTCAGAAGTGAATTTCCTTGAATAACATATATTTTCCACTTCTAAACTGAAGAAGTTCTGATTTTGTAAGGCTTTATAACTTTTAAAGTGGGAAACAGTGCATTGAGATATGCAAATGAGTTATGCAAATTTACTTTAGTCTTGGTTCATCATGGTTATTTAAGGGATTAGCAATGTCATGAACTTTTGGTTGATGAACAGTTCGTGAAATTGGTTCATGAACTGAGCTGAAGAATAATTGGCAAACTTTGATGGATGTTCATAAACCATTCATGAATGTTCATCAAAGTTCATGAGTTGATGAACTTTACTAAACGGTCCCAGCCTATAATGTGCTGCTAAATCCCTGTCACTAATCATTGTAGGATAAGAATGAGGTCACCTGCATTTGTTGCGTGTCAGAACAGCTTAGATTTCTTCATGCTTTCACATATTAACATGCCTGAAACCACTCTTATCCTGCAACGAGTGGCTCCAGGGAACATAGTAACACACAGAAGGATCCAGGAGTTGGAATATGCAGTAATTCACATTAGGGATAACAAAACTGATTTGTGAAAATTTTGCAGAGCCAGGTAACTGCAATTTTCATGAAAATAAATCCTGCAAAACTAGGTATTTAAAAATCCTAATTTTTTTAGTAAAACACAAATTCTGCATATGCAGAAAATTTGCACAGCTCACCACGACAATTAAATTTTGCCCAGTTCAAATCCAGATTATTTGTTATTCCACAATTTAAAAGTGGTCCTTGTGACAAACATTAAATCTGTCCCTGAAGTACAGTAGCGCCAGTGTGTCATTTAAACCAACCCATAACAGTATCTGTATTATCCCCTCAGCCACGTGTAAACCTAGGTGAGGAAAGGATGCATAGCTTAGATCATCGGCAGGGTTTTAAGTTTCTGCTAAAGTGGAACTGAGCAGATCCGAGGTAACAGTAAACAGTTATTCCACTCACATATTTGCATTGTGGAGAGATGAGGTTTGTGCCAAACATTTTCCTGAAACAGAATCATGGAACCCACCTCCCAGGTACTGGAAGGAGTCTACAAATAGTGTGACATTATATATCACTGTCCTGGTGTTTGAAGAAAAGTTACTCACCTCTGTAACTATGGCCCTGTCCACACTGAGCATTGTTTTGTTGTAATGTTTTTAAAAATGGTTTATGGCTTTCCGTGTTGTCACATCTGCACTGCAGCTGAACCATTTTTAACAAGCATTTGTCAATGCCGAATGTTTGCTTGCTGGCATTGACAGTGGTAGTGTAGAAGTTACAGAGCTGCGCAATAGGAATGGCAGTGAAGTATTGAACTGAAGCCAACCCCACCACCACCCTGCAAAGTGACAGGCATTGAGGTGTGCCTTTGTGCCGTCAGGCATAACGGCCACGCCATTTCACCACACCCCACCTGCAGACACTGAAAAGTGTCATGGTGTTCCTTGGGGTCTTTGGTCCTTATCGCGCACCCCATTCCATTAGGAAATATGGTGAGATGGGTGCGATATAGGAGAATGGGTGAGCTTTGGGGTCAAGAGTCCAAGGCATACCTCGATGCTCTCACTGGCTGTAGGGTGTGGAATGGTATGAGCATTACAGGCAAGAATCCCAAGTCACACCCCTGTTGCCTGTCATTCTCTACAGGGTTGGGCGTTATTGGAAACCCTAATACCTCAGGCATTCGTTGGTATTTTCACTCCAAATGTTCAACATGTTTTTTGTGACCCCACCTCATGAACAGGGGAATATCAGTTTGTTAGCTGAAAGCTGCTTATGCACAGCGACTACGGCATTTAGCATCACAGGTGCAAAACATTCGAACAGGATGTAAAAATGACAGCTGCACTGTTCATGTGGAGGTGTAAAATGGCAATGTTGCAAATCTGCAGTAAAAATATTTAAAAAATGGTGAAGTCACTAGCGACATAGAAACTGTGCAATGCACACCTGTAATATAATTAGGTTGGGTTTTTTTTTACAGCAGATTGTCAACTCAGGCATTTTGGTGCCTCCGATCATGAACAGTGTCACTGTGATTTTCTTTATCTGTCCCGAACAATGATTTCCCACAGTGACCACGCATCTCTGTGCTGAAAGTGTGAAAACACACTTCAGCCATGTTGTGAAAAATGACAGCTCTACTGTAAATAGGGAAGTGTGGAAAAATGCCACTGGTGAAAATCTGGACTTAAAATATTACAAAGTCATGAACTTACGAGGGTAACTGCGCAATGCTCACTCTGATAACACAGTCATTTTATGGACTTTTGTCACCAAATTTTCAACATAGCCATTTTAAGACCTCTGCTCATGCACAGTATAACTGTGATTTTCTTAATCTGTCCCAAACATTGCTTCGCACACCAACAGCACCACTGTACGCTACATGTGTTGAAAACACATTTTAGGGGGCATATGAAAATGGCAGCTGTACTGTTCATAAGGAAGTGTAATAAAATGGCAATGCTGAAAATCTGGAGTGAAAATATTAAATTCGCAAACTTATGAGCATGCATAGGAACTGCGTAACGCACGCCTCAGTAAAACAGTCATTTTTAGGAATTTTTTCACCAGATTTTCAACATAGCCATTTTAAGACCTCTGCTCATGAACAGTGTCACTGTGATTTTCTTAATGTGTCCCATGCATTGATTTCACACATCGACTGCGCCATTGTGCGCTACATGGGCGAAATATGTTTTGGGTGAGATGTTAAAAATGACAGCTGTACTACTCATAAGAAGGTGTGGTAAAATGGCAATGTTGAAAATCTGGAGTGAAAACATTGAAAATTCCGCGAACTTCTGGTGTCGCGTAGGAACTGTACAACATACGCTCATAAAACAGTCATTTTTGGATTTTTCACCAAATTTTCAACATAGCCATTTTAAGACCTCTGCTAATGAACTGTGTCACTGTGATTTTCTTAATTTGTCCTGTACATTGATTTCAAGACACCGACTACGCCATTGTGAGCTCATGGGCAGAAACACATTTTGGGTGAGATGTGAAAATGACAGCTATACACCTCATAAGAAGGTGTGGTAAAATGGCAATGTTGAAAATCTGGAGTGAATATTGAAAATTCGCAAACTTACAGCGTGCATAGGAACTGCGCAATGCAGCGCTCATAAAACAATCGTTTTTGGAATTTTTCCACCAAATTTTCAAAATAGGCTCTTGAGAGCCCACCTTATGAACACTGGCAGTGTCGTTTCATTAATCGGTCCTGAAAGGTGATTTAGGCGCAGTGACTGCAATCACCCTTCTGGCCGAATAACGCCATGACAGTGACAGCATTCATGAGAAGGGGTCCCAAAAACCCCATGTTGAAAATCTGGTGCAAAAATTCAAAAATGCGGAGATATACAACAAAGTTGAAAACCCCTATCTATCCAAATATACAGCTTACTGGCATTTCCTCAGTTCGCGGTCGGCTTTGAAGAGTGCAGGCGTGTTCCCAGTCCACGAAGATCAAGTAGTGCGGACTCTGGAGGAGCAAGTATGGGGTGAGTGGGGTGTGGGGAGGCGGGTGCAGAGTGGGTGGAGTGCGGGTTGTGGGGAGGGGCAGGAGACTGCGTGGGACCGTTTTTCTTTACAGGTACTTTAAAAAAAAAAAAAACCGGCCAGGATGTTTGCCATGCTGGGGTGGGCTCCCAGCGTGGCACCCTGTACTGGGGGGACAGTGAAGCCGACAGGGGATTGGGCACCCCGTCGCTATACCATTGAGTTGCTGACGCTGGGGTGGGCACCCAGCGTGGCATTTGGAAGGCTTTGGGGAGCGCAGCATAGCCGACGGGGATTGGGCACCCCGTCGGCTCTGAAGAGTGTGTGCGTGGGGGAGCACGCAGTATGCGTGTGTGTGTGTGTAGGGGAGCTGCGCAGTGAGCAGGCGATATCTTATCGCTGCTCACTGAAGCGTAGCTCTCTCTTTCAACTGTACTAACCACTGCATTTTGAGCTGTCATAGACAGCTCCAGCATGCATTGGCGGACTGGGGCGTCGCCAACTCACTGACTGAATTGGAAGAGGGTGACACACCTCCGAAAACTCGGATGATGGCACTCACGCTTTCTTGCACATGTGTGCAAGCAAACATAAAATGGTAGAAGTCCATCCACACTGGAGGGAGATTCTGTGTCAGGGAAACACTGTTTCCAAACCATGCCAAAGGACCAACAATGGCTGTAGCCGTTAACACGGTATTGACTCCTATCCACACTGGTCAGGTAACCGTGTTCAGTTTCAAACCATTTAGAAAACCATGCTAAAGATCTGTTACAATCAGGGTTTAAAAATGGTTTGAAAACGTGGTTTGAAAACATTACCAGTGTGGATGCAAATTATGTTTAGGGGCTCCTGTAATGGTTTTGTATGTTTGTAATGTTACAGGAGCCCTAGTGTGACAGGGCCTAAGTTTCTTCTAAGGGATGTGATGTATACTCGCTCTAACCATTTCCTCCCTCCTCTCCTAGGATTGGATAGGTTCTTCAGAAAATGAGTCATTAAACTGGAGTTGCATGCTTCAGCATGTATATGACATTTCCTCTCTCTAATACTTTTGGCTTTTAAAAGTTAATTTTTCCGGTCTTACTCTTTTTCACGTGATATGTGTATGTATCTGTACATATACGCAATGGATGAGCTCTTTCACCTAGAGAAAAGGCATCATTTCTTCCCCTATATGCCAAGCCAATTAAAGAGATAGTGGCTCCAAAACTGGTAGACAGGAAAATGATACAAATTTTAGGAAGTAGTCAGTTGTAACTTTCTATTTCTGAAATATTTTTATTTTTCCTTTTGCTCATTAGTAAGTTTTCTTTGTGATAATATTGTGTTGGATGTGTGGAATAGCGCTCAGTCAGGAGCTGACATATCTTTCTCTATTGCCCCCACTACGTCAACAGCATTGTGATCTCACCGACAGTGATATCACAGGTGACTGACCTGACGGCTACTGAGTGACTGTTCTTAGCAGCAGTGATGCCACAGACAGTGAGGTCACAATGCTGATTGTGCAGTGGGAGGAACAGAGCTAGACATGTCAGCTGCCAGGCAGAGTGCTGTTCCCACATCACACCTACTAACATCAGATAAACAATCTTCTAATTAAAGGAAAAGTACCTCAGATATAAAGGTAATGGCTGACTGCTTTTAAAACTAATATTAGTTCTAAGCAGTACACTAGCTCTTTACATGACATTTACCCAACCAAAAATTAACCACTCACACCCTGTTAAACTGTGAGCTGTGCACCTTAATAGCACAGTGACGCCTGACAAACACATCAGAATACAACCATATTACCGCATGCATCATCCGCCCTATTAACAGGCTAATAACACGACACAAACACCTTATTAACATATGTCTAATACGCCTAAGTCACATAATAAAAAAAAATCATTAACCAAGTAAGCCCTACACAAACTGTGATCTATATCCCCAGCTTGCACAATTTCCAGTCATCCAGATGAATTCCAGCATATAAAAATGATGGCAAAGCCCGCTGTACTCATGAAGTAATAGCATCTCAGGGCCTAATGAGCTCGTAACGTCCACTTGTCCTTTCTGCTCATTATGATCTTGTTAGTCTCTTGATGGTATTATTTCCTTGTGAATCACACTTTGATATCATTTAGTCTCTCTTCTAGTTTATTAGCATTATGTATGGTTTCTGTCTTCTGGCTCACTCAGTTAAAGATCTGATGCTAGAAGTTGGTGAGGTGGGGTGGGGGATGTTGTGAGACCAGCACAGTGGAGAGGCGTCCTTTAAAATAGTAACATTGTCCAGGACACAACACTGACTACATGCAATTACGGTGAGTACACATCATCACATCCTTTAGAAGAAATATAGTCAAGTCCATTGCCAGCTCTCACTTCATCTTTCAAGAAACATGGGAACACCCCACCCAACACAGTCTAGCCACTCATAATGCAGTGGGAGGAGAATACTGCATCATAAGTAGCCGGACTATTAAGGAGTGATCCTAATGGAGTAACCACATTTCCAGAAGACTAAATCAGGACATTTCATAGCATAGCAGCATTTTCACCCAAGCAATTTTACATTTTACCTACTCTAGGTACTTTACAGGTTTTTTATTTTAATATTTATTTTATTATTTATTTGTATACATCGATGTCCAGTAAATACCTCACCTAACCCTATTTCATTGACCCATCTTTTTAGTGAAGGGAAATAAATGTGGCTAGGTCACTCAAATTCTTGAATAAACATAGAAACATAGATTTTGATGGCAGATAAGGACCTGGCCCACCTAGTCTGCTCATTTCCTACCTACTTAAACTCCAGATGCTAAATGATCAGCAACTCACCCCCTCTTTCCTATCACTAGGATTACCTTCTGTCTATCCCATGCATTCTTGAACTCACTAATTGTTTTAGCCTGTATGACCTCTGTTGGGAGGCTGTATCATGCATCCACCACCCTTTCTGTGAATGAATACTTCCTGACATTTCCTCCAGAGCCCCTCCCATCTAGCCTCATATTGTGACCCCTTGTTCTTGTACATCTCTTTTTGAAAGATGCTGCCCTCCTGGACATTGTTGATTCCCCTGAGGTACTTGAATGTCTTTATCATATCCCCTCCTCCTTTCCTCCAGGGTATACATAGAATGCTCATTAGTGGTCCTGAGACATAAATAACTAAATCACTCATAAATTAAATCAAGGCAGCAGTGATTTCATGAAATCTTAAGACAGAAATGATGACACTAAGAGGCAAGCTGTATATTGTTAATTACAGCTTGTCCCTCAGTGGCCTAACTTTGTGTCTCAAAAGTCCATGTGTATCAACCCCTTTCCTACAGTAGGGGCAGGGTTGGTACTTGCAGTGCCCATCTGAGCACTGGCTGCCTCACGTACCATCACTCCACTAAGGGCAAGCGATGCTGCCTACACACCATCGTTCTGCCCTTAGTGGAGAGGGAGGAGCTAAGGATAGAATGGAAAATGGTGGGAGTTAGAGACAGTGAGGGAGATTGGTCAGCATCTTGAGAGTAATAGTAGAATCCCATGGTTGGTTAGGCTGGTATCATGAATCCCTTGGTGGGGGCTGGGGGTGGCCCACTTCAGGGTGCTCTGAATCTGTGCTGTAGGTATGGGTGATGGGTCAGCTAGTTGCCCTATGTTGGGGCATGGAGTAAGGATTTCCTTGCAAGCATCACCAGTTTAAATGCTGGGTGCTAGGGAGCGTATTGTGCTGGAGGAGGGCACATGAGGTGTTCCATCATGTGGCTAGCCGCAGGACTCGGGCCAGGGTGGCATGGCTCCCCATTGTAGAAATATCCCCTAAAGGCACGGTACCGTGTCATCCTCAAACTGAAGAGTAGCATGGGTCCCAAGTGATGAGTGGTGGGGACCCCAGACACCAGGGTTGTTCCAGTTTTCCAGAAGGTACAGGGAACTAGGGGCTAGGTGAATGCTCCAGCAGCATCCAGCCAAAGGAGGCCTGAATGCACAGGTTGGTGGCAGGGTCCAGGGTTAGGAGTGGCACTGGTCCCATTTGGTAAGGTGCTTAGGGACATGGAGCCTGGGCAGGGTCCAAGGTGGGGACAGCAAGGGCCTGTTGGCTGCCTCCCTGAGGAAGAACTCGGTGAGAGTTTGAAGTGCGGGGCAGCTGTTTGTGTAGTTCATTTTCTGTGTGCCACAATAAACTCCTCACTTGCTGCTCCTAATGCACATCACCCTGGTTCTTTTTCCAGGACACTGCCGGGGCAAAACATGGGTTTCTGCATCCTTTAACAGGGAGGTGGAAAGATGAATCTCTCTTGGAACGGTGTTCCAAAGGCAAGGGGTAGTGACTGATAGTGCTCAGGCACCAGGTAGACTTAAATTTGGAAGGGGAGCAATCACCAGCACCAGGCCAACATCACTAATCATTCTAACATGGAATTAGTCAGAATGTTTCAAAGTAATGCAGAATTCCGTTCCATTGGAGTTTGAAATTTTCAACCAGCTCTAGTGACAAGCTCATGAAAGTTCATGGGGCCAAGGCTGTGTTGAGCTTTGAAGGTCAGCAAAGAACATTGTTGTCGATGGTAAAACATGCACAACAGGACTATAGTATGTCACAACCCCACTCAGCAGGTCAGGCCCTCAATTGCACAAGTTAAAGTCTGGTAGTGTGTCTCTCTCGGGTGGCGGATGCTACTCAGAGTTTACCTCAGCCAGTGGAAACCAACCAAATATTACCTTAGAAAATAACATCACAGTCACAACTGTTGAGCAAATAAATAGCTTTTACTTAATAGAAAGTGCACTGAGCATTTACAGGATATATATTTACAACACAAGAGAATAACACTCATACAGAAAAGTAAACGAATGTTTTAAATAACAGATGGCAAAAGAAGAAAGGCTGTTACTGCACTATGCTAGCACTAAACTTACCCTTCCCTGTCCTTACGAGAGACACTGGATCCTGTGCTAACTGCCAGCTCCATGGACATAGCTACAAGGGTAGGCTCCAAACTTACGTTCCCCTCCAGCTTCCAAAGTAAGAGAGACACTTCATTGTCTTTCAGCCTCTTATATATTCTCCTGGGAAAGGGTAATGCCTATTCCCCTTTGAATGCACCAACCAACTAACATATATGTATTTAATTGTCCCAATCTGATGAACACCTATCAGTGACCAATTATATTCCTTTTTGCCTTAGGTTTATATTTGAATGAACCAATGGCATTCAAACTGACCTGTGCATGTGGACAGGTCTGTGTGTGTGGAACACCTATCCCACCTTAGGGAAGTGCTGGGCAGGATACAGAGAGCTCACTGTCAAAGCAGAGAAGTGCCAGGTGGCCATGGGAGAAGTGGCATACCTGGGCATGTGGTAGGCGAGGACAGCTCTGTCTAACCAAATAAAAATAGAGATAATCAGGCATGGCCCAGACCATAAATGCAGAAGTAGGTTGTGACAGAAATGGGAAGGAAAGAGTTAATGGTTTGGATTCTCTAGCTGGGTTTTTTGAGCAGTTTGAAAAAAACACACACAGGCTAAAATCCACTGTCCAGCAGCATCCAGCTTGTGGAATTTTCAGTCCTCCCTAGCTGCTAGATAAGAGCTGGGTCATAAATCTCAGTGACATCACACACACACAGACCTGTCCACATGCACAGGTCAGTTTGAATGCCATTGGGAGTTCCCTGGTGGCATGCTTGCCTTCCCAGTCCTCCTGGATCAAGTCTAGGGGCCCACATACACAGCATCCATATAAGAGTTTGAAGGGGAAAATCCTGTCGACTCTTGAGGCACCTTCCTGTATGCAAACAACAGGTGGGGAAGGTATTCCAGTCCCTCCCATGCTGTTCAGCAAATGCCGACATTGACTTCAGGGTACCATTGGATCTTTCCACAAGCCCATTGGCTTGTGGGTGATCTGATGTCGTGCATCTCTGCACCACCCACACTCTCCCACAAATATTTCATCAGGTTCGACATGAAGGACCCCCTCGATCAGTGATAACCTCCTGGAAACCCAACACAGGAGAAATCCCAAGTAAGGCATCTGCCACTTTGTCTGTCCTCAGTGAGGATAGGAGACTGCCTCTGGGTACCGGGTGGCATAATCCACCACAGTCAGGATGAATCTCTTCCCTGAGGAGCTGGGGGTATTTAAAGGCCCCACAATATCCATTTCCACCCTCTGGAATGGCTCCTCCACTATGGGCAATGGAATCAGGGCAGCTTGGGTTTTCTTGCCGCCTTCCTATTTCTTCTTCACCTGCTGGGTGAATTTAGGCCAATAAAACTCTGGGCCAACGCTGCATAGTGTGCGTGATTCCCAGATGACCAGACAAGGGAATATCATGTGCAATCTTGAGCAACCACTCACGATACCCCTGGGGACGTCAGGCTGCCAGCCTAGTACCCCTCCCTCTGTCTGCAGAGCCTGAGTATACATAAGTCCATTTTCCCAATAAACCTTACATGTGCCGTCACCTCCTGTGCTCCATCAGAGTCTGCCCAAGCCCTCAGCTTCCCTAGACTAGTGTCACTTCTCCGAGCAGCTGCAAACTCCTCACACATTCCCAAGGCATGGGACAGGTCCCCTTCTGTCTCTAAACTAGGGTCCCTAGCACTAGCTGCCGGGTACTCAGGATCACTGTCATCCCTAATCCTCTGACAATGGGTCACCCATCCCTCTTAGGAGTAACCCTCCGTAGTTATGTAGTTACTTGCAACTGGGAAATTTCTACCCCTTTTCATTAGTCTCCCCCTGTGGAGACACAGGCTGGGAACCAACCTCCCAGTGGTTTCCACAATGGCTTCTGTGGGGTTCAGGGAACTACAATTTTCCTTGCCGCTTGGCTATGGGTAACTACACACCATCCCCTGTTGGAGATTGTTGCCAAGGATGGCGTCCACTGCTAACATTTTGGCTACAGCCACCTGTTGCACAGTTCCCCTGTTTCACCCAGTGTGGGAGAACACTAGCGAGGGCAATGTTTTCTCCCCACCAGCAAAGTCTTGTACAGTGATGTATTTATTGGGTATAAGCTGAACAGGCTGTACCAGATCCCCTTTTACCAATGTCAGGGATGCCCTGTGTCCCTTAACCCTTGCGTCTGTACTCCATTCACCATGACTGGGTGCATGTGTTCCCTCATGTTCACAGGCATGCTTCCAAGGACACACAAACAACTCACTTCTTTCAAGGCCCCGGTTGTGTATTGCTCACCTTTTTGGGACACTGTCTGGCAATATGCACAGTTTCTTTACACAACCAACATTCATTTCTTTTCTCAGAGAAATCTTTTCTCTGAAACCTGGGGCTAATTGGTTTTGGTGGAGGCAGTGAGTGTTTTAGCTGCCCTGAAAGGCGCTCTTTTCCCCTTTCCTCACACGCCCGCCCCATTCGCTCTCAGGGCAGGTCTGCTCTTGACATAGCGGTCCGAGAGTTCAGCAGCCTCTTGCACTGTTTTGGGATCTCAGTCCTCCAGCCAGATTTTCAGCTCTGATGGGCATGCCCAGAAAACTGTTCTAACAAAATCACATTTTCAATTCTATCAACAGAGTTTGCTTCAATTCCTTCCCACCAATGTTTTAAAAACTGACGTTGTTTCATGGCTAGCTCCTTGTAGCTCATGTTAGGGCTTCTCCTGAGCTACTGAATTTAGCTCTGTTTGATTCAACAGTTAATTCAAATTTCTTTAATAGTGCAGCTTTAGGTTTGCTGTAATCATCACTGTCCTCATTGTCCATTTGACCCAATGCATCCCGAGCTTTCCGGCAAGTAGCGGGGATAGCTGGAAGCTCCAGGGCTCTCTAGGAATTTTAGCCTGAATACAAACCTTTTCAAAAGAATTTAAAAGGCATCCATATCGCCCCCTCTTTAAATTGGCTATCAATTTGGAATTCAATTTGTAACCCAGTCCTGTAGTCCCAGTTAAACCCAAGCCACTTACCTGCTCTGGTGCTGGTGGTTGGAGTTATACCTTCTCCGGTTCGTGTTGCCTCTGGCGCCACGCCTCATAGTCCGCCTCTTGCCATTCCTGCTCCCTCTTCTCCTCTGCAGCTTGCAGTTCTTGCTCTCTCTCTCTGCAGCTCTCTGTTCTCGCTCTGTCTCTCGGCGTTCTCGCTCTGCCTCCCTCTGGAACTCCAGCTCCATTTTGCGCAACTCAATCTGCAGCCTGAGTACTTCTGGCTCCAGAATGCTGGTGACCTTCCCCTGCTGCTGTGGCCCTTCACTGACCGTGGCCCTGCTGCCCTCCCATCGGAGCTGGACACGCAGTGGCCGCAGCCCTTCCACATTCAAGGTTCGGTCCCTTACAGTCACTGTCTGTGACTCAGTGCTCTGGGTATCTGCTACCACCAGGGCATCCACAAGGTTCTGCTTGGTGGCTTTCACCTCAAGCAGACTCCTCTGTCCTTGCACAACTGCTTTAAATAGTCTACAGTGTGCCCACTGTAGTTGAAGCCATCTTGTTCCCTAACTACGGCTACTCTGACTTGCACTTTAGAAAAAAATAAAACAGGTAGGAACTCGACTGTAAGCCAAGTGATATAGTTCTGTTTCCTTTTTAAAAATAAATCACTGCCTTTTTCTTTTTTTGCAAGTGAGCTGACAGTCTCAAACCGACACACTGAACAATAAAGCTTGTAATACCAAACTTATGCACACCACTGCCATCCAAACTGTCACAACCCACTCAGCAGGTCAGGCCCTCTGCTCCCACAGTGCCAACCTCCAAGTGCAGTATTATGAACAGGAAACAGAAACAGGGTAACCCTCCTGTCTGTTTTGTGGGTTCGAATCAACCTTTGGTCTCTCGCTCTGGAGGGATTCAAACTGTGAACATCTTGTAAGCGTACCCAAAGTACAGGCTCAGATAATTCTGCTGTTCGGGGGCAGATATCTTTTGCCTCCACGGCACCTAACCAGGTGTACAAATGAACCCTTAAGAACTCTGTGAACGACCTCAGAATAAACTCTTACCTTTTTCCAGTTTGGTAAACCAGTAAGCTTATGCACAGTGTCAGCTTTTACCATATATGCTTCACTTGTCAAAGAAAATAATTTTCAAAGGCACACCAAGTAGTCTCTTAAAATGAGATGCTTACTTAAAAATAGATATAAATGTAAAATACAGAACAATATATCACAAAACCATACAATCTTTTAAAAGAATAAGGTTAAAAGTGAATTCCTACCAATAATACACTTAGGCCTGTCTACCTAATGTATTCTTATCTTCTTATAGTGCTGTAGATGTTTTTCCTCAGAGTCCAAACATGCATGTCTCTAAATGGAATACAGACTACAGTTTAAAACTGGCTTTGCCAACCTCTTTGCATGAGGTCACCTAGCTCCTCCCTGTCAGAATATAAAAATTATACAAAACAGGATGTCTCATCCTTCAGAAGGTGACATCAGCAAAACTTGTTTCCCCATGTCCTTTTGATCTAGAGTGTCTTCCTGTCTCAAGGACATCAAAGGACTTTTATGACTCTCTGCCAGATCTCACTGAGGTGTCATATGCTTTGTGACACCAGTCAGTTAACTGGGTTTTCCTGAAGATGTCATAAAATGGATATTCCGCTTCCTAGCTTTCAAAGCAAACTGAGAAGTTAATTGCATACAGAGATCTGCTGTTTAACATATATCCTGTCTTTAAACTGATACCTGGGGGGTTATCCCACAGGCTGTCTCAGCATGTCTCATGAGAGAAACTCAATGACACATTTTTATATTACAAAAAACATAGAGTAATCAGAATCAGCTGTACAAGTGTCACATAGTACAGTGTTGGTAGAGTGTTGTTGTGTAGGACTTCCATGCACTCAAAAATACTGTTGTAGTACAGTTCAAAGGTCAAAAAAGCAGTTGTACCACAGTACCTACATCACTACTATACTACAAGAACTTTTTGTTCTACCTATTCATGTGTGATGTTTGTCATGGCGCCAATCTCTCAGATTTTAAAATTCTGTTGCCACTCAGAATGTAGCAATAACAGAGCGGCCCATCGGCGCAGTGGTTGGATTTCCACTTGAGACGGGCAGCACCCGGGTTCGGGAGTGGACTCGGGTCGCTGGAGGAGCCAGCCAGGAGAAGGCTTGAGCGTCCCACGACAGCTCGCCTCTCTGGGGAGGGAGGGCCAAGGCCACAGATTGCCTGACCCCAAGCCGGAGCTCGGTACAGCAAGTCCTGCTTGCAGGAGGGGCCAGCCGAGACGTGGTGGTGGACGCCGCACAGTGCACCTGACATCAGGGTGCACACCACGTGAGGAGAAAAAAGAGAAAAAGCCTTCTGTCTCTGGGAAGACAGAGCATCGGGAGCATGCCTCGATGTACCACCAGCCACCAGACTGCCTTGCCTGGCAGAAAGGCAGATTTGTACGAGTGTCACGGCCACACCTCATTCCCGACTGGAGGGATAGCCTGTTCCATGGGGCACAAGGTAAGTCCTGGTAGGGTGGTTGGCAGAGGGATGACTCCCCAGATGCCTCCGAGGGTTCAGAGATGGAGGGAGGTTGGAGGGAAAAAAAGAACATGGCAGCAACAGCACAATGAGAAAGATGGCCACAATTTTTTCTCTCTCCATTCCTTTCAAAGTTTCCATTGACAAACAGGCAAAACACCAACTGCTAATCTGCCAAAATGTATGCTCCCCACTCATCTCCCCATGGCCTGTCCCCGAACAAATTCTCCACACACACACACGATACTTGACCCTGAGACTCACTCATGCACCACCCACCTCCTCTCCTCAAGGCTTGCGCTCTCTCTGGCGATCAGAACCGCCTCCAAAGGAAATGAATTCAGTTACCGCAAACAATGCTTCTAGAAATTCGCTCCCACCAGTCTCCTGATTAGCTGCTACCTGCTCAGCCCACCCACTTGGATCCCTCGTGACTCAAACAGATTCACACACACACACACACACACACACACACACACAAATGACATTTTCTTTTACTCTTTTCACTTAGAAAACATATACTGTATAATATAATAATAACTGTGCTCAAACATGGCTGTGTTTCCATCTGGGGGGATTTGATGACATCACAGAGATCTCTCAAGCTTCACTTTCAAGGTCTACGATGTCATCAGATCATGTTGTGCAGTTACGTATCTATAATTCTGTATGTTGTGATGCCATCAAGGGATTCTGATGATATCACAGATGACAAGACAAAGCTCAAGTGGTCTGATGTTATCATAATCCTGAGATGGAATCACAGTTCTGTTGTTTTTAGCCCTAGCCACTGTTTTTATAGTATATGATGGTATGGGACATTTGTTTAACAAAATGCATGTTAACAATGATTTAGTTAACATTTTGTAGTCCAAACAACAAGGGAAAATAATTCAGATTATTAAGTCATAACACGTTCAAGCTACATGCATTAAAACACATCAGGAAGAAAACATAGTTTAAATGTAAACTCAGAATTTACAGAATGTCTCTGAAAGCTAATGTTCTGTCACTTTCTGGAATGCTTTGTGAGGCCAGTGTTCTGTCAGTTTTCTGCTGAATGATTAAGCAATGATAAGGGTGTGCATTGTAGAGGGATAACGGCTCACCTCAGGTGTGTTGTGAGGCATGAGGCATTGCCAAGTTCCTTCATCCACCCAAGAAGTACTGTTATCCCACTGCAAAGCATACCCTGCAGTGTTATATTGTGATTAGAAAATAGTCCAATGTTTATTTGGTGGGGTAGGTGAAAAAAAAAAAAAACAATATAAGGTTAAACATTTTAATAATTTTTTTAAAGTTCATCCACCCAACACAATAATCCCGCACAGGCATGACATTTCAGTTTCAGATATTATGCACAGCAAAACACATTGTTTTTATTTCTCCTTAAACTGTTTATTTTTTTTCAACCCACCCCGATTTGGTATCCAGTGAAGTCGTCGACTGCAGGACAGCAACGTGTGAAAATGGTGACTGAAACACAGCCCGACACTTCTGGGCAACCATCAGTTCCCTCCCATCCCGACTTTGCCCCCAGGGTTAGTATCTATAATAATGGGGTGTGGTGGGCAAAGCCCGCAAGAAAAACACTTTGTCCAGATGTGGTCGCTATGTGGGTTCGTGCCATTATCACGCACGCCATTCCACAGTTGCTATTCTGACGAATGAATTCCCAATTTACCTGTTTTGTCACCTTTCATTCTTTATTTTTATTATTTTCCTCTGTTCTTGTTTATATTTCCTGCATTCAATAGATGGAATGTTTACTATAGAGGAATAATGCATGCAGGTGTGTTATGAGGTTTTTACACCTGAGGTGTATGATAATCCATAAACCTCGAGAGTGAAGGTTGAGAGGTTTATTAGATTATCACACACCGAGGGTGTATAAAAGAACTAATCACACACACTTGCATATGTTTTCATTTTATAATAACTGGTGCAGGGTGTTTGGCTTTGAACGGCTTTGTTTTTTTTCCCGCATGTAGTGAGTGAGTGAGACAGTGGAGTGCTAACCTGCAAAAGCTGTAATTACTCGTGTGGCATCAAACTGGTTATTGCAGCTTTTGAAAACTAAATGAAGCAAATTGATATAGGGTCACCAGTTATTATGCAGGGAATATAAGCATTCAAATCTCCGTACAGTTCTTCTGGCAGAATCTTCACCCCCACAATCATACAACTGAAGGCCTCAGACAGAACCAGATCTTCTGTTCTATCTGTAGCAGGTTAAACAACAGACATTTCCTGGTAAGCAGGGATGATAGGAGGGATTTTCATGATCAAGAAGGAAACAACATAAGTAAAACTAAGTACTGTAGTACTTCATTTTATAAATAATGTATGTGGGTGTAAGAAGAGGATTATAAGGGCAAATAATATTTGTTATTCTTTTAAGTTTAAGGCAGTTTTATTTTTAGGGCCTAGTTGAAGTTTATTTTGGGTAATAAAGGTGAGCCATGTTTATGATGGCATTGAGGAATTTGTGGTTAGTAGTAAGTATATTGTGAAGAGGCTGCGGGCTCTTCATCCAGTGCTGTTGTGTTGAGACATCAGCACTGGCAAAGATAACCCTGGACAGTCAGCTTTGTGATTTTTGATAGCCATTTTATAATTCTGATTGTGTAAGATGTCCATGCACAACAGCAGACCACGCCCACATAACAGTTGATGGCCATGCACAACAGCCCCATGCTGCCACCGAATTCTATTGCTCAGAATGTTCCATCTTACACTGTATAGAGGATAATGTACGGCAGCCATACACGACAAGCTTGAGTCTACATCAGGAGTAATAGTAAATGGAGCCCACAGTGAAGAAAGGGGTTACTAGTGGGTACTGCAGGGTTCAGTACTGCGGCAATGTCCTTTTAATGTCTTTATAAGTGGCATTGCAGAGGGAATGGAAGGAAAAGTATGTCTCTTTGCAGATGACACAAAGATCTGCAACAGGTTTTATACGCAAGGTGGGGTGGAAAGGATGAAAAGGCACTTGGCAAGGTTGGAGGAATGGTCAAATGTATGGCAGCTTAGATTCAGCGCAAAGAAGTGCAAAGTAATGCACCTGGGAAACAAAACCCAGGGAAGAGACACAATGGGAGGGAGGTAAGATACTGACAACAAGAAAAATGGAAAGGGACCTTGGGGTAGTCATATCAGATGACCTAAAGGTGGGCCAGCAATGTGAGAAGGCAGTAAGGAGGGCTGGGGGATACTGGGATGCATAGTGAGGGCATCACCAATAGAAAACAGGAAGTTGTTGTCCCTCTGTACAGACAGCTGGTAAGACCCATCTGAGTACTGTGTACAGTTCTGGAGACCCCATCTCCATAAAGACATAGACAGGTGGAGGCTGTCCAGAGGAGGGAACCAAAATGGTGTAGGGTCTGCACCAGAAGACATATGAAGAAAGACTAAAGGAGCTTAAGATGTATAGCCTCAAGGAAAGGGGAGGGCATGATAGAAACTTTCAAATATGTCAAGGAATCAACAAAGTCCAAGAGGGTAGCATCTTTCAGAAAAAATATGTGCAAGAACAAGGTGGCACAATTTGAAGATAGAGGGGGATGGCTCAGAGGTAATGTGAGAAAGTATTTCTTCACAGAGAGGGTTGTAGATGCATGGAACAGCCTTCCTGAGGAGGTCATAGAATCAAAAACAGTGGGGAATTCAGGAAGGCATGGGACAGACATAAGGCAATTCTAGTGGGGTAGGAGGAAGTAGGCTGTTGGTTAACTAGGATCTGCAGCTTATCCATTAGGTAGGAAATGGTCAGACTAGGTGGGCCAAGCATTCCTTATCTGCCATCAAAGTCTATGTTTCTGTGTTTCTATGAGAGGTTTCTCTGGCAACCAGGAACCTCAACAACGAAGCTCAAGAGGTTTTCTGGTTGTCATTGAAAACTTAAGATGCCTGACCTGGTGGCACAAAGGGTTGAGGTGCTGTCGCCTTACCTTGACCCATGCTGGAGACCTGGGTTTGGGAACAGACTCGGGGTGCCAAGGGTCGTTGGGGGAGGAGAGGATTAAGCATCCGGAGGACTGCTCTCCTCTCCTGGGGTGGGGGAATTGGAAGCATCGTTCTCAGCAGCGCCCCAGTGGAGACTAGGGGCACTGCAGGAGCAAAGCAATGAAAGGGGAACTAGGAAACCAGAAAAATCACTGTGGTGTCTGCTGGATGATAGATTCTGCTCCTCAACACTGCCGAACCTCCAGGAGCAGTCTCCCCTCAGCAGCACCCCTGAGTCCTAATAGCTAGTGCGCTGTTTCCCCTCATGTGCCTTCCCTCAGAAGAGAGGGACCTGCCCAGCGAAGGGCCATGTTGGGATAACCGGGGGTCGGCTGCAATATGAGAATGGGGCAGCTTGAGTGAGGATGGCGGTAGCTGTCAGGGGCCTTGAAAGCCCGAAGGAGTAGGGGACGGGCAGCACGGAGGAGGTAAAAATAAATCATGCAAAAAAAAAAAGAAAACTCAAGATAAGAAGCCAGTCTGGTGGCATGGAGGGATGAGGCGCTAAGAGCCTTACCTGACCAATTTGGAAATGGATGCAGGTCACATGGGAGCTGGCAAGGTGAGGAGGATTGAGCATCTATGGGACCCCTCTCCTCCTTGGGAGGGTGTTCCATAGCTCACTGTTGACTGCCACCTGCAGGTATCGGATGGCAGTGCAAGTGAACCACATTGTAGGAAAGATTCTTACGCACAGAGTGCCGGGGCATCTCTGCAGAGGCGGAGCATGCACATCGTGCTTACTGCATGCCCATGGGCCCAGAGAGAAAATGAGAAGGAAGAATGTAGGATGGGCTCCGGTGAAGCCCTGCCTGATGTACTGTGGCCTGCTCTGCCACTCTGATCCATGACAGAAATCTGGATGTGTGACCAGGGGCAGGGTAGCTTCCTGTCCAGCCCCACAGGGGAAATCCATGGGGATAAGATCCTCAACTGCATAGGAAAGAGAAAGGAGAAATCGTTTAATGAGGAAAATCACACTAAGCTGAAGTTTGTTTCCAGGTGCGACCTGGGAGCACAAGGAAGTTAAGTGACTTGTTCAGGGTCTCACAGTATGCAAGTGGGGGCTGATGGGATTCAAACCCAGGTCTCCAAGATTGCAGCTCAGTGCCCTTAAACCGTACACTGTACTGCTTCTTAGCATAGGAGGAAGGGACAGCCACAAGTACATGGGGATTTCTTATTTATTTTATTTTATTCAATCTCAGAATTAAGACCTTTGAGCCAGGGTCTCCTTTACAAAGGCTCCACGTCAGCAAAATGAACAATATAGAGGATGGATTAACAGACCCAGGTACATTGGATACAGATAAAACAGGCAAGGTAAAATACAACAAGTAGGATAACTGACAGATAATCTAATGTCCAAACTAAAAATAGTATTAAGTGCTATTATTAAGAGGAAATCTGATGATGGTATGCAGGTCAGGGGAGAGAAAGCCAGTGAAAGTTATGTTGGTTGTAGAAGTGAGAAAGGCGGGTTAGCAGGTGATAGACAGAGGAAGAAAAGAGCAGCGGAGGTTAGAAGAGCGGAGGATAGAAGAGCAGAGTAGGTTAGAAGAGCAGAGTAGTTAGCAGCCAATTGATGGTGGAGGAAGAGTGGGGAAAAGAACATGGGAGGTGGCTTACTGAGAGAAAATGTAGTGTCAGTTCCCAGTAAAGTAAGAGAAACGAGGTGACTGGGAGCTCAGGGGTCAGGCAAGGTAGCAGCCTGGGAGGGCATAGTCAATGGGACAGGGCAGAGAAGCCAACCATTCTGACAAGGAGGATAAAAACCTTTGTAAAAAACTCAAGATGAGAGCACAGGCTTGTCTGGTGAATGCCCGTACATTATCTTAAATAGTGTATGGGCATCCATGCCATTTCAGACACTCTGCTTCTTTTCAGTGAACTGGGGCTTGGGAGAAGAGGCACTTGAGTGTTGGTGGCAGCTCAATTACTGGTTCAACGTGCTGCAGCTTTTTCTGTAAGTTCAAGTTAAAAAGAACAGCTTCCAGCTGGACTGGATAGAAGAAAGGAAAGGGAAAGGTACAATGTTTAACAATGAATGAGAAGAAGGCAGCTGTGTGACAGCATTAAGCTCTTGTGCTACCGTGGTGACATCACTACTGCATCACAACATAATAATGTCACTACTGCAGCACAACAAGCATATTCCAGGCATGGAGTTCCATGCATAACAGGGTTCCATCATGCACTATGTAAGCAATAAGACATGACAGGGTGGTTACACTTTAACACACGGCTAGGAGGCGTTGAGGCACGAGGTTAGTAGTGGTCGAAAAGCGCCCCAGCCTCCCCAGTCAGAGTGTTAAAGTGTCTAACACACAGACCCTGGAGGCTTATTTGCACTTATGAAATGGCTGTCAAAATACAGATGTATGTGATGGCTAAAATACATAGTATTTAAAAGTGAAAAAGTTTAATGTTTGTCTTCATTTTTAATAAAATAGTTCCTTTGCCTACTGTTTTTATTTGACTTAAGGAATTTTGTCCTATAAAGGCTTCTGTAATTTACATGTGGTTGTTATGGCAGTATTCACCCCCCACCACCACCACCAAGTTAGTAATTGATCTGAACAGCCACTCAGCAGACGGGCCGGGAGAGAATCGCTTCTGATTAAAATGGAGAGCGAGCAGTGAGCGGGCTGGGAGAGAGATCACTTTTGATTGGGATGGAGAGCGAGTGGGCTGGGAGACAGATCGCAGCACTTGCGCTTTTTCCAGGGAGAGAGATTGTGGCAGTACTTTGTTAAAATGAATCATCGGCTGTAATAATTGGCAGTCGCTTCTGATTAAAATGGAGAGCGAGCGAATGGGCTGGAGAGAGATCACATTTTGATTGGCATGGAGAGCGGTGCTGGCTGGGAGACAGATCGCAGCACTTAGCATTTTTTCCCCTTTGCTACGTGCTGCATGGATTTAAAAACAGAAACGCTGAAAGACCGAGGCCAACTAAACAGGAGGTCAGGTGTATTTATTTTATTTTTTACAGTTAGGCTGGCACCACTTCTGGCAGAAACAAGATGGCTCTGCTTTTTTTAAGGTTCTGGTGGGCAGCATCACCCATATCAATGCCCACTTGCATAGCATGGCACAGCCTGATCTTTTGCCATGGTATTAGATATATTAGCACACTCAGAGTAGCCAATCAGAATGCTGCTTTTGTACCACCCATTTCATAACAGAGGATGATGGATGGTCCACTATGCACAACAAGCATGTGTCGCCATCGAGAGGTTGCCATGGTGACTGTTTAAACCATAAGAGCGAAGATCAAGAGATGTTTGGTTGCCATGACAACCTCAAGATGGCTTCTCATGTTTGTTGGGTATAGTGGAATATACATTATAGCGGATGGTGGAATGTTATTCTAGGTAGAAACCACACCTAAAATAACATTGTTGTGCTGCAGTAGCTACATCATTTTGTACTTGTGCTGCACTAGCTTTGTAGTGACTGCAGCACAAAACTCAGAATGCATTCTCATGCAATGCCTGCTGAAGTCGTGGCTGCAATCACTAGTGCTGTGTAAGTGAAAGTGGCAGACAGTACACACAGCATTAACGTTTTCTAGCAATGGCAGCCACGGTATTTTCAAAGCACTGTTGCTGTTGAAAACTGTTACCAGTTGACTTGTTTGCTCCTTTTGTGTGTTTTTTTCTTCATATCAGTGCTTGTAAGTTGCCCGATTCATTGACCGCCACGAATTCTACAAATAAAAGTGATTTTTTAAAAATTACATCGACTCATGTTTCTTATGTTCATATGGCCCATACACTATAAAGACAATATACTGTATATATATCCCACTATACACAACAAGCATGAGTTGCCGTCTCGAGGTTGCCATGGTGACCAAAAACTACACATGCTTGTTGTGTATAGTGGAACATATATTATCCTCTATGTCTTTTACAGTGTATAGTAACAATAACAGGGCTTTGAAAATACCATGGCTGCCAATGTTAGAAATGTCCGTGCTGTGTGAACTGTCACTTTCACTTCACAGTGTTAGTGATTGCAGCCGTGGCTTCAGCAGGCATGGCGTGAGAATGCGTTCCGAGCTGTTGTGCTGCAGTAGCTAGGTATCTAGTGCAGCACAAGAACAAAATGACGTGCTACTGCAGCACAACAACATTATTCTAGGTATGGATTTCTACCTAGAAGCTTGTTTCCTCCAGCAAGGGGATTTGGCTGGCTCTGCTAAACATACAGTACCTCTCAAGTGTCCTCAAATCATTACGAGTGACATCCCTCATTTGCCACTTAAAATTGCTCTGTCCCTCATCCGTCCCTCATGGAAATGGTGCTGCCCACACAGAGACTGTGCTGTAAATTCTAAAATACTAAATCAAAATGAACTTTGTACAAGTAAACACTATAGTTTTCACAGTGTTCTGAGCTTGTATCTCCATGTTTGAGGATGTGTCCTTCTTTCTGAGGGCCTGTGTCCCTCATTTTGAGTGTCCAGATATGTCCATGTCCCTCATTTCAGTGACAAAAGGTTGAGAGGTATGTTGCTACATGATCGCCGCCGGTGACCTCAGGTAATACTGCAGGCAGAGTGGCACGGAGGGAGAACATCATCTGGTCAGTGCGAGTATGCACATGCCCCAGAATTCCTGCTTCCAGTCCCAAGGACAGGCAGAATGGGAAATGCCCATGTAACAACCTCTTCTGCTACTAGAGGGAGAGGAGCTGGTTACTAAAATGCCAGCCCAGAACAGACTGATTGGTAATGCCTCTAATTGGACAGTCCAGTGGGTGGAGTATAGAGCGCCAGTGAGAAGGATGCCAGAAACAAAGTCTCCAACGTACTTTCACCATTAGATCAGCCTCCAAATACAGAGATTAGATTTCACACTACTTACTAACATACTAACATACTAAAACGCCAGCAGAATAGGCCTAATGGTCTCTCAGTCTGCTCGATTTTCAGCACCTGCACTGAGGGCTGATTTTGGTGCCCACCCCTTGCTATACTGTCCCCAGTCCCAGATGTTCCACCTGTATTGGGCCTGGTCAGATTTACTCCTCCTGTACCTGTCCCATCCCTCAAACCCGTCCACAGTCTCCATCTCTACCAGCTCCCTGGGCAGTGCATTCCATGGCTCTACCACCCTTTCAGTGAAATATCCTCCTCTCCCTCTGAGCCTGCCCCTTCCAGCTTACACCCATGACCTCTTGTTGCCCCACCCTCCTTCCTTTGGAGCACCCTGACTGGGCCTCCTTTATTGATCCCTTTCATGTACTTAAGACCTCTATCATGTGCCCCTGTCCCTCCTCCAGGGTGTACATGTCGAGCTCCTTGAACCTCTCCACATATGTCCTTTCCTCAAGCCCCAGATCATTTTGGTTGCCCTCCTTTGGACCCTCTCTAGGAGTGTAATGTCCCTCTTTAAATGCGGTCTCCAAAATTGTACACACTACTCGAGGTGTGGCCTAACCAAGCAGTTGTACAGTGGAAGGATCACTTCCACCTTTCTGGAGTAATCCCCTGGTGATGCATCCCAGCATCCTATTTTGCCCTTGCCACTGCCCTCCTACAGGTCTCTGAGTTGTTCATTTTGACATCTACCACTACCCCAGGTCCCTCTCACCCTCCGAACTTGAATCATGTCTCCTCCCAGGGTATACTCCTGGCCTGGATTTCTGACTCTCAGGTGCAGAATCTTGCACTTCCCACATTGAATTTTAGTTTCCATTTTCCCGACCACCTTTCCAGAGCCTCCAGATCCTCCTGCAAGGCCACCCTCCCTCCTCCCATCCACCACTGCACCTAGCTTTGAGTCTTCTGCAAAGAGACTCATTTCACTCCTGATCCCTTCCTGATGTCTGAGATATAGGCATTGAACAGGAGTGGCCCCAGCACTGACCCTGGGGAACCCTACTAGTAATCCACCTTGGGGATGAGGCTAACCTCCAACCACCACCTTCTGAGTATGCTCAGAGAGCCAATTTCCTATCCATCTTAGCAACTATCTTCCTTCCCCATTTCCTTCAGCTAAGCCAGCAGGCCACTGTGGGTACCAAATCAAATGCCTTGCTAAAATCCAGAAAGAGGATGTCCACTGGCCTACCCTGGTCCAGGGCCCTCGTCACCCAGTCATAGAACTCAACAAGATTTGTCTGGCATGATCTTCCCATGACAAAGCCATGCGCCTATTGTCCAAGCCCCCAGTTTGCTCCAGTAACCCCTAGCCTTTCCTTGACAATGCCCTCCATCACCTTGCTGACCACCGATGTCAGGCTAACGGGCCTATAATTTCCACCTCCTCTCTTGATCCCCTCTTGTGGATCGGCACAACATGGGCCACCCTCCAGTCTTGGGGCACCCACCCAGTCCTCAGAGATGTTGAAAAGCTCCGCTAGAGGGACTGCCAGGACATCTGCCAGTTTCCTCAGCACCCTAGGATGTCTCATCTGGCCCAGGTGCTTTCTCCATCCGAAGGGACCTGAGGCTTCCTTACTTTCTCTACTGGGATTTAAGCCTCGTTCTCCCTGTTTCACCATGCACTGCTAGGCCCCCACCTGTCTGTGCTGGCCACTCCATTTCCCCAGACCCATCAGGGCCCTTGGTCACTACCGGTCTCACCCCTGCTCTGATTTGACCCCGCTCCCTCGCTAGACCTAGCCCCTCCATCCCCCTGGTATACACTGAGGCAAAGTACTCATTTAGGACTTCTGCCTATTCCCCCGCCTCCTGTGCCCAACCATCCCCTATCCTTATCTTGCTGATCTGCCCCTTACTTTCCTTTTTTCCCTATGTATCTAAAGAACCCTTGTACCCCTCCAGATCCCACTGGCCAAGGACTGCTCTTTTTGCCTTAGCTGCACTCACCACCCTGGTGACTCTCTTGGCTGTCAGCTCATATTCCTCCTGATCCCTTTCACTCCTTGACCATTTGAAGCGCCTATAGGCCGCCTTCTTTCACTCACCACCTCCTGTACCTTCCGGGTCCACCAGCAGGGTTTTCTGGCCTTACTGAACTTATGCCTTTCCTCGTGAGGATCTGGTAACCTCCTGTATTCCCTCCTAATGATCCCCCACCTGCTGTCAGCATCTATATCTGGCCTTATCCTGTCTAGATGATCTTTAAGGATCCTTCCCATCTCCCTGAAGTCTGCACCCTAAAGTCTGTTACTACTGTCCTTGTTCAACTTTCCTCCCCCTAGGTCCAGGAAGTACCAGACTGTGGCATGATCACTCCCAGTCAGCGGGTCCCTCACCCTAGGCCACCAATCTGATCACTGTCTGCCGTGACCACATCCAGTGTCCGGGCCTCCTAGTTGGCTCACTCACCTGTTGTGTCAGAACGCATCCTGGAAGACATCGAGCAGCCTCTGCTCTCTGGCCACTGGTGATGTCATAATCCCCAGTCTGTTCCTGGCATGTTGATGTCCCCATTACTGTTGCCCTTCCCTTTCCTAATCTACAGTGTCCCTCAAGATTTGCCACCAAACTTTCTTCAGGACCTCCGCCAGTGCTGGTGGTTTGTATACCACTCCGACCTTTACTCTCTTACCCCTTGCGTCAGCAAGGTGACCCAAATAGCCTCCACATTCCCTCTGCCTCCTCTACCCCTCTAATACCCATGCCATTTCTGACTAACAGTGCTACACCACCCCTCCACTCTTTTCTGAACATAGTGTAGCCTCCAGATTTAGGTACCACTGTGTCCTTGAGTGGTTCAGGTCTCAGTGATTGCTGCCACATCTACCTCCCCTCAACTAGCATCGCCTGGAGCTCAGGCATTTTATTTCCTAAGCTCCTGGCATTTATCAGGACCACTCTCCACCCCTTTCCCTCCTCTCCTTTCTCCCCTTGAGCTCACATTTCTCAGCTCCTGCACCCTACCTGGGGACCCAGTTCCATATCTCCCTAGCCCCTAGAGGAGTGGAGACCATGTCCCTCATTTATCGTATCTGTTGGCACTGTCCTTTTTTATCCCTCCCCTTTCACTGATGAACCCAGCTAGTTTGAGCTTTAGGATTTCCTTCCTCCAAATTAAGATGGAGCCTGTTCCTAACATACAGCCCTTATCCTCCCAGGTCTCCCCAATCCCCACCAGGCCATACCCCAATTCCCCACACCACTTCTTAAGCCACTGATTTATTCTCTAATCTTCATCGTGTTTTCCCATTAGCCCTTGGCACTGGCAGGATTGCTGAAAAGGAGATCTTACAGCCTAAGGAAAGGCATACCCTGGCCAACTCCCGAACTTTGCCTGAATTTCTAGTTCACTATTACCACTTATGTCGTTTGTCCCCAGGTGCACTAGAATGTCGAGTTCCCCGCATTCCCTTGCCAGTGAATACAGCTCATGTTTGGCCCTGTGCACTGTCAGGCCCGGGTGGCATTTGGTTCTGATCAGACAGCTTTTACCTCCTCCTGCCCCTCCCACTGTATGCCTCTGATCATGGAGTCCCCAAGTAGCAGTACTCTAACTTCCCCTTGCCTTCTTGTTTACCCTTGGGTTCCCCTCCTTCCATGCCCTCCTCATCCCTTAGTCTGGATTCTCCCTCAACCAGCTCCTCGCACCTCCCACAATCTGGGTGTTGAAGGTAGCCCTTCACTATTGTCCCTGGTCACCTCCTCTACCCGTGTCCTGGCCTTCTTTATCCCCCACCTGAGTATCTTTCTCTGCATCTCTTTCTCCACTCCTTACTAATCCATCCGTCCTATCTGTTTGCCTATTTGGCTTTCTCTCGCTATCATCCCATTTACATCCTGCCCTTCCTGCCTGTCGTGCTCCCTGTTCCATACCATCAGCCTCCTCCTTGTTCCCTGATCCTCCTTTTCTTTTCCCTCCTACCCCTCTTCCCCATCCTGTACGGGACCTCTCTATTGTGCCCTTGACACTTGCCCTCTACACCTGTTATATCCGTCCCTGCCCCAGCTACACCAGTAGTAGCAGCATCCTCCTCCTCCTCTTCCTCTCCCCACACACCCTCTTCTACTAATGGACGAGGGTTAAAACAATTTGTGAGCCTTAGCCCATCCCCCAGTGCCCTCTTTGTCCCTACCGCCTCTCGGTTTCCTTTGGACACCCCAGACTCTTGCCTACTGCTGTGGAAATTTCCACCTTTGGGCCCCATCTGCCAGGGTCCCCGAGAGCCCTCTGTCTACCTCCCTTCCCTCCTCTCCTAGTGTGAGCACCACTCTTCACTCCTTCCCCAGCTTGGGAGGCCACAGCACCTGTACTTCCATGTAGGTGACCGCTTGCCTCCTACCTCTCCAATCCTCCCCCAGCTGCCTTTGGATCCCTCTATCTCCTCCTTAAGCTGTGCCAGCTGGTAGCACGCTGGGCATCCCCAAACTTCAAGCCCAGTCCAGTATCATGGCCGCACCACACCCTGTGCACCCAACCACCCGCCCAAAGATACCTGCTCTAGTGATATGCGGTCCCTTCCCATCATCACAGCAGTCTTTCCTAGGCCAAATGATCAACTCAGTGGCTCTACAGTTTCTCAGCTACCAGTACCTGTACCTAGGCAATCCCCCCAATACAGCATGCAGACCTTTAAACTTGCAAAGCTTGGGTGGCTGAACCTTTCCCACCTGACTATTTGCCTTAGAGTTAGTTTACAGGGAAGATTTCAACTCCCTCACGCTCCTGTCTCCCAGCCTTAAACCCAACCCCAGTGGCTAGAACTTCATGAGCTGCACCTGAGCTTTTCCTCCAGTTGCAGGGCTGGTGTTCCTCATAAATTAGCTGTGCTCTGGGAGGGAGGGTGGGGAGGGTGGGATTTGGCCACACACGACACTCACAAGAGTGTATCAGCCCTGTGTCTGCCCCACACTGCACCTCCAAGCACTGCAACCTCCTCGGGAGGAAGGTCCCACACAAAACAACACTTATTAAACAAGTCAGCAGGCCTGCTTAAAAGTCTACAGATTGATAAGAATTTAAAGCTTATCCAGCTACTAAAATCCCCAGCTGCTCAGCAAAAGCAGGTTCCCACAACCTCTACCAGCCCCAACTGTTTCTGCAGTACTGCTATGTGAGAAGCCCTGGTATTTACAGGACACTGTCAGCTTTGCCCCACCGTGTGCTTCAAAATCGCAAGGTGTGCCTCTTGGCACATGCACAACAGATGATTACTGTAGAATGCACCCATAGCTCAAAATTCCCAATCTGTACACATTTTTTTTATTTTTACCTTTTCAGTGATTTATTCGGCCCGAGTTTAAGTTACAGCACCTACTGGAAGCTGGTACCAGTCAAACGCGCGGTCTCCTACAAGCGCGACCCAAACTGCATTTTTTCCATGAGCATGATATGAAAATATGCCCCACCGATCCATTGTAGTAATTCTAATGTTTAGTGGGCACTCCGAAAATAAACCGAGAACTCTGAGTTGTTAAAATAAAAGTTTTCAGCTGAGGTCGAAATCTGTGCACAGTCAATGGCTATGTTGAAAATTTGGTGAAAAAATTCTGAAATGACTGTTTTACGAGCACGCGTTGCGCTGTTCGATACGCACTTGTAATTTGCATAATTTTCAATATTTTCACTCCAGATTTTCAACATTGTCATTTTATTACACTTCCTTATGAGCAGTGCAGCTGTCATTTTTCACATCTTGCCCAAAACGTGTTTCCACCTTTGTAGCGCATAATGGCGCAGTCGGTGTGCAAAATCAATGTATGGGACACATTAAGAAAACCACAGTGACACTGTTCATGAGCAGAGGTCTTAAATGGCTATGTTGAAAATTTAGTGAAAAAATTCTAAAATGATTGTTTCTGAGCGTCGTTGTGCAGTTCCTCATACGCTCGTAGAGTTTTCAATTTTCTACATTTCACTCCAGATTTTCCACATTGCCATTTTATTACACTTCCTTATGAACAGTACAGCTGCACTTTTACATGTCACCCAAAATGTGTTTCTGCACATGTAGCAATCGGTGCAAAAGCAATGTTTGGGAAGATTAAGAAAATCACAGTTACACTGTTCATGAGCAGAGGTCTTAAAATGGCTATGTTGAAAATTTGGTGACAAAAGTCCATAAAATGATGGTGTTATGAGTGAGCATTGCGCAGTTTCCACGCACCATCGTAAGTTACGTGACTTTGTAATGTTTTCAGTCCAGATTTTCACCAGTGGCATTTTCCACACTGCCTTATTTACAGTACAGCTGTCATTTTCACAACATGGCGAAATGTGTTTTCACACTTTCAGCGCAGAGATGTGTGGTCGCTGTGGGAAATCATTGTTCGGGACAGATAAAGAAAATCACAGTGACACTGTTCATGATCGGAGGTCCCAAAATGCCTGTGTCGACAATCTGTTGTAAAAATCCCCAAACTAATTACATTACGGGCGTGCGTTGCACAGTTCCTATGCACGCGTGACTTCATCAGTTTTTTAATATTTTACTACAGATTTGCAACATTGCCATTTTTTACCTCCCCATGAACAGTATAGCTTGTCATTTTTCACATCCTGTTCAGAATGTGGTTTTGCACCTGTGGTGCTAAATCGTCGTAGTGTGCAGAAGCAGCTGGCTAACAAACTGATATTGCTACTGTTCATGAGGTAAGGGTCACAAAAAAACATGTTCAAAATTTGAGTGAAAATACCAACGAATGCCTGAGGTGTTAGGGTTTCCAACCATAACACCCCACCCTGTAGAGAATGACAGGCATCAGGGGTGTGACTTGGGATTCTTGCCTGTAATGCTCATACCATTCCACACCCTGCAGCCAGTGAGAGGCATTGAGGTATGCCTTGGACTCTTGACCCCAAAGTTCACCCCATTCTCCTATACCGCACCCATCTCACCGTATTTCCTGATGGAGGAATGGAGTGCGCATAAGGACCAAAAGACCCCAAGGCACACTGTGACACTGGTCAGTGTCTGCAGGGTAGGGTGTGTGAAATGGCGTGCACGCTATGCCTGATGACCAAAGGCACACCCCAATGCCTGTCACTCTCTGCGAGCTTCAGGTCAATACTTCGCTGCCATTCCTATTATGCAGCTCTGTAACTTCTACACTACCAATGCCAATGCCAACAAGCAAACATTTGGCATTGACAAATGCTTGTTAAATTAGTATCGAATGATGATAAAGATGACGGCTCCTAGCAGGTTTTAACAAACTTCTCACCTGGAGATGTGTGCACCATATCCCCAGTGTGGAATCTAATGGTGGTACTGGCAGGGGCTTCTGATGACCAGGAGCACAGAACCACCTAGTCCTGCTTAGAGCTATCATAGATGACCTGGTAAGGGTGCAGGCACTTCTAACAAAAACTTTAAAACATGTTCGTTACCTCAAGAATGAAACAGAAAGCTAGCCCCTAGCATAGTGGTAGTGCTACCGCTTGTTACATGGTGACCCACATTCAGGAGTGAATGTGAGTCTTGAGGGGCACACTGGAGGAGGGAGGATTTAGCTTTCTGAGGACTGTTGTCTTCCATCTGGGTGGTTAGGGATATGCCTCCTGAAGCATGCCTGACACCTAGTGGCAGTCAGGAATCATGGCAGTGCTGTACATCCTTACATATGAAGCGTTCCTAGGAGTAAATGGGATGAAAACCCTGAACCGATGTTGGATTAAGGACAGTCCCTGCAGGCTTGACACCACCAACTATGCATTCCTGCAGTGCATCCTGCACTGAAGGGCCTGGTCAACCCTTCCTGCCTGCGGGAGGGGTAAATCATGGGAGTATGTCAAGGGTAAACCCTAGGGATGGTGCGTGACTGCACTGGGGAGACTGTCCAGAAGGGGCTCGGTTTAGAGGTTGGAGCATAAACAGAGGACTGAAAAAAGAGGAAAGAAATCATGTGCAATTGAAAGAAAATAGATCTTATTTTGCTTCATTCTTCGTCCTCTATCGTGTCAGATGCTTACCTCTGTCCCTGGCTCATCACTGAGCCTGATAACAGCAGTCAGGCCTCTGGGAGTCCTACAGATTATGTTCTGCAGATGTGGTCCTAACGCATCATTTTCTATAGTTGGTTTGTCTCCAAATTCCTCCCTCAATATCCAGAATGGAGGCACCTCCTCCAGGGAACACCAGTGGTGTATCGGGAGGGTGGAGGGATGAACCTAATTTGTGCCCTATGAAGAGGGTATGTTTTCCTCTTCTCTCTTTCTCATCTCCCTTGATAAGAGCCACCCACCACTGCCAGCCTATGGGGGCAGCTCATGTGTCCCCATGATGCCCAGTACCACTGAAGGAGACGCTGTGCTGATGGATGACAGTGGCACACCCCTTATAGTCTGAGAGCACTGCCTCTATAGCAATCCTGAGACTCCACCAGCTGGGGACTGGGAGTTGGGATCAGGGTGAGAGCCCAGTTTTCTAAATGGGACCCCACTACCACCAGGCCAGACTGAATGTAGGGGTTTTGCACTTTTATTTGTTCTCTCTTAATTTTTTTTTGTATATCATTTTTCTCCCCAGCCATTCTTGTATGTTAGGGAGATACCATAGCTGGTTCTGTCGACCCCCATCCTTCTTGGGGTCCAGTGCCACCCCAATGTCCCCTATGGCACAGGCTCTGGGTGGCGGGCCATCCACCCTCCCCTAGGCAGTCCATGCTGTGTGGGCTATGATACCTTTGTAGTGGCAGACATTAGCACCCAGGAGTCAAGTAATCCAGGCCATCCCATGTACGGTACATTGGATTTTTCTCCCTGGCTCCTCACCTCGTTCCCTCCTCCCTTTGTAGGCAGAGCTCCACAGTGCCTTGGCTGCATGCAGCTCCCTTTACCAGGGGTCTCTGTGGCACCATTTATCCAGTGCCATCACGTCCGAGCAGCAGCACACTGCTGGATGGCAGCTGCTGCTGCCAAGCCAGCCTCCCACCTTGGCATCCCAGGCTTGCACCTGAACTCAAGTCACCTGCCTGACGGTGCAGCCCGCTGCATCTGGATGGCCTATTTCACTCTCTCTCTCTTAATTATAGGAATTGTAACAACCTTGCATCTTTCATATTCCTGTTCAAACCCTCACTTGGTAATGTTTGTGAGTATTATCATTAAGTTCTGTGTATTTTATTTTCTGTTGTTTTAACCATGTTTGTTATATTTTACTTTTGTATTATGTAACAGGACATTCTTGTAAGCAAGATTCGGTTTAACAATCTTTGCTATGCCTCAAAACTTTGGATAAATAAAATAAATAATACAGTAAATAACTGTTGTTTTTTCTTTTTTTTTACTCAAACGCCCTGCTTTAGAATCTTTAAAAAAAAAAAAACACAGTAAGCAATGAAAACACATCTAATAAAACTAAACAGAACACCTAATAATGGCGGTGGTGCCAGGAGTCACAGGTCAAGGCTGGGGCAGGAACAAAGTGAGCCACCAGCTGAAAAAGGCAGAACTTGTCAACTGGTAGCTGTTTTGTCTCCCCGCTCCTGTATCTCTTTCTCTCTCTATATATATATATATATATATATACATATCTCATTGTGACAAAAAGAAATCAGTCCCTGTGGGCTGCAAAATAAGATAGGCTTGTTCAAAAGCTGATCTCAGAGAAAGGTTAATTACAACTCTCCTTCTCCTAAAGGTAAATGTGTAATACCAGGACTGTAATTATTAATGCTAATTGCTTGTTTGGAAAAACAAGCTCTTCGCCTGTTAGCAGTCAGCAGCAGCAGCTCCCAGCACAGGTGCACCTCGTTAACGCCAGGAGTTAGCCGTCAAGGGACAAGCCTTGGAGAGATGTGGGAAGACTGAACCTTAGGCCAGTAGAAGTAGCTACGAGGCTCAGTGTGGTGTGACAGCCAGAGAAAGGGAGAGCAAAGAGAAGGTGAATTTGCCTCAAAGGCAGTTCAGGGAAGAGAGGTAAAGGGACCTGAAAAGAAAGACAGCATGCTCTTCCTTCAGACCTTCTTCAAGTGGAAGATCTCAAGAGGTAAAGCAGTCCTTTAGAGTATTCCACAGTCTATGCTTATTAATTTATCTGAAATTATGCCAATTGGATTACCCCATGGGATGCAGTCTCTTAATATCATGGTGGTCCCAGGGTGACTGCAGCAGTTAACAGGTTAACACAGTCCTGTAGGAATCGTTATATTCAGGACAATGTATACAAGGCAAAAACAAACAGTAAGTACATCCATACAGTAATCAAAGCATGCTAACAAAGTGGGGTACAGCAAATAAAGAGCAAGAGAGTGGTGTGGACATAATTATGGTGGGGATACATGATTGAAACAAGTACAGGGGGGTCTAAGGTAGCTGAAAACACTGGATTTGAAACACTGTAAGTTAGATTCATTCTCAGCTGGGGAGGAAGTTTGTTCTGGTGTCTGGTGGTGAAAATGCAAAGGCTTAATTGTTTTGATTCCTCTGAAACTTCCCAGGTGTTTTTTTTTTTTTTTTTTTTCTCTCATTAAACACACAAAAGCTATAATAAACCTATTTTTTTTCCCCAAATAATTGAGGACATTGGAATTCGTGTATGGGGGAGGGACTTCATCTGAGACTATAGAAAAACTAATGGCAGTGGAGTTTTCTCAGAATCCTTGCTTTAAAATGTAGGAGACTTTCAGTAATGATTCAAAGAGGAGAGAACATGGATTAGGATGGCATTTCCTGGCCTAGAATTGAATCTGTGGCAATGCTAGTCTATTTAAAAAGCTGCCCTACACACTGTATTGCTCATCAAGAATATTTCCCAAAAGTGTAATCTGTTTAAGAGGCTCATTTTGCAGTGCGTGAAGTGATAGTTTTGTAGTGTGTTAACTGATGTGGGTTGTGGCTGCTACGGCATGATCTGTTTTCTTCAGGGAGAGATGAAGGTTTGCAGCCACAAGCCAGCAGGGCTACTGACTGGGAAATCCACTGACTAGTTACAGGAAAATGTTACTGGCCTGATGCAAAATCTGTCCACATTTGGCCAGTGAGCTGGTACCAGTTCAGACTTTGGTGGTTGCAGCAGGGATGATGAGCTGGTATCTGAACTTGCTGCATTTCTTGGTAGTCCTTTCCACAGTGTGCCCTGAATCTGCATGAGAATCTCTTTCACCCCTTCCCTCTTGTCAACAGCTGAAACTACTGGCTTCTTCCTTTTATGGTCTAATGGCCACCAGGGCAAATTAGTTGGTGGCTAAAACTGATGCCATCAAATCCTCTATTAATGCATGAATTAAATCTGGTTACTGTGTGCTACCTGTAGACTGACTTATGTTTGTGATAATTTCTGGGTACAGCAGCCACCGGCTGCTGAAAGACTCCATAGATTCATAGACACCATCAGCAGATAAGGACAGTTTGATCCACCTAGTCTGCCCGCACTTCCAGCTTTGAGTCTGTGGGTTGATTTTCAATGGGCTTCTAGTTGATGCAAGGTGTGTCAAACATCCACCTTGCATCAAATCTAGGTGTGCCAAATACGTGTACTGTATTTTGCAAGAAAAGTGTCCCCCCAAAATGAGCAAGAGGTCCTCGTGTCAAAAATATAACGATGAGGTAGAATAACTCAAGCTGAGTATGAGGCAAGCGGAGGCAAAAATAGGATGTATGGAGTGAAAATGATGTAAATGGAGTGAAAAAGTAATCCAAAATTAAAGTGGATGAACTGCCCTCTGGAAGCAATATTTGACATGCTACAGTACTTGAAAGCATCCACGATGTCTACAATGCAGGACTTTGCAGCGGAATGCCATTCATAGTACCATAGTCAGGTCTGCCCACCGGCTGCAGGCCTCTGATATGCTCTAGTGTCAGGCCAGCCAGAGCTGGTCTAACAGTAGCATGAATCTTTGGGACCGATCATTTGTGGAACTGAAGGAGGGGCTGCACATATGGAGAATTCTCCCCCCAGCAGGGAAAATGCATTTTCACAATTGTGTATAATCACTAATTTCATGGGAAAATATTGTGCAACATTTTTGCTAGTTTTAATTTTGTGTAAGTCGTCATGTTAGTGATTTGGCTTGAAAATGGCCAAGTCCTTCCTATATTCATAATAAAATTATTAATAACCTGAAAATAGGATGTGTGTGGTTTTCACCCATGAAAACAGAAATGCCTTAGCCAGTTTTCTACAAGGTTCTGTCAAGTCCAATTTGGACCATTTGATCACGGTTTTGCTGCAGTGAGATTTGCTCGCCCTAGCGTAATGATGCTTTTGGTAGCAGAACTGTATTTCATAAATGTACGCCTATGTATGTATTTGCTATACTAGCCTGAGTGTGTAGTTTCCATGGCTGTAATTTTGGATTAGTATGCACCAGCTGCATTATACTTGCTGCACATTAAGTATTCTGTGTGATTTTTTTTTTTTTTTTTTTTTTTTGCATACCATTCTGTATATTTTGTAATTGTTGTGTTATCAGGACCTCATTGCAAATGAGCTTCACTCAATGGAGTATTTTCCTGGTAAAACAAATAGTTAAGAAATTATACAAATGAGAACAGAACCTCTGTTACTTATCCAGTGAGTGACCTGAGATCGCGCTAACCGCCTTCTCCCCTGTATGGAGCTACCTTGGTGTCTTGTATGACTGCACAGAGTCCTGCCACTAGATGCCCGAGTACAAGAATGGAATGGCTGCTAGAAAGAGCTGGGAGGAGTGGACCCTGTTGGGGAGGTTGGGGAACCTGCTTCTGGGGTTGAAGGGTTTTGCCGATCAGTGGTTGCCTCAGCCCCTCCCTCCTCCCGAGATCATGAAGCAGCATTGCCATTAGTTGGGAAGGCAGCTGTTGTCTGGCTGGAGAAAGAGGCAGCCTGTGACAGCAGTTGTCAGGACAAGGTGTCCATTGCTAGACAAAATCTAAATTCCATTAAATTCTACCCCTTCTCTCACTTTTTTAGTACCTTTGCTCAGAGGGAAAGGGTCTATGGCATTTCTTTCAGATTGCCCTATGACCTTGACGGTGCTTCCTTTCATATGCAAGGCTGATTTCTTCCCCCCCCGACTGTATCCCTTCCCAGGCTGTAGCCAGGCCTTGCCCATGGTCATGCTAGCTGCAGGAGGCGCCAGGATGTGCCTGACCACCCCCCAACCAAGGAAACTGAAACCTGCGGCCAGGCCTCGCTCATGGCTGTCCCAGTCACAGGGGTGCTGTTGAGTTATGTGCCAGCCCAGCACACCTAGACTGATTTGTAGTCCTCCCAGACTCTTCTGCATCCATCACCCTGTGGAGTGAGAAACCCATGTGGCCCTCGGACCAAGAGGTGTGCCGCTGAGTGACTGGCTTGTCTTTCACTTGTCAGTACTGCTTGATTTCTATGTGTCTGTCGAACCACAATCCATAACACTTCAAATCCATCACAAAGCATCATGGGTATGTAAACCTTATGTGAGGTAGGCTGAAAATGGTGCCTCGAATCCAAAAATTGACATTTAGGCCCTGATTTTCCTCTGCTGAGTTGACTGTATGTGGTATGGGTATCCAAATAAGAGAAGATTCGGATTGGTCAGAGTCTGGGTGGTGGTGGTGGTGGTGGTGGTGGTGGTGGTGGTGGTGGTGGTGTGTTTTTTTTTTTTTTTTAAATTTAGGATTTTCGAACTGAAGGGGAGAGACCCTAACAAAGAAATCTGAGTCTTGACAACACACAACCTGTTTGTGTAGTTTGTTACACTCTGTTTTACACCGCCTGGAGCAGATGAGAAAAGCCTGTCTGTTTTAGGGCAATGTTTGTTCTCTAAATCTTTGTCTGTCTGTGCTAAGAATGTACATACCCATGGTGCATTGCACTTGATTTGAGGCTCTAAGAGTGTGCACGTGGTTTGAGGAGATGCACAGAAGATGCAAATGGATGTTTGTTCTGTTACTGGATCCGTTACAGAACCTCTTGCTCTTCCTCTTCATAACAGCAGTACTGTACTGTATCCATATACTGCTAGTACTGTAGCATGCCTGTGGTATTGTAGTGTACAGTATCCACACTGCTAGTCCTGTAGTATGCCTGTGGTACTGTTAAATATCCACACTTCTAGTCCTGTAGCATGCCTGCGGTACTGTACAGTCTAGTGTCAAAACACTGCTTGCTCTTGGCCTGCTAGTCCTGCAGCATGCCTATGGTACTGCACAGTATCCACACTGCTAGTCCTGTAGCATGCCTGTGGTACTGTACTGTACAATATCCACACTGTTAGTCCTGCAGCATGCCTATGGTACTGTACATTGTCCAGACACTGCTTGGACTTGGCATGCTAGGCTTGAAGATGAAGATCTCCTGTAATATGCCTGTAGCTTGCTTCACAGTGTGCATCAGAATTGTTGTCCAGTTCTGTAATTTAGCCATCATATTCTTTTTTTTTTTTTTTTTTTGGTATATTTCATCATAAATTGGGAGAACACAATCAGTAATGCTTGGGGGTTCTGAGCAAAGCTATAGCAGGTTATTACTTTTCTAGCTGCTCCTAAAAGTATATTAATCGATAAATTTGCTGGGAGTTCTTATGTGACAGGGATAAGGTCCCCAAGCTTGGAAACAGCTCTTAGTTGTTTGTCTACCCCTTCCAATAAGCAGCCAGAGTCGGACAGTAACGCAGAATATGGGAGTGTGTGGCTACTCACACACCATCCTTCCAGCATGAGGAGTCTCCACTGTTGGAGTATTTAGCTGTTATCTCTGGGGTAAGCTCAGTCATTAATTCTGCCTCCCAGTTGAACTGTGTAGACTCCGCTTCCTTGAAGGGTGCATTTTGTAAGACCTATAGAACCTCAAGATCATATGTAGGTGTGCGGTTTTGAATGATAAGAGGGCCTAGTGGCAGGGGCCTTCTTGTAGAGACATCCAGTCCCCACCTCTGTCTCCAGATAATGGCTTAGTTGTAAATAGTGAAAAAGTTTTGCTGTGTCAGTAAAAAAAAAACCCTGCCTGTAGTTGGGCAAAAGTTTAAAGAGTAGCTGACAGCTTCAGGAGAACTTTACCTAAATATAATATTTAGATGCTGTCCAGCTTGTATTTCACGTTAGTTCTATATTCTTCCTCCCATTATTTATTACTGAGGTCATTTGCATGAAAACAGGCTCTTTGCTCCTGAAGAGTTTATCTGTTCCTGTTGCTGTCTCCCTACCTGAGATCATATTGCACTGCTTGTGACATCAGTTACTCCCATGGCGACAGACTGTGATGTCACAGCAGAGGATTATGACTTGAAGTAGGGAGTCTGCTATAGAGGTAGATGAACCCTGAGGAATAAAGATCATGTATTCATTCAAATGTTCTTAGTAATAAATACTGGGGAGGAGGAATCGGAGAGAGTGAGAGTGAGACTAATTATTATGTTTGTGTGTGGTTTTTAGGTGTCAGCAGCTCTTTAAATATACCCTGGTCATAGAACTTGTATGATCTAGCCCTCTCCTGCCACCGGAAAAGGATGAGTCCATTAAGGCAGGAGAAAATTTGAGATCTGACTGAATACCCATCCATTTAGCCAGAAAGATCTATTCCGGGCGGGAAAGGAAGTCTGCCCAGGTTTGAAGCAGGGCCTTGGTGAATAGGGAGCATCATGTGGAGGAGGCTGGAACGCCACGTGTAATTCAACTGTAACTTCGGACATATTCCTTCAATCTTCAGCCAGCCAGACCAGGGATCGGTTGTGTGATAGTAACCATTTTGAAAGGTGTGTTAAGATAGTTGCAATTAAGTATTTATATAAATTGGGTAATGCCAATCCACCCTGCTCTTTGGGGAAGCTGTAACCGACGTAGTGCTATGCGTGGTCTGTCTCCTCCCAGAAAAAGGTACGAACAGCCTTCTCCCATCTCCCAGTTCAGTACGGCATCAAAGGTAGGGGAATATTTTGCATAAGATATAATAATTTGGGCAATATATTCATTTGGACTGCCTGAACCCTAGTTAAAATTGAAATTGGGAGGGCCACCATCTCAAAAGATCCTCTTGTATGGTTGAAAATGAGTTGTAATTTAGCAAGGTGTGGGATTTTGGTTCCTAGACAGGTTATATGTGATCTATGCGATTTTATAGTTGTATCGATCCATAAGAGTTTGGGTGGGGTATATTGTAAGGATCACAACCTCCAATTTTCCCTGATTTTTATCGTATAGCCAGTTAATCTTTCTATTAGTGGCAGGAGCTGGGTTGTTGTCACCAAAGATTCTCTAGCATTGTAATGTACATGAGTAGATCATCAGCACAATATACTATTTTGTGCAGAGTTCCATCTATTATGTAGCCATGTAATTGTTCCGTTTGTCTAAAGAGTTGAGATATGGGTTCTGCATATAAAGTGAAAAGGCACGAGTCAGGAAGCAGCCCTGTCTTGTGCCTCTGAAAAGTTGGAGACGCCTCTAGTGTGATCCATTTATCTTTACTATTGCTTCTTGGGAGAGGAGTAAATACCCGGATCGTGTCCAGAAATTCCAGAGGAAAAACAAATTTTGATAGGGTAGACTGTAAAAGTTCCATGATGCCTTATAAAATGCCTTCTGGGCATCTAAACTTAGTAGTAATAAGGAAGTGTTAGAAATCTGTGTAATTCATGAGGTATAAGGTACGCTTAATGTTGTCAATTGTTTGACCGGATTTTATAAATTTCAATTGATCCGGATGGATTACAGTAGTAGGATTCCTCTAATCTGTTGGCGAGAATGTCGGTACATCTTATAGTCTTGATTTAGGACAGAAATTGGGTGGTATGAATCCTACAGCTGAGGGGCTTCTGAGGTTTCAGTATGGCGAGATAGTAGCTGAGCCCAGGACTCTGGGGAAATAGTGGTATTATGGCTCACTTTCATTGTTGTTAGAGAGGGGTTTCAATGGATTCCCAGGCTCCTTTGTAAAACTCTACCTCTTATCCATCCGGACCTGGGCTTTTACCACCTTTCAGGTTTTTCATTACAATGACTGGCCCCTCGTGGGTGCAGGCGTGAGGGTCAGGACACCCTCCCTGAGCAGCTGGGACCCCCACTGCAAGCAAGTCAGTCAAAGTAATTTAAAGCACCTTCAGCGAGCGAAGGCAGAAGCAGTGCAGCCACGCAGTCTTTGTCACTGTTCTTGAGCCGCAGAAAGAGGCTCCCACCACCACCCTCACCGGCTTTGTGATATATATGAAGTCAGGTGACCATTCAGTACCAATCGCCCACTTTCCCATTAGCAGGCTATAATTGCCTTCCACTAGTGGCCGCTTATTCCATTTATGCCTAATTTTTCCTTTCACCCTTATGATAGACAGCTTAAATTACTCCAGCTACAGTTTAAAGCTGGTCATCCCTTACCAACATACCAGATTTTTTTTTTTCTAACGCCAGTGAAGTTTGTAATTACAAGCCACCTCATAAACATTATCCACTTAGTGTCATTCCCACCCAAGATGCTTTCCTGGCATATTATTATTATTATTATTATTATTATTATTATTATTATTATTATTATTATTATTATTTTTTTTCTTCTGTCCTTTGATCTCAGGATGCCCTCCCCTGCCCTCTGCACTCTTGCATCACCATTCCTACTATCCTCTCTTGCCCCCTCCACACCACATCCTTCGCCTACACCTCTGGCTACTTCTCCTTCCATTACCATGTCTCTTCTCTTCTCCCCGCCCCAAAAATCTCCCGTTTGCTCCTGCTCAAGAATCCACTTGTTACCCTTCTCTTTATGGCTCAGATATACTACGTTCACCCACCCCATAACACAAACAAGCTACCCTCTCTACTGGCTCCATGCGGAGTACTCAGAAGAAGATCCTAAATGTGTATTATCAAGGATCTCTATTATCCTCCTGCTAATCACGGGTAACATACACGCAAATCCTGGCCCTGTTGCTACCTACTCAATGCAGAACAGTGAAAACCTAAAGGTCTCATGCTCGCTGCCATTAATATATGCAGTCTACAAAAGAAATATGCCCCACTGCAAGCTTGGGTCTTTCCATCACAACCCTGATGCCCTGTCAGACTAAACGTGGCTATCTTCGGGTACTCTAGACCAGCTGTCTCCTCCCGGATATACATTGTTTAGAACTGAGACAGGGAAGGGGGTGTGCACTATACCTCCATGAGCCCCTTCAAGGTGTCAGGAATTGAAATGATACACCCAGATGCGGGTGCCCAGACCCTCACTCCTAAAAGTGATGGTTGGCAACTCTGGGAAATTCTCTCTATTGGCAGTCTACATACCTCCTAGCAATCGGAAGGTTGCTTTCCTTCTGTCCTAAACATAATCGCGAGCTCCTAAAACTCTGAAATCATTGCCCTTGGTGATTGTAATACAAACTGGCTAGCCCCAGATGTCCTGTCTCAGGAATGCTGCCGAGCCCTAAATCTATCACAGATGGTACTACCCCTACTAAGGTAAATGACAACAGGGCTCTAGTACCCTCCTTGATCTCATTCTCACTAATCATCCTGAAAGAATTTGAGATGTTCAGGTCCTCGCAGATTCACTCAGCAATCATTCCCCAGTGGCCTGTCGCTGGTCAAAAGCTGGAAGCGCCCAAAAAAAGATCTCCAGACACTACCAGCTTAAAAATCCTTGGCACATTACCACAATCCTCCTAAACCTTGACTGGTCACCTCTCGATCACCAGTCATCGGTGGATGCCGCTCTGTCCTTTATTAGCTCATTCCAAGTTGCCTGTGAGATATTTTGCCCTTTTGTAAAAGGATAGTAAAGTACCAGTCCTTTCCATTGATAAATCGATCCTTACTCGACCAAATGAAAGCTCGGGACAACCTGTGGCACTGTGCCCTGGAATCCAGGCGCCCTGCTAACCATCAACTCTACCGTGCTGCTTGGAACTCATGTACCTGGGCCGTCCAAAAGCCAAGGTGGCATGCCATCAGGCCAGTCTTTCAGCCACCAGGGAAATGGGGAAAAGGTTCTAGGCAAATGTAAAGGAACTAAGTGGAAAGTCGCCCCCAATCCCTGCTGATTTTACTCATGGAGCCCCACCCAAGTCCCCAGCAAGATTGCGAATGCTTTAACGCAACCTTCTCTGATCTCGGCTACATCCTCTTCTCCCCTCGACTTTTGCAGCATCCCTAGTCAGTCTCTTCCCCCAGCTCCTCCTTTTCACTTTAGGACGATTCCCCAAGTACTGCCCGCACTTACCTCTCCATGTTCCTCGGCAAAACTAGGCAGAGTAGTGACTCCTGGATGTAAAGCTGCTCCTTAATGCTTGATGCAGTTCTAACTTCCATAACAAAAATACTCAATATGTCTCTGTGTCAAGGGCAGTTCCCTTCCTGTGAAAACGATGGTCATAACTCCCAGTACGCATAAATGATTGCACTCTACTATTAACTACAGGCAATCTCCATCCTTCCTCCCTCTCAAAAACACTGGAAAAATTGTAGCTGAGCAACTTACTGAATACCTGGACTTGCATCACTTGGTGTGCAAGCAACAGCACAGTTTCAGAAAGGGTCATAGTACAACCCTCTGGAGTATACCTCTTTATCCATGATGCCTTGACCAAGGTGCCTTGGCCGGGTCTGTCTATATTGATCTCTCAAGGCTTTTGATACTGTCAGTCACCCTATGCTAATAAACTCCTCTCCTCTGTTGGTATACCCCAAGAGGCTGCTGGCTGGTTCTCCTGCTATTCCATGGACGTACACAGCAAGTGAAAATATATAACACCCTATCCTCAAATCTTCCTGTCCGATTGGGTGTCCTCAAGGATCCATCCTTGGCCCACTCCTTTCTCTCTGTATTTAAACTCCCTCCCTATGGCCTCAACTGGCCATCTCCTCCTCTATGCAGATGATGCAGTGATCTTTAGTCATCATCCAGACCCCACGCAGCTTCAATTGTCTTTACAGGACTCTTTCACTAAAATCAAATCGTGGTTCACCTCCCACAAGCTAGTCCTTTAACTATTTATAGAGGAGGAAGGAAAAAAAAAAAAAGTTATGCTATTCACCCACCCACAACTTAAACATTACCATACCACCCTGTCTATACAAAGTTCCCAGGGTTCGCTTTGGAACCAGTCACTTGCTTTAAATATCTGGGAGTCTCCTCGACTCAGCCCTTTCCTTCCATGAACATATAAACAGACCTGCTCCGCAATAAATATCAGAATTGGCCTCCTGTATAAACTCAGACCCTGCTTCCTCCAGACACTCTGACTAGCCATCTCTAGCTCCATCCTTTCACTGGTTGACTACGGTATAGTCATCTATGGTGCCGCCTCAGTACTCTGTCCCGTCCCCGATAAGACGTGCTCTGAATAAGGCCTGCCGGCTAGCCACAGGCAGTGACAGGCTCACGACACTTGTGAACTCTACCAACCACCATCCTGGCTCAACTTTCAGGGTGGCTATTTTACCAGATCTGCCTACTGGCCAAAAAAATCTGACCGGGGCTATCTTTTCTCCCCCTCCCCTCTGCCGCTCTTGCTTCTCCAACCCAGTCTACCCAAACGGTCCACCAGACTCTGACACTACTGCCTTCACATCCCCTTTGTTAAAACCAACGTTGGTCAAAGGTCCTTCTGTTACAGGGCTCCACTCTGGATGAACCAAATCCTGGTCCTACCCTATCAACACCAAGGCTGGGACCTTTTAAAACTGAGTTACGAGACTAGGTCATGTCCAACTCCAAATGTGACTGCTGGAAACCCCTATGGTGTTGCTCTAAGTGTTCATATGAAATATGCCTCTGTATCTTTTCTCTGTATTTGTTCCTATTAACTCCTGTATTTGACTTTGTTTTTCCTTGTGTGATGTGGAGCTTTTGTAAATGAGTCCCTGACTCAAAGGGTTGTGATTCCTAGAATTAAATAAATAAAATATAGCACTTGGGCCGTGATGGGTGAAATTATCTTTTCTGGAAATGGTTAAGGTTAGGAGTTTTATTTGTGCCAGAAAGGTGGATATTATTTGGGGGTCCTCTGTGTTAGGGTTGGAGTATAGGTTCTAGTAATAGTCACAGAAGGCTGCTGGTATATTGGCAATTTGGTATTGACCGGAGGTGGGTGCTTTTTATTTTGAGATGGTGAGCTGTTATGTTTGTTGACGAGCCTGTATGCCAGAATTTTGGATGCCCTAGAGACCCCTCAAAAACTCTTGGCACAGCCACATCAATGCCTGTTCCATTCAGACTGTGAGAAGGCTTTGGATTTCAGATTGAACATGGGTTAGCTGGTCGGAGACAATCAAGTCTCCAGCCATGTGCCTCTCCTGCAGCCTTGAGTTGTTCGGTTCCCTCACACGTGTTTCAATCCACCTTTTCATAGGCTGCAATGCTATGCTATAACTACAAAGGACTGCTTTTAGGTATCCCACAATAGCTGTGGGGAGATCTGCAGAGATTCATTATCTTGGATAACTTCTGGAATCTTAACTCTTTAAACTCCAGATCATGGAGTAACGAGGGTTGAATCTCTAAGGTTTGTTTTCTTTTGAGTAATTCCTAATTCTAAAGATAGATATTGATATAAATAAAGATATAGATATAGCTAGAGGAGAGAGAGAGCTAGAGAGATATAGATCTATATCACACATATACATATACATATTAATTATAGTGGCACGTAGTGCCACTATAGTTTAGGGTTGAGGAGCCATTTCTATGTTAAACCCAAAATTTTGCACCTTAATAACTTTGCAACCATTTAACAGATTTGCCTGAAATTTGGAATACACGATAAAGAACCATAGGCCTTGGGATCTGCCAAGTTTTGTACTGCTTCGGATATACAGCTGCGGAGTTATTAGCGTGATCTGTGCGCCAGCACGCTTTTTGGAATTCTACGGTCGCGCCTACAGGTCGTGCATTTGTTTGCGCTGACCAGTCCAAAATCTTAAGGAAGCATGCGCGGGTCCCTGATGTGCCTTCAAGATTTCGTGAAAATATTAAACGGTTCAAAGTTATTCAAAACAGTTTCCCATTATAAGTCAATGGGAAAAGTTAACAAACAGTTCGACAGTGTCGCAAATGCATTTTTAGTGTCGCAAATGGCCCTGTTAGTGTCGCAAATCCGCTATCTTGTTTTCAGTTGGTGATCAGAAAATGGTTGGCATTTAAAATTGAGACCCTCTAGCAACCTAATTCTTTTGTATTCACCTAGTCGGGCCCTGAGGATGCTAGCCATGTCTTTATTTTGAGTAAAACACCCCAGAAATATGTTTTTCAAATTTCTGAAAAGTAGTGTCGCACCTCACGTAAAGGGTCACAAATTTTATGAAGCTGCAAATCACGACACTACTTTGCTACACTATGACCAAATAACAGTAATTCTTGGCACTCCGCTGCAAAAGAATGGTTGGGAGTTTTAGGCTGAAATTTGAGGAACGAGAAGACATCTCACAGATGTGCCTTTCAGTGTTGTATTGAAAAATATTACATGGCGGCAAAGTTACGGCACTCCAAAGTTGACGGTTTTCCATAGGATAACATTACGGCGCCCGGCCTTGTTATAAATCCTTTGGATCCCTGCTGCAAAATAACGGTTTGGTCTTTTTTCCTGAAATTTGAGGGAAGAAGAGACATCTCACAGATGTGCCTTTCAGTGGTTTGGTGAAAATATTACAGGGAGGCAAAGTTATGGCGTCCGAACTTTCTTTTTTCCCATAGGATAACATTACGGTATTCGCCACGCTTTCAGGGCCCATATCTCGAAAACGGTCGAGATACGGACTTTCGTCGGAAAACTTCTTTACAAAACTAGCTAGGACAGTCATAAATCATATGACTTTAAAATTTTTTCTACATCATATGGTTCCTGAGATATAACTTATTTAGTATTCCAAGTCCTCATTTTCTGCTCCGATACCCATTATTATGCCTACATTCTTTGTACTCACTGTCTTTCTCTATTCAGCTTTTGGGGAAACCAGCTTGTGCGCTTACATTACTGTTACCATTGCCCTTTCACTTGCGGTTCCATGCCCGTTTCACTTACTGTTGACGCCTGCGCCACCACGCAAGGCCATCCTTATGCTTTCATTTGCGCTATGCTTCGTTACTTTTTGCCATTTGTGTGTATCGTACTGTTTCTCTTTCACTTTATGTCACAATGCCGATTGCCATTTCCATTTACAGGCAGCATGTTACTATGTGACAAGACATCACGTGGCACACCGCTCCCGCTTCACGCCACCGTGTTCATATCTTTCTGTTCTCATTCGCACTTGCATTACCTTGTGTGTGCCACTGTCAGCGCCTTCTGTTTGCATTGCTGTTCCTGTTACTATGCCACAAGACATCATGTGGTGGGAGTGTGGGGCCCTTTGGGCCCCACGCTCCCTGCCGCGATACGATGCTGGGAGCGCGGGGCCCTATGTGCGTTATCCTCTGCTTTCATTTGCGCTATGCTTGTTATTTTTGCCATTTGTGTCTACAGTACTGTTTCTCTTCTGTTTCACTTTGCGTCACCATGTCCATTGACATTTCCATTTGCAGGCACCATAGTTACTATGTGGTAACACATCACGTGGCAGACCGTTTCGCTCACGCCACCGTGTGCATCCTTCTGTTCTCATTCGCGCTTGTGTTACCATGTGTGCCACTGTTAGCATTTCTGTTTGTGCTGTTGCTCCTGTTACTATGCCACAAGACATCATGTGGTGGGCGCTGGGCCCTCCACCGCTGCATTACATTCACTATTTCTCGTTATCATTCTCAAAAGAAGGGAAATTAGAGGCAAAGAACTCCATTTAATGCATTAGTTAGGTTGTTCCACAGCGACAAAGTGAGGAATTCGCTGTTAGGGTTGAAAACCCTAACTCTGAATTCACCCCCTGCACACACACACACATTCAAGTATGGGGAGGACCAAGTCAACACAACCAATGACAGACATCCAGCAGCAGCTGACAGAAATAACAAACAATTGTCTAAATGTACTACGAGACATCCCCACCCACCTGACCAGGTACTGCATGCTCAGTGGAGATCAACAGCAAAACTGAGGCCATGTACACCAAACGCACATCCCTGATTGCAGCTGCACACAACGTACACACTTAGTAGTTGCATGGCCTTACCTACCGATGCCCCACACCAGACCACACCACATGTGGTGGGCCACCTGAGCAATAGAGTTCAGCAAAACCAAGGAGTTGTACAGGAATAATATCTCTGAATATAACAAGGGTTTGAGAAATGCAGCTTTCTAATTGACTGTAAACATTGTAACAGCCTTGTGTTTAGTTTTATTAACATACATGTAGAGCCTAACCATATGATGAACATGGTTTAATGTTGTTTAAAAAACAGTTTTATTATGATAGCAATAAGCTACTCCCAGGTATTATGTTAATGGTCAGTTTATCACTGTCTAGCGACATGTGGCACTCGGCTATGCCTCATTCAACATTAAACCACTACAGGGTGATTAACAGACCATTTAACATAACTGTTGGTCATGCCTTATTGCTTAATTGTCTTTATGAGTAGATACTCTCCTCTGCTAGGCACTGCAGCAGCTTTGCAACACAGTGTCCCACCCAGTTACACCATACACTGTCTAGTTACTGGAGAATGGCTGTGAATATGAACTCATGAAGATGAACAGTGTAACTTGATCATTACAGTCATCGAAACCCTAGTGTGCTTATAACTGACAGAGTCAGTGATAGAGGATAACCCCTGCTGTCCTAGTACACTTACCCCATTGTGAGTGAAATCAATACTAAAAGACATTCTGTTTATATCTACACTATACCTACTTGATTCCTGTTGTACCAACATAGTTATCACTTTGATAGCATCAGTGACAGAAGTGTGGCAAACCCAAACAGTAGTCATACAGCCTGAGTATGAAACAACTGTTAAAAAACAAAACAAAACAAAAAAAAAATTACACTGTGTCCATAAGTGGCATAGATCACTCATTGCAACAATAGTAAATGTATTACTATTTGAATAAGTTAGTCATCACAGATGCAATGAGATTGTCTTAATCAGGTACAACATACTCAGAAAGTACCTACAGGAAAATCTATCCTATATACATCTCCGATACAGGTACATCATTGTTGGCTCAGTAGTGCTATGATATTTAGAAGTTGCTTGGCCTGATCAATGCAATTACAATCTTTCTTACAAAGAATACTTACTGCATCTTTAGTATTGAAACACACTGAAGGTCTATGTATGTACATCAGCAGTACACCTTCATCAGTAAGAATGCATGTGATACTGGCAGTACGAATTTCACAGCGTTGAACAGGCAATGCTTTTCCATATGTTTACATCAGCCTCCTTATGTTGAGTAAACCATTGCAGTAAACGCATTACTATGTAAATCACCTACTAAATGTATCACTACTTTTATCTTGAGCATGCTAGTGTCTTGTAGTTAATTTATGTGCTTCTCTAATTAATGTATACTCACTAGTGTTAAAACCTTTCTACAACTGTCATCATGCACCTTCAGCATTTATGTTGAATAACGGCACAGTACCAGTTGTGGTGTGTGTGTGGGGCATCGGTAGGTAAGGCCATGCAACTACTAAGTGTGAATGCGTTGTGTGCAGCTGCAATCGGGGATGTGTACATTTGGTGTACATGGCCTCAGTTTTGCTGTTGATCTCCACTGAGCATGCAGTACCTGGTCAGGTGGGTGGGGATGTCTCGTAGTACATTTAGACAATTGTTTATTTCTGTCACCTGCTGCTGGATGTCTGTCATTGGTTGTGTTGACTTGGTCCTCCCCATACTGTGTGTGTGTGTGTGTGTGTGTGTGTGTGTGTGTGTGTGTGTGTGTGTGTGTGGTGCTGGGGGAGGTGAATTGGAGTTCGGGTTTTCAACCCTAACAGCGAATTTCCTCACTTTTGTCGCTTGGAACAACCCTAACTAATGCATTAAGCGGGTTTTTGATATATACACACACATACATACACATACACACACTCCAATAAACAAATGTTCATTATCTCTGCCTTGTGTATCTGTTCTTTATACTCACCACTAATGCATAAATAATCCAGTCTGGTTTAGTGTTTGCGTGTGAGTAATATGTAAATTTCTGTTGGGAGGGTGTAATTGTCACCAGGCATTGATTAATCCTAAATCTTTTATCTGATGTCAGAGATGTTTCTGTCCTGGGGTCTTGGGAGTGCGGGGAGAGTCTGGTAGTGGATGTCGAGAGGGTTCAACTGACTGCCTTAAGCCACTTTGGTGTACTGCCTTGCTGTCTGGTCACCTGCAGCAGTGGTGAAGCCTGGAGGATCCCTCTGGTAGTGGTCATGTGGATCCAGTGTTTTGTGTGTGTGTGTGTGTGTGTGTGTGTGTGTGTGTGTGTGTGTGTGTGTGTGTGTGTTTTCCAGAAAACCAACTACTAGGTGACTATCCTATATTGCTGCTTTAACAAGAGTTCTTTCAAACTGCCTCTTCTGTTTGCCACCGGACTATTCTAAATTTCTGACTTCTCAGTAACACTTACTTTAACCACTGACTTGCCAAATGACCTCAAATGATGCTATGATGTTTACCATGGTAACAGAAATGTTAATGGATTTGGAAAGCAAGAGGCCTTGTACATGGATATCCTGGGCAAATAAGACTACTTTTGTAGGGAGGAAAAACAAATTTGTTTTCAAGTGCCTTCATCCAGCCTCTGCTTTTGCAGCTGCTAAGCGGCAGGGCTACTGATTGAGGAAAATCCACTGGCCCACAGACAGCCCATGTGGTGTACTTTATTGGAAGTGTTACCATCTCCAATACAAGCCAGCAGGGCGAAAAGGAAAATGTTACTAACCTAATACAACTCCACCAGCATCTGGCTAATGCAGAGTTTCAGCCCCTGCAGTCTGTTTTACTGGCACAAGACAATTATTGGGCTGTACTCCCTATATTGTCTTAAAACTTATAAGCACCAAATGGAACTGGTTTCTTGCTTGTGTTTGTAACTTAATCCTTCTAATTTCAAATTTTTTTTTTTTTTTTTCATGCACTTATATCTGTGGCCCAGACCTATGGTATTCTACTCAGTAATCCTCTCTCTTCCCCTCCCCCAACCCCACCACCACCAATCCATTTTCCATTTTCCTTTATTTGTTATACTGGAAAGGCATGAGCAAAATTGCCCATTTTCACAAGCATCCAGTGTATAGAAAAATACAACAGGCAGGGGTGTAGCCAGGAATTTTTAAACTTGTACTTAATTGACAGAACTGTTGCGTGCCCCCATAAACACAAACCAAAGAGATGCTACTGTACCCCACCACACAAACAATTTCCTCACCCACATTTCAGTCAATCTGTAGTAAGCCATTCTAGTTTATCTAAAAGTGTAATAAATGTGTCAGTCTCCCAAAATTAGGCACAAGTTGGCTGACTTTTTACTTACAATGTTTAGGATACATTGTGATAAGTCTCTGTACCACATCAGGGTAGCTAGCCTTACAGAAGTCCATTTCCACCGCACTCCTGCATACATGCTCTATCAGATCACTCATACAATTGAGGCCTCTAAGTTAGGCACCCACATCCTCCAAAGATCGTTCACGAACTCGCACAAAAGCAATCCAAGAAGGGGGAGACGGTTCTTCAGCCACATCAGGATCTGTTTGTGTTTGCCCTGGCCTAAGGCTCCTGTTGCTCTTAGGATTTCCAGATTTTACTGTACTCTGAGTATGCCTGCTGACACCCATGTCCATAGGTTATAGGGTAAGAGAGAAGGTAAAAGGCTGAGCAATGACAATTTTCAACAAAAGGGGGGCCAGTAAATGCATCACAAAGACGAAACAAGTGATTGTACAAGAAGTGCTAGATAAAAGCTGGTAGACCAGTGCATGTACATATATTTTTATTTTAACAGTCTCAGCAGGTAGGGAGCTTTAGTGTACATACTATGAAGGGAAGAAAGGGGTGGGGAAGAAACTGAGGAGAAGTAGGTTAGGACAGGAATAGCTGCAGGAGGTGAGGGACAGGTGCTTTCTTTGGTGGTGCTGAAGCTAGATGAGGTGGTACAGAGTATCGTTTAGGGGAGGAGTTGGAGTTTGGGCCAAAGTAGGGAGAGTGTGTTTTTTTTTTTTTTCTCCTTCCTTCTTCTTCCATGGATGTGTGACAGAAATGGACGGAGGAGAAGAGGAGGAGGTGGACAGTCTGGTAGCCTTAGAGTGTGTCACTGTTGGGAAGAATCCTCACCTATCTCTCTGCCAGTATGCTTTATGGATCCACTGATTACCCCCAGGTGGGGTACAGGAGTGGGGTGGATATAATCTCAGTTGAGCAGTGCTCATCTGGTCCTCTAGGTGGCAGTACAGCAGCAGGACCATGACCCTCCCTCCCGGAGGGCGACATCCTCTGGATGCTCGATCCTCCTCTCCCATCGGACCCCTGACCCAGACTTGTTCCAGAACCTGGTTGCTGTTGTCTGGAGTGATAGCGATAGCCTTACTGCTGCACCAACAGTGACTCGCCACTAAACCAAACAGAATTAATCACCAAAAGTACTTTTTATTTGAAAGCTGGAGATGAGTGAATCCAGTAAACCTCATTTTGAATCAGTTGGCAGTGTTTAAAATAAAGGAACCAGCCTGCCAGTGCAGTGATAGCAGTGCTGCTTGTGATGCCAATGACCCAGGTTCAGAAGTCAACTAGGATGTTGGCGGGCCAATCGGGGGTAGGGATTGGCGCCCTAGGACTGCTGTCCTTCTCTCTGGGGGCTGGTGCTTGCTTGACCCCTAGTGGAAGCTGGGGAAGGGCGTCCTGGCTGACCCACAGGAGGCATAGCAAATGTTGATGCATGTCGCATAGGAGCAAGAGGCGGTGTAATACCATTGCACGCCACGCCCCAGGGGACAGTACAAGAGGAAAAGCAGAGGGCAGGATGCCACTGAGCACCCACAGGCCCTGCACCTGATCAGCTGGAACTTGATCTGGTACATGGGAGGGGTGGGGAACCCACTGACCCCATCAGGGGAGGCAAGCCCTGGGGAGATGGTTACTGTAAGTCATGGTGACGGCGAGGTGTTAGGGCTGGGGTGCTTGGCACATGGGAGCAGAACAGGGAGGAGTAACATGATGACAAAAAGAGAAGTGGAAGAAGGAGGAGTAGGTGACAGATAAGCTAGGGACATAGCCCAAACAAGGAGACCTGCAACCAGTTTTCGCCATGCGGGACTTCATCAGGGGGTACTAGGTTCGGGAACAATTACTTATTGTGACAAATATTTAACAATCTGTCATCTGTGTCAAATATTTATTTACCCTGGAATGCTGAGCTGAAAGATTTCATTTTAGGTGGACTGACACCCTGAGCAGTTGGGTGACTTGCTCAGGATTGCACAATAAGTTTCTGAGGTGGGATTTGAACCTGGGTCTCTTGGTTTCCAAGCCTGTTCTCTAGCTAGTAGACCACACTGTTTCTTTGTGCTGTTCCAGTGTCTCTCTTACCTAATAACTGTAACCTTCCCTTCCTCTCATGGATTGTGATGCCTCAGCAGGAGTGCCTAGATGTGCAAGGAATATTCAAATCCCACTTCAGCTCAAATTCAGTGAAATTTCAGAAATTCTGCAGAATTCTGAAAGCGGAATAATTTTCTATTGTGTGTTTTTGTTTGGTTTTACATAAACCACATAATAGTATTTTTACTGATGTACCGCTCAACCTCTTGTTCCTCTCAAAATGTGGAACAAAGAGGCAACACAGTTAAGTCTTTAACTAAGAAGCTTGGAACACTGTTGAAATGTGTGTCTTGTTGTTAAAAGTTTAATTGAATAATGTAGTTTTTGACAGTATTTACTAGGGATTTTGTTTAAAATCTTAACACTCAGTGTGGGACACATCCTCTCGCTGTAGAACATGAATGAACTGTTCCTCATAATGTGGGACAGCTGAGGGGTATGTTCAGTGGATTATGAAATATGCACAGTTTTATTCCTTCGTTTTACATAGAACTGTTGTTGGAAATGCATGAAACTAAAAAATTCCAGAATTTATTTATTTATTTATTTATTTAGGGGTGGGGAAGACTTGGAATGCCTGTAAATTCTGCCAGTGGCATTCTATATGGTATAGAGCAAGCACCTTTCTGAGCACTGTGGAGTAGCATATGATGCCAAGGGTGACCACATCGTGTCTTATTACCCTGTATGTGCCTCGGGTAGAAGGCTAAGAGCCACTGAAGGACTTGGGCAGGCCCAAAGGTAAAAATACAGTGCTGGTGGGTAGAAGGGTGCCGGCAGGGCCCATTCGAACACCAGCTACCTGTTTCTCCCTGGGTACATCTCTGCCTGCACCAGTGGAGCCTGACTGAGTATAACCTATTTCAGTCCATAGGAGTGTATGGGGCAGGAAGCTGAACCAAACTATGCTGGCTGGCTGACAGAGTCCACGCGCACACACTACACACCATTATAACTAGTAAACAACACTTTTCCAATGTTATGAGTAAGCCAGAACTTCATTCAGAATAATATTAAAGACCCACTTACTAGTTGTTTTTAAAGAGCAACTCCTATTATAATAAATAAGCTTAAACACACTTTATTTGCACCAGTTGTGTGTTTTTTTTTTTTTTTTTTTTAACTTTATTGCTTTCTAATTGTGTTTTGATTCCATTGCTGTTGGTCTACTAAATATTGTGGATGATGCAGCACTGCTTTCAGAGTCTTTCAAAATGTATCTGACTCCCCCCACTAAACACTATGGGCCAGATATTCAAACTGCTTCAAAATGTGTAATAGTAGGAGCAAGCACAAGTAAATTGTGCACATGCAATGGCCAGACGCTGATATTCAAACATGGAGCAAGTCAAATTGCGCAACCAGCCAACGTCTGAATATCACACAACCTGCGCCATAGTGCAACCAGGAAGGGGAAGCTGAGCAGATATGATGCGCCATAGTGCAACAAGACCAGCCCAGCTGAGCAGTCCAGAGGCACCATAGCAAGCAGAGAGCACCCCAGCAGCAGAGCAATGGAACTGCACAACCAGGGAGGTAGGCAGGGCCCACCACCCATGCCACAGATGGGCACAGGAACACACTGCAGAACTAACAATACACCCCCACACCCTAAGCACAGCATCACTGGGAGGGCGGAATATCCACCGGCCCATGGGGACAAGCCAACAAAGCACAGCGGGGCCATGGTGCCCAGCACACCCACTGGCAAGCTGAGACTGCCACACAAAGGGGCGGACAACCCAAGTGCACAACAGCACCCCTGTGCACAGCACATCCTGCACTGGTACCCCAAGATGCCACCATGAGCAGTGACTGTCACTGCAGGAATCCCATGCCCCTTGCCACACTGCAACCTCGTGCTACCACAGAACCATACAAGCCAGACCCACCAGGAGCACCCAGCGGGTGTGGCAGCACACGCCAGACTGGCTGAAAGCCACTACCACACCAGGGACTCCTCTCCTCTCTCTCTCAGGACAATACCACAGCAACTGAGCACCTATAGCCAGCAGAAAATCGGAGACCACCACAGTATTCATAACAAAATAGATTTATATAAAGAAAATATGAACAGGGACAGACAACTATATACAGGGTGGGGTACAAGGCAGGGGTGAAGAACTGGGTGAGGAAGGCAGGGTGTGAGGGATGGGTAAAGGGGTAGGTGTGGGGCAGCTACTGCCCACCAGGCCACACATCAGCTGGCTGCTGCTGGTCCGGGTCCTCCTCCGATGCCTCACCCCCTCGTTGCATGTCCCTCAGTATCTCGAGGGACCCAAAGAGATGTCCAGCAGGCGGTGAACACTCTATCCTCCCCAGGACCTAGACACCTAGGACAAGGGAACGGAATCAATGGCTGTGACTGTCCACAACCCTGAAGCCCACCCAGCATGCATGGCATAAAGCCAAGTACCCGCTCCTGTGATGGACTGCACCCACTCACAGTGACCGTGCACAAGACAAGCCCAACCAGGCAGCAACAGCCATGTTTGCCACTGCACACCACCCCACCAATGCGACCAGCACAACCAAGGCTGTACAGTGATGTGGCTATGCAGTGGAAGTTAGTGCCACAGCCATGTGCCCAGTGCATGCATGGACCACCAGTGACGCTCCCAGACATGCAGTGCCACTGGACAGTGCTGACTGTCACATGTCGTGTGCATGGCAATGTTGTCCATGGATGGTGGCCATGCCCCCCCCAGCATGCAATAGCATCCATGATGTCATGACACTCACCTCATCAAACCGCTGCGGCTGCTGCTGCTGATGATGCCATGGCTCGACACTGCCACCACCTCGGACAGCCACCGCTGCCACCCCTCTCTGCCTCATCCTGGGCCCACCTCCACTCCGCCATGCCTGTGGGAAACGAAAGGTGAGAAACACATCAGTAAAATCCCAAAGCAGACAGCCCCTGCCCCAGTGAATGTGCCTGCCCACACAGCCAGACCCATACATCACACACCTGTAAACACCACCACAGCCAACCATAGACCAACCTTCCCCCATGTGCTGGTCACAATACACAGTGTTACCCATGTGGACAATACAGGTGCATAGACGGCTCACCCACCTGGCCTAGGCACCACGCCCCTCCTGGCACGTGACCGTAGGCGCCGCCAGCAGTGCCTGCTCCCTCCCACGCAGGTCACCGTGACCGGTGTCTGCACTGCTCCGCTGAGCGCCGCCGGCCAGTGGCCTCCTCAAGTTCAGTGGCCACCTGCTGCCACACATGTGTGCGGGCCACGTTCAGGGGTTCATCCCCAAACAGTGGCCCATGGTGAGGCTCCACCACAGCCACCTGGTTGGCGGCTCCAAAGCACTCCACTGTAGAGCTCTCCTCGTGCCATCCTGCAGGTATATAGTAGGCAATATGGCTCCAGCGCGTGTATTGCGATGGAAATGTTTAGCAATACAACTCCGTCAGTCCCTATCGTGCTGTTAAGTATGCCTATCAGACCCTATCGGCTGTTACCGAACAGCGCGATGAGAGCTGCAGACATGCCATATGTACAGTGCCAAGGGGCAAAGGTCGGGCACAAGGTCATGGGTCTGTGGCGCAGGCCACGCGGCGCCATCGGACGCCTACACGCCCAGCGCGATTGGTCGCCCGCGCCATTGCCACAGTGACTATTGCACAGTTTTGCCACAGTGCCATGTGGTGACCAGCGCCAGCGCCACTGGCACAATGGTGGCCGTGTCCTGAATTGCCGATCGTGCACAGCACATCATCAGCGGAGCAGGCGCCTGCGTAGCTACCTGGGCATCGCCAGTGGGGTGTGCTCGCCAGTCACACAGCTTCGCCATTGGCTCAGCCAGCTCAGCCGTGTTGCGCAAAGCGCCCAACAGCGCGATATTCGGCGTCATATGCAAATCATCCGATCAGCCATTCAATGCGCGCAGCGTGCCGTTTGCATCTCATTAAATTGCTCCACTCCTAATTTGCATGCATTGCGCTATAAATGTGCGACATTGATCTGCAGTGGCCATATTCGGTTACTGCAGCTGATAGGTGAGTCGCATGCATTTTGCTGTTCTGGACCATGGCCCCAGAGAAGCTGTGTACTGCACAGTCACAGGTGACCACTCTCACCCATACAGGCCGTGAAATGACTGAGCGAGAACTGGGTGAGGAGGATGATGGTGGGCGGAGAGGAGGCCCGACTTTACCAAGGCGGAGACAGAGGCACTGTTTGAGGCATACCTGGCTGAGGAGCACTTTCAGTGGACAGTGGGGCACCCTCAGGCCCGAGCTGCTGCATGGGAGGGGTGGCACATGCAGTCAACCTGCACGGCAGCCACCAGCTCTGTGCAGGAGTGTAAAGAAGATGGGGACTGACAGGAGGAGGGTGAAGGAGAAGGTTGCAGCCATCTGGGCGGCATGTGCTGCTACAGGCAGTGGACAGCCGAGGTGGTGCAGCTGACCCGTCGGAGGACATGCTCACTGCAAGCGTGCAGCGCCATTGAGGGTGTGCCTGGAGGTGGCTTCCAGACAGGTGGAAGCCCATCAATGCGTGTGCATGTCATGTTGGGGGAGGTAGTTCACATGCACTAACGTGTCCTTCCTTTCTGTTACAGATCCTGTGCATCTGCAGGGGTCAGCAGTGGAGGGCCTGTCCACTGCGGACAGCCACCAGTTGGAGGCCCATCCACCTCCGCAGATGGCCGTGCACCTGCCGCAGTGCCGCCGGCAATCTGCCTTCACAGATGTTGACAGGTGTGGAGTGCCTTCCTGTGTCCCAGTGGTCTGGCATGCAAGCATGCCAGCACGCTGTGGCACGAGACCTGCACCATCGATGATGCACCAACCACTATGGGCATTGACATGTGTGTGTCAGGATGGACACACAGCAGGCCAGCACACGCCCATGGATCTAGCTGGTTCCGACGTGTGTGCCAGCATGACAGCACAGTCCCAGGCTGTGCCTGTCGGCACCGGTGGGTGGCACGGTGGCTGTGCAGGTCACTGGCACTGTTGCAGCCACAGCAGGGAACCACTGATTCGTGGGCACAGCAGGCGGAGGGGCGGCAGCAGCAGTCACCCACCAGGACTGGGGTACAGGGCTCAGCGGTGATGGAGGTGCACCACCTGTGGACATGCCCATATCTGGTCCTGGTGAGCAGCCCACCTCAGGGTGCTGTACATCAGGCCCTTCCAGACCCTGAGGGACAGGTTGCCAATGTGGCAGATGACCTCTTTGATGAGCACACCCACCTGCTGCAGGCATCAGTACAGTAGCAGATCGGGTTGCATCGTCCGTGGAGGCACTGTGTGTGGCTCTGGAGTGGCACAGCAGGGACAACGAGAGGATCCTGTCCTGGATTGACCATATGGGTGGATGTGACCGCCACCATCGACAGGCTGACACAGGCAGTGGTCAGTGCCGTGGCCACATTGGGCACACAGTCAGGTGCCCTGTGCCACTCACACTGTGCAGTATGCTATCCACTCCCGTTCCGGTGTCATCGACACCCACCCTGTCGACGCCGGGTTCAACTGTGGGCATCCAGAGCACCCCTGGTGCAGGTATGTTCGGTATGCTGCAGACCCCTGTGCGGACAGGTCGCGTTAGCGCAGTGGGACTCCTGGTGGTCCATCGGTGCCACCCCATGTAGCCATGCTCAGCCTGTCGGTGCTGCTGGGTCTCGGCAGGGCATACGCATCAAGGTGGCCGTGGCACTGTGCCACATGACTGAGCTGTCTCCCAGTGCGGGCCCTGTCTGGTGCTGCCCTGTGTGCAATGTGTGTTTGGTGGGCAGTGCACCAGTGGGTGCCCTGCCCTACACGGACCACCTGCACACCTCCCGACTGCTGTCCACAGGTGTGTGTGCATGATGATGCCTGCATTGCAATGTACACCAAGGTGCAAGGTGCCCAGCATCTGACACATGTACGTGGTGGTGGTGGTGGTGGTGGTGGTCGTCTGTGGACGTGTGTTTCTCATGTCTGTTCCTGCTCTGCTGCGCACCTGCCCCTGTGCACTTTGTGCCGTGTGTGTGTGTCTGTCTGTCTGTCTGTCTGTCTGTCTGTCTGTCTGTCTGTCTGTCTGTCTGTCTGTTCATGTGGCATGTGACTGTTCACCCTCCCTGGTTGTGTGTTTGTGCTCCTGTACCCTGCCACTCCCTCGCCGTCATGCACCCCTGGTGTGTTAGCCTGTGTGTATGTGGGTTGTGCCCTGGACAGTGTTGGTTGCACATGGCCCCATGACTTACCTGTGTTGTCTGAGTGCTCCTCTGTGATGGTGTCCCGGTCAGCTGGGCCAGCGGATCAGTCAGGGGTCACGCCCGTCCAAGAGAGTGCTCATCCCCAGCGTCACCAGAATCCCATCGCTGTCCCCCTCCCGACCTGTATGGCTATCCCACAGTCTTTGGCCATGTTGTGCAGGATACAACAGGCCAGGAATATCCCACAGGCCTTTGAGGGGGCTGTACTGTAGGGCACCGCCGGAGGTGTCTAGGCATCTGAAGCGTGCCTTCAGCATCCCAAACACCCGCTCAATGATGCTGCGTGTGGCGGCATGTGCCTCATTGTAGCGTTGCTGCGATGGGGTCATGGGCGCCCGGTAGGTGTGAGCAGCCAGGGACAGAGTGGGTATCCACTGTCACCTGTGTGGAGATAGTGGAGGTTAGTGTCATGTTCAGGCCCATATTGCCTCTAGCCCTGTGTACCACTCCCCATGGCACCTGTGGCTTACCCACCCTTGCCCCGCTTTGCCAATCCTACATGCATACTCACCCACTAGATGTCCTGTGGGATGTCCCCACTCTCGAATCGATGGCACAGTGCTGACTGCTTCCATATGAAGGAATCGTGTGCTCTGCCAGGGTCGTGGCACAGACATTGATCGCCCACTGGCATCACATGCCACCTGGCAGTTGACACTGGAGAACCCCTTGCGATTGCGATAGGTGGCCTCGTGCGAATGGCCACATGGGTGCAGTCTATCGCCCTAACACGCCAGGCATCGTGCTACCCTGTGGAACTCCTGTATGTTTGCTGTGCGCTCTGCCACGGCGCTGGGAAATGGTGGTACTCCGCGGCATGTGGCAGCAGTGCGCTGAGGATGGGTGAGGATGCGTGGCGTGGCTGACTGTGTTATGCCTGTGGTGTCCCCTGTTGGCCTCTGGAAGGTACCGTGGCGAGCAAGCACATGCAGGCTGTTACCTTTGTCTCCACTGACAGAGGCGTGACTCCGTTGTGAGGGTGCCTGCATCACATCACTGCACAGCCGCCTCAGTATTGCCCTGTTCAGGTGGTACCGGCCCTGAATCTCTACATCCGAATACAGCTCAAAGCTGATGTGGGCACGGGTACTCCCTTTGAGGGCATACTGCCGACTAGCCCTTCCACGGCCACGTCCCCTGCAGCATGCCTTCTCACCCCTCATTACAGCTTCCATGTGGAAGCTGGCACTATCCATCTCCCTGGCTTGTGTCTCTTCTCCCCCGGCTGTTGTTGATCTGTTACCCCGCTGTCCTGACTGCTACCTCCACTGCACTGGGTACACCTACTGGCCTCTGCACTCTGTGGCCCCACACCTTCAATTGCCCCTGTTCTGTCCTCTACACTTCCTGGCCTGCACTGGTTCCTGCTGTGGCCTGCTCTGTCTAGCTGCCTCATGTGCATTCCTGTCGCGTTCTTGTGCCTCTTCCTTGAGCCTTTTTATTTTGGCTCATTTCTGCCGTCGGCGCAACTTCCGCCTGATCCACTGTTGTGCATCGCGAAGCCTTTGAATATCGCACTGGCGCACTTTATGCATGGTTCCACCCCTTCGGTTGCACATACCTTCATTTGCATTGCGCTGTTGCTCAGCATGTTTTCTGTGCATAACTGCCTCCTGCTGAATATCGCACTATGGTGCAATTTTTGACTGCGCTGGCGCAACCCTATTGCGCATGGTGCAACCCTTTGAATATCTGGCCCCTATTTCTTTGATATCCCAGTCTGTCGTGGCGAGCACTGTGATGTCATGAACAAAGGCACTGTGAGGTTAACAGAGGAGAGGCACTTTTTCTTTTTTTTCCTTTACAAAACACTGTCTACTTCTCAACAAACGGAATCAAACAAACATTTACATCAGATAGGTTAAAATATAGGTTAACACTGTTTTTTTTTTTTTTTTGGTCGATAAGAGTAAAACAGACAAGTACAACAAAGATAAAGCAACTTGTAACAGCAATTATTTCAAGGAGTGTTTTTTAATTATTTAAAAAAAAAAAAATCTTTGTGCTCAACAGAAGAGATCATACATACCCAAAGTAAAGCACCTGCAATTGTCATTAAAAGGATGCAATACTAATTCAAATATATAATGAACTAAAATGTCCACAAAAGGACAAACAATTTTAGCAATTTGATAAATATTTGCCCTTTGCAATAAAGTGTACTATATAGTCATCATATCAAAAACCAAATTTTTTTTTTTTTTTAAAGTTTTCTATACAGACTTTTTAGATAGACTACAAGATGTTCTATAAATCTTGAAAAGGAAAAAAAGTTAACAGCTGAAACTTTTTTTTTTATTTTTTATCCTGGCGGGTCCACTCGTCGGCCATCAGCCCTGGTCACGGCCCCTGGGACTTCCACTGCTATCTAGTGCCGCATTATCCCCAGTCACTCCGCTTACCCTCCCGAGGGTGGGGCCGTGGCATCTGTCCTCATCCCACACACGGGACAAGTATCTAGTCAGGGATGCAGCGATGGCAGCTTATCAAAGCCCCAGGAGGGCTTCACTCAGACAACTGACCCGCCGCCTACTCTTTTCCCCTGGTTTTCTCTGAGGCGGGGATGTGCAATGACGCCAGCGTCTGCCCGCCTTCCTGTTGCCAGTGCGGTGGCGTGAGTTACTCCCGGCCTCCACCAGGGTCCTCATTGCATCAGATACTACCTACCCTCCCCTCTGGAAAGTAGAGCTATCCATGGGACACTCTATCCTTCTCCTGCCGGCCTCAATAACCGGGTCCATTCCGAACCCGGTTCACGGCACCATAAATGGAAATCCAACGCTCGCCGCCAACTGAAACATTTATAAAAACATGCTGAAGTGCAGAGCTGCTCTTTAAACAGCATTTCATGTTGTGAAAAAATGTTGTTGTACCGTTTGCCTTTTTACATTACAGATTGCCTTCTTTGTTTTAATCTGGTTTAACATGTTTTAAAGACTTAAAACTATATTAAAGCTGTAGTAAATGTGACTGCCTCAGGTTTAAATCTGTATTTTCAGCTTTAGCAGCCAACATTGGCAGCCGCCTAAACCTTGCATAACCTGGTGAGCGAAGGGCAGTGTTGTCATGCTACTTGTGTGAGGCACTAAGGAGGTGTCTTGGACAGTCGGAGAATAATAATAATAAATTATAAGGCACCTTATCTATTGCCAAGGTGCCTAACAATATAAAACAGATCAAAATCATACAAACATTGGACATCAATTCAGTTAAAATTGCATAACAATAAATCGGAAAAAATGGAACATTCAATTGGCTGAGAAGGCTTGGTGCCACAGAAAGGTTTTTAGCCCTGCTTAAATCCCTCCACAGTTGTGCAGCCTGTAGCGACTGGTAGAAATTCCAAGGGTGGGGCTGCATACGCAAAGGCTCTTGCACCAGATTATTTCAAATTCACCCTTGGGGGTAGTTGCAGCACAGCCTGTTGCTGGGCTTATGCGTAGCACACTGCCTGCTCTGAGGCTTATTCTGCCCGGCTAGCACCTCGCCCATGGAGTGGCACTGTCTGATTATCTGGCCATGTCGGCCGGCACCAAGTGGTTTATACTGTGCTGACACAGACCAAGGCTGCATATGGCCCACAGGAGATGGCACTGCCTGAAATGCGAGTGCTCCATGTCTCCTGCAGACCATATGCAGCCTGAGCATGCAAGTGAGCTCACTGGACATGCAAGGCACTAAATAGCCAGCTGCATGCCCATTATGGGCTCATTGGCATGTGTGTCGAGGAATCCTAGTGCTGCTGCAGTGAACACATGCTCTGGTTGGCTAGTAGTCTCCCCATCGTGTGTGTGTGTGTGTGTGTGTGTGTGTGTGTGTGTGTGTGATGGATATCCTGCAGTGTACCCTACCACCCCGATCGTCGCTCATCCTCAAAACCGGTGCAGATCAGTAAGTGGCACAGCCTTCCTCTAACCTCCTCGGCTGCCACAGTCTGGGCAAGTAGTGGGTTGGTGACTAGTGTGGGGAGGGAGAATGGCAACTAGACTGCCAGGGATATACATTAAAAGGTTGGAAGGGAGATTGGGGGCTGGGTAACCTCGAACCACCAGTAATATGTTTTATACACACAGGATGAGTGGTTGGGGGTAGGGGACTGCTAAACCACCAGTGGGGACCACTGAACCACCAGGGATATCCATTATGCACATGGATGGGTGTTCAAGGGTAGGGACCCACTAGACTATTGGGGCCTTACTATTAAATGGCAGGATGGGTGTTCAGGGGTGGTAGGAGTCTTGACACAGGAGCAGGTGGCTGCAGCACAGCTGCCATGCCTTCAGGGCTGGGGGCATAGGCTTAGTGCCCAGATAAGAATATTTTTTTTTTTTTTTTTTTTTTTTTTTTTTTTTTAGTGGCAGTAAACCGTGCCCATCTGGGGCCTATTTATTGCTGCTGCAGACATTTGAATATACTGCTGTACCAGTATTCTTCCCCCCCAAGTATATAGGTACAGTGGTATGTGAGTGGATTTGTACTGCTGGGTTTAGGTGGCATTCTGGGGCTTCTGAATATGGCCCTGCCAGAAGTGCTGACAAAACAGGTTAGCACTAACCACGAACGTTTGAATAACGAGGCCTAAATGTTAAAGCCCTGGCAGCACCAAATGGCTTCAGTATACAATCTCACCTGGGTGTGCTGCCAAAACCAAATCCCTAACCTGCTGTGGAGTGCAAAACTCTCAGGGCTACTCACGCAGACCATCTGATTGGCTCATTACTGCAGGCGGGCTGTGCAGTTTCGCGAAGCTCTAGCGGCTGGCGTGGCAACAGTAATGTGCCATATTCAAGGGCGTGGTGAGCAGTACTTGGCATGACAAGGCTTCAACCCCTCTCCCCCAAGTACCCCAACATATCCTTGTGCAAGTCCTTATGCTCCTCACAGCAAATGGGGCTGTGCACAGTACATAGTTGCACTCCAGACACACATGCAAAGGGGCAGTGGGAGGACTTGGCACCTATGGCCACAGCAAGTAGATGTCTGTACACTGTCATGGGCCACCACAAATATCCACCATCTAATTTCGGTTTCTTAACCTTTCAACCTGCTGGAGAAGGTCCAGAGGAAGGCTACAAAGATGATAGCCGGTCGGCAGGGTAAAGCATATGAGGGCACTGTATGCAGGGGGATGGCGGAGTGGCAACCGTAACATGAGGGGCACAGTCTTAAGCTGGAGGGTGGGAGGTCAGGAAGCACTTCTTCACAGAAAGGGTGGTGGACACTTGGAATCGCTGCCAGAGGAGGTAATATCATTGAAGATGGTGGGCAGCTTTGAGAGGCTGAGACAGGCATAGGGGGAGGTAAGGCTCGTGGGAAGGGAGGACAGGGACACTAGCTCAAGCAATGGACCCTGCAATATGAGCATGACATACCAAATGGCCACCTTCTGCTGGCTTCTTCGTGTGTTTCAGCCATCACCCCCAGAATAGTAAGCCCTCCATGCCCTTTACTGCGGGATCATGAAACCATGGCTGGGTTTTGGTCTCTGCTGTAGCAGGGCATGCTGGTATGGGCCTTTGCTACAGTATGTATGTGATCAAGCTGCTTGTAAGCTGTTAAGAGCTTTTACAGGTGGTAGATCAGCTCTGCTCAACAACTCTTGAGTCTTGGCAAAGCTGCCAGCATGACAGTGCACGCTGTATGTCTGTCTGTGCCTCATTTGCATGCATTTCAGACCTTTGTTTGGCACTTAGCACTAACAGGTTTCTGCTCTGGTAACTGTTGCTTCCAGTATGGTAAGTCCAGCACTAAGTGCCTATGCGCATGCATGACCCCATTTGCACACCACAAACCCCATCTGCACGATGCAAATGCTTTACAGGTTCTGCCTCTATTGTTTAAAATCCCTCTTTGTAATCCAGATGAACAGGCATGTAGCAGATACTGCTTCCTGACATTATGGGGCACTGGGAATGTCTGTACTCCAGGCCACCCAGCTTTAAAATATTGGGGTGTATATATCTGACGGTGAACCATAAAATAAGCTACACGCCACAACACTTGAGGTGGTCCTTCAGTATTTATTTATTGTTTTGGCCTGTTCTCCGATCCCGACCCACCCACCACTCCTTGGTCTCCAGGTGCGTTCTCTCTCCCCGGACAGAGCCACTGGGTGGTGACCCCCTACATGGGTCATGAAGCCTAGCTTGCCCCCAGGGTGAGGTCACGAGGCAGGCGCCCCTGGGTAGACTTCGGTCAGATGAACAGTGGCAGGGCAGAGGCCATCATTGCGCCAATTTTTACTGTGCTCTTTTTTTTTTTCTCCGTGGGGACATGCAATGGGCAGTGTCCACCCCGAAACATATGGTGCGGTCATGTGAGATCCCAGGATGTACCAGGGTTTCTCATTGCGGACACTGTACCGCCCCGAGAGAGGAGCAATCCGTAGTACGCTCAGTCCCTCTTTCCCTGGCGGCCCTTCTAACTCTCGGTCCATCTCCAAACCCGGGATGTTGGCGCTGCAGATGGACGCCTACTGTTGCACCAGCGGCCTGGCGAGGTAGTCCTTCATTATAGAAATGTATAAACGCCCACATATTAACCCTTGGCGTTATTTATTTATTATTTATTTATTTATTTATTTTTAAGCAAATATTCTGTTTTCAGTTTAACTGCATTCAGAACTGCAATGTAAAAATACAACAGACACGTCTATTAAAAGACTGAGTTAATATACAATTCATTATAGCAATTCTCTGGCATAATGTAGAATGTTCTTTTGAATAAGGTATTTTTATGTATTTGAAATGTATTGGTTTAAATATAAATAGGGACCTGCACCTCTAGCAGACTCGGATCGACCATAAGGCCTATATCTGCTGGCATATTTGCATGTAAATGTATTGTTGTTGTGTTTTGTTTGTTTACCATTACAATTTGGGGGAGGGAGAGAACTTATTGTTTGCTTTTGTTAAACGTTTGCATGAGGTCATATCAATGTGCTAACAGCAATTGCTTGGAAGAAGGGGGACTCTTCCCATTATGTCAAACTAGTTAAAGGCACTCCAAATCCCTGAACATTTGCCTGAGACAAGCAAGTTTTGGGGGGAGGGAGAGAGGTGCCATAGTTTTCCTACACGTGATACTGTATTACCAATAGAGTTGGACTGGGGTACAGGGGCCCACCTGAAAACTGACAAAGGGCCTACCTGGAAAATCTATAGGAGAGAGCCCAGGTGACTCCCTCATATCAGCATTCGACTTGCATTTGATACACTAGTTCTGTGTTTGCATCTTACATTTATTTGCAGTGTGCAAAATACCCATCTATTTAGAAAAAAGAGATGATAAAACCAATAATTTTCAGAGTTGAGAAGGTGGCTAGGTACCCAGCAGGTATTCTGGTGGTTCAGTCTTACTGATTACCAATGCACTGTGCTTTGATGGTTCGTGCATGTGCACGTTTACTACTTGCATCCTTCTCTGCCTGTCCCAGACATATGACCCTGCTCCTGCATGGGTCTTCTCTACAGTGTGCTTAGAAAACACAAATTGACACAGTAAAATCTGTTCAAACAGTTAAACAACTTTGTGTCTGGGCTTTGCCATAGCTGCACATTTTATTTTGTTTTGGGGGAAGGGGACTGTAGGCAAGGTGAGAGAAGAGATTTGGAGAGCCATGTGGCTAACAAAATCGGCACCTGGAGGCCATCATGGCACAGATGGACATAGATCTAGTGGCCATAATGAGTCATGCACTGAAAACCATGACTGGGCATGGTTATGTCGGATTACTCTCTGTTCAAAATAGATGGTGTGGAGCGGTGGAGGATTGTTGTGAGGGAAGGTGGGGAGTGGTGGAGGGCTGTTGTTATTGTGAGGAAGGTATCTCCGCTATGGAAGTGCAAGGAACTTGGAGGTGAAGGAAGGGCTGGAGGTGCTGTGGGTCACCCTGGAGGGAGCTGGAGACACTCTTCACACTGTGGTTATATACAGACCCTTCAGCACAAGGGAGGAGTTGGATAAAGCGCTAGGGAGGAGTTGGATAAAGCACTAGGAGGAGGAGTTGGATAAAGCAGGGAACCCATGAGCAGGATGGCAATAAAGGGGAGCTGCTGCTAGTTGGGCAGTTCAGTCTGCCTGGTGTGGATTGAGCCATTCAGCTGCAGCTTCAGCTAGAAGCGGGGCCATCCTTGCCTCCCTCAGGCAGCTAGTCAGTGAACCCACTAGGAATGAAGCAATACTGGACCTGATGGCTCACTAACAGACACATTGCAGATGTCACAGTGGGCAGTCCCTAGGAACCAGTGATCACTGTACAGTGTGGTTAAACATTAAGATGGGTGCCAATGGAAACCACATGCAGATGAGGGCCCTGGGCTTTAGGAGGCAGATTTTAAAGAAATGACTGCTTCAGAGACTGTGGAGGAACAGTGGAAAATTATGGGAAAACATATTGAAGGGAACCAGCCTCTGCATGAAGGAAGTGAGCAAAGGCAGATTATGGTACTGGGGAAGTGGCCATGAAGGTGAAGGAAAGAAGGGTGACGTTCAGGAGATGCAAAAGAAATGCAGAGGGGCAAGTATAGGAAGAGTACCGGGTAAAATGGAGGGAAGCAAATGAGGCAGTAGGGAGCAAGGTGCAGATGAAGGAAATGATACCCAAGGGGTAGAAAAAGGGACAGGACTTTCTTCAGGTACATAAATGAGAAGAAGACTGCAAGTGGAGGAGTAGTGGTGATGAGGACAGCAGAGGAGGAACAGGAAAGGGTGACATCCTGAACAGGTACTTCTGCTCAGTTTTTCACAGTGAAAGGAGAAGGGGGCAGACCACCATGGAGCAGCAGGAACATTGGCGGGGGGTAGGTTATCACATGTCCATTTTCAGAGGAAAGAGTCCCGAAGGGATTTGAAAATCTGAAGGATAAGGCCATGGGACTGAACAGGTAACCTAAGGGTGTTTTAAAGGAACTCTGGGACATGCTTGCTGCACCACTGATGGCCTTAGTCAATGACTCGCTGGAAAGGGAAGTGATTCCAGAGGACTGGAGGAGAGCCACAGTCACACTCCACCAGGCGGAAGCACATAGAAGGCTAGAAACTATAGGCTGGTCAGTCTCGTGTCCATGGTGGGAAGTGCGGATACCCTGTTAGGAAAAGCTAGTATAGTATTTTGAATCTAGCAGGTTACAGAACCAAAGCAGCATGGTTTCATGGGGGGCATGAAATCAGATTTCTTTGATTAGGTGACCGGGAAATAGATCAAGGAAGGACAATGGACATAACCTACTTGGACATCGGCAGTGCCTTTAGCACTGTGCCACCTAGGAGACTGAAAGAAATTGGACAGCCTAGGGTGGGATCAAAGTGGTAAACTGGGTAAAGAAAATCTGGTTAATGGATACGTGACAGAGGTGGTGGTAAACAGCACTCCACGTTAATTATGGGAGAGTGGCAAGTAGGGTACCGCAGGACAATACTGGGACCGGTCCTCTGAATGTCTTCACAAGTGAAATTGCAGTAGAACTAAAAGGGAATGTGTGCCTTTTGAAGCGGATACCTAAAATCTGTAATAGGGTGGATACTTAGGAGGGTGTGGAGGGAATGAGTACAGACATTAGAACTAGAGGAGTAGTAGAGGGCATGGGCCTGGCATCTGGGGTTCAATACCAAAAGTGCAAAATCATGCACCTAGGGTATAGGAATCCAGATGCCGAGAATAGGATGGGGGAGGTACTGATGTTCACTAAGCAGCAAAGAGACCTTGGGATTGTCCTGTCTGATGACCCCAAAGTGGGAGGGAGCAGTGTGACAAGACAGTGCCCATGGCTAGTGGGATGCTGGGGTGCACAGGAGAGGTATCGCCAGCAGGAGGAGGAGGTGGTGTTAACACTGTGTCAGTCGCTGGTTGAAACTCCACCTGTAGTACTGTTGCCCATTCTGGAGGCTGCATCTCAGAAAGGACATAGTCTGGGTAAAGGCTGTCCAGAGGAGGGCAACTAACATGGTGCAGGGGTTACCGTCAAAAGCCCCATGAGAAGACTGAGAGATCAAAACATGTACACCCTAGAGGAGAGGAAGAGAAGGAGTAAGGGACCTGATGGAGACCTATAAGTACCTCAGGGGGTGAACAGGGTACAGGAAGGGAATCTAATTCAAATGAGAGAGTGCACCAGAATGGACAGCATGCAATGAAGCTGGAAGGGGAAGTTTGAGAAAGATGTGAGGAAGTGCTACTTCACTGAAGGAGTGGTGGACACCTGGAATGGTCTGACAGCAGAGATGGTAGGAATGAAGGCAGTGGGTGGCTTCAAACATGCATGACTTGGGTATAAGGGAATATTAATAAATGGGCAGGGAGGATCAACAGAGACAGAATAGATAGAGGAAAATCTGGGCAGACTGCATGAGTCAGTGGTCTTTTCGGCTGACAGTTTCTATGATTGACTATAGTCACGCTTCATGCTGGGGACCAAGGTAATTGTTTATAGAGCAGCTGGTCTCCACACACATTGGACTGCTGTACAGGCACAGGCAACACCTTACTCCGAAGCCTTAGAGGTCGCTGTTCAGAGCTCTGTTGTCTCCATAATTGACTATGGCCAGATTATATACAGCTCTGCTACTGTAACTGCCCTCAGACGCATATCCACGTCTCTCAAAGCTTGTCGGCTCATCACTGGAGCTCACTGACTCATACATGTGACCTCTATGCACAAACTGGCTGGCTACAACTCTCAAACCAACTAAAGTACCAAACCTGCATTATGGCAAAGAAAATAACCATGGGCCAAGCACCCCACAGAGTTCAAGCTTTCCTTTGCCCCAGTAGTAACCTCGCTACACTAGGGATCCGAATCTCAACTCCTGCAGGTGCCTAGCTGTTGTTCTACCTAGGGACAAAGTTCCTTTGCTCATAGGGCCCCTAGCTGGTTGAATGTTCTCAGCAGTGACATCTCCTCCGTACCTAAGTTTGGCCCATTCAAATCCAGGCTCCGCCTACTCCTCTCTGCCTCTAGCACCTGTGAATGTGTCTCCTTTAATCAGCCCACCTTACCATTACCCAATCCTTGTCTTGGCTCTTTCTACATAGCACTTCTATTATCTACCCTAATCTCCTACAACCTCCCCTGCACTCCTCCACCACCTGTTGTTCTCTCTGTGATGTGACAAAGCATCTGGCTGCTCTTACCTTTTTGTGTCCTTGCCATGTCTTGTAACACTGTTACCCCATCAATGCCTCTGGCTTTAGTTTAACCCAAATGTATGCATTCATACTCATGTAACTGATTGTTAACCTGTAATCCTGCCTTTGTTACTTAATTGTCTTATGTTTTGTTGTACTTCACCTGATGTGGAATATATAATATACATATATATATAATATTTAGTCAACGAGACATGGCTACAATGGCCTTTCAGTTTCCTGTTTCCATCAGAGTAAGTGTGTCTTGATCCAAGATGCTCTTTTGTAACTTGTTGTGAGGTTTCTGTGCTGTTAGTGGAAATTTTTTTTTTTTTTTTTTTAAGGTGCAAGCATTGTGGCCATTTTTTAGGAACAGATCATTCTCTGTAGCAAGACTGAGTGTGGAAAGTTCAGAGGCCTTGCACTAGAGCCCATGGAGAAACTGAAATGGCATCTAGAAGCTTTTTCCATTTGAAACTTTTTTCCTGTTTCTCGGGGGATGGGGGATGAGTTGGAGGAGGTTTCACTGTCTGTGCTCACGGCAAGCAATTTGGGGACAATGATTGTGGGTTTCTGTGTCTGAGGTTGGAGTAAGTGAGTCAAGGATACTGATGACAGGTTGGACTGCTGAGCGGACGTTACTGCAGTGAGCTGCTGGAAGTGATATTTAAAGAGTTGCTGCAGTCATCTCTGTGCTGGGACTAGAGCGGGATATTATGTTGTGATAACATCCCGGGTCTACTGAATGACAATCGAGGCCAGCATTCTTTCTTGCCACTGTATAATTGAATATAAAGTTTCAGCTATTACAATGGGCAACACATTACACATATTTGTTTTAATTTACGATTTCCTGTCTGGTGGCATCTTCTGTATCCTGCTATATACATTTGTGTGTTCATACTGTATACTGTGTACACTTTTTATTCTGCATTGTAACCACCTGCTAGAGAAGGGTAAAGTGAGTGAAATTGGCTTTGCAGTGTGGTCCACAAAATCATGCCCATTTCAGAGAGCAAAATGCGGAATTTTGCCTGGCGGAGTGGTGCAGTTCCATCTTCCGTGGCAAAATTCTGCCTTCTTAGGGTGAAATTTAACCTTAAGACTGCATAATTTTTGCCTAGGCAAAATTCAGCCTTGGCAGCAAAATTCGCGAATTGCTCCACCAGGTGAATTTGTCCACTACCGGCCCTTCACAGGTGGAATTTAAATTCACTGCATCTCTAGCACCTGCATTAACACTGTTGCAATTACACCTTGGTCACTAGTGGAAAAGGAACTTTGGTTCCAGTGAACCTACCTGGTGAACAAAGTAAAACTTGCACGCACACACACAAAACATTGTTTGTAGATACCTGTTCTAATCTATTATTTGTTTTATTTATTTATTTTTTTGCATTGGGAAATGGTGGCTGCAACAAATGACCCATGTGGTGTGCAGCATTCGGTAACCTGAAAACAAGCGTCTGTGGATCACCACTGAATGTTTGTCAGCAGGCCTGCACCTGGAATCGCCACAAACATTTTGCACCTTTGAACTGTACTGGATCTTTTATTTAAATTTGGAGGTGTCCCATTTATTTTGCTGGTTTCAGGAACATTTGTAAATGTAAAGAGAAGTGAAAGCGGCTCAGGAACACGATGGAGCCCAAGTGTGGAGTTAAATGCTACAAAACAAAAAAGCTGGGCTACTGAACATCTTACAAGTTAGGAACTGCTCTAGCACCTGTGAGTTTAATTGCTTTATCAAGCCAAAGAAGTTAAAACAGTAGCATTCCACACACACACACCTGCCTGATCTTTACAACTGCTAGTAGTAGTAGTAGTAGTAACAATTTTATTTATACAGTATCACACCATTAGGAGTTTGTATGCCCTGTTTACAAGGTGCACCTGTGCAACAAACATTTGTACAAATTTCAAGTTTCCACAGATTACAATAAACTCAAAAGACATACTTTATAAGTCATACAATCAATAAGACACACAGTTGACATGTAGTAAATATTAAGGTTTTACAGATAGTTCAATTGCAGTCGCATCTAAGACTAAAGAACTTTTCAATCTCTGTTTTAAAAACTGAATTTGAAACTTCTACATTTCTTAAATCTGGGGCAGTGCATTCCATGTACTGGCTACACTACATATTCATAGGTCATTTTACCAAAAACTATTTGTTATCCTAGGCTGTAACAATTCCTAGCCCATTTTTATGTTTGCTTGCATGCATGTGCAAGAAACATAGTGCCATCATCCGAGTTTTCCAGAGGTGTGTCAGCCTCTTCCAATTCAGTCAGTGTGTTTGCAGGCACGGTTGCAGTGCGCCAATCACTGCTCCAGCTGTCTATGACAGATGAAAATGCAGTGGCATACAGTTGAAAGGGAGAGCTCCGCTTCAGTGAGCAGAGCTCCCCTCAACACGCACGATATTGCATGCGATGTTACCCCCACGCACATAGGTATAGCCGGGTGCCCCCAGCCCCATCGGCCCACGCCTCCCCAAAATGTTTTAGTGCCACGCTGGGAGCCCACCCCAGCGTGACACCGCCCGTACGCCGGGGTGCCCAATCCCCGCCTGCTCCAGCCCCCAAACAGCCTTACCGCTGCCACGCTGGAAGCCCACCCCAGCATGGCAAACATCCACGTCGTCTTAATAATTACAAAAACAAAACCAAAAAAAAAAAAACCTGTAAATTAAAAACGGTCCCTCGCAGTCTCCCTGCCTCACCACACTTCCCCCACGCCTATACTTAGCTCTGAGTCCGCATGACGACTCAGACCGGGAACACGCTCTGCACTCTTCAAAGCCAACCGCGAACTGAGGAAATGCCGGTAAACTGTATAATGTAATAGATAGGTTTTTTCAACTTTGCTACATATCTCGGGCATTTTTGGAATTTTGACCAAATTTTGAACATGGGGTTTTGGGACCCCTTCTCGAGTGCTGTCACTGTCATGGTGTTATTCGGGCCGAAGGTGATTTCGCAATTACTGCGTTAAATCACCTTTGGGACTGATTAACGAAACAACACTGCCAGTGTTCATAAGATGGGCTCTCAAAGAAGCCTATTTGAAAATTGGTGGAAAATTTACAAAATGACTGTTTCTAAACGTCTGCGCAGTTCCTACGCCGCAGCTCGTAAGTTCGCGAATTTTCAATATTTTCACTCCAGATTTTCAACATTGCCATTTTACCACACCTCCTTATGAGCAGTATAGCTGTCATTTTTCACATCACGCCCACAATGTGTTTCTGCCCATGTAGCACACAATGGCACAGTCGGTGTCTTGAAATCAATGTATGGGACACATTAAAAAATCACAGTGACACTGGTCATGAGCAGAGGTCTTAAAATGGCTATGTTGAAATTTAGTGGCAAAACTCCATAAAATGACACTGTTACGAGTGAGCATTACGCAGTTTCCACGCACCCTCGTACATTCATGAATTTGTAATATTTTCAGTCCAGATTTTCACCAACGCACTTTTCCACACCTCCTTATGAACAGTATGGCTGTCATTTTCCACAAGATGGCGAAATATGTTTCACACTTTCAGCGCAGAAATGCATGGTCGCTGTGGAAATCATTGTTCGGGACAGATAAAGAAATCCACTGACACTGTTAATGATCGGAGGTCCCAAAATGCCTGTATTAACAATCGTGTGTGTGTGTGTGTGTGTGTGTGTATATATGTATGTATGTGTGTATGTGTGTGTGTGTGTGTGTGTGTGTGTATATATATATATATATATGTATGTATATGTATGTATGTATGTATGTATGTATGTATGTATGTATATATATGTGTATATATATGTGTGTGTGTGTGTGTGTATATATGTGTATATATGTGTGTGTGTGTGTGTGTGTGTGTGTGTGTGTGTGTGTGTGTGTGTGTGTGTGTGTGTGTGTGTGTGTGTATATATATGTGTGTGTGTGTGTGTGTGTGTGTGTGTGTGTGTGTGTGTGTGTGTGTGTGTGTGTGTGTGTGTGTGTATACACACACACACACCTACTGTCTAGGTGTGCGTTGACAGGTTTCTCTATGCATCGTGACTTCACCAGTTTTTAAGATTTTCAACATTGCCATTTTTTTACACCTCCTTGAACAGTAGCTGTCATTTTTCACATCCTGTTCAGAATGTGTTTTGCACCTGTGGTGCCTAATGCCGTAGTCACTGTGCAAAAGCAGTTTTCGCTAACAAACTGATATTACCACTGTTCATGAGGTGGGGTCACAAAAACCATGTTGAAAATTTTGAGTGAAATACCAATGAATGCCTGAGGCGTTAGGGTTTCCGACCATAATGCCCCACCCTGTAGAGAATGACAGACATCAGGGTGTGACTTGGGATTCTTGCCTGTAATGCTCATACCATTCCACCCACACCCTGCAGCCAGTGAGAGGCATCGGGGTGTTCCTCGGACTCTTCGAGACGAATGTTACCCCATTCTCCTATACGCACCCATCTAGCGTATTTCCTGATGGAATGGGGTGCGCATAGAGCCAAAGACCCCAAAGGCACATCGTGACACTTGTCAGTGTCTGCAGGGTAGGTGTGGTGAAATGGCGTGGTCATTATGCCTGACGACCCAAAGGCACACCCAATGCCTGTCGCTCTCTGCAGGGTGGTGGTGGGGTTGGTTTCAGTTAAATACTTTGCTGCCATTCCTATTATGCAGCTCTGTAACTTCTACACTACCAATGCCAATGCCAGCAAGCAAACATTCGGCATTGACAAATGATTGTTTCCTTAAGTTTAAACCATGCTTTGGTCTTTGAATCCTCTGTAACAAATGCTGGAGAGTGTTATTTCTAGGCATAGTCCAGACTAAGTTAGTCCAGATATAATTATGCTTCAAATCAAGTGATTTTCTAATCCAACTTATTGTACATTATACAGTGGTGGGTGTTATAACTGCACCTCAATTCGTATCTTGCCAATCTATTGTAAAGATGGTAAAGTTTTTCTAACTGCTGCTTATTGGAGTGTCTATAACTATGATTTCCATAGTCAGTTATTGGCAAAATAAGCTGATTTGCAATTGTCAAACGTACAGATTTGGTTGTACTCATCGAGAACCTTCTTGCTGCCCTATATGACCATTTACTCTACCAAATTTTAAATATGGTAATCAAAACTCAAATGCTGATCTATATAAACCCCAGGTATTTGTAAGTTGCTGTCTGAGTCTGACACTTCCTCCAAAGTCATTATTTGTAAACCCTGTTTGTGGGGGTGTGTGGGGGGGTGGTGTGTGTGTGGTGTGTGTGTGTGTGTGTGTGTGTGTGTGTTTTGTTTTTTTAATTATTATTATATATAATTAGTGATCAAACCTAGAGATGTGAAGCACTCTTGTACTATCAAGAAGTCTTGCTGCAGTTTAGATTCCACTTCGCTGGGACTGCTCCCTCAGCTACAAGCACTGTATCATCCTCATAAAGGCGGATACAGGAGTGCCTCACAAACTCAGGAGATCATTTATATAAATTTATAAACGATAGTGGCCCCAGGATTGAGCCCTGGGGTACACCAGGAGTAATCGATAAATCATTTGACTCAAATCAGTTTACCTGTGTTCTACCATTTAAATACGAACTAAACCACTGACCAGTTTCATTTGTTAAACCTATATTCCTTAACTTACCCACCAGAATTTTATGGTCTACCAAGTCAAATGCTTTTGACAGGTCCTCATACACCATGCCAGCGGACCTCGACAAATCCCAAAGGGTAGCCACTGTGTTCAAGAAGTTGGCTAGTGCAGTGACCGTGGACCTGCCCCTCCTGAAACCATACTGATAAGTTAACTTTTCATACTTTTCTAAATATCCCATCAACTGGTTGTGCACTATTCTCCAAAACCTTTGAAACAGTTGAAAGCAAGGCTATTGGTCAATGGTTAGTTGGATCTGTAGGATCTCCACCTTTTGCAATTGGTATAACTTTAGCTACTTTCCAACTTTGGGGAAAATTCCTCACACAGACTCCAATTTACTATCACTCAGGATATGGAGAACTTTCTAATGCTGACTCTCAATAGCCTGTTTTTCAGTGCCATCTATACCACTGTTTTTTTTTTTTTTTGTTTGTTTGTTTTACCTGCAGGTTCTTCAAAATCTCAAATATTTCAGTTACAGTAGACTTACGAAACCTAAACTCTGGTATATTTTATTTTGCTTTCCTTCAGTTGTTACCCTTACTACTTTTTGGTATCAATTTGTGGAATAATTAGGTCAGGCAAATTAACAAAATAACTATTTAATAAATTTGCAGATCCTTCTGTTGTAACACCCCATTTTCTTTGATCTGAATTTTTGAGTATTGTTTAGTTGGATTGGTAAGACTTTCAATCAGACCAATAATTTCTAAGGTCCCCTGTTTCTTTTATTTTTTGTTTTATAATAATGGGCCTTTGAATTCTAATCTCAGTCCTAAAACCCTGTTTCTGATTTTAATTTTGTCCATATTTCTGGGTCCAGTGTTTGACTTTTTCCAAAGCTGTTTCTTCCATTGAATTAACGTGCTGATATTAGTTGTTAACCAGAGTAAATTGTTTTGTTTTGTGTAATCCTTCTTTTTGGGGAATTTATCACCAACTTCCAAAAACATTTTGTGACCTCCTCAACAGCCATGTCAAAGTCTGGAATTAAGAATATCCTATACCAGGGCATGGTGACTAAATGGTTTCTAAACTGCAGATTGTTAAATTTTAGTATAACTCCTCCCACAAACTTCAGGGTTCCTAGGCAAAGCCTCATGGTCTAAATCCTTCTGTATTTTGCACTGAATGACATGATGGTCTCCCAAGTTTGGACAACAAACCTGAACATCACCTATTTGCATATTTGGAGAAACAAATATCAAATCCAGTATGCTACCACAACTATCAAGTGAACTTTTCTTGTAGGAGATTTAATCATCTGAGTTGGCTGCAAACTCTGCATATACCCTTTTAATTTCTGTCCTCTAACACCCTCCCCAGACAGCATTAACATCCCCAATGAGAATTGTTTCCTATTTCCAATATATTTTCCAACTTCATATGAAAATTTGTCAAAATGACTCTTTCACTTTAGGAGAATAAACAGCCCCACGACTAAATCCTGGATTTGTAATTTAACCAAAATACATTCTATACCTTCAGTTTTCCCTGAAAACATGACCTCAGAGTGTCCCATTGCTAGCCTGAAATACATTAGAATTCCTCCTCCCCTCAGTACTTTATTGAACCTCTCACCCTAATCCCTCCCTTTTCCTTATGTTGCATTTAGTGGAGGGTTTACCATGTATTCTGGATGCAAAGTAAATCGGGAAGCAATACCTGGAAACCTTGTATGTCACTTTAATTCTATGAGCAATAGCTGATTTGCATACAGGAACAGCACATCACGAGTCACTTCATATTCATGAGCACTTCAATTGGTTATGTTTACATTTTGCACACTATAAACTGATGGTTGTGTAACCCTGCAAATGGGGGTTCCTAGCCTTCCCGGGCTCGTTTAAATGCTCCCTGTCAGGCAGTGTCCTGCCTTTTAGCAGTCTAAGTGTGATCGCCAGGAGCGCTAAAGCCTCCGTGCCTGTCTTTTTTTTTTTTTTTTTTCTCTTGAGGCCTGCCTAAACTCGCAGTCATGATTACTCTGGGACGGGGTTTGAGTGTTACCCTGCTCGAGGTCCGCCGGGCTGCCAGATAATTGCTCCGTTTCTGCCATTGCTAAATTGTGCAGAGAGAGCTCCCCTGAGAGATGTAACTGCCTGTTGGGGATAACTTTGGGTGTTAAATAAAAATGTAGTTGTTCTAACGTGTTTTCCTTTGCAGCAAAGACTGTTCTGATTCTCCCTTCATTTTGGTCCAGGACTGCTGAATTGGACCAATCAGTACCAAGGACCCTACAGAGTCGGCTGACCAATAGAGGTACTGCTTGTATTTTGGGAAAGGTATTATGGGCTATGGCGCTTTTCTGCACCACTGAGAGCAGGAGCAGTTGATTGGCAGGTGCCGCTAGCCAATGGGGCGGGTAACGCCGGAATTGAAGGACAGTCCCTTGCTGTTGGGGTCCAAGCGTGGTGCTGAGGAGAAGGAAGGAGCTGTGGGCTCCTGCGCTGTGTGAGTGTTGGCGGGAGCACGTGAAGGCCTGAGGCGGCCGTTTTACCAGTTTAAAGTGAGTCGGATAAGATCCAGACGTGCGGTCAGAGAGAGGCTGGTGCCAGCCAGCTACCCACCAGGCTTGACCTGTTTTGAGGATTGGAGAACCTGCTGAATCGTGCTCGGTCCTCGGGAAAGTTGAAGCTGCCATTGCAGCACCGCAGCAGACTGAGAGTCGTGTGAGTCCTGGAAGCTGCTGCCTGGTGTGGTACCCTCTGGAGTTTCCATATAAATGTGTGAGGAGGCTGGTGAAATTCAGGCTCAGCCCTGCCAGGGTGCAGAAACTGTTGTTTGCTGGAGTATTGAGTACTGAGTCAGGGTAGTTCCTGCTAAGTTGCAACCGGGTTTCAAGTTTTATTATACTGCTGATTGACTAACTGAATCTCCTGCCCATCCTAACTTTTTTCCAATATCGTAAAGGCTATATGTGTCATGGCCCCAACCAGCTGCCACGGTGGACTAGCCATTAGGGCTTGGGTACCCAGGGACAGTAAATATTAGGGTCAGGCCTGTGCACAGAGCCCTAGGTAGATAAGTATAGCGATAAGCCAATCAACTCTATCTCTCCCTGTCCTTGTTACTCACCCCTCAAATAAATCTGATTGCTTGTTTCATAACTACACCCTGGCTAGTTTGTGCATTTATGGTGAATTACTGTATAGTGACTGCAATATAACTGTACTTACTTTACAGGGGGTCCCTGGAGTGAGCTGAGAGATCAGCCTGGGGCAAGTGTACTGGGAAAAAGTATTGTTGGTACCTTGTGTGAGCCACTAGTGGGGACGAAAGAGGGGTTGCAGTAGCCAGAGGCTGTGACCAAAACAAACTAAACCCGCATTAACCCCGACCTCTAGGTGGAGGCACCCGCCACCGATCTGGGCTCCTCACCCTGTCTCTGTGGAGGCAGGCAGTAGTAGCCCTAAGGGTAGCGCCTGGGGGTTACAGTTGCTTTTACCCATAATGCTTTTAAAAAGCAGTGTAGCTGTGAAAAATCTGACAGTTGTAAGGGAATGCTACTCTTTCAACTTTTGGGCTTTGTTTTATTTTTGTACCTCAAATTTCAGTTTTCTGTGGCTCTTACTACCTTCCCTCCCACCTTAGTCGGTCTCACTTCTTTGTAGGTTTCCCTTAGTCTCTCATCCCCAGATGCCCTTAAGTCACTTGCTTGCCTAGAATTTCAACCAGCCACACCCGTTTCTCATAATCTAACCCTGTGTGTGGTTGAATACCTAAGCACTTATACACTACTGCCCTTTTCTTGCCTCCACTGCTCTGAAGGTGCCTGGGACTATCTACATAGTATCATAGTCTTAATTTTGCCATCCTAGGAGATTATCTGCCGAATTGTTTTGCAATACTGCTTAATCTCTGCTTTTACTGATCTTATTCTGATCTTATTTTACTCGGACAGTATGTATTGTACCAAAATTTGAACCTACTGCATTTAATCTCACCTCTGTAACCAGCCCCTGTATTTGTATGGGTTTATGTGATAGGCGATCTTTCAGACTCACCTCTATCACAAAAGAGCCCGTGGTGAAAAGAGTCGTGATATTGTACCGACAATCACAAATAGTGACAGTCGCTACAATACTTAAATCCACCAACATTAAAAAAATAAATAAATTTTTAAGCAGGGGTGGGGCAAGCTGAATTAAAATAATCAACTCCAGGGGATGCGGACTGAGGGCAGGTTATAAAATTAAAACAACAAAAAAATTCTTCCTGCAGCCAGACCTGAACCAGGTCTGCTATTATACATAGCGGTAGTGCACACCACTACGCTTTGCTAGCAACTTAGCTATAACCTGACCACAAGGATCCTATATCCTGTACTAGTGAGTATAGCTCCTTGCTATACTCGCTTTACAGGCTATAGTGACCTCTTTCACCACTCGCTCTGAGTGAGAGCAGTATTATTGAGTCGTTCAAGAGTGTAGCTCAATAATATGTGCTCAACATGTGTGCTACCTATTTGTACACATTCCTGTTTATGGGAATGTTGTTGCTCCTGTATTATTATGTTTCTACTGTCTGTAATTGTACTCTCCACAGTCATGCTGGAAAATAGGCAGGCTTTTGTCTAGTGCACTTATCCGGTTAACAACAGCAAATAAAATAAATTCATTTATTTCCATTTTACCAGGAAGATGGACTGGAGCAAATGGATCTGTTTTCAGCCATGCCTATGGGAAAGGATACATTAGGGGTGTGGGTGGGTGGGTGGGTGGTGTGTGTGTGTGTATATGTATATGTATATGTATACATACATAGTACCAAATGGTACAAATCATTACAAAAGGATACATATAAATACAAAATATCTACATGTGCCAGAGTGAACACTACAGAAAAATCAGATATGTCTTAAGATTAGCTTGCTTTTCCACAATGGCATGTGGAAGATACCTCAAAGTTATTAGCCACACTTTTTCAAAATAGAGTACTTGCTGATGACATCAATACCCTGTTAATCTAATTTTATTTAAAACCTTAGTACCATAACAAGAGAAGGATCTTTTTGCTATTCTGGGTTTTGTACATTTTTCTCCAAACCATAGTTATGAACCATTCCACAGTGATGTACTTTAGTTACTTGGAAGCAGATTTTTTCGTAATCATTCCGGTACATTTGTTACAAACACTTTTTAAGCAAAGTGCGCAACCTTTGAAATAGTCTGTCCTGCGATGCTAAAACTTGTACATGAGCATATAAATTGCAGTGATGAGTATACTTGGAAATGTTCGCAGCACGTCTACAAATGTTATTGAAAGTAACTACAGTATGTACTTGGACATTGTACTTTCAGGGCTTGATATAACATAGAATTATACTGCAAATGGGGAGCAGTACTTGTTTTGTTATAGTATTTTTAGCCACAGTTGTCTGGTTATTTTAGTTTCTATAAAAGAAAGCCCAACTTGTTCCCTTTTTGATCACATTATGCACATGTTCTTGTAGGTGTCAGTGGCTCAGCGGCTCAGCAGGTAGCACACTTGGCTCTGAGGTTGGGAGATCAGAAGGCTGTGTTCTATCCCACACCAGGCACTTGGGTTCATATCCCAGTACTAACACTGCAGTGCAGCATGAGGGGGTGCTGCACTCCTGAGGTGCTGTCTTTCAGATGAGACGTTAAACCGAGGTCCCATCTGCCTGTTCTGGTGGTAGTTCAGGTGGATGTTAAAGATCCCATGGCACTTCTTGGAAAGTGTAGGGGAATCTCCCGGTGCCCTGGACAAATTTCCTCATTCACTAAAAATACCACCAACAGCTTAATCTGGTTTGAGGTCAGTTTGCATTCATTTGTATCCCCCCTCCCGGTTGTACCTGAGAATAGGCAGAATCTGCCTAGTGCACTACCGGTCAACAAAAACTAAATAAAACAAACAGTCAGTGTTTGATCAAGGACTACCTTAATAAATAAAGGTTTTAACAACATTCAATGGTTCCCGATCAAATCCCTTTATTGTATTTTTTGCCCATGCTCATTTAGTCTCTGTCTAGTTTCAAAGATCATCATTGAGGTTTTTTTTTTTTTTTCTCTTAGGCATCCTCTATTATGACTGCTTATTCTTCTGCCCCTCCTGATGTCCCAGCCCTGTTCTGTGATGATATAGTTGTTTCCTTGATCACAAATTGTGATGACACAGGCAGCCAATTAGGACATCAGGTTGGGAAGGAACAGCAGAAGTCAAAGCTGCATGAAGTCTGCCTTCATGAAACTATCCATAAAAGAAAAACTAACATTAATATCAAAATCATAGGCTACAGTTTATCTAAAATTGTTTCTGAATGTTTCCTAACCTCAGTGCTGTTTAGTACAGAAAATACATAACTTTAGACACTTCTGAGTTTATGATAGTTTTCTTGGGGGAGTTTTTTTTTTTTTTTTTTTTTTTTTTTTTTTTTTTATGTACAGTACTAGGTCACAACAGTACCTGCTTTGTTCAAGGCACCAGGGAACCAATGAAACTGTGGTACAATGGCATTGTTGACCTAGAGATGGTGGACAGTGCCACCTAGTGCATCCAGTGTGGTAATCAACTTAAAGTTCAGGGATCTACTAAAGTAGAAAATAACTTTAGGATTGAAACTGGATACACCATTAATGTTTTGTTGGATTTGGTATTGGTCCCAGGATGAATGTCTGAAATGGTTTTGCATAAACCAGAACATACGTGTGTGCGTGTGTGTGTGTGTGTGTGTGTGTGTGTGTGTGTGTGTGTGTGTGTGTAAAATCAGATTGTCAAAAGATAACACACAGCCTGTTGTCACACACAGCACTATTATACCCTAGAGACCTTGTGCCTCCCAGTACATCCATAATTCCACCCAATGAATGCTCTGTTGGGGTTATTGCTTACTTATAACATGGTGAGAGAGATTTAGGGAAAAGGGAAATTGCTTAACCAGGAAAGGCACACAAAGCTGAAGCTTGTTTCCAGGTGCTACCTGGGAGCACAAGGAAGTTGGGTGACTTGATCAAGGTCGAACAGTAAGCAAGTGGGGGCTAATGGGATTCAAACCCAGGTCTCCAGGTTTGCAGCTCAGTTCCCTTAACCATGATATAATGCCTCCCTTTTACAAGATTTACAAGAATTGGAGCAATCTGGCTAAAATCCCAAAAGTCATGCAATTATTGACCCATAAGTGCCAGCCTCATCATGGCACCACATTAAAGGACTAGTACCATAATCTGCTACCTATGCTGGAACAGCATACCCTGGCAATAACCAGGGAAAAAAAAAAGCTACCTCCTACTCGGTCTGAATTGCTGACCATCTGAGCAGTGTACGTGGCCTAAACTTGGGGAAAAAGAAAAATCCTCTGTTTGCAGTGGTCCATAATGGTTTCTTTTATATCTGGACTATCACTTGGATTGAGCCCTTTCTTAACCCTCATGACCTGAAGTCCCTGATGTATGCCTTTGTGACATCTAGGCTGGACTATTGTAATGCTCTGTATCTCAGGCTATCTGGAGGTTTGATGTACGCTTGCAGCGGGTGCAGAATCATGCTGTGGCTAGATTGCGAAATTTCTTTCTCTGAGCATATCTCTCTGGCTTTGTGGACATTACACTGGCTACCTGTGAGGTGGCACATCTTCAAAATAGGTTTTCTTAACCCTCACGAAGCCCTACATGATCTGGGTCCTGACTACCTAAAAGAGCTCCTTCGTCCATGTGTTCTGACTGCCCTCTCCATTCTTCAGAGGTGGGCATCTTGAAGGTCTCCAGAACAGATCACATTTAAAGTTGTCTGGGATTGTGCCTTTGCTGTAGCTGCTCCAGTATTCTGGAACCGGCTGCTGCGACAGCTCTGGGAGGCCCCTCAGGTGAGGGCTCTAAACAAGGGTTAAGCACTATTTGTTTCTTATCCTGCTACACTAATTTTTTTTGTTTTTGTTTTTTTGTATTTGTAAAATGTACTGTATTATCTGCTGCTATTGTATGTACAGTATATTCTTATGTAAGGTGCCCAGAGCCTGCAGGACTGGGTGCCTGAAAATATACTGTTACTACTTGTTTAGTCTCGCCAAGTAAACTTAGGAAATTATAAATGAAATAAAAATGTTGGGGAGGGGGATTTTGATTCCAAGTGTAGCCTAGATGCCATATGCCAGTGGGCAACTCTTCCCCAGTTGACCTTCACCAGGTTATGGGGCCTGGCTCCTGCTACTATGGTATTCAAGTTCTATCCAGAAAAATAAAATGATGTGGTGCCTCCACCCAGAGTAAATTGCAGTTTGGTTGTTTTGTTTTGCTTATACATCGGTTTACAACCTATGAGCCAAAGCTGCGTCACAAAAGAGGACAAATACAGTACAACATTTAGTTACAATATTGCAGTTACAGCTTACATCATTCATGTTTACAGTTTTGGTAGATACAGGCAGTTATAACTTACAATTTAAGTGTTACAGGAATGGTACTCACAGGTTATTACAGTTATATGGGTACAGATTGAGCGATAAGCATACATTGGTAATGTGGATAAGAAGTCTTGAGCAGGGACTGCTGGAGGTGAATGAGTTCAGGGCTAAGGGACACGGTTTGTGATTAGTTTAGGTGAGGAGCCACTCAGAGAGCTTTGTCAGGGCATATCAAACTAGATCACCTAGAGACAGGAACAACTCGCATGTTAAATAGCTGATTCAAAGTGAGATTTTGAAACGGGAGATTGCAGGGGTGTCAGAGATGGAGGTGGGAGAGTGTTGTACCAGGAGGGGCTCTGTAACAGAAGGACCTTACCCATGTGTGGTCCTGGACCTAGGGACTAGCAGGGTGGCCTTAGAGGTGTTACGAGTTTGGACTAAGGGTTGTGCAAGGTGGATAGAGGCTGTTGGACCAGGTGGGGATAGTCAAGGAGGGCTTTTTCATTATGAGGCAGGTTTGGTATCTGAGCCGTTCATCCAGGTTAAGCAACCTAGCCATGTCATATGGCTCGCGGGTATGTGTCAGCTAGGGCTCCGTGAATTAACCTACAGGCCTTATTCAAGGTGAGTGAATTTTATTGAGGCAGTCTTGTCCAGCACACATAGACTGCAAGCCATAGTCCACAAGGGACAGTATTGAGGAGGTGACTGCTAGTCGGAGGGCATTGGGGAGGAAGCAGTGCTTGTAGCGGTAAAGGATTCCTAGCCGAGCGTTTGTAGCTGAGGCTAGATTATCTATGTGGTCATGGAATGTGAGGGCTCAGTCAAAGGAGACCCGAGGTATTTGTACAAGCGGACTAGATCGAGAGGATGCTTGGAACCAGGGAGGATGCGGTGGGAAATTTCTGGATTTGTTTTGGGGATGGGTAAAGAGCATAGTGTTTGTTTTTTTTTGTTTTTTGTTTGTTTGATTACAAGTCTGTGCTCTTTGAACAGGCTTCAGCATCAACAAAGGCTTGTTGCAAGGAGTCTTGTAGGGAGCTGGGGTTTCGTGGGTGGCGAAGATGACTGCATCATCTGCATGCAGCAGGATTTTACCAGTGCAGGCTTTGGGGAGGGTGTTGAGATAGAGTGAGAAGAGGACCAAGGATGGAGCCCTGGGGACACCTGAGGCGGATAGGACATGTATTGGAGAGGGTCACATTAATTTTAACACGCTGGGAGCGGGCAGACAAATAGCTGGAGCACCAGAAACTGGGCCAGAGGCAAAGCCAGTGCTGGCTGAGGGCATCCAGCAGGAGGGGTGGGAGACCATGTCGAAAGCCTTAGAGAGGTCAATAAACACTGCCCCAATGAGCTGAGCCAGAGTCCAGGGAGGAATGAAGAAAATTTGAAAACTCAATAAGGGCAGTGTTGAGACTGTGCCCTGCCCAGAAACCGTGTTGTTCATGGCAGAGGATGTTGTATTTGGTCAGGTAATCCGTGATTTGGGTAGCCACCAGTTTTTCTAGGGCTTTGGAGAGGTGGGAGAATGGAGATGGGCGGTAATTCCTGGCTGAGGACCTGTCTCCTCTTTTGTGAATGGTGTAACTGTGGCAATTTTCCAGGCTGGGGGAATTGCCCCAGGCAGAGGGACTTATTGAATAATCTAGTTAGTGGGGCAAGGACCTGATCCAGAATCCAGCGGAGGATACTGGGGTCCAGAGAGGCACTGCCAGTACTATTGCTCTGTAGAGTTTTAATCAGGTGTGGCCTGACTTCCTGAGCAGTGACCCCATGTAATGGGAAACTAGGATATTGAGTATCTAGGGCAGGTAAGGAGGAAGGAGAATCAAAGAAATCACTAGGGAGGACAGGTGTATGACTGATACAACCCCTGGGATGCTGTACCTACCACCTCCCTTCCAACCATCCCACACCATGGATGCCAAACAGTTTCCCAATACCATATACCACATACACGTTACAGTTGGTTTCCACAAAACACCCTTCACACAGCAATTTCAAACACAATACAGCTTTATTCTGGAGAAGAGCTAGGGTTGGGGCACCTGGAAAGGTATAGCTGTGGAGGTAAAAATGGTTAGAAACAATTAGTAACATATGGGCCTGTGGGTGAGACCACCCCAGATGCCCACCCCACTGGTACCAGTGATTTTTCCACCTGTCCTTTCTGGGTATCCAGGAGTTCACAGGCCTGCTTGGTGTGGCAGGTTGGCGGCATTGGGGTCCCAGGAACAATAAAACTGAATGTTGATAATTAAGCAGTTACTCCCTCTATTGCCAGGGCAAGCCCTGGGTACTCACAGTCTTGGAGATCTAGGATGTTCCTGGTGCAGAAGCTTCCACCAGTTCAATCTCTGGGGATTTCAGTTCAGGAAGGCAGAACAGACTGGCAGCAGTAAGTATTCTGAAGACTTGAGCTTGATTTTGAAGGTCTGTCTGCTTGTCCCCTTGACTGAAGATCCTGCAGCTTGTCACCTTCAGCCTATTTAGGCCCACTGCAGACTCCCACAGCCACAGAGGACCCAGACCTAGGAGTAGTTCCACAGCCCAGCTCCCTCATGGGTCATGGTGCTCTAGCTCCCGAGCATGTGCCAGTGGTCCCTTGTGCCAGCAGACCCCACTTGTTGGGATTAACAAGTTCCTCACCTGACAGAATTAAACTGGGAATTTCCTGGTTTCTCTTTCCTCTCTGCAGAAAATGGCTCTGATGTGCAGCCAGAACAGTCTCTCCAGCTTTCCTGCTTACCAGTGCCTTTGGGCAACAGACTCCAAACTCCAATTTCACAACGATTTCTTTCCTCAGCTGGATTTCAACTGCAGCAACAGGTTCCTGAGCCACATAGGACACCTCACTTTCTCCTGTCCCAGTCTCTCCGATTTAGGACAGCAACCGCCTTTTCTCTGGCTTACTTCCAGTTTCTAGAAAACATTTTCCCCAGCTCAAAGGTGTCCTCTCACTCCCAAACTGGTGCAGGATGGCAGCAGCAGACGTCTCCTCTCCAACAGCAAACTCCAACCAGATGTCTGAAATGGTTAGCTCAGATAGAGGAACTGTGCTAAACAAGAAATCTTCTCCTTTATTCCTCAGAACAAACTCCGCTTTAAGCCCTGTGAAAGGCCTTAAATGAATTCTCGCACAACACTGAATCCTCCTGACTCTTATCAGAGCCCAGTACAGACTGAGTTCTCCCAGAATCCTACCCTCTGATTGGCTCTTTCCAGTCATCAATCATAGTCCAAAGCTCTCTGAGATTATCTATTGGTAAAGTCTCTTGGCACCTGAAAATAATACACACCTTCTCCCATAAGCCCTTTCAGACAGTTTTGGGCACCTAGTTAGTTGATTGGCTGTCTTTGAGGGGTCAAAGTATCTTAACATGGCATTCAGTGCCCAACTTTTCTAAAGCAGTCCCTTTTTTCAGTGCCCATGCTGCCAAATGAGACTATTTCCAAACATAGAGGCACAGACTGCTACCAGATACTGGGGCCACTATCAGCGACTGCAGATTCTTTTTTTTTTTTTTTTTTTTTTTTTTTTTTTTTCAGTCTTCCTGACTGTCACTGGCTCTGATCTAAAACAGTCCTTCTGGAGCAGTGGTAGCCTTATTAATGTTCATGGGGTGCCTATTAATATTGAAATTCCCCATGATTTCTTCAGCTTGCATGCATAACTGCTTGGCTGCTCCTCTCTCACCTCCTCCAGGTATCTGACCCCAACCAGCTGATCAAAGGAGTTGAGAGCACCACAGAAGGCGTTTAAGAAGCCACGGGCTCTGTGGCATTCAAATGCACAATTGCGCATGCGTGGACCAGCAGATCTCTTAAAAAATTTTCCAGGTTGCTGGTCCGCTACCAGACACCCGCAGCCCTGATTTGGGACTGGATTGAAGTGCTGGGGCCCAGGAAAGTAGAGCAAGATAAATTAGCCCCATGGGAGTGTTGCATATGACATTCTCATCAGGGTCTACTTAAACTGTTAAAGTTCTGTTGTTTTGAATCATAAAAGCATGTCTTCTGGTCAGGTTTGTAGCACAATGTTTTTCTCAACATGTTATAAGTGTGTGCCAGGCAGCATTAGCGTGGCTGTCCTTATTCTGGAAGTGCAAACTGCAGCTATGAGAACAGTGTGTTTGTGTAGATATACCGTGTTAATCCTGACTCTCCATCCCAGTGGGCTTCAAAACAAGTTCAATGACTGATATAGCTGTGTGGCTGCCATGATTAGACAGTGATGCAGTTTAATTCTCATAAAAGTTGAGTGACTTAACCCTGGAAAGTGAATTGTTTCTCAACACTGTGTAGGTGTATAGCAGTATTGTTTGCCGACACGCTTCTATTCAGTTCATTGCACGCTACACGGTTGTGGATACCATACAAAACGATGTAAGCACTGAGGGATTTCTCAAAGGCAAACCTTTCAGCCAGGGTGGCACATATCTATCTAGTAGGCAGGTTGCAAATGGCTACTACATTTTGTTGACATGGTGGTGGTTCCTTTTTTTTTTCTTCCGCACACATGATGCACCCTGGCTGAGATAATTATTCAGCTGCCACTGCTATAAACAGTAGCTTACAGATTAGTGTCAGTAGCTGAGAAGGTGTGAATGGGTGGGTTGGTGACTATTATGATATGGGCTTATTTTGGACACCTTGAAGTGGACGTGGCAAACAAGTTGCTGTCTGGCTGGTAGTCGCGCCAGACCTGAAGAGGATTTGTCCCACACTGTAGTGCATGGTCTGCCATCATTACGAGACCATGGTGAGGAAGATGAACTGATGCTGAAATCTGGCACTGAATGTTTTGATTTGAGCTACTATGGAATATCTTCAACCTACAGGCAGTTCATTTTATGTTACCAAAAAAAAAAAAACTTCAACCTTCCAAGGTGGCCAGGGTTAGTTGCGTGAATGACCACCCCTTCACACTACTTGAACATTTCCACCTCCTCCTCCTCCTCCCACCCCAGACATTGTGCTTTTACTAAAATAAAATAAAATAAAAAGCCAGTGGCTGCCTGAGGTGGTGGTTTTCTTTTTTTTTTTTTTTTGTTAAAAGCATTTTCAGAAAAGATGTGCAAGAAGTAGGGGCATGCAATAAAGCTGGAGGGAAAGTTTAGGAGGGAGGTGAGGAAGTATTTTTATTAACTGAGAGGGTGGTGGGTGCCTGGAACAATCTCCCAGTGGGGTGGTGAAGGTGAAAACAGTGTTTGGGCTCCAAGCATGCATGGGATTGATGTATAAAGGAAAACTGGTATCAAAGTATATTTTTTTTGGGGAGGGAGGAGGTGGCTAGAGACCCAGTAGGGTATGCAGTGGCATTAGAGGCAGAAGGAACTCTCTATTAAATACAAGAGTTATACCAGTTATGTTTTAATTTTTGTTTCGTGTGTTTTTTGTTTTTTTTTACTTATCCTGCTTTTAGTCTACTAAATATTGTAGGTAATGCAGTAATCCGCTGAGAATTATCAGACTCTTCCTGCTAACCACACAATGCTGTTTGTGACATTAGTTTGTCATGGTGAACATTATGATGTCATAAACAAAGGCAATATGGGGTTAACAGGAGAAGGCAAATGTTTCTATGCACACTTTTTAGATGCACTAACAAGCTGTGTTGTAAATCTTGAAAGAAACATTAAAATGAAAAATGGATTTTCTGATGAATTCTAAGTCAAAAGTTTCACCAGGAAAGACCTACTGAATTGAGTATCCGCTCATTTCCATATGCATCCTGGGGAGAGGTAATGGGGGATATATACACTCGTAGTAATTACAGTACATAATTGGAATAATTGTACAATGGAATGACAGAGCATTAACAATGTAGAACAGTAGCACAGCAGTAAAACAGTATGCATACCAAGGTGCAGTAAATACAACAACCGATGGGGCGACAGCTCTACAAAGATGTACAGTGGGGTGGTGGAATAAAGTAGATGGGGACTGAGGTATGTTTGCAAGGAGGTAACCAGGAGGCAGTGGTAGAAGTGATGGATGAAGAGGAGGGGAGTAGGTTGGGTAGAGGAGTAGGGTGAAGAGCTCAGATGTAGTTACAGGAGGTAGTTGGTGAAGCCTTGGAGAAGACAAGAGAAGGAGTTGAAGGAGGTGGCAGTGTGGATGGGAGGACATCCCAGAGTTTAGGGAGGTGGAAGGAGAAAGCAGCTTGGCCGGAAGAAGACAACTAGATGGGAGTGCTAGGGTCTGGTAGCCAGAGCTACGAAGGAAGTAGGAAGAGTGAAGAGGGAGGAGCTCGGCCAGTGCTGGCAATAAAGGAGGTGCCATGTGCAAGATGTCTGGCTGAGAGAGAGAGAAAGAGCGTGAGGTATAGAGGTAACAGTGGTGAGTCAGAGGTGGGCAGTCGAGAGAACCAGAAGCAGTGATCAGGGTGTGAAATTCCTATACCTTAGGTGCTCCACGGCAGGCACTATTGTCTCGGGACACCTACTGTTGCTTAAGCGCATGCCCAGTGGGGCACCTAAAGTATTCCTGCAGAGCTCTGTTTCTCTCTCTCCCCTTCAGTGCTACTCATTTGTTTGGAACTTTTTTTTTTTTTTTTTTTTTTTTTTAAAACTACGGGGAGCTGTGGCGTTATTTTCGGGGCAGAGAGGAGTGCAAGCACAGGGCGCAATACCAGATGCAATCGCAAGGTGCACAGAACAGCTCTTCCAAGTGTCAGATGACTGTTTCTCCCAGGCAGATGCGAAGAGTAGGCTGAGAGTTGCTTGCTTCATGGCACAGCCAACTGCAAGTTGAAATGGGTCCGTCCGTCACTGCTGGAGGCAGGTTTAAGGCTCGGACAACAATTGGGCTGTATAAGAATAGTTTGCCCGCCGCTTCAATCCATGTGCTGCTTCAACCCATGCAGTGTGGTAGGATTCTTCTAAAATTCACTTTTAATCATAATATGCGAGGACCCCTGCAAAGCATGGCATTCTATCCAGTTGTCTTAAAATGGGTAGGTCGTGCTGCACTTTCACAGAGAGAGCACTTTACTAGTGCATTGGGATAGACTATCGTGATCCAACTGTTTTTATTAATAAAAAAAATCCAACCAAAAAAGCTCTTAAGAGTTACAAGTGCTTTTTCAGAGGCGGTGTGTAAGCGAGGAGCGTGGGGGACTTGGGCGGAGATGAGGGTGGTGGCAGGTAACACTGCAAAGGTCTCACAGCATGGAGGAAAGTATTTTCTCAGGAGGAGGATCAGACATGGGGAATAAAGCAAGCTACCTAACTCTATTAGCTAGTTATGTAATAGTAACAGGCAGTCAGTGCTACTGAAAAGCAGCTAGCAGCAGAGACGGCCTCAGGGCCAGGGCCATTCTAAGTCAATTTTCAGGCTGCAGCAGTCTATTTTTCTGTATTCAGCTGCTTGCTGAAATTCTGTCTATATAAAGGCGTGTGTCTTACTTTTACCTACTGGAAGATAAGTAAGCCAGGCATCAAATTAAAAAAAAAAAAAAAAAGATTTGGAGCACAGCTAGTGCACTTTAAAATGCTTGGGGAGGGAGCTACAGTCTACAGCTATTGTCTGTTCTAAAATTGATAAGTACATACAACTAATAGTACCTAAATAAGTAAAGGTTGAAGGCTGGCACTTTCAGAGTTTGATGACTGTAGCATTATAAAGGTTACTGGGGACTGAATTTAAAATGGAAATCTGTCTAAACAACTGTCTGTTAGACTGTTACCCATCTAATTGAAGACAAGTAAAGTAAACCAAACTTCCTCAACAAAAGCTTATCTACTTGGGGCCAAGGAGTCGGTCAATTTTATAGAGGTTTGTTCTATCATAAGTACCTACAATCTAAATAAGGAATCCAAATAAATACAACAAGCTACTTTGTGGACTACCTTAAATTTAAATACAAGGGGATCTGTAAAATCTCTTCAAGCATAGTTTTGAAAGCTACTCTGTGTGGGCTACCTTAAGATCTAAATACAAGGGTGATTGTGTGTGTGTGTTTTTTTTTTGTTTTTTGTTTTTTTGTTGTTTTTTTTTTAACGCAACAAAAAAAAAACCCTCTCAAAGCTTTTATTCATAGCTACTCTGGGTGGGCTTCCTAAAATCTAAATATAAGGATATGTTAAGGTCTTTAAAGCTTTTTAAAAGCTACTGGGACCACCTAAGATCTAAATAAAAAGCTATTTGGAGCCATAAAGGCAACTGTGAACAAAAAGCAATTAAGAAATAAATCAAACACAGTCAGTTTTTATTGTTGCATTTATTATTGACAAGACAGACAATTTCAATACTTAATCACTCTCTGAGTAGTATAGCCTCAGTCTGCCTTTGCTAACAGACAGTTACTCTTCTTACTCTGAAAGTGCAAGCCACTTAGTGCCACCACCACCAGTGGCACCAAAATTGAAATTATGTGAAAAGGTGGCATGTAAAAAGTTTCTTGGGCATGTACTTTTATTGCTTACATGCTCCAGTGGGCATGTACTTTTTTTTCTCCCACAATTTCATACCTAGCAGTGATAGAGGATATCCAGTCTGGCCAGGATGGATTTTTGGAGTGCTGCAGTTGACTGTGTCTCCATAGTTAAAAATGGGGAGAATAATTCTCTGCAATGGCTCTGTGTGCGGGCAGGGGACACACCACGGTTCCAGTACAAGGCACCTAGTTGTGAGTGGAGCTTTTGTGGATAGAGTCCATGTGTATAGAAATCTAGGTGCCGGTCAAAGCCACACCCAAGGTACTTGAAGGAAGGGACGTCTTTGAGGAGGGACCCATCCAGGGTGTGGAACAGGGAAAGACTGGAAGTCGAGAGCTTCTGCCAGGTTATGAAGGTCATGGAGACAGTGTTTTGTATTTAGGGACGGCTGATTAGAGTGGACCCAGAGCTGGATGTTAGAATCCAGTAGAAGACTGGTCATCAGATCAGCAGGGCAGGAGCCAGAGCCAAATAGAAATTTGTAACAGCTAAAACATCTTATTTATGAAAGCACGTGCTGAAGAACAGAGTTGCTCTTTAAAGCAGCAGTACTAGTTAATCAGGAATTGTTTTCCACTTTATTTTTGCTATACTTGTGCTCCTTGAAATGTGGTTCCTGGGTCTGCAAACCGTATTTCAAACAGAAGCTTTTGGCTACAATTTATGTAAACCCCCTACAAATGGGGGTTCCCAAAATTTTCCTTGAGCTTGCCTAAATGCTCACTGCCAGGCTGGTGTCCTGCGTTTTAGCAGTTTAAATGTGATTACCAGAGCTTGTATAGCCTCTGTGTACTGTCTCTTAAGAGCTGCTTGATTGCAGCATAAGTAATCTGAGATGGAGCTCTGTTGAAAGATGTAACCATTTGCTGAAAACCATTTAGAATGATGATGATAATGTAGTTTGTCTAACTTGCATTCTTTGTAGTAAGGACTGTTTTGCTTGTCTCACTATCTTGGTCCTGGACTGCAAATTGGACCAATCTGTTCTGGTGGGACCCAAAATGTAGCGGACTACAGCAGCTGTCTGAATTCAAAATCTATAGGAACTGTGGTTTGAGTTTTTGTGCCTTTTGCAACTAAGGGAAGCTCTTGCTTTGACTGACAGCCAAATCAGCCAACCAAATATTTTGGATCTTGGGAAGTCCCAGGCTGCTTGCAGTTTTCAGTTTAGTTCTGAATTGGAAGCTCAAGAAGAAGGAGCTGGAAGTAATTTGGGGCAGAAATCTGAGTGGATTCATGGAAGAAAACTGTGAAAGGCTGAGTTTTGGCTGCATGTCTGCTGCTGCTCCATGAGAGGGAGAGAAGAGAATTATTTGGACTAAATCCAAGTTTGTGTGACTAAAGTAAGCTACTGAAATGGGCCAGGCTCAACCTGAAGACCACCGAATATTTTTGCTAAATGCAATCGATCTGTCAGGAGTTCCAGCTACCCCTAAGCTCTCGGTGTATGCAGAGACTTTACAATTGTGATCGGGGCACTTTGCCTGGTACAGTAGAATTCCTGTACATGTAAATGTGCTATGAGCTGCTAGTGGGTTGTGAGTTAGTTCCCCACTGTGTGAACTGTGTTCTGCTTGCTAGAAGCTGTATCCAGCCCAAAACTGACTGCATCTGAACTTGTGTCCATGCGGTCTGGGCTTTGCCAGACTGGCCCAGCCAGACTACCCACTGCACAAGAAGCCATCGACGAGACCTGCCTGAGGATCAACCCCCTGCTCCACGTTTGAACAGGAACACCTCTGCGACTTGCTTGGGCCCTGCTTCTCCTGGCATTCCAGATCAACCACCTGCGTTCTCGATTTTGTCCAGCCTGTGTCCAGTCTTGGGTATCGTGAGTAAATACCAGGGCAGCTCCCTGCACCAACAGCTTAATTGGAGTGTGTCATCTGATTGATTGTCTTGTTTAGTTTCCTTTACAAACTGAGCCCTCTGGCTGTGGATTACAAATATTGTGTACTATGCATGTTGTGTTTTTCCATCACAGGGCCCCAACCAGCTGCAAACACGGGCAACTATCCTGGCTAGCCCATCTCTTCTCCACCTGGGTACCCAGAGGTGGACTGTGTGGGAAACTCAAAGTGCATGCATAACTGCTTGATTGATACAACCTTTAAGCTAATTAACCTGATTTTGCCCTCCCTTGTTCAAGTCCCTGAATAAATCGGATCTTACTTTTTCTGCATGTAATCTGACTGTGGTTCCAGTTTGTGCTCAAAGTCCTGTACTGTTGCTATTTGCTGTGCTTAACCTTGTTTTACAGGGGTCCCGAGGAACCAGCCCTGGTGGTAAATGCAAACAGTGTGGGTACTTGTGTGGTGTACTAGGGATTGTGAAAGTGATTATTGTACAGTGTTCAGGCCATTAGAGAGGAAAGAGGGGTTACAGTGTCCGGAGGGCTGTGCCCAAGTTAGCTTGACCACTACCAACCCTGATCTCTTGGTGAAGGCACCAGTTTCAGAACTCTGACCCCTTAACCTGCTACTAGCAGCAGGCAGGGCATACCTCTCAACTGTACCACATTATGAGAACGTTCCTCATTTTACTTCACAAAAGCTCTCTGTTCCACATTGTGAGGACTTGTTCCACATTCAAAGTCAACATTTTAAAGCAAAACCCATAGTAAATGATATAATACATTATTCAATTAGTAACAGACTTTCTGAACATAAATGAAACATTTTAACAATGTTTTGAGCTTCTTAGGTAAAGATTTGATTAAGTGTTCCACATTTTGCCCATTTGTTCCACATTTGACAGGCAATGTTCCACATTTGGGGACAAAAGGTTGAGAAGGTATGGGCAGGGGTAGTAGGCCTTTGGATAGCGCCACCTAGGGGTTACATTTAATAATAAAAGGGTCTGAGAAATAGCTTTCTGATGTCTTACACCAATCTTTTTAACACACATCTTTGGAAAACCATAGTGGTTTTCCTTCTTTGTTCTTGCTATCCAGACAGACACACTGTGATGTGACCATGGTTATTGCATCCTTCAGCCTTGTCCAATATTCCTCACCACTTCTTTCTGTTGCATTACTAAGGTTGTCTCTTAGGCAGGCCTTCATGTTTAAGTCTGCCCTCCTGAAGTCAAGGAACTTCAGTTTGGGTGTGAGTGTCTGCAGTCCTTTTTACCTTGTAGACTCACACACTCCAAACTGAAGGTCATTGACTTCTGGAGGATACACAAGCAGGCAGCTAAGTAGGGGAAGGAAACCAAAGGCAGACTTGGTGGATCGTATGGTCCCCATCTGCCAACAACTTCTATGTTTCTATACATATAGAGCCTAATCATTATGCTGAACAAGGTGTAACAACACTTTTTAAAAAATGTTGTTGTTGTAATAGCACTAATGCACTCCCAGGGGTTATGTTAATGGTCAGTTACCTACCCTTTAGGGGCATGTGGCACTCTATGCCTCTGCATTCTTACACCCCTAGAGGGTGATTAACATACTATTAACATAACCCCTGATCATGTCTTATTGCTTTTATAATAGTTGTGAAGCCACAGGAAATATGGCCGGCTTTTTACTGAGAGCTTGCCTTCCTCTTCACGTAGCTGCACGTCTCTTGTTTCTTAGCACTGTGCTGCATGTTCAGAATCTCCGTGTCTATCGGCACACACACTGCAGCATGGATCATGAAGTACAGAAATTAATTTGCAGGCACAGTTTAGGCAGTTTGCTTACTAGTTTATGAAATAAAAATGTTAACTGACAACTCAATCAGAGCTTGATGATGACAAAAGCCATGCCGGCGCTGTCACTGGGAGGCACGTACTAAATGGGAAACCAGGGAATGTGAACTAGAGGATGCACACACATGCGTGGTCGGCAGCTGCCTGCATCTTATTAACATGGAGCGCAATTCAATGTAAACAAATGGCACAAAACAAGCAAATATCTGGCAGGAAAATAAAAAGAAATAATAATTAATTAAAAAAAAAAAAAAAAAAAAGTTCCTGCATAAGGGTCATGGAGAACAACATACTGGAAAGGGTAGCTTTTGCTATCTACTGCTGCTTTCAGAGGGATGTGAACAGTCTTCCAGCAGGGGTAGTGGGAGGTGGTGGGCTACAGGCATGCATGGGATCAGTATAAAGGAAAACTGGTTATCAATGTGAAGGGAGGAGGTGACCAGAGACCAGGTAGGGTCAGCAGTGGCAGAATAGTCGAGGGGAGGGGCAGACTAGGTGGGCCAAATGGTCTTTATCTACCGACACATTCTCTGTTTCTATTTTGACTCGAGGAGGAGGGAGGTGGAAGAAGTTGGGACTGACTGGGTTGGGAGAGGTGTAGTTAAGGGTATCATTTGCCACTAGAATCAATTTCTCTTGTAGGCACACTGTTTGACACTAGTATTTGTGCATACATCTGAAACTGCATCTATCCAGAAAATAACACCATTAAGTATGTAATCTCCCCAAATCTGAGAAATTGCCACCTTGGCTGGTCAGAATACCTGGAAGAGATGAAAAAAATTGCATAGAGCCAACATTTGCTATGCATGTTACGGAAAAAATAAATGCCATAGCACAGGAAATTATTTGGGACTGGAGGAAAAGATGCATATATCCAAAATCTGCATACATATGGAATTGGACTGTGTGTTTTGTTTGTTTGTTTGTTTATTTATATTGTAGGACTTGAGGACCAGGTGAGGTGGAAGTTGAACTTGACTGAGGCAGGAGAGGGTAGTTAAGGTGCCATTTACCACTATTTCTATTGTAGTCTGGTAAACCCAGTGCCAAGGATCCAATGTGTGTTCCTGGAGCAGCCTTCCAGCTGAGGTAGTGTAGGCGAAAACAGTGGCGGGGTTCAAAATGCTTAGATCTGGTCAGTCTGCAGCAAAACTGGTCTTGTAATATTTGCTACTTTGTACTTCACCATTGTCTTGTTTGTTGTGAACTGTATGTTGTACTCTTCGGGTCATGCTTGAAAATAGGCAGGTTTTGCCTAATGCACCTACCTGGTCAACAAAAGCTAATAAATAAAAATGAAGGTGTGGGGTGGAAAAACAGAAATTGGGTGGGCCAGCGGGCCCTTATCTGCCATCAGATTCTCGTCTTTAGCCAAAGTGTTGAAACTGAGCTGAAGACTGGGTCTGAATCGAACCGAAGCTGGCAGTTTCCACTTTGCTCACTCTTACCATTGATGCAGAACAAGGCCACAGTAATCCCAGTCAGGGCTCTCAAGGACGTGGGCGCCTGCATCCTTCACGCTTACATTTGAGTGTCGGGATGCTCTGACTTTTCTCGAGAGTCCTTGAGACTCTCAGCAACCAAGCTCAAGGAGTCACTTCAGGACTTTTTTTTTTTTTAATGTTACAGAGGGAGTTGTAACAAATTAGGGCTACTGCTCAACTAAAAAACTCTTGTTAGTTGAGCAGCGGACATAATCGTCAGTGCCAGTGGCTCTGTAGGTAGCACACTCGCCTCTGAGGCCGGGAGATCAGAGGGCTGTGGGTTCAGTTCTCACATCTGGCACCTGGGTTAATATCCCAGTACTGACACTGTAGTGTAGCATGAGAGGGTGCTGCACTCTGAGGTGCTGTCTTTCGGATGAGACGTTAAACCGAGGTCCCATCTGCCTGGTCTGGTGGTAGTTCAGGTGGATGTTAAAGATCCTATGGCACTTATCGAAAAGAGTAGGGAATTTCCGTAGTGTCCTGGCCAAATTTTCCCTCATTAACAAAAAATACCACCAACAGCTTAATCTGGTTCAAGGTCAGTTGCCATTCATCTGTATTCCCTTCCCGGGTCGTGACTGAAAACAGGCAGGATTTGTCTAGTGCAGTTACCCGGTCAACAAAAACTAAATAAAATAATAAATTTGTTTGGATATACCCTCTGAAACATAAAATAATGTAGATTAAAATGCCCCAACAGAAACTAATGGAGCTTTCTGCAGAATACTACAGTAAAAGCTGTGCTGACACAGGGCCCGGCTCCCATGTATTTGAATGGGACTAGAAATTTTCCGAGGACTCCCACTTTTCGGTTGTGGACCCCTTTTTTTTTTTTTTTCCATTTACAGTCCGGACCCCAATCAAAAATCCTACCAAGAGCCCTGCCAGTGTCTGCTAGTACTTCCTATGCATGTGAGGGAGCTTTAGATGGTGCAAGCTCATAATTTCTTAAATGTGCTCTCGTTTTTACTTGCTCCGCTTTTTTTTCCCTTTTCTTTCACGCTCCGCGTCCGCCCTCTGCTCCGGTCACGGACTCCAGGATCGCCACGGATATCGCCGACTCCCACGGTCATCCCTTGCTTGCCCCCAGAGGCGGGGCGCGGCTCCGACCCCAGCTTATCGGGCCGCGGAACTAGTAACTAGTTGGGGAATGGCTCCAGTGGCCAATCAGGGCATTCCTGGAGCAGGCGTCATATAGGCGCTGGGCGTGGGCTTTTCTCCCTTTTTTCTCCCTGAGGAGGCGGGGGCGTGCAATGGCGCCAGCGTCCGCCCGCCTCTCTTCTCCTCCCCATGTTGGCGTCGGCTGCGTGGAACTCCCGGTCTCCACCAGGGGTCCCCAGAGCACAGAGTGCTACCGCACCCTCCCCGAATGGGAGAGCTGCCATCAGGCGCTCGATCCTACTCCCGGCCCGGCCCTCCGGCGGCCGGATCCGTTCCCGAACCGGGTGCGCGGCGTTACTGGCAATCCCACCGCTGCGCCCGGCGGGCTGGCCTTGCTCAGCTTTTGAAATCTCACGGGAATATTACTGTAGCTGGGCAGGGACTTGAAACTTGTATCATCATGATGTCAACATAGTGTTCCTCCGTTCAATCAATTCAAGGCTGTGTGGGGTAGGCACCTAAAGCATGCTGAACCTGTGCCATTTTCTGGAGGTTCTGATTGATTTTTTTAAACCTTAGTTTGGAGCTTAATTTTGCAGTAGGTCTTTATTTATTTAGTAAGAAGGCTATAGGTAGTGGTAGATGAGACCCAGAAGGACGCCAGAGGTAGTGTTGTACCACTCCAAGTTCTTTTAGATTCCTTTCCTTCATTGAAAATGGCAAAAGGGTGGGCAATGATGATTAAAACTGTGTTTGCACTTTAAACTCAAAGGATCTTTTTTAGAGCCTCAGAATGGGCTGCAGTGCTTCCTTCACCGACTGTACTCTGAAGCCCCCAGCGTCGTGCATGACTTCAGTTCTCTGAGGAGCAGGACAGGAAGAGTACTGCATCATGTGAATAAAAATGCAGACCTTACAGACAGCTGTTGTCACCATTGCCACAGCAGTAACGCTGCTGCCATGCAATGCTGGCAACCTGGGTTTGTGATGAGCTTGGGGAGCCAGGCCCAGCTTGGGGGGTAGGGGGAAGACACACTCTGGGAAGAGCGGGTGGTATGCTCTGTTATGATTCCATGTGGATGGCGACAGGTGGTGCTGCAGATGGAGCCACTTGGTGGGGGCATGCCTTCTGGTTCTGGCAGCGATGACGACTCTACATGCATGCTACCTTGCAGCCTTAATCGGTGGCATCCCAGGGAATGGGCAAAACTAGCGTGGAACCCGAAACCAGGGCTGTCTGACCCTGGCCCTGCTGATCCTGACCTCTGTGTCATTTGGCCTGTGACTGACCTGGCGGGAGCTCCAGGGTGTTTTGTTCCCTGAAGGCTGCCTCTCGTGAGTGCTGCCTTAATGGTACCATATTGCTGTTGCATGTACTTTTTTTTTTTTTTTTTTTTTTTTTTTTTTACAGCCAAGTCCCTTCTCCTATATAGTTACTGTTCTAACACCATGCCGCTATGTGCCCCAGGCCCATACCCTCAACCTCTCAGCCTTAAAAAATTATAGCACTGGCCTTCAAAATCATAGCAAAGGGTCAGAATGTGGAGCACTTTATTTTAAACAATATTATGTCTACAGATAGTGGACCCCATATAGTTGGTGATAAGGAATGTTTCTATAAACTTAGTTCAATGATTTAATAGTTCATGTGTCCAGAAATGGCTCTAACATTATGAGGAACATCAGTAAACCTGTGGGGAGCAAGGGTAAATTTGAGTGTGAAAATCATAGCGCTATCACGAATTCATAGCAGTTGAGAGGTATGCCCAGGTGGCAGAGGAGGTGAAATTGAAGCCCTGCTCTGCCTGTGGTGCAGAAGCAACCATCGCAGCAGTGCTGCCTCGGAGGCAACCTTCGGAATGAAAGATCCTTCAGCCAGGAGCTCCAGGATGGGAGGGAATTACCTTGACAGACTCTCAAAGGAACCCACCATGGAGGTGCGAGTACACTGTGGACCCCTGGAAGATGCAGTATGCAAGTAGTGGGGAAGGACAGGACTGGAAGGTGGCCAAGCGGAGGTGGGCAGCTCCAGTAAAGTAGGAGGGAACAAAAATGTGCTTTAAAACAAAATGCACAACTCTCAACTTTTAAAATTTTTTTTTTTTTTTTTTTTAATTGAGGCTGCAAAGCAGACTCCTCTTTGACAGTTGCATGTATCCTTTTCATTGTGACGGGTCCCACTTTAGGGATTTGGAATACATTTCCTTAGTGTCACAAGAGGGCAGTATTGTATGGAAACTGGTGGCAGCTGGGCCTTGTGTGCTTGGCCATCTGCTGATCTGTGCTGTCTCTGGTATCAGAAGTCAGAAAGGGTACCACAAACTCTTACTTTGACATGTAAAAGTAAAACAAGCTGGCCATTTTAAATGTGGATGAATAAAGGTTAAGAAAATGAGAGAGGAATAAAATTGCATTTTATACACCTTCATTTCCAACCTGGAGATTTCATTTCTCATTATTGCTCACTTGTACTGGGCAGTTGCAGTGCCGTTTGGCACAGAGGGCAAAAGAGCCAAATATCTTTACTAAAACTGAAAACATTGACAAACCTGCAGACAGTCACTACTTACAGTTACTTGGACCTTTGGCTGGACTCCAATCTAAAGTTTTATCACACAACTTGACAATTTCATCTCAAAGCTACGTGCACTGGTGGCACTCTTTCAGAAGTAATGGTTGCCTTTCCTGCCTATTTTGAAAGCAGATTGTCTCTTACTGAATTGTAGACCGAGCTGCTTCCACCACTTGTTATGAAAAAATTAAAAAAAAAAAAAAAAAACCTCTAAATTTCTTCTGCACATTGATCTTGCAATAGAAGTTTGAAACACACCACTGTAATTTTGGACAATAAATTTAGATTGGTCTTCATAGTTATCAGACTGCTTTTTAAGTACTTTCAGAATAATTTGCTGCCTTCTCAGAGTTAGTTGTGATTTTGCAAAGGCACAGAATAACAATTCTGCCTAAGAGCTTCCAATAGACCTGCATCGTCTCCGCCCAAGCGATTTAAACTCTCAAGACTCAGATTCCGATAGACTTGCTTCACAATGGGCTGCATCTCCTAATTCAGTTACAAATGCAGGTTTATCCATTTTATAAAGTTGTTTTAAAAGATAGGGAAACATAACTGTACCTCTCCAGCAGGGGTGTGTGTGTGTGTGTGTGTGTCAGCTCTTCTATTCCAAGACATACTTGCAGAAGCAGTATGGCGCTGTGGTTAGAGCACTGAGCTACAAATCTGAAGACCTGGGTTTGAATCCCACAGCCCCACTTGTATACTGTGTGACCCTGAGCAAGTCGGTTAACTTCCTTGTACTCCCAAGTCACACCTTGAAATAAGCTTCGACTTTTAGTGAGCCTTTCCTGGTTAAACAATCTCTTCCCCCACCCCCAAGAAAAGTTTTATTTTTGCAGTTAACTATTCCTGGTGAAAATAAATTACTACCTTGACCATAAATGTTACTGTCTGAAAGCACTAATCGGGCATTTTTGTAGTGCCTGGGTAAAGCTGTGCCTTTTCCAGTGTTTTTCCCTTAAGGTTGGCAGAACTAATTTAGAACCTTACTGAACCAGTGCCATTTTATTTAAATGCCTTATGACTTTTTTTTTTTTTCCCCTCCTGGGTCTGATAAGGTTATGATTATTTTTAAAATATTGAACTTTTGGTGCTTTAATATGCTGCCCAGCAGGTCTTTATCTAGAAACACGGCTGGTAGTGGTGGAAAAATCCAGAAAGAAGGCTGGAGGTGGCAAAACGAGCTCGATCTCTGAAAGATCTAGTGGCCACCGCCCATCGGCACAAAGGTTGGATTTCGTCTCGACACCAGTGACCTGGGTTCAGGAATGGACTCTGGTTGCTGGAGGGCTGGCCGAGGGGAGGAGCATCCACAGATGGCTCACCTTCTCCGGGGGAAGGAGGGATGTAGCTTGGCATCTGCCAACCACTGGTGGAGGCTGGGGCTCAGTATGACATCAACCCACGATGTCTGGGGAGTGCCGGATGTTAGCGTTTGCCTAGATATCACTGCACATTGTTCCCTGGAGGAAAAACTCGAAAATGGCGCCTGGCCGGTCGGATGATGGCCTCCTGGATCCCTATACCTGGGCTCCCGGACTGCCATCTGTCACCTCAGCAGCACCCAGGGTAATTGGAAATATGGCCAGAAGGCTAAACCCTATGCAGGTAAGGGACCCACCTAATGAAGGGATTCATCTGGGATACCTGGGCTGGCTGCGATGTGGGGCGGTGGGGTCGGGAGTGCCAGGATGGGGCAATCCATGCCGGTCCTGAAGGAGAGATTGGCGGGTGCGTGGGAGTGGATAAATACAGCATACACAAAAAAAAAAAAAAAAAAAAAGCTAGTGGAGTCAAAACGGCAAGACAGGAAAATGATACAACTTTTAAGATGCAGTCGGTCATAGCTTCTTAATTCTGAAGTATTTTATTTTTCCTTTTGTTCATTAGAAAGTTTTCTATGTGATAATATTGTGCTGGGTGTGTGGCATATCTCTCTCTCTCTCTCTTCTCTCAGCTGACACATCTATCACGATTCCTCTCCCACTACATCAACAGTAGTGTTATCTCACTGACAGTGACATCACAGGTGACTGACCTAGCAGTCACCGGTGGCTGTTCCTAAGCAGCAGTGATGTCAGTCTTGGGTCAGTGCTGATACGTTGTGTGTCATAGAGATAGATATATCAGCTGCCAGGCAGAGTGCTGTCCTACACATCACACCAACTAACATCCACTAAAGCAGATAAAATACCTCAAATATAACGGTATGGGTTGACTGCTTGCTTGTAAAACTAATATTAGTTTTAGGCAGCACACACTCTCTGTGCATGCAAAATATGCCCTAATAATAAAGTGGTCATTCTCACAGTGGTGTAACTCAAGGCGTACTAACTATGAATATTTGCCTATACAGCACCTCTTTGGTTCAACGCACTTCCCAGAGATATATCGACCTTACCAAAATTGGGTCCCATACAAACAGATGCTCCATCCGCATCTCACGGCTAATGGTTCCTGGGACTGCTTCACCTAAGCTCAACCCTTCCCTCCTTTTCTCTGCCCTCTATCTCTTGCCTATTCCCGTTCCTCCATCTTTTAACTGTCGCCTCTCTCCTGCTCCAGTGCTCCCTCGTCCTCCCTTTCTACCATTACCTAGCTCTCCCTATATCTAGTCAACTAAGTTTGACTGGGCCTTTAGCTACCCCTCTACTTTTGAGTTCTCCTGACACTCGCTCACGCACAATCTCTCTTCCTCTTTCTCTCGTCTTCTCACCTTCCCATCTATAGGTTTGTTTGTATTTGCAATGTATAGACATTTATTCTAGATGTTTTTATTAGAAAACTCGTATTGCTAGAATGTGTTTGGCTTTTTTGTTAGAAAAGTCATTTTGCCTCCTTTTGTATTTTTCACACCCTTCCTCATTGACTGGAACCTCTGTAAAAGTGTTGCTATGTGCTCTGAGGTATTGTAATCTGAGATTGAAATGAAATATATGGCTATTTATTTTACAGTACAGTGCCACTCCTAATTGTTTGTTTTTAAATGCCTTCCCTTCATAAACAGTAGACTGAGTGGAAAATCATGGTTAAACTGTTTTGTTCTCTTTAAATTAAAAGGTTCTGATAAGGCTTGGCTCGCTCTCGGAACCATATGTAGTTCTTGCCGTTCCTTTTATTTCACTTGGCCTGAGCATGTCGCCGTGTGTGATGTGATGTGATGTGATGCTGAATGCAGTGACGGAGTCCGAGCAAAACCTGGGAATCTGAGGTGGCCATCTGGACAGAAACTGAACTTTATAGCTGCAGAATTAACAAGCGTTTGTCAATGCGAATGTTGCTTGCTTCTATGTGCTGTTTAGGTATTTGAAGTCATTGGAGTGCAAATATTGAAAATTTGCGAACTTACTGCGTGCGTAGGAACTATGCAACCTACGCTCGTAAATGTAATTTTAGAATTTTCACCAAATTTCAAACTAGCCATTTAAGACCTCTGCTCATGAACAGTGTCACTGTGATTTTGTTAATGTGTCCCATACATTGTTTGCACACGACTACGCCATTCTCGCTACATGGAGTGGAAACACATTTTGGTGAGATGTGAAAAATGACAGCTGTACTACTCATAAGAAGGTGTGGTAAAATGGCAATGTTCAAAATCTGGAGTGAAAATATTGAAATTAGGAACTTACGAGCCTGCGTAGGAACCGGCGCAACACGTTCAGAAACAGTCATTTTTGGGAATTTTGCACCAAATTTTCAACATGGGGTTTTTGGGACCCTTCTCATGAGTGATGTCACTGTCATGGCGGTGTTCAGGCCCAAAGGGTGATTTGCGCGGTCACTGCGGCGAAATCACCGCTTCGGCCCGAGTAACGCCATGACAGTGACATCATTCATGAGAAGGGGGTCCCAAACCCCATGTTAAAAATTTGCTGCAAAATTCCAAAAATGCCTGAGATATGCAACAAAGTTGAAACCCCTATCTAGGCCATTATACAGCTTACCGGCATTTCCTCAGTTCGCGGTCGGCTTTGAAGAGTGCAGGCGTGTTCCCGGTCCACGAAGATCGTCGCTCCGGAGGTAAGTATGGGGTGAGGGCGTGGGAGAGCTGGAGTGCGCAGTGGGTGGGTGTGGGTTGTGGGGGTCGGGAGGCAGCTCAGCAGGACGTTTTCGTTTTCAGGGTTAAAAAAAAAAGGCCGTCGTGGGACCGTTTGCCCCACGCTGGGTGGGCTCAGCGTGGCACAAGGCGTTAGCGTTCAGCCGGCGGGAATTGGGCACCCCGGCGGCCAAGGACTCATTGCCACGCTGGGGTGGGCTCCCAGCGTGGCACCACAACACTGAGGGAGAGACTCAGCTCAGCCGACAGAGATTGGGCACCCTGTCGGCTCGCGAGTGGAGTGCGAGGCGCGCGCGCCTGCGTGTGGGGGGAAGCTCACGCTTCTTATCTCTGCTCACTGAGCGTAGCTCCCCTTTCAACTGTATGCCACTGCATTTTGGAGCGTGTCATAGACAGCTCCAAAAATGCATTAGCTACAGCCGCGCCTGCCAGCTCACTGACTGAATTGGAGGAGGAGGTGACACACCCCTGAAATCTCCGATGATGGCACTATGTTTCTTGCACATGCGTGCAAGCAACATAAAATGCCTTTGTAGGTAGAGCCACTGATTTCCCTCCCTCCTAAATATGGTCAGTGTAGTTTGACCAAATCATAACTTCCAGGTTTCCTACCCCCACCACACACACAAATTGTGTACCAATCAGCATGCTTTGCATATTTTTTGTGTTGGTAAAATTGTTGCCATGGATCACAGGTGCCAACCAATTTTGTTGTGGGCAGACTGGTATGGTGGCAGAGGGCTGATGAACAAAATGTAATCCTTATAGCATGGCCCTCAGGTGGCAATGGGTAGCCAGCATGAGATGGGCACACTAGGATATGGAGAATGAGCAGGAGGACCTTAGACCACCAGTGGCATGCCCACTGGGCGAGAGTGTGTTGGTGGAGTGGAGGGAGCACAGTACCATTTGAGTGTGTGTTTGGTGGCTCGGGGAAAACTAGGTAACATACCTCTGATGTCCCTCATGTTACCCCTCAAAATTGCCCTGTCCCTCATGGAAGAGGTGCTGCCAGGCACACACACACACACACACACACACACACACACACACACACACACACTCGCTGTAAACTCGGACTTCAAAGTAGAAATTAATAATATTCTGAGATGCTAAACTAAAAAATAAACTTTGTACAAGTAAAGGCAGTGGTTTCCAGAGTGTTCTGAGCTTGTAGCTCAATGTTTGAGATGTGTCCCTTATGAGTTGGTGCCCTTATTGCCCTTCATTTGAGTGCCCTGTCCCTCATTTCAGCGACAGAAGGTTGAGAGGTATGCTAGGTAATCGGGATGGCTGTAATGCAGGGGTGAAGAGGGGCCCCAGAATGTTTGTGAACAGAGGAGGGCCGTGGACTGGGGGACCACCACATGGGCTAGATGGCCACGTGTCTGCCAGTCACATCTAACAATCCTACCTGGCGCTTGTGTTTGCAGGCCAGTCTGCTAACATCTGAACTGGGTATTATATTTCGGTGCACTTAGGGCTGAGAGGTTCTACCCCAGCGTTGTTCTTGGACTTAGCATCTCTGTTTTGGGTGGTGGTTGGTTTTTTTTTTTTGTCTCTTCTCCCTCTCCCCCACCGCAGGTGAAAAGAACCTGTTTTGTCACCTCTCCCCAACAGGACAGGTAGTAATTAGTGACCCGTCCCTCTTATGAACATACAAATGCATGAAAATTGCTAGCAGATACAGGCCCTAAGGTCTGTCGAGGTGTGCAGCAATCAGATTTTACTCTGCAGCTGCCCCCCCCTTTCCAGTAGTAATCCTCACCTCCCCTGATCCTGTCCCACCGACTTCAACTATAGCACCTCCTCTGGCAGTGCATTCCACTTGTCCACCACCCTCTCTCTGAAGTATCTTCTCATCTCCTTCTCAAGCCTCCCCAGTTTCAAACTGTGCCCCTTGTGTCCCTCCCTTCTTTAATCTAAAGATTCCTCTATGCTGCACCTATTTATGCCCTTCAGTATTTGAAGATTTTGATCATATCTCCTCTATCCCTCTTTAGTCTGTCTTTGTAGGGTTTTCCTCCATTCCTGTGATCATCCTGGTTGCTTTGCATTGGACCCCTCCAGCAGCTTCACATCTTTCTTTAAGTAGGAATGCCAGATCCACACTCAGTACTCCAGGTTCGGTCTGACTAGTGACCTATACAGTGGTAAGATAACCTCCCTCCCTCCTTCTTGAGATGATACTCCTGGCAATACACCCCAGTATCTTATTAGCTTTAGCTGCTGCCTTCCGGCAATGTTCTGAATGGTTCATTTGCCCCGTGATTAGCACCACCAGATTCTTTTCCTCCTCTGCAGTGGCTAACTGTACCCCCAGTCTGTAGCAAGACTTGTGTTTTCTGGCACCCAAGTGCATACCGCTGCACTTTGTTTGCATTGAAACCCAGCTGCCATGTGTCTGACCAGTGTTAGAGTTTATCCAGGTGTTCTTACAGTCCCAGTCAGCCCTCTGTGTTGTCCGCCACTGCACCTGTCTTCATGTCATCTGCAAACAGGCTGATCTTATTGCTTACCCATCTGCTATGTCTGCAATAAATATGCCAAACAGCACTAGACCCGCGTTGAGCCTTAGTGGAACCCTACTTGTCACAGCCCTTGGAGATGAGAGTTCTCCTCTTACAACAAGCCTCTGTTGCCTGTCATCCAACCAGTTTTGACCCACTCCACCATCCTCTCCCCCACCCCAGGTACCTCAGCTTTCTAACCAACCTCCCATGTGGCACTGAATCAAAGGCTATGCTGAAGTCTAAGTACAGGACATCTATTGCCTGTCCCCTGTTGACCCTTGTTACCTAGTCATAGAACTCCACCAAGTTCGTCTGGCAGGATCGACCTGACACAAACCCATGCTGCCTGTTGTCCTGGAGACCAGTCTCCTCCAGAAATGCTACCAGCCTCTCCTTGACAGTGGACTCATGAGCTTCCTCACAATGAAGGTGAGGCCGACTGGCCTATAGTTCCCTGACCCATCCTTGGGCCCACTTTTATGGATGGGCACCACATGTGCCATCCTCCAATCCTGGGACACGCAACCAGTCCTCAGGAAGTACTAAATAAGTCTGCCAGTGGTCCTGCCAGGACCTTTTGTCCTCGCTTTGCACTCTAGAGTGTATTCCGTCTGGACCTGGTGCCTTGTCTACCCTCAGGGCTCTCAGACATTCTAACACTCTGCTCTCTTGGATTGCCCCTCTACAAGCTCTGCCCCCCAAATCCCCTCTGCTCTTTTCCTGTGGGATTGACCCTAGTTTCTCTCTGGTAAACACTGACCAGAAGTACTCACTGAGTGTTTCACCTGCTCCTCCCCCATCTCCATCACCCTTCGTCCATCTTAATCCTAACAATGTGATCCTTACAACTTCTCTCTCTCATGTATCTGAAGAAACTTTCTCCCTCCCACTATCCCTGTGCCAGCCTAAGCTCCTTGCTGCCCTGCCTGATCTGCTCACCTCTCTCAATTTCTTCACATACTCCTCTCTATCCACTTCCGTTTGGATCTCATGTATTTTTGAAGGTGGCCCTTTTCTCCCGAACACCTCCTGATTAACCAGCTTGGTCTCCTGGACCAGGCCTTCTTGCTTTGAGCTTTGAGCACAAGTTTGTGGCCTCTGCTAACCTAAGCTTGACAATCCCACATATCTGGTTGGCATCCATTTGTGGTTGGATTCTGGTTACTTGCCCTCTAGTATGACCCTCATCCTGCAGTCTGCCCTCCTGAAATCAGTCACCCTAGTCCTGATACTAGCTGTCTCCTTACTCATGCTAAGTGAAACCACTCTGAATGGTGGTCACTGCCTACCAGGGATCCTCCACCCTCACCCCCTGCACACCCTCACCATTTGTCAGCACTAGGTCTGGTATGTGTCCTCCTCTGGTTGGCTCCCTTACCAATTGTACCAGGAAGCTGTCCTGGATAGCATCAGGATAACCTGTTCTTGTCACTTGTGGTAGCAGGGTACTCCACTCCACCCTGATATGTTGAAGTCGCCTACTATATTTTCTCTACTTCTTTCTTTAGCCAGTTAGAATTTTCCCCACAGTACAGCATGCAATATGTCACATATAGAATAACACTTCAGCCGGAGGCTGACATTTCTATTCCCATTCCCTTCATATCTCATCAGCACTGGGACCTCAGAGACTGATACTCAAACCTGTGAAGTGTTTGATAGCTTAAACATTAATGAAAGTGAAGGCGCATCTTAAAACCATACTAGCTGGATGCTGTCACCACATGTTCCATGGGAAAACATAAAAATGGCACAAGATTCACCGAATTTTCACGGGTGTCACCATTAATACAACTTTACTAAAATTAAACTAAAATCGTAAAATGAGAGAGGAAATAGAGTGAACAGCACTGGAGAGACAAAATTCACGTTTGCACATTTCTGCAAGTGAGGTCGACCTTAACCTTTTTTTTTATGTTCTTGTTATTGGCACTGACCAACAAACAAGCTGATTCAAAATTACACAAGCCTGCAGATAGCTGCACTAGTCCACAATATTCATGGCAAATTTTCCACATAGGAAAAATAAAAGCCAGGAAATATTCCAATTATTGACGTTTATCCTGCTGCTATTTTGCTTCCTCTCCAGTAAATTAAAGAGATGCTATGCAGCCCCACACAGTCTGTATCCCTCCCCATTATTGTGTACCATGGCCCCCTCACTCCCCTCCGAACCAGGTGCTTCCCACAGCAGTGGATATTCAGTCAAGCATCCCTGGTCCCGCACATCCAGGGCCAACATCATCATGCACCTTGCCACACGCTCCACCCCACTGACGGGCAATGAACAGAGTCGGGCAGAGAGAGACTCATAGCCCCACCCTCCGACCAACCGGAGACCTGCACTTTCAGAATTGTTCGGCAGCATCAAGTGAGCCAGGGCAGATCTAGTATTCTTTGGGGTAGGGTCAGACAGACCTAGGGCTTGGGGAATAGACAACTTTGCAAAATTTTATTTATATACCAGGCACATAAGTATTATTATTCTTTTTTTTTTTTTTTTTTTTTTTCCCTCCACATACTCTGCTCCAACAAGAACATTTTTACTAAATAGTGGTATTTCATTATCCCAGGAGAAACCATTCCCAGACATGAAGCTCTGGAACCTCCATCCCTATCTAGGAGGATCTATACACCCAGGATTGCCTGTTTTATCCTTCATAATTATGTATTAAGGTTTATTTTTGCCATCTGTGCAACAAAGCATTGCTTTTAGGACAACGGGACTGCATGGATGGCATTGACTGGAATGGTCCAGTGGGAAGAGTTGGGGACCTTTATGCCTGCCAGTGGCGCAGCTATGGGTGATCATTGGAGTCTGGTCTGTAATAATTTACAGGCAAAGTACAGAGTTGGAAGAGGGAGCAGCTATGGGGAGGCAGGGGTTATTAAAAAAAAAAAAAACTACTACCACTTCAGGGAACAGCTTGTATACCTCTTAACATTTGTCATTGAAATTTTGGATACAGATCCTCAAAGTAGGAAAATGACATGAAGTCTGAACCATCCATTGCTTAACCTGATACAGAATGGCCGCCCAGGTGATAATGAGTTAATACTGTGGGATAAGTCATCGGACACACACAGACAAACTTAGAACACTGAAAACTAGTGATGTGGCAGCGCTCTAGCTCTGATCACAGCCTGGACTCTGGCGAGCGCCCGAACAATGCAGTGTTAATGACTCATGTCTAGTCTTTTGTGGGGTCTCCCTTGTACTGCCAGATAAATGCAGCTCTTAAAGAACTGTCATTCACACCAGGCCATCTGTCCAACAGCAAGCGGTCAACTGCTGGCCCCTCCCTTCTGGAATCCTTACTTCCAGGGTATTAAATTGGAGCTAGTAGATAGGAGTATAGCTAGATAGTAAGCTTGCTTTCATTAATCACACTGAAATTTTGTGCAGAAGCTGCGTCAAGACTAAACTTTTATTATAGAAATAAGTTCAATTTACCTCTGGATGCCTGTAAAATCCTAGTCGGCTACATTTTACCCCTGCTTGATTTCGGAGACTTGGTGCATAGAGGTGCTGCAGCTGGCTAACTTGCCAAATTGTATGCCCTTTATCATAGGACATAGAGATTCCTCACTGGTCTGCCTGCAAGAACCCACCACTGCACCCTCTGTGTATCTGATTGGCCTTCCTTCGCAATGATATCCTGTCATCGGGTTGATGCAATTGGAGTGATGTGATTTAGGCGCCACAACCAGTTCACCTGTCACAGTGGCACACTGCTGGTTGTTGGAGCACCCTGCAAGTATAGCGTTGCATGGGTGTTGCAACCCCCTCCCTGTAAATCTCCACCATGGAGGTGATTTATAGTAATTTTCAGGGGTGTGGGGCACCACCCCTCAAAAGGCCACAGATGTGCCCCAGTGTGTTCCACAAAATTAGGGTCAGGTGGCACAATGCCTGGTGCTGCGATTGTGGTCAGCAATGTGCTATCACCCTAATGTACGGTGACATTTTTCATGTCGAACAGTACAGGGTGAACCCTTAGCCACTAGATGACTGATAAACCTATACTTATGGTCCTAGAAATCCCTTGGGCATGATGGACTGCAGTATAATGCTGATGTATGCTGCAAAGCCTCTGTTTCATATAACCTAAGAGCATGTAACTATATTCTGCTGAAACTCCCAGAATTGCATCAAATGGCAAAATTGCTTTCAGCTGGCTCATTTCAACATACTGGAACAAACTTCAGGCCTCTCTCAAACTGAACTCGATCGAGTCTTCATATCTTCAAAATATTGATCAGTATTTTGGCACTGATAGTTGTACCTGCTCCTATGCCCTCCATTGCTACTCATTGCAAATTGTTTGTTTTAAAGCTGTCTCAAGTGTTACAACCCCACCATCTTAATAGATTTACTTTTGTTGCTGTGGAACTTTGATTTCAGACTGTTTGTTTATTGCTTTTAAAATTTTGTTCCATTCCTTTTCATGCATCTTTGTAACCACTTTTTTTTTTCTCTGTACTGTCCAACCAGGACCTCTTTGCTCAGTGGAGCTTTTCTTGGTAAAACAAACAAAATGAAAAGAAATCTGGAACGCTGCAGGAGATTAGCAGGATTAGAGCCTGCTAATGTAGGGATGTTTTAAAACATCGTTGACAACCCTCCTGTACTAGACAAGACTAAAGTAGACTGGTTAGCTGCACTAGTCCTTGTCCATTTGCACCTTACCCCAGACAAGTGAAACAATGTTTAAATCCGCCCTTTTCTGCAGGACATTTACATCAGTGTGCGAGATATGTGTTCTTAGAACCACCAAGTAGAACTGTTTGAATATAAATCTGAGCCTTCAAAGGAATACCTACCTGTACCTCAACTATTTAGCAAGCTTTGCTGCCTTTACAAGAGCCAGGAAGTTGCCATGGTCCCTTTATAATTAAGTTTTCCTTATTCAACCCATAGTGCTAATTTCATATTGCAATTAAACAATATATGTTGGGGGCCCCATGTAATTAATGGGCAGTCCTGCACAAATGAAAAATGTCACAGGTGAGTCATGGTAAGAATGACTAATTCCATAGGTTGCCTACATTTAATGCATTAATCTATTTATTTAAAAAAAAAAAAAAAAAATTTACTAGGAAAGACATACTGAGCTAGGAACATCTTATTTCCAGATGTGTCCTGGGGTGGGGAAGGAAGGAAGGAAGGAACAGAGCTACTCTAAGATCAATAAATACATTAGGGAGGGGCCAATGATTGTGGGGAAAGGAGGGTGGACAAGAAGACTGAACTAATGTAGGTGCAGGGTGAAGGGAGTGTGACAGGAGCAAGGTTGGAAGGGTGGAGGGCTGCAGACCTGAGTCCGGTATAGGAGGCAACTGCAGGAATGAGTAGTGAACTCATTGAAGAAACTGGTAAGTAAGTGGTGGGATGGGGCAGAGCAGATGGCAGGGCGGGAACCTCAAAGTTTGGGGAACTAGAAGGAGAAGGCAGCTTGTGCAGCAATAGATTTCTTTGATGGGAGTGTGAGTGAGAACCAGAGCTGCAATGGTGGTGGTGGTGGTGGTGGTGGTGGTGGTGGTGGTGGTGGTGGTGGTGTCGAGGAGGGAAGCAAGGTAGGACTGGATGAAGCCAAGCCAGTATTTAGAGAGAGAGGAAGCATAATGGGCGAGGCTTCTGGACTTGAGGGAGGACTACAGGGAGCAGTGGGGAGGGGTGCAGTCAAGGCAAAACACCAAAAGGAGTAAAAGTGGGATCCAGTCTGGTCATTGTGAATTTGAGAGCAAAAATTGTACTATCGTGTTCGAGACAGTCTTTCATGGGCGGAAATGGAATACAGTACATCCTTTATGCCTGTAAAGCACACCAAGCTTGGAGTGAAGCTTCTGATGGATGGCATGCACATGTGTAGAAAAATCGAGGTGCCTGTCCAGCATACTCGGAGACCTCCTCAATTGCTGCACTATCAAGGGATTACACTCTAGGCAAGGATTTGCAGAGTGAGAAGCCATTTACAGCATACACTGTTGCTAAAGTGGAAACAGTCTAAACTCTCTCATGGTGATTTGCATATACTTCACATTTGGCTTTGCATTCTGGGGATATATGCAATTTTACGTTCCTAGGAAAGTATACTGCAAGTTTATTTCAGGCGTGTTCAGCTTTTGATAACTAGTACAAGTTCAACAACCTCTGGGAATCGATCAAAGTTGTTCCATTTAGCACCCTCAAGGCTCCTGGGCTGAGAGCTGCAAGTCCTACCGAGCAACTACAGGGCTGAACTGGGGAGACGGTCTTTTGGCCAGCTGGCTGGTGTGGCAAGTGTGGTGGACTGCCTCTGAGCTGCTGCTCTCCCAAAGATCTGTGCCCACCCAGGGTCTATGTTGGGCGACACCTGCAGCACTGCCAATCGAACTGGGAGGGATCACCCCTGCTGCACAGGGGACCACTCCTGCCTCCTACTCCAATCTCTAGAATCCCCATTGGCCTTTTATGAGTTTGTCCCCCTCACACTTCTGGTACAGATGGGTGAACAGGTCAGGAACCCAGCTCCCGGTGTTTCCAATTGGCATTTTCTGATGTACCTGAAAATGCTTCTACTGCTGTTTGCTAGAACAAATACAGTCTTATATTATGAAACTATTATTCATAATAATTTACCCTATTTTGGTATTTCAGGTAAGGATCTAAACAGTATGATAATGAGGAAATTATCTCCCACGATAACAGCCATTGGCATCACTCAGGATACACTATACTGTCTGTCTTGTTTAGTTTTTCCTTTAAAGCATTTGGTGGTCTGTATGCATTTTTGAATGGTTTTAGGGCATGTTCTTATTCTGTTGGATTTTGTTAATTTTTGTCCGGAGCTGTCCAACTCGGAATTTGCCACTGAGAAAGCAGATACATCCAACAATAATGCGTCAGCCCTATATTTTTTATTACTACATTTACTACTGCATCTTACATGAAGCAGAAACAGTTTATGTAAATGACATAGCATTTAAATGATTGTGTGCCTAAATATATGCACTAATGTCCCACATGTTTTGCAATATTAGTACAAGTGGGATATCCTGACATTAATAATTTGCACAGTGTTGTTGCATTGGTGAAAATTAAAGGAATAAGACAAATGATATATGGAACCCAAACAAATGGAAGAGGAAAAAAAAAGTGCCTTAGTTGGGACCCAGCTAAGGCGTTACTTATTTTTCTTCTGTTTGGGTTCCATAAATGTCACTACGCACCTTGTGATTGAAAATGTAATTATCTGCGCAGCAACAAATGATACATCCTTGTTTTATTGATTTTTTTTTTTTAATACCACTCGTGTCGATGCCTAAAAATATTGCTATTACTACTAAAAGATAATCTGATAACCTACAGATTGTTGCAAGCGTGAGGCACTGGCCTTGAGAAGAACATTGAAAAATCCTTATCTGGACACAAAGCAGCTTATATTTCTCATTAAGTCTGTATTTCCTATCCCCATTATTTATTATTGTGGTCATATGAATGAAAACAGGAAAACTGTTCCTTGAGGGTTCATCGGCTCCAATTGTTCCTTCCCAACCTGATTTCATAATACTCTGCTTGTGACATCAGTCATTTCCATGGCAACAAACTGTGACAACAAAGCACAGGGACTCAACTATAGATGCAGGTGAACTGTTGGAGGCAGAGATCTTGTTTTTGTGGGAATTTTCTATAGCAATAAACTGAGATGAAAATCTATAGAAGATGCATGAAATAAAAGTTGAATTCTGTCTAAATATTATGATCCAAAGTTCTTCCAAAGGTGTCAACTGCTCTTAAAAGCAGCAGTATTTGTTAGTTAGCAAATCAATTTTATCTTACATTTTTACTAAAAAAAAAAAAATTCTGACACTTACATTCATTATTCATCCTCAGTGCCTTTTTAGTTTCCTCAGATTTTTTAAAATGGCTTTTATAGTTTGATTTTTAATTAATGACTCATGTCCGTAAAGAATGCCACCTCTCAATTTTGAAAATCTCTTGTGTTGAGGTACCTGTTGAATGTACATACTAGATATATACTGTGGCTGGATAACATATGGACTTGTAAATGGTGGAGGTGAACGGCAGTCACTGCGTGTCCACTGCACCATTTTGTCTAGTCCGGTGAAACACAGAATAGTCTGCTGTGTCAAAGATGGCTGCTGGAGTTCTGTGTGCATGTGTGATGACTCGTGCATGTGCACTGAACTCCGGTGGCACAATCTGCCATGTCCAAGGTGCCCACTGGAGCACAGTGTACATGCACGAGTCATTGTGCAGAGCACTCCGGTGGGCATCTTGGACACAGTGGAGTGTGCCACCATGCTACCAAGTTGAGTGCATGCTTGAGTCATCGTGCATGCGAACACACCAGTGGCAGCCATCCTGGGCATGACGGATAGTGCCATGTTATTCTGTGGCCTCGGCTATGGTACTGGCTCTGGCCAGACCTTGTTTTCATAGAGGGTATAGCACGGGAATGGAAAATTTTAAAAACTTCAGACCCCTACCGTGGTTCAGGAAGGAAATAAACCAAAATGGGGATATTTATATTTTGCTAGAAAAACACTACTGTTTTTTTTTTGGGGGATGGGCTGTATATGGTGACTAATAAATATTGCTGCTTTAAGTAACTCAAAACCAAGTGTGGCAGTCCATGAATAATTTTGTAGGTGTTTTTTTTTTTTTTTTTTTTTTTTAATTAATGTTTGGATGATTATTATATTCTGGGCAAAAGTTATTAATTTGACATGGGGTAGAAACACTGGGAGCGACCTTTAAGATGACTAACCAACTGAAGGTGTGTTACAGTTTTAAATGTTTCTCCTAGTCATATAATGTATCCCCTATTGTGGGGCACTGAATAGTGTTACTTGAATAGTATCCTACCTGGTCGGCTATCATGTTGTTAGCCAGATTTCAGATGGCATAGACATCAGGCTGAGATCTGACCACCTAGGATCCACAATAAGTATCCAGGGTATCTGTGGATCTGATGGATATGCTCATCGGATCCGGTATCCGAACATGAGTCAACAATCCCAAGGCTGGACCTGCCAGATCTGACCTTGGGTACCTCGATCAACCTCAAATCCACAACTATCCAACTCTGGATCTAGAATCTGACTTTGCTCAGATTACAGTTGGATCGGGCGCTCGCCAGTATTCTCCAACTGAGGGTAGTAGGAGCCACAAAGGCTATCCAAGCACCGCTAGTGCTGGGTTAATGTGCCTAGCACTTCCTTAGCTGTGAAGTGGTGTGTTGGAGTGGTATGAGTGACCCAGGTTTGATGTAAAAGAACATGCACAGGGATTGGAGGAGGGGACAGAGGAGTTCCTGAACTTTATGGAGAGTGCCTTAGTTCAAATTCAAGTTTAAGTTTATTGTGAAGGATAAAATCCATTAAGCGAGCTCATTTGCAAGGAAGTCCCTTGTGCAGAAATGGCGACATCAAGACAATACATAGAACAAAAGTACAGTAACAGAGGTAGCAAAAATACATACAGTAGTGCATTATAAAGGGAATAATTTGTACAATATATGGTAATTTACAATATATACAATGAATGACATCTGTGTCATGCGTTCAGTAAAGAATACAAGCCAATAGAATTATACAACATAAGTCATAGGAATCATTTGAGTGCATAACTCAGGAGATGGAAAAGAGAGGAGGAAGTCGGGGGTGTAAGACACACGATTAGTAGCAGTGGCAGGTGGCAGTAGTTATTTTGGTAATAAGGGTTTTAAATGCATTGAAAGGATTAAGGTTTGTAGCACAAGTGTTGCTTGAAGTTTATTCAGACTGTAGGAAGTATGTAGCTACTGGCGCTCTTCCTCTTAGCGTGCAAAATTTAGGTACCGCTAAGGAAATGTAAGCATTCTTAACATATCACGAACTATCTACGGCGATGGAGGAGAGTAGTAATATAAGGAGGCAGTTTATTTAAGAGAGCTTTGTATACCCACAAGTAGGGGTGCACCAATTTCCTGTGAACAGGGAGGTCCATCTCACCTCTTTATACAGGGTGCAGTGATGGGTTCTGGCTGGAGGATTGGTAATAATGTGGATAGCGATGGTATAATGTGTCCAATTTGTGAAGGTAGCTGATTGTGCAGATACCATCTATAATAACTGTGCAGTCCTATGAACATACATATGAACATAATGAAAGCCGGCAGAAGAAGTCCATTTGATCTATTGTGCTCGTAGTGCAGGGTCCACAGCTTGAACTAATGTCCCTGCCCTCCCTCCCCACTCCTCCCATCCTCCCTACCATGATCCCTACCTTCCCCATGCCTATCCCAGCCTCTCTTAAAGCTGTCCACTGTCTTCAACAAGATGACCTCTTCGGCAGCACATTCCAAGTGTCCATAACCCTCTTTTTGAAGAAGTGCTTCCTGATCTCCTCCTAAACCTTCCACCCTCCAGCTTAAAACTGTGCTCCCTCATGTTATAGTTGCCACTCAGTAAAGTAACACTCCTTATCAACCGTATTTATTATCTCTTTCAAGTACTTGAAGGTCCCAACCATATCCTCTTTCTCTCCCGTCTTCCAGGGAGTACATGTTCAGTGCCCTCAATCTCTCCTCATATGCCTTACCCTGCCGACCAGCTACCATCTTTGTAGCACTCCTTTGGACATTCTCCAGCAGGTTAATGTCCTTTTGAGGTGTGGGCACCAGTACTGAGCTCCATACTCTAGATGCGGCCTTATCAGTGACCTGTACAAGGGCAGTATAACCGCCTATCTGCTACTACTGATCCCCTAGATATGCATCCCAGCATCTTGTTTGCCTTTGTTGCTACTTCAGGTCACTAGTGATCATCACTCCCAGGTCCAAGAGAGGCAGAAAGGTGGCCTGGACTAATCTTGGTCTAGAGATCCGGGAAAAGAGATTTGTTTCTAAAGAGGAAACCAAGCCTTCATTTAAATTTTTTGGCTGAGGCATCAAGATGAAAGGAAAAGGAGATGATAATCGGGCGAAAACCAAATACTTGAAATACATTACTTTTAGTTTTCTTGACATTCAGTAAAGGTTTAGATTGGATAAACTACACTGTAGCTGTACAGACAGCTGGTGAGACCCCATCTGGAGTACTGAGTGCAGTTCTAGAGACCCAATCTCTGCAAAGACATAGACAGGATGGAGGCAGTCCAGAGGAGGGCAACTAAAATGCTGCAGGGTCTGCACCAGAAGACATATGAAGAGAGACTTAAGGAGCTTAATTTGTATACCCTTGAGGAAGGAAGAGAGGGGGACATGATAGAAACTTTCAAGTACCTCAAGGGAATCAACAAAGTCCAAGAGGGTAGTATCTTTCAAAAAAGGTCTGCAAGAACAAGGGCACAATTTGAAGATGGGGGGTGGCTCGGAGGTAATGTGAGGAAGTATATTTTCATGGAGAGTTGTGGATGCATGGAACAGCCTTCCTGTGGAGGTTGTGGAGTCAAAAACAGTGGTGGAATTCAAGAATGTGGGACAGTCATTAGCCAATTCTAGTGGGGGTAGAGGAAGTAGACTGTTGGTTAACTAGGATCTACAGCTTATCCAGTAGGCAGGAAATGGGCAGACTGGGTGAGCCAAGCGGGCGTTATCTGTCATCAGATTCTATGTTTCTATGTAAGCTGGTTAAAGTCGGACTGAATCTCAGAACAAACTTGTTTGAATGAAGGTTTGGAGATGTAGAGCAGTGTCATCTGCAAAGAGGTGGAGTTTGGAATGCGTAATGTTACTGCTCAGATTGACATACAAGAAAAGCAGGTGGCCCAGAATAGAGCCCTGGGGAACCCCTCTTGCCAGAGGAAGTAGGCAGGAGAATGTCCCGTTGGCTCTAATTTGCTGCTGTGGCTGGGGGCTTCATTTGGATCCTGGTCCACTTGGATCTGGGTTTGCCTCTGCCCCCAATTTCTGGTCTCTGGAGACCCCAGGGCACACAGCACAGGGCAACTAAGGTCTCTCTCAAACCCTCAGGTATTGGGCATCTTCCAGGCCAAAAGGCTGTCATTCAAGATGTCCCGGGAGGGGAGCTGCATTTCACTAAGCACCTCACAAACTGCTACCAAGGTAGACAGTGAACGTTGGGCTTCAATCGGAGCCCAACCGCCAAGACTCTGCACAGGTGGCAACTCAACCATATGTCTGAAGAAAGTAGGATTGCTTGGATATTAGTTTCTTAAAATGGACAGTTCGGTTATGAATATTTAGATTATCTGACAATTTTTAGGATTTTAGGATATTGGTCCTGAAGATCCTATATCCTAAAAATATTGAATATCAAATCAAAATTCAGGATGTCTGAAATTAGGATATTTTAAAATCCTGTCTCCTAAAAACCTCCAATTACCTGGGACTTTAGGCTATCCTAAGCGAATCCAGTGGTTGGATCAGATATGGATTGGATACAGACTATCCCAATATCTGACAATCCTAAGTCTAATCAGATTTTGAGAAGCGTCCCTAAAAGAACGTGCTTGTTGCTGATGGGAACCCTTTTCCCCACTGAGGCTGGGGTGAGAAAAGGTATTTTCTAGTTCTCCGATCCTTCTGCTGTAAAGACTACTTTCCAAGAGGTTTTATGACCACTGCAGACACTGCTGTGTGTGCTACAATAGGGAGGCTTGGGTCAGAACTTGAGCCTGGGAACATGATCTCTAGGTCCTATGTGAGCCTTATCCAAATTAAATGAACTGTTTGCATTTGGATTTCCACTGTCTGATTTGCTAATATCCTGAGCATGAGTGGAAGATACCCCCACCTTTTGTAAGTTTGAGTCTGGCGGTATTACCTTACGAATAAAAATTTTAGTACTACTTTTTAAAGCAACCATGTTCAAATGGGAATCTTTATGCAGGAGCTTACCTGGGCATACCTGAAGGGAGGAGAATTCAAGCTAATTTTACACATACACACACACCTACCTTAGCCCACCCAGTTTGTCTTTGTCTGTACCATCACCAGAACCTTCCTTATCTTTGGCTAGACACCCCCCATTTTTCTACTAAGTTTCATTTGTGCCTGTCCCATGTATGCTTGAAGCCCTCCACTGTTTTTGCTCCACAATCTCTACTGGAAGACTGTTCCTCCAGGTGTCCACCACTCTTTCACTGAAGAAATACTTTCCATATCCCTCCTAAATGTCTGCTTTCCAGCTTCATTGCATGTCTCTTGTCCTGGTGCACCTTCTCTTCTGAAAAATGCTCCCCTCCTGCACCTTGCTTATCCCTGTGAGGTGCCTTGGGTCTCTCATGTTCCCACCTCCCTTCTCTCTTTCTTTCTTTCAGGGTGTACATATTGAGAACCCTCAGTCTCTCTCCTCCTAGGGTTTACAATGCAATCCTGTACCATTTTAGTTGGCCTCCTCTGGGTAGTCTCTACCCTATGTCCTTATTGAGATGTGATCTGCAGAACTGGGCACAGTACTCCATGTGGGGTCTGTTCAATACAGTGGTAACATCTCTCTCTGCTGGTGGCTCCCTCCCAATGTACCCCAGCACCCTGCTGGCCCTGTCTTCTGCTTTATTGCACTGCTCTGCCACCTTCAGGTCATCGGATGTAGTGCCAAAATCTTTCTCTCCAGTTTTGTGACCATTAATACCTCTCCTTCCATTTTATGCACTGCTCCTGGGTAACTGTGTGCCTAGGTGCATTATTTTGCCCTGTTTGTGTTTACTGTGCAGAAGCACAAGCAAACACATTGGTGAGAGTGCACTTTGATTGTGACACTGTCTAGCCAATGCAGAGTAGTGTAGCAGGGGCACGACAGTGTCATAGTGAGTCTGGGTGCTGATTGGAGTTTCAGCTTGCTGTGGGGGCAGTCGCCAGCTTCAAAACAAGTTGCCATCCCTTTGATCCATGCTGCCAGACGAGCCAGGCTGATCTGTCATAGGCAGGCTGGAATGTGTGCCTGCTATTTTTAAAAAAAAAAAAAAAAAAAAAAGTCCAATGTCTCTTGCTGTTCTACCGATCACCCTGTCAGTGTAGTGGCCCTCCCATGTGTGGTTGCAGTAGTCTAGTGGTCCCTTGTCCCTTTCCCTGATGTGCGATCACTGTCCCTGTGATATAATGAATTAGAAGTGTGTGTGTGTGTGTGTGTGTGTGTGTGTGTGTGTGTGTGTGTGTGTGTGTATATGTGTGTGTGTGTGTGTGTGTGTGTGTGTGTGTGTGTGTGTGTGTATGTGTATGTATGTGTGTATATATATATATATATATATATATGTATGTGTGTGTGTGTGTGTGTGTGTGTGTGTGTGTGTGTGTATATATATATATATATGTATGTGTGTGTGTGTGTGTGTATATATATATGTATATATATATATATATATATATATATATATATATATATATATATATATATATATATATATATATATATATATATATATATATATATATATAATATACATATACATATACTACACACATACATACACACACACACACACACACAACCCAAGTCTAGTGGTTCCTCCCTATTCCCCAGCATCCAAATGATCCCTCCCACTGCATGCTGTCCACCCGCACACTCTATTCTTCCAGCATCCAAATGCTCTCCTGCTCCCTCCCACTGTGTGCTGTCCGCCCAGCTCCTTCCATTCCTCATGCAGACATCGGGGTGCCCAATCCTGTGTTGGCATTATCTAAACTCTTCTCTTCCCCGGACACTAGGGTGCTCACTCCCAGTGTCTGTAAAAAAAAAGTAGTGGTGGAGTGTGTGTGTGTGTGTGTGTGTGTGTGTGTGTGTGTGTGTGTGTGTGTGTTAAAAAAATAAATTATATATACATACATATACACCCCTTTATCATCTCCTTGTACCCTCCCTATCCTGACCCACCTGTAGGGTCAGCAGCTACGATCTTCTGAGGACCAGGACACGTACGCACTCTTCAAAGCCGAACTGAGGAATCGAGGGAAGCAATGTATAATGGCTGTCAATGGGGTTTCAACTTATGTTGATATCTCAGCCATTTTTGAATTTAACCCAAATTTTCAACAAAGGGTTCTTGAGACCCCACCTCATGAACACTTACTGTCCTTTCATTACTCTGTCCAGAAAGGTGATTTCCACGGTTGCTCGCGGCATCACCTTCGGGATGAGTAAACAAAATGACAGTGGCACTCTTCATGAGGTGGTGTCCCAAAAGGCCATGTTGAAAATTTGGTGAAACCATTCCAATGAGCATTTGTCAATGCCGAATGTTGTCTTGCCGGCATTGGCATTGGTAGTGAGGAGTTAGAGATGCATAATAAGCATTGCAGTAAAGTATGGAACTGCGCACCCCACCTGCAAGACTTGCAGGCATTGAGATGTGCCTTTGGGTGCGTTGGCCATAATGCTCACGCCATTTCACCTCACCCTACCCTGCAGACACTGGCAAGTGTTGCGGTGTGCCTTGGGGTCTTCGGACACTACGCTCACCCATTCCATAAGGAAATATGCTGAAAGCGGGTGTTGTATAGGAAAATGGGGTGAACTTTGGGGCAAGAGCCCAATGCACACCTCGATGCCTGTCACTGGCTGCAGTGTAGGGTGGAATGGTGTGAGCACTACAGCTGACTATCTCAAGTCTCGGCCCCAGGCACCTCATTAGTCTCTACAGGGTGGGGTGTTACGGATGGAAACCCCAACACCCAGGGCATTTGTTGGTATTTGCACTCCAAATTTTTAACATGGGCTTTTTGACCCTACCTCAGGAACAGTGGCATTATTAGTTAGTTAGCCAAAAGGTGATTTTGCACAGTGACTGGGCCATTTGGCACCACAGGTGTGAAAACACATTTTGGGCAGGATGTGAAAATGACAGCTGTACTGTTCATAAGGAGGTGTTTTAATAAAATAAAAAAAAAAAAGGAAAATAAAAGCAGCTGTTGAAAATATGAAAAATAGAAGTCACAAGCATGCTTAGAAACTACGCCATCACGCCCGTAATGTAATTATTTTGGGGACTTTTTAACCTGGATATTTTGGGTTCTCCACTCATGCACAGTGTCACTGTGACTTTTGTTACTCTGTCCGAACATTGATTTCCCACAGCGACAGCCATTGTAAGCACATGCATATTTTCAGCAGGATGTGAAAAATGACAGCTGTACTGTTCATAAGATGTGAAAATGGCAATGTTAAAATCTGAGTGAAAATATTGAAAATTGCCAAAGTTATGAACTTGTATGGAAACCGCTAATGCACTACAAAGTCATTTTGAGAATTTTTCACCAAATTTGCAACATAGGCTTTTTGGGAGCCCACTTGATGAACAGTTGCACTGCCATTTCATTAATCAGTCCCAAAAGGTGATTCCATGCAGTGACATAAAATGAGCTTTTGGGACCAAATAATGAAATGACAGTAACTGTTCATGAGTGGAGTCCAAGAACCCAAGTTGAAATTTGGGACCTAAACTCCAAAAATGCTGAGAGATCCACCTAAATTGAACCCCCTTCCCATTGATTGCTATTATAGGACTTACCGTCATTTCTTCAATTTGCGGTCAGCGTTTGAAGAGTGCAGACATGTTCCTGGTCTACTGAAGATCACTGCTCCCGACTACTGCAGGTAAGTATGGTGGGGGTGCTGGGGAGGTAAGTCACATGAAGGGAGGGTGCGAGGTTGGGGGAGGGCCAACGCGGCAACGATGAGGGAAATTATTTTGTGTTTCAGGTTAAATTTAAAAACAAATTCGAGTCGGGTGTTTTTCTCCCACAGGGAAACCTGGATGTCAGCACACTGGGTGGGCTTCCAGTGTCCACACTACTGGAGGATCAATGTCAACCCAGGGATTGGGCACACTGAGGTTGGAAGATATATGTGTGTGTGTGTGTGTGTGTGTGTGTGTGTGTGTGTGTGTGTGTGTGTGTGTGTGTGTGTGTGTGTGTGTGTGTGTGTGTGTGTGTGTGTGTGCATCAGACACTGGGGTGACATCCAGTGTCTGAAACATAACAACAGGGTTTGGCACACTGGGGTGGGCTCCCAGTGTGCCACATTAAGAGATGTTTGGGGGTCATTAAGCACCGTTGTCACCAGGTGGGGGTCCACAAGTGTGATCGGGATCATGCTTGCAGTACAAGTGTCTTTGGGCATAATACTCCCAGCCCATACAGAGCTTGGGCTGTGGCCTACTCCTGGCTGGGAGAAACTTTACAGCCCGGTCACAGTGAGATGTGGAGGAGGCAGGTGGGGAAAGCGCCTCCTCCCCCATTCCACCAGGACTGGTGGGGTGGCGAGGCAGAGAGGTTACAAGATTTGCTCTCCTGCCACCACTGCCATGTTGATTCAAATGTTTCACCAAGAAAGGCATGTAAGGGAGGCGTGTCATCTGTGCCACTGCATGACAAACTTGTCTCTGATTTCAGCGGCACATTTGTTTCAAGTTGGTGGCACTGCATAAAACTTTTCATAGCTATGCTCACTAATTGGGGAATGGGGATGTGCCTTCTAAAGCGTTCCCTGCATCCTGTTTAGGAGCAAGAAGTGAGTGATCACAGAGCCACAAAGAATCGCCATCCTAGAAGGAAAAGAGTAGCTCTGGTCCCCCGCCCCAGCTGCTGTAGGCCTGATTCTGAGCAAGTAAGGAGACTACTGAGAAATATAGGAACTGGTGGTGGAACAGAGCGACTCCCTCCAGTTGTGCTTCTCACAATTCATATGCCATTCTGACAAAGTGTGGTTCCTCTATGGAGGCACCCGCAGTGGAGACCAAGGAGGATGCTGGGAACCTGCACAAAGGAGACTCGCAGGAGGGTGGCATGGCACCCACAGGGAAGAAACAATTCCTGGTGAGGATTCCATTGTTAGGAGGGTAGAAGTGGGAAGAGGGAGAGGAGGTAAGGTGCCTGTCTGGTGCCATGGCTTGGAGGGACAGGAGTGAATCCTTAGGATCGCTGGAGCAGCTGCAAAGGGAGGAGCTGGATGTCATTGTCCACCTAGGGACAAATTACCTGGCTGAGAAAGGGATCGGAGCAGTGCAGGAAGAGTTTGTGGAGTTGGGTAGGGCCTTACACAAGTGCCACATGGTAACCTTATTCTTGGAGGTGCTGCCTGTCTATGGCATGAATGAGGCTAGGGTGCTGCACACCATGGGATTCAATCAGTGGTTGAAAAACTGGTGCAGAGCTCGGGATTTGGCTTCATTGGGGACTGGGGTCCCTGGAGTGATGCAGGCCTATACTGGTGTGATGGTCTGCATCTGTCTAGAAGAAACCAGGATCCTAGGTGATAGGTTTAAATGCTTCATTGGCAAGCATTTAAACTAGCCAAGGGAGGCACTGGAAAGGAGCAGGAAATCCTAGCCCCCACCAAAAAAAAATCAGGGGTAGTAAGTGGGGAGAACACCAAGATAGAGATGTTGATAGGGAGAAGGGCAGGGGTAAATGGAGAAAATGACAAAGGCAATAAGGACAGGGATGGGGCAAAAGGGGTAAGGCCATCAAGAAATGGAGGGCTATGAGTACCAATGCCCATAGTCTGGGCAACAAGCTTCCTGAACTTGTGGCCTTGATGGAAGAGGATGCCTGGATATCATAGCAGTCACAGAAACATGGTACACAGAGTACCATGACTGGGATTAACATACCAGGTCGCAGCCTATAGGAGAGACAGGGAGGGTAGAAGAGGGGAGGAGTAGCTCTCTATGTAAGGAAGAGATCAAAGCAACGAATAAAAAGTAAATGGGAGAGAAAGGGTACTGTGGGTCACCTTAGAGACTGAAATGGCACCACAATCTGCACAGGGGTTGTATACAGACCCCCATGTCAGGGAGAGGAATGGACAAGGATATGATAGAAGGCATCCTTAGGATGGCAGAGAAAGGTAGATACTGTTGATGGGGAATATGAATATGAATATGCCAGATGTTAACTGGAGCACCTTTGCTGCAGCCACATCCAAGAGCAGGGCTGTCTCTGCCCTACAGGTGGCATGCCACTGATGGCTAGTTTTGGAACCCACTCATGAGGGAGCAATCTTAGTCCCCATACTCTCAAATGGGGACAGCGAGGATCTCCGATCTAGAAGCGGGTAGCTGTCTGGGAACAAGTGACCACCAACCAGTGTGGTTCATGATAAACTCTGCTACAGAGTCAAGCCATACAAAAGTGAGGGTACTGGACTTCAGGAGAGCTGACTTTGGCAAGATGGGAGAGTGCCTTAGAAAAGCACTAGCAAACAGGCTAGAAGGAGTGATGGAGCAACAATGGGAAAACATCAAAACTGCCATCACAGAGGCAACAAGCCTTGTGTGAAGCAAATAAACAAATCAAAACAAAAGAAAAGCAACTATGGTTCTCAAAAGGGTGACGGGGAAGGTTAGGAGAAAAGGATAGCATTTAGGAAGTATAAGGAAACACAGAAGGAGCAGGACAGAGAACTGTACCAGTTAAGGCAGAAGGACGCGGGAGGAAAGTCATAATAGCAAAGGCCCAAACTGAGGAAAAGATGCCCAACTCGGTTAAGAAGGGGATAAAACCTTTATAGGTACGCCGGGAGCGTAGAAAGACAAAAGGAGGGATAGTGAGGCTGAATTAAAAAAAAAAAAAAAAAAAAAAAAAGACGGTGCATGGGCAGAGAGGGACAGTGAAAAAGCAGGGATACTGAATGAATACTTCTGCTCAGTATTCTCAAAGAGGAGGAGGGGAGGTGCCTAATCCAATTAACAGAAGCACTCTGGATAGGGGTTAATCCCACTCCTTTCACAGAAGAAAAGGTTCTAAAAGAACTCCTAAAACTGAAGGTGTACAAAGTAATGGAGCCTGATGGAATTCACCCCAGAATTCTAAAGAATTAAGGAAAGAACTAGTGACACCACTGACTACCCTTTTAACAAATCATGGGAGGATGGTGTGGTACCTGAGGACTGGAAGAAGGCTGATGTGATTTCCCTTCACAAAAGTGGGAGGAAGACAGAGGCAGGAAACTACAGACCTGTCAGTTTGACCTCTGTGGTAGGAAAGTGATGGAATCACTTCGAAGGAAAAGAATTGTTGAGTATCTAGAGGTCAGTGGGGCACAGGACCCAAGGCAGCATGGGTTCACAGCGGGAAGGTCATGTCGAGGAATCGAATTGATTTCTTTGACTGGGTGAGCAAAGTAGTAGACCAGGGAGGTCTGTGGACATGGCCTACCTAGACTTTGCAAGGCATTTGACATTGTCCCACAAAAGATTATTAATCAAATTAACCAGCCTGGGAGTGGGTCCCAGGGTGGTAGCCTAAATAAAACATTGGCTGGACAACAGGACCCAGAAGGTAATTGTAAATGGAGTCCACTCTGAAGAAAGGGGGTTACTAGTGAGTGGGTACTGCAGTGTTCAGTACTGGGTCCAGTCCTTTTAATGTCTTTATAAGTGACATTGCAGAGAGACTGGAGGAATAGTATGCCTCTTTGCAGATGATGCAAAGATCTGCAACAGGGTTGTGTACAAGGAGGCGTGGAAAGGATGAGAACTGACTTGGTAAGGTTGGAGGAATGGTCAGAAGTATGTCAGCTTGGATTCGATGCAAAGAGTGCAAAATAATGCACCTGAGAAACAAAACCTTGGGAAGATTACACAATGGGGGAGGTAGTAACAACAACAAAATGGAAAGGGACCTGGGGGTAATGATATCGGATGACCTTAAGGTTAGCAAGCAATGTGAGAAGGCAGTAGGGAGGGCGGGGGATACTGGGATGTATAGGAGAGGCATCACCAGCAGAAAACAGGAAGTTGTTATCCTCTGTACAGACAGTTGGTGAGACCCCATCTGAGTACTCGTCCAGTTCTGGAGACCCTATCTTCGCAAGGACAGACAGGATGGAGGCAGTCCAGAGGAGGGCAACTAAAATGGTGCAGGGTCTGCAAGAGAAGCCACATGAGGAGAGACTAAAGGAGCTTAATATGCATACCCTTGAGGAAAGGAGGGAGGGGAAATGATAGAAACATTTAAGTACCTCAGTGGAATCAACAAAGTCCAAGAGGGTAGCATCTTTCAGAAAAAGATGTGCAAGAACAAGGGACACAATTTGAAATAGAGAGGGACAGCTCCAGGGCAATGTGAGGAAGTATTTTTTTTTTTTTTTTTTTCACAGAGTGGTGGGCGCATGGAACAGCCTTCCTGAGGAGGTTGTGGGTCTAAAACTGTGGGAGAATTCAAGAATGCATGGGACAGACATAAGGCAATTCTTGTGGGGGTTAGGAAGAAATAGGCTGTTGGTTAAAAGAACTAGGTGACACCATTGATCTGCAGCTTATCCTGTAGGTAGGAAATGGGCAGACTAGGTGGCCAAGCGGTCCTTATCTGCCATCAAAGTCTATGTTTCTATGTACACTGCATGAGAGAAACAAATCGAACAGAAGACAATCCCCAAATCTCCCACTGGCGGGGGTCTCCAACTAGAGATAGAAACCAGAGGCAGGGTGGTCTCTCACTAGGGATGAGCACACAGGCAGGATGGCCTCTCACCATGGAAAGAGCTCACAGGCAGGATGGTTTCCCACTAGGGATAGAGCCAAGGGCAGGATGGTGGATGGGGCCCACAAGCAGGATGGTCTCCCACTATGGATGGAGCCCACAAGCAGGATGGTCTCCCATTAAGGAAGGAACTTAATGGCAGGATGGTCTCTCACTAGAGAAGGCCCACAGATAGAACCTTCTCTAACTAGAGAGAAGGATACCACAGACAAGATGGTCTCCCATTAGAAACAGATTTCACAGGCGGGTGCTCTTCCACCAGAGATGAAACCCACAGTCAGGATGGTCTCCTCTAAGGATGGTGCTCAAAGGTGGAAGTCTCTCCCACTAGAAACAGAACCCACAAGCAGGAATTCCTCCCACTAGTGTCAGATCCCACAGGTAGGGTTGTCTTCTGCTAGAGACAGAATTCACAGGCAGGAAGGTCTACGATTAGAGATGGATCCCACAAGCAGAATTGTCTCCTTGTTGGACAGATGCCACACTCAGGATTGTGTCTCTCTAGAGAAAGATCCCACAGACAAGTTAGTCTCCTACTAGAGATAGAATCCAAAAGCATGATGGTCTCCCCTAGGAACAAATTCCATAGAAATGACAGTTTTCCATTAGGGACAGAGCCCACAAGCAAGACTGTGTCTTCCTAGAGATGATCCCACAGACAAGATGGTCTCCCAGTAGAGGCAAAACCCACTGACAGAATGGTATTCCACTATGGATAGATCACACAGGCAGGATGGTCTCCCATTAGCAACAGTTCAGAAGCAGGGCACACAACTGGAAGTAACCACCATGCACACACAAAAGGCTAGCGGATGGAGACTAGAATGAGCACAGGCCGGAGACTGGTGGTGGACCGGCAGCAGGGACTTGGGGCACCAAGGCTTCAGGTAAGCCCCACCTGAAGGTGGTTTCACGTAGATAAATCACACTGGAATATAATATTGTCATAATCGGTGGGAAAATGCATCCTTTATTTTGTCAAATGTGGTATAAAAAGCTTTAAGGGACCTGCAGTGTCAGCTGTGTTCATGCCTTGAAAACAGTCTCCTTTAATATGGCAGCCTTTCTGTACAGGTGTTCTGGACCCCTCACCCCATATACTGGTAACTGGGAGAGGCACACTAAGCAGTGGCTTGTTTCAGGTGCGACCGGGGAAGGGATTTTTATTTTGCAAGTTCAACAGTATAACTTGCATTCTTGAACTGCTGGGTGGTTGATTTGTAATACTTAATTATGTAGCTTGTATTTATAGACAAACATTTGTCAATGCCGAATGTTGTCTTGCTGGTGTTGGCATTGGTAGTGCAGGAGTTAAGAGAGATGCATAATAGGAATAGCAGTGAAGTTTAGAACCAACGCCAACCCCACCCACACTGCAGAGTTTTTATTTTAATTTTTATTTTAGTCTTTGATAACCGGGTAAGGCCCACTAGGCACAAGTGTCTGTTTTCAGGGGGTGACCTGGGAGCACTGGGCAGTTAACTGACTTGCTCAGAGTCGCATAGTATGCAAGTGGAGGTTGTGAGAATCAAACCCAGGTCTGGTCTGCTGGATGTACCAAGTTTGTTCACACTGACACACGTGACAGCCAGTGCTGAGTGCACTATGATTTTATTGTAATATAAATATGCGTTATGGACTGTCTCAGAGATGCTGAGACAGCATGTGACACACACACACACACACACACACACACACACACACACACACACACACACACACACAGGTTTTAGATACAAGGTGTTACCTGAAGGCCAGAAGCTAATTACAGACTAGAACAGGCCTTATTCAAGAATCTCCTGTTTGTCTGAAGTTAAATATAGCTTTAACTGCTAAGAAGGAAATCGGTATCCATTTTATGACATTTCGAGGAGGAAACCAGGTTTAGCACACTGGTGCAAGATCATAAATGCTTTGATGTCTTTGTGAGAGGGATACTGCTCACAGATGAAAAGAAATTTACAGACTTGATTGGGGAAGTCACATGGGAAGAGTTTCTGCTGATGTAACCTAATTATCTACCTTCTAATATGATAAAATATCCTGGGTGTATGATTTTTAATAAACGGAGGAGGAGCTAGGTGACCTCACACAAAGGAGCTGGCCAAGACAGTTTTTTTTTTAAACAGTGTTCTGTTTTCCTTCAGAGTCTTATCTACACTGTGACAAAGAAATATCTTTAGCACTTAAGCAGGTATTTAGAGAGAGAAATCTAAATACTGTAGTAGAAATTGCACTGTTAAAACCTTGTTCTTTTAAAAGATTGTATGGTTCTTGTGATATATAGTTCTGTATTTTATGTTTTACATACTTTTATCTATTTTGGTAAAACTCTATTTTTAGAGCCTACTTGGTCTGTCTTTGAATTTCTTTCTTTAACAAGTGAAGTATATATGGTTAAAGCAGACACTTGCATAAGCTTGAATGGTGATACCAAACTGGAAAAGGTAAGAGTAAGTAAGGTCTTTATTGGAGTTTTAAGGGTTCATTTTATACACCTGGTTAGGTGCCCATAGGAAAAGATATCTGTGGCTCCCAAGACAGAATTATCTGAATCTGTGCATTGGGTACACTAGCAAGAGGTTCACAGTTTCAATCCCTCCAGAACTGAGACCAAAGGTTGATTCGAACCCACAAAATAGACAGGAGGGTTACCCTGTTTCTGTTAACTGTTCACAAGACTGCGCTCAGAGGTTGGCCCTTTGGGAGTAGAGGGCTAACCTGCTGAGTGGGTTTGTGACACACACCTCATTACTCTAACCTCTAGGCTATACTGCCAGCCAGTGATAGGCATTGGGGCATGCGTTTGGGTCGTTGGCCATAATGCTCATGCTATTTCACCTCACCTACGAGTCTGACAAGTGTCATGTTGTGCCTTGGGGTCGTCTGGTCTTATACTCACCCCATTTCATAAGTATATACGTTGAGATGGGTGCAGCATAGGAGAATGGGTTGAGCTTTGGGACTGAAGAGTCCGAGGCACACCTGATGCCTGTCAGTGGCTGCAGGGGTGGGGTGGAGCACCAATGGCATGAGCAGTACAGCAGACAATCCAAAGACACACCCCTAATGCCTGTTAGTCTGTACAGGGTGGGATGTAATGGTTAGAAACCATAACGCCCTGGGCCTGTGTTGGTATTTCCACTCCAAATTTTAAAACATGGCCTTTTGTGACCCCACCTCATGAAAGCATTTGGGACCTCTGCTCATGAACAGCGTCCCTGTGATTTTGTTGTCGGTCTCAAACATTGATTTTCAACAGTGACCATGCCATTCTGCACCACATTAAAATGTCAGCTGCACCACTGATAAGGAGGTGAAAGAAACGGCAATGTTGAAAATCTGGAGTAAAATATTAAACATTCTTGAAGTTATGAGCATGTGTGTGAACTGTGCGGTGCACGCTAAGTAACACTGTAATTTAGTGGAATTATTTCACCAAATTTTTAACACAGCCATTTGGGACCTCTGCTCATGAACAGTGGCACTATAATTATCTTAATCTGCCCAAATGTTGATTTCCCACAGCGATCGTACGATTATGCGCCACATGTGCGAATCTACATTTCGGTCAGGATGTGACAAATGACAGCTGTACGGTTCATAAGAAGGTGTCTAATCATCTCAGGGTGGTAGGGCAGTGTGTCAAGACAGTAGGAAAGGCTATTGAGATAACTGAGTGCATGGGAGGAATTGCAAACAGAAGAGAAGTGGGGTTGCCACTGTCACTCACTGGCAAGACCCCATGAGGATGCACCTCCATAAGAACATTGAGAAGGAGAAGCGGTCTAGGAGAGGGCTACTAATATGGTGCAGGGGTTGCAGGGAGGCTACATGAGGAGATGCTGCAAGATCTAAAAGCGTACTCCCTGGAGGAGAGTGAGAGGAGCATTGACTGAGACATAAGTACCTCACAGAGGTGAACAAGGTTTAGGTGAGAGTCTCACTTTTCTTCCTCTTTAATTAATGGAAAAAATAATAAAAAATTAAAATCAGAATATGGGGCATACAATGAAACTTGGAGGGAGTTTAAGATGAATGTGAGAAACCACTTATTCATAGAACAGTGGTGAATGCCTGGAGCAGCCTGCCAGAAGAGGTGGTAGGGATGAAAACAGTGGGGAATGTCAAGCATCGTGGGATAGGCACACTGTCATACATAGAGGAAAGGGAGGCAAGATGGACATCGGTGACTGGATGGGTCTACCAGTCCTTTTCTACCGACAAATTCTATGTTTCTGTTATCCACATTCAGATTCACAAGTCCTCTTAGGACTGTTTCCCTGTGAATGAACATGTGTCCACCCCCAGTGTTCCTCCTGCTTCTATAGAGTCTGCCTCATCTCCTCCACTGTGAAGACTGAGCAGAAGTATCTGTTCAGGATATCTGCTTTTCCTGATCCTCCTCTGTAAACTCCTCCCTGCCCTTCTTAACCTCAGAATACCTCCCATTGTCTTCCTCTTTTCCTTATATATCTGAAAAGGATCTTGTTCCTTAGCTATCACTTTGGCTATCCTTTCCTCCGTTTGCACCTTTGCACCCTCGCTGCTTTCCTGCTTCCCTCTGCTTCTGCTTGTATGCGACTATACGAACAAATGAGCGTGCCAGCAGAAACGGACCACCCAAATCTATCTACATCTGCCTTCAGTGTGCAGCTAGCGTCCCTAGTTTGCAGCTGCCCCTCCCCTCCCTTTGTCATCCACTGCCACCCCACCTTCCCCATCCTCCTCTCCCTGTTCTCTGTCCCATGCCCTTTTATAGCTGTTTATAGATTTACATACCACCACCATTCTGGTAGTGTGTTCCATTTGCTACCACCCTCTCTGTGAAATAGTCTCTTTATTTCCTCCTAAATCTCTTCCCTCCCTATTCTTGGCCCGTCCCCGGTGTCCGTCCCCTCCTTAGCTTGAGGACCCGTGCCCCATCATATGGATTCCTCCGATACTTGAATGTGTCGATCCGTCTCCCTGTCCTCTATCCTCCAGGGTGTACATATTCGGTCTCCCAGCCTGCTCCAAGTCTCTCTCTCTCCCCTCTCCATTGCCCTCCTCTGCACCACGTCCAGTAGCCTGATATCACGCTTCAGGTATGGCCTCTAAAACTGCACACAATACTCCAAGAGTGGCCTTACCAGCGATCTGTAGAGGGCAAGATCACTTCTCTTTGCCTGAATGAAAACTCCTTGCTATGCACCCCAGCATTTGTTCACTTTTGTAGCAGCTCTCCTGCACTGGGCAGAATGTTCATGGTCCTTGTCACCATTACCCCTAGTTTCTTCTCCTCAGTGATCCCCAGCTTAATCCCCCAAAGCCAGTATTCACTCCTTGAGTTCTTTGCCCAGTGCATAACCTTACACTTCTTTGCACTGAACCTCAGCTGCCACCTCTCTAACCAATCCTTTAGCTTGCTTAGGTCCCTGCAGCTGCTTCCATCCCTCCTCTCCATCCAGCACTGCTCCCATTTTGGTGTCATCTGCAACAGACAACCTCCTCGCCACCCCATGTGCAATGTCTGATATGAAGTGCAAATAATACTGGCCCCAGCATAGAGCTCTGTGGCACCCTGCTCATCACCGGCCGGAATTGAGGCTCCCTCCCACCACCACCGTTGCAGCCTCCCACTCAGCCAGCTTGTAATCCAGTTCATCATCTTGCCCCTACCCCTACACCAGTTAGCTTCCCCAAGCCGCCCATGAGGCAAAGAATGTAAGACTTTGCTGAAGTCCAAGTAAAGAACATTCACCACATTCACCAGCAAGGAAGGCTGGGGGATACTGGGATGCATAGGAGAGGCATCACCAGTAGAAAACAGGAAGTTATTATCCCTCTGTACAGACAGCTGGTCAGACCCCATCTGGAGTGCGTGCAGTTCTGGAGACCACTCTCCATAAAGACATGAGACAGGATGGAAGCTGTCAGAGGAGGGCAACTAAAATAGTGCAGGGTCTGCACGGAAGACATATGAAGAGAGAGACTTAGGGCTTAATATGTATAGCCTCGAAGAAAGGAGGAGGGGGACATGATAGAAACTTTCCAAGTACCTCAAGGAATCAACAAAGTCCAAGAGGTAGCATCTTTCAAAACCAAGAGGTGTGCAAGAACAAGGGGCACAATTTGAAGATAGAGGGCTCGGCTCAGAGGTAATTTAAGGATATTTTTCACAGAGGGTTGTGGATGCATGGAGACGGCCTTCCGGAGGAGTTTGTGGAGTCAAAATCAGTGGTGGAATTCAAGCATGCATGGGACAGTCAAAAGCAATTCTAGGGGTGGGGGCAGAAAAAGTGAGGCTGCTGGTTAACTAGGATCTGCAGCTTATCCATTAGGTAGGAAATGGGCAGACTGGGTGGGCCAAGCGGTCCTTATCTGCCATCAAATTCTATGTTTCTATGACCCTTATCTAGCTCACCTGTCACCCAGTCATAATATTGTATCGGGTTGGTCTGACAGGACTTCCTGAAAGCAGAACCCATGCTGCCACCTATCCTGGAGGCCATTGTCTTCCAGGTATGACATCAACCTTTCCTTTAGTATCGTTTCCACGAGTTTGCACACTGGAGTGAGACTTACCAGACAATAATTACGGTTGGTCCCTTGATCTGCTCTGTGTGTGGCACCATGTGCCATCCTCCAGTCCAGTGGCACACTCCCAATCTCCAGTAAGGTGCTGTACAGATCTGCCAAGGGCTCTGCCAATACCTCTGCCATCTCCTTCAGCACCCTGGGGTGGATACCATCCGTCCTGGTGCCTTGTCTACCCCAGTGCCCTCAGTCCCTGTAGGACTCTACCTCCTTCAATCCTTCCATCTGTCGCCTCCTCTCACCTGTCCCCACCCTCCCAGCCCATGGTGGTAGCATCCCCCTTTTTCTTCCATGAACACTGAGCAAAAGTATTCATTCAGTGTTTCTGCCTGTTCCACCCCTTTTCCATCCTCCCACCTTTTTTATCCTCACTATTGTCTCCTTGCATTTCCTTTTCTCCTGATGTATTTGAAAGTCTTTCTCTTCCCCAAATTCCTGTGCTACTCTCAGCTCCTTCTGGGCCTTGGCTTCTCTCTCCTTTCTGGTCACTCCTGGACCATCTTGCATACTCCTCCCAGTCCCTTCCTTGTCTGTCATCCTATGCCTCTGGTGTGCCTCTTGTTTTGCCCTCACCAGCTCCACTACCTCGCTGTTCAACCAGCATGGTTTCTTGCTCTGCTCCTCTTACTCTGTGTCTTGGTGCAGGCTTCGTTGCCTCTGTAATCTGTTTAATATCCCATTTCTGCTCTGTATCCATCTCCTGCCTTATGCCCTCCAGTTTCCCTTTCAGTACTTCCTGTATCCTCCCAAAGTCCGCCCAATCTGACATTTACCACCGGGTTACTGAGCTCTCTGGCTCCCTGCACATCGTGATATTAAACCACACAGTTTGGTGATCACTGTCGTCTAGTGGGTCCTCACCCTTATTTCCCTTACTGCCTCCCCACTCGACAATACCAGATCTAAAGTGTTCTTTAGCCTAGTATGTCCACTGACCAAGTGCATCAGGAGACCCTCCTGGATCACATCCAGGAGAACTTGCTCTAACTCTGGAGGTGACCAGAATGCTCAATCAATCCCGGCAAGTTGAAATCCCCACGATGGCCACCTTCCATCTACATATCTTTATGATTTGTCCTGCTTATTCCCTGTCAAGCTCCTCCCGGACTGAGACGGCAGCCTGTATACCACCCCAAACCTCCGTTTCCTACCCTTTGAGTCTAAGACCTGCAACCAGATTGCCTCTGTTCTCCTTTCCTCCCCTTGTCCCTTGTGCATTTGATCACATCCCTCACATAGACTGTCACCCTACTTCACCTTCCTCATGGTCCATTCTGTATAATTTTGTACCCTGAGATTGCCTGATCCCAGTCCGGTTGTCCATGTTTCCAGAACAGCTGCAATATCCACCCTTCACACTGCCAAAAGTACCTGTAGCTCAGCTGATTTGCTGCCTAAGCTTCTTTCATTCAGCAAGACCACCCTCCATGCTGCCGCCTTCCCTACCATCACCCTCCATCTCCTCCCTTTTCAGCCACCCTGAATCCTTGCCTGCTAGCCTGGGGGCCAGGCTGTGACTTCGCTCTAATCAGATCCTGCTACTTGCCACCCCCACCCAACTAGTTTAAATCCACCATTGATTATACCTCCCAGCTTTTGCTTTAATACCTCTTTCCCTCACCGCTCAGATGCAACCTATCCCTTGCAAACAGATTTTTATTATCCCAGGTACTACCCCAGCTGCCTGCAACCCCTTAGTTCAACACCATTCTACCAACCATGTTCAACTCACCAGTTCTCTTTCTTTCTCACTGTGCAGCCTGCAGGTTATTGGGAAACACCTCCAAGAAGACTACAGACTCCCCAGTCTCCTTGCACAACCTTCCCACTTCCTCAGACCTCTCCTTTCTACCTATACCAGTTTGGCTTGGTCATTGTCCCCATGTACCACAATGTGGTTTCCTCCTACCCCTCCCTCGCACCTTAGGATTGCCTGTCCTGCCTTTTCTGCCTTTAATCCCAGTATGAACTCCATCGTATCAGACTGTGCCTCTCCCTGCTGCGCATCTGATCCCCTTGAATATGGAGTCCACAACACCAGTACACCCCTCCTCTTTCCTTGTGCCCATGCCACCCCCCACCCAGGTTCTCATTCCTGGGGCCACTCAAGATGGTGCTTTTACCATTTGCCCCAGTGTCTTCCCCTGCCCCTCTCAATTTGGACCCCTCCTCCTCCTCCTCCTCCTCCTGTTTGAGTGCCAACCTCCCACTCCCTCCTCATGTCTGAGTATCATTCCTTCCCCTGCCATGCCATGATCAATCTCTACACACAAGTAATGCCCTCACTCCCTCCTCTTCAGAGTACTATCCCTTGTGCAGTCTTCTCCTGTGTCCTCCTCTTCCCCATGTGTCGCTAGTACAGCAAACATGTTCCCTACCCTCTTTGCATTGCTATGTGTTTTCTCCTCCCTCCTGCTTACTGCTGCTCCTTTTTGCTAAGCTGTACTAGTCTACTCTTCATCAGCTGGCTTCCTATCTAGTTTGCCCCTCCCTTGACCCACTGTTCCTTCTCTGTGGTGCCCCACAATACTCTCAGATGTCAGCCCTTCTACCAATGCAACCTCCCTCCACCTCAACCTCTCCAGCTCCTGCCAAGCCACTGAACCTCTTCCTCAAGCCTCCTTAGCCTGTAGCATATTGGGCATCCTCTAGTCTCACAGTATGTTCATCCGCAGTGCCCCTGACCAATGCACCCCACAATTCTACCATGGTTCACTACCCTATACAGGACAGTGAAACATAGTCTCTCTCTATACTGATTGTAGTCATTTCGAACACAATTACAAACCCACCAACATTCCCAAGTCTCACAAATGCACACAGTCAGAAATTAGATGTTTGCCCCAGGTCCTCTTTAGGCTCCTCCCCCAGCTTTAGTGGGGCTGTTGTGCCCCTGTTTAATTCAAAAACACAGCCACAGATGCCTTTAAGCCAATTAAAAAAAAAAGCAAAACTTACAAAAATCCTCTCCACAGAAAGTAGAATTAACTAATCCTTGCCCAACCTCTAGCTGAAATTGTAATACCAATGCCCTTGCATGCAAGCTAAGACAGCCAGCTACAGTAATAACTGGAAACTACAATCCTACTCATAAAATCTACAGTACTAACTGCACCAGGTGTGTGTGTGTGTGTGTGTGTGTGTGTGTGTGTGTGTGTGTGTGTGTATAACCTATCTTTAGAGAATCTACTCATATGGCTGTTCTGTTTCCTCCCTCCTGAGCTGCCCTGAGGGTTCAGGTCAGTTTGCAGCTCTTCAAGCTCCCTATCCTCGTCCTTCAGCACCCAAGCATACCTTCCCTTCCAGCTTTTCTGTGGTGTTGCTTCCCTAGCGTAAAGAGGCGGTGGGAGAGTTGTAGCTGAAAATGTTTTCTCTTGGCTCCCATCATAGCACTAACAACCCAGGCTAGTTGCCCTTGAATTCCACCAGAGGTCACCCAGTTACATTAATAAAAGCGTACAATTACAGTAGAAGAACATACATAAATACTTGTATTGCATAGGCTCACTGGAACCGAGGTTCCTTTCTAGAGCGACTGGGATGTGGAAGGCTTCCTGTGCTGGAAAACACTTGTAGTAACTGGTTTCTGTGTTTGTTATTCTTTGGTAATCCAGTAAAGCCCACTGGGCACAAGGTCCATCACCAGGGCGACCTGGGAGCATTGGGGAGCTTAAGCGACTTATTTCAGGTTGTATAGTATGCAAGTGGCGTTCTGTGAAAATCGAACCCAGGTCTGCTGGATGTACCAAGTTAGTTCACCGCTCGCTGCTCTAACCTCTAGGTTAGACCATTCTGTGGGTCATTACATGCTTTGGCCTCTGGCCTTAATCACCCCATCAACTACTTGTTGTTTTATATACACCACCAAATAGTTATCATATAAATGACCTAAGAGTCTGTGATTTTATTGGGATTAATGACCAGCTGGGGTGAGCTGATGGCCATTAACCCCAGTCTGTCATTAATTCTGTGGAAATCAACTGGCTCTGAAGTCATCATTATTACAGTGATAAGTCTAATTGAGACTTAGTTTTTTAGTGATGGCTCTCTAGCTTGAAGCTGCTGGGTAATGTAGTGACAGGGTTCTGTAAGCTGTGCTGATCGTTTTAGAAAATTAATGACCATAATGGCAGTCAATGGCTGGTTGTTTCCTATAAATATGTAATTAGACACATCATTTGGAGCATATAACATTCAGTATAAATAAAATGCACCAGAATGGGACATAAAGTGATCAGAGCACCGAGCTGTGAACCTGAAACCCGGTTTGGATCCACATCCCACTGTGTGACCCTGAGCAATTAATCTAATCTTTCTATTTCTGTGCATTTTGTATCTCCCTATGCACTGGAAATGGCAGCCACCCTTTCTCCACTGTACTGGATTTTAGTGTGCTTTGGAATATATAAAACCAAAGTTCTTTTGTATTCTCTTATTTACAATTTTGGATGCCTGTGAAGTTGTGGGGGTTGGGGAAGACATCATAGACCTAGAGCAGGGTGAGCTGAAACCAAAATGGACTTTAATGAAAGGGACACAATTTCTGCTTCAGAAACAGGGTGTTGAAGATGGCTTTAGGGGCACTGACCCACTGAACAAATGAACTGTAGAAAAGACATTAAACCTTCCTAGGTAGCCTCTGGCTCTGTATAAAGCCTGTGTGTCTATGCGAGTGTATGCCAGTGAAATGTTATGCAGGAGGGAGGCATCCTATTAAAAGAATAATGTAGAATATTGAATTCTTATTTCTTTCATTTTATTTAAAGATTAGTTACCAAGAAAGGCACACTGAGCCAGGGCTCTCTTCCAAGTGTGACCTGGGGTCCTGGGGAGCAGACCATAACAAAGGAGGCAAATACACATCAAATACAAAATACAGAGTGCTGCAGTACAGTGTACACTGACACACTGAGCACTGCAATAAATACACAGCTGTGTAACAATAAGGTGCATAGAGCAAAATAATTAGCAGATTTCAACACGTACAAATGAAAACAGTAATGGCACGGAGGACGGGTTCTATGGTAAACTACCTACAGTATGTGCAAAAAGACAAATGGCTGACAAACCATCTGTGGAGGGACTATTTACATTTTCTAAGTGATTTATCATTGTATTTCTTGTGTCTTTTCCATCTTTTAGAGTTATTTTTAATTTGATGACCCCATTTTCTAAGTGCAATAAGACCCTTCTGGGTGTGGGGTATTGGTGAATACCCACACTTCCAGGAACTGTAAGCCCTCTACCTGCCACCTGGCTGAAGTGGAGTGTGCAGCACAGCTGGAGCTGACACAGGGAGGAGGAACATCAGCAGAACCACACATCTGCATGTGTACGAGCCAGAACTCTTTGGCAGCATGCCAGGGGAGAAGCTGGCGAACACTGGAAGGAAAAAAAATGCTCCAGCAGTCAGGAGAGAAGCTGGTGAATATTGAAGAAAAGAAAACAAACATTCCAGCAGTCAGGATGAGACTGGTAACCACTTCCCATATAGGCCCAAGACAAGTGTGGGTTCGTCTCCAGAGAAAGTAGGTGATGGGAGCTAGTGGGGCAGGGGCAGCAGAAGGGAAGCACATTGGGTGACCCAAAAGAGACCTACAGAATGGAAAGAACATTTTTTTCTCCTAATCCATCTTGGCCTACCTCTTTTAAAATTGTAAAACTGAGTTCCTATTCTGACTGCTGGTCTTTGTTCCATGAACTAGTATGTAGTGTTGCTGAGAGAGTGCTGTTGTGGATCCAACTGCCATCCATCAGACAGTGCCAATATCCGACCGGAAATCTGACTAAAGTCGGATGTCAGATCTGTGGTCGGATCCTGAATGATCTGAGGTTGGCTCCAGGGATCTGAGGTCCGATCCATCTGATCATTAATCGTAATACATGGATCAGAGATGAATCAGTTGCTTGGATCCGTGGATCTGTTAAATGATCCATAGAATACAATGCATTTGTCGAATCTGTGCACTGGATCTGAGACTGTCGCATAGCACTACTATCTGACCACAACTATCTGGCTGAACATCTGGTCTCTGTTGGTTTCCTGATTTCTAGGATACTATCTCAGCGACACTGCTAGTATGCAAATACAGTTAAATGTCTAGATAAATGTGACCAGGTTGTCATGGGCGCTCAGTCACCCACCCACTGCTCGGGTTGCTCGGAATCTACCCTACAGAATCGGATTTTCAAAATTTAAGGATTTTAAGAATTGCAGTTTGAACATCGTAATTCCTAAATTAAAACATAAAATCTATTTTTATATAAGGATTTAGGATTCCAAATCTGAAACAGATTTTGAGGTTCTTTCTAGGAATTAGTTTGGAATTGGAAAATCCTAAATTCCAAAATGGTTCAGTTGGAATCTGCCTTTTCCGAGCATTCCTACTTAACTACCCTTGCCTTGTGGAATTGAATATAAGTTGAGCTGATTGGTGTGACTTCTGATTGGGGATGAGTTTGTATCCAAGAATGACTAAGGCCCAGTCCACACTACACGCTCCAACCCAGTAACGTTGGAGCAACCATTACGCTGAGGAGTGGTACAGTGTGTCCACACTATGGCGGTGTCTGCAAGGGACCGCTACCACCGTCCACACTGCAGTACTGGGTGACCATTATGGCAACACCGATCCTGCCATGCAGCTTAGCTGCACTCACGGGCACTGCTGGGAACAGCGCACACGTCCACACTACAGCTGGTAACGGCACAGCGGCGATCTGGTTCCATTAACAGTTGTGGAAACCACCTCATGAGTGGTTTCGACAACGGTTATGGAAACATTCTGTAACATTACAGGTGTAAATGCAAACTGCTGTAGTAACAGTTTGGACCCCTGTAACGTTACAGAGGGTGGATCTGGTGTAGTGTGGACAGGGCCTAAGTTATGTGATGCGTCCACCCAGAGAAAGGCTAAAGTGGGCCTGTGTCAAATATAGTACTGCCTTTGGGATGCAGTACCTACCTTCCACGGATCACCTCATCCTCCAACCAGCACAATACAAGAAAAGCTTCCAAAACTGCAGTTATTAAAACTCTACCAAAAATATGCTCACATACAGGAAATATGAACAAGTAACAAGGGCTTTACTAGGAGTAGTTGGACTGAGTTCTAGAGAAGAAAAAGGTTTACATGTTATAAAATGATCCAAAGAAATGAGTCCCTAAAGGGAGGAGAGATCATTTTTCAGGTTGTAGATGGTGTTCTCAGATTACTTTACAAATAGTCTATTTATATGCCCATTGTAGAAGAACTGAGTTTTTGTGTGAAATTGTACAGTATTGACCACAAAAGTTATGAATAAAAACTATATGAAATTAAAAAAAATATATAAAAATCGGGCTTCAAAGTACTCTTCCCACTGCACTTCAGATCACTCCTTAGTTTCATAGTGGATTACGAGTTTAGTGAGCATCAGTGGCGGCTCTACCAGGGCCTGCCAGGAGCACGTGCCCTGGTTTAAAAAAAAAAAAAAAAATGCTGTGCCCCATATGGTGCAAGAGCTTCCCCATAGTAACAATATAGCAGTGCCCTGGCTGCCGTCTGTTGTGCCCCAGCTGTTCCCTGGTAACCATTTGTGGCTAGAGCCGCTGCTTGTGAGCATAAAGCCCTTTAGTGAACTTGCCACCAACTCATTGGTGGAATAGAAATTTCTTGCCTTTCATAAAGTTATCCAAGTTAGTTTTGAAGGTACTTATATTAGGGCTATCGACAACTATACTTGGAACCTTATTCCATTTGGATATCACACCTTGTGTGTATAGTAGTTACTTCTTTTGACTGTATTATTAGTTTCACCCTCAATTTTAGTTTGTGGGTTCTAGTGCTATCAATAACAGGATTCCTCCTAAAACCAAGAGTTTGTCATGTACGTATCCTGTAATGTTTTATAGATTAGACAAAGGTCTCCTCTTTCTTGCCTATATTTAATTGAATAGAGGTTTAACTCATGAAGCCTGCTTCCAGAGCTCAAGTTCTTAGTCATTCTTATATTTCTTGTCATTTTCTTTGACTGTTCTCGTATAGTATCTGAGTTCTTTTGGAAGTAGGAGCACAAAATTGGAACAATACTCCATGTGTGGTCTCACCAATGCACTATACAGGGGACCATCCTCAGTTTCTCTGCTCTTTATGTTCCCAAGTATACATACCATCAGTTTTGACATTTTTTAGCCGTGGCTAATGCAGGAGTGTCAAATTTAAGTCATCCGTAAATAATACTCCCAAGTCCTTTTCTTTAACTGTAGACAAGCTGGTACCATTTATTTGATATGTATACATGGGATTATTTTTCCCACGTGCATCACTTTACACTTGTTAAGGTTAAAGTACATTTCATTCACTGAAGCCCAGTTTGCTATAGAATTCAAGTTGGATTGTAGTAACTGGCATCCTCTTGATTATCAGACAACCTAGTTTACAATCATCAGCGTATTTTCCAACCCATACTCTATTAGAGCGAGGAAGAGATTAAATTAAAATATTAAACAGTGGGGCAGGGGCGTTGTGGAGCCCAAGCAAGATGGCTGAATAAGAGAAAAGCTCTACAACCAAGAAGAATATTTTACTGCTTAAGAGTACTTTACGTTATTGGAAGGGCCAAAAATAACTTAATTCTGTGTCTGAATCCTCGATCCTAAAATGGAAATCTAAGTAAAGATTAATCCCAGGAACAGAAGCAAAACTAAAGGTGGTCTCTGACCCTGGCCATGCAGTCGACACAGGCCCGACTGGAAGACATACCAGATGCGACTGGTGAAGAAACACTTCAAACCATCAGTTCAAGCTTACCCGATTGATTGCATCAGTGTCCACCTTAACAGATAAATTTGGCGGTCTTACTGGCAGAGTAGTGACACTGGAGACCAACTTGGAGCACATGCAGACAGCCGCTGTCCGCACCTCGAAACATGCAGACGCAGCTCTGGGAGCTGTAAATGCTCTTGTAAAGGAGAGTTCCCATTAGAAAAACCGCCTAGAAACTTTGGAGAATCAGGTCAGAGCCCCAAATATTAGAGTTTTGGGAATGCCTGAGGCAGTGAAGGGACCACCTCTTACTATTTATGAAAGAATGATTCGCACAGCAATTAGGGGGAGAAGCAGCTTCAGAGTGCAGGCTCTCCAGAAGGCATATAGAGTGATGCCTCGGGTAGAATAGATAACCCTGAAATGCCTCGGACAATCGTGGTTATTACTGATGGAGTTGGCACCAGGGACTTTCTGTTGGCATTAGCTAGGCGTAATAGAGATGCGCTCTGTATGACGCCAAAGGATACAGCTTTTTCTGGATTAGTTTTGCCACCCGACAAAAAGAAAACTCTACGATGGTGTAAGGGCTATGCTGCGCGAGGCCTCCATACAATATGGCATGATCTTCCGCATGCCTGAGAATCGCTTCATAAGGGGAAGATATATTTATTCAGCAATCCTGCAAAGGTGATGAAATGGTCACGAAACCATGCCAGACACGGTCTGAGGACAGATTGGAGCCTGTCTGTCAGAAGATGAGGATACCTGAACTTTTATTTTTGTGGTGTTTTGTCTCCTTTCTCTCTTCTTGTTTCTGTGAACACCGCTCTCTTGATTAGCCTGAGTGGTGAGTGAATTGACTTTCAAAATGAAGGTGTAGATGAGGTTAATATTTTCAAAATAAGTTTTGGTTTAAAAGCCTAGTTTGCTTACAAATTTTCTATTTCCTATTATATACCTAACGTTTACAGAATCTACACCCTGAAATAATTGGAGCAAGGTTCCTGCAAATGTAGTAACTATATATAATAAAGGAATAAGCAGTTTATTTTTCCTGAAAACGTTTACACAGTATTTTGAGTATCAATAATTGTTTGCGCCTCTAGCTCACCTGTATTAAATAAGGTAGGATCGTGTTCTCATATTGTTAACATGCAGAGTTTGTGCTCAAAGCTGATAAAGCATGGTTATCCTTTCTCTGGTAGGGGTATGGAGAATGTGGACAATATAACTTGGACTTAATGTTTAATTTACCATGCAGCTCATGGGCTCGATTTACACAGCCAACTTTGTTTTCATAAGTTATGGCTAATGGTTTTCTTTGTCTCTCTCTTTCTCCCCCATGGATGTATCTGTAAGTATTGGACAGATTGAGTGATTAAGAGGAGTGGCGCCTCATGTGTTGTAATAATGTATCAAATTATGTCCCAAAACTGTTTTTTTTCAAGCTGTATGTTTGAAAGGTAAAATAAAAATAAAGTACCAAAAAAATATACATATATATATATATATATATACACACACACACACACACACACACACACACACACACACACACACACACACACACACACACACACACACACACACACACACACACACACACACACACACACACACACAGATATATATTTATTTACTCTATACACACACCTGAAGAGCACCACTAGTAACATACCCCCACTGGACAGAAACCTTTAATGGTTACATGCTGAGTTCTATTATTTAGCCATGAAGAAATCGACTAATGAGATAATTGTTTAATCTAATATGAATGAGTTGATTAAGATTTTGTGAGAAACTTTGTCAAATGATTTTGAGTAGTAAAGAAAAATGACAAACATTTTTATGTAAAGCACTGACTGGTTCAAAGAAATTAATTAAATTTGATAAACATGATCTTCCAGGAGTAAAACCGTGCTGAGACAAATCTACCAATCCATTATCAATTAAATGAGATAAATTGTGTATTAATTTTTTCCATAAGTTTTCCAATCACTGAAGTTAGGTTTATGGGACAGTAAATTCCCCAGTTCTGTTCTTAGTCCCCTTGAAAATTAGGATAACCTCTGCCATTTTCTATTCCTCAAGCACCTGGCCTTTGAGGATGGACCTATTAAACAGGAATGTTAATGGCACACAAGTTGATTGACTGACTAGTGTTTTCAAGAAACCTGGAGTAATGCGCGGGTCCTGGAGAACCATTACTTTTAAGGCCATTGATAACGTTAATGATGTCAGTTGGTTGGAATTCTATATATATTTTTTTTTAAACAAATTCAAAACATTGTGGAATGTAAGTAGTGGGATTGTGCACGCTCAGGAAGTATGAATTAAATTCTGTTGCCATGCCAATTTTTCACTCAAGACTTTTGTCCAATTTTAAAGCAATTGTCCCTGACTGACTGCTCTGCGAGATGTCACTATCCTCACTGTACCAATGATGCTTCCCCCAAAGTCCCTAGAAGCTGCACATTGGGATTTCAGAGTGCAAGACTGCACTCTCTTGTGGCAGGCAGCTGCCTTTTATGTGCAGCAACTGCTTTAGGAAGAATAGTGCAGAGCACTGTAGAAATCTTGGACCTGTTCTGCTGCCTCCTCTGATCACCATTGCTGCATTCCTTGTCCCTGGGGACTGGAGGGGAGGCTATGGTGTGAGGCTCCACAGAGCCAAAGGCAAGCGCCCACCTATGGGGGTGGTTGCATTTTAAAAAGAGGTTTGAAAACTAGACTCTCTTGAGAGTCTGCTTATGAGTGTTTGTTTTGCCTGTCTCTGGACTACCAAGATCATGAAGCTGGTTGCCTGGCTACCAGAGGAAAGCGCATGTTTGCCTGTTGTGTGTACTGTGCTGTATTTTGATAGGTGCTTTTGTTTCCTGTAATCATGATGATAGGGTTTGGGGAGGGAATGGAGTCTGAGCATTTTCTAATTCTTTGAAAATTTCGTGTTGAACATATTAATAGTTAACTGTTTTTACTGTAACATCCTGTAGCAGAAATTCTTCAGACTCCCATAATCTGTCTTGCTAATACAAGCACTCATTATCTGTGACTGTACAGTATATGTCGAAAAAGCTAATCAGGGAGCAGGTTACCCAATAATGAGCTGTGAAGATTGATGAAATGCTGTGTTAATTTTGCTGATGCGGACAGAAGAGGCATCATCAGCTGGGCACATAAAACTAACTAGTGAGCAGGAATCCAGTGCTGACAGTGAGTAGAGGAATTGTTCTGCTGGGCTCTCCTTAAATGGTGTTTTGTAAAGCAGTAGTTGTACTTAAAAACATTTTTAATATACTTCAATGGACGCTGTTTTGTAACCGTGACGTTGATCTGATTGTGCATTTTTGCTGGCATGTTGCTGCTGATGTCTGTACACCACCACTGCTTTTGGGCTTAAATAGGGTGGAGGGCCTGAGCCATTGAACTCCTGTTGGGGTCATTATCCTAAGTTGTAATTGAAATTGCACATGCCTCCAACCTGGGAAATTCAAGGTGCTAGGTGCTAAACTATACTGCCCCTCCTCCCGGAAACCATATCAACTCACCATGTCTCCCACAGATTTAACCCACCTCTACCCACACAGCACAATAAACGGTTCAACTCAAATGCAGTTGGCATCACTCTACAAATAATATGCTCAGAGACAATAGTTGTGGACAAAATAACAGGGTTTTATTAGGTAGTTGGGATCAGGATCTGGAAAGGAATGGTTAGATCTAAGCAAATATTAATATGCAACAGGCAATAATCTCCACTGGCTATGCCCTCCCTCACCCTTTTATTCACCACTGGCCTGATTGTACTATCTGGGCCATTACCCTAATACCCTACTGGTACCAGTATACCTTTGGTCTGTTAGAGCTCCTGGTGCTTCACTGGTGCACAGCCAATGAAGTGATGTAGGCCCAACATGCAATCGCATTATATGTGGTAGAAAACAATATGAGTGTACCGTTTGTATTTGCAACTGAAAATGAATTCAGTGCAAAGGGCACAGTTACTGCCCTGATTCTCTATATAAAATTCAGTGTCATCTATTCAGATCTAAGGCCCTGGTTGGTTACTCAGTTATCGACCACATGTTACAATCATGGCTTGATTTATCAGCTCGGCTGCATTCTCTGCTCAGCTCTTTCAGCTTCCCACTGCAGGTCAATCTATGGCATCTCATGCAGGTTAGATCAGCTGTGTGTCTCTTCATGTCGCTAGTACAGCTTTGGTTGGGGAGAAAGAAACCAACTAACTGCACAACCATCTCCACAACCCCTGCTACACTGTGGCCCTGTCCACCTGCAGCCCGAAACCCTTCTGTAACGTTACGAGGGTGTAAACTGCGATCGCTAACAGTGTGCGTTTACACTAGTAACATTACAGGAGGCGTTCGTAACCATTAATAAAACTACCTATAGGGTGGTTTCACCGCAGTTATGAACCGGTCCCTCCTGGGACCGTTACTGGCGGTAGTATGGACTGCCGGTAATGGTCCCTGCAAGGCACAAAGCACAGCGCCGAGCTGCATTGTGGGATTGGGCACCGCTGTAATGGTCGCCGGATCCCGATGTGTGGACGGCGGTGCTGGTCCCGTAACGGACACCGCCGCAGGTGTGGATCACACTGCACCGCTCCGCGGCCATAACAGATTGCATCAGTTAGTGGGTGCAAGCGGTGTAGTGTGGACGGGCCTGTGTGACTGATGGCCTCACTTCCCAAACACTGAGCTACAGTTCTGCAGCAGATTCTGGTAAAAACATTTTGGTCTGAAAGTCTCTCGGTAGTTGCTGAGGCTCTGGCTGCAGGGTGGCTTGCCTGTACACACTAAATTCCTTCAGCTATTGTATTCCATCTTTCTCCTTTTCTCTGGTTTGCAGTCTCCTCCTTGGCTGTGAAACATACTGTAAGTCTGCCTCCAAATTATTTGCTCAGCTGCGAACTCTGACGATGGGTCTGCCTCCCTCTCTGTCTCTGGCAGACATGAGTGCTGCATGAAAGTTTCTGGGGCTCCACACAAGCAAACATCCCTCCAGTTGGTTGATCCCATTGTCAGGCACTGGGGAGCGTCTGCTTCTCAGATCTATCTACCCTCATGCAGTTATCACCTCCCAGGTGACTCATCTTCCAATTATCCATGAGCCCTTTTGGCTTGGTTGCAGGCTCTCTGTCGCCTGATTGGTTGTTGCTGTGCCTGACCCATTGACTGGTCTCCTATGGATCAGAAGCTCCCAAACTGTCAGAGTTCATTTGGGCCAGAGCAAAACATTGAATCTGATGGCAGACTGGAGCTTCATGGAGCCAAAGGGTGTAAGCCCCACCAAATGAGAGGGTGGAAGGGGTTACAGACAACTTCCTGAAAGGCAGAAATTTGGCCACCTTCTTTGACTCCAAGTGGAAAGATGTACTCCAGTGGTGTCTTTCAGGGGTCAGCACTGGACCCTCTGCTGTTTAACATTTATTTATTTAAAGCAGCAGTGCAACAAAATGGGCTAAAATTTGACCCCACCTTTTTTCTTCCTAATTGATGCCAGATGTCTTCCTGTTTGTTTGGTGGTGACATGTTCAGTTTCCATCATCATTTAAGAATTTTATTAAAGTTTTTGAAATAATTATTTCTCAAGAAAAAGTTGTCTGTCTTATTTTTATGAGGAATAATATTGACTACCTGAGGAGGGTAAGAATCCAGACAAAGTGCAAATGTACAGTACACAGCATAGGCAGCATCCAGTAAACCCAGATCAGTAGTTCTGCCAGTATTTTTCATAACCATAGCAAAATTAGTTTTGAAATAACTTTTTTCGTTGCACTGCTGCTTTGTCTTTGGTTACCAGGTAAGTGCACTGATCCGAGGGACTGTTTTTCAGGCACGACCTGAGCCAAAATGGCACAACAAACAAATACATGTGCAAGGCAAGTGTACAGGCATAGGCAAGTAGTTAACATAACAATTAAAATGCATGAAGCAACTGACACGATACAATAACAGTGACATAAGAAAACAACGAATCATCAGACATACATTGGGTAGGACGGGAAAGAACTGGCCAGCGGTGGCACAACAAACTATTATTTTCTACTATTTTATGATTATTTTCATAATCAGTCTAGTCTTCATCATGCTACTTGCAATAAGTTAGCTCATGACACCAAGAGCCAGGGTGCTGGAGTCCCTAAAGGAGTATGTACTACAGTAAAAATATGCAAAACATGTGTTATGAAGAGTGTTTTGATTTGTGTTTAGTCCTGGTCTGTCTTTCCTGTGTTTTGTTATTAAGATTTTTTCTAAATTAAAATACTAGTTTTATGGCCTATGGGGATCTCTGTTAGCATGGTGTGTTGTTCATCTTTGCCCTTCAATGCCTCCTGTCTTGTGACAGTGATGTGTTCAGGATTACTGATTCAGTGAGGAGAGTACTGCAGTGGTAATCTGAAGATAGGAACCTGAAGTTCTGGCCACAACTAAATCACTGTAATTCAGTATTTTTGTTTTCTATGTGTTTGTCTAGGCCTAGCCAGTAGGAGTAAAAGTTTTGCTTTATTTTTATTAAACTGCATCCAGCCATAAAATGCACACAAATCACCCTAGGTCATCTAATGCTAGATCGGTAAAGAGACTAGCTGTTTTCTTACAGAATATCAACTCAATTAGACCAAGTGTTTGCTAAGCTGCAGATGTAGCCTCCAGTGGATAAGGAAAATGTCTTAAAATCACAGCTGTGCTACTTTACAACTGACTGTAAACCAATTTGTGCTGAATCTGTGGTCCCGGATGCATCACTATCGCATGGAACAGGAGGCATTCTAGGAAAAGAGCAATAAACCACAGCAATGTGGAGATCCTGTAATTCTGGAACATCAAAGAACTCAATGGCAAGGCTGCAACCCCGCCTCTTTCGTAATGGTGCCTTGTCTACTGATCCCTTTGCTATTGTTGATTTACCTGAATGATTCCTTCTCTGACCTCTCTCTGCTGTCCTCCCTCAAAATTGTTTTGACCCTGTCCCACCTCCTCCTTCAATCCAGTTGCTCATCCCCATTTCCAAGGCCTCTCCCTCACGAGGCAAGGCCCTACCTGTTCAGGTCACTCAAGGGCTCTTGTCATAGCAGTGACTCCTTGACACTAAACTGCTCACAAGGGTTTTAGACACTGTCCTAAACCCTCACAAAACTGCTGAACCACCCTCTGCCTCAGTCAATTCTCCTGGTCTGGAAAACAGCGGTGATCATGCCTCTTCATAAATCTGGTGACTGGACCTCCCCAGCAACTATCTCCATCTCTCTCTCTCTAGCTCTGGAAATAATTGTGGCAGATCAGCTAACTGGCTACCTCTCTACTATAACTTCCTCTGCCGTGAACAACACTGCTTTCATCATGCACACAGTACCACTACCGCCTTATTGGATTCTCCAACTTTCTTCACTCAGCTCTTGACAAAGGTCATGTTGCTGGCTTTGTCTTCACTGAATTGTCAAAGCTTTCGACACTGTCCACCACTCCCTTCTCCTCTATCTCTCTTCAGCCTCTCAGCCTTTTACAGGGGTGTTGATTGGTTCTTCAGCTATCACCTCCTGAAGCCAGTGTGTCAAAATCTGGTCTACCGTCTCCTGCCGACAGGTTAATTCCGATGTTCCCCAGGGCTCCATCTTAGGCCTTTTAGCCCCTCTGAATACGCCCTCCGCTTGTGAGGGAAACCTACTTTATGCGAATGATGCTGTCCTGTTTGACTCGCACACTGACCCTCACCTCCTACAAACCTCCATTAATAACTCCTTCACCCAGGCTGAACGCTGGTTCTCTGACCACAGGCTGTATTGAACTCTAAAGAAAACAAAAACCATGCTTTTTGCACACAACCAGAGTAAACAAGATCTTTCCTCTCTAAATTATATCTAGTACCCTCTTCCCTTTAACAAACCTCCTCCTTCAAATATCTCGGAGTTCTTTGATCCCTCCCTATCTTTTCACCACTACTACGGTTCCCTGTTCCTTTGTTCCGCCATCAACTCTAGGATTGGCCTATTGTATTGCCATAGAGACTGCTTCCCCACTGAAGCACTGAGGCTGGCCATCTCCTCTCAGTACTGTCCTCATGGACTATGGTCTGCTTATTTATGGTGCCGCTGACAACACTGCCCTCACACAAAATTAAGCTTTCCCTCAATATGGCCCGCCGGCTGCTGCAGGTTCCTCCTGCCTTACCCATACTTGCACACTGTATTCTCTCTATCCTCCCCAACGTGGATGAGATGCTTATCTATCAATCGTGCCTTTGACCAAAAATCACTGCAGGCCTGGCACCCCCGGTCTGTCTTCTATCACATGCCAATCCACCCCTTCCTCACTACCGCAGCGCTGCCTGCCCTGCAAGTCCCTAGACTTAGGACCTCCCTAGCGCAGAGGTCTTTCTGCTACTGCGTCTGTCCTGGTACAGTTCGCTACCTGCAGGTATCACCACTTTACCAAGACTTGGGCCTTTTAAACGGCTGTCAAGAACCACCTCCTCCTCCCACCACTATGACTGTCCTGGTTGAGTTTCCTGCTTTTATTCATCTCGCCATCCTAGTTTGATTCTGCCCCTTTTTGACTCATTACACTGTTTTGTATATAGTTCACTTTGTTGTTGTTGTTGTTGTCTTACGACTTTTATGTTTGCTTACATATTCTAAGTACCTTGATGTGGGGCCTTAGTAACTGGTCCCTAAATGACTTGCATGTTTTTTTGTTTTTATTTTGTCTTCATGTACTTTTGTGTTCTGCTGCTTGTTATCACTGTATTGTCCTCCTGATGTGGAGCCTTTGTAAATGAGTCCCTGACTCAAAGGATTGTGATTCCATTCATTTCTTCAATAAATAAGATCCCTAAAGGCCATAAAACTAGTAGGCAAACAAAGGTCTTGTTCACACTACAGCATGGTAACAGAAAAGTTTTCTAAAACTGATTAATTACCACGCTGTAGTATCCGTGTTATAGCATCCATACTGCTGCCAGCATGTTGTAAAACATTATAATGTATGGGGAGCCTTATTCACTGAAATCAAGTGGATTACAACCTTCTTATGCCATTGTTATAACATCACTCTGTTGTTAACGCTTCTTGAGTATGTCATATCAATGGTATAACAAAACGGAATGCTCACAATCGATGTTCTGTAAAGTAATTCAGTCCATGATTACACAATCTTGGTAGCCCATACACTATAAAATGTGGTCTTTGGTTAACAACTATGTTAAAATACTTTCTGAGGTTGCTTTCATATTTAAAACCCTCTCTCGAGCTGCTACTTCCCGAGGTTTACAATGATGTCATGGCAACCTCTTGAAGTGTTTACAGTGTGGTTATTAACCAAAGACCATACATTATCTTCTGTATTAAAAGCTGTTTACAAGGTTACAAGAGCCACACTGTTGCCTCTGGATCGAATTAACAATCAACTGGTTTACATGCGGGGACATCCAGTTTCATGAAGGTGAGCTGTGCCTGATCGTCCGCACTGCAGGTAAATCTGATTTTAACTTCTGAAGTGTTCTTAAAACTGTGTTTAAGTCTAGGTCTTATCAGGGTTTAAACATGGTCTTAAACTGATTTTAAAGCACGTTAATGCTGTTCAGTGTGAATGCAAACTGTGCTAGGGCATGTCAAAATGGTTTAAGCTTTAACACCCTAGTGTGAACAGGGCTTAAGAGAACTGCTAATAGCAAACAAAGGGAAGGACACATAAGGATAAAACACACAAATTAAAACACTCTGCACGACATGTTTTTGCAGATTTTGACTGTACTACTCTTACTCCTCTTTATAAAAAAAAAAAAAAAAAAAAAAAAATTCAGGTGTATCTGGATAAGCTGGGTGAATGGTCAGACTCCAGTCCTGCAGCCCTGATTCAAGAGAAGCCAAATGCAAGGTGCTACACTTGGTATGAGAAACTGAGGTAGGACCTGCACATTTGGTTTGGGGCCCTTTGCTGAAGTTCAGGAGGAAAAGGACCTTGGGGTCATAATGGAAAAGGCACTGAAGCATGACGGTGTGCGGCTACCATCACGAGGGACAACAGAATGCTTCAGTGCATCCAAAGTAAGGTGAGCAGTGAAGCAAGGGACATGAAAGTGCAAACTTTCAGGCCCCACCTGGCATACTACTGGGGCAAAAGCTGTCAAATGATGTCTGTTGCCATATTGGTCTCTATAATAAGATGCACAAAATAGGTGATTTACCGTTTTTCTTGGACCAAAAGTTGTACAGAAAAACTAAGCTTTCAAACCAGTAAGTTTCTTCTTTGGAAAGAAAATTATGTTTCTGAAGAGGAACCTGGGGTCAAAAGCTTAGGAGTTTTTATCTGTATAACTACTTTGGTCCATGGTATTAAATCACCTGTTTTGTGCATCTTATGGGGCTAAAGCTGTAAGGAGAGGCTGGGGAATGTGTTCACCCTGGAGAAAACTATCTAACTATTCCAAGCTTTATCCTGTGCACTATGTTGTCTACCTCTGCCACTTATTAACATGTCAAACACTACTGAAATATGCATTATACTTGTACCTGCACTAAATCATATATATGACCCCAGACCCTTTAAAATAGGCTCTGCCTAAAGGATCTTGTGTAATAAATAAATAAATAAATAAAGGAGGTAAATGGACATGATCTCCATCTGCTGCATACTTGAGGGACTCATCAGGATTAAACATATGGAGATGAGGGTCTCTGCTGCCGAGCTGAAGGGTTTTACTTAGCATGCTGGTGACCTGGGTTCACACCCTGAGCATGGGTACCAGGAGTGGAGACCAGCAGGGAGGGATCTCATAGGCATCCATTGGAGGCTTCCCTCCCAGGGGATTGGGTTCTGCCTTGGCGGTGTGCTTGGGGGACATGCTGCCTCTGCACACCCCACGCCCCCAGAACACCCGCAGCTCACACAAGGCTGAGAACTGTAGTGGGTGGGGCACAGAAAATAGGAAAAATGCCCCAATGATGAGGGCCTGGCCCCTGCCACCTTGACGCCCAGGGCTAGCCTGGATCCAGCCCTGCAGCACCTGTGATGTGATGTCTGCCATTGAGGCTGTTCCATCCCATAAGAGAGGACACTCCTGGCAGAGGGATATGCTGGGCTACTAAGGTAGGCTGCAAAGGGGGCTGGGGGATGTTGCAGGAGGTGTGGGTGGTAGGTCGGGCTGGTGTTCTGAAGGAGTGGCGATTGGTGGGGGGTGTGGGAGGTGCAACATAACGGAGATGGTAATTTGGTGTACTCTAGCAGGATGTGGGAACAGGTTCTCAAGCTCAGAGATTATATTAGGCTCTTATCCTGGCAGAGGATGGTGAACCTGTAAACAGATAACGAAAAAGGTCTAACTGTGCATCACCATCTGACAAGATCCTACGCTGACACATTAAAATTAAAAAAAAAAAAATTTATTACCTATGAGTAGTGCTCATGTTGGCAAGAAACTTTGGGCTGCTAGACCCAGATGTCCTGTGGTTTTATAATAAAGTAACATTTTCATTTTTTAATAAGTATCCATGAAAGATCTTGTCAGATATGGTGAGGCTGAGTTAGCCTGGTTTTATTATGTCGGCTTATGCACAAGTCAACATCTTGCCATAGTGGCAGATTTTGGAGGTGCGTCACTGTTGGGCAATGCAAGGCTCGCATCAGTAGGTGCATCCGCATTCCCCAATAAGGCAGCATGCTTGTGCTGACACCAACATTATGTAAAGTGGACAAAACTTCTGAAATGCCGCTGCAATCCGAGACAAGCTCCTCATGCAGCGGTACCGATGACATGCCTCCCAATGAGCATTTCCTGGTTAACGTTTAAAATGAGACTTGGGTCTCAAAGAGAATACCACTGTAAAGGAATGAGACTGGACACCACTGTTTTCTTTATTTGTATTTACCAGAAAATGCAGCAAATAAAGAAGGTGTCCCTAAATGCCTAGTTTGCACGTCCAACTAGATGCTACACAGTTTTGCTTTGTTGGTTGTTTGTTTACTTTGGCATTCAGACTTCTAAGATAAATAAAGAAGGTGCTAAAATGTAAAATGGATGGGCAGGAGCAAGTCCAGTGGACGGTGCAGTCAGTTTTACCAGCAGAAGGGGGCTTGTTAACTGCTGAGGGAGAATGGAGAAGAAGGAATCGCTTATCAGCCAGCCTCAACTTGCTACTCAATGACTGGCAGCAGTGTAACAGCTTTTCAACTCTGTACCAAAGTCTGCACTGCAGCTCGCTTATTCTAGCTGTCCCGCATTCCCTGCCTCCTGTCTTCGTTTCAGCTACACAGCTCTTGAACGCATGGAAACGTTACTTTTTACCTGTTTATCAGAGTGCATTCTATTTTGATTTCTTTTCTAAACTGTTTTTTCCCTCGCTATCTCCATTTCTGTCAGTCTGTAAAACAGACCTCCCCAGTCGCCTCACTTAACCCTGCTAATTACCCATTCTTCCACCCCCAGGACTTGTTGCCTGCTCGCCTACAAGCCACCCACCGTATTCTGATCGCAAAGAGCCGGCAAAGGATTATCACCGAGTTGTTGTTCTGATCCGAACGGAGGCAAAAAGGACACTACAGAAGTTATACTAATTTGAAGTACAGCTGTGGAGCACACATGATTGTGCTGGATGGTGGCGGTTTGGAGGTCTTCTGTCAGCATGGCAGAGGAGAAAAGGAACAATAGGAAATGGATGCCACGCCTACTGAGATTCCGAGCTAGTGGGTGGCTTTTGTGAGGGAGCAGTCCTCCCGCAGCTGAAAGCTGGAGAAAGCACTTGGGAACTGGTGGCTAAGTTGAACTGCATACAACTTTTATAATTTTTTTCTATTTTTATAATGAGAAAATGGGGTTAGAATTTGAAGTTTTGGGGAGCTTGAATTAGCACACCAGAATGTAAGAAAGTGATACATTTATTTTGTTTGGTATATTCTACATTAAAATGTAATCCCTCTTCGGAAATGGTTTGTTGGATTGTAAAACTTGCTGTAGCAAAGCGAAAAAAGTTTGCTACAACTTGCAGGGCTGCTGATGATGACAGAAGAAAGTGGCAGTAGTCTCTGCATACAGTGGGGAGGAATGTCAGGAATGGTAAAGACGTGACAGTTTATTTTGTGACTGTATCCCTTGTTGCATAAAATACCAGTATTCCTTGTTGCATGAAATACAAGTGTAGGAGCAGGGAAAATAAGTATTAAAGTATAATATAAAAGTTGTTACTCAAGAATAATCTTGTTGCAAAATCAAATGTTAGGTCGGTGTACATTTTGATGTGGTGGCATAGACAGCTACAGAGGAGCTATGTTGCATTTTCTAAGTTTGCAAACCCTTTATTAATTTAGCCTTTGTAATAATCTGTATCTTGTTTTTTTAATATTGCCAAAAACATCTCCATGATGTCATGCACAAAGCACCATAAACTAATGAAAGAAAAAGGTTACTATGGGCACTGTGCTGTTAATAAAGCCTTGCAGTCTGGCAGAGTGAGGAGAGGGTGACGTGTCCTCCTGTTCTTCAGATCAGCTGGGAGAGGTTCTTGTGCAGCTCTTAAGGGTAATTTTCCTCCTCATGTTTCCCTCTAAGTACTTCATTTCCTGTAGACCCCTAGAAACATAGAAACATAGACTTTGATGTCAGATAAGGACCACTTGGCCCATCTAGTCTGCCCATTAACCTACCTACAGAGAGGCTGCAGATCCTAGTTAACAAACAACCTATTTCTTCCTACCCCCACAAGAATTGCCTTATGTCTATCCCATGCATTCTTGAATTCTCGCACAGTTTTAGACCCCACAACCTCCTCAGGAAGACTGTTCCATGCATCCACTACCCTCTCTGTGAATACTTCCTCACATTGCCCCTGAACCGCCCATCTTTAAATTGTGTCCGCTTGTTCTGCAAGTCTCTTTTCTGAAAGATGCTACCCTCTTGGACTTTGTTGATTCCACGGAGGTACTTAAAAGTTTCTATCATGTGTCCCCCTTTTCCTCAAGGGTATACATATTAAGCTCCTTTAGTCTCTCCTCATACGGCTTCTCTTGCAGACCCTGCACCATTTTAACCATTTTAGTTGCCCTCCTCTGGACTGCCTCTATCCTGTCTATGTCCTTGCGGAGATGGGTCTCCAGAACTGGACACAGTACTCCAGATGGGGTCTCACCAACTGGCTGTACAGAGGGATAACAACTTCCTGTTTTCTGCTGCTGATGCCTCTCCTATGCATCCCAGTATACCCCCAGCCCTCCCTACTGCCTTCTCACATTGCTTGCTAACCTTAAGGTCATCTGATATGATTACCCCCAAGTCCCTTTCCTTTTTTTTTTTTTTTTGTTGTTGTCACTACCACCCCCCATTGTGTATTCTTCCCTGGGTTCTTGTTTCCCAGGTGCATTATTTTGCACTCTTTGCATTGAATCCTAGCTGCCATACTTCTGACCATTCCTCCAACCTTGCCAAGTCCCTTCTCATCCTTTCCACGCCTCCTTGTGTATCAACCCTGTTGCAGATCTTTGTGTCATCTGCAAAGAGGCATACTTTTTCTTGCAGTCCCTCTGCAATGTCATTTATGAAGACATTAAAAGGACTGGACCCAATACTGAACCCTCGGTACTCCACTAGTAACCCTCTTTCTTCAGAGTGGACTCCATTTACAATTACCTTCTGTAGAAATGTCATTATCCTTAACTGACAAGTGCTCTGGTAACTTTTAGTCAGCTGCATACTACTGTGGTTAGTTGAAGATGCAGCAATTGCTGTAGATGTGGTAGTCTGGGAGCTGTGAACAAATATATCTTAAATCTGTCTGTAAAGGGCACACAGAGGAATTGTGCCTGTATGGATAGAATTGATTGAAAAAGGTTGTTATACCTTTTATTTGACCAACATGACTTAATATAAGAGCCTTGAGCCACATAGACACCTATGTCAGGCATTGTGACAACACAGCTACAGGGACATTATACAGAACACTCATGTTAATTATTCTTGTATTGTTGAAGGAAAAGAGGTGACTGTCCTGTTTAGCAAGTTTCTTCTGTGTTGCTGACTTCTCTAAATCAGGCTGTGAAATGCAATGTCATCCATGCTAGGGTTGCTAGATGTCCTCTTTTAGAGGCTGTGTCCTCTTCTCCAGCTGCCAAATATTCTTAATGTGACTTCATCAGCCTGTTTTTTTATTATTATTATTACTATTATTATTTTATTATATATATATATTTATTTTTTTTTTTACACTCTCCTACCCAGGACCCTCTGTGAAGGCGGTGGAGACTTTAAACCCATTTGCTCGGGTCTAGCACAAGGGCTCATCGAGAGGTACAGTACTAGTGACCTCTTTTGGTATCCCAAAATCTGGTACTCCTACATGGTACCAAAGGGATTGTGCTGTGTCCATCAGAGAGGAATTTATTTTTGGACCCCTTTAGTGCCAAAGGTGACTTGGAAAGATGCTCTATCAACATTAAATGTGTAGCACTGACCTTTAAAAGTCACAGCAAATGGCCAGCATGCATAATAAGAATTATAAGAATAGTTTATTTATTTATTTGTTTTTGTTAACTAGGTAAGCACACTAGACAGCACGTGCCTCTCTTCAGGTGTGACCCGGGAGGATTACAAGTGTACAAATCGGAGTAAACAGGTAGAATAGGGGCGCATTAAGCCATTAAATAACAGTTACAACGAGAGGTATATAGTGAACAGGTTCATACAGGAGCAATATACATAGTGAAATAGGGATGAGGGGTAGAATAGCAATATGTACAGGCAAGGGTAAAATAAAAATACATACAACAAACGTCACATAGTTGGTGTCGTAGTGTTGTTGTAAAACTGTTTCAATAACGTTAGTTTACATTTTTAATGGTTTGCATGCACAGCAAGAGCCAACATTATAACAAAATCATGAAATCTTTGTGAGCAATTTCTGTGTGTGTGTGTGTGTGTGTGTGTGTGTGTGTGTGTGTGTGTGTGTGTGTGGTGTCAATATATTCAAATGATTAACATGGCTACTACTAAGTTAGCACCACACTAACCATGTACAGCACCAGCATTTGGGAAGTGCCATACTGAGGCGTTAGGTGTGCTGCACTGTCCTAGAAGCATGACAGTGCAGACAATACCATTGCACCTATGCAAATGAGAAATGAGGACTCTTGCATGCATAGAGGTGCAGTGATATGCAGTTTTAGCAGTGTGCTTATAGTCTGCTCACTTTATTGAATGCAATCAAATTATATATATTGTGTACCAAATCTTTGTACATTATCCTCATGTTCCCCTACTGTCGCGATCGCTATGAGATGAGCAACTTGTTGCTCAACATCCCTTTCTGTGAAATATTTCAGTTAAAGAAATAAGAAAAGCTCATTTCAGCAAGATTTAATGCTGCAAAACCCTGCCCTTAACAGTGTGCAGTGGCTGCATCCCCCAAGCCCATGCTGTAATTATTTGTAATATCCTGGAGTCTACAGGTTCCCCAGCAACCCAGTCACCCCTGTTGTACAGTTTCTCCAGTCTCCTTAGCATCTAATTGTCCCCCCACCCCATGCACCCATGCATGAATATCTTTAATCACCCACACTGTGCATAACCTATATATACCCTGGTGACTAGTGGTCCCTCTCCACAAACAGTAACTAATCCCCCCACCAACTTGCTCACTCCATACCGACTACCATACCTCTCAACTGTACCACATTACGAGGAACGTTCCTCATTTTATTTCTCAAAAGCTCCTGTTCCACATTGTGAGGACTTGTTCCACTTCAAAGTCAACATTTAAAGCAAAATCTGTAGTAAATGATTCAAAAATATATTATTCAATTCATAACAGACTTTCTGAACATAAATGCAACATATTAATAGTGTTTTGAGCTTCTTAGGTAAAGATTTGATTATGTTCCACATTTTGCCCATTTGTTCCACATTTTGACAGGCAATGTTCCACATTTGGGGACAAAGGTTGAGAGGTATGCAGACTACCACCCTCACCACAGAAACCAGTCCACAGACGGAGACCGTGGTGGCAACTTGCACAGCCCCTTTGCTCACCTCCTTGGCCGTCACTGTCTGACTGTCAGTGAGTGATCATGAATACAGTGTTAAAGCTAATTATCTGACTGTTGCTTAGGACCAGCTATGGGCTGTTTACAGCACAGCAGTACTGACTGTGTTGTGGCAGACTCTGAATATTGTGGCTATAGTGCTGTGCTTGAAATCTAAACTTCTGCTGTTTGCTTAACTGCCCCAAGGTCTCTGAATGACCTTTAACAGTTTTTATGGTCTTGTATGAAACCAAATAATGTTCTGTATTTCATCATAATTACCTACTGTCATCATCAGTGCAAGTCAGCACAGTGTTCTTAAAGCATATAGCACTGCTTTTCTTTCAACAACAACAAAATTCAGAACCAGTCCTGGTCTTTTGAGAGAATTGGTTTTCAATTTACTAGTAACTCTCAAGGGTCTAACCCCCCCCGCCCCTGCAAACACAGCAACATACAGGTACTGTAGGCTGTCGGTTCCACTATATGGACTTGAGTCTTACAGGCTCAAAACCTTGAGGGTGGTCTCTGACTGACTGTTGTCACTTTGGGAATTATTTTCCTTCTAACTGTCAGAAGTCAATCAGCAAAGGCCTAGTAAAATGGTGAACCCAATGGTCTCATACAAAGGTGAAACCAGTTGCCTCCCAGTAAATGAAGGGACCTGTTATATTCGATTGTGTGTGTGTGTGTGTGTGTGTGTGTGTGTGTGTGTGTGTGTGTGTGTGAGAGCAGGGGAGTAAGTGTTATAACCAGCGAGAGCTCAGTCTGTGGTTATTTTGCAAATTGCAGGGTGCTGGTTCTATATGTGAAGTTCTTGTTCAGTTATGTCTGGGTTTTGACCACAGACACTCTTTCAGAGAGTTCATTGTGTGGCATCTTTGCTTGTCTTCTCAGTCCGCTGCTGTTCCTGTCTTGCACACATGTATGGAAACTGCTTGCACCTTTTACAGACCTCTACCATGGGATCCTTGCACCTGAGAATTTCAGAGGATGAGACTTCTTCCAATTGTGCAAATATGTCAAAGATGAAAGGACACCGTATTCTGCTCTGGTTTACATCAAGTAGGATCTAGTCAGGATCTTTATATGGTGTCTTCCATATATTCCATGTCTCAGTGTTTTGTAGGTCAGTGAGTTACACAGTGGTAGAGCATGGGACTCTGCAGGCAGACATATGAGCTATTTAGCATTTAACAAATTGATGACCTAAAACACACTCCAATTCCTGTCGGTCTGTACAGGTGGGGTGGGGTTAGTGTCACTTCAATACTTTACTGCCATTCCTATTATGCATCTCTCTAACTCTTGCACTATCAATGCCAATGCCAGCAAGCCAACATTCAGCATTGACAAATGCTTGTTGTTTTCTGGCGTCTGTTGGCTACCGTTTGGCTGCAGCCGTATTGGCAACATTCTCTGGTTGTTCTCACTGAACCTGTGGAACAGTCTACCAGTGGTTATGAAGACAGCACAGGAGTTCAGGTAAATCTGGATAGATTTCTGCTCACCAAGACATTTGGTGAATACCCTGCATAAGTGCATTTCACAGTGGGTGGGGAACCCAATGAATTAGTATGTGTTTGCACTCTGAAGGGTTAACGTTGTTCCCTTAGAGCCATTTTCTGCTGGACCTCAGTTGGAGATGAAGTGTCTGTATTTTGGTGCTCTCTGCTTCCTGGCTTGGCCAACCATGAATGATAGCACACGAATATTTGTGCATCCGCCTCTCCTTTGTCTGTATAGGGAGCAGGCCAGCTGGGTCTTGGGAGTTTGGTGTCTTTCAGAAGACCAGCAGAAGTGTCACCTATCCTCCAACCTCTGTGAGTGGAGAGGCACCTCCACAGCAGTAGCATGGAGACCACCCCAGAATCCGTGGTCCTGTGGAAGGGGCAATTCCAACCAATCCCCACCTGAGAAGCACCTTAAAAGCAGTTGGGAGTAGTGCGGGCCTTCTCAAAGGAGGTCATCAGAGGCTTTGCAGGCCCGACCCTGCTCCTGTCCCAGCAGCAGCAGTGTAGCACTAGTCAACCTCCTGTAAAGCAGCAGTTAGAGTGATGGAAGCCGAGCTACAGCAGAACCCAGAGAAGCCTCCATGTCATCCGGTAACTTGGCACCAGGCATTCGGTGATTGTCATGACACCAATGTGCATTTTAAGAGTCCGATCAGTCCAGTCCCACAGCAGTTGGGGCGGTGAAGTAAAATCAGTTTTCATAGATCACAAAGGGACCGAGGTTGTATGACACAAGTGAGGTGTCATGCAAGGCTGGACCAACTAGTTCACTAAAGTTTAGGAAGCCATAGTCTAGACTCTTGTTTTGTTGTATGTGTCACTTTCTGGCAATCAAACCTTTAAGCACAGGCCTTGCAGAACTCTGATATAGTGCCTCACCCTGTCTGGAGCAGAATTTGTGCAGCTCTATGGGATAAATATTTCCCTTTGGGTCACTGTAATGTGTGTGTGTTGTGTATGTGTGTGTGTGTGTGTGTGTGTGTGTGTGTGTGTATGTGTGTATGTGTGTATGTGTATTGTGTGTATGTGTTGTGTGTGTGTGTGTGTGTGTATGTGTGTATGTGTGTGTGTATGTGTGTATGTGTGTATGTGTGTATGTGTGTATGTGTGTATGTGTATATGTATATTTACTCTCTTTTGCCCTCACTCCAGGCTGTCATTGTTCCTTGACGTCGTGGTGCCCTGTGACTTCCACCCTGTATGTACCTCTCTCCTGGTCACCCCTGACATACCCACAGGGACGGGGTCTCGCACCACAGGGGAACCGCGCCCGGATACCGTAACTGGTTGGGAGAGGCCTCGCCAGGAGGCTAATTGAAGTTCAGGGCAGGGCTTCAGAGATGATGCCTGGAGTGGGATTCTATCCCATAGACTGAGGTGGGAACATGCAATGACTCCAGCATCTATCCAGCTCCAGAAACCCTTGACGCTGCATCGGGTGCGAGGAGGGCGCAACTCAGCCTCCACTAGGCATCGCTCCTGCACCAAGTGCAGACCTCCGTAGAAGGAGAGCAGATCTGAGGACGTGCAATCCTTCTCCCTGGCCAACCCTCCGCCCAGGCTTGTTCCCGAACCCGGTTGCTGGCATCACAAGCGAAATACAACCATTGTGCCTATGGGCCGGTCTTGGGTCACAATAAATATTTAGTAATTGTGCACAGTGATGGTCCTAAATGGGTAGTGATTAAGTAACTGTATTATAAAGACAATCCTCTGCAGATGCCCTAGCTACAGTGTATCATCATAGCGAGCCAGTTTTGACAAATGTGCATAGTAACACTCTCCTCAATAGCGAAGCTCTGCACTTCCTCCAGTCACCTCCTTGCCCTACTTTTATTAAATCTAGTCCTCAGTCCCTTAACCTTGCCTCAATTTCCTATTCCTATCCTCCCTCCTTTTCATTGCATCCCTACCCTATTCAATTTCCTGACTCTCCTATATCCATCTTCACAGCTATCATAATGGTACTTGTTCATTGTAAAATCTCACCCATTGTCGCTTCCTGAATGCTGTCTGATGGCTTTATTTGTTGTATCGCTCTTTATAGTTCTATGTCGTACATTATTGTTGAATCAATTGTACTTATTATTTTCTCCTGCCTGCACTATATTATTGGCTAAGATGTACTGTTTATGATTGTACTGTCTTTGTTTAACAATGTTTTGTTTCTGTAAACTCGGTCATGTCTGAAAATGGCCATTGTTATGGCTAGCGCATCTTACCCGTCAACAAAACTGAATAAAATAAACTGCGAGTGCCAATCCTAGGGAAGTTAATAGGCATGTTAAGATTGAACCATAGTAGTCTGAATATGAAGTATATCCTCGAGGAATCGGTGTAACAACTAAAAACATACATCGCCTATCTGCTTGATTCCGGCTCCAGATGTGGAAAATCCTTTTGCAGTGGTCACCCTTTTAGTAGTGCCATATGTTCCTGTTGTCCCTGGTCCTCATTTCCCAGGCCTGTGGTGATGAGGTAAATTAAGAGCATTTGATGTAATTGCCCCTGCCTGCTCTGGATGAGAATGTCACCATATACCTCTAAATGCAGGGCAGGAGGGAAGGGGGCTTACATAAGTAATACTTAGTGATGTTTATGATGTTACATGTAGGGTACCCCAAGCCTTAGTGGGAAGGGCACCTCAAATAAAAAAACAAAACAAAAAACTTCTACTACTACTGCTCTTTCTGTTTACATTTATGAAGCAGTGGGGATGGACTAGAGAAGCAGCAAAGTGCTTCACTGGTGAGGTTGCAAAATTTGTCTGTACAGATAACTTCACAATTGCCCACTTCTCCACTTTGCCACTTCGCATTGAGTTTTTCCTGGGAAATATCTCTTTCAAGTGAAGTCAGGCAAAGTTAAGATGAAGTTCAGGCGGTTGCAACTTCGCCAGCAAATTTGCATAACTTCTCCTGAAAAAGTACCACTCGCCTGCCAGACACTTGAAGTCGGCACTTCACACCTTTGAGAATATGACAAACTTCAAGAAACTATTAGTGAGTAAGTTGGCTAACTTTTCACATCTCTAGAATGGACATGATGAACCTATTGTCGCTAATGAACTTATATTACTATGACATTTTGGCTGCCATAGGCCACTACTAAAGCCCAGTTTGTGGATATGAAGAATGTCTGTTGGGGAGCCATGATGAGATTAAAGTTAATATTCTGGCTGTCATGTTCCTTTTATAAATGGGCTTCAGAATCCTAGCAGCTTCATTTGTCTGAACAGATCACCTGACTATTCATTAACCTGTGTACACCAACGGTTTGTAACTAACCTACCTAATCTGCAGCCTATCCAATAGGTAGGGAATGGACAGACTGGGTGAGCCAAGTAGTCCATATCTGCGCAGTCTGTTTCTATGTTCTTAGCAACAACCTAACTAAATCGGGGAGACAACTATTTCCATTTAAATAAAACTTTTCCACTTTACAAACTTAAAACCCACAACAGAGCAAAGGGTTTCTTCTAAATTGATGCACCTCCCAGGATAAAGAGCTACAGTAGTAGAATCAAAAGTAGCAGACAGGAAACTGTTACAGATTTTAAGAAGTAGTGTAACTTTATTTCTGAAGTATTTTTCTTCCATTTTGCTCATTTGAGGTTTCTGTGATAGTATTATGCTGGATGTGAGATAGCCCTCTGCCTGGCAGCAAACCTCTAGTTATGTTTCCCGCCACATCAGCACTGTGATCTCGCTGACTGTGACCTCACATGTGCTCGACCTGGCAGCTACTGAGTGGTTCTCTTGAGTAGCTGTAATGTCACAGTCAGTGAGGTCACACTACTGATGATGTAATGGGGAATAGAACTAGATCTGTCAGCTGCCAGGCAGAGTGCTATTCCATACATCACACCTACTGACATCGGGTAAAAAATTCTAATTACCAAAGGGAAAAGAAAAGCACTTTAGATATAAGGGATAATCGTTGACTGTGTTTAAAACTAATAATCATTTAGGCAGTACAGTAGCTCTTTAAAGGTACTTAGCCTTTGTTATTAAATTTGCATTCTACCTAGCAACAACCTAACTAAAAAAAAAAAATAACTTTTAACATAAAAAAAAAAAATCAATCTTCACGTTTGAGAAGTTAAATAACCCACTTTAGGGCATAGGTTTCTTGATTTGATGCTCTTCCTGGGTGTGTGTCACCCAGTCAGTGACATGCCTTCCATTCACCGGGTGTTACCTGGGTGTACTTTAGATATCTTGAAACACATATCCTGTTTTGGGTTATTGCTTACATACTTGCCATGTGTTCTGGTGAAAAAGAGAAATCGAAGCCCCACACCCTCCCTTACCAGAACACTATGTAGATCTTATGCAACCATACTGGTGTGTGTGTATGGGGCAGGGAGGGCAAGTCCACTGACAATGCCCACATGGAGGGTCAGTAGGGTTACCATGGGTTTGGGTACCCTGACAACCAGATGGAGAGCTGAAAACAAAATACTTGTATCCATACCAATGAGGGGATTACTTGCTGAATATTGAAATTCAGTTGGTGATGTTTTCATGTAGGTCAAATGTGATTTTTTTTTTTTTTTTTCTACAAAAATTTAATTGGTCTTTTCACAATAAAGCGTATCTAGAACTAAAGCCAGGTAAAGGAATACATATTTTTGATATAGGCACAATCTAGGATTTTCCTATTAATTTTAGGGGTCCTACTTGTCGGTTTTTTTTTTTTTTTTTTCCTCTGTATATCTCGCAGAAACCAGCATGCATTTCTTTCTTCAAGGGATGTATAATTTTAAATTTGGTAGGGGGCTTTTCCTTTGGCTCTGCAGCTGATGAGGACAACTTCATTTTGCATGAAGATTTGTTAGTAGCAGCTGTGTAGCAACAATAATGCACATGAGCTATTATGGGATAGGGGCATTGTCCCTCATCAGCTCTGTAGAATGTGGAGACCTGAGTGCCACTGCTTGTATAGTGTTTAATTAATGCAGATGCAGTGATACCAATTATGCAGATCAATAGCTGTACAAATGCTGGATTAGTCATACCCATAATTGCTACTGCAGTACACTTTAGATTTACTTGAATAAATCATATATAACTTGTTATATTTCCATCATAACTCTTGCCTTGCTGTTTGGCTCTTCTAGGAATATGGATTTGGATTGCACAGTGTGGCTTGTTGCTTTCCCATTTGAAATCATTGTCATCACAGCCTTATTGTACCCTGGAAATCAGTATGTTGTTGTACCGTTGTCCGATGGTACAACAGCAACTTGACACAAGATCACAGTCATGGGACTGTTGATCTCGCCATGAGATTTTAGATGATTGTTCCCTGGGGCACTGCTCCAGGATCTGTTTACATCACAGATGTCCAACTATAAGTTTGCCCAACAGCAGTCTGCATAATATAGTGGCCAAGGCACAAAACTGGAATCCAGACACTGGGCTTCAATCCTAATTCTCTAATTTAAACTCTCTGCTGACTGGAGTGGTTTGTAGAGTCTCCAGTTGAATCACCACAACCTTTTCAAAAGCCTTCCCAGAAAGGAAGGTCAGAGACAGGACTGTGATTTGCTAGCACATCTGGTTACAAAGATAGTTTCAAGAGAGGTCTTACCAAGGCATTTTAAGCACCCAGAGAAATTACCCTCTGACAAGGAACACCTGACAATGCCAGCAAACACTGGACAAGGGCCTTATGACAGCCCACCAACAGACATGTGGACCTTGGGTTCAGGTCCCAGCAGGTGGGACTTAAACCAGAGGATCACCTTGAGAACCTCTTCCAAAGATACTGGTGCTGATATAGGCAGAGCCTCATAATTAAACTTTATAAAGGATTGTAAGTGATGCCTGGCTACTGTCACCAGTATGGTCCCAAGGAGGAGCAGAGGAGGATGGAAGTAAAGGAACCTGGGTGGGGTTCGACAAGGGATCAGGGAAAGGGGTGGGGTTGGTATTTAGTAAATGCCAGGAGCTTGGGAAACAAGTTGCCAGAGTTCCAGGCAATGCTGTTCGGGGAGTGGGGGTGGATGTGGCGGCGGTCACAGACGTGGGCCAACAAAACCATGACTGGGACCTAAACGTCATGGGTACACTATGCTTAGGAAGGATAGAAAGGAGGGCAGAGGGGTGGAGTGGCTATGTTCATTAGAGATGACCTAGAAATTGCTAGGGTAGAAGAGGCAGAGGGAAACATGGAGGCCTTATGGGTCACCTTACGATCCCCAGCAGGAGATAACGTCAAGCTGGGTGTAGTATATAGGCCCCTGGGATGGGTGATGTTTTGGAGGATGGTTTACTGGACAACATCATTGCCCAGGTGGACCAAAAGGGAAGGAGTGGTGTTGATGGGGGACCTTTAATATGCCAGGTACAAATTGGGAACCATGTCCTCTAAGGTGGCCAAGGAGCAGAGGCTGCTGGATGGCTTCCAGGATGTGTTCTTAACACAGCATGTGATGGAGCCCACAAGGAAGGGCATGTCCTGGACGTGGTTCTGGCAGATGGGGATCTGGTAAGGACCTGGTTGTCGAGGATCCTGACTGGGAGTGACCACAATAGTGTCGGGTTTCAAATAAGCATGGGGGAGGGTGAGATCTAGGACACTGGCAGTGGACTTCAGGGGCAGACTTTGTGGGCATGGGAAATATTCTAAGGATCACTTGAAGGGATTACATCGATGACAAATGTGGGAAGGAGATGGGAGGTCAGCCAGCAAGAACTTCATGAGGCAGTCAGGACCTGCGCTAAGGTGAAGCGTGGGGAGCAAGGTCACATAAACCATGCTGGTGGTCCAGTGAGGTTCAGGTAGCGTCAGAGAAAGAAGGCGCCTACAAAAATATAAAACAACAAGAGGGATAGGGATAAGGAAATGTACCAGCTTGCATCTAGAAAAGTCACCCGGATGGTGAGGTGGGGGGAGTCCAGTAAAGAGCAGCGGCTGGCACAAGGGCTACATGGAGGGAAAGGGGTTCTTCCGTACATTGGGGAGCGGAAAAACTAAGGGCCATCTCAGCAGATTGAGATCAGAAGGAGGGTGGTGGAAGAGGCGAGGGACCAGGCAGAGGTATTTAACGAGTACTTGCCTCTGTGTTCACTAGGAGGGGATGGGATGGGATATCTACAAAGCAAGGCATGATGAGGATAGAAGCGCAGTGAGTGGGATCAGGGGAGCAACAGAAATGGAGCAAGAAGGAGGGAGAGGTACCAGGGGTGTCACATCAGGATAAGGATAAAAGGCCAGTAAAGTGGAGGGACGGATGATGCTATCTCCGCCAAAGGGTGTGGTTAGCCCTCAAGGCCCTAAAGAAAGACAAATCTCCTGGGCGGATGGCATTCATCCGAGTACTATGGGAATTGGCGGACATACTGGCTGCACCCTGGCGGAGCTCTTCAACAGGTCACTTGAGACAGAGAGGGTACCTAGGGATTGGCGAGAGGCACATGGTGCCAATCCATAAAGGGGTCAAGGGAAGTACCAAGTAACTATAGACCCATCAGTTTGACCTCGGTGGTGGGAAAATTAATGGAGAGTATACTAAAGGAATGATTGGGGTGTACTTGGAGGAGGTGGGAGGTCTGGATAGTCTGCAACATGGGTTTGTGCCAGGTAGATAATGTCAAACCAATCTTGTGGAGTTCTACGAATGGGTAACATCAGAACTGGACAGGAGAAAGCCTGTGGATGTATTATTCTTGGACTTCAGCAAGGCGTCTGACTCTGTCTCCCACAGTGGTCTGGTGGAGAAACTGATGGGGTTGGGAGTAGGCCCTTTGGTCAGATGGATTGAAACCAGCTAGCTGGACGCACCCAGAAAGTAGTGGTCGTGGGGAGCTCTCGAATCCTAGAGAGGTTGGTAGTGGGCACGCGAGGCTTTCGGTCCTGGGTCCGATCCTGTTTAATGCATACATTCGGACATCCGGGAGGGTATAGGGTGTGAAATGAGTCTCTTCGCTGATGACTCCAAGATGGGAGCAGTAGTTGAGGGAGAAGAGGGAGGTTGGCCCTGCAAGGGGACCTGGACACCCTGGAAAGCTGGGCTCACACATGGAATTAATTCAATATCACCAAGTGCAAGGTGTTGCATCTTGGGGAAACCCTAACACAGGTACACCCTGGGAGTGGAGGCGCGAGGCCTCAATAGGGAAAAAGACCTAGGGGTTATGGCAGATGCATGTATGAATAACTCTGAGCAGTGCAGGAGAGCTGCTAGCAAGGCAAACAGGATGTTGGGATGCATCGGTGGGGATCACCTCTAGGAGCAAGGAAGTGATTCTGCCACTGTACAATGGACTGGTTAGACCACACCTTGAGTACTGTGTGCAGTACTGGAACTCACACTTGAAGTTGGACATACAGCTCCTGGAGGTGCAGAGGGAGGGCAACATGATCTGAGGACTAGGGGATTTGACGTATGCGGACAGACTTGAGGAGCTCTGCCTGTTTTCATTGGAGGAGAGGAGACAGGGGACATGATTGAGGTCTTGAAGTACCTCAAGGGAATAAATAGGGTAAACATGGAGGGATCTTTAGACTAAAGCAGGAGGTATCACTAGAGGGCATGGTTTGAAGTTGGAAGGGTGAGGGGAAAGAGGAGGAGGTTTTTCACTGAGAGGGTGGTGGACCCTTGGAATGCATTGCCTGGTGAGCTGGTTCAGAGATCCACAGTGGAGGGCTTCAAGAGAGGTGGGACAGACACAGAAAGTGGATGTATCAGATGATGGCCTGTCCCAGGTGGGTGGGGATGGATGATGGGGTTTCTGGAACACAAAGGTGGGGGAGGGCCTCAGCACCCAACTAGGGATCTGAGGTTCGAGCAGACTCGATAGACCGTAAGACCTAATCTGCTGGCAAATAGTATGTTAGTATGTAAATACTTCAAAGGTTGAGACTCTGAATATAGAGTGTGCCGGAGTTCTCACATTGCATGGCAAATATTCTAAAACCTCTGTGCTTGCTTTGGAAACAACAAACCATTATAAACTGCATCCAGCAATACTGCATGATCATTAAGTAATCAGTCTAGTTACACATTGCATAAATTAATAAGCCATGGCAGGTGTGCATTATGGGATTTTAATGCATGAGGCCAAAGGCTGTTCCAAGTTCAAGTTTATTTACAGGAAATTGAGTACGCTCATTTACAAGGAGGTCCTGGTAGGACAACTTGGTACAAAGTATACACAATATTACAATACAATACAATATAATATATGTAACCCCCAATCAGCAAACTGAGGGGCTACTACCCTGCCTGTGTGGCTCGTGACAGGTTGAGGGGCCTAGGTCCTATGATGCGTGCCTCCATTTTTATAACCTAAACTTGGGAAGAAAGGTGTCACTGGCATGGTGATTAGGTTTGGCTGCTCTGCACAGGGGCACCCAAGTAATCCGGACACAGGAAGCAACAACTGAAATGTCCATTACAAGAAGTTGGGATTCTAAAGTGTGGCTTTATTCACAAACACCAATGAACAATAAAGCATAGACGGACCCCACAGGGCTACACTCCTGGTAAATACAGATTTCTCCAGAGCTCACACATCTTCAGTACTGTTAAACCCTCAGGTTTAAGAACACACAGGGCACACTGCCCTAACACGACTCTTTTCGCTTTTCCCTGGCTCTGCTCCCTTGCCAGTCCTTTGGACCACTTTCCATATAGCATGGAGATTTGTTGGTGGCTCCCTAAACCACCTACGAGCACTTCTGCTCCATCAGAATCTTTTCAACAGTCCCACATCTGGATACTTTCCTCAGGCACTGGCCAAGTACCTGAGAGAAAGCAAACTGGTGTCCCAAAGCTAACCTGTAGAGGTGACTCTGGTCACACCAGATTTGGGGGTCTCCACCTCTTGCTCCCATAAATCATACCCGCCATTCCTCTGGACTTTAACACATCATCTCTGAAAACACTTTATTTTGTAGATTCTCTATAAATGTATGTCACATTTAATCTACGGTTTCTTCCATCCCACATGTGCTGAACTTGAAACATACTTAATGAGTGGCTCTGTCCCTTTCTCTAGACCCCTCAGAGTTAAGCAGTCCAATTCCACAACTTTTAAAACTGTACTTGGCTGTCTTTTCCTGACCCCACAGTAGCAGTCACTTAAATTCATCTTGTCCCAGGTGAAAACACATGGCCCTTTAGCAGAGCAAACTCACCCCTTGGTTGCAGGTGCCCCACAGGCTTTTTCTCTTCAAAGAAATCGCAACAAAACTTCTGGTGCCTCAGCACGAACCTAGATTTAGGCAGCTGCTTCTTCCTCTAGCCAGGTCAGGGTATTGCCCCTGGAAGTAGGCTGAATCTCTTCTCTCCCCAAAATCCCTGCAGGATGGGGCCTGAACCTTGTAAGCGGTCTCTACCACTTCACTTGGCTCTTCTTGTGTTCCTCTTCAGGGAGAACACACACCTCAAAACAAAAATATAGCTCTTTGTCAGAGCTGAGGGCTCTGAAGGCCTGCAGCTGCAGCACACCTCCTCCTCTTCAACACTCTACTACAGAATTGACTTCAAAACCTCCCAACATTCTATCCTAATCTCCTAGCTGCAACATTCCAATGTGGCTTATGCAGCTGCGACAGTTCTAAAATGTCATCCCTCAGTCTCAGCTGAGACTGAGAACAGAGTGAGACAGTGTGAAATCCATTTAACTGGAATTTCACAAGTTGCCTCCCTATCTGCCACTGGGTCTGAGATTCTTGTAACCCTCAGGTAGCAGGGGTTACATATAGTACAATTGTGATGCATCAAATTCGACAGTGCTGAGACAGGTAAACAATGTATAGTAGGAGGGGTTATGATTAAATGTATATATTTCTGGAACTAGGCTATAAAACAAGGAAAAAGAAAAGGGGAAACATGAAAGATGTTTACATTAAAGTGCTTTATGAGACTATAAATGTTTCTCCGCCAGGAAGGCTACTAGGTGCTTTGGCAGTGACAAATTTCCATAAACGCTTGTTTGCCTGGGTTTTAAATACATTTAAGGAGACCGTTCGAGGAGTTTTAGTGTGACTCGTAGTTTATTCCAGGTAGACGGGATTACATGGCTAAATGCAGCTTTATGATAGTGTGTGGAATTTAGGTACTTTTGTAGTGTAAACATTTTTCGAGGGCGTGGAGCTATAACAGTGAAAAAGGAGGTGATGTAGAAGGACTTTGTTCTGAAATGTTTTAGGAGCCAGATACTAATGTGTAGTGTCCTTTTGCATCTAGGAAGCCAGCCTACAGCCGCGTAAGGGCACAATGGTGAGTTCTGTAGGTGGGTTAGTTAAAGTGACCACGCCTGAAATAGAATATCAAGCTTATGAAGCTTGGTTACTGTGCTACTATTATAAATGATATCCACTAGTCGAGTAAGGGAAGAACGGTGGCTTGAAACCTGCCTTTTCTGATATCTAAGGGAAAAGGAATTTGTTTCTGTAGAAAAATAAAAGTTTATTTTCAGTTTCCTAGCGAGAGGTATAGTGTGGTATGCAAAGGATAGTTTGCTGTCTAACCATACCTCTAGGTATCTGAATTGATCAACTGACTCTAGTGAGTCTCCTAGTAAGATTAGTATAGGCACAGGTGTGGCCTGCCACGAGAGAAGTTGGGGGATGCGATGGTAAAAGTACATAATTTTAGTTTTCTTGGCATTTATTAATAGTTTTGATCTTGGCAGGTTTCGCCCAATTGACTAAAATCAGACTGTAGTTCTGTGGTGACGCCCTGACAATGAGGGTTTGATGTATAAAGACTGTATCATCCGCTTAAAAAAAAAAAAAAAAAAAAGTGGAGTCTGAGTTATGGATGTTGTCACCAAGAGACTTGATATAAACTGTGAATAACAGAGGTCTCAAGAATGGATCAGTGGGGTAGAAGAGGCCATAAAGGGAAGGATCCAGATTCATTTCAGTGCAATAACTGCTCATTGCTGTATTTTTTAAACCTAGATTTGTGTGCTTTTAGTGGTGCTGTTTTCCTTTGCTGTCTTTACTTGCTGCAATTTTTGCCCGCCCTCCCTCTGCCAACCCCACTCTTCCTTCCCCATCCCCACTCTTATTTATATGCCCTGTTAAATCTGATTGATTGGGAGCAAAACACAAGGAATAGCAGGGTTGGGAGTAGAGAGGCATAGAGATGAGGAATTCGCCTCTGCACTGCTGTTTTGACTCATTTGTTGTGGTTGTTTCCTTCTTTAAAAAGTATCTGAGTATCAGCAGGATTTTCAGGACAGTAAATTTATAAAGCGGAACTACAAGGAGAGCTTCAGTAACAGACTACTGGAATAGCAGTATAATGTGGGAGTGGTGCAATGCAGTGGATGCAGGGCAGCCATATTCAGGCAGACCTTCTGGATGCTGAGGTGCTGCCCTATCTGCAGGCATCTCTCTGACTGCGGATAAGGTAGCCAGACTCGAGCAGAAGTAAACTGGTTCAGGAGTACCTCGCCCTATCCAGAGACCACCCAGTCCAACGCTGTTGCCTCAAAGGATGCCAAGAATGAGGAGCACTTGAATGATAGTGGGCCCGGGAGGGTTAGGGCGGTCAGGCAGAGGCACATCCCAAATCCTGTTCCATTCCAGAACTCTGATGCTGCACTGGCAAACTGGGACGACCAAACAGAGGTACCCAGAGAAGTGGATGGGAAGGATGTGGAGGTCAACTGAGGAGGTGACCTCAGTGGAGAGAGCAGTGGAACCCAGAGGAGAAGGAAGCTAATCCTGGTGGGGGACTGTATCATTGGAGGGATCCAGCTAGGAGCACATGAGGGGAGGACAGGGAGGTGAGGTGCCTACCAAGTGCCATGGCATTGAGGGATGGGAAGAAGATCCTGGGGATCGCGAGAAGGCAAGACTGGAGGGTGAGTTGATGTCCTCATTCACCTAGGTACTAATGACCTGGCAAATGGGGAGCCTAAGGAAGTTCAGGAAGAGTTTAGGAAATTGGGGAAGGGTCTCAAACAAGTAGCTACATGTCACCTTCTTGGAAGTAGTACCTGTGAGGCGCACACACCAGGAACTTTAACATATGGTTGAAGAACTGGTGCTGTGAGGAAGGTTGGATTCATTGGTGACTGGGACCCACCTGGAGGGATAGTGGCTTGTCTGGGCCTGACAGCTTGCATCCATCCTGGAGGAATCCAAACACTCAATGATGAGCTTAAATGCTACATGGACAAGCATTTAAACTAGCCACGGGTGTGGCAGTCCAGCAAGGAGGGTACCTAATTGCCCACCCTCCCACAGCTAGGAGTGGAACCAGTGAACAGGAGGAGGGATATCTCTACAAAAGTGTGCAAAAGATGGAGATAAGCACCTAAGGGATAGGCAAAAGGGGAACAATTTAACAGAAGGACAAACAGCAGGAGAACCAGGGATAAAGGACAACCAGGGAAGGGGCTGAAGTAGAACAGCTAAACAGTCCAGGGAGCTCATCATGGAAAGCGATATGCCATTGCCAAGAGCCTTAGCAACAAGATGGAGGATCTTGAGGCTGCCATGGTGCAGTCGGACCTGGACATTGTGGCCATCACAGAGGCCTGGTGTAATGATGACCATGATTCCAGATGGCCATACCTGGCTACAACATATTCAGAAGAGACGGGCAGGCAGGAAGGGATGAAGGTGGCACATATGTGAAAGATGGCATAAAGGCCAGAGATCCAGGAGGAACAAAATGGGGAGAGATACTGTGGGTTAAGCTGGAAAGGAAAATGGGATCAGCCATCCGCACAGGGTGGTCTACAGTCCACCAGCCCAGGAGGAAGAAACAGATAGGAGTTGATGCTAGCCATCCAAAGGATGGCAGACAAGGGGAGGTGGTGCTGGTTGGAGACTCAGTATTCCAGATATGGACTGGAGCATCCCAGCAGCAGCATCAAACAGGAGCAGATTTATCCTGGACTCCCTCAAGGTGCCTTCCTTAGCAACTGGCTGGGAACTAACTGAGGCATGACTGACCTCGTGCTCACAAACAGGACCAGTGTGATAGGGCTAACAGTGGAGGAGCCCTGGGGACAGTGACCACCAGTCACTGTGGTTTGAAATCACAGAAGGAACAGAACCAAACTGCGAAAACACGATCCTGGATTTTAGGAGGGCAGACTTTGGGGAAAATGAGGATCTGCTTGAACAAGGCACTAATGGGAATGCAGAGGAAACCAGGTGGAAGGACTGTAGCAATATTTAAACGGGGATTACAAGAGCAACAGAATTGTGCATTAAGCAGGTTACCAAGGAAGAGGAAGCCATTATGGTTTTCCAATGTGATAGAGAAATGAAAGCCAAAAGGATCTCATTCCAGCAATACAGAAGGGGATAGGGAGAAGTACCAGGAGAAGCAAAGGGAGGCAGGGAGGTCAGTAAGGAAGCCAAAGCTCATACATAAGAACGCATCGCAAAATCAGTGGGTAGAGGGGCAAAACCTTTACATGTACATGAGTGAAAAAGAAGGGCAAAGGGAGGGATAGTGAGACTGAAGAGGGAGGACAGGGACACGTGGAGGATGACAACAGTAAAGCTGACCTACTGAACAGATATTTCTGCTCAGTCTTTACTGAGGAAGAGGAAGGTAATGGGCCTGAAGGGAGTACAAGGGTTGGGAACGTGCAGAAATGGACACAAGTCCCTTTACACGGGAAAGAGTCCCAAAGGAACTGGAAGGAATGAGTCGATTAAAGCAATGGACCCAGATGGATGCACCCAGGGTCCTAAAGGAAATGAGAGGTGGTGGCTGAAACTCTGGCAATCCTGTTTAGCCGATCACTGGAAACAGGGAGATAACCAAAGACTGAGGACAGCAGATGTAGTCCCCTTATACAAAAGCGGGACCAAAGAGGAAGGGGAACTACAGACCAGTCGGGCCTGACCTCAGTAGTGGGGAAGATCATGGAAGAAGCACTACTGAAGGAGAGATTGGTGGAACATCTGGTTGCCAAAAGACTACAGGACCCAAGGCAGCATGTTTTCACTGGGGGAGGTCATGCCAGACTATCTATATTGAATTTTGACTGGGTGACAAGGGAGGTGGCTCGGACTGCAGTGGACATGGCTTATCTGGACTTCAGCAAGGCCTTTGACACTGTGCCACATAGAAGGCTATTAAACAAACTGGGGAATATGGGAGGGCAGTACAGTAGTGCGGTGGGTGGGTAATTGTCTGAGTGGCAAGACACAGAGGGTGGTGGTAAATGGCTGTCACCCACAGAGGGAAGAGTGACCAGTGGGGTACCACAGGGATCAGTGCTGGGACCGATCCTATTCAATATCTTAATCAGTGACATTGCACAGGACCTAGAAGGCAGAATTTCCCTGTTTGCTGATGACACGAAGCTCTAACAGAGTGGACATGCCAGCGGGTGTAAACAGAACGAGGGACCTGTAGAAGCTTGAAGAATGGTCAAGGGTTTGGCATGAAATTAAACACACAGAAGTGCAAGATAATGCATATGGGCACAAAAACCCTGGAACAGCATATCAGTTGGGGAGGGGTGAGGATGTAGCATGTACCAAGAAGGAAAGGGATCTTGGGGTTATCATCTCTGATTACCCAAGGTAAGGAAACAGTGCAACATCCCAGCAGGTAAAGCAAATAGGATGCTGGGATGCATAGCAGGAGCATCACCAGCAGGAAAAGAGAGGTCATAATTCCACTATACAAGATGCTAGTGAGGCCCCACCTGGAGTACAGTATACAGTTCTGAAGACCTTACCATGTAAGGACATAGATAGGGCAGAGAAGGCTCAGTGAAGGGCAACAAAGATGGTACAGGGATTGCATCACAAGTCCTATGTGGACAGGCTGAAGGACTTGAATGTGTACTCCTGGAGGAGAGGAGGGAGAGGGATATGATAGACATATTACAAGTACCTTACAGGGAGGAACAGGGTGCAGGAATACACTATTTTTCAGTGAAAAGATGTTCCAGGACTAGAGGGCATGGGATGAAGTTGGAGGGAGGGTGATTCAGAGGAAACATGAGGAAGAATTTCTTCACATAAAGGGTGGTGAAAAGTGGAACACCCTGCCAGAGGAAGTGGTGGGGGCTGAAACAATCGGCGGGAGCCAGTGGAGATCAGGGTTCTAATCCTGGTCTCCAACCATTTATACAAATCGGACATTGGTAAGGGGCCATGGAAACAGTATTCCACAGCCCCACAAATTTAACTTGTCCCATGATCCGCTCCCCCAGAGTGGGAGTCTTTAAGTCCAGGGGTGCAGGGGTGAGTGGCAGAACCCACTTTCGCAAAAATAAAATTGACAGCATTTTTGCAGTGTTGTTAATGCCCACAGCACTGGGTCACAGTGTCCCGACACAGTGTGCCAGTCTCAAGGCAAAATGACGGAGTAAAGAGAGTGTGCAGTCTGGCAAGTGAGGATTTCAGATCTCCAGTGCAAACTGTCACCATTATCAAAAATAGAGAGAATCATGTTTCAAACAATCTCTCAGTGGGCAGAAGTGGATACTCATTTTGTTCCTATTTAAGCAGAACACCCTTTATGAATCCTGCCTGCTGTTTTTCCTCCACCCATTGCTCTTTCTTCTTTGCTAGTTCCCTTTGATAAACCTCTAACTGAACCTCCCCCATCAGTTTTGGTTACCCCTCTCAGGATTGTGGTGTTACCCTGTACTCATTCTAAACAGCACCCATCTCCCTGGTGGCCCATTCTAGTTGGGGGAGTACTTTCTCAGTGTCCCTCAATTGGTCATACCCTATGAATGACACTAGCCACAGCTGCCACTCACTAGTTTAACTACCCTGAGATAAAGGTTGCAAATGTTTGACCCACTTGCCCACCTGATACCTATTTTTGGTGGGCCATCATTAATGTGCCCACGAGGGTAAGGAGGAGAGGTCCAGAAGATTTCACCCAAGTTTGATGGAAAAAGCTTGTAGTTTGCCAGAGTAAGGGTACAAGAAGAACATTTGTTGACAATTTGTCTGTGTACATGCACAGTAGCACCCTCCTCCCTCACCTGATTGGGGAATTGATGGTGGGTGCTGCGCATTCAAGGTGCTTTTTGCTCTGTAATATAGCACTGCTCAGGCAGGCAATTACTGTATGCAAAAGGCTGCCACTATCCCAATGTGCACATAGTAATGATTCCCTTTCATTTACATATGCACCCTGGGGTGTATACGTGCTCGCCTACAAAACACTTATGCTACGACAGTGAATGTGCTGCCATTTCTGTTGATCTCGGCTTTGCTGTTGCCATGAATCCAGAGAATCTGACCTGAAATTAATTAACTTTGAATTTAGCCAAGAAGACTTCAGCTACTTTTCAATCACAGCTTCCTCTAAAACCCGTGGATGCCTGTTGCTTGGGCAGTTATCTATCTGAAGATCTTCAAATCTTTCTGGGACCATGTCTCTTGTTGTGTATACAGTATGCAGTATGCAAATGCTTTCTGCTGTGTAACATTTGAACGTTGCACATTTCTCTGTTTCACTTTTTGGAGTGATTTTGGATTTGCCCTTGTCACAGGCACAGGTTGTCCAATGTGAGCGGCACTGGAATGTCACCAGATCATTAAATTCATTAGAAATGTCTAGTGAGAATACTGAAATACTGAAATGTGCTATTCTTCTGCTAGTGCTCCTCTTAAACTTTTTTTTAATTTTACATGATTGATTTTAGTGTCTCTGAAAGGTGCAAGATTAATGACCTCGAGAGCCGAAGGCGCCTAGATATCTGCAAGCCAGATAAAGCGTGGGCATTGCTGTGCCTTGCCATTATGCCTAGCCTCCTACTTGGGAGTAGGGATTAGACATGGCTAGTATTGTATCACGTCACAAGTGATGCAGACATTGATGTTCCCTTTCTTGTCAGATTTTTTTTTTTTTTTTTTTTTTTTTGCCGGGCTCGGCTTGTAGAAAGATGCTCCTCATGTATCTCAGAAACCTGGATAACCCAGTACCACAAACTGGAACATGGCCATGCCGGGGTATACTGTGTTCAGGAAGGATAAGAGAGGGGAGGGGAGCCTTATGTAAGGGGAGTATAAAAGCTTCAGACTTGGAGGATATGGGGCAGTATGAACACACAAACAGTAGAGGTGCAGTTACTTACGGAAAGTGGAAGGAATGATCAGAAAAGGATGGTTTATAGACCAGAATCCCAAAAGGAAGAAATGGATGGGTATTAGGGAAGGATATCAAAAGGACAGCAGGACTTGGGGAGGTGCTGCTACTGGGGGTGACATCTACATGCTGGATGTGTAATGGAGGATCCTAGTAGGAGCAAGTGTTTAAAGCCAACAGCTGTCTTTTAGGATACATTCCTAGTAGAGAGAGTGTAGGAGGAGCCATCCTAGACTTGGTGGTAATAGGACCTCACTGAGAACCAGTGACTGTCGGATAGTTTTGTTTGTTGTAAAACTGGAGACAGAGAAAACGAGTCCCAAACTGTCTCCAATGGAATAGTAAGTCCCCATGGCAGCAGCATGGTCTAGTGGTTAAAGCACCAGTTTGGGAACTAGGAGATCACTGGTTCAAAACCCACTGGACCCAGATACTCACTGTGTACAAGTCCCTTCCCTGGTAAGCAGGATTTCTGGCAATGGCACATGGCTCTCAGGGAGCTGAGGAAGGGAAACATATGTATTTCTGAACACCACGAGTTTGAAAGTGGAAGAACTCACCGAATGCTGTGCTGTGCTGCAGCAAGGTCTTCTTCACTGATATACCAGAGTCTTTATCTCCACAGTGCTGACTTCCATCCCCAGGCCCCACTGCAGGAAACATCCATGGGCTCAGGTAGCCTGAACTTTGGACTCGGTCCCTCCCTGTAGTATAACTTGGTATCCTCTGGCAACAATTAGTTCAGTCTCTAAATAATGAGGGCAGACATTAGGATTCCATTGTAACAAACTATATGTAACCCCCTGCAAATGGGGGTTCCAAAAAGACAGGAGCTTGCTTGAATGCTCGAACCTGAATGGTGTTTGGCGATTAAGCCATTTATCTGAGAGTGTTTTAGAGCCTCTGGTACTGTCTCTCTTAAGAGCTGTCTGCTTGCAGACATAATTAGTTTGTATGGGGACTGTGTGTTTCTCTGCTCGAGTCCCACTCGAGCTGCTGCCAATTCACTCTGTTTTTGCAGCCACTAGGAGTGCAAAGAGAACCTATCTGAAAGATGTAACTGTTTGCCAGAAATCATTTAGAGTAATAATGAAAATACAGTTTGTCTAACCTGCTTTTCTTTGCAATCAGAACTGTGTTTGCCTAGTTCCCCATTCTAGTTTTGAACTGCTGAACTGGAACCAATCAGTGTGGGTTAAGGTAGCTCTAAATGGTGCCTGTGGACTAATCAGAACTGGGACTCGTAATCTGAGCCAGCCACAAGAGGATTGTATGGACAGTGACTCTGGGAAATGTAGTTTGACTTTGGCTTCTTGCACCAACAGGGGAGGCTATTGTGAGTGACAGCCAATCCAGCCAAGAACTGGGAGGAACTCAAAGGAAGTGCCCGGTTTTGTCTACTGGAGTCTGTGTGTAGCTCTGGCAGTGAAGAGGGAAGGAGCCCTGTGCTCTTTCAGTGCGCAGTTTTAGTCGGGAACACGTGCAAGGCCCCAAGTTTCGTCTGCAGCTTGTGCAAGTGCTTGCTTGGACTGAATCTGATCTGTGAAGAGGATCAAGGAGATCTGAAAAGTAGAAACCAGGCTCACCCTGTAGAAGACTGGAGAAATTGCTGAATCGCTACGGTCTGTCAGGAACTGAATCTGCTGTGTGTTCTCCGGTACTGTGCAGTAATTGCGATCTGGATAGAGAAGCAGCCTGCCTGGTATTGTACTTTATTTTTCCATATAAATGTGTGAGTGCTAGTGGGACATGCTTCAAATCCCCTGTACAGTGAATTGAGTGCATGAAGCTGCAAGTAAACCCCAGCTTAATCCAGACTACATCCATTTGCTCTGAACTGCCTTGGGGTCCAGTCACAAGGAGCTTGTCCACATGGTCTGCTCCGCCTGGCAATCCAGAACAATCTGCCTTCCATTCAGTTTCAGCGTTGAATTTGAGTACAAATCAGGGTAGCTCCTGCCATCATCTCATTGCAAGGACTCCTGTAAAATAAGATGATACAGTGCAAAACCACAGTACAATACTTTAACATAGACGAATACCTCAGGCAGTGTAACTTTGCTGAAACAAACAGATCTGATTCATTTGGGATATAACAAGGACAGGGGAAATCAAGTTAATTAGTTTAAACACATTAATAATCACAGTACTGTGCACATATTTCAGAATCCCAAATGTCCCTAATGTCACTCTTACTGGGTACCCAGGCAATAAGAGCTAGCCTATTTAGTGCAGCTGGTTGGGGCCCTGAAGATGGAAAATGCATGCAAATACCCAAATTGTAACTCGGAGCTGGTAGGCTCAGTTCGTGGAGAAAGAAAGGAAAAGTAATCGGATGGAACACTTGGGGTCCTTTCCCAAGATATAATATAAAATGGCAGTGCTTCCACCCAGAGTACAATTTTAAGTGGGTATGAATTTTACCAGTACAGCCCCTGGGATTCTGCACTAACCCACCTCCCCATACAGTTGCTCCAGACATGGATACCATAACCCAAATCCCCAAGTTTCAACATTTGGCATTTTCAACCTCGACTACTAATATGCTCATTAAATCGAGCTCTTGAGTCAGATTTTTCCAAAACGCTAACTTCTCATTTATTTACATGGGGAGGGTTAGGAAAGGGAATGGAATGGAGGTTGAGCAAAACATTTGTTCATTTGCATCTAGAGATTGGCATTTCCAAGACCATCTTTTCCCCTTTGATTCAGAACCCACACTGTGACTAGCACAGCCACCAACTTTCTAACTAGCTAATTTCTGCAGATACTTAATATGTATGTAACTCCAGGGGCGCTACCCTTTAGGCTACTACCCCTGCCTGCCTCCACAGAGACAGGGTAAGGGCCCAGATCCGTTGGACGGGTGCCTCCACCCAGCGGTCTGAGTCAATATTGTGAGATTGCCTCGGTCACAGCCCTCTGGGTTACTGCAACCTCGCTCGTCCCACTCAGTGGCTCACACTGGGTACCAATTACACTCACCCCCGGCTAATATCTCTCCACTCCTCCGGAGACCCCTGTAAAATAAGGCACAGTTATAGTGCAGTCACCAGGCAGCAGTTCACCAGTAATGTACACAATAGCCAGGTGTAATTGCACAAGGAACAATCTGATTTATTCAGGGAGAAATAACAAGGTCAGGGGAATCAAGTTGATTAGCTTATCACTATAATTATCTACCTAGGGCTCTGTGCACAGGCCTGAACCTAGTCTTTACCGTCCCTGGGTACCCAAGCCCTAACGGCTAGTTCACACATGGCAGCTGGTTGGGGCCCTTAACACAGATAACAGCTACGATCCTGAGAAATCAGAATAAGCAGAAAGTTTGATTAGGCAGTCAGAAGTATGATCATTCAACTGGGAACCACTGTTTGCAACACTGGCAGGAGCTACCCTGATGCAGTACTCACAACTCCAGCACACGATTTATCTCCTTCCACGCTGCCAGGTCGGAGCCTGAACTCACCAGCCTTCTCACACATTTATATGGCTACAACAGAGGGTACCATACCAGGCAGCTGCTCTCAAACCTTCACAAACTTGCAGAAGAACTTGGACAGCAAACGGCAGCTTCAACATTACAGGCGGACCGAGCGCGACTCAGCAATTCTCTCCAGTCCACTCAGGTTGAGCCTGGTAGGTAGCTGGGCTGGCACCAGCCTCCTCCGACCGCACGCCAGCGGATTTAGTCAGACTCGCTTGAAAAGGCAAAAACGGCTGCCTAGGCCTTCACGCCAACACTCACACAGCAGAAGCACAAAGCTCTCTCCTCAGCCACAACGCCCTAACCCTCCTTCGGTTCTGGTGCTACCCATTTCCATTGGCTGGCTGAACATGCCAGTCATTTCCTCCTGCCTTCAGTGGTGCAAAAGAGCCATAGCCCATAATGCCTCTCCCAAAATACAAGCAGTCCCTCTACTGGTCAGCCAACTCTGTAGGGTCCCGAGGTACTGATTGGCCCAATTCAGCAGTTCTGGAGCAAGATGGAAGAAACAGTCTAAACAGTCCTTGCTGCAAAGGAAGGCAGGTTAGCACAGCTGCATTATCATTATAACTTTACGTTATTTCCAGAAACAATTACATCTCCTAATAGAGCTCCTCTGCACCACTACGATGGCAGAGGGAGCTATTTTCAGTGTCGGCGGGACTCGTGCATACAACCACACAGGCCCCCAAAATCTCAGGTTATTACGACTGCAACAGACAGCCCTAAAGAAACAGCTACAGAGGCTTCTGAAGCGCTCACTGGCTACCCTTTAAACGGCTTTATGCCGATCGCCAGCTAGGCATGGAGCCTGGGGACAAAGTCTGGGAAACTTTTCCGAACCCCCATTTGCAAGGGGTTACAGTGTACAGACCCCCCAAATGGTACCAGTTCAGAACGATGCCCCAAATTCTGTCCCTGGGCACCCAGCTTTTAGTTGCAGGCCTGAGGTGCAGCTGGTTGGCCGGCATTGGTGCACTTGATGAAAATAACATTAACTTTTACATTTCTCTTATTTATTTGCTTTTGGTAACCGGTAAGTGCACTAGACAGGATTCCTATTTTCAGGCATGACCCAGGAGATTACAGTTTAAAAAAAAAAAAAAAAAAAAAAAGTTACAAACAGTAGTACAGGGAGGAGCTGATACAATTCAGTACACAAAGAGATCAACAACCTTACGTGACAGTAGAATTACTTAGCATGAAAGTGACGGCATGCACAGCATAAGCATTACGGTACAAAAGACAGAAAAAACAGCTTGCAGAGATCAGTAACATAAGTGCATAACAGCAGTGCTGGTGGCATAGGACAAGGGTATGGGACCGGAAGGGATAGTAGTGCAATGTCAAGTAAAGAGGATATTCCATGAACTAGAGCAAGTACAGAGGTGTAATACATGAACTAAAGACATTTACGTGCATCTAGGGAGGTGATATAATTAGAGTGCATGCTTGAAGGCACGGTGAAACTGGAGCTTCTAAGGAAAACTGAAGGAGTTCCAGAATTTGGGAGCTTAGACAGAGAAGACAAGTTCACCCATTTTGGTGGAGCAATTAGGGACAGTGACCAGTTGAAGTGAATGACTGAAGGAGTTGGGGCAGTCAGCTGGGGTGAACATGGCTGCAATGGAGGAGGGAGAGAAGAACGAATTATATTGTCAGTCAGGCAGTCACGGAATATAAACGCTGGGAAGAGGGGGATAACCAGCGGAGGTCAGAATGAAGTGTGCAGTGGTGTTTAAGCCAATGGGCAGACAAGGCAAACCTGCAAACATTGTTGTAGGCAACATCCCACGCTTGAATGACATTTGCCTGCACTTGAGCAAAGACCGCAGTGCATAGCAAAGACCAGGGAGAAGTGTTGGGCGACACAGATCCTAGCAGCAGGGATCAAGGCGCAGGGACACGATAAGCCAAACCAATTTTGGCATTGACATGGAGAGAGAAACTGAGACACTGATCCAGAGTAACCCTAAGTATCTGAAGGAGTCGGTAACTTGTACCGGGAACCATCGAGACAAGAGACCAGAAATGAGGGGTTTAGGGCACTGGAGCTTCCTGCGGACCCAAAGAGCATGGTCTGGGTCTTGGCAACATTTAATACGAGGTGGTGAGATGTGAGCCATGTTTGGATTCATTGCAGGTCTGAAGAGAGGTGGGAATTAATGTCCGAGATGGAGCTAGAGGAGGTATAGAGGACCAAGTAGTTGCGAGAGTAAGGTGTGACAGTGGGTGGAATGGTAGGTAGATTTATTTATAAATATAGAAGAGAGCAGGGCCCAAGGATGGAACCTGTGCACAGCAGTGGCTAGAGGGGCAGGGAGGAGAGGACTCTACGGTAGGAGACAGACTGGGTGTGATTGTGCAGGTAGCTGGAGAACCAGGCAATAGTGGACTGGGAGGCACCCAGTGAACCTAGCCAATGCAAGAAGTGAATGCTTGACTGAGTTGAAAGCCTTAGTTAAGTCGATAAAAACAGCCCCGTAAGTTGGCTTCTATCCATGGTGGTTGAGGTGTTCGTGAATTGCACTAGGGCAGTCGAGGTGCTGTGGCCTGGTCTGAAGCTGTGCTGAGCAGGAGATAGCAGGTCATAGTTGGCTACAAAGTCTGACACCTGATGATGAATAAGTTTCTCCAGAAGTTTACTAAGGGTAGACAGGAGTGCTATAGGGTGTTAGTTCATAGGGTTTTAGGGTCACCCTTTTAAAGACTAGTATAATCCTGACTTGTTTCCAGGAGCAGAGCATGGTGCCAGAGCTAATGGAGAGGTTAAAGAGGCACAAGAAAGGAGTGGCAAGAATGGAGAAGCCAAGTTTGAGAATTCTAGGTTCCAGACCATCAGGACCAGCGCTGCCATGAGGAGACAGTGTTGAGGATCCGTGGGACATCAGTTCTAGAGACGGGGCTGAGAATAAGGGAGGATGAGGCAGAGGAGGCCTGGGGAGTGACAGGGCAGGACTGAAGGAATGGCTGCGTTAGAAGTCGAAGGAGGGAGGTAAAGAGTGAGTTAAAGGTGTTGGCTATGGTGTTGGGGGTCGTTACAAGAGACATTGTCAATTAGCATGTCATGAGGTGCTTGAGCAGCATTGCAACCCAGAATGTGGTTATGTGCCCAGTACCTTTTCAGGTAACGGGCAGAGGCATGGAGAAAACCTCTATAGTAATTGCTTTTGGCAGCATGGATTGCTTTCTTGTAAGAGTTCCTAAGGAGCTATAGGCAACAAAGTCGGAAAGAAGGAGGAGTATTTCCACCTGCCCAGAGCTTGTCATGAGATTTTGTAGCAGCGGAGAAGGGGGCTGGTCAACCATTTGGTGGGAAGGCCCTCAACTTGTGCCTAATGTAAGGAATGTGCTTGGACTGCAGTGAGCTTAATGTGTTGGAGAAATATTCCACCACCAGGTCAGTGTTGTCTGTGGTGAAAAGGGAGACCAGTCAACCTGCTGGAGATTGGATAGAAAAGCCAAGGGATCAAAAGGCAGAGAAGTCTGCCACAGAGATAATTTTAGGCAGGTATGAAGTGGGCCGGCATCCCAGACACAAGTTACAGGAGAATGGTCGCCTAATGGAGTCGGGCAACACAGTAACTGAGGAGATCCTATCTGGTCTGTTGGTGAGGACCCAGTCGAGCAGGGTGTGACTTGTGCCACTGCTGGAGTGCCTGGTAGGTTCAGTGACAAGCTGAGTTAGATTAGCTTTGGCCATGTTAGTGTTGAGGATCATAGGTACCAGGTTGTATGGGCCCCGGGCATGGGCCCCAGCAATATTTTCTGAAGTGGGCTGAGCCCCAAAATAATTTCAACATATAAAAAGGCTTTTGTCTCTTTTTTTTTTTTTTTTTCTTTTGGTGCTACCTGGACGGAGCCCTCTAGACCGCTTCGCTGTAGTCCGAGGGAGCACGACTGGAGCCTGGAAATCATTAGTGGATCATGGTATTTTTTATTTATTTATTTTGTTTTAAATTGGGCAACTTTGAATCCTGATGTGTGCATGTGCCAAAAGAGTGAGCAGTGGTAGGGAAGATTAATTGAAGTGGTGTGAGTGGTCGAGAAGTAATATTGAGAAGGAGCCATGACCACAGCGGGTGTGTGGAGGTGGTGCCAGGCCGCAATTGAAGAAGTTAAAGAGCAGCCCAGGAAGTTGTGGTGGTGGATGCATAACAGACCCAGTGAGGGTGACTGGTGGTGGCCCTGGAGGGGTCAGTAGCAGCGTGAGACCCGTGGGTCATGTGGTATCTGTCGGTCATTGGCGCTAGGCAGGAGAGGACTCGGGCAAGCAGTCGGCTGCTGAAGAAGTCAAAGGACAGAGTGGAGAAGCCAGTGGAACCTGTCCAGCACAACTAACAGCCTCAAAGCAGAGAGGCTGAAATCAGGGGAGAAGAGTGAGCAGCAATCCAGGCAGCACCGCACTGGTAATGGTACACCCCCACACGAGATGTCTGACAGTAGAGTCAGCAATGCAAGGGAAGTAAGCAAGGTAGCAGGGAGGGAGAGCTCAACTGAGCTAGGTGAACACACAGTATCACACAACCTGCTGATTTTTATGTTGCTTGCATGCATGTGCAAGAAACATAGTGCCATCATCGGAGATTTGAGGTGTGTCACCTCCTCCTCAATTCAGTCAGTGAGCTGGTAGGCGCTGCCCTGTAAGCCAATGCATTTTGGAGCTGTCTGACACGCCTCAAAATGCAGTGGCATACAGTTAAAGGGGAGCTACGCTCCAGTGAGCAGCGATAAGAAGCAGCCCCCCACACGCAGGGCGCGCGCGCGCCTCCACATCTACTGTGAGCTGACGGGTGCCCAATCCCCGCCGGGCTGAGCTGCGCCATCTCTCCCCAGTAGTTGGTGCCACGCTGGGAGCCCACCCAGCGTGGCAATCAGTCCTTGGCTGGACGGGGTGCTCTAACTTCGCCGGCTGAACGCCCTCCGTCCTTGTGCCATGCTGGGAGCCCACCCCAGCCGCGGCAAACGTCTCACGATACCTTTTTTTTTTTTTTTAACCTATAAAAAAAAAAAAAAGGTCTCCGCAGCTGCCTCCCGACCCCACAACCCGCATCCACCCACTGTGCACCCAGCCTCCCCACACCCCCTCACCCCATACTTACCTCCGACTCCGCCGACAATCTTCGTGGACCGAACACGTCTCCACTCTTCAAAGCCGACCGCGAACTGAGGAAATGCCGTAAGCTGTATAATGGGCTAGATAGGAGGGTTCAACTTTATTGTGATATCTCAGGCATTTTGGATTTTTGCACTCAATTTCAACATGGGGTTTTGGACCCTTCTCGCGAATGATCACTTCATGGCGTGAGTCTGGTTCAAGGTGATTTCGCGCAGTGACTGCGAAATCACCCTTCAGGTCTTAATACCGCCATGACAGTGACATCATTCATGAGAAGGGTCCCAAAACCCCATGTTGAAAATTTGGTCCAAAATTACAAAATGACACTCTTACTAGCATGCTATGCAGTTCCTATGCAGGCTCTTAAGTTATGAAATTTCAATATTTTCACTCCAGATTTTCAACATTGCCATTTTACCACACCTTCTTAAGAGCAGTACAGCTGTCATTTTCACATCTCACCCAAAATGTGTTTCTGCCCTTGTAGCGCAGAATGGCGAGTCGGTGTGCAAATCAATGTACGGACAAATTAAGAAAATCACAGTGACACTGTTCATGAGCAGAGGTCTTAAAATGGCTATGCTGAAAATTTGGTGAAAAAATTCCTAAAATGACTTTTACGAGTGTGCGTTGCACAGTTCCCATGCCTTCGTAGGTTTGCGAATTTTCAATATTTCCACTCCAGATTTTCAACATTGCCATTTTACCACACCTCCTTATGAGCAGTATAGCTGTCATTTTTCACATCCTGCCCAAAAGCGTGTTTCAGCCATGTAGCGCACAATGGCATAGTCGGTGTAAACTCAATGTATGGGACACATTAACAAAATCACAGTGACACTGTTCATGAGCAGAGTCTTAAAATGGCTATGTTGAAAATTTTGAAAATTTCCACAATGACTGTTTTATAGACGCATGCTGGCGCAGTTCCCACAAGACGTCAGAAGTTCGCAAATTTTCAATATTTGCACTCCAATGACTTCCAAATACCTAAACAGCACATAAAGAAGCAACATTCGGCATTGACAAATGCTTGTTTATTTACAGCACAAACAGGCAAACTGCATAATTTTGTTCCAAATAGTTTTACAGAAGCCCTTTGTAACCATCATTGCTTGGTAATGATTTTGTCCAGCCCTGCAAATAAGTCTAAGACCCAAATTCTAAAGCCTGTCTAGCCTTGAGCATCTTTTACAATGCTGTTGTTTCCTTGATATGAGACATGGAAATAGACTTGGAAACCGGCTGTGTGAAGAACTGCTAGTCTAACACTTTATTCTCCTTTGATAAATAATTACATCAGGACCTGCAAATACTTCAACTTTTTTAGGCAGATTGAATTAGATAGACTTCAACTTCTTCTCTCAGATTTTTAGGAAGTGTGGTAGTGGTCTAGTGGGTAGAGGCAGAGCTCTAACTTGGGAACTAGGATACCAAGGTTCAAATCCCACCACAGCCTCATAGTTGCTGTGTGACCTTGAGTAAGTCACTTAACCACTTGGTGCTTACTGCCTCAGTCTGCCTAGCTGTAAACATGGGTCAAAGAAAGACACTGTTGAAAATGAGATGTTGCTTTTCAGCTGGGCTATCCTGGGTAAATCAACCATACTAGAGAAAAATTCTCTGTTTTGCAGTGCAACACCAACTGAAGCAGATGTGGCTCATCATATTGGCTGCCTTGCCTGCCTGTATTTTCTTAACATTTTGTTTTGCAAGACAGCTGTTAAAAAAACACCTGCTCTCCACAAGTTTTTTTTTCTTTTCCTAGTAGTAGCCTGTGCTCTGGTCAGTTGGCATCATTTGATCTGCAAATGATAGGGACCCATTCTTATTTAGAAATAAATGCCTTATCCAGACAATGGAATCACAAAGCAGTACCAGCAACTGAAGGGGAGTTGCCGTGTGGAATCTCAGAGCAGAAATGCCTTCTGAGGTTGTCAGCAGGCCAGGAATATAAAGACCAGTGACTCAGGTTTTGTAGGAGTGCCAGCAATTAGATAAGTAGGATACAAATGTAACCAAGTAGTCAACCTGGCTCAGAACATAAATACTGACTTGGGTGGAGTGCTCTAGATTTCCAAAGGGAGGGGCTGAACTTGCTGCAGTATTTTTTTTTGACCATTGTTTCAAAATACAGTAATCAGTAATTGTGCTTGGCAGGTGCAGTTTGATCTGCTGTATCAGGCATGAGGTTGGAAGGGTTGACTGAGGGGTAACATGAACTGAAGGTGGTGGGGGCAAATTCGGTAGGGGAGTTCAAAATCCGTGGGATAGGCATAGGGGAACCCTAGTGATAGCAAAGAGAATAAAGCTGGAGATCAAGTAGGGTCTGTGATTTTTGCAGCTGGTAGGGAAAATGGGCAGACTGGGTTGGCCTAGTGGTTCTCATCTGCCATCAGTTTCTATGTTTCAAGCACACCCATCATCTGTGAGGCTTTGGTTCATTTGTGGCAGACCGTTTGGCCTGCTACACATACACTGACAATTGCAGTTTGTATAGTGCATTCATGATTCATTAAGAGATATTACTGTATCAATATTGTTGGCACTGATAGTAATATGTAAACCTAGGCATCTAGATTACATATGTGCTACTAATGCATATAGAAGTAATTAGAAAGGAATACTGAACCTACAAAAAAGCCCCCTCCACCTTCATGCTGTGTCCCTAGTTATCCCTCTCTTTTAGCCTGAACATGTGGTCTATATCTCCCCTTTTACGCCCCTGTCCCTTCTGTCCTCCAGGAGTACATGTTGAGTTCCCCCATCGATCCTCGTAGGATCTCCTTCTCATCCCATTTATTATTTTGGTTGCCCTTCTCTGGACCCTTTCCAGGAGCTTGATGTCTTTCTTTAAGTAGGGGCACCAGAACTGAATGCAGTACTCAGGTGCGACCTTACCAGTGATCTATATAATGGCAAGATACGTTGTACACATCTGAGGTGATCCCTCTGGCTATACACCCCAACATCTGGTTGGCCTTGCTGCCACCCTTCTGCACTGCTCTGAGTGATTTAACCTCCTGTTACTATCACTCCCACATCCCTTTCCTCTTCTGAGACCTTTAGTCTTTCCCCCATATGGTAGTAGTACCTAGGGTTCCTGGACTCTTAAGTGCATAACCTTGCACTTCTTGGCCTTAAATCCCAACTGCCAAGTCTTTGGCCCATCCCCAGTGTATCCAAATCTCTTTGCATAACCCTCCCCATCTCCTTCATCCACTATTGCACCAATTTTGGTGTCATCAGCGATTAGGCTCATTTTCTCAACTCCTTGCTATCTCAGCAATGTAGACCTTAAATAGCACAGGCCCCAAAACTGATCCTCTACGGGACCCCCTGATGACTGTCAGGGGCTTTGAGGATTCCCCACCACCACCACCTTCTGCTGCCTATTGCACAGCAAGCTTTCTATCCATGTAGCCAATTTTCCCCTATCCCCAGGTTCCTCAGTTTGCCCCCAGCCATCCATGTGGCACTGAATCAAAAGCTTTGCTGAAGTTCAAGAATAGGGCATCAACTGCCTTACCCCCATCCAATGCCCTAGTAACCCAATCGAAGAAGCCCACCAGATTTGTCTGGCATGACTTCCGGATGAAGCCATACTGATGTTCATCTTGCAGATCATTCTCCTGCATGAATGCCACTAGCTTCTCCTTCAGGATGGACTCCATTAGTTTAGACACTATGGATGTGAGGCTGACTGGCCTGTAGTTCCCTGGGTTGTCTCTTGGGCCACTCTTGTGGATGGGCACCACGTGTGCTATCCTCCAGTCCAGTGACACACACCAGTGTGTAGAGGATGTTTAAACACATCCGCCAAGGGTGCAGTCAGCACCTCTGCCAACTCTTTTAGCACTGCAGATATATCCTATCCGGTCCTGGTACCTTATCCGTCCATAAGGAATTGAGGCCAGACAGTACCTTTTCCACGGGATATCAGTCTATCAACATTACCCCTCCACCCTCCTCCCCATTGGGATGGTCCGTCTCCTTAGCTCATAAAGACTGAGCAGAAGTACTCATTGGGTATCTCTGCTTGTTCCTTCTGTTCTACCCACCCATCATCCTTTTTAATTTTGGCTGTCTGTTCCCTGGGTTTCTCTCTTTCTCTAATATATCTAAGTCCTTCTCCATTCCTAATCGCCTGTCCAGATTCCTCTCTTTCGAGGCCTTGGCTCCCCTCACAACTCTGGTCACCTCTCTTGATCTCTTTGTGTGTTTCTCCCTGTCCTCTTCCTTGCCTGTGCTCTTAAATTTCCTGAAGGCCGCCCTTTTCTCCCTGTACATTCTCCTGTTCCTCCCTTGCCTACCAACTAGGTTTCCTGGACCTCTTATTCTTTTGGCACACCTTGTGCACAGGCTTTTGTTGTCTCAATCAGTCCCTTCTTTATAATGTCCCACTTTGATTTGTATCCATCTCCTGCCTAATGGTTGCTATGTGTTTTCTCACTATGGTTGCCATCTTTCAAAATCTGCCCTCCTGAAGTCTGTCACCCTGGGTTTACTGTGAGTGCCCATCGTCCCCATGCCTAGGGAGAACCATACTGTGTTGTGGTCCCTCCCTGCCAAGGGGTCCTCAGGAACATCCGGCACCTGCTCTTCCTCGGATATTATCAGATCCAGGATGTTCACCTCCCTGGTTGCAAAGATGCATGTTCTAAGCTGCTAAGCCGTAAATACAGAGGAAGGAGATACAGATATGCAGTAGTTGGTGATAGTGAGAATAGTTGGTTATTAGAAGAAGAATCGGCATTTACAGTATAGCACTTTCAATACACATTGTATCCCAAAGCACTTTACATGCAATGGTAGACTGGCAGTGAAGTCAAATGACTGAAAGTGTAGTTGCAGACATTTTGCACATCAACACCCACGCACAGCCTTGGACAGTTGCAAGAACTGATGTTATGGGAAGGGACTATTGGCCAGAACACAAGAGAAAGTCCGCTACTCTTTGAAAAAAGTGCCTTGGCTTTTTCATTCCATCTGGACACCCACAGGACAGCACCAGCCCAAGGATGGGTAGAAGGGCCCTTGATTTAATATCTCACCCAAAGGATGGAATGCCCTGACAGTACAGCCCCTCCTCCCCAAATATTGCATTCGGTGCCAGCATTTTAAGTATGAGCCCAATCCCAGCATGTCACTAGAACACATGGCCTTCTGGCTCAGAGGCAGATGTGCTGCCAACTGAGCCACTCTATATGTAAGCTATTTTTAACCAAGTGACCACCAGATTTTTTCTGAATCAGTCAGCTACTGTACAGGAACTGTAATTTTACAGAACAGGGCTGTTGTGTGGGGATTTTTTTTTTAACTAGGAGAGACACACTAAGCTGAAAGTTGTTAACAGGTGTCACCTGGGAGCACAAGGAAGATTAAGTGACTTGCACAGAGTCGCACAGTATGCAAGTGGGGGCTGTGGGATTCAAACCCAGGTCTCAGGTTTGCAGCTCAGAGCCTTAAACCACTGCACTATACTGCAGTTTCTGTTGTACAGAAAGGATTGTTTCTGTTGTACAGTTTATATGGTACATGCCAACTGGTTGTTAGCAGGGTTTGGGCAGAACTAATGGGACTTTACCTGGAGGATGAGGTAGCTGTGGTGCAGGAGTAGCTTTAAGGGTGTGCTTAGTTCTCAGAGCATGTTTGCTTACATTAGAAGCACATTTCTTTAACATCTAAAGTTAGTGTCACCGTGCTTCTGTAATGTTCAAGGAACGTGGTCCACTTGCTTATTATAAATGACTCTGTGACCATAATACATGTGCTAGAATGACTTATCCTGCTGTTTGTTTTTAGACCCTCTCAGCCCACCCGTACCCAATCTCCACATCTTGTTTTTAATGAAGTGAGTGTTTGGAGTTTGGATAGTCTGCATGTACAGATTGGCCAGGGTCATATATATTTTTAGCAAGCATTCTTGAAAGAGCAGGATTTTGTAGCACTGGAAGATGAAGGAATAGGTTCTGCTGGAGTAACTGGTTTGTGGCTGTGATGAGGGTAAACAAAATATCAGATTTCTTAGGGCTTCCCCTGAAAATCCTTACCCCAATCCCAAAATGTAGATTCCTCTTTGGAGTTTACAAACAAGGATTTTAAAGAGTATTTTAAATTTTTTCTTACCTGTACAGGTGGCTGTACTCCCATAGACCCGCTTGGGTTTCACCCCTGACCCCACCAGGGCCCCACCAAACATTTTACAAACCCGCTCCTATAGTTGAGAATAGGGGAGCTAGCCAAGCCAATCCTGATTGAAGTCACCTAGGCAAAGCACTTCATTGTTTTGGTGGCATGGGGTAGAAATTCCAGAAATTCCTTAAAGGTGATAGGAAACGTTTTACACTCTAGATGCCCTGTAGTTCTTTTGTTGGCTACCCAGTATTCTGATATGTTTGATATTTTTGTTAAATTAATCATCTAATTTTGTTGCTTTTGTAACTACCCTGAATCTTTCTCTGCTCAGCAGTTGCTGCTGTCTCTTTTCATACTGCCTGAACATTCTATGACATCACAAACTTCTTTCCAGGCCATTCAGATGAATAGCATGGAATGGGAGTCTGTGATGTCATAGAATGTCTTAGAGATATGAAAATCAAGAGCAGTAGCTAGTGAGGAGAGGAACCCAGTGTAGATCTGTGGCACCCCAAAGCTTGATTATTTGTGTGTAAAAAAAAAGTATATCAGAATACATAACTGGCATGGAAAGGAAGATGGAAGGGCAGTTAAATATGCAAAAATCATTTATCTCCTTTACGTCCCTGCTTACTGGATGCAGGAGGAATGTAGGCACATACAATGTGCAACTTCTTGGTATTACCTAATAGAAGCAGGGCGTGAAGCACCTGCAGGATGCAAATGGGGGGGCAAGATTGAAGGGTCAGGTTTAGGTGGGACTTGGAGGAAAGTGCCAGGCCACCACCCTTTTGGATGAGGCCCAGTCAACCTGAATCATAATGTAGCCGGGAGGGAGCACAGAGAACCAGGGGAGAGAATGCCTAGCCAGGATTCCGTTATTCCTAGGAGGTCAGGCTTATGAGAGGCAGCCCAAGCCACCAGGTCAGTATGATTTGCCACAAGGCTTCTTATGTCTAGTTGGGCAATCTTGAGGCCATTGGGTTGGGACCCACAGAAAACTAGCTCTGAAGGGGTGGGAGCCTAAAATGTCGCTGGGCCTGGGTTGGTCTCAATATCAACTAAAAGTGATAAAGAGAGGGTCATAATCCATGTAGCCACAACCAGGAAGGCAAAGGTGGTCCTGGCTCGAGTGGTACATTTAGATCGGACAAGGTACCTGCAAATGGCAAAGCACAGTTTAGGTATGGATACAGGGCGGTGACAGGGAGACTGCAGAAGAGGCAACAAGTTGGAGAATGAAAAGTCTGTCAGGTTGGTTACAGGCCAAGGGAATAAGTTGAGGGTAAAGCAGTCCAGTGTGATAATACAGCAGATAGGGGTCAGGAGGGCTAGGATATAGGGGAAGGCTACATGATGAACTGGGAGATCAGGTAAGATGGGAAGAAAGTAAGGGGGGAGAAGGACGGGAGACTGCCAAGGGTAGGGAGAAAGGAGGAGAGAGAAACTGCTGAAGGGTAGGGGACTGAAAATAGCAGTGGAGGTCAAATTCTCAGAAATTGATCCCACCCTAACTGCAGGGATTAGTCAGTAATACCAGTGGGCGGGCAAAGGTGTATTTAATAAAGCAGCAGAGAGCCAGAGCACAGGAAAAGCAGCTAAAGTTTTTAAACAAGCAGCTCAGGAAAAGGCTCCAAGAATCAAATGGGCTTTTAACTTTAACTTTACTTTCTACACCAGTGGGCGATTCGAACATAAAACTATATACAACTCCCAGGGCAGGGCAATTCCTGTTACTCACGGTTCTGCAAATCAGTCCTCTGCTGGCACATGTGACTGAAGTCCTGAGGTTGATGGAAACAGCAGAAGCAGATCTGTGGAATCGATGCCCTGCAGATTTGCAGAAGGGCAAGGATGCTGCAGCTTGGATCTTTAGCTTGATTGAAGAGCTCAGAGCTTGTCCCTCTGGCCTGTTCAGGCCTGTTGCAGAGAGCTACTGTGCAGTGCCCACGAACTACAGAGGACTCTGACAGACCTAGGAGTCTCTGCACAGCCCTGCTCCTTCAGGTCAGAGTGCCCTAGCACTCTGCATAAACCCATGATCCTCTGCAGCCAGCAGACCCCACTTGGTGGGGGGTAGCGAGTTCCCCACCTGGCCCTGGGTTAGCTGGACATCTCTGGATCTCCTCCCTCTCTTTAATAATACTGCCTCCGCTAGCAGCCAAAGCACATTCTCTATCTCTCGCCTTTCAGACCCCTGAACAGTAGAGTCCGAAATGCCAACTTCACAACAGTCTCTTTCCTCGCCTGTGTCTCCAGGGCAGACAAGCAGGTACCCAGCCCAGAAGGCATCTGCCTATCTCTCTGCTGGGACAGTCTCAACTTCAACACAGCTGCCACTCTTGCTTGGCTCACACAATTCCAGCACATCTTTCCTTTTAGGACAGGGTCTCTTCAGTCCCTCTGACACAGTAACAACATTCTCTTTTCTTACCGTGGTGGTGGTAGCAGTAGGTTTATTTTTATCCAGGAAGCCTGTCTTAACTTTCATTATCTTTAGGCCAAAGGCCTTTTTTCAAGATGGTCCTGACAAGTACATTGCCATTTAAATAACACATTAGATGCAGTGAATACACTTACATTATCATTAACAAATTTAAAACATAATCACACAGTCTTAGACATGAACAGACAAATATTAAAAATGATTTCTTTACATGTTTCAGATAATTGCAGAAGAGGCTCTTCAATCTTTTGCCTCATAAGATCTGTCCATTTTCTGTAATCCATTGTCCAGTCCTTCAGCTTTTCATCCTTTCTCTCAGATGCTGTGTCTTTACCAGGGTCAGACAGAAACTTTTCCTTCACAATCTCTACATCAATCTTCCACCCCTGGTGTCTCACCAATGTGGTGCAGACAAAATCGAAGAGACTCTCTCCATCCTCTTCTCACGTGACCAAACCATTTCCCTGAACACTTTCGCGCTGTTGTTCTACTTCTTGCTGCAGCAGCCTGTAGCCAGATCCCTGCAGCGTGCTCTCTCTCTCTGCAGATCTGCCTAAACAGTCTTCATTCTCCAGCTCCAAATGGGAAAGGCATGACCAGCCCTGGGGACAGATTGCTGGCAGCCCCAGACAGGTTCTCCTTTCCGCCTTGCAGTCCCATCTTCTCTCTAGGGGCTGGAGCCCTCCTGTGGAGGGGCTCCCCACCAACTGACCCAGAAGAACTCACAAGTCCTTTTGTTTTGGGAGCCTCTGGCAACTCCTCATTGGCTGGAGCCACTGTCCTTCAGCGAAATTAATATGCATGGGCTCCTTCCACGCCTTACTGGCTGCAGAAAAGGTGTCTGAACCTTCTTAGCTCTCCATTCCCCCAAAGAGTCTCTTCAAACAGTCCCAGAGTCATCCTGGCAAATCCTGGCCTGTTGATTGGTTGCACTGCTGTCACATGGATGCAATCATGGCTGCTGTAGTGAGCATCCCACTGCTGACATAATGTTTTAACTTTAAAATGTCCCTGCAGCAAACAGTAAGCTTTTATTCATTTACTACCCCATAGACTGGCAGCAGCCTTTATGCTCTGTAAAGTGACTGCACTGTTTAACTTCTTCACTTAACCCTCTTCCAGTTGTTGGGGCCATTTTAGACTGCCCTCAGGCAGTCGGCTCCATAGTCCCATTACAATCCATACTGGGTTCCACTTTAGTGTCTTGCTGCAGCCAGAATACACATTTTATTATTTCCATGCCCCACTTTTTGGTAGCCACACGTGCTCTCTTCCACACCATTTAATATTTTCTTTTCTTTACTGCTTGTCACTAACGCTGGCAACCTCTGCCCCAGGTGCTAGATAGACTCTGCTCATTATTCATGAGCCACTTCATTAATATTCATGAGGCTCCCAAATACTGCAGTGTGATTGGCGCCACAAACTGAACTCTTGCTTCTCCTATTGACTCTTCAGTCCACCTAAGGTCTCTGGTCACTCTTGTGTTTTACCCAGGGACCAGGACCACCGGAGAGGCATCCCAAAGCGATGGCTGAATGGCCAACGAAAATGCACCCAAAGGTGCAAATTAACCGTGGCTCTGCGCCACCACTCCCTGCCCTGCGCTTCCAAAACACTATGGGTGCCAGAGGGAGATCTCCTGCACCAACAGGGCCAATAAAGGGGCACAGGAGGACCAGGGCCCAAGTGAGGACACTAGGGGAAACTGAGGGAAAGCGGGACACCAGTGGAGAAACTGGGAACAGAAAGGGTGAGAAATAAGGATCAGAAAGCCTCAGGGCTAACAGGTAAGCCTCTAATAGGGGTTACAGTAATATACCTCAACAATGGTCTGCATCAGGCAGTGGTGGTGCAGGCACAGACCGTGGATATACTGGGGGTCCATCATCTACAGGTGGTGGGAGCCATTTTGCTCCATATGTTTTCTACCCCTCCCACTAGGATGCCAGCCCCATGATGCCAAGTGCATGCATTCACACAGTGTGCAACTGCACATCACCGTCCAGCATCCCTTCTCCCCAAACGTGCACCTTTCCGTCAGTGCCACCTCTGTTACCCAGGTGGTGTTAAAGCATCATCCTTGCACAGCCTCTCTTCCGGAGAGGGATCGGTCCTCTGGGATACTCAGTCCTTTCCTGACTGGCCCTGATCTCCAAGTCTGCTCCTGAGCCCTCGTATCTGGCGTCATGAGTAGTTGACTTTCATACTTCAATCTGACATCCTTGTACTAACTGAGACATGGTTGAAAGACTCAATCCCAGACAGAGCGATTTCGCTGTCATCCTGTAATATTTTACATAGTGATAGGCAAACCAGAGGAGAGGGTGGCCATTTATGTCAGACAACTTCACATTTTCTGAAATCACTGCTGTCACTAAACTGAAGGAATATGAGGCCCCGCATTAAACTTGGCAATCCCTCCAATGGAGAAGTTAACTGTGGTAGGTTGTTACAGTCCACCGTCGAGGCCTGGATCTTCTAAACTACCTTCAAAAACTGACTGAATCGAAAAATGCAATCACCATTCTCTGCAATCTTAGTCTTGATTGGCTGAATACAACTAACAAAAGTAAACAACTTGGAGACTTTTGTGACAAAAAAGCTTCACCCAACTGATATCTGATATCACTACCTAAACCAAAGAACTCCATGAATGGCTCACTGATTGACCTGATCCTCTCTGACTCTAACTGATCCCACAAGTACTCTCACACAGCAGTCTTCCTCAATGTTATCAGTGATTACTGTGTAGTGGTCTGTGTTAGAGACCTATCATTGTGAGAGTGTAGGATAACAGATGGAACAGACACAGAACTTCAGGTTCAAGACACAGTCTCTGTGTGATGTTTTTACACAAGGGATAACCTTGCAATGGCTTATCCCTTCTTCAATACATCAGTTTGCAGCAACAGACTACACATTTTCTTCCTCTGCACTTAGCACCTACTGATCTACTGATCTAACTCTGTAGTGAGAATTATTTTATTCCCTAGGTTGGTCTTGTGTGTTTGGGTGATGGGGAGCACAAAAAAGAAAACTCAAAACAAGCTGAAGACAAAAGAACCTCTGTGCAGAAGCATTGAAGCAAGGGTTACCCTAAAGGGCACTGGCAATAAAGCCAAGTTTCAAAGAAACATATCACACACATACCCCATAATGCAATGGGATCTATATGCAAATCACAGTGAAATTTGACTTGTTCAGCATAAAGCAGGAATGCATGGTGCCAAGGCCTCTCAAACAATCTGTAATTGACATGCATTTTAGAATAACACAACGGAAGTTGTTTGATATCTGTCCTGTAACTTAATTTTTATAATATAGTCCCTAGTAAATTTTTACCTTTATCAAAAACTAGTGCCATGGTATTTTCAAAATGTATGATTTTATACACATAAGGCATATATATCAAGGTATTTTATGACATAGTGCTATTGCATACTAAATCCAACAACAAGGAATACAGCCTGTTTTACATCAGCTCGGAGGTCACCACAATATTTATTTATTTATTTATTAGTTTTTGATTACTAAGTGCTCTAGACAAAATGTTGTCTATTTTCAGTCATGACCCAGTCAATAACCTCCTGTACTACGAGGACCTGAGAGGGAAAAGGAAAAATTAAAGAGGACATCACAGAATAGTCAAGAAAGGGGAGGGGTGCCCATAGGTGGTCAACCTTATTGACTAGAAATTGTACAGGATAGATTAGGCTAAGAAATAGAAGAACTGTTGCAACAGATTTAAGAAAAGGTTGGTCCTTGAGAGTGGGGATCTCCTGTCACAATCATCAACTAAGCCAATTAGTAGTTTTATTTGGAAAAGGAGCTTCCGTAATTCCAACCTTGCTCATTACCTAGCAGACTTCTGAGACCAGATTGGGTGAACTTCTACCTGGCCTCGAACATCATTGACGCTGCCTTCATTTTCAATAACATATTAACTGGTATTATCGGACGGACATGCCCCTATGAAAACAAGCATTTGTCAATGCGAATGTTGTCGCCGGCATTGGCTTGGTAATGCAGTGCGGAAACACATTTTGGGCAGGATGTGAAAAATGACAGCTGTATTGTTCATAAGGAGATGTAAAAAAAATGCCAGTGTTGAAAATGTGGCATGTAAATATTTAAATTTGTGAAGTTACAAGGTGCGTGGAAATGCACAACGACGCTGTAACAGTCATTTATGGACTTTTGGGACCAAATTCTCAACATGGGTATTTTAGCACCTCTGCTCATGTACAGTGCAACTGTCATTTCCTCAAACTGTCCCAAAAGTGATTTTGCGAGCGACCGCACTATTCTGCCCGGACGCGGAAACGCATTTTGGACAGGATATGTAAAATGACAGCTGTACTGTTCATCAACAGGTGTGGAAAATGCCAATGGTGAAAATCCAGAGTGAAAATATTACAAATGCATCGTTACGAGCGTGCGTGCAAACGCACAACGCACTGTAGAATAGTGTCATTTTATGGAGTATTGTCACCAAATTTTCACCATAGGCATTTAGACCTTCTGCTCATGAACAGTGTCACTGTAATTTTCGTAATCTGCCCTGAACACTGATTTCCCTCAGCGACTGCGCTATTGTGCACCGGAAGTGCGGAACTCATTTCAGCCAAGGATGTGAAAATGACAGCTGTACTGTTCACAAGGAGGCATAGAAAATGACAATATTGAAAACAGGGCATGAAAATATTGCGATTCCTATGGTTACAGTATGCGAGCAACTGTGCAATGCACGCCAGAACGCCATTTTTGATTTCTTCCACAGATTTGCAACATAGGCTTTTTGAGAGCTCACCTATGAACACAGCCACTGTCCTGCGTTAATCGTCCCAAAAGGTGATTCTGCTGCAGTGACTGCGAAATCACCTTCGGACCGACGTAACGCCAACAGTGACAGAATTCATGAGGAGGGGTCCCAAAACCCATGTTGAAAATTTGGTGCAAAAATCAAAAAATACCAGAGATATGCATCAAGTTGGTAAAAAAAAAAAAAACATTTATTACATTATACAGCTTACCAGCATTTCTCAGTTCGCAGTCGGCTTTGAAGAGTGCAGACGTACCCCCGTCCACCTAAGATTGTCACGCTGGACTCGGAGGTAAGTATGGGGTGGGGGGTGGGGAGGCAGGAGTGGGTGGGTGCAGGTGGTGGGCAGGAGACTGAGGGACCATTTTGCATTACAGGGTGAAAGGAAAAAAAAACATTGCGTGACAGTTTTATAGGTATTTGGCACGCTGGGTGGGCTCCCAGCATGCCACCTAACTGTTTGGGGGTTGCTGCAGCCAACGGGGATTCGGCACCCTCATCGGCACACAACACGGGTAGGGGGTTAATTTATGCCAACGCTGATTGGGCATCCCCATCGGCACACATGGAAAGCGGAAGGGGAGAGCTAGATTGGGCACCCCTTGGCATATAACAAATGGGGTGCTTTTATGCTGATGGGGAGTGGTCTCCCCATCGCACATACATTGGGGCATGAGAAGCCAGCAGGGAGATTGGGCACCCTAAGTCGGCAGTTGGTGCTTACATACACATACCGTCGGGCGAAGCATGTCCAGGAAGGGTCCGCTATGCCTGACGAGCTTTGCTCGGATTGCAGCGGACCTTTCTTAGATGTGCTCACCACATTATGTATGCATGGTGTGGCGCCGCATGCAGGCTGATTGGGGAATGAGGGACGTAGCTACTGGTGTGTGCCCTGCATTCACCCAACAGCAACCACGCCCAAAGCTGCACTACTTGCAAGATGTTGGCTGCGCAAGTGCCAACATAAAATGCAGGACCTGAAAGCATTCCTGTCCATGGTTCAATGCTGACCTGAAATCCACTTCAACCAGAAGGGAATGGCTTTGGGCTACAGCTAGGTGTACCAAACACCCGTCAGACTGAGCAATCTTTCAGCCAGCCGGAACGAATGTACCAAACTGGTTAGGTCAGCTAAAGCAAACCACTACCCATCAGCATTCTAATCCACCAAGGGTAACTCCGAAAGTTTTGGGGATTATAAAATCCACAGAGGGTATCAAACACCCTTCCACACTACCCAACAAGATCACCTACCAGGGAATCACACGATCTGAAAATTCAGATGTCTTGAATAGCTTTAATGTCCATTTCTCCACTGCAGGTCTAGCCCGATACCTCTAAGAAGAAGCTGCCACCTTACTTAGCGAGCTTACCTAGACCATCCCTGCAGCCAACTGGCAATATTTTCTCTTTCACACCATTTCAATTTAAACAGGTGCAGACCTTACTACTCTAACTAAATGCAAATAAAGGTGCTGGAGCTGATGGGATAGGTCCTTTGTTCCTTAAATTTGTTTTTCAGTACCTAACAGCTCCCATCTTGCACCTGTGTAACATATCCATTAGCTCCTCCATTGTACCTGATACTAGAAAATAGCACACGATTCCACTAATCAGGTGACCTTATGGACTTGAACAATTACCCTAATTTCCTCCTTCCCTATTCTCTAAACTCTTAGAGAAACTGGTAAATGCCCAATTAAGAGACTATCTCGATGGAACAAATCTAGTGAATCCTCCCAATCTGACTTCAGACCTGCTCATAGTACAACCACTGCCCTTGCCACAGTCACAAATGACTGGCTCCTTGCTATGGACAAGAAACCGATCTCGGGGCTGTATTCCTGATCTTGTAAAGCTTTCGACATAGTCGATCATGCTTTACTCCTAGACATGCTATGTAGTCATGGCATATCTGGTTTGGTGTGAGTTGGTACACTCTAGTTACTTGTCAGGTAGGCTGAAGCAGGTTAAGGCGGAAGGTTCACTCTCCTACCCTTCCCCTCATGAAGGAGTACTGCAAGGCTCGATTCTTGGGCCTCTTTTTTGTTTGTTATATAAACTCTATCGGGCTCAAATTAGCAAAGCAAAAATACACATTTGCAGATGACACAGTCCTATATACCTCCAAACCCTTAGTAAATGAAGTCTATGTTGAGCTTCAGGCTGAGTTTGATCTCCTTCAACACAATCTTGTACAAGTGAAGCTTCTTCTAAATGCAAAAAAAAAAACTAAGGTCATGCATTTTCACTCCAACCATCCTTCCTCATTGCCCCCCAAATCAAAACCTCCTTTGCGACAGCCTTGAAGTGGTCAGAAAATGTAAATATCTCGATTATGAACTAGACCAGCATCTAACATTTTCTGCCCATATTGAATCTCTCACAAAAACCTCTGCAACGAATCTGTTTCTTCTTTAGAACAGATCCTTTTCCAGCAGAAGCCAGGGTTGAGATTGGTCCAGACCACATTCATCCCTCCTTGACTATGTTGTCATGCCTTCAACATGCCGGAGTGGACTGAGTACCCCAACAACCAGGAACGGACGGAGCAGGTACTGCTGGATGCCTTCCAGGACAGCTTCCTGCTGCAAATGGTCAGTAAACCAACCGGTTAGGGAATACCCTTGACCTTGTGCTGGCAAATGGGGACTTTGTGAGAGAACTTACAGTGGAGGAACTGCTGTCAGGAGTGACCACCACCAGTATGGCTATCATTGTATATGGGCAAGGAAGGAGTGGAATCTGGCACAAGAGTGCTGGACTTCAGGAGGGCCAACTTTGGGAGGATGGGGAAGTGGTAAAAGGTACCTGGCCAGAATTCAATCTAGTATGGACACTAACCAGAGGTGGAGCTCATAAAGCTGGGGATAGTGGAGGCAACCAAAACCTGCTGCAAGGCCCAGAGCAAGAAGGCTAGGCTAGTAGACACTGAGCTGATTGAGCAAGGAGATCATGGAAAAGAGCTGCTCTTAGGAGGTACAAGAAAATTGGGAGGGGAGGACAGGGAGGAGTACTGACGGAATCGAAGGAGGTGACAAGGGCAGTAAGGGAGTCGAGGCATCTATGGAACTCAGGCTGGCACAAGGCATTAAGAAGGGGGAGAAGGACTTCTTTAGGTACATCAGGGAGAAAAGGAGCTGTAAGGACCACATAGTAAGGATTAGGAAGGAGGGGGTGGGTGAAGCAGGGTGCGATAAGGCAGAAGCACTAAATGATTACTTTGCTTGGTATTTACTGAGGAGAAGGGGGTGACACCCAAGGGGAGGATGGCAGAAATGGGGGTGACAGATGGGAAATCATGGAGAGCAGAGTTGAGGGTTTGAAGGCACTGAGGGTGGACAAGGTGCCAGGCCCAGATGGCATCCACCCCAGGGTACTGAAGGAGCTGGCAGAGGTCCTGCAAGACCTTGGCAGACCCTATTTAATGCCTCACTACATTTTGGGGGTGTACCAGGACTGGAGGATGGCTCATGGTGCCCCTCCACAAGAGTGGCCCCAAGGATGAACTGGAAACTTTCAGACCAGTGAGCCTCACATCCATCGTGGGTAAGCTAATTGAGACTATCCTGAAGGAGAGGCTGGTGGCACACCTAGAGGCAAAAGGATTACAGGACAGCAGACAGCATGGCTTCATATGTGGCAGATCCTGCCAAACCAACCTGGTGGAGTTCTATGACTGGGTAACTAGGCAACTGGACAGGGGCCATGCAGTGGATGTCCTATATCTGGACTTCAATAAGGCATCCGACTCTGTGCTGCATGGAAGGCTGGGAAGTAAATTAGAAGGCACAGAGGCAGGTGCAAAGCTGATGAGATGGGTAGGAAACTGGCTTCAGAGAAGGCAACAGAGGGTGGTGGTGGTGGGTGGGGAGCTCTCACACCCAAGGGTAGTGACAAGCGGTGTTCCACAGGGCTCGTGTTGGGACCAGTGTTGTTTGGGATATTCATTGCAGACATATCATTGGACATCAAGAGCAAGATCAGTCTGTTTGCTGATGATACCAAGGTAGGAGCGGTGGTGGATGACCTAGGGGATGGCAGCGGTTGCAGGATGATCTGGCAAAGCTTGAAACCTAGTCAGACACCTGGCAACTGGGGTTTAGTGCCAAAAAGTGCAAGGTGCTGCATTTTGGGATGAAGAACCCAAGGAGGAGTTACGCTGGGGAAGTGAACCAGCCCAGACAGAGAAGGATCTGGGGAGCTCATTCAGGGTCAATGAACAACTCTGCACAATGGAGGAAGGCAGAGCAAAGGCTAACAAAATGCTGGGTTGTATTGCAAGGGGTATATCTTGAGGAGGAGGAAGTGATTCTGCCACTGTATAGATCATTAGTTAGACAGCACCTGGGTACTGGGTGCAGTACTGGCGCCCATATCTGAAGAGGGACATTAAGTTACTGGAGGGGTGCAGCGAGGGTGACAAAGATGATCAAGGGGCTGGGGGACATGATCATAGAGAGGAGGCTGAGGGAGGCAGTATAGTGCAGTGGTTTAAGGCTCTGAGCTGCAAATCTGGAGACCTGGGTTTGAACCCACAGCCCCCACTTGCATACTGTGTGACCTTGAGCAAGTCACTTAACTTCCCTGTGCTCCCAGGTCATACCTGTAAACAAGCTTTCAGCTTAGTGTGTTACTCCTGGTAAAACAATTGGGGGAGTTGAACATGTACACTCTAGGAGAGGAGGGACAGCGGGGACAGGATTGAAACCTTTAAGTACATGAAAGGAATAAACAAGACAGGTACAGAGGGATGTTCAAAGTAAGGGAGGAGGGACACCAGGGGCCATGATATGAGACTAGAGGAAGGAAGGTTCAGGAGGGAGATGAGGGAGACACTTTTTTTTTTTTTTTTTACAGAGAGGGTGGTAGCTGGGTGGGATGTGTTACCTGCAGAGGTGATATTCAGTAGAACAGTGGACTGCTTCAAAGGAATGGGACAGGATAAGGGGAGGGTCAATGAAGGGGGTGGAAGGGAGGAAAGCTGCAGAATAGAGGTGCTAGCTGCACAATCGAACAGACTTGATAGACCTCTAGGCCTTTATCTGCTGGCAAATTTCTGTATGTTTGTATATATGGTTACTGCTCAGTCTCCCTGCTGCACCCCTTGACATCCTCTACCATAGGGCAATATGATTCATTACAAATGCACACCTCGCACTCATCACTGCGACCTATATGCTTCATTGGGCTGGACTTCCCTGTCCACGATACTGGTCATCCACTGCTACACATGGCTCTACAAAGCCTCCCTGCTAAAGCACCCTACCTACATATCTGGCCTTTTTCAGCCCTCTGCTTGTCACTGTCCTTCCAGAGCAGCTCTTACATATTTTTGGATGTCCGCAACCACATTCCTGTTTTAAAGTGGCCATGAGCCATGCCCTTCCAGTTATTTGGAAGAAGTCACCCTCAAGCTGCAAAAGCTAGTCCCATTAAATACTTTCATAAATGTGGTCAGTAGCAAATTGCATGACTGACATTTGTCATCCTCCTTCATGCTTAAACTCTTGCATACTGCATTTATGTCTCTGCACTTGACCAGTATTTAATTTTGGCTTACACCACTGCTTCAACACAGCTGTCACTTTTCTCTTCCTTTTTGTTCCTTTTCTTCTCTTCACTGACTGAATTGTACAAATGTTGTAATTATGCTGCTGAGTAATGTAAAGCACTGTTCAATATTGTTTTGTATGTACTGTACCATTTGTATATTTTGTACCATGTTGTCCAAGCAGGAGCTCCTTGTAAATGAGCGTGCTCAATGGAGTTTATCCTGCTAATAAACTTGAACTTGATACTTGCAGTTTCATGGTCCCCAACTAGAGGTCTCTTTCTGCTGTTATAATTGTTCAGTGCAGCCTTGACTGCTAATTCACATCTTTTATTACTAGATGGCGTGGCTGCTTCACACAGATTGCTTTTTCTCATATACAACAATGGCAAGTTAGCATTTTGAACCACTAGAGCTGTTTTTCAAGGGAATGTTATTTTTGGTTCCACATTTTAAAACCAGTCCAGTTCAAACCAGTTTGGCCCATAACTAACTTGAACGAACACTTCCCCAGATTCTAATCGTACATTGTGACAAACTGCTCTCTTTAGCTGCGCCAGCTTAAACGGCAGTTTTGGTATTCTGGTTCTCTTTGCTTGCCACCAACCCACTATCAGGAAAACCCCATCCTGCTCAGAGCTAATTTATTTTATTTATTTATTTCTAGGAAATACCTTTGAGCCAAAGGCTCTTTTATAGAGGTTCCACGTCATAGTAATACATGGGCATAACAACATTTACAATGGTTACAAATATATAAGCGGATACAAGGAGGTTCCATGCCTAGAAAGACAGGAGTACATCAGGTTACAGTGGTTACATAATTACAATAACGGGATTACATAAGTAAAAATATACAGACACATAATTTAAAGCAGGCTAGGTTGACAGGTTAAGTGAGAACGTGAGAATCTACAGGATATAGAGCAATCAGGTAGGGAACAGAGGATGATATAGTCTGTAAGATAATTAACTAATACTAACGCAAGGAGGCAAGAACTTGATGGGCAGCAGTTCTTTTGTCTTAAGTGCTAAAGAGTGTAGTCATAAAGGAGGGCTAGACCCACTGGGGGAAGTGCTGAGGCTGGGACCTGGAGCATACTAGGGAGTGTTAGTTAGCAAGAAGAGAGGAGAAGGGTGCAGGTTAGAATGAGGGTAGCAGGAAAGAGGAGGAAGAGTGTGGGGAGTTCAGGTCTCACAGTCACAATTCCTGTTTGTGGTGAGGGCCACTGGAGTTTATCTTTAAAGGGGTCTATTTTGTCCTTTTGTGATGCCTAGGTCAAGCGATTAAGCCAAATTATACAATGGCAATAAAAATCCTGGACTATGGTCAGTCTTGGGCTGGACCGTGATGTTATCCCAGCACAACATCACGGGTCTAGTTTCATCATTATGGCCACTACTCATCCCTTTTTGTATCTCTTCTTAAGAAACAAAAATATTTTTCCACACTAATAAAAACATTCTTTAAAATTATTTTTAAGCCTGCGACCTAGGTACTTAACCTGAGGCATGGCGTTATCCCAAACGATACACACACTGTTGGGCATTATTGCTTAAGTGGTGCCCGGTATTCATGAGGACCGTTGGCCTTGTGTGGTTCTACGGAAAGGGACGCAGAGGGCTGAGTTGTTTGTACCCCTAGTGCATCTGATGGAATTAGGTCAGTTGAGGATTTGCAGGCCTGGGGTGGTATTTCCTAGCTTGCAGCATACATACTTGATACTGGAGGTGACTGTCAAGGTTGAGCCATTTTGTTTGAGTGTACAGCTCACAGGTGTGAGTGAGATGGGTACACCTAGGACTAAACATGCTTTGTTTAGTGTTTTGATACATTTCAAAGCAGTTTGGGAGGCAGCCCCATATACTGCTATACCATAGTATATCACTGAGGAGGACTGAGCTATTTACAGCAGTTCTGAGTGCTTCAGGAGTCTGGCCTTTTCGGTGTCTGTACAGTAATCCTAGTTTTGCATTTGACGACTTTGCAGCTGTGAGCAATCAGTTTAAATGCTTCATTGGCAGCTTTTAAACTAGTCAAAGGGGGAGGCACTGACAAGCAGCAGGAAAATCCCAGCCTCTCCCTACAAAACAGGGTACTAAATGAGAAAAGACCGAGGTAGAACGGTCAGTGGGGATGCTGCAACAGAAGGTAAAGCCATCAAAAATGGAGAGCAATGAGTACCAATGCCCGTAGTCTGGGTAACAAGCTTTCTGAATTAGTGGCCTTGATGGAGGAGGAACATCTGGATATTGTGGCAGTCACAGAAACATGGTACACACAAAACCATGACTGGGACATAAACATACCAGCATACACTATCTACAGAAGGGACAGGGAGGGTAAAAGAGGAGGAGGAGTAGCCCTTTACATAAGGGAAGGAATAAAAGCAACAGAACAAAAGGGTAAACAGGGAGGAGGAGAGAAGCACTGTGGGTAAATTTGGAGACAGGCAATGGCACCACAATCCGCACAGGGGTTATGTACTAGACCTTCTCAGGGGAGGAAATGGACAAGGAAATGATAGAAGTATGCTTAGAATGGCAGAAAAGGGAGATATTGTTGATGGGTGATCTGAATATGTCAGATGTTAAACTGAGTACAGCTGCCACTGAAGAGTGGAGTTATTCTAGATACCCTACAGGGGGCATGCCTTAGACAACTAGTATTGGAGCCCACTCAAGAGGGAGCAATATTAGACTTGATTCTCTCAAATGGAGATGGAGAGAGGATCACAGATGTAGAATTGGGTAGCCATCTGGGAACTAGCGACCATCGAACAGTATGGTTCACAATAAACACAGCAATAGAGTCAAGCCATACAAAGACAAAAGTACTGGACTTTAGGAGGGCTGACTTTGCTAAAATGGGTGAGTGCCTAAGGAATGCACTAGCAAATGGGCAGGAAGGAGGGTGGAAGAACAATGGGGAATAATAAAAACTGCCATCACAGAGGTAATGAGCCTTGTGTGAAGCAAATAAACAAAACAATGTAAGAAACCACTATAGTTCTCAAAGGAAGTGGCAGTGAAGGTTCAAGAGAAAAGAAAGCATTCAGGAAGTATAAGGAATTGCAGAAGGAGCAGGACAGAGAACTGTATCAGTTAAAGCAAAAGGAGGCTGGAAGGCAGTCAGAACAGCAAAGGCCCAAACCGAGGAAAAGATAGCCAACTCAGTAGAAGGGGGGTAAAACCTTTAGGTACATCAGGAGCGTAAGGAAGACCAAGGGAGGGATAGTGAGGCTTAATAAAGGGAGGGAGGGTGGGCAGAGGGAGACTGTGAAAAAGGCAGAGATACTAAACAAATATTTTTGCTCAGTATTTACAAATGAAGAGGGAGGTACATAAAATGAACAGTAGAAACACTCTAGATACAGAAGTTGATACCAGCCCATTTACAGAAGAAAGGGTTCTGAAAGAACTCTTAAAACTGAAGGTGGACAAAAGCAATGGGGCCTGATGGGATTCATCCCAAATTCTAAAAGAACACTAAGGGTAGAACTAGTGACACCACTGACTACCCTTTTAACAAATCATGGGAAGATGGGGTGGTACCCGAGGACTGGAGGAGGGCAGATGTGATTCCCCTTCACAAAAGTGGGAGCAAGGCAGAAGCAGGAAACTACAGACCTATTAGTTTAACCTCAGTGATGGGGAAAATGATGGAATCACTTCTGAAGGAAAGAATTGTTGAGTATCTAGAGGCCAGAGGGGCTCAGGACCCAAGCAGCATGGATTCATGCCAGAAGGTCATGCCAGACAAATCTGATAGATTTCTTTGACTGGGTGACCAAAGTAGTAGATCAGGGAGGGGCTGTGGACATGGCCTACCTAGACTTTAGCAAGGCATTTGACACAGTCCACACAAAAGATTAATATACAAGTTAGCCAGCCTGGGGTGGGTCCCAAGATGACAGCCTGGGTAAAGAATTGGCTGTAGAACAGGACACGGAGAGTAATAGTAAATGGAGTCCACTCAGAAGAAAGGAGGGTTACTAGTGGGGTACATGAGGTTGGTATTAGGACCGGCCCTCTTCAATGTCTTTATAAGCGACATTGTGTCATCTGCAAGAGACATACTTTTCCTTCCAGTCCTTCTGCAAAGATCTGCAACAGAGTTGATGCACGGGGTGGGGTGGAAAGGATAAGAAGGGACTGCAAGGTTAGAGGAATGGTCAAATGTATGGCAGCTTAGATTCAGTGCTAAGAAGTGCAAGGTAATGCACCTGGGAAACAAAAACCCAGGGAAGATTACACAATGGGGGTGAGATACTAACAACAAAAATGGAAGAGGGACCTGGGGTAGTCATATCAGATGACCTAAAGGTGGGCAAGCAAATGAGAGGGCAGCAAGGAGGGCTGGGGGATACTGGGATGCATAGGGAGGCATCACCAGTAGAAAACAGGAAGTTATTATCCTCTGTAAAGACAGCTGGTGAGACCCCATCTGAGTACTGTGTGCAGTTCTGGAGATCCAGTCTCCAAAAGACATAGACAGGATGGAAGCTGTCCAGAGGAGGGCAACTAAAATGGTACAGGGTCTGCACCGGAAGACATATGAAGAGACACGAAAGGAGCTTAATATGTATAGCCTCGAGGAAAGGAGGAGAGGGGGACATGATAGAAATGTTCAAGTACCTCAAGGGGATCAACAAAGTCCAAGAGGGTAGCATCTTTCAAAAAAGAGGTGTGCAAGAACAAGATGGCACAATTTGAAGATAGAGGGGGGGCTCAGAGGTAATTTAAGGAAATATTTTTTCAGAGAGGGTTGTGGATGCATGGAGCGGCCTCCTGAGGAGGTTGTGGAGTCAAAATCCGTGGTGAAATTCAAGCATGCATGGGACAGTCATAAGGCAATTCTAGGGGTGGGGGTAGGAAGAAGTAGGCTGCTGGTTAACTGTGATCTGCAGCTTATCCAGTAGGTAGGAAAATGGGCAGACTGGGTGGGCCAAGCGGTCCTTTTCTGCCGTCAAATTCTGTGTTTCTATGTGTCTATGTGTTGGTTAAATGAGAGGGTGCGGTCCAGTGTCAATCCTAGGTATTTAAATGTTTGAACCATCTCCAGGGAAGTGTTCTGATCATTATGAATGCAAAGTTGACGAAAGTGTGTTTGTGATTATGCTAATAACAGTCTGTTTTTTGGGGTTTTATAATTGAGGAGCAGTTTTGACTGAAGGAACCAGTGCTCGGCCACAGTGAAATTAGCCTGCATTTGCTTTTCCAGTATGTAGGGGTCAGAATTACATGAAAATAGGACCGCATTATCTGCATGCAGTAGTAGCTAGTCGTTTACCGATTGAGGGAGGTTGTTTAAGAACAGGCTGAACAGTAGAGGCCAAGGATAGAGCCTTGAGGAATGCCTGTGTTAACACTAAGGTTGTCGGAGAAGGTGTCTAGGATTTTCACTTTTGGACCCTCCCAGAGGTAGCTTCTGAACCATGCTACTATTGCAGGGGCGGGCGGTACTGCAGAGCTGATCCAGGAGCAGATTGTGATTGACTGTGTCGAAGGCCTTGGTGAGATCAATATATGTTGCCCCCACCAAGAGCCCTCTGTCTCAGCACATTATGGATAAAGCTGGTAAACTCCACTAGAGCGGTTGTGGTACTGTGTTTTCGAAATCCATGTTGTTACTGACATTGTAAATGATACTTGTCTAGATATTCCGTCAGTTGGTGGCTACAATTCACTCAGGGCCTTGGAGTGGAGGAAGGATAGATATTGGGTGGTAATTTGTAGAGCTGGCCCTGTCACCACTTTTATAAACGGGGTACCACCGCCACCTTCCAGATCTGTGGGAGTTTGCCTGATACCAAGGAGAGATTTAAGATTTTGGTGAGGGTTTGAGAGTTATGTCCAGGGTGAGCCTAACTAGTTTTAGGTCAAGTTGATCAGAGCTAGTTCTGGAATTACCTACGCTTTTAGGATGTGCTTTTTCTTCCATAAAGGTGATAGCTCTGAAGTAGAAAGGTGGATGGGAGTTTGATTGGGTCCCCGGTTTCGCTTCGTGCAAGTATCTGATTGGTGTTGAAAGAAGCTAGGGGCAAGACTCCACTGAGGTCAGTAAAGCTTTGTTGAAGACATTTGCTATGCGACTGTGATCCTCATGGAGCTTGGCCTCAGTGTTCAGGAAGGTGGGGGAGTTTTATTAGGTTTACGTTAGGGACTTGATGTTCTCTCAGAACAGTCTATCATCAACCCATGAGTTTGTCAGCTCACTTTTAAAGTGTGTATTTTTGGCCTTGCATAACTCTGCATTCATTCCGTGCAGCTCTATAGTTCTGGTAGTCTGTCTTGGTACGGAGTTTCTTGCTTTGTGCCGCAAGTCGTGTCTATATTTCATGAGGGCTAGTAGCTGTGCTGTGATCCAGGGGCTGTCATAGTCACGGATCATTCTTTGGTGTAGGGGCATAGACATTGCACACTTCATTGAATTTGCTTATAAAGCATTCTAGGGCAGTGTTGACATCTGTTTTGTGGTCAATAGAGCTCTAATCTTGGAGGCTGAGGTGTGCTCTTAGAGCTCCCAACTTGCCCTTCTTCAGAAGTCTAGTAGTAATTGTCCTGGCTGGTGCCTTTGGGGCCTTATTTGACCATTTACAGATTACCGGGAGTGGTCACTGAGGGAGTCTGGGAGAACCGTGATGGAGGATATTCTTTCTGGCGAGCTAGGCAGGTCAAATACTATAATATTTGGTAGAGTGTATTTCAGATGGTGGACTTTAAACAGAGAATTCCTTGTTTGCCAGTAGAAGTAATTAAAATTACCTTTTCAATAATGAGGCACAGTTGCTGGTTCTATAAAAATAGATTCTTTACTACTAGATATTGCAGGTATTAACAAATACACATGATATATACAGCAAAACAAAAGTTACTCATTTACTGGAAAGGATTATTCATAGAATCTTAGTCTAGTCTCTCTCCTAAAGTCTGCATTTATCCTGCCAGCTAACCTAAAAGGAATACAAAATCATACATACCCCATAATGCAATGTATCATGGGATGTATATGTAAAGCACCACAACATTTTTGGCTGGTTCAGCTTTAAGCAAGAAGGCATGGTGTCAAAGGCCCTCTCACACAATCTGCAAAAGGTGCAAACAGAAAACAGACATGTGTTTAGGTCCTACTGGGACTCATCAGTATGCCTGGTCTGTATCACACCCCAGGAAATGAACCAGAGCCCTAAGTTGGTCTTAGGGGGTAACTCTCACTTCAGTGCTTCCACACTGAGTTTCTTAATGTCCTTTCCTCACATAGATAGATTAGCTAGAGGGGCAGGGTGCTCCTTCTCTGGAACACTCACTCGGAGAGTCTGGTCCTTTTCATAGGCTGTGAAGGTCAGAGAGAGGGAGCTGTATGTCCAGCTCCCCAATGTAAAGGCTCAGGGCTGTGTGGGTGTGATGTCTCCTGACAGGCTCTCCTCCCAGTGTTCCCCAGCTGTGAGTGTGTGACATCACCGAGCTAACTGGCTTTATTATCACCTACCAACATCATTGCTCAGTTTCGTGACTGTTTTCCTTCTCCTTGCAGGATATCTCTATGCCAGAAATGGCAGCCTCACATCTGCCAGGGTCTGTTGCTAGATGATCTCATGGGAGACTATGGTCTCTCCTAGTTGGCCAATGTTTCTCATGAGATCTGCCTGGTTGTGTGATGTGGAAGCCATTTTGGTGTCCATTCCAAACAGCAAGAACTTTAAAAGAAAAAATGTAATCTGGTCACATTTCCCATCACAGCTGTAAAATGCCAGACTGCACTACCTCCTAGATTGATTGTAGATTCAACTTTCACCACTAGCGGGAAGCCAGAAGCTGCTGTCTCTAGTCAGTGGTGATACCCAGCCCTGCAGAACGCGATTGCCATTTTGGCCTATTTTCTACCTTGTCTCTTTGCTGTTCTTGTAATATTTTTGTATACTGTATTGTATTTCAGCTCCCATCTGTAAGCCCTCCCTCAGGGCATGTCTGGAAATGAACTATTCTCAGCTCAGTATGCTCCACCCACAGAAAACTTTCTGATCTTAAAAAAAATAAATAAATAAATAAATTATTCCCCTTTGATGCGCATACACATTTTGCTCCACGTTGTATTTGGTACTGTTAATTGTTTTATTCCTACTACTGTACTCTCGGTCGTAACTTGAGTATAGCGCCTAGTGTTCATACCCGAAGCAACAAAAACTATTAAATAATTAAATGTATGAATATGTCTTCAGAAACACTCACAATAGGGATATTCAGCACTGACAGATTCGATTGAATTTCATAGGAAATTTGATTCCAAATCAGAGTCCCATTCTTGTTCTGTAAAGGACCTCTGAATTGGGGTTGAATCTACTTCCTGAACCCTAGTTGGCTGTGCAAAACATGTTTTACTTTTAATTTTGGAATCAGGATTTTATGCTAGTCCCAGAAATCAGATCAGAACCAGAATCTGTGACTCTGAATCTGAGCAAGTCTGGTTCACAATCCTTCACGTGAGTACAGATATTGCTAATGTTGGCATGTGTTGATTGCTGGCTTATATTTCACATGCAGTACAGTATAGCCTAGAGGTTAGAGTAATGAGCTGTGAATGAGATTGGTACGTCTAGCACTTGCACACTGTGCGACTCTGAGTAAGTCACTTAACCTCCCCGGTGCTCCTGGGTCACCCTGAAAATAGGCACTGTGCTGTGGGCCAGTCATCAAAGAAATAAAAAAAAAAAAAAAAAAGTCTCTGTAATGATTATTAAGAAAGGAAATGGCTAGTGGAAACAGATCCATTGCGCTGAGCCCTACTTTGAAATCCTGGTTGAAATACAGGAAAGCACTGACATGCTTCCACTTCCTTTATTGAAAGCGTGAGCTGTCCCAACCAATCATCAATCCCAGAAATAATTAATTGCCATTGTGGGATGCGAGTAGCAGAAGACAGACAATATATTATTCCTGTCTGTTCATGCTATGTGACATTAAGAAGTAAATGGCTTGGTAAATTGTTAGCCAGGCAATATTTGTCCATGGATGAGACTGTACTCAGAACTTGGGATCCAGTTTGAATTTAGAAAGTTATGAATCTCTCTTTGCTGTATCAAAATTGAGAACCGAATGGGTATCTGAACAGTTATCTAGGTGTAAATCTCAGCTGATTGAAAGGACTTAACTGCTGTGAGGTTTAAATTACTTGTAGAAAGATCTAGTAGTAGGGGAGTGGTTAGCTAGAAGGAAGCCACATTTAAAGACTGCCTTAGAAAGATTCTGCTAATAGCTTGGCAGAAGACACCAGGAGAAAGGACTGCTGTGTGACTGGACTCTCTACTGGGACTATATTGCCGTCCTTCCCTCCACCCAAAGCTAGTTCTATTTTATAGGTACAGGATTTGACTGACAACAGGAACTTACTGTTTGGGAGCAGGAAGTGAGTGATCACAGAACCACCAAAGACCCACCATCCTAGAAGGGCAAGAGTAGCTCTCGCCCCTCTAGTTGCTGGAGGTCTGCCTCTGAGCAAGTAAGTGGTCTACTGAGAAATATAGGATATTCTTGTCTCAGAACAGGACAATCAGGAGCTTAAAGGGCACACAGGCAGAAAGTAAGGAGAGAGACGGAGAGAGAACAGAGAACAGAGAACAGAGAGAGGGGAGAGAGAGGGGAGAGGGGAGGAGGAGAGAAGGAGAGAGAACGAGAGAGAGAGAGAGAGAGAGAGAGAGAGAGAGAGGAGGAGAGGAGAGAGAGAAGGAGAGAGAGAAGAGAACAGAGAGAGAAGAGAACAGAGAGAGAGAAGAGAAGAGAGAAGAGAACAGAGAGAGAGAAGAGAGAGAGAGAGAGAACAGAGAGAGAGAGAGAGAACAGAGAGAGAGAGAGAGAGAGAGAGAGAGAGAGAGAGAGAGAGAGAACAGACAGAGAGAGAGAGAGAGAACAGACAGAGAGAGAGAGAGAGAGAGAGAGAGAGAGAGAGAGAGAGAGAGAGAGAGAGAGAGAGAGAGAACAGACAGAGAGAGAGAGAGAGAGAGAGAACAGACAGAGAGAGAGAGAGAGAGAGAGAGAGAGAGAGACAGAGAGAGAGAGAGAGAGAACAGAGAACAGAGAACAGACAGAGAGAGAGAGAGACAGAGAACAGAGAACAGACAGAGAGAACAGAGAACAGAGAACAGAGAACAGAGAGAGAGAGAGACAGAGAACAGAGAGAGAGAGAAGAGAGAGAGAAGAGAACAGAGAGAGAGAGAGAGAGAAGAGAGAGAGAGAGAGAACAGAGAGAGAGAGAAAGAGTAAGGATTGCAAACAGTTAAGGGGCCAAAAATAAGACATGATTGGAGTGGTCAGTGGCTGTGGAGCAGCAGTCTTCCGGAGATGTTCTGGAGGATGCGTGTTGTCCCATCTGCAGGCACCCTCTGGGTTGAGGGAGGAGGTTGCTCATCTCCAGGCTGAGTTGGCCAGGATTTGTGGGACCTCCTTCCATCCAGGGACCACAGTGCCACTGCTGTTGCCTCAGAGGTTGCCAAGAAAGAAGCGGTTGGACCACAGTGGGCTCAGGGAGGGTGAGGTTGGTGGAACAGAGCGCATCCCTCCAGTTGTGCCTCTCCACAATTCCTATGCCATTCTGGCAAAGTGTGGTTCCTCTATGGAGGCACCCCGCAGTGGAGACCAAGGAGGATGCTGGGAACCTCCTCAAAGGAGACCCACAGAGGGTGGCAGGGACCCTGCAGGGGAAGGAAACAACTCCTGGTGGGGACTCCATTGTTAGGAAGGTAGAATTGGGGAGGAAGGGAGAGGAGGTAAGGTGCCTGCGCGCCATGGCTTGAGGGACAGGGAGCAAACTCAGGATTGCTGGAGCAGCTGCACAGGGAGGGAGTTGGATGTCATTGTCCACCTAGGACAAATGACCTGGCTAAGAAAGGAATTAGAGAAGTGCAGGAAGAGTTTGTGGAATTGGGGAGGGTCTTGGTCAAGTAGCACGACGGGTAACCTTCTCGGAGGTACTGCCCATCTATGGCATAGGGAGGGGCTAGGGTGTTCCGCACATGGGATTCAATCAGTGGTTGAAAAACTGGTGTGGAGCTCTAGGGATTGGCTTCATTGGGAACTGGGGGTCCACCTGGAGTGATGCAAGTCTATCCTGGCATGAGGGCTGCATCTGTCAGGAGGAGAACCAGGATCCTAGGTGATGGGTTTAATGCCTCATTGGCAAGCTTTTAAACTAGCCAAGGGGAGGCACTGAAAAGGAGCAGGAAGTCCCAGCCTCCCAAATAATCACGGTAGAGTGCGACACACCAACATAGAGGTGTCGATAGGAGAAGGCAGGGTAAATGGAGAAAGTGACAAAGGCAAGAAGGACAGGGATGGGGCAAAAGGAGTAAGGCCATCAGGAAATGGAGGGTAATGAGTACCAGTGCTCGAGTCTGGGCAACAAGCTCCTGAGCTGGTGGCCTTGATGGGAGGGATACCTGGATATCGTAGCAGTCACAGAAACATGGTACACAGAGAACCATGACTGGGATGTTAACATACCAGGGTACATAACTATAGGGAGAGACAGGCAGAGGAGAAGAGGGGAGGAGAACGCCTATGTAAAGGAAGGGATAAAAGCAACTGAACAAAAGAGTAAACAGGAGGAGGAGGCACTGGGGTCACCTTGAGACTGAAAGGGCACCACAATCCGCATAGGGTTGTGTACAGACTCCCATGTCAGGGGAGGGAATGGACAAGGATATGATAGAAGGCATTCTTAGAATGGCAGAGAAAGGGAGATACTGTTGATGGGAGACCTGAATATGCCAGATGTTAACTGGAGCACATTTGCTGCAGCCACATCCAAGAGCAGGGCCATTCTTGATGCCCTCAGGTGGCAGGCATTAGACAGCTAGTTTCGAACCCACCATGAGGAGCAATCTTAGACCTCGTACCTCAAACGGGGCAGTGAGAGGATCCTTGAATCTAGAAGTGGGTTGCCATCTGGGGACAAGTGACCATCAAACAGTGTGGTTCACGTAACTCCACTACAGAGTCGAGCCACACAAAAGTGAGGGTACTGGACTTTAGGAGGGCTGACTTTGGCAAGATGGGAGAGTGCCTCAGAAAAGCACTAGCAAACAGGCTAGAAGGAGGTGTGGAGCAACAATGGGGAATCATCAAAACTGCCATCACAGAGCAGACAAGCCTTTGTGTGAAGCAAATAAACAAATCAAATCGAAAGAAAAAGCCACTATGGTTCTCAAAAGGTGGCTGTGAAAGTCAGGAAGAAAAGATAGCATTCGGAAGTATAAGAAACAGAAGGAGCAGGACAGACAGCTGTACAAAGTTAAGGCAGAAGGAAGCAAGGAGGGAAGTCAGAATAGCAAAAGGCCCAAACTGAGGAAAAGATGGCCAACTCTGTTAAGAAGGGGATAAAACCTTTATAGGTACATCAGCGAGAGAGAAAGACAAAGGGAGGGATAGTGAGGCTGAATAGAATGAACGGTGGGTGGGCAGAGAGGACAGTGGAAAAGCAGGGATACTGAAACTAATATTTCTGCTCAGTATTCATAAAAGAGGAGGGGAAGTGCCTAATCCAATTAACAGAAGCACCTCTTTATAGGGGGTCGATCCCAGTCCTTTCACAGAAGAAAGGGTTCTGCAAGAACTCTTAAAACTGAAGGTGGACAAAGCAATGGGTCCTGGTGGAATTCACCCAGAATTCTAAAAAGAATTAAGGGAGGAACTAGTGAAACCACTGTCTACTCTTTTAATAAATCATGGGAGATGGTGTGGTACCCGAGGACTGGAGGAAGAGGATGTGATTTCCTCACAAAAGTGGGACCAAGACAGAGGCAGGAAACTACAGACCTGTCAGTCTGACCTCTGTGGTAGGGAAAGTGATGGAGTCACTTCTGAAGGAAAGAATAGTTGAGTACCTAGAGGTCAGTGGAGCACAGGATCCAAGGCAGCATGGGTTCACCGAGGAAGGTGGCATCAGGCGAATCTAATAGATTTCTTTGACTGGATGACCAAAGATAGTAGACCAGGGAGGGCTGTGGACATGGCCTACCTAGACTTTAGCAAGGCATTTGACACAGTCCCACACAAGATTAATAGTCAAATTAACCAGCCTGGGAGTGGGTCCCAGGGTGGTAGCCTGGTAAAACATTGGCTGCACAACAGGACACAGAAGGTAATTGTAAATGGAGTCCACTCTGAAGAAAGAGGGGTTACTAGTGGGGTACCGAGGGTTCAGATTGGGTCCAGTCCTTTAATGTCTCTCATCAGTGACATTGCAGAGGGACTGAAGGAAAAGATGCCTTTTGCAGATGACACAAACATCTGCAACAGGGTTGATACACAAGGAGGCATGGAAAGGATGAAAAGGGACTTGGCAAGGTTGGAGGAATGGTCAGAAGTTTGGCAGCTAGGATTCAATGCAAAGAAGTGCAAAATAATGCACCTGGGAAACAAGAACCAGGGAAGAATACACAATGGGTGGGGAGGTAGTAACAACAACAAAAAGGAAAGGGACCTGGGGTGATCATATCAGATGACCTTAAGGTTAGCAAGCAATGTGAGAAGGCAGTAGGGAGGGCTGGGGTATCTGGGATGTATAGGGAGAGGCATCAGCAGCAGAAAACAGGAAGTTGTTATCCCTCTGTACAGACAGTTGGTGAGACCCCATCTGAGTACTGTGTCCAGTACTGGAGACCCCATCTCTGCAAGGACATAGACAGGATAGAGGTAGTCCAGAGGAGGGCAACTAAAATGATGCAGGGTCTGCAAGAGAAGCCACATGAGGAGAGACTAAAGGAGCTTAATATGTATACCCTTGAGGAAAGAAGGGAGAGGGAGACATGATAGAAACTTTAAGTACCTCAGTGGAATCAACAAAGTCCAAGAGGGTAGCATCTTTCAGAAAAGAGACTTGCAAGAACAAGGGACAATTTAAAGACAGATAGGAGGGGCGGTTCAGGGGCAATGTGAGGAAGTAGTATTTCACAGAGGGTAGTGGATGCATGGAACAGCCTTCCTGAGGAGGTTGTGGGGTCTAAAATTGTGGAGAATTCAAGAATGCATGGACAGACATAAGGGCAATTCTGTGGGGGTAGGAAGAAATAGGCTTTTGGTTAACTAGGATCTGTGGCCTATCCTTTTAGGGTAGGGAAATTGGCAGACTAGATGGGCCAAGCGGTCCTTATCTGCGTCAAAGTCTATGTTTCTATGAGAAAGGTTCTCAGCTGACTTTTATATACTCAACACAGAGATCTGTAATTAAGTTGAATTTTGTATCACTTTTATATGTATTAACTGCTGTGATCACAATTTATATTAAGCATGATATATATCATTCCTTCTTAACAAAGTATAAAATGCAAACGGAAGGGTCTGTTCCAAGCTTTTCTCTTTTAAAGCACCAATGCCACTTATGATGTTTTACAAGGTTTTCCACGCTCTAGGGATCCCTACCTTTTTCGGGTCCAATGTTTCAAATCAGGACATTATTGAAAAGAATTGCAAATTAATACACCTAGTAATTTAGCATCTAAAAAACAAACAAAAAAAACATGCAATTAATGAGTTGTAAAACAAACAAGGGAATCATTATAAAACAAGCTGATAAATGAGGCAATGTGGTGGTGATGCCAGATTCGTGTTATGTATCAATTGTTAACGGACCTGATCAGGACAACATGGTATGCCTCGATTGCAAGGGATCCCACCAACAGTTTTAAAAGAGAACTACATGAAATATTTTTGAGCATTGCAGGTGGTAGCCATCACTGAAAGTGAATTTGATATTGTCTGGACACAGAATCCCATCTTGCCTGTGCTATATGCACTTCAAAAATTCATAAGGATTTGACTAAACCACCTGGATGACCCATTGTCTCTGGGGTAGGATCACTCACTGACAAATTTGTAGAATTCTTTTGTAAAATGGAAGTTGTCAAACTGAGATTCTGCCTCACACTGGGGACATTTTAAACAAATTCTGTTAATTTGTTATGGAGATCAGAATAATGCTGGATAACCATTGACTTGAGTTGTTTATATTTATATATGTTCACAACATGGAATCTTAGCAGTCCAGTACTATCTGAACAAAACAGAAATCCAGAACCTAGAAAGTTAATTGAGAGTGTAGTTGAATTCATACTCTAGCACAATTATTTTGAATATGCTGCATTATTTACCTGCAAACATGCAGAGCTGCTATGGGGACCTGTATGGCCCCTTCTTATGGGTCACGAGGAGGAGGAGACTATCCTCTGAATACTTATATGCAGATGACCTCATCAGCTAGCTGAGATATATTGATAACATATGTTGGTGGAAAGGGAAACACATGGGAGCTATAGAATTTATTGGATGCTTAAATAAAAAAGGGCAGTGATTCACAGGTAAAACAGAGAAAAATACAATAGATGTCTTAGACCCAAGTCTGACATGCATAGTGAATAAAGCACTACAAACTAGAGGATTCCAAAAGAGACCACAACAAATGTGTTTATACATCGAGATAGTGTGCCTCCACCCAAATTAAAGATTAATTCCATACAGACAATTTTGTTTAAGAAGAAATTGTAGTGAACTTCAACATTATGAGGGACAGTCAGAAGAACTTCTAAAAGATTTGTTGAGAGAGGCTATGACAGTGATAAACTGAAATAACTGAGAAACAAGTAAGATGTTTAGATTCAGTAACCTTACTGAATAACAGAGACAAATTAATAAACAACCAATCACATTCTATTTAGAACATAATAGAGTAGCATGCAGATAGGGTTTAGCATACATAAAAATTGGCACATACTTGCAAGTGACATGAACACAGGACATCGTTTTAACCAAAAATGCATGTCGGTTTCTGAGAAGGCTCAAACTTGAAAGACATTCTACTGAATAGCAAATAAAGGAAAATAAAACTCAAGACACCCAAAAAAGATCTCCCCAAAACCCAGGTTCAGAACACGTAATAGATGCAATGTCTATAAATTGGTAAAACTGGGGAACATTTCAACGTTAACTAAAGAGAAATATACAGTGAGAACTAATTGTGATACTGCTTATGTAATTTACTTCATTATGTGCTCCTGTAACAAAATCTATGTAGCTCAAACCATTAGACATGTTAAAGAATGAATACAGGAGAATGTAAGGGATATTGCAAAAGGATGTCCAGATAGTCTCTCTGCATACATTTAAGGAGTATTCTAATTGTGCAGTTAAAGAAATTACATGGATGGCACTGAATATGTTAAACCCCTTAGTCGGTGTGGGGATCATCTCAAGCGATTACTCCAGAAGGAGACTGGATCCACTATAGCTTCATAAACCAAAGGGGCACAATCAGGAATTCGATAAACTGTTTCTTTGAACAATACAAATAGCAGATGTAAAACATAAGGATTAAAGCGCAGTCGCCAGACTGATATGATAGTGAATGATGCCATATGGATAGTTTGTGCCTTCCCTTCCTTCCTTTAGCATTGAACATATGTTTAGAGGTCTAAACTAAATGCATTACCCTTTCCTTGGTACAGAATTTTAGTAAAAATACTTGGCTCATAGTGCTAAATCTTTATTTTTGACAGATAACCTTGAACTAGTATTCATTACATCAGGCCAACCTTACGCCCCTTATGTTGACTTGTGTATTCTAAATATTGATGGTGTTTCTTTCCCATATTCTGCCATTTTTCTTTTTTTTTTTTGTTTTCACTATTTGTTGTTCATTTGTAAATTTACATCAGCTGTCACAATGCTTCTAACACACTTATTTCGAATCATAAATAATGGCAATATATAAAATACCCCAATCTGATAAATGTTGGCTTGGTTTTACATGTGTCATTTGACACCATAAATACATAATGCAACTCCATGAATGTAAGTAATGTGAATATAATTAGTAGCCTCCTTTGAAGGAAAACCTGTACCTAATATTCATATTCTGTCCATTCATAGTTCATGGATTCATCTTGATCCAAATGAACATTGGAAACCTAGGACCTGAAAAGGATATAATCCTAAGAAATCGGAAAACCTTGTGTAAAATCAGAAACATTGGTGGATGAAACCATCTATGAACTTTAATATGGTATTGGTGCTTTAAAAAGAAGAGAAATTTTGGAAAAGTTCCCTTGATATTTGCATTTTGCACTTCATTGAGCAGGAATAAGTTCTTCTCCTTAACTCTTGCTGTTTTGTACTATGGAGTGTACATACAAAAATGGACATTGATAATGAGAACTGTACTTCTTTGTGGACATTGAGGAATTCAAGCCTGCAAACAGGATTGCTGTTGAAAATACAGGTGTCATTTAAGATATTAGATAGACAGAAATTATTTCTCAGTGCTAACAAAAATTTTAATGGGGTATGGTTTTGTTGTTGTGCGAGCCCTTCTTTAGTAGTTTTAAGGTTTTAAAATAACACCATAGTTTAACTATGGAATTTAAAGTTGCAGGGCAGGGGCTAGTTCAGACACAGTATTGTGTGAGTGATGCTCTCAGTATTTAGTATTTAAAGGCAGGACTTACAACTAGTTAGCGCCCCCGAAGCCTGGGAATCATGTCAAGTCAGTGTATTAGGCACAGTCTATGCTAGTCTTTGGAGAATTAAGGAATTGTAATTTTTTGTACTTTGTAACTGTGTTGCCCAATACAGCGAGTTTACACATTCGCATTGTTAGTGGTTCGGTGGCAGTACACCACTACAGGACTGTCCTTAGTGCTCACTAGGATTTAATGCTATTAGCATTAAATGAACCAAACTGTATTAGTGCACCAACTTTAGACCTTATTCAATAGAGTCTCGGTCCCCTTAATCTGGTTGTTTTAATGTCTTGCTGTGAATTTACATGTGTGCTTTTAAGGAGATTTTTTTCTACTCTGCAAGTGAAACTAATGAGTGAGTACTAAAATTACTGTTATGACCCAATGGGAGTATACCCCTGCACAGCGACACTTCTTCAACAACATATGTCAATGCTGACAACATCAACATGTCACTGTAGAAGTCTGCCTGGGGCCAGGCAACACTTTCCCCATCCTACACCCCTCCAGACCAACTCTGAGTTGGAATCCAATAGTATGGGAGGATTCGGGGGCAAATCCCAAGGAAAAACACTGTCCGCCATTCGAAGTTCCCTGCCAACTGCAAATCGTAGTCAGCATGGAGTTTCGTCACTGTGATGCCGCCAATGGAAATATTTATCAAACCGCATCATAGATCTCAGTGGTGCTACTTTGGAAATTTAAGCACACTCTTTTGAATAGGGTCTGAAGTTGGTGCACCAGTGCTGTTTGGTTTAAGGATATAAATATTAAAGATGCATAACTGGCTAATCTAGACCAATAGTGGAACACCTAACCTACTGGACAATACTACTAGCATCAATTCTAAGCAAACAGCAGAACGTATAACCTGCTGTGTAGCAAAAACCAAATCCTTTAGAGCCCTTGTATTTTTAAGCTCTTCAGTTGCTGAACGTTGTGCTTTTTGAAAACTAGAGGAGTACACTGTATTGCGAAGAGTTAAAATGCAATTTGGCAGTATTTATCAGTTCTAAGATAATTACTGGTCAGTGATTTAATTTTACATTTTTTTTTGCATGAGCCATGCACACTAGTTTAATACCTAGCAAAGGTACATGGTTTTGTGTGTTAAGCGTTGTTTGATGGGACACTGTCCTACAGCAGTTTAGTGTGCATGCTTGTACTTCCTGCCCTATGATATGATCTGCTGTCATTGTGTTAAACTGTTTTTTTTGTTTGTTTTTACAATCTGTTTAATAAAGATTGAACAGTTAAAGAACTCTAATGGTAAGTAAATTATTATGGCTATTTTGGAGAAACTAATGATCTCCATTGACAGAGCATGTAACATGTTTTGGGATAGGGAAGCTTGTTCCAGATGGAGGAGAGGCGGTTGGTGAAAGTAGATTGCCCAGCAGTGGGGTGGGAGTGAGGAAGGGAGAAGGTCTGCGAGTCTCTAGAGTGAACTGCATATGAGGCAGGGGAACAAGGACAGAGGTGTGGGGAGAGGTAAGGAGGATGAGACCTAAACCAGTATTTAGAGATGAAGGAAGCACAGTCAGGCAACATCGGGGAAGAGAAGGAATAGAGAGGTATAGAGGAAGCAGAGATGAGTACAGAAGTTGCCATTAGCGGTGAAGCGGTAAAATGCATTGCAGAGGGTGTCTGGCCTGGCAAAGGAGGAGGAGGGTGGCACCACAGTCCAAATCCACATAGTCAAACACCAGAAGTATTGTTTCTGGTGACCAGCTCCTGATGGACCTGGGAGAGAAGCAGTTCTTGCTGTGGTACACGGCACCAAGTTAGGACAAAGTTTGTTGTGGATGGCATCAATGTGGGTGGAGAATACTTGCATACTGTGTGACCCTGAGCAAGTCATTTAACTTCCTTGTGCTCCCAGGTTGCACCTGTAAACAAGCTTTCAGCTTAGTGTGTCTCACCTGGTTAAATAATTTGGGGAAGTTGAACCTACTGTCCAGCCACACATTGAGGTATTTGAAGCAGGAACTGCTTTTAGGGGAGCCATCCACAGTGGTGAATACAAGAGAGGAGGACAGCCTGGCCTAACTAGCCTCTACACTGCCACACCCCATATGGTATTGCCTTTTGGATTTTGCTTCTGATACATTTACTTTGCATTGTTTCTCTCCCCCAATCTTTGGTAGCCAGATGAGGCCCACTAGGCACAAGTGCCTGCTTTCAGGAGTGACCTGGGAACACTGGGGAGGTTAACAGTCACACCATGCAGTCAGAGGTTGTGGAAATCAAATCCAGGTCTGCATTGTGGTGTTGAATTTCAACTGCCATATCCTGGACTATTTTTTTCGCTAAGTTCTTCCTTAATGTTCTGGCTTCTTCCTTACTGTCCAGTCTTCCAGAGCTCATTGTGTCATCTGCAGATAGGCACATCTTCCTTTGAATTCCTACCCCTATGTTGCAAATTACAGTGTTAAAGAGGACAGGACCCAGGACTTAACGCTGTGGCACTACACTAGTCACTTCCTTGACCTTTGAGAATTCCCGTTTATAACTACCTCTGTGTGCATCCGTTCAGGTAGCTTTCTACTGATACTGTTAATTCTTTCATCCACCCGTTATCTGAAGTTTCTTGAGAAGCCTCCTGTGAGGAACTAAGTCAGAGTCCTAAATAAAGTCCAGTACATCCAACCACCTGTCCTTTATCGGCTGCCATTGTCACCCGATCAGAACATTTGATCAAGTAAGTCTGACTTGACCTACCTCTTGTGAACCCAGGTTGCCAGTTGTCCTGGAGATTGTTTGATTAAATATACTAGCATTTCTTTAAAGATGCCTTCAAGCAACTGTCCCTTGCATCACTTCCTGCTCTCCCAATGACATCTGCCAGCAGGGGCCAAAACACACAGCATCGTATGGCAAGACTGCCTACCTCTCAGGAGGAGTCAGACTGCCAGGCCCTCTGCAAGGGCGCTGCATAGCCACTGCAGCACCATCCCTCTTTGAACTTGGATGTGCGTTGCATTATGCTTACCAGCCAGGCTGGACCAGTGGTTCCACCTGAACCAATGCCTTCTTTTTTTTTTTTTATTTTACCCAGGGTAGTCCATTGAACATGCAGCACTCCTTTCCAGTTGGGTCTTGCTTCACGCTTATTTACTCATGGCCGCTGCTGGGTGAACTGGAGCGCTGGAGGTTAAATTACTTGCCCAAGGTCACACAGAGTGGTGAGTATTTGGCTTTAGTGGGGTTTGAGCCTGTGACCTCCCAGTTTTCAGGACCATGCTCTAAACACTAGACACTGACTCCTAAAATGTTAATTTCCTGAATGTTAATTATCGACCCATACAGTGATGGTTTTATTTAAAACACTATTAACATTATACCACAAACACATTTTAAAATAAACATTTGAATAATTCCTTTTACATATATTTATGTATAGCTATATATTACAGGAACTGCTTGTTTCTCAAATTTTTTTCTACTTTCTCCCTCTGCTATTCCTCCAGGAATGTACCCTTTGCTCTATGATATACCATCAGTTTCACCCTCATTCGAATGGTGGGGATGGTCTTTCCTAGTTCCCTCCCCAAGTGTCTCCTTCCATCCCATGGTATGAGCAGTGCCTCTATTGGCTCGCATCGTACAGCATCCCTGCAGCAAGACCAAGCTCCTTGACCAGCTGCAGGGGTCGCTGTGGTGCCAGAACTTGCTGTCAACGCTTCCAACTGAGGCACAGTGCAGGATGGCAGCTACCTCAGCCTGGCCTTCCTCCCAATGTGGCAACCCGAGGTCGCTCCCGAATTTGCATCAACCCTTCCTGATGGAGGCACAGTGCAGGATGGCTGCGACCTCAGCATGGCCTTCCTCCCGATGTGGCAACCTGAGGCTCGCTCTGACTGAGGCAGAGTGCAGGATGGCCGCTACCTCAGCCTTGCCTTCCCCTGATGTGGCGACCAAGCTAGCTCCCAGACTAAGGCACAGTGTAGGATAGCAGCTACCCCGCCTGGCATTCCTCCTGATGTGGCAACCTGAGCTAGCTTCCCCACTGAGGCACAGTGCAGGATGGCAGCTACCCAGCCTGGCCTTCCTCCCAACGTGGTGACCTTAGCTTGCTCCCTGACTGAGGCACAGAGCAGGATGGCAGCTACCTCAGTTTGGCCTTCCTCCCAATGTGGTAACCTGAGCTTGCTCCCTGACTGAGGCACAGAGCAGGATGGCAGCTACCTCAGCCTGGCCTTCCTCCCGATGTGGTGACCTGAGCTCTCATTAGTGTTTCCTGCACAGCAATGTGACATGCTGGAAGCCCAATACTGTATCTGGTGCATTCTGAAAATCATCCGATGCTACCTAAATAGGTGTAGTTGTGGTGGACAAGCTGTGGTGGTTCATATCCCTATAGTTTAGGGTGATGCCAGATAAATCTGGAAGGAGAGGCTGGAGATGTACTCTAGAGCCAAGATGCAAGGTTTATTAGCCACAGTTGGAGCACACAGAAAAGACTTAGCATTCACTAACACTATACACATAAGAAAGAGTGAATAAGGTTACGGGACCACAAACTGGCCCCAATAATGTCCTACAAAAGTCCAGGTTATTCAAGTCTTAAAGGTGTAGCGATCCAATGCACCAAGCTTGGGTTTCTAGTATTTTGGTCGGCCGACTGAGGGTGAACCTAAGGAAGCGCTCTCACACAAGCCATAAAATGGGGCATCCCCAGTGAACCAAAAACCAAGCAAAACACTGTAGGCCTCCTGGCCCTGGGAAGAAGGTGACTGCTGGTGTCGCTGAGGCAATGTCGATAGGGCAGTGCCTGGTCGAGATGAGTGTTGATGCCAGGTTGTAGGGGAGGAGAACCTCCTCTGGGGATGTTGGCTACAGTGACCTCGGGCAGGTCATCTCCAGTCGAGACAGGATGCTGGGTGCAATGATCCACTGGACAACCTCTGGGCAGGTCCCTGGAACCCTTACCACCTCACCCCTGCAGCTTCAGAATCTGACAATCTTCGGTGTGACCTCTTGATGCATCACTGGAACACGAGCCACCTATGGGCAGTACAATCAAGAGTGTGGCGACTCTTGGTGTGGCCTCTTGCGTGGGCCACCGGTATTATGCCACCTCAGGGAATGGGGCACAGAGCCTGGCAATCCTCAGCAAGGCCTTAGTATAGGCCACGGTACTATTATCACCTTAGGACAATGTCTGTTAGGAAGAATGGAACAGCATGACTCCAGTCACAGCCAGACGACTTAAGTCCCTCGAGCGAGAGACGGCGGCCCCTAATCTGACTCACTTTGGTGGCCCTAGCTACCAGCTGGTTAACACACTTACGACTGCAACTTGAACCTGGGGCATCGTGGCGAACATTTGGAGTTGTTGGAGGTCATTGGAAGTGGGTGCAGGTGATACTGGGCTTCCGGGACCTTCCTGGGTGAAGTTCAAGTTCAAGTTATTGCAGGAAGACTCCATTGAACAAGCTCATTCACAAGGAGGTTCTGAGGCACATACACATACAGTTCGCAATTACATTGACAGGAAATATGAAATGTAGAACAACAAAGAAAATATATAATACAAGAGGTATACAAAATAGAAATCCTTATGCTATATATTCAATACATTCCAGTTGTAACCTTGACAAATTATACAACACACTTCAAGCTTAATAAGTAGAGGCCAGTTGGTACATGGGTAGTTGGCTTAGAGTTGGGCACCTAGTAGCACCTACATATGTCTTCTAATTTAGAGAGCAGCTAGTGTTTTGTAGAGACTTAATTGATATGAAGCTAGTTAGCTGCAGCATGGCTTGTAGTTGGTTCCAAATGTTGGGGAGGGTGTATGAGACGACTCTTTGGCCAGTTGTGGTACGAGTCCTGGAACATCTAATAGGATAAGGTCAGATTTCCTTAAGGGAGTAGGTACTATGCGATGTGTATGAGAGACATTAAATAGTCAGGCAGTTTGTGGAGTAGTAATTTGAGGGTCCAAATGCCAGTGTGCAGGAGGCGCTCTAGTGGCGCGAGAGGTCCACTCCAACTGCTGCATAAAGATCACAGTGGTGGGTCCTGTATGCAGAGTTAGTAATGAAGCTAAGAGCAAGGTGGTAGAGTACATTGTTTAGATAGGCTCAAGGTTGGGGAGGAGATAAAATAGTCTCCGTAGTCAAGCAAGGGAAGGAATGTTGCTTGGACAAGTCTTTTATGGGTTACGAGAGAAAAAGGGTCCCATTACTAAAGAAGAAACTCAAGCATGCTTTAAGCCTCTTTGATAGATCCTCGATGTGGTCATTGAAAGAAAGCTTATCTATCCACATACCTAGATATTTAAATTTAGGTATGACTTCCAAGGTTCACCTAGGGAGGTAACTATGAAGTTTTTGGTGGGGTAGGTAGGGCACCAGGCAGGGCAAGTCTCGAGAAAATCATTGCCTTGGTTTTTGGCATTTAAGAGAAGCTTGGCATTGATAAGGTTGCTTTCTAACTGAATAAAGTCAACTTAGAGTGCTTTCCTGACTTCAGATAAGGATGAGCCTGATGCACGTACAAAACAGTATCATCCACAAAGAAATGTATGCTAGAGTTCTTTTGTGGGAGTCAAGGTTATTGATGTACAGGAAAAAAGGATTGGTCCTAAGATGGAGACTTGGGGACTCCTCTGGCATTGGAAGGGGGCAGATAGTAGGCCATCAGCTTTGACTTTTGTATCCTTCCAGTGAGAACTGCTAAACCACTGTAAGGTAAGTGGAGTGGCACCTATGTAGGCAAGACAGGTGATTAGGAGGTAATGCTCTACAGTGTCAAAGGCCTTACTGAGGTCTAGAAGGACTGCACCAGTAGCCTTCTTGGCGTCACCGAGGACTTCTGGATGAGGTGTGAGGTGTGTGCAGGAGCCCCTGGAGTTCAACCAAGATATCTATCTTCTGGGGAATGCACAACCAGGAGTGATAAGGCTTCTCCTGGAGACTGCTGCATGGAAGGTTCACTGAGTCTGTTTCCGGCCAAATGAACTGACTCGACACACTGGGGAACCTGACTAGACGGCAGACTTCTGCAAAACCGACCGAGGCTGCTACTGGGGATCTTCTGGAGGGAGTTACACCAAAGGGACCCAGGGATTCGCTTCAACCTCCTAACAGGGAAGCCGACATCCATTGCCTTGCTGCCCTTCACCCTCTCTGGTCAAACTTTCTCCCTCTCTCCAGTCTGTGAAGAGTCTCCTCTAGGCTGGGGTGGTCCTGGCTATCTGCCAGGGATTAGCTCCTTCGTCCAGAGGTCAGCCTCCTAAAGCTGGGTCAGTGGCAAAATAAAAATGCCTCCAGATTTGAATCTACCCTGGCCACAGGGATTGGCTGAGAGGGCTCAGCCTGGCTTCCTTCTCCACTGGGGACAGGAATGTTGCCCAACTGGTTGGCTGGCTGGGTGTTGGTCTTGAGCAGGGGAAGGGGAGGAAAGAAAAAAAATGGTTTTCTTTTAAAACCCTAAATTTAGACTTCTAGGATTGTCTGCTGGAGTTGAGCCTGGTCTGTGTTTGAGGTCACCAAGCTTTTCAAGGGTTCCCATTAAGCTGCCAGGGTCCCCATAACTGTCTGACCCCTCATATCTCGGAGGATCCCTATTTTCTGTGGTGCTCCCAATTTCCTGGGGCACTACAGATTAACAACCCCATCTATATACACAGCGCATGCACACACCCACCTACACCCTACCACAGACACTCATCTACACTTACAGCTACAGACACAGACCAGCGTAGACTTGCATCATGCAACACAGGGAGAGACACATACATGCATTTCTCTTCTCTCTCTCTCTCTCTCTCTCTCTTGTACCCATTCTGGTAACACTACAATCTCCCTTGCTTTCGCTGCTATGTCTGCAAAAACTTCAGAAGATAAAATTAAAAGAATAAAATAAATTAACAGATGGGCAAGAAATGTATAAATCTGTGCAGAACAAGAAAGGCTTAGAAAGAGAACTGAAATAAAGATCATGGATTCAAGAACATCTGCTGGATCCCACCGTTTATTTCTGCTGCTGAAAGTGAAGGCAGTGCATCCGCTTTCTTCATTCACAAAAAAAGAGCAGTCATCCTAAAACTGAGGGCAAAGCAATTGATTGTTAACTACGAGCCTTTAAAGGTTAGTCATTTTCAATTAAAGCACGGCAGCTGTGAAGATAATAGCCCTCAATTTGAATGACGATTTAAGTCACGAACAATCTACTTTATTTTTGGAATCTGTACCATTTTATTTTTCAGCTGGAGTATCTGAAAGTCCCCCATAGGGAAGTTTCAGAAAGATGACTCACTAGTTACTGAGCAATATGGGAATGAGGAGTATTTTCTTCTAAAAGTAGCTAAATCACTTTTACAGTAAGATAACCACCCAGCCCAAGTAGCAGAGGCCTGAGGCACTGGGCACCTCAACTCCTGCCACACGGTGACCAGGTTGGGAAAATGACATGGGTTACTTGGGTGGGGAGGCCAGGGTGTACAGGTGATTTGAGCATCTACAGGACAGCTCTTCCACCTCAGGACATAGACACAGACTGGGTGGAGGTGGTCTATAGGCAGGTAACTAAAATGGTGCAGGGCTTGCAAAAAAGCCCCAGAAGGAGAGACTGAGGGATCTTTACCTGTATAACCTGGAAGACAGGTGAGCAAGAGGAGACATGATAGAGACTTAAAGTTCCTCACAGGGAGTGAACAGAGTGCAATGTCTATTTCAAATGAGGAAGATCACGGAACCGGATGGCATGCAATGAAGCTGGAGGTTGGAAGTTTAGAAAGGGTGTTGACGAAAGTACTACTTTGGTGAAAAGTAGTGGCACACACCTGGAACAGACTGCCTGCAGTGGTGGAGACAAAAACAGTAGGGACTTCAAGCATGTGTTGTAGACATATAGGGAATATTAGAAAATGGGCAGTAGGAGGAGAACACCGTAGATCAGTGAGGATCTGAGGAGAGAGACTAAGCAGGGACCATCTGAGCAGACTGGGTGGCCCAAGCAGTCTTTTGATGCTGCCAGATTCTGTGTTTGAGGGCAGTAATCTGCTGCTCATCTGCCGCCTGGAGGAATCGAGCATCAGTGCAGAGGGTCCTGCAGGAGGGACCCTCATGCAGGATGCTAGGTGCATCTCTGCGGAGGTGGAGTATGCACATTGTATCCGTTGCACAAGTGGTGGACCATGGTGAGAAAGGTGGAAAATCCCTCGGCAGCAGGATGATACCTGACTCTCTACACGCCCCCAAAACACCTATATATACACACACACACACACACACACAACACACACACACACACACACACACACACGCACCACACAGTGATTGAGAGGCAGAGAGCAAGCAGAAGCCTAGGAAAGCCCTAGAGAAAGCAGGGTGCCGAGGCTGGGGGTAGATGAGGAGCCAGAGCAGCACAAATCAGCATAAACATTAAAAAAAAAAAAAAAAAAAAGGAGAATAACCTCTTAAGTACTAATAGCAAAATGCATTCAGTTCTTATTACCAGCCCACGTCATCATTTTTTCCTTATTTGTTTGGGGGAGGTGGTTTGTTTTTCTTCTAACTCTCATTAAAACTAGAAATGAAATGCTGCAGTAAATACTACTGATAGAACTAAAGTCTTCAGTGCCTAAGATTTTTTCTAGTTCCCTCTGTTTGTGTTTTAGCACCTAATCTGTATGACCCCAGTTTCTAGATTTGTACAAGACAATTTTCTTACTACAATCAACTGTGGTAGCAAGAGTGCATACAGGCTAGACTCCCTACTATTTGCTATTACACTAAAGGAACTCAGGAAGTGACTTCACTTAGTCACATAAGTCACTGCACATAAAGCCAGCCATGTCTGTTGAAGGGTTAGCTGCCAATCTTCGGACAAGATTCCCTCCTGCATGGTGGCCTAGTGATGTGGAGGTGTTGTGTGCAGGGCACCACACGTTCCATCACACTAGCAACCTGTGTTTGGTAGTGAACTCAGGCTGCTGAGATTTGTCTGGGAGATGGTGAAGGGATTAGGCATCCATGGACTGCTCTCCTCTGCTGTTGGGAGGGGAGGTTGGACTTCTCCACTCCTGTGCAACCACGTGGAGGCATGGTGGTGGGGCAGCGATTTGCGGTATTCTAGGAGGCAGCTGGCATATCGTTCCTCTCAGGCATGCACACTTGCATCGTTGCATGCTGCTGGATGCAGGGAAATGGAGGCCAGCAGCAGGATGACACTCCGCCCACTCTGGGCCCACACCACTGCCCAACTGCCCATGCAAGGCCAAATGCTGGATGAGGACATGGTGGGGGATGGCCCTCCTCTTCAGGTCCCAGCATGGAGGGAAATCTGTGGGGAACTTCTGGCAAGTAAGTCCTGGGGAGGTGGGCACGGTGATGAGAGCAGGCTGAGGGGTTGAGCATCCAAGGCAAGAAACGCCTTGAGAAAAAAAATTCCCTTCTTCAAAGACACTTGCCAACTTACAAAGAAACCAACTTTATGTTCCTGTTGGAATCAGTGTATGGAACTGTTTCACTCATGTGGAATACCACATAGCAAAACCATACAAAGTTATGAAATCCTATTCAACTTGGACACTGTGAACCTTTTTATTAAGCTTTTCCTGGAAGTTAACTGAGCCATTAACTCCTTTTATTAAGCTACACCTGGACATATAGGTGACAATACATAGAGAACAGTGTGTGTGTGTGTATGTGTATTGTGTATAAATAAAGCTACTACACATATATTTAATTGCAGAAACTTTATTTATGAACTGGTTAGGGTTAAAGTGACAAAAGTAGGAAATGTGGCATTAGGGTTTCTAACCTACCACCCTACCCCACCCCTACCCTGCAGGCAGAAAAACAGTTGTGTGGTGTGCCTTGGGGTTCTGAAGCCTAACGCTCACCCCATTCCATCAGTGAAAAGTTCAGATGTGTACAGTGTGCCACTACACACAAGGGTAAAGATAATTATGGATGGTCATCACAGGGTGGGGTGCCACTAGATACCAGGATAAAGACCAAATTACGGGACAGTGATGGAGGGTGCCACTAGACATCAGAGCTAAACACAGCAATAACAGGACAGTGATTGATTAGATGGGGGTCCACTAGATACCAGGCAAAGAGAAGTATCACAGGGATGATGATCGGAGGGGAGGGAGCACTAGACACTAGGGAAAAGATCCTGGCTATTAAAAGGCTATTGAGTCATGAAAATACTTTTTTTTTTTTTTGTGTGTGTGACTTGTGATGTGAAAAGAATGTTTTTCATATCATGAGATGCAAAACAAAAGTTGTAAACTTAAAAAAAAAAATAAATAAATAAAATAAAAATTGAGGCATTTCACCAACAGTGAAGTGCAGAATGCAACTAAGGGGTCCCCAGCAAGCTACAAGTGTTGGTCGCTCCCCACAATGTCATTTTCCTGGGTTTTCAAATTTATAAGGGCAATAGGCTGGCGGGAGCCTGTAAACAGGGATACACATTTCAAACTCATTTATGTAAAACCAACACCAGAATTGGGAGAAACTGCACCGATCACCAGAACACGTGTTGACTTCAAGTAAAGACATTGTTTTTGTCAGATATTGAGTTTTGTTTTCTTGCTGGCAAACAAAATGGTGGCAGTATGAAAAAAGACTTCCCATTTGCGATGACCCGTTATGTGGAAAAATAATTACCCATTTGTGATAAAGGATCCTTTTCAAGTGGAACATTTATAAATTCCACTGAAAATAATGGGAACTTTAAAATGTAATAACTTTGAATGGCTTAAGTCAGCAAAAAGGCATCGCCCAGGAGGCAAGCCTTCAACCCGAAAATTTCAGCCCAAAATTCCAAACCGTTTGGAGATCCAGGTGGACAAAGAAATAGCAAACAATAAGCAAATTATATAATATTTGGCACTCTGTATCTCCTAACTGCAGAACCAATTGGAACAAAACTTGCCAGATCAAGAGACCTACCTGATGAAATTGTGCATGCAAAAGTTCATTTAAATCCACTGAATGGTTGCAAAGTTATTAAAATGCACAAACTGGGTTTAACATTTAACTGCCTACTCAACCCTTAACTATAGGTGGTGCTACTGCACCCCTATATATATATGTATATATATGTGTGTGTGTACAATACATGGATGGGAACTTTCCTCCTAGGGAAGGCCATCATTTATTTTCCTGTATACCAGTGACTAATCCATAAATCAGATAAGATTTTTCCTTTTGCTGCTTGGGGTGGGGAGTTACAGTTGAAAACCCTAAGACCACATTTCCCTACTTTACGTGGTTTTAAGTTGAACCCTAACTGATGTAGTAATGCATTTTTTTGCAAAGAATATTGGGACATGTGTGAACAGATGCAGATGCACAGGACTTTCTAGGCCCTACGTCAAGGAAAGATTCTGTCTCGCTACAGAAGCAGAGCCTGCAGCAGTGTATTTAAATTCATGGGGCTGTCTGGTATGCTGCAGGCACAGGGCCCAAAGGGCTCTTCATTTCCATGTGGCTGCAGATACAGATCCATAGGACAAAGCATCCATCTGTCAGTGTCCGGGTGCAGGGGCCCTATGCCAAGAGAAGAGTTCTCTTCACTGTGTGATGTCTGCATAAGTTCAGGTAAATATGCACCTTTCCTCCCTGGCTGGGGATGGTGCTCCATAATAGTGCCATCCCCTAGCCCCGCCCCATCCATCCTGCTGGCTCACAGAGCTCGCCCCTGAACTCAGCTCATCGCATGGGATCACAAAGCAGTACCGCTGGGTTAAGGATGGCACCACACAAGTTTCTTAATTGTTTTCTGAATTTTGACCCCAAAGTTTTAAGATATTTATTTTATAGCACACTTATATGACATACTGTATTTGTCATTTGCAAAACAAGTACAAAACGCATCTCATTTAGAGATTTTAAAATGACACCAGTTGTGTATCTTGGTGTGGGAGAAAAAAAGCTATGTTGAATGTTTGCAATAAAAATATAGCAAATTAGGAAGTTGAGTGAACATCGAAATATTTCAATGTTCACTAATAACTTAGTTATTTAACCTTATTTTGCACAACTTTCAACATCATCTTCTCATGACCCTACTCATGAACAAGTTAGGTGAAAATTTTTAAATACTGGTTGAAATGCGATTTCATGGAGTAATTGCAAAATCACCTTTCAGCCTGATTTTTTTTTTTTTTTTTTATTTGAAGCGTTTCACCCGAAAGCTATACTGAGCCAAAATAGCTCATTTCGAGATGGGTCCTTGGGGGACGGGAATAGAGAATACAATTGGCATATGCATAAACCAAGATGCACAAAATAGGAAAAATACAATGATATAACACTGAACAAATTATAGCTATGAACAGCTAAGATGAGCATAGGATACATAAATACAGTACTGCACATTTATAACATGAGTCTAGCAACTTGACCCAAGCAGAGCCAGAGTAGCTGAGGGAAGGGAAAGAATTAGCTAGCCAGACTGAAGAAAGAGTAGGTTCACATTAAATGTAAATTTGGTGGCCTGACCCAGGCAGAGCAGAGTAGTTGAGGAGAAAAAGAGACTATAGCTAGCCTGACTGAAGAAAGAGTAGGTGAGAGGAAGAGAGTGAAAATGAAAGCAGTTGAAGAAGTGGAAATGGGGAGGAGAGGATAGGTATGGCTTGATGAAAGAACATAAGGGTGGTGGGGCTATTGGGGTGTGGGTTCCAGTGCAGTTGCAGGATGGAGAAATGCAGTTGTGGAGGAAGAGAGGATAACAAATAAGTGGACAGGGCAGAATGGATAGCTAAGGGAAGAGAATTCCAAATTTAGGAAATGGTAGGAGAAAGCCTATCCTGAGGAGGAGGAATGGACAGGGAGGGCAAGGGTCCAGAATCCAGAGCTATGGAATGAGTAGGTGGGAGGAGATGGGGTGGAGAGGAGGTTGATGAGGCAGGGAGGGAACTGAGTCAGTACTTCCCAACAAAGGAGGAACAGTGGGTGAGCATCTGGCCCCATTTAGGGGGAGAAAGAGCGATACACAGGTCACAATGGTGTATGCAGGGCAGCAACTAAGAGCAAATGGACAAAAGAGTTGAAAAGAGTGCCCATGTGGTTAGGTTGGTCTTATAGGCTATGTTATAGACTATGTCACCAGAGTCAAAAATTGGGAGGATCATTGTCTGGACAATTTCACTGTGAGCTAGCTGAGGATGCAACCACAGTGTCTGTACAGAGCACCAAGTTTGGGATACAATTTTTTGTTACTGGCATCCACATGTCCAGCAAAGTCTACAGTATGTGGTGGTTCAGCCAGAGCTATTTGAAGGAGGTGACATCTTCTAATATGGATCCTTCGAGGGTGTGGCATGATGGGGTGGTGGAAAGCTGGCAGTCCTTTGCCTGGTGCCAAAGGTCACAGAGATTGTCTTCATGGTATTTGGGGACAACTGATTGGAGCAAAACCAGAGTTGAACTTTACTGAAGTCCAGCTGGGAGGCTGGTCTCACATCAGAGGGGAAGGTGCGGTGGCAAACAGAACAGTATCATCCATGTACATGTGAATAGCTGTGAAGGAGCAGGCAGCGGATGATCATTTAAGAATACTGAGAAGAGTATCAGCGAGGACTGATCCTTGAGGGACGCCAGTGTTGATGTGGGGAGGAGAGGAGTTGCGTTTTGACTTAGAGTCCTACCTGAGATAGAACGGAACCAGTTAGTGGTGATTTCAGAGACCAACTGCAACAAGCTTGTCAAGGAGAATGGTGTGGTTAAGTGTCGAAGACTTTGGCCAAGTCTACAAAGATGGCGAAAATGATGCGGCCCTGATCCATGCCAGAGAGAGCGGAATCAGTGAGCCAGAAGGAAGTCTTGGTGGAGTGTTTATGAAAACCAGACTGGAAAGGGATAAAGGAGGAAGAGTCGGAAAGGAGAAAGTTGTGCCAGTAGGAGGTGTTCTTGAAGTTTGGCAAGGATTGGGAGCAAGGATATTAGGTGATAGTTTCCAGGGTTGGAGGAATAGCCACCTTTGGAGGGAACAACTGTGGCAAGTTTCCATGCTTCAAGGATGGAGTCAAGGGAGAAGGAGGGTTAAGAAAGGAGGTGAGTGGGAGGGCAATGGCGGGGCTGATAGGTGAAAGAGCTTGAGGTCAAATCCATCTGGACTTTACCTGTGAGATGAAAAAATGTCAGCTGCGTTACTCATCAGGTGAGGTCCCAACAAGGCTGTATTGAAAGTTTGGTAGAAAATATTGAAAAACAGCAAGTTTTATACGAGAACATTGAAATATTTCAACGTTCACTCATAAGTCATTTTACCATGTTTGTCCACCACATTTTCAACATAGCATTATGTTTTTTTATTTATTTGATAAGCAGGTGGGTACACTAGTCCCAGGGACTGTTTTCAGGGCACAACCTGGGCCATATAGATACAATAGAATACAAATACATGAGATGCAGCATACAGTACATGGGAATACAATACATGGGATTCGGCATACAATACACAGGTAACACAGTTATATAGTTGGAAGCAGTACTTGTGGTCAAGCAGTACCATCAAATGAGTCTGTGGAAAGAAACCGCTATTTAAGCAGAGGTGAGAATACAGACCATCTGTACAAATGAGAAATAAAAATCTGCTATGTGGCCTATGACTCCACTTCATGAACCCGTAGGTGAAAAATGTTCAATCCTGCCTGAAAGCAGATCTCAAGCAGTGACCAGGAATCACCTTTCAAGACCGATTGAATAATTTTACCTTCATTGTTCGGTGAGGTGGGGTCCCAAAAGCTATGTTGATAATTTGGTGTTTTAAAAAAAAAAAATTATATAGATATATATTAAATGACAGGCTATGAGTAAAAGTTCAAAGCCCACTGAAATACATTAAACCATTCTTATTTCCTCATATCACATTCGCCAGTTCCAGGAGCAAGATGTCTTTTGATTGGAAAGTGGATCTATAATGAGGACAGTTTTAGGTTGAGTTTGGGTGTGGAATGATCTGTGCTGAAATGATGTGGAGTGGAGGTGTTAAGGGACAGATCCGTGAGGAACCTTTTTTTTTTTTTTCATTTAACAGGTTAAAATGTCATAAAACATCAAGGGATGGTTTCTTTATTTTATAGTGAAGCAGATACTGGGAATTTGGCATCTGTGTCTGAATGATCTTGGCACTGGGGATGGGCACCTCAGTGCTGCCATCTATTTTTTTTGTGGGGAGGATGACCTCAAGGGGAGGGTTGAAAGAGGTGGTACTTGGGGTGGGCACCCCAGTCTGCTAATGTACATAATAATATTAAGAAGGGGATGGGCAACCTGAAGGTGAATAAAGGTAGAGTGTAACAGTAGTGGCGGTGGGCAACCCCATCCATTAAACTTAACATACTTGGATATGAGCGGATAGGTAGACAGACCAAATAGACATGAGAGGGAGAGAGACAGAAGTGTGTGTGTGTGTGTGTGTGTGTGTGTGTGTGTGTGTGTGTGTGTTTTATCAGGATCGCTTGCTCACTGCTCCAGCTGCGTCTTCACAATTCAAGAAAGTTCCACTATTCTCACACTGAGAATGTGGGTGACGTCTCCTCCCACTAAGCTGGGTACCCAGGATTTTCAGGTGCCCAGAAATGTTATTTCAGGGAGAGTTTCAAAAACAAACTCAGAATCTAGCTAAATGGGTCCTATTGACCTAGGTTCAGGAGTTTGTTTTTTAATACATATTTTAGGAATTCAGTGTTTTTAGTTTAAAAAAAAAAAAAAAAAATGCAGTCATCATGATTGATACTTTTTTCACAACAAATAAATCATTCCTCCCGACTGGTAACTCTTGAAAGTTAAGCTCTCATGATCAATGTTCTACCATTTGCATCAGAGGTTATCCAAAAAACAAACTTTAAATCCTTTTAACTCTTGAACCATTTAATATTTTTCCACAAAACCTTCAAGCTAGTGCTAGCTTTGGCAGAACAAATCTTGCATTTAGAGCAAGGAGCAGCTGACTGCAAAACTAGAACTTTTTCTTACTAATAGAGCACTTCTATCTCAGCAGGAGTGAGTCGTGTTGGGATTAAGAAAGCAGGGAGCAGACTAGGGGGACATAGGGAACAATTTTCTCTGGCCCAGTGGCTCGTGAGGGCCAAAAGGGGTCCCATAGGGGATCTATAACAGAGGATGTGAGACTAAGGGGCCCAGTCCGAAAGGTGTGTCCGGTCCAGGAATTTCTATTGGCACCCCATAAGAAACAGATACTTTATTAGAAGTGGGGGTCTGATTCAGGGTAAAAAAAAAAAAAAAAAAAAAAATGTGCTTTTCTGTGTTAGGAAAGGGAGTTTGTCAGGGGAGGGATAAGTTAATTGGGGTGTGGCTTAGGAGTACAAAAGCAGGTGTCTCTAATTGGTTCCCTGGTGTAACCCCCACTTATAAATGGGGATTCCCGAAAAAGTCTTCCTTGAGCTTGCCTAAATGCTCACTGCCAGGCTGGTGTCCTACGTTTTAGCAGTTTAAATGTGATTGCCAGAGTGCACCTGTATAGCCTCTTGCACTGTCTCTTTAAGAGCTGCCTGGATTGCACTCATAAGTAATCTGAGAGGGAGCTCTATTGAAAGATGTAACTATTTGCTGAAAATCATTTAGAGTGATAATGTAGTTTGTCTAACCTGCCTTTTTGCAGCAAGGACTGTTTTGTTTATTTCCACTATCTTGGTCCTGGACTGCTGAATTCAATCAATCAGTACTGGTGGGACTTAAAATGGAGCTGGACTACAGGGAGCTGTCTGAGTCAGAATCTGTAGGAATCAGAGTTTTGGGCTTTTAGCGCTTTTGCACCTGAAGGGGAGCCTTTGTTGTGACTGACAGATCAGCCAACCAAACCTTTCGGTTCTGGGGAAAGTCCCAGGCTTGCTGGCAGTTGAGTCGGATCTAAGTTGGGAGCTGAAGAAGCAACAGCTTGAGACAGTCAAGCAGCCGTCTGAGTAGTTTCATGGGAGAACTGTGGAAAGGCCTGAGTTGTGGCCTGCATGTCTGCCTGCTGCCCCTGAGAGGAGAGAAAGAGAATTATTTCGGACTAAATCAAAGTTTGTGAGAACAGAGTAAGCCACTGATTATTTATTTATATTTTTTAACCAGGCTCATACCTGAAGAAGATCGAAGAATTTGCTGAATGTGATCGGCCTGTCAGGATTTCCAGCTGCTTTTGAATCCCTGGTTCATGCAGAGACTTTGCAATCGTGACGAGAGTGGTTTGCCTGGTACAATAGAATTTCCTTACATGTAATGTGCTGTGAGTTGTTAGTGGGTCGTGATTTGGTTCCCCACTGTGTGAACTGTGTTCTACTTGCTGGAAGCTGTATCCAGCCCAAAATGGACTGTATCCGAATTTGTCTCCATTTGGCTGGGGCCTTACCACTGGCTAGCCAAACTATCCGCTGCACAGAGAAAGCCATTGACGAGAGACCTGCCTGAGGATCAGCCCCTGCTCCATGCTTGAACAGGAGCGCCTCCAGCGATTCCATGTGGGCCCTGCTTCTCCTGGCACTCCAGATAAACCACCTGTTGTCTCGATTTTCGACCAGCCTGTGTCCAGTCTTTGGTATCATGAGTAATCATCAGGGTAGCTCCTGCAACAACAGCCTAATCTAAAAGTGTGTCATCTGATTGTCTTGTTGTTTTCTTTTCACGAACTGAGCCCTTTGGCTCCGGATTTCAAATAGTGTGTGTTGTGCAAGTTGTTTTTCACAGGGCCCCAACCAGCTGCAATGTTCCTGGCTAGCCCACCGTTCTCCATCTGGGTACCCAGAGTGTGTGACTGTTTATGGACCCTGAAGTGCATGCATGACTGTTTGATACAGCCTTTAAGCAAATTAACCTGATTTTCCCCTCCCTTGTTCAAGTCTCTTAAATAAATTAGATTGAACTCTTTTTGCATTTACCCTGACTGTGGTTCAAGTTTGTGCAAGAGTATTGTACTGCTGTTATTTGCTGTGTATATAACCTTGTTTTACAGGGTCTCAAGGCGGGCAGAGGAAAGCCCTGGTGGTAAGTGCAAACAGTGTGGGTACTTTGTGGTGTATCAGGGTATTGTGAAAGTGATTATTGTGTATTGTTCTGGATACTAGTGAGGAAAGGGGTGTTAGTGTCCTGGAGAGCTGTGCCCAGGGTAGCTTGACCACTACCAACCCTGACCTCTGGGCGGGAGGCACCCGTTTCAGAACTCTGGGCCCTTAACCTGCTACTAGCCAAGCAGGCAGGGTAGTAGCCCTGGGATAGCACCACCTAGGGTTACACTAGTGCTAGCTTTGAAGACAGAAATCTTGCTTTAGAGCAAGGAGCAGCTGACTACAAAACTAGAACTTTTTTTTTTTTACACTAATTGCCCTCCTTTCCTCCCACCCTTAGCCAGTTCTAATTTTATAGGCACTGGATTTGACGAACAGGAACTTCCGTTTGGCAGTAGGAAGGAAGTGTCTCTGAGACCACAGGTTTCATCATCCTTGAAGGAAAGAGTAGATCTCCTCTCCCCTTGCTGCTGGAGGTCTGACTCTGAGCAAGAAAGGAGACTACAGAAGAATACAGGAAGTTCCTGTTCCAGAACGGGAAGGGTGAGAGCTGTAAGGGCACATAGGCAGTAGGAGGAAAAAACAAAACAAAAACAGGGAGGAGAAAGTAAGCTTACAATGCAACAGAGGGGCCACAAAATAAGACATGATGGGAGTGGTGCAGTGCAATGGCTTTGGGGTGGCAGTCTTCCAGGAGACATTCTGAGGCTGTGATGCTGCCCTATTTATGCGCATCTCTCTGGTCTGGAGGAGGAGGTTGCTAGTCTCCAGGCTGACTTGGCTAGGATACGTGAAACCTCCTCCCACCCAGGGACCCCTAGGGCCACTGCCACTACCTCAGAGGTTGCCAAGAAAGAGGAGCGGTTGGACAAAGTTGGGCTCGGGAGGGAGAGGTGGTGGAACAGAGGCATTCCTCCAGTTGTACATCTCCACAATTCATACTCTGTTCTGGCAGAGAGTGGTTTCTCTATTGAGGCACCTGCAGTGGAGACCAAGAAGGATGCTGGGAACTCCACAAAGGAGACCTACAGGATGGTGGCATGGGACCCCACAGGGAAGGAAACCACCCTGGTGGGGACTTGATCGTTAGGGGGGGTAGAACTGGGGGAGGAAGGAGAGGGGAGGCAAGTTGGCTCACCTGGCTCCATGGCTTGAGGACAGGGAGCGAATCCTCAGGATTGTGGGAGAAGCTGCTCAAGGGAGGGAGTTGGATGTCATTGTCCCCTAGGGACAAATGACCTGGCTGGGAATGGGGTCAGAGCAGTGCAAGAGGAGTTTGACGAGTTGGGAGGGGCCTTAAACAAGTAGCACATCACGGTAACCTTCTTGGAGGTGCGTCTGTCTATGGCAAGTGTGATGCTAGGATACTTACACCATGAGATTCAATGAATGGTTGAAAAACTGGTGCAGAGCTCAGGATTTTGGCTTAGTGGGACAGGGGACCACTTGGAGGGATGCAGGCCTATACTGGCGTGATGGTCTGCATCTGTCCGGGAGGGAACCAGGATCCTAGGTGATGGGTTTAAATGCTCACTGGCAAGCATTTAAACTAGCCAAGGGGAGGCACTGAAAAGGAGCAGAAAGCCCAGCCTCCCCCAACAAAACACAGTAGTTAGAGAGGTAAGCACCAAAGTAGAGAAGTCAACAGAGAGCAAGACAGGTAATCCAGAAAGAGGCAATAAGGAGAGGATGGGGCTAAAAGGGGTAAGGCCATCAAAAATGGAGGCTGATGAGTTCCAATGCCCGTAGTCTGTGTAACAAGTTCCCTGAACTAGTGGCCTTGATGGAAGGACACCTGGATATTGTGGCAGTCACAGAAACATAGTACACTGAGAACCATGACTGGATGTCAACATACCATGGTAAACAAGCTACAGGAGGGACATGGAGGGTAAAAGAGGAGGAGTAGCTCTCTTTGTAAAGGAAGGGATCAAAACAATGGAACTAAAGGATAAACAGGAGTAGAGGAGGCACTGTGGGTCACCTTGGAGACAGGATATGGCACCACAATCCGCATGGGAGTTGTATACAGACCCCATCTCAGGGGAGGCAATGGACAAGGAGAAGATAGAAGGCATCCTTAGAATGGCAGAAAAGGGGAGATGATGTTGTTGTTGTGGGACCTGAATATGCCAGATGTTGACTGGAGCACCTTTGCAGCCACATCCAAGAGCAGGGTTGTTCTCAATGCCTTACAAGGGGCATGCCTCAGACAGCTAGTGGTGGAACCCACTCGGAAGGAGCAGTCTTAAACCTGGTACTGTCAAATAGGGATGGAGAAGGGATCTCTGATTTAGAAGTGGGTAGCCATCTGGGAAAAGTGACCACCAAACAGTGTGGTTCACAAGAAACACAGCCATAAGAGTCAAGCCACAAAGGCAAAAGTATTGGACTTTAGGAGGCTGACTTTGGGAATGGGAGAGTGCTTCAGAAAAGCACTAGCAAACGGGCAAGAAGGAGGGTGGAGGAACAATGGGGAAAAATCAAAACAACCATCACAGAGGCAATAAGCCTTTTGTGTGAAGCAAATTAACAAAGCAAAACAAAGGAAAAAACACTATGGTTCTCAAAAGAGGTGGCGGGAAGGTTAAGGAAAACGGTAGCATTCAGGACGATAAGGAAACACAGAAGGAGCAGGACAGAAAACTGTACCAGTTAAAGCAGAAGAAACGGGAAGGCAGTCAGAATAGCAAAGGCCCAAACTGAGGAAAAGATGGCCAACTCGGTTAAGAAGGGGATAAAACCTTTTATAGGTACATTAGGGAGTGAAGAAAGACCAAGGGAGGTATAGTGAGGCTTAATAAAGGGAAGGGAGGGTGGGCAGAGGGGACAGTGAAAAGCAGGGATACTGAACAAATACTTCTGCTCAGTATTCACAAAAGAAGAGGAGGGGAGGTACCTAAATCAAAGAATAGATGCACTCTGGATAGGAAGGTCGATACCAGTCCATTCACAGAAGAAAAGGTCTCGAAAGAACTCTTAAAACTGAAGGTGCACAAAGCAATGGGGCCTGACGTATTCACCTAAGAATTCTAAAACTAAGGGTAAAACTAGTGACACCACTGACTACCCTTTTAACAAATCATGGAGGATGGTGTTGTACCTGAGGTCTGGAGGAGGGTGGATGTGATTCCCTCTCACAAAAGTGGAGTAAGACAGAGGCAGGAACCACAGACCTGTTAATTTGACCTCGTGGTAGGGAAACTGCTGGAATCAGTTCTGAAAGAAAGAATTGTTGAATTCTAGAGGCCAGTGGGGCACAGGACCCAAGACGGCATGGATTCACAGCAGGAAGGTCGTGTCAGATGAATCTAATAGATTTCTCTGACTGGGTGGGTGACCAAAGCAATAGACCAGGGAGGGTCTGTGACATGGCCTACCTAGACTTTAGCCAGGCATTTGACACAGTCCCACACACAAGATTAATATGCAAGTTAGGTAGCCTTGGAGTGGGTCCCGGAGTGGTAGCCTGGGTAAAAAATTGGCTGGACAACAGGAAGCAGAGGGTAATAGTAAACAGAGTTCACTTTGAAGAAAGGGGATTACTAGTGGGTACCGTAGGGTTCAGTATTGGGACCGGTCCTCTTTATGTCAAGTGACATTGCAGAGGGACTGAAGGAAAAGTATGTCTCTTTGCAGATGATGCAAAGATCTGCAACAGGATCGATACAGAAGGTGGGGTGGAAAGGATGAGAAGGGACTTGGCAAGGTTGGAGGAATGGTCAAATGTATGGCAGCTTAGATTCAATGCAAAGTAATGCACCTGGGAAACAAAACCCAGGGAAGAGTACACAATGAGGGGTGAGATACTAGCAACAACAAAATGGAAAGGGACCTGGGGTAGTCAGATCAGATGACCTTAAGGTGGGCAAGGAATATGAGAAGGCACTAAGGAGGGCTGGGGGAATACTGGGATCTACAGGAGAGGCATCACCAGTAGAAACAGGAAGTTGTTATCCCTCTGTACAGACAGTTGGTGAGACCCCATCTGGAGTACTGCGGCAGTTCTGAAGACCCGCCTTTGCAAGGACATAGATAGAATGGAGGCTGTCCAGAGGAGGGCAACTAAAATGATGCAGGGTCTGCACCAGAAGAAATACGAAGGGAGATTAAAGAAGCTTTAATATGTATACCCCCGAGGAGAGGGGGACATGATAGAAACTTCAAGGCACCTCAAGGAATCAACAAAGTCCAAGAGGGCAGCATCTTTCAGAAAAGAAACGCAAGAACAAGGGGCACAATTTGATGTTGAGGAGATGGGTCAGAGGTAATGTGAACAAGTGTTTTTCAATGGAGAGGGTTGTGGATGTATGGAACAGCCTTCCTGAGAAGGTAGTGAAGTCAAAACAGAGGGGAATTCAAGAATGCATGGGACAGACACAAGGCAATTCTAGTGGGGGTAGGAGGAAGTAGGCTGTTTGGTTAACTAGGATCTGCATCTTATCCATTAGGTAGGAAATGGGCAGACTAGGTGGGCCAAGCGGTCCTTATCTGCCGCCAAATTCTATGCTTCTATGTTAAAAGGCACTACCTCAGTACAGTAGCATAGCACTCCTGAACATTTTGTGGATAAATTCCATACAGTCTAGGCTGTAGATAACTGCAAAAATGTTACATATAGGAAAAGTGACCCTTTTACAAAAAGGGTTATTCGGATCACAGAAACCACACAAGATGTCACAAAATCTTTCCGGGTCTTAAGACTTTGCCAGCATGACCACATATGCAAATTTTTTTGGCTATTCCATCCAGCGCCACCAAAGTTATTAGGGTGAAAAGTTAAGGACTTACTATTGAGCACTGTATCAATCCTAACTAGTATAATATCATGTCTATTTTTTGTTTTAAACTTGTGTTAAACCACAAGCTGCCTGACTGCTGAAGAAGGGTACAGTTATAATTTTGTGAACCAAAGCTGTGTTTTGAGGGAGTTTGTGTTTATGTTGAACTGGCTGCAGTTATGTTACAGCGCTTGTGCCTTCAGAGCAAAAACATTATTAACAGGGACCAATTACAATCACCGTTGTAATGCATAATTACAACTCAACAGTTGTAACCATCGAGATCCTGTAAAGGCGGAGGGGACAACATGTGGAGAACTAGGGTTTTCATGCCACCATATGCAAGTGGCCTATACTATGTGCAAATGAATGACTCCTCCCGGCCTACAGGTGCGCTTCACTTCTAGCCAAAATAAGTCCGTGCACCCTGCTTCTGGATAGAAATGTACCATTCCTTTCACATCAGAAATAATAAACTGCACTATCTGCTCTCCACTGACGTTGCTGATGACGGACCTTTATCACACTTACTGAGCACTGACTGGATGTCAGGAATTTTAGTCAGATTCTTTAATACTGTCCTGTCAAGATCTAAGGCTTGGCACCAATAGTAATTGCCAGATGGGAGAGCATTAAGCAGCTTCTGTTCCCCACAAGGGTTGATGGGGAAGGGGCATAGAAACTAAGAGTCAGGTGTTCAGTTCTTTCTGCAGTGGTGACCCAAAATGGGTGTTTTTCTTCTGGAACAGTATTATATACAAAGGTAGGCACATACCTGCTGTTGGTGGGTTCATATGGGCTCTGCACCTTAAAGACACTGGTGTGTACCTGAGTCCACATTGCAGCACTGCACTGTGCCAGGAGCATGGCTTATCCATGCTGCAGTCTGGTTGGTGCTGGCAAACTGGTATCCCGCTTCTAGAAGTGTTTCCGCTCTAGATGTTTGACTGTAGTGTTACAATATTTATCTCCTTCCTAGCATGGCTTGAAATGTCCCTGGTAGTCCAGTGGATATCCCCTTACCCACATTCATTCCCTACAGCCATACATGGTCATGGTGGTCTAGTGGTTCTCTTTGTAGCCCAAGTTTAGTCTCGTGCCTGGAAGCTGGTGGTTCTCCCTGAACATTGTTTGACCTTCAGACTTGTGCACCCACTCACTGTGCTGTGCCTTCAGTTACTGCTTGCTTTTGATGATCACCTGATGGAGGCACAGCAGACTGCAACCAGACCTGCAGAGGCCACCATACCTTTGTGTTCTGACCTGTGGGCCATTTACGTGGTGGACCATTTTGCTCCATTCCTGACGACTTACAATCCCTTTTGCGAGCAACTGATGGAGTTATGCCCCTCTCCCACGGAGTGGAAATGCCAGCAGTGGTTCTGTGTTGAGGTCTCAATAACAACATGGCATTACCATGAGTGACTGAAAATGGGAGCCCTTTCTGAGGGCAGGGCATATTAGCATTCAGCTCAGTGAATGCTATACCTACTTGCTGCTGCAAGGATAACACCAATTAAATCAAGCATCCATTGGCATACCAGGGCCTTTGAAATAAAATGCTGTCAGTCTGTTGACATTGCCATACGTGTTTAGATCAATTCATTGTCAGGGCAATGTTGGAACTGAAAAGAGGACACAGGGAAAAGTATTATCTGTTCGGCAATGGTTTCTTACCTGCCTCTTGCCAGCTGCCATAACAATGCAGTGGGGGTATTGTCTGTTCAGCTTCTGTGCAATGACGATTCTTTACCTGTCTGCCAGCTGCCATGGCAATGCAGTGAGGATAGAAGGTATTGGCTACTATCCGAACGCTGAAAGCCCTTTTGTGGTCTGTATAGCAGAGGCATCCCTTTAGAAGAACATGTAAAATGGTATCCACCCTCCCTGTTCTTACATGTGCACTAGTAGTCTTGGGGTTGTTTTGTTTTCCAGTGAAAGCTGAAACATTCCATGACTTGAGATTTGAAAGTAATTTCAGATTTTTGAAGTCCAAGTACTTCCCAGATCCTAGACTCAGAAATGCATACAAATATTGCTGGTTTTATAAAAAAAAAAGATTTTTGTTCAGAAAAAAATAAATTTTAAATTCTATGCCTAAACAAATGTAAACCTTTACTTTTTTTTTGTTTTCATTTGGAACTCTGACACTGCTTTCTTCTTAGTCTTTGGGAAGTTCTAACCATATTTTGCAAGACAAATGGTTCCAAAATGCACAACTAGGCATACTGGATAGAAATGGGTTAACTTACATCAGTGAGCTCTGATGTAGTCCTTTGACAGGAGGGGATGGGGTGGGGTGGGACTGAGATGACTGAGGCAGGTGAAGGTGGGAATGGTATTGGTCCTGGCCACCAGGGGAGGGCCAACATGTTTATTTATCTGGAGGGTTTAAACATCTTGGTCTTAATAAAAGCACTGGGTAACCTATGGCAACTAATTTTTGGTCCTGAATACAAATACTGCTGACTAGTAATGAGAAGGTACTTGTTTATTTCTAGAAACTACCCTATAAAAGGCAAAGAAATGCTCAAAAACAGAGAATAGTGATTAAAGCCTGGTCTGAGCCATATTAAAAGGAGCTTTGCTTTTATTATTTCAACTGTAAAACAAAACTAAAGAAAAGCAGTTAAGCAGACTTATCATGCACATTAGGAAATAAAGGGCACTCTAAAATAGAATTAAAAAGTAGAGGTCAAAATTGTCACCACTATCATGCACTGCTGATTAAATCAAAGAATTAATAAAGTGACACCTTCCCCATCCCCAAGTGGCCATGGTTAGTCCGATAGTGCCCCACCCTCCCTTGATCTTCCATAATACATTTAAAATAGCTGGCATTCTGGCAGCTTGTGCCTTGACCCAGCACAATCTCTTCAAAATCAGCTCTTCCCCTAACCGACTCACAGTCTCAAAGTAAATGGGGACGCACCTTTAATACTTTAATTACCTTGCCCATCATCAACCCCCCAAACATCCATAGTTGGGGTTGGAAATGTCAATGGTGTCCTTTTAACAGATCAGTTGTTTTGCTGTCTGCCCTGAGATTCTCCTCATTTAAAGGAGACCTGCACTGAATCTATATGTAATTTTCCTAGTAGAAGCTGTTTTTAGATACTAGCTCAGATTCTGTTATTTTCCTAGCTATACAGGCTTTCTAGTTATCCTAGAGGAGGTTTCTGGTTTACATACTGCTGGTTAACACCATTTTAGAATTGCATGATGTAGTTTCTGTCCCTGTTCTACTTACTATTGTTGGCACAATGCATCCGTGTTCTACTAAAGAACATTGTGACTGAGTGGGACATACATTACATCATACAGTTCTAAAATGGCACTTGGCATCAGAGTGTACCATAAATCGGAAACACCAGCTGAGGTTAGTAATGGGCCATATACATGTAGCAGTGAAAACTAGCATTTGTCAATGCCGGATGCTTGCCACTGATAGTAATGTTGCACCGGGTCAAGGTGCAGATCCCGACATGCTGGAAGAGTAAGGGTTGGACCTGGAGGCAGGGCAGGGGCAGTTATGGTGGGCAACAACTGACAAACTGAAGGAATTTAAAAGAATAAAAATACAACTTTCCCATTCTCTGCTTGGAGTGGGGGCTGGGCACCAGTGTAGAGGTTCCTCTGCAGCAGTGCTGCTGTAGTCTGGGTGTACTTGGGTGACTTCAGAAAGGAATGTGGTTCTATTCCCACCATTCTGGTGTGAGAACATCATAAAACTGAACTGCAGGCTGTGGTAGAGCTGTGCTCTACGTTAGGAATAATTGGAGCACTCTAGGACATATTTTTCTGACCTCTCCCCTTTTCTTACTAATCTCCTGCAGCAGTCCCATTTTTCTATCCTATTTATTTCCCATTTTTCTATCGATTTATTCCCCATTTTATGCCTCGTAGATTGGGCACCTACAGGAAGGCCATCAGGATAAAACTGGTTGAGCACCTCTTGGTGCCTCAATGTAACCTTGTACCTCCCTCTTCATGCCTCAACCTCTTGTCCCTCATTTCCATCTCCCTTGCACAGCTTATAGATGTTCACACATCTGTCTCCCTCGCATCTATTTACCTGTTAGTATTCAATATTACTGCTGGTATCAATACTTGTACATAGTATGTATTATAATTCTGTGGTGGTTTAACTAATCTGGTACTGTATATGTGTGTCATTATGTTGCTCATGTAATCTGTTACCTCTGGAATTGTTGTTTATTGCTTTGTATTCTTGTTTTCTTGTCTTTTCTGGTCGACCTCAAAAGGGACGGACTGCAGTTGTCCTTCCCGTTACCAAAATTCAAATAAATAAAGCGCAGCACTGCAGACTTCTGCAGTAGTTACTGCAGCAAACAATGCAATTTCAGTGGGAGTTGATCCTTTTGTCATGCAGTAAACCTGTGACACTGTTTTAATCTGGTGGGCTTGCTCTACCTAGGTAGTCTCCTCTCACTATTCTTTGCCTTAAATGTTTTTTCCTTTTCTGTCCATATATGGTGCTAAAGGGCCTGCTAGCGCGAATAAAATGCTTGATATGCATATGAATAAGAAAGAACAGGTTAAAGAGCAGTGGACACCTTCAGATAAACTTCAGCAAAACATAAGTAACATAAAAGTCAAGCTTGTATTTCACATTAGTTCTACATTTCTTCTCCCTATTTTTTATTACCGAGATAATTTGCATGAAAACAGGATCTTTGCTCCTGAGAAGTTAATCTATTTCTGCTGCTTTCTCACTACCTGAAATAATAATGCATCCCTTGTGAATCACAGTTACTCCTATGATAACAGATTGTGATGTCACAACAGAGGATTATGACCTGAAATAGGGAGTCAATTATAGAGGCAGATGCACCCTAACAGAACTCTTAAGGTCTTAAGATCATGTATTCATGCAAATTTCCCAGTAAGAAATGATGGGGAGGAGAAATATATAGAATGCATGCAGAATTATACCTAATTATTTTGTGTTTTAATGCTTGAATTCAGGACAGAAGCAGTCTAGCTGGAAGAAGGCTGGAACTTAATGAAGAGAATGTACATGGTAAAAGAGCCATTGTATGACACAGACATTAACCTTTCCCTACTCTGACACAGAGAGAAACATAACACCAGCTGTGCTTGCTGGAACAGCTGATTTATGAATGTGTCTGTCAGCACAATGTTTTGAAGTCCATGCACTTCATGCCTGAACAGTGTCACTGTCTGGCTTGCAGACTATTGGTCAAGCCCCTTGTAAAACTCTCTTGCATTGGATCAATGTGACACACATACCTCTCAACCTATTGTCTCATGAATCGGGACAAGGCATAAAAATTTGGGACAAGGACCCAAAATGAGGGACACATCTTAAAATTGGTACTATTCACTCAGAAAGCTGATAGAATGAAATGATTTGTGTTCAGATACATTTTCTGAAGAAGTCTAACTTTAATGTTTGACATCATTTTGTGCTTTCAATCCCCACTGTTCTGTCACAAAACACAAGTTTTATGAGTGACGGGGAACATTTTGAGGCAAGACTGGGGACATCCCTGAAAAATCGGGGACAGTTGAGAGGTAGGGCAACACACCTCTCAAAGTGCTCTACTATAGCAAAATGATTTGCCTGTGGCAAGCATAAAAATGTAAACCAGTACTTAAAAACAGCTTCTAGTGGAAGCAAGCATTTGTCACTGCCTAATGTTTTTCATGTGCACTGGTATCATTTGGGGGGTAGGATGTTTGAAAATTGCTTCAGCGAAGTTGTTTGAGGTGGGTCCCAAAAACATATGTTGAAAATTTGGGACAAAAATATTTTAAAATGGCCAAGTTATGCCACCAAGTTAAACACCCTATTGAAATACATTGACGAAACCCCATTGAAATGCTTACCTCAGTTCATGTGCATTTTAAAGAGCAAAAGACATGCCTGCAGTCCAAGGTAGATTATGGCAATGAAGCTCCAGTGGTAAGTATGGAGTACGGGGGTGGGGTGGATCCTGAGTGAGAGGGTACAGGGTTGGGTAACGTGGAACAGACAAGAATGGACGGTTTCTTTTTTAGGGAAAAACAGATGAATACTTTTTTCTTTTTCAGGGAGTTTGCTGACTCTATGAGAACATTTGGGGATTGGGTACCCCAGCGTCCTGTATACTATTTGGAGGGGTTACACAGTGGACGACAATGGATAGACAGATGATACTGGGGATTGAGCACCTCCGTGTCTGCATACTGTTTGGGGGTTACAGAGTGCACAATAGATGGATAGATGAGGACACTGGGACGGGCACCCCAGTGTCTGTATACTGTTTAGGGTGGGAGGTTATACCAGACAATGATGGATGGTTTTCTTTTCTCAAGATAAAAAACAAGCATTTGTCAATGTCGAACATTTGATGTATTGAAAGATGTCCACCTCTGTACCTTGTTTATGCCCTTGAGGTACTTGAACATATCTATCATGTTCCCTCACTCCCGTCTTTCCTCCAATAAGTACATACTGAGGTCCTTTTAATCTCTACTGATATGTTCTGTGTTGCAAGACATGTACCATCTTGATTGCCTTTCTGTGGACTGCCTCCACCCTGTCGATGTCCTTGAGTGTTTATGGCTCCAGAATTGCACATAGTACTGTAGGTGAGGCTTCACTAGTGTATTATACAATGACATCACCACCTCATGCCTTCTGCTAGTGATACCTCTGCCTCTGCATCCCAGCATGCCACTGGCCATCCTTGCAACATGTGTGCTCTGCTTTAACACGTTCTGGTCATCAGAACAGATGACTTCTAGGTCCCTTTCTTCCTTGGTGATCATCAGCACCTCCACCCCATCCTATAACTCTCACAGGTTTCCTCTTGTGCATTATTTGGGCATTTTGCATTGAACCTCAGATGCCACCTCAGACCATTTTTCAAGCCTCTTCATGTCCCTGCTCATTTTCTCCATCCCTCTGGAGTATTCACTCTGTTACAGATGTTGGTGTCATCTGCAAACAGGCAGACATACCTTTCCTATTAGCCTTTCCACAATGTCTGTAATGAAGACATTGAACAGGACTGGTCCGGACTTATCCCTGAGGTACCCCACTGGTCACCCCTCTCCGATATTGGATCCCATTACCACCACCCTCTGCCTCCTGTCCATCAGCCAGTTTCTAACTCAGTTTATCGCTTGTGCACCATTGCCAGACTACTCATCTTGATGATCCGCCATCTATGTTGGACGTTGTCAAGGCTTTGCTGAAATCAAGGTAGGTGACATCAAACGTCCCTCCCTGATTTGTTTCCTTAATGAGACATTAGGGTTTGCAACCCTAATGCTCCACCCGCCTGCAGAGGCTGACAGGCATTGGGGTGTCCCTTTGAGTCATCGGCCCGAATGCTTGTGCCATTCCGCCCTCACCCTGCAGACACTGACAGGCATTGTGGTGTGCCTTGAGGTCTTTGGCCCTATTGTCACCCAATTCCATAATGAAATAAGCAGAAATAAGCGGAGTATGGAAGAATGGGGTGAACGCTTCTGCTAAAGTCTCCAAGGCACACCCTGATGCCTGTCACTGGCTGCAGGGTGGGGTGGAATGGTGAGCATTATGGCAGATGACCCAAGGCACACGCTGAATGCCTGTCAAGCTCTACAGAGTGGTGGGGTAGGGCTTACAGTTGGAAACCCTAATGCCACAGATGTTTGTTGGTATTCCAGATTTTCAACATGGGCTTTTGGGACACTACCTCATGAGCAGTGCTCTCATTTCATTACTCAATCCCAGAAAGTGATTTTGCACAGCATCATGCCATTCGGTACCACAGGTACTAAGATACATTTTGGGCGGATGTGGAAAATGACAGCAGTACTGTTAATGAGGAGGTGTGACAAAATGGCAATGTTGAAAATCTGGAGTGAAACCAATCAAAATAAATCTTTATTTAACTAGGCAAACATCATTGAGCAAAGCTCATTTGTGAAATGGACCTGGACAGGATACAAGAACAATACACAGCACGCTGAACACAATAAAATCACACGGTATTTAAATAACCAAATATAGTCCAGGCTAAATATAATACACAGGGTAATGACAGTGGTAATGAGTACTATATACATAGAAACATAGACTTTGACGGCAGATAAAGACTGCTAGGCCCATCTAGTCTGCCCATTTCCTACCTACAGGATAGGGCGCAGATCCTAGTTAACCAAGAGCCTATTTCTTCCTACCCCCACAAGAATTGCCTTATGTCTGTCCCATGCATTCTTGAATTCTCCCACAGTTTTAGACCCCACAACCTCCCAGGAAGGCTGTTCCATGCATCCACTACCCTCTCTGTGAAATAATACTTCACATTGCCCCTGAACCGCCCTCCTTCTATCTTTAAATTGTGTCCTTTGTTCTTGCAAGTCTCTTTTCTGAAAGATGCTTCCTCTTGACTTTGTTGATTCCACTGAGGTACTTAAAAGTTTCTATCATGTCCCCTCTCCCTTCTTTCCTCAAGGGTATACATATTAAGCTCCTTTAGTCTCTCCTCATACGGCTTCTCTTGCAGACCATGCACCATTTTAGTTGCCCTCCTCTGACTGCCTCTATCCTGTCTATGTCCTTGCGGAGATGGGGTCTCCAGAACTGGACACAGTACTCAGATGGGTCTCACCAACTGTCTGTACAGAGGGATAACAACTTCCTGTTTTCTGCTGATGATGCCTCTCCTATACATCCCAGTATACCCCTCAGCCCTCCCTACTGCCTTCTCACATTGTTTGCTAACCTTAAGGTCATCTGATATTACCCCAGGTCCCTTTCCTTTTGTTGTTGTTACTACCTCCCCACCATTGTGTATTCTTCCCTGGGTTCTTGTTTCCCAGGTGCATTATTTTGCACTTCTTTGCATTGAATCCTAGCTGCCATACTTCTGACCATTCCTCCAACCTTGCCAAGTCCCTTTCATCCTTTCCACGCCTCCTGTGTATCAACCCTGTTGCAGATCTTTGTGTCATCTGCAAAAGGCATACTTTTCCTTCCAGTCCTCTGCAATGTCACTGATGAAGACATTAAAAGGACTGGACCCAATACTGAACCTCGCGGTACCCCACTAGTAACCCCTTTCTTCAGAGTGGACTCCATTTACAATTACCTTCTGTGTCCTGTTGTCCAGCCAATGTTTTACCCAGGCTACCACTCTGGGTCCCACTCCCAGGCTGCTTAATTTGACACTTAATCTTTTGTGGGACTGTGTCAAATGCCTTGCTAAAGTCTAGGTAGGTCATGTCCACAGCCCTCCCTGGTCTACTACTTTGGTCACCCAGTCAAAGAAATCTATTAGATTCATCTGACATGACCTTCCCGCTGTAGAACCCATGCTGCCTTGGGTGCTGTGCCCACTGGCCTCTAGGTACTCAACTATTCTTTCCTTCAGAAGTGACTCCATCACTTTCCCTACCACAGAGGTCAGACTGACAGGTCTGTAGTTTCCTGCCCCTGTCTTGGTCCCACTTTGTGTAGGGGAATCACATCTGCCTTCCTCCAGTTCTCTGGTACCACACCATCCTTCCATGACTTATTAAAAGAGTAGCCAGTGGTTTCACTAGTTCCTCCTTAATTCTTTTAGAATTCTGGGGTGAATTCCATCAGGAGCCATTGCTTTGTCCACCTTCAGTTTTAGGAGTTCTTGCAGAACCCTTTCTTCTGTGAAAGGACTGGGATCGACCCCCCATCAAGAGTGCTTCTGTTAATTGGATTAGGCACGCCCCTCCTCTTTTGTGAATACTGAGCAGAAATATTCGCTCAGTATTCCTGCTTTTCCACTGTCCCCCTGCCCATCCACCGCTCATTCTATTCAGCCTCACTATCCCTCCCTTTGTCTTTCTACGCTCACTGATGTACTTATAAAAGGTTTTATCCCTCCTTAACTGAGTTGGCTATCTTTTCCTCAGTTTGGGCCTTGCTATTCTGACTTCCTCCTGCTTCCTTCTGCCTTAACTGGTACAGCTCTCTGTCCTGCTCCTTCTGTTTCCTTATACTCGAATGCTATCTTTTCTTCCTGACTTTCACAGCCACCTCTTTTGAGAACCATAGTGGCTTTTTTTTCGCTTTGATTTGTTTCACACAAAGGCTTGTTGCCCTCTGATGGCAGTTTTGATAATTCCCCATTGTTGCTCCACACTTCCTTCTAGCCTGTTTGCTAGTGCTTTTCTGAGGCACTCTCCTATCTTGCCAAAGTCAGCCCTCCTAAAGTCCAGTACCCTCACTTTTGTATGGCTTGACTCTGTAGCTGAGTTTAACGTGAACCGCACTGTTTGATGGTCACTTGTCCCCAGATGGCAACCCACTTCTAGATCTGAGATCCTCTCACTGCCCCGCTTGAGAGCACGAGGTCTAAGATTGCTCCTCACAAGTGGGTTCCAAACTAGCTGTCTAATGCCTACCAACTGTAGGGCATCAAGAATGGCCCTGTTTGGATGTGGCTGCAGCAAATGTGCTCCAGTTAACATCTGGTATATTCAGATCTCCCATCAACATACACACACATGAGCAGCTAAATACAGGTTATAGTCAAGACTGGACACTATGGTGTGGTGAAGGCAGAACAACAAACATGAGTGAGAGGGCAACAAGGAAGTTAGAAGCTGATAAGAAAAGGAAGGGAGATGTGAAGGTTAAAGAGGGAGTGGGAGGGTAGGTAGGGGAACCCATAAGTGCCATAGCAGCAAATAGTGATACCAGGGCCATGGTTAGGACAGACTCAAGGTAAGGGAGTGAGAGAGGTAGAAGGTAAGGTGAGTGCCCAGGGTCGGGAGGTAGGAGGCATGTGAACAAGAAGTAATCCTACTTTGACAACTGAAATCTATGCAGAGGAGCAGGCTACACAAGGAAAAGCAAAAAGGAATGCTATGAAAAGGTTAAAGAGGGAGGGAAGAGTCAATGGAGAGGGGTAGTAAATGTACTGTAATATTTCATCAGACAGGTGAACAGCAAGTCACTGAGGCAGGGAGGGGAGATCAGGAGAAACAATTGCAAGTTTCCTTAAACAAATGAACATAGAGAGTTTTAAATGCTGATGCTGTGGTCAATTTCAAAGTTTTTGCAATGTGTTCCAGCACACAGGTAACATATGACTAATGGAAGCCCTACTAAAGCATGATTTGACCTTTGGCACTGCCAGGTAGATATATGCTGAGAAGTGCCTCCTATATGTACCTATCACGCTTTAGGGTAAACAATCAAAGATATATTGAGGCAGCTTTGGCGATAGCCTGGAGGTCCAGAGGGAGGCATTTCTGTCTCTGTAAGTGAGAGATGTCCATCCCAAAGCACTGTACATAGAGCAGTGGTGAGTATTGTATGGAAGATCAGTGATAAACCTTAGGACTCTAAGTGATGGAGCGGTCAAGTTTTGAGAGCGAGAAGCTGTGCCCTGGCTGTACAGAAAGTCTGCGAATCCAGGAGGGAGAGGAAGGTGGTTTGATCAGTCTTTTCTTGGCATCTCTTGTTAGAAGATGCTTAATCCTATAAAACGGGCCCAACCTCTGTCTAAGCTTTTCTGACAGTTCTCGATGTGGTCAATCCATACCCCAGGTACTTAAACTTGGATACATACTCCAGAGGTTCGCCAAGAAAATGAGAAATTGGCAAAGTTATGAGCGCATAGAAACTGTGCAATGCACGCCTGTAACGCTGGCATATTTTTTTTTTTTTTATTTTTCATCCATCACCAATATGGGCTTTAGGACCTCCTTCATGAACAGTGACACTGTTTCACCGGTCCCAAAGGTGATTTCATGAGTGACCGCAAAATCTCCTTTTGGGACCAAGGAACTAAATGACAGTGACATGCTTATTAGATAGGGTCCCAAGAACGCCATGTTGAAAATTTAAAGCCAAAATGCCTAAAATATGCTGAGATATCAACATAAGTTGAAACCTCTATTGATTCCTATTATACTGGATTACCTTTCATTCTTTGTTTGCTGGTCGGCTTTGAAGAGTGCAGACGTGTCCTACTCTACAGAAGATCATGTCCTGCTGGACTCTAAGGGGTTAGTAAGGGTTAAGGGGGGCACAGGGTGGTGGAAAAGCAGAAGGAGGGATGGGAGGGGACGGGAGATGAGGGATGGCTTTGTTTTACAGGTAAAAAGACAGTGAGTGAAGGTGGTATTCATTTACAGGTAAAAATAAATTTAGGCACACTGGGTGGGTACCAGTTTGCCACAATAGTGGTGGGGAGGGGATGCCGACAGGGGATTGGGCACCCTAATGTCTGCTAGGGATATAGACTGCTTTGGGGGTGCATCAGACACTGGAATGGGCATCATGGTGTCGGAAAGGGAAATTGTTTAACCAGGAAAGAGACACTAAGTCACTGCAGAGGGTTTAATTTCAAAGGACAGAGCTGCGTGCGGTGTTGGCTCTGTCCTTGAAATATTTGCTGAGACAAGCCCCTCAGGAAACCAGTGTCATCAGGACACTGTCTGTGATTTGCAGGCCACAGGGCGGCCCCCAGCACTGGCCACACATGGCACCCCTCATACTTCTCTCTAGCAACTTCATATTAACATGCTCGCCTGTACTCTGCCGCAAGATGACTAACATGAAAATGACAACAGATTCAGTGCAGTTCTCCTTAAGGGTATCGTTGAAAACACTGTATGAAGGTACTCACAGAACCCTAGTAGTGAGGTCATCCATTGCCTCTACTGGTGACTGACCGAACAACTTCATGGTGTTTTATAACCTCTGCTTTCTTTTAATGGTTCCTCAATCTAAATGTTTCTCTCTCCTCCTACCTCCTCCCCTTGCGACATACCACCTGCTTCCTTCCTTACATTATCCTAGGTCCTCCCTAACTCTTCCCCTTTCCTCATTCTCCCCTGCTCGAGCCTCCTGCACTTCTGTGGCTTAGCACTTCACAACAATGTCATAATTGTGACTGCAATTTTCCTCTTTGTTCTCTTCTACACTGCACACTTCTCCTGTAGTGTTTATCTAAACCCTACGCAATCTGCTCCTCACCTCCCACCCTGGGTACATCTCATGTTATATGTATCCCTGTACTTTGGCATTATGCTGCCTGAACGTGTATCTACTGTTAATGCTTTACAATGTTTTTGTCTATGCATTACTGTATTTCTGTACTATGCAACCTGAACCAATTGTATTTACTGTTAGTGTATCATGATGCTTAGTTCTTGACTGTATGGGTTTTTCAGTAATGTTTGCTCAGATTTCATGATGACGTGGAACATTTGTAAAAGAACCTCTGGTTCAAAGGCATTTTGTAATCCTAGTACTCAATAAAATAAAAATATTTAGTTTACATACTTAATGGGAGGCTGCTGTGCCTAGTGGTTAGAGCACAGAGCTGTGAACTGATGACCCAGGTTTGAATCTCAAAACTGTCACTTCTCTCGGAATGATCCTGAGCAAGTCACCTATTAATCTACCATAACTACACATAACTTCTAATCTCTCCTTTCTTGCTGTTTGGATTTTGGACTCTCCCTGTGTCTCTGAAATAACATCCTCTCCCCACCCCCTGTCCTGGAGGATTACAAAGCATTGGTGTATAGTTGGTTTGTGAAGAATTTTATGCTGTGCTTAGTGGTTAGAGCACAGAGCTGTGAACTGATGACCCAGGTTTGAATCTCAAAACTGTCACTTCACTGAATGATCCTGAGCAAGTCAGTTATTTACCTACTGTGCACTAACTTGTTTTTTTTTTCTTTAGATATTTCCTGAAGAAGACCTAGGTCGAAACGTAGATTTTAACTCTATTTTCTATTTTCAGCGTGCATTTAATATAACCATTTTGTTTTACTCGTGCATAACTTCTCTAAATCTCTCTCCCACTTTGCTGTTTGATGTCTCCCTGTCTCTGTAAGGCAGACTTGGCATACAACTTAGAGATAAAGGGCATTCTAAAATAGAATAAACAAGTGTAGGTCAAAATTGTCACCACGATCATGCACGGCTGATTGGTTAAAAATAAAAGCTACAGTCCCCACCCCAAGTGGGTTGGATTAGTTCAGTGGTGGCTCTGGCTCCTCCTTGGGGACAAAGGGTCACAATATGAAGCTGAAGGGTGAGGGAGGCTGGAGAAAATGTGAGGAAGTACTACTTCACGGAGAGGGTGGTGGACACTAGGAACCACCTTCCAGAGGAGGAGGAGGAGGTGGTGGTGGTGGTGCCAGAACGTCACAGGATTTAAGAATGCATGGGATAGACACAAGTGACTCTTAGAAGCAAGAGGAGGTGCAAGCCGGAGTTCAGATAGTTGTCTGATTTTGGGGTTACCCTGCTTCAGAACAAGAATAGTCCCTGTCCTGGAAGCAGGGTAACCCTAAAATACCGGACAACTATCGCCCAATTGCTATCCTTTCATCCCTTAGCAAGCTCCTCGAAAAGTAGTGGCTGAGCAGCTCTCGGAGTATGTCCAGCATCACGAGCTGCTATCCCTGACCCAGCATGGCTTTCATAGGGGGCACAGCACTCCACAGCCCTGATCGAGGTCACAACTGGCATCAGATCAGCCATGGACCAGGCAAGCTCTATGGAGCTATATTTATTGACCTATCCAAAGCCTTTGACCTTGTTGACCATGCAGTGCTCTGTCAACAGCTGGGGTCACTAGGTTTTTCCCCTACTGCTATGAAATGGTTTTCAGGCTACCTGCATGGCAGAATGCAATGGACCTGCTTCAATAAAGTCCTGTCCATACCCCTACCGGTCACATCAGGTGTCCCCAGGGCTCGGTTCTTGGTCCCCTCTTCTCCCTCTACATCAACCAACTGCCTACAGTGACAATCATTGCAGAACCGCCCTATATGCAGATGACCTGGTGATACTGGCCCACTCCAGTGACACGGCCACTCACCAAGAGCCTGTCCGAGGACTCTTAATCAGGTCCTGACCTGGGTGACGGACCATAAACTGGTCTTGAACCTAAAAAACCCAGGCTATGTTATTTGGCTCTACTGCCAAACTCAGAGCCTCAACATCCCCACTGAACATGATCCATCCGGACGGCTCCTCCCTCCCTGTGGTGAACTCTGTCAAGTACTTAGGGGTCACTTTAGACCCCAACTTGACATGGAAGTCAAATCGCCAAAGCCTGCAAAACAGTAAACTGCAAGCTGGGACTGGCCTACAGGGCCAAGTACAACCTTACCCCTGTGGTCAGGCTTGCCCTAGCACAAGGAGTCCTTCTTCCCTCCCTTGGCTATGGTCTGCATATCTTTGCTTGCTCCATGAAGGCTCATCTCACCAGGTAACTCGGCATACAACAATATGCCGTTTGCTGCCTAGCGGCCCTGACTCACCCATCGCTGTGAGATCTATAATAAACTCCGTGGCTCTCCCAGCCAGATACCTGGACTTTGGAATAGGTGTGCTTACGGGCAAGGTGATCAGACTGGTACTCCATCGGGACTGGCCCAGCTCCTTCCACCAGCTGACTTTTCCCCTACTCGCTAAGGTCTCGGCCCAGGGTTGCTCAAAGTCCCTGCCACAAGAACCCTCATGGGAGCTAGGACTTCATTGTGTGTGCGCCTGAACTCTGGAACTGCTTCCCTGAGTCTGTCGCCTGGCCCCTCCCATCAGTGCCTCCGAAAATCCATGTGGGACTTCTTGAAACAAGCCTCAGCACGTGACTGTCCCAGCCTCCCAGGGCTTCTCAGCCCCTTACAGGGCTGCCTGGATCTACTGCCGCCCGCCCCACTCCACTACCACCACCTGACCTGGATTGAACTGTTGGCCTGCAGACCCTGGGCCCTGTTAACCTGGTATCCTTATTATATGTTATTAACTCATCATACTCAGAACCAAATGACCATAAGCTGTACCATTGCTTTCTACTTCTCTGTAATGTGCCCACTGTACCTTTGCTTTCTACTTCTGTAATATGTGCCCACTGTACCTTTGCTTTCTGCTTCTCTGTAATATGTGCCAACTGTATTCCTCATCATGCCTTGCTGTTATTATGCCCAGTGCCTCAGTATTTCCCTCTTATATTGCCCATGCTGTCAACTTGTATTTGATATGTTGTCTTTGTACCATTATGTTGTACTCTCCGGGTCGCTTCCTGAAAATAGGCATAATACCCATCTAGTGTACTTACCGGTAAACAAAAAGCTAAATAAATAAATAAGATCTCCGGTGGCACAATAGGTAGGGATTGATAGGGCAGACTAGGTGGGCCAAGTGGTCCTTATCTGCTGACAACTGTGTTTATATGTTTCTCTGAAATAGCATTCTCTCCCATCCCTGTTCTGGAGGACCGTGAAGCGCTTTGGCATACGGTTAATTCAGTAAATCATTTTATACAACCAAATTCTTTTCTTTTTTCTGTAATCAATATTTTTGGGGAATTTTAACAACATACAGTATACAACAATAGATCATTCTTATGAATGTAACTAAGTCAACATATCTGTACATGCAGAAGACTGATAAGCTATCTACATAATTTACTAACTACGCATGTAAATAAATTTTAAATTAATCTTGGGGTTTTCTCAAGGAATAACATTATCTTCTCATTCTTAAACCAAGGTCTAAAAAGAGTTCTAAACATAATCCTTTAATGAGAAAAAATAAGATTTATATTCAGCTCCATTCCATTTTCTTTATTACTTAATATATTTTCAGTAATTCTCCATTTTCCTTATTACTGAAAATAATTGCATGAAAACAATATCCCTGTTCCCTAGACTATATCTACTCTGGTTGCTTTCTACACATGACACCACAATCCCCATTTATGACATTGTACCACAGCAACATTTTGATGTCATAAACATAATTATGATGTCAGATGTAAGTAGGAACCAGAGCTAAAAGGGCACAGTCGCTGTATTCTTGTAAATACCCTTAGTAATAAGGAAATAAGGGTGAGAATTACAGAATAAAATACAAAATATAAGCTATATTTATGCCTGAATATTACATTTTCTCAAAGTTGTCGAACTGTGTCGGAGGCTCTTAAGTGTTAACTTACAAAATTAGGAGAGAAAAGGATTCCATGTTTCATAAAACTAGTAAGTTCTGTTATTTCATGCGCTGGCAAATCATTTTCCTTTCTGAAGAATGAAATGAATGGGAAATTTGGAATAAGGAATGAAATGGGTAAGATTCTTGAATTATCACTGTCCACCTGCAAATAAACTGAAGAATATACAGTTCTGAAGCAGTTCCCTACATAAACAGATTTGCAGTGGTGCATTTTGGGGTTGTGTCACTCAGGCCATTGTTGTATGTGTCCAGTAGCATGCTGAAATGTTTCAGATCCTCCGTTCAGAGAGCAGCAGAGGACCCAAAAGGATTTAAAGCCAGGACATTTTACACCTTCCACTGTTAAACAGCGTGGCCTCCTAACCAATAATTTGAGAACCAGTTTGGGTAGGTTACCAGCTAGCCTTATGGTAATTCAGAGTAGGAAGATTCCAACGAAAGTACTACTAAACTGGTTTCAAAACAGCATTCCCCTTATTTGGTCCTTGCTGTCCATGGAACAGTGGAATAATATTGTATACTATGGTTTACAGCATAAGTTACTGGATTGTCTATAATGTCATTACCTTGTATCATATTTTATACTGTATTGTTTTTATTTTTTTGTATTATACTATAATACTGAAAATTTAAACTGCACAATCTGAAGGGACACCATTGCAAATAAGCTCGTCTCAATGGGTAACTCTGTAAATAAAATTGGAAAATTGAAAGTTCAGAACCTCTGCTATTTTCTGTAAAAGATCTTGATCGGATTCTTTTTGTGTTGATTAGTGCATATACAAGTAACATCTGCTGTAGTAGCATGGGAGAGAAGTGCGTGGTGTTGATGAATGCAGGGCATGCTTTAGTAGGTGCATCCCCATCCCCAGTTAGCGAGCATGCTAGCACTGATGCAAAACTTATGTCAAGTGGCACCAACTTGAAAGAAATCTGCCACTGCAATCGGAGACAAGCTTGTCATGCAGTGGCAGAGATGACATGCCTCCCGTGCGTACCTTTCCTGGTGAAATATTTCAATAAACATGGTGGCGGCAGATCCCCAAACAAAGACTATATCAGGGTACAATCCCGTGTTGGCATGTCCCCACCGCCCACATTGTGTGGCACAGTGGGAGCCCACCCTAGTGTGCTGCCACACACAAAGCCAACCGTGTTGGCATGTTCCTCCCCCACCCCCTTGTGTGACACACTGGGAGCCCACCCCAGTGTGCTCAACAACTGCTTCACTAAGTTTTTTTTTTTTAACCTGGAAAAAGGTCCTCGTTGTCCTGTGCACCCTCCCTAATCCGCACCCATCTTCTGCGCAGCCCACCTCCCCAAACCCCCACCCTATATTTACCTCTGGAGGTCTGATGCTGTGATCTTCGTTCTGGACTCTTCAAAGCCGAACTGCAAAATGAAGAAATGCCAGTAAGCTGTATAATGGTATCAATTGGGGAGTGGGGTTCAACTTAGGTGGATATCTCAGCCATTTCTTTCAATTTTGGCTCCAAATTTTCAGTCTGGGGTTCTTGGGACCCCACCTCATGAACACATGCACTGTGATCTCATTATTCAGTCCTGAAAGGTGATTTTATGGTCACTGCATGTGCGTCTGCATCTGACATGCTTTAACTCCCATTGCCTGCAACCTGCTTCCCTCCTGTTCATGATTGACTTCTGCCTGGTGCAGGTAGGGTCTTGTTGTTCTGAGGGGTCAGGCCCTGGCAGACCCTTCTCCTCCATCCCTTGCCTTCCTTCCTTCAAACCCCTTTCCACCCCCTGCTCTCTGCCTGTATGCCCCATCCGCCCACCTTTCACCCCCTTCCTAGCCGTAGTTATTGGCTAACCCCTAATCTCGAATGCACTTATAATCAGCCTTGCACTTTTGTTACACCTTGCAAATTTTGTTCCATCTGTGTCTCTCCTTGCAATCCTGCCATAGTTCAAACTCCTTGTATTGTATCAAGCCATTTTCAAACTACAAGCTATGTCCCACTAAGTGTTTGCCAAAGATATTTGTGCTATCGTATCTAGTTCAAGACTGTTAGATTATATCCATCTAGTTCATACCTGTTATCATTCCTCCATTTCAGTACTTCTGTATAGTCTTTCACTTTATTGAATGTAATCATATTGTATATCTATACTGTGTACCAAATCTCCGTATACTATCCTCATGTTCCCCTACCCCCAGGTCTCACTGGGAGATGAGCAGCTTGTTGCCTAGTGTGCCTCCTGGTGAAACATTTCAATAAATAAAAATAAAATTGCTTTTCAGGACTGATTAATAAAATGACAGTGCCACTGTTCATGACATGGGGTCCCAAAAGCCCAAGTTGTACATATGGTGAAAGAATTCCAAAATGACTCTGTTAGGAGCGTGTATTGCGCAGTTTCACACACGTCAGAATTTCACAATTTTTAATGTTTTCACTCCAGATTTTCAACATTGCCATTTTTTCACACCTCCTTATGATCAGTATAGCTGTCATTTTTCACATCCTGCCTGAAATGTGATTTTGCACATCTGCACATGAATGCAGTCACTGTGGGAAATCAATCTTCGGGACAGAGAACAAAATCACAGTGCCACTGTTCGGTGGAGGTCCCAAAATGCCTGTGTTGAAAATTTTGTTACAAAATCCCAAAATAATTGCATTACGAGGCGTGTTGCATGTTTCTACGCGTGCTTGTGACTTCACCAATTCTTTTAATAGTTTTCACCCCAGATTTTCAACATTGCCATTTTTTTTACACCTCCTCTTGAACAGTATGGATGTCATTTTCACATCCTGCCCAAAATGTGTTTTGTAATCTGTGGTGCCAAATGGCGAGTCGCTGTGCAAAATCACCTTTAGTAATGAACTGATAGTGCCACTGTTCATGAGGTGGTGTCACAAAAGCCCATGTTAAAAATTTGGAGTGAAAATACCAACAAACACTTACTTGGGGCGTTGGGTTTCAACCATAAGCCCCCACTCTGTAGAGACTGATGGGCCACAGGTGTGACTTGGGATTGTCAGTTATAATGCTCACGCTATTCCGCTTCACCCCACCCTGCAGCCAGTGACGGGCATTGAGGTGTGCCTTGACTCTTCAACCCAAAGTTCACCCCATTCTCCTATACTGCACCCATCTCCATGATTTTCTTATGAAATGGGGTGAGCATAAGGCCTGAAGACCCCAAGGCACACTGTGACACTGTCGATGTCTGCAGGGTAGGTGAGGTGAAATGGTATGAACATTATGGCCGACGACCCAAAGGCACACCCAAATGCCTGTCGGTCTCTGCAGGGTGGGGTGGGGTTGGCATCAGTTCAGTACTTCACTGCCATTCATATTATGCATCTCTAACTCCTGCACTACTAATGCCAGCAAGACAACATTAGACGTTGACAAATGCTTGTTTTCCATGTCCTGAAAAGGTTTGGAGTAGTTTTTAGCAGCAGGCAGATTGGTTTTGAAGCATAATATACTCCCCAGCAAGTCTTTAACCTAAAGGAAGGCTGTGGGTAATGATCTGACCCAGAAAGAAGGTTAGGGTGGGGTTGGGACTGACCCTTGAACCAGGACTGTATTACATGGTCATGATCTGTGGTGTTGCAGAAGGGGCACTAATGACTCTGAGTTTCTTTCAAGCAACTCTGAGAATTGTTTGCAGTACTATTTTGTTTTGTTTTATTCTTTGGTAATCAGGTAAGGCCCACTAGGTACAAGTGTCTGTTTTCTGGGTGACCTAGGAGCACTGGGGTGCTAAGTGACTTGCTCAGAGTCACAGAGTATGCAAGTGGAGGCTGTGCAGAATGTAACCCAGGTCTGCTGGATGTACTGTGCTCACTCACAACTCATTGCTATACTGTCAGCCCAGACTTTTATTTCCTTTCACTGACTACACTTTTGAGCAGAAATTAGTTGAAATCAATTTTCTGTACTTTAAATCTATAAAGCTAATAAGAATCTGAAAGTTCTAATGAGGGCCAGATAACTGTCAGAACTTCTCGTAGGTTATTGGAACCCTTCTGAACCTCAGAACCTTCTGTGATGTTCCTTCCATGGGTTTGACAACTCCCATTTACGTTGAATTTACCATCTAGAAAACTTGTTTCTGTACATGAAACCTTACCAGTCTGCTTCCCTGGTGGCATTTTGTTTTCCTGCATCAGTGTGACATGTTGACTTTCATCAGGGCCCTGTGGGTTTTGCACGAGGCAAGTTTGACATTTGATTACCAGCTGCTCTAAGATCACTGCGATTTACATTTGACACTGCAGTTCAGCCTTTTAATAACAAGTTAACTATTTGCAGAACCTCATTCATGCCAGTCACTTGGGCTGGAGGGTAGTGCTGCCAGAGCAAACCAGCCATTCCATTTATAAATTCCTGTTACATGACAGGCTAATGAGCAGATGGTCTCTGGGGTTCCTAGGCAGATATTTTAGATTTGGTGGTGCATTTTGGTGGCAGTCAGTCTTACTGGTTTTATGTACAGTTCTACAGAGCATATGTTTCTGTTGCCTATGTAACCCTAGGTGGCGCTATCCTAAGGGCTACTACCCTGCCTGCCTAACTACTAACAGGTTGAGGGGCCTAGGTCTAATGGCGAGTGCCTCCACCCAGAGGTCAGGGTTTGCAATAGTTAAACTAACTTGATCACAGCCCTCTGGGACATTCAGCATCCCCCTTTCTTCCCACTACTGGCCCACAATATATCAAATTACCTTCACAGTATACACTTACCCCCAGGACTGGTCTGGTCAGCGTGACTCTGGGGACTCCCTGTAAAACAAGATGATACAGTGCAAAAACCACAGTACAATACTTTAACATAACGAATACCTCAGGCAGTGTAACTTTGCTGAAACAAACTGATCTGATTTATTTAGGGGATATAACAAGGACGGGGGAATCAGGTTAATTAAATGCATTAATAATCACAGTACCATGCACATATTTCAGAATCCCAAATGTCACTCTTACTGGGTACCCAGGCAAAGAGGCTAGCCTATTTGGTGCAGCTGGTTGGGGCACTGAAGATGGAAAATGCATGCACAATACCCAGATTGTAATCCAGAGCTGGTTGGCTCAGTTCATGAAGAAGGAAAAAAAAAAAACAATTGGATGACACACTTGCAATTCAATAAACTGATGGCAGAGCTACCCTGCTTGCACTCCTGATCCAGTACTGAAAAGTGAATGGGAGGTAGGTTGTCCTGGATTGCCAGGAGGAGCAGACCATGTGGGCAAGGTCCTTGACTGGACCCCACTGCAGTTAAGAGCAAATGGAGGTAGCCCAGTTTAAACTGGGTTTTACTTCCAGCTTCATGCACTCAATTCACTGTACAGGGATTTGAAACACATTCCCCACAAGCACTACACATATTTATATGTAAAAGGAAAGTACTATACCAGGCAGACTGCTTCTCGATCCCGATCGCAATTACTGCACAATACTCGGGAGAACACACAGCAGATTCAGTTTCTTACAGATCAAGTGCGATTCAGCAATTTCTCCAGTCTTCTACAGGGTGAGCCTGGTTTCTACTCTTCACATCTCCTTGATTCTCTTCACAGGTCGGATTCAGTCCAAACAGGTGCTTGCAGAAGCTGCTGACCGAAACTTAGGGCCTTAACGCGTTTACCCACGTAAACTACACACCCGAAGAAGCACTGGGCTCCTTGTCTCTTCTGCCAAAACAGAACTGAACTGCGGTACATAGATACATAGACAGTAGTCGGCAGATAAGGGCCTATGGCCCATCTAGTCTGCCCATTTGAGCTTGTAAGTTCAGTTTGTTTTCCTAGAAGTCTGTTTCCCTTACCCCTGCCTCTAGAATTCCTTTATGTCTATCCCATGCATTCTTAAATCCTGTGATTGTTTCAGCCCCCACCACTTCCTCTGGCAGGGTGTTCCACTTGTCCACCACCCGTTCTGTGAAGAAATTCTTTCTCATGTTTCCTCTGAATCGTCCCTCCTCCAACTTCATCCCATGCCTCTAGTCCTGAAACATCTTTTCACTTAAAATAGTGTTTTCCTGCACCCTGTTCCTCCCTGTAAGATACTTGTATGTCTCTATCATATCCCCTCTCTCCTCCTCTCCTCCAGGGAGTACATGTTCAGTTCCTTCAACCTGTCTTCATAGAACTTGTGATGCAACCCATGCACCATCTTTGTTGCCCTCCTCTGAACCTTCTCTACCCTGTCTATGTCCTTACGTAGGTATGGTCTCCAGAACTGTACACTGTACTCCAGGTGGGGCCTCACTAGTGTCTTGTATAGCGGAATTATGACCTCCCTTTTCCTGCTGGTGATGCCCTGCCTATACATCCCAGCATCCTATTTGCTTTACCTGATGCCTTGTCACACTGTTTCCTCACCTTGAGGTCATCAGAGATGACAACCCCAAGATCCCTTTCCTGCTTGTGGCATGCTATATCCTCACCCCCAACTGATATATTGTGCCAGGGTTTTTGTGCCCCATATGCATTATCTTGCACTTCTTTGCATTGAATTTCAACTGCCAAACCCTTGACCATTCTTCAAGTTTCTGCAGGTCCCTTCTCATTCTGTCTACACCCTCTGGTGTGTCTACTCTGTTACAGAGCTTTGTGTCATCAGCGAACAGTGAAATTCTGCCTTCTAGATCCTGTGCAATGTCACTGATGAAGATGTTGAATAGGACCGGTCCCAGCACTGATCCCTGTGGTACCCCACTGGTCACTCTTCCTCTGTGGAGTGACAGCCATTTACCACCACCCTCTGTGTCCTGCCACCCAGCCAGTTACCTACCCACCACACTACTGTCCTGCCCACACCCATATTCCCAGTTTGTGTAATAGTCTTCTATGTGGCACAGTGTCAAAGGCCTTGCTGAAGTCCAGATAGGCCATGTCCACCGCCTCCCTGATCCACCTCCTAGTCACCCAGTCAAAAATTCAACTAGGTTGGTCTGACATGACCTCCCCTGGTGAAACCATGCTGCCTTGGGTCCTGTAGTCCATTGACAACCAGATGTTCCACCAATCTCTCCTTCAGTAGTGCTTCCATGATCTTTCCCACTACCAAGGTGAGGCTGACTGGTCTGTAGTTCCCTGCTTCCTCTTTGTTCCCACTTTTGTATAAGGGGACTACATCTGCTGTCCTCCAGTCTTTGGGTACCTCCCTGTTTCCAGTGATTGGCTGAACAGGATAGCCAGAGGTTCAGCCACCACCTCTCTTAGTTCTTTAAGGACCCTGGGGTGCACCCCATCTGGCCCCATTGCTTTATCAGCTCTTGTTACTTCCAGTTCCTTCAGGACCCTTTCTCGTGTAAAGAGATTTGTGTCCATTTCTGCACCATTCTCACCCCTTGTACTCCCTTCAGACCCATTACCCCCTCTTCCTTAGTAAAGACTGAGCGAAATACCTGTTCAATATGTCAGCTTTATTGTTGTCATCCTCCACGCGGCCCATCCTCCCCTTCAGTCTCACTATCCCTCCCTTTGTCTTTCTTTTTCACTTATGTACCTGTAAAAGGTTTTGTCCCCTTTACCCACTGATTTTGCAATGTGTTCTTCTGTCTGAGCTTTGGCTTCCTTACTGACTTCCCTGCCTCCCTTTGTTTCTCCTGGTACTTCTCCCTATCCCCTTCTGCCTGTGTCTTTTGTATTGCCTGAATGCAATCTTTTTGGTTTCACTTTCTTTGCTACCTCTTTGGAAAACCATATGGTCTCCTCTTCCTTTTCCTCTTGCTAACCTGCTTAATGCATAATTCTGTTGTTCTTATAATCCCCATTTTAAATACTGCCCACTGTTTCTCAACCCTGATTCCTGTCCCATTCCCTTAATGCCTCTTTCAAGTATCTCCCCATTTTCCCAAAGTCTGCCCCCTAAAATCCAGGATACGTGTTTTTGTGTGGTTTGGTTCTGCTCTTTCTGTGATTTCAAACCACAATGACTGGTGGTCACTGTTACCCAGGTGCTCCCCCACTGTTACCCCCATCACACTGTCCCTGTTTGTGAGCACAAGGTCCAGTATTGCCTTCTGCGAGTTGGTTCCATGACCAGTTGCTTGAGAAGGCACTCTGAAGGAGTCCAGGATAAATCTGCTCCTAGTTGATGCTGCTGCTGGGATGTCAGTCCACATCTGGTATATTGAGTCTCCAACCAGTACTACCTCACCCTTGTCTGCCATCCTTTGGATGGCTAGCATCAGCTCTCTATCTGTTTCTTCCTCCTGGGCTGGTGGTCTATAGACCACACCTGTGCGGATGGCTGGCCCCATTTTCCTTTCCAGCTTAACCCACAGTATCTCTCCCCATTTTGTTCCTCCTGGATCTCTGTGGCCCTTATGTCATTTTTTCACATACAGTGCCACTCCTCCTCTCTTCCTGCCTGCTCTGTCTCTTCTGAATATGTTGTAGACAACAGTAGACAAAACCGGGCACTTCCTTTGAGTTCCTCACAGTTCTTGGCTGGTTTAGCTGTCACTCACAATAAACTCCCCTGGAAAAGGCGCCAAGGTCAAAACTACATTTCCCAGAGTTACTGCCCATAATCCTCTTGTGGCTGGCTCAGATTGAGTCCAAGTTCTGATTCATCCACAGGCACCATTTTAGAGCTCCCTCAACCCACACTGATTGGTCCAGTTCAACAGTTCAAAACAAGAATGGAGGGCTAGGCAGACAAATCAGACTACAAAGGAAAGCAAGTTAAACAAACTGTATTTTCATTATTACTCTAAATGATTTCTGGCAAACAGTTACATCTTTCAGGTAGGCTTCCCTTGTACTCTTGGAGACCTCAAAACTGAGCGACTGCAGCAGCTTGAGTGGGACTCAAGCAGGAAAACGCAGAGCTCTCCCACAAACTGGTACTGTCTCTTTAAGAACTGTCTGCTTGAAGACATAATTAGAGGCTCTAAAAGCACTCTACAGATAAATAGCTTAAACGCCAAACACCATTCAGGCTTGGAGCATTTAACAAGCTGCTGAAAGACTTTTGGGAGCCCCCATTTGCAAGGGAGTTGCACCTATACTGCAAGCTGTCATGGGGTGGGGAGGTTGGTTTTGACTTTGTAGAACATCTTTATTATATACTGCTAAGCATTATGGGAAGCATATGCAAATCGCTATGAAGAAGATTTGACTGGTTCAGATGCCAAATGGCCTCTCTCACACTCCAAGAGGCTGAAAACAGAAGACACACATCATGCTTCAACCTTATTAGAATTATCTGTGTCCTTCATCTGTATTAGAAGGTAGTATAGCGCAGTGGGTTAAGGCTCTGAGCTGCAGATCTGGAGACCTGGGTTTTTATCCCACAGCCGCCTAGGTGCATGCTTTGTAATCCTGAGCAAGTCACTTAACTTCCTTGTGCTTCCAGGTTGCATCTGGAAACGAGCTTCGGCTTAGTGTGCTACTCCTGGTTAAACAATGTTCCCCTTCTCAGTCACAACCCAGGGAAGGAGACTCCCCTTATGGTATTACAGGTTTGGTCACAGGGAGCACAAAATGAGAGTCTAAAAGACACAGAATCTCTGCTCAAAGGTACTGCGGCTAGGGTTACCCAAGAAGGGCAGTGGCAACAAAGCCAGGTTACAAAGAAATACAAATCACCCAGACAGTGCCCCAGTAATGCAAAGCTGTTACCGCTGGTTATTTTGAGACACTGATCTTCAATCTTTCTACTTCACTGAGGGATACACAGTACATGTTTTTACGGTCTGTGTATACTGTAACTCAGAACTGGAAATAATTTTTTCTTCAATTGTAGAGATAAGATACCCTTAGTTGTATTCAGGATTCCTTTTGGTCTAAATTTCATTACATGGTGTCCAGATCAAAGCCAAGCCACATGGCTGCTGAAGAGGACAATTTAAGCTATACTGAACCATGTATATTGTACACAGATTTGACAATGAAAACTGATGGAGTCCTGCTTCTGAATGGGCCCCGCCACTTTTTGTTAAGCTGATCAGCAATGAAGAGATATTGACCAAATACTCAAACAGTTCCAGGACTGCCAAGTGTGAATGGCACAGCCATTTGCTATATTCTAATGCAGCATGGTGCTCATCTGTTAGCTTGTTGGTGCTAACAGATACCCATGGGTCTATGCAAATGAATGCATCAGGGTGTGCACTGGTATGTTCTCAGGGTTTAGAAAGTGCTGACAAGCTACTTGTACAGTGCTGTTTGACACTTCCCACACCCTACCTTTACAAATGGGCACAATGGTACAGAGCTACCCCAACATCTGTGGAGCTATATGTGTAGAACAAAAAGTTGTCACCCCTCCCCCACACGATTCCCATTGGAACTATAATCTGCAGCTATTGTTTCTAGCCCATTAGGCCTCCTGGTCAGCAACTAATGTTTCTGACCTGTCCGGACCTCCAATGAGAGAGCTGCAGTCTGTAGTTGACGTCTCTTGCCCATTCAAGCCTCCAGTAAGGAAGCCAGGGTTAGTGACTGTTTCTGGTCATCTGGGGCCTGATGGTTGGTGGCTGTTTCTGGTTTGTTCAGGCTTCTGATGAGAAAGCCACTGTTGTTGTCTCTGGCACATTCAGGCCTCTGGTGAGGGAGCAAGGGTTGGTGCCTGTTGTATCCGACTTATTAAAGCCTCCCATTGGCATCTGTTGTTTCTGGCCCACCAGGCCTACAGTGAGAGAGCCATGATCAGAGCGTCTGTTGCCTCTGGATATGTTAGTCATTGGATCATCAATCTTTCCGCTTCACTGAGAGACACAGAACAAATCACTTTTAGCTGTCTGTATACAGTAACTCTAAATGGGAAATGAGTACTTTCTTTGTTTTGTTGTCACACATAAATGTTATCCTTGGTTTATGCAGAGTTTACTGTTGGTCTAAGTTGATGTCTAGACAAAAGCAAGGCCAGCACCAGCTATGCCAATGTAAACGTACAATACCTTGTAAGTTGTACACTGCATCTAGCACTCGTTTGTAACAGGTCCGCTTGTGGTTTTGCTCAATGATTTTTATCTTGAATAAACTGAATTCAACTACATAGAAACCTAGACACGTCAGCAGAAAGTCTTTATAGTCCATCCTTTGTGCCCATTCTCCTCTCTGAGCTATTCAAAACTACTCTTGATTGTGCCTAGACTGAATGCCAATTTTAGTTTGTCCCCAATCATCACCCCCTTTTCTTAGTTTTTCACTGACCACCTTATAGCTGTCCTACACTTCATTGAAACCTGTCACCATCATGGCCTTTGCACCTTCCTCTTTCGTAAATTGTTCCATCTATTCACCACCCTTTGTGTGAAGTTCTTTCTGTCCTTCTTGACGCTAACCCCTACTGGTTTGTACTTGTCTCCCTAGCTGCTGATCTCTCACTCTGCTTGAACAGGTTGTGACACCCTACCTTGTTCATCCCTTTCAGATATTTAAGGGCCTTCTCCTCCTGGCCTCCAGCACGTACATGTTCAGGCTGGCTAGACACTCCTATGATTTACCTTACTGATCCTGCATCATCTTTGTAACATCACCTCTGGGCAGATTCTGTATTAAAGTCCTTATCCCTTTTCAGGTGCAGGCTCCACAGTGCTCCAGATGTGGCCTTACCTATGACCTCTAAGGGGCAACAGTGCCTTTCTTCTTCTACTGGAGAACCCTCTCCTTGTCATCCCAGCATCTTGTTTGCCTTCTTGAGTGCTCTGGTGCACTGGGCCATTGATTTGAAGCTAAGTAATGATGACCTCCAAATCGGTGATGCCCATTCTGTAGAACAAAATAAACCCCCTCAAAAGCTCTCCGTCCTCTCCTCCCAAAGCGATCTCTGTCAGAACTGTAATTATCACTCCATAGTAGTCATGTGAATCATTCCTGGTCCTCGTATCTGTGTCCACCCCACTTGGCCTGGTCCTGGTAACTGAGACTTGCACAAAGGCACCACTCAACCTTGGCAGCTGACTAGTTTTCAATAGATGTTCTGCATTGCCGTATCAGTATACAGAGTGCTACAGTGATACCACTACTTGCATATGGCAGACAACAGCCATCCGCAAAGGGAGTGATGAGCCATGCCCAGTTGCTGTCACCAAACCAAGCCAGATGGTGGATGGGAAGAGCGTGGGCCTGGGATACCAGGACTAGGGAGGGGCTTTAGACAACTAATGCTTTCTGTGGTAGAACACCATTTGGGCTTGGGTCAGGCGAGGGTGCAGGTTCACTAGATTACCAGGGGTTGTTTCACAATTTTAGAACCTTTTTGGCCATAGAAGTCTTTAACCTACTTGGTAGAGCAGGTGGCTCCAACAGCCTCATCATTTTCTCCTGCAGCTGTCTCTCACCAGTGCTGGATTTATGGTAACTGTCTCCTGTGGATTCTCCCATGTGGTGGGGCTAGGAGGAGAGGGCTACCCTCTGCCCCAGACAACCAATCTAAGTCTCTGGTCCATGCCTTGGTGGAGCAGGCTACAGGAGACAGACATGGCTTCAGGAGCCCATCCTCCCAGTTTTCTGCTTTTCTTCCCTTCTCCGACATGGGGGTGCACACATCGGCATGTGCATGTGGAGCACGTATGCTCTGAAGACATCCCGCAGCACCCGTCCCTTTGTGTTGCTCGTGGCTGTCCTACCACCAGGCCTACAGCTGCTGGTAGTCAGACAGTGGAGTCCACAGCCACTCTTTCCCTGGGAGAGGAGAGCAGTCTGTGGGATGCTGAATCCTCTCCACCCCAGCCCAGCCAACCCCAGTAACCAGAGTCCATTCCTAAACCCATGTCACGGCATGGGAAAAGGTAAGTGTGCACATAATTCTTCATGCTACTTGATGGACAACCTGTAATGGTGGGGGGGTCCACTAAGACTACCAGGGAGTGTTTCCATAATGTATTTCATCAGACAGGAAGGAGCACTGGATGCCTCTCTACACAATGCCTCCACAAACATAAAAACATGAGGCATCACACAAAGGAGGCATTGGCCACATAATGACATGTAAATGGCCTCCTGGGGCCTTCATTCCATATAAGGTCATTATTATGTTGGGTTTTCAATATGGCAGCCAGGAGCAAAGGTGCTTACCCATTTGGGAGGCACTAGCCTCTTTGCCCGTGGATGTTCATGTGGACAGTAGAGGGCTGTGTCACGGAGTCCTACCACTTTGCACAGTGCTGCTCAAGCCACTATAGTCATGCATGTATTGTGCACTGTACATGGTGCAATGTATGTATAATATATATCCATTTGAGCTGCACACTGTTTAGCTGAGTGAATTCTGCCGCTTTGTATATCTGGCCCAATAATTTAAAGGAACCAAAGGAGCATGTGGAAAATATATACAGTTTTATTTATATAAAGGAATGCAATGTGTCACAGTTGGAGATAAACAGATGTAGATCATCTCCTAGAAACTAGATCACACATTATTGTGAGAAATAAATAATTTAACCTAGGAACTGAACCCAGGTCCTCAGAATATCATCTTGGTGCTCTGAGCTTTTGAACAAATGGTAGTATTCTCTCTGATTTCATTCAGAGGAGTGACTAGTTTTTTTATGTTTGCTTGCAGCATGTGCAAGAAACATAGTGCCATCATCCGAGTTTTCAGAGGTGTGTCACCCCTCTTCCAATTCAGTCAGTGTGTGCAGGCGCGCCCCAGTCCGCCAATGCATGCTGGAGCTATCTATGACAGCTCCAAAATGCAGTGGTGTACAGTTGAAAGGGGAGCTACGCTTCAGTGAGCAGCGATCAGATATCGCCTGCTTGCGCGCAGCTCCCCACACACACGTGCGCATACTGCGTGCTGCCCCCACGGACACACGATAGCCGACGGGGTGCCCAATCCCCGTCAGCTGTGCTGCGCTCCCCCAAAGCCTTCCACATGCCACGCTGGGTGCCCACCCCAGCGTGGCAGCCTCACTCAATATAGCCGACGAAGTGCCCAATCCCCGTCGGCTCCACTGTCCTCACCCCAGTATAGATGCTATGGCGGGGTGCCCAATCCCTGTCGGCTCCATGCCCCCAACCAGCCATCCTTGTGCCACGCTGGAGCCCACCCCAGTGTGGCAAACGTCCAGCGTCGTCAATTTAATAAAAAAAACAAACCTGTAAATTAAAAATGGTCCCCACGCAGTCTCCGCCCCCCACAACCGCACCCACCCACTGTGCACCCTGCCTCCCACACCCCCCTCATCCTATACTTTACCTCCGGAGTCTGGCGCTACTTCCATCTTCGCGTGGATCCTGGAACACGCCTGCACTTTTCAGCCGATCGCGAACTGAGGAAATGCCGTAAGCTGTATAATGGGATAGATAGGGTTTTTCAACTTTGTTGCAAATCTCGGGCATTTTTGGAATTTTGCACCAGATTTTCAACATGGGTTTTGGGACCCTTCTCATGAATGCTGTCACTGTCATGGCGTTATTGGGCCTGAAGGGTGATTTCGCAGTCACTGCGCAAATCACCTTTCAGGACTGATTAACAAAACACTGCCAGTGTTCATAAGGTGGGCTCTCAAGAAGCCTATTTTGAAAATTTGGTGAAAAAATTCAAAATGACCGTTTTACGAGCGTGCGTTTACAGTTCCTATGCACGTCGTAAGTTCACGAATTTTCAATATTTTCACTCCAGATTTTCAACATTGTCATTTTACCAGACCTTCTTATGAGAAGTACAGCTGTCATTTTCACATCTCACCCAAAACATGTTTCTGCCCATGTAGCGCACAATGGGCATGAGTCGGTTGTCTGAAATCAATGTACAGCACAAATTAAGAAAATCACAGTGACATTGTTCATGAGCAGAGGTCTTAAAATGGCTATGTTGAAAATTTGGTGAAAAATTCCTAAAATGACTGTTTTACAAGCTGTGCTGTGCAGTTCCTATGCATGCTTCGTAAGTTTGCGAATTTAATATTTTCACTCCAGATTTTCAACATTGCCATTTTATTACACTTCCTTATGAACAGTACAGCTGCAATTTTTCATATGCTGCCCAAAATGTGTTTTGCACAGTAGCGCACAATGGTGCTGTTGGTGTGCGAAAGCAATGTTTGGGACAGATTAAGAAAATCACAGTTACACTGTTCATGAGCAGAGGTCTTAAAATGGCTATGTTGAAAATTTGGTGACAAAAGTCCATAAAATGACACTGTTAATGGTGAGCATTGCGCAGTTTCCACGCACCGTAAGTTCATGACTTTGCAATATTTTCAGTCCAGATTTCACCAGTGGCATTTTTCCACACTTCCTTATTTACAGTACAGCTGTCATTTTTCTACAACATGGCTGAAGTGTGTTTCACACTTTCAAGCGCAGAGATGCGTGGTCGCTCTTGGAAATTATTTTCGGGACAGATAAAGAAAATCACAGTGACACTGTTGATTATCGAAGGCACCAAAATGCCTGAGTTGACAATCTGCTGTGTGTAAAAAAAAAAAAAAAAAAAAAAAAAAATCCCCAACCTAATTATATTACGGGTGTGCGTTGCACAGATTCTGTGTACGCCGTGACTTCACCATTTTTTTAATATTTTTACTGCAGATTTGCAACATTGCCATTTTTTACACCTCCCCATGAACAGTACAGTGTCATTTTTTACATCCTGTTCGAATGTTTTGCACCTGTGGTGCTAACGTCGTAGTCGCTGTGCACAAGCAGCTTTCGCTAACAAACTGATATTCCCCTGTTCATGAGGTGGGGTCACAAAACAACCATGTTGAAAATTTGGAGTGAAAATACCAACGAATGCCTGAGGTATTAGGGTTTCCAACCATAACGCCCAACCCTGTAGAGAATGACAGGCATCAGGGGTGTGACTTGGGATTCTTGCCTGTAATGCTCATACCATTCCACACCCTGCAGCCAGTGAGAGGCATCGAGGTATACTTTAGACTCTTCGCCCCAAAGTTCACCCCATTCTCCTATATCGCATCCATCTCACCGTATTTCCTAATGGAATGGGGTGCGCATAAGGGCCAAAGACCCCATGAACACCGTGTGACACTTGTCAGTGTCTGCAGGTGGGTGTGGTGAAATGGCATGGTCGTATGCCTGACGACCCAAAGGCACACCCCAATGCCTGTCACTCTCTGCAGGGTGGTGGTAGGGTTGGCTTCAGTTCAGTACTTCACTGCCATTCCTATTACGTAGCTCTGTAACTTCTACACTACCACTGCCAATGCCAGCAAGCAAACATTCGGCATTGACAAATGCTTGATTATACTAGCAGAGATGAAAATAAAATTCCATGCTGTAGTGAATTCATGGGTTGCTCGTCTGAAACAATAAGGTGCCCTAATTAAATAAAAAACAAACAAACTGAAAATTGTATACTTTTCCTGATTAAAACAAATCCGATTAACATGAGACTTCCCCCACAAAAGGTTTATTGGCATGTCTCATTAAATAAAATCGTTATAAGTGAATATACATTGTGATTCTACAGTAATGAATTCCAAAGGATTCTGTAATTTTCTCCATAAGCTTCTAACTCATTGATATAGGCAGCAGCAGTTTGTTTACATATTAACTTAAAATACGCAAATGTTAAAATTAATTTTAGGCTAATTTTGCTCTAAAAATGTCTTCTTGGAGGAACTGAAAACAAGATGCTGTGGTGGTTTTTTTTTTTTTTGCCCTTCTACTTTTTCAGTATACTGTAGCATAAATTTGTTAGGAAAGGTATTTAGTTTTCTATAGTGTCTGTCCTGTATGCATTTTACAAGCTGCTTCCTAAAGCATTTTGCATTCCGGGAGTAGAGGAGGCAAGAATGGTGCCTTTAAGGTGAAGGGAGATTAAAACCAAACAGACTGTCCGAGGTTGAGATGAATGGAGAGTCCTAGAGTGAGAGGTGGGATTCAAACCCTAACATACTAACATACTAAAATGCCAGCAGAATAGGCCTAATGGTCTTCGTGTCTGCTCTGTTGGTCAGCCCCACCCTGGGTGCTGACCTTGCTGTCCCCTCGCCTTCTCTGGCTTCTCCCTTCCCAGTTCGGATATTCTTGCTGCATTGGATTTTGCTTCCTGAACCCTTCCCCTGTACCTGTCCCACCTCTCTTGAACCCCTCCACTGTCTCTGCCTCCACCAGCCCCTAGGTAGTGCATTCCATGGCTCTACCACCCTCTCAGTGAAGTAGCACCTCCTCCTTTCTCCCTGAATCTTCCCCCTCCAGCTTCCACCCATGCCCTAGTGGCCCCCTCCTCCTTCCTTCAAGCACCCTCACTGTTCCTCCCCTATTTACCTCTTCATGTACCTGAAGACCTCTATCATGTCCCCCGGTCCCTTCTCTCCTCCAAAGTGTACATATTTAGCTCTTTGAGCCTCTCCTCATAGGTCCTGTCCCCAAGCCCAAATCATTTTGGTTGCCCTCCTCTGGACCCTCTCCAGGAGGTTAATGTCCCTCTTTAAGTGCGGCCTCTAAAACTGCACGCAGTACTCCAGGTGCGGCCTCACCAAGCAGTTATACAGAGGGAGTATCACTTCCCTCCTTCTGGAGGTGATCCCCTAGCGATGCATCCCAGCATCCTGTTGGCCTTGGCTGCTGCCCTCCTACAAGTCTCAGAGTTGTTCATCTTGACATCCACCACCACCCCCAGGTCCCTCTCAGCCATTGAGACTTGTAGTATTTCCCCCAGGGTGTACACCTGGCCTGGGTTTCTAGCCCCAGGTGGAGTGCTCATTCCTGCATTAAACCTCAGCTTCCACTTTCTAGACCATCTTTCCAGAGCCTTCAGGTCCCCTGCAGGGCCACCTCCCCTCCCCATCCACCACCACCCCAGTTTCGAGTCATCTGCAAGAGAATCATCTCACTCCTGATTCCTGTCCTTATGTCAGATCGTAGGCGTTGAACAGAAGGGGCCCAAGGACTGATCCTGTGGGACCCCACTAATGACCCTCCTTGGGGAAGAGACTATCCCACCAACTACGACCCTCTGGGTCCGGTCCTGGAGCCAATTGCCTATCCATCGGATCATCTGGTTTCACCCCATTTCTCCTAGTTTATCCAACAGGCCCACGTGAGGAACAGAGTCAAATGCCTTGCTGAAGTCTAGAAAGAGGACATCCACTGGTCTACCCAGGTCCAAGGCACTTGTCACCCAGTCATAGAACTCCACCAGGTTTGTCTGACACGATTTCCCGGGATGAATCCATGCTGTCTATCGTCCAGGCACCCTGACTTATCCAGGTCCCCCTAGCCTCTCCTTGACGATGCCCTCCATCACCTTGCCCACCACTGATGTCAGGCTGACAGGCCTGTAGTTCCCTGCCACCTCCCTTGATCCCCTTGTGGATAGGCACCATGTGCCACCTTCCAGTCTTGGGGCACCCACCCTGTCCTCAGAGAGATGGTGAAAAGCTCTGCCAGGGTTTTGCCAGGACATCTGCAAGTTCCTTCAGCACTCTAGGATGTAATTTATCCGGCCCGGTGCTTTCTCCGGTTAGGGGGCTGAGGTTCCCTTCTCACAGCTCTCTGCTCTGACCGCTAGGCTACATTTCCTCGATTTTTTTTTGTTCCACGTTACATGTGATAAGGTATATTTTATAATGTGGGTTATGATAAACAAGAACTGCAGTTGTTGAGACTATCAGGTGACCATGGATTAAATGCCTGTAAATGCACAGTTGCTGTGAAGCACCCTGAATCAATTTCCAGGAGCAGTGCAGCACTCGTCGTATACTGGGAAATGAGAAATGAAATGCATTCATTTAACTCAGTACTTAAGTGAGAGAGTGCTGCACCATGCTAGTCAGGGATGGTATCATGTTCGAACAGCGACGGAATACATCAAAAGACCATTACAGCGACAAAATCGGGCAGTTCGCTGCAACTCCTGACACTGCTGTCTCTGGGGATATTGCCCTCCCCGAATTGACTCCAACTCAGAATTAGTTATCTATAGTATGAAGGGGTGGGGACAAAGCTCCCTTCAAAACACTTGCTTTCCTGGATGGCACAATGCTGACTGTTGGCATTGTTCCATTGCTGTAATACCATTTGACACAATTCATGTCGCTGCGACATGGTGGAACCATCAGAGATAATGGGAGTGCAAAATGACTGTTGGCATATAATCCACGATCGGATGATGTTGGTTCAGCAATTGTATTTATTTGTGTCCTAACCCATGACATAGGTGAGACTGAGTGTCAGTACAGCGCAGGCTGTAGACCAAGAGCGGTGGCCCACTCTGAGCGCAACACCCTGACAGTGAAACCGAAAACAGACCATTATAGCAACAGTCACTGTAATGGTCTGTTTTCACCAATGTAGCTTGTCCCAGTGTTCTGCCCTGCCTGGAACAACTCCAACCTGGAGTTGATTTATTATTAAATGATTTATTTATTTAAAAGTTGATAACTGGGAAAGGCAGCTGAGCTGAAGCTCGTTTCCTAGTGCAACCCAGGGTAGGGGGTAAGGGAACAGTACAAGTTGACATAATCAAATATAATTAAATACAGATGGGAAGAACAGCAGGTGATAAGCAGGCATACATGAGGACAAATCCATGATTACAGAAAATGCATGTAGCAGGGCCTAGTAGCTTACCTAGTAGTATGCAATTTAAATAAGAGGACCTAGTAGCACATTGGCTATCAGCTGCAATAAGGTGCTTTGTAGCAGATGAGAGTGCACCAGTAAGTGAAGTCGAGGTGGAGGACACAGCAACAAGTAGTAGACAAACAGGGAAGGAGTAGGAGATGGAGTTGGCAGAGTAATAGCAGGAATGCTCAGTGTTGCTGGAGATGGTTGGCATTAGGAAGGGTTGTGACATTGGCATGGAGGGGTGGAGGTGCTTGAAATAATTCTTGAAGGACAGCACTGTAGGCAGGTTATGTACAGAGAGGAGGAGGGAGTTTCAGAGGGTAGGGAGATAATGGGCAACGCTATTTTACCAGCAAGAGTACAGGGTGTGGCCAGGATGAAGGAACGGTGGTCACGTGAGCATAGAGAGTAGCCAGTACTAGGAGCTGGAGTTAGTAAGAGAGGTAGGAGGAAAGGGTGTTGAACCAGAACTTAGTGATAAGGGTTGTACAATGAGTCGGTGGCGATTAGCAAGAGAAGACAAGGAGACTGATTGGTAGAGGAGGAAGTGATGAGTGCAGTATGGAGATTTGAGGTGAATCTGCAGAAAGCATGGAACAGAGGGTCTAGTTTGGCCAGGGAGGATTATGGCGCTGAACTATAGACCACGCCAACATAGTCGAATGTGGGAAGAATAAGCTTAGAAATGATTTCCGTCTGATGGGGAGGGATAGACTGTCCTTGTGCCTGTGAAGCATTCCTAATTTTGGATGCAGTTTGTTTTGGATGGTGTCTAGGTGTAGGGAGAAGTCTAGCTTGGGCTTCAGCCACACTCCCAGGTATTTGTGTGAGTCAACTGCTGTGATTTTGGAGCCATCTAGGGCATAAAGGGAGGGAGGAGATGTCATTTTCGCTAGTTTCTGGGGAACCAAAGACCATAGCAACCGTTTTTAGTTTTGGTGTTGGTTTCAGCAATTTATCTTCAAGCCACCTTAGGGTGTTCACGAAATTGGCTTGGAGAATGGGTTCAACCTGGGCTAGGGAGGGACTGGAAGTGAAGATAATGTTATCATCCGCATACATTTGAACCTGGGATACTGAACAGGTGGAGGGAGGTTGTTTACAAAATGGAGAACAGGGTCGATCAAGGATTGACCCCTGGGGAGCATCCAGCCAGAATAAGGAGACATGACCACTTATAGATTATTACAACAGAATCCCTAAAAGAGTTTAAAGAACAATTGTTGGATTTTTGGTCAGCATCGCTTGTTGAAGGTTGGATAGATGGAGAGGACTTTGATTTTTTTAAACTGTCAGATTCCTGTCGTTCCTGTTTTTTGCCACGTACTAAAAATCCACAAGGACAGTCTGAATTGTTTTAATGTTATGTTGTATTATGATGATTTTGTTTATGTCCAATTGTTGGTTTATATTTACTTTGTACTGTTGTCACTGGACGTCTATGAAAACAGGCATTTTTTGATCACAGATTTTCAGTATAAAATAAATGAGATGAAATGGAAAAATGAAAAATGAATCCTCCAGGCCACCCAACAGTTTCGGGCTGTGGCTCACTAATGGAACTTCTGGCTATAACTATCTAAGTTTATCTAAAACAGGAAGTTAACAGGTTAGACTCCATCTCCATGACTCGACATCCATTTTACATGAATTGTCTGGGTTTGTTTGACAAACACATATGTGGTTCACCATAGATGTTACAAGTCTATATACATGCATTGAACATATTTTGGGAATAAATGCAGTGAAAATGATTTTGGAAGCCTCTGTTTAAATACCCAATAAACTTTATTCTATTGGGATTAGACCTTATATTACATACGATTTTTTCTGATTTAATGTTATTTTCAACAGACTCGAGGCACTAGCGATGGGTTCCTCGGTCACGCTTACCTATGCCAACTTGTTTTTAGGTTGGTGGGAGGCGGCGATCAGAGATCCATCAGTGAACCCATTTTTCATCAGATTATGAAATACAAAAGATTCATTGATGACTTGTTTATCATCTGGGATGGTACTGAAGTGGAACTTTCTGCTTTTTGGATTACCTTAATGAAAATACAGTGGGTCAAAAATTCACGATGCAGTATGGACAAAGGAAGATAAATTATTTAGATTTGAAATTGCATGGAGTAGTAGGAGACGTGGTGAAAATGGAGCATATAGGAAACACACAGCAGGGAACAGTGTCCTTAATGGATCGAGTTCCCATCCTAAACATATCATTGATGCCTTGCCCTTTGGTCAATTAATTCGCCTGAAAAGAACGGCTCAGACCCTTTAGATTTTGCAGAAACCAAGGATGGACTGTTTACTAGGCTGAGGAATGGGGTTACAAAGAAATCACTTTAAAAAGGTTGAGGGGTACATAGAGAGTTACTATAGTATAAGCAAAGAAATATGGACACATACAAGATTGTTTTTCAATTGAGTACGGTCCTGGTTCTATGTATCTGAAAACTATTAAACATTGGCACACTTTAGGGACTGATGGGGATATTAATAAAAGTGTCAGAGACAGGCCCCTAGTATCTTAGAAAAACAAAGAATTTATTTTTTATTTATTGAAGTAATCAGTTTTACAACCTTTGAGTCAGGAACTGCGTTTACAAGGTACCTGCGTCATGGGGAGAGACAACAATTAAGTGAGGTTTAGGACAGTGGTTACATACAGGTGAGATACATAAATGCACGTAGAGTTACAGGCAGCATTATGCAGGTACATACATATGTTGAGTTACACACATCATTATATAACATCGTTGATATGGTTGTTCTATTGTACCAGCACCCAGTCGCCTATGGGACCCAGAAGGCATAGGGCTATACAAGACAGGGTTTTGGTCCACTATAGGCATTTACAACATTGGCTATCAATGTGTTGACGGAGGGCTATTTTGAACCGCCAATCCCAGGGATCTTAGTGACAGCCTCAGGAAGGGAAATTAAACCAGGCCAGGGCTTTATGATGAAAGGATCTTTGGCAGAGAGAGGTCTTTGCCCTGGGAACTATGAAGGTGGCTGTGGTGGAGTTACGGGTTGGCAGGCCGGACAGCCAGTTGCAGGGATGCGAAACCCTGGTGGGCAAAGCCCAGACATGGATTTTGGCCAGTAGGCAGGTGTGATTTTCAGTCTTTCCTCAAGAGTGAGTATGTTAGCGGGGAGTATAGCAGACAGGTGTGAGTTCTGCTGTGGGCACGGTGAGGAGCCTACAGGCTTTGTTAATAGAGGTCTGGACTTTGATAAGGAGGAGGGTCCTCGCTGCGTGAATTGGAGTCTGTAGTCAGCCAGTGACAACACAGAAGAGGTAATGGCTGATTTTAAGGCAGATTCTGGGAGGCAATCTTTATGGCGGTAGAGGAGCCCGATCCTGGAATTCATGGCTGATGACAGGGCTTTTAGATGGGCATGGAATGTAAGGCCTGTGTCAAAGGTGATGCCCAGGTACTTGTATGTAGTTACCTGTTCTAGTGGGAGGAGCTTGCTGGTGGTGATGTGAAGGGGTGTCCTTGCGCTGTTTTGCCGATGTGAGAACAGCATTGACTTTGTTTTTTCAGGTTCAGGACTAGCTGATGGTTATTGAACCATTTTTCGGCTTGGAGGAAGGTGCTTTGCAGCGTGCCTTGGGTAGGAGTGGGTCTGAGTGTGATGCTAGGATTGCACCATCATCAGCATAGAAGCAGTATTTTGTTGGAACAGGAGCTTGGGAGGGTGTTTAGGAATAGACTGAAAAGGGTGTGTCCAAGGATGGAGCCTCTATGGGACCCCTGAGAGTACTGGTAGGTTGGAGGAGAGGGTCCCATTTAGCTTAATCTTTGGGACCTGTTGTGCAGGTAGCTTGAGAACCAATTCAGGGGCCGGATGAGAATCCCAGATGGCTTAGGGAGTTTTAACAGCAGGGGTGGACACAATGTCAAATGCCTTGGATAGGTCTATAGAAACTGCCCTGCAAATTGACCATTGTCAAAGCCTAGAGTGTATGTGGTGGGAGAATTCCAGAAGGGCAGTTTATGTGACCTGCTAGTGCGTGAGGAATTTGGAGGGACTAAACATGACCTGGTTGGTTAGGGGACTATTTGGTTTCTTTCTCCGTAGTCTCTGTAAAATGTGTAAATCAGCGGCATAGGGAAAGAATTTACAAACCCAAGTCCACTAGGGGAACGCACTGTTAAAATATTGAATTTATTACCTGTTCCACAAAGTTCCTGGTTTTATGCCTGTGGTGCTTCTGTGATCGATTGTACGATATGTGGGTCAGATGACTCGCACTTGAAGGAGAGAATACAGGAGCACTGCAAGGCAATTCAGAAGAGGGATCGATTGCATTCGTAGGTAAACAATTGGCAGAACTGGAAATGTTGTACACAGAATATCATATATGGGTATTCATCATATCCCTTAGAAACATAGAGGGACTAGATCTATGGAATTAGAGCAGAAGCAATGTGGATTTTGTTTGAAGAGTCTGAAACCAGCTGGTTCAACGACTCAATGAACTGGCAACCATTTATTCATAAATAAAAATCTAGGAAGCAGAATTGAGGAAAAGAAAACACTTAAATATAATATGTATATAGTTAAATATGTGGTGTGAAAGGAATTTTATACCTTGTCCAAGGTATGGTAATATGGAACCACAAAGTACAAAAACACAAGGAAAATAAAATTAAAAAAACACGTGTGTGTGTGTGTGTGTGTGTGTGTGTGTGTGTGTGTGTGTGTGTGTGTGTGTGTGTGTGTGTATATATACACACATATACACACACATATATGAAATACATAGCCAGCGCGAAGGCTGAGGCACTGGTGCCTTATCTCAAACCATGCCCGACCGGTTTGAGAACAGACGCTGGGGCTGGCAGGGGTAGGAGAGATTGAGCATCCTAGGACTGCTGTCCTGTCCTGGGGTGGGCAGTGGGATGGTGCGACTCTGCAGCGGCCTCTGGTGAGACGAGGGCAGTACAGACGCAACATAGGAGGGAACGCACCTGAAAATCGGAAAATAGCTCCACCTTCAGAGGGATGTGGCCTCCTGGCTGTCCAGTGCCATCAATGTCCCATAGAGCCATCTGTCTCAGCAGTACCCCAGCGGCCAAGTATTGCACTGGTCTGCCCTTGACTAGCACCTTCCCTCGGAGGAAGGGACCCATCCAGTAAAGGGTTACACCAGGTTATCCCTGGGATGGCTGCCATATGAGAATTTTGGCCGGGAACAAGATGGGTTGGATATAGCCTTGGCACAGCCTGGAAGGAGTGGCTGGGGTGGCAGTACGTGGGGAAAAGATAATGAAAAACAATAAATAAAAGAATACATAAAAATGAAAAGCTAGAATAAGGGACAAAACAATTTTGTTTGTGTTGTATAAATTACTTTGACTACTATGATGAGGAAATGAATAAATATTAATGGGGTTTTCAAACTGTGCAGTCCTGAGTATTTAAACCTGTAGATTTGATTTTTACTGTGCAAATTATTTCTATCAGCTGTTATGTGTCACAGTCATCTACATTTATTTGATGTTTGTTAAAGAATGTATAAAATGGTTATATAGTTAGATCGGTAGATTTTGGTAACTTTCAAATAAGTCTGTTTGTTCTACATACTGTCGTATGCTTTTAATATAAATAAGTTGGGGCTTATTTTAATAAATGAAATCTTTATTTTTCCACTTTTCCATGGGGATTGATGGCAGCACACCCCAGCAGGGATGAATGAGCAAATGATTTAGGAATTCCCTTTAGTGTTTGGGCACATCATCACTAATGAGTTGAGGTGTCCTGCACTCAACCTGAAAAATTGCTTTGCACTGAATATGGTGATATTTAAATTACTGGCACCTGCACTTAAATGATGTATTTAAACTGTTTAGAGATGAGGTTTGGTCATGCCTCCTGAGGAAGGGTGGCATAGCCCCAAGCGCTAAGGCTGGTTGAGGGAAATGAAGCAGTGATTATGCCCATTTGCATTAACACATTTTTTCTTACAATTCTGTAAGTATTGCATCAAATTTATTTTGCAATAAATATCTCAATTTCTGGGTATTGGGTGCTAAATTTTTATATTCATAGAACAGGGAGTGGGCTGATTTGGTTCTCCTAAGCGGGCAAATTGAAACCCGCCTGTGAGGTATGCCTTGAACCATTCCGTAGACAATGTAGATAGTCCCATGGCTGAGAGATCCTCAAGGAGAAGATTATAGACCACAGAATCAAGGCCTTGGCCAAATCTATAAAGATGGCAAGTGTCAGATGGCACTTATCCATGGCCGAGTGGATGACATTAGTGAGGCAGAGGAGGATGTGGGGTGGAGGCGACGGAAGCCAGACTGGTATGGCATCAAAATGTCCTTCCATCCAGGCTGTGTTTGGAGAAATTCAGAGATTTGAGGGCACCAAGTTCCTCGGAAGGGTGATTGGGGGTGGGGGAAGGTGGTTGGGTGGGTGAGACGAGGGGTCTGTGCACCTGTGCTGGTGGAAGGGGGATTTGATAACCAACTGTTCACGGGGTGGGGGGATGTACAGGTGTCTACATGGAGAGGATAATGGTGTGGGGGTTGCCTGTGTCGTGTAAGGGCACAGGTAGTGAAGAAGTGGTTTATGGAAGTGGCTACTGCACCAGGCTGTCATCCATGGGGTCAGAACATGGGGTGGAGTATGTTGAGCTGGAGCCGAGCAGGGAGTGGAGAGTTTTACAGAAGGCAGCTGGGGTGGGACAACAGTCCTCAAGCTGTGACTTAACGAATCCAGCTTTAGTAGAATGCATAGCATGAGTACATGCATTCCTCAATGTTCTGTATGTTTGAAGGTCAGAGGCATTGGAGGAAGCTTTAAATAATTTCCAAGCTTTATCATCTCTTGAAAAGCTTCACCAGTTGGGGGAGATCCAGGGAGATGCCTGTGCTGGAGACTCAACTTCTTTAGAGGGGCATGAGAATTCCATATACCTAGGAAGGTAAAGCTGAAGGCCAGTGCAGAGCAGATGTCCAAAGCAGTGAAGAGGGACCTTAGAGGCCTGAACCACATATACTTGGGTGGGCCACGGGTGGACAATGCTTCCTGATGCAGAAGGTGATGCAATGGTCACTGTAGGCATCGGGAGGATACCAACTAGCAAATTTTTTGTGGTGGGTGGTTGGGGAGTGAGGATTGAATCTGGTAGGGTCAGTAATGAGCTGTGTGAGGTTAAGGGTTCAATGTCATGGGTGATGGCCTTAGAATGCTGTGTGAGCCAGTTAGTGTTAGTAGCCCAGGATTAGTAGTTCACCCGAGGTGGCCGAGGATGTTAGGCAGCTAGTTTGGAGACTGAGGAGGGAGGGGCACTAGGAGAAGCAGCAAATTGCTACAAAAGGGAAGAGGAGGAAAGAAACACTAGCTTGGAGAAAAGGATCTCATGGGATTTTGGGTGACCTCCTGGGAGAAGATGGATGCAAGAAGGGAGTTGTGGTATAGATGGCAACACCACTCCCACGCTTACCCCTGTCCTGTCAGAAAAGAGTATCCTGGAATGGCGACCGAAGAGTCAGGGATTTTAGCGGATAACCAAGTCTGAGATACAGAGGCTATCGGGGAACATTGGGATATCGAGGCTTTGATGTGATCTAGCTTTGGCAGCAGGATTTTTGCATTTAGGTGGTAGACAGCCAGCCATTAGTGTTGGAAAGTGTAGAGGACGAGGCAACAGGCCCTGGGTTGGCTTCAATATCCACAGCCAATAACAGCAGGGAGAGTAGGATGCGGAGGGATCTAGCAGGTGGGAGAAATGGGGGGTGAGATTGGGTAGTGGGGAGGGAGGAACCTAGCAAATGATGCTTGTGGTTTGATAGGAGGCAGAGTGTAGTGGTGCCGAGAGAGAGTTTAAGACCCAGCCAGCTTGAAGAGAGGGATGGGGGGGGAGTATGTCTCTCTTCTGAGAAGTGGGAGAGTTCAGCCTGTTCAAGGGAAAGTATTGAGGCTGAGAGGTCTGTTAACAGAAGTGTACCTGACAGGAGAACTACTACCAGTGGGAGTGAGGGTTTCATTATGTCACGGATCTTAAGGATTGCTCTGAGAGGTAACTGGTGGGGGCTGGGTTGTTGACTAGCCACTGCCATGAGGGCAGTATTAGAGGGAGGGGACTAAGCTTGTGCTCCAGTTAGGTTAAGATGCAATGGATCTTGCGTCTCTTTAAGAGGAGGTCTTAATGGGGAGCATAGGAGGAGGTAGAGGTGGTGCTGAGGTGGGGAAGAGTATTTAACAGAGGTGAGGGCCGGAGATGGAGGGCGGGACAAAATACAGGGTTACAGAAGCAGTTTAAAATTGCAGAAAGTGTCAGCAGTTTAAAATGAAGCGCGGAAATTACAGCGGAGAGCGGTTCAATAAGGAGAGGCCTGCAGCGGCGATCCAATGAGGAGCTAGTGTCTTAGCAAGGCGGGCAATCGGAGCCTGCGGTTCTGAGCCAGGGCTCCCTAGGATCAAGTGGGAGTACTGGAGTCTGGGCAGTGGGTCGGGTTCCAGAAGTGGCGGCATGGATTCAGGCGGTGCCATTAGCAGCGGAGCACCCTGATGGGGCAAATTAGTCCTGAAGAGGGACAGAAGAGAGCAACAGTCCGTAAATATACACCAGGATAACTGTCTGGGAGCTGAAGGTGGATGGGTCTGGGAAGGGGCAAAATAAAGTGGAGGCAAAGGAAAAGAGGGGAGAGAGTAGGTAGAGAAAGAAAATGTTGGGAGCAGGAGCGAGGATGAGGCGCCAAGTCTGGAGATGAGAGAAGAGATTTAGCTGGATTGAGGAGAGAGGAGAACAAAGAGCAGAGGAGTCAAGAATTAGTGGGTTGGGGGAAGGGAGATGTGGCAGCTGAAGAGGCGGGGAATGAAAGAAGAGTTCAGGAAACGGAGAGAGAAGTTAAGAAGGGACACAGAGTGCAGTTTGAGATGTAGCAGGCATGCAGCTGTATCTGTATAGACACTTGGGCAACACAGCAAAACACAACCAAAACGCTCATCAGCACTAGCAAACTTGAAACAGTTAGCAAATCGGTAGTAAACAGGTAAGAAATAAAAGGCTGACACACCAGCAGCAGTACAAAATACAAAGTTACAGAAGCAGTGTAAAATTTCAGATCAGCAGTTTAAATATGCAGGAGGTGCGGGGCCACAAAAACACTATTTTCAGATGGCACAATACCAGTGTTGGTATTGTGCCATCACTGTGAGGACAGCCAAATTTTGTTGAGCACAAGTGGTACTTCTGACCGAGAGAGGCACAGTGTCACATTCCCAGTCCCCAGTTGTCTTCCTGAGCCTACAATAAGTCCCTTGGCTTACACCACATTTTCCTGTGGCTCCCAAAGTTCTCTGCTGCTCCATTCTGTATGGTGACATTCCCCATTATGTCAGGCAGAGAGAGGCAGCAAGGTTGCAGAGCTCATCCACAGACAAAGCACAGTGAATTCTTTTGCAGCCCATCCTGCAGACATCCATAGGACCTCCAAGTGAGCTGCGCACCTCAATTGTGTGAGGGGGGAGAGAGAGACTCTGAGACTGGAATAAGTAAATCTGTTTGTCTCGCTCTCTTTCTCTGTCTGTCAGAAGTTTGTTGCCAGATCTCTTCCCCCCACCCAAGCAACCATACCTGGTCCTTGAGTGTGAGCGAGACAGAGCAGGAGACACACACAGTGACAGTTACATGGGACATCCTCTGTGTGTCTGTCTGGGATCTTTCCAGTGTGCCTTTCTTTTCAAGTGGTGACAGCGTCACTACACAGGGACTGTTACATATATAATTGTTGGATGCAATTGCTGGAGGGAGAAGTGGCACAGACACAGGCAGCTAAAATTTGTTGCTGCCCCCAATCCTTACATTGATCGTCCCTGAGTGACAGACACACAGAGCAAGAGAGACAGCTGTTGTGTGAGTGACAAGTAGGTGCAGTGTCCCTTAGTGCTTGAGAGAGTGTGAGCAGCACAAGTTGCACTCCACACTTCCTGCACTGTTGGGCAGCCTGAGGGAGAGAACGGGTCCCGACCTGCACAACACAGTTCCTTTTGTGTGTGTGTGTCTGGGTGGGGGTGCTAAACTCACATGGTAGGCAAGGTAGCAGACACTGTTATGCACAGGAAAGGTCACAAATCATGCCAGTACTATATGTGTAACATTTGTATGTGCATAACAGCAGTGCACTCTGCATTACTTATTAGGGACTATTTTCCAGGTGGCAGGATACAATACCTTTCTTGGCCTTTTAAACAGGGGAAAAACATTTATGTGGGTTTCCTGTGTTTTGGACATAACCCACGTTATAAGTGCAATAACCCACTCCAGGGTGTGGGGTTACAGATTTTAATCCATGCCTGGGTTGCTGTGAGGAGACACTGCCTGCGGCCTCATGCCTCACAATGCATCCCAGGCATGGATACATGCCTGTAACCCATATCTTGACCGTGGGTTATTGCTAATGTGAGGCGTAGTGATGCGTGATGGTGCTGATGCTTGGCATGAGCAACTTTTCAATCTCATGGATCTATGCAGAAAGCACTGAAGCAAAGTGGATTTTTGACTCTTGTTTCTGTAGCCAGCCTACAAACCCTCTGAAATTGCTAGCAGATAATGGCCTTATGGTCCATCAAGTCTGCTCAATTGTACAGCTAGCAGCCTTATACTGCAGCTGCCCTCTCCCTCCCTGCCCCTCCAGTGACCTTCCCCACCCTCCCCCCACCGTGTCCCATCCCTTTGAAGCAACCCACTGTTTTACAGGATACCACTTCCTCTGGCAACGCGCTCCACCCAGACACCACCCTCTCCATAAAAAGTCTCATTTCCTCCTGAACCTTCCCTTTCCAATCTTAGATCGTGCCCTTGAGTGTCCCTCCTCTCTTAATTTGAAAAGCCCCTCCGTGCTAGTCTTATTTATTCCCTTCATGTACTTGAAGGTTTCAGTCATGTTTCCATCCCTCCTCTCTTCCAGGGAGTACACGCTCAACTCCCCAGCCTGCTCTCATAGGGTAAGTCCCCAGCTCCTGGATCATTTTTGTTGCCCTCGCTGCACACCCTCCAGTAACCCAATGTTCTCCTTCAGGTATGGTTGCCAGAACTGCACGCAGTACCTCAGATGTGGTCTAACCAGTGACCTGTATAGCGGCAGGATCACCTCTCTTCCCCGGAGGATATGCCTCTGGAAATGCAACGCAGCGTCCTGTTGGCCTTTGTAGCTGTATTTACACTGTGCTGAGTTGTTCATTGCTCCCATCACCCCAGAGCCATCTCCTTGTCTGTCTTGGCTAGTTGAATTCCACCCCCCAAGCTGGTAGCTCCTCCTTGTGTTTTTGCACCAAAAGTGACACCTTAGATTTCTTGGCATTGAACCCCAGCTGCCAAGTGTCCGTCAGGCCTCCAATTTTGCCAGATCATCTTGCAACCCCTGCCACCCTTAAGTCATCCACTACTGCTCCCATATTGGTATACGTCTGCAAACAGACTGATCATAGAAACATAGAAACTGTTAGCAGATTTATTTATTTGTAACCCCGTGGCGCTATCCCAAGGGCTACTACCCCTGCCTGCTTGACTACTGACAGGTTGAGGGGCCTAGGTTCTATGGCGGCTGCTTCCACCCAGAGGTCAGGGTTTGTAATGGTTGATCTAGTTTGGTCACAGCCCTCTGGGACACTGAGACCCCCTTCTAATCCTCTAATGACCCACGATGCACAGGAGTTACAGTACCAATACCACACATGTACACTGTTCATTCATAAGGCATCACTTACCCTCGAGACTGATTCGCTGGTTCGTCTCTGAGGACCCCCTGAAAAATAAGGTTAAGCAGCATACAGAAACCAATACAATACTTGGCATGAAGGCAAAGACACTTCAGACAGTTCAAGTTTAACAACAACAACAAATCTGATTTATTTAGGAACAGCTGCTGTTTTTCTTGTCATGAAAGGAGCTCTGTGCAACTTGTTCTGAAGGAGCTGTCTACAAGGGATCGTTTCTGCTGCAAACTGCCCTTTACCTGTCATTCCCCAGGTACTGTTTTGGATGCTTTGCTGATTGCTGGAGTTGTGAATTGGGAAGGGACTGCACCTGTTGCTGTGTTACTGGGAGGTGGGCTCTCCTTTATTTTAAAAGCTCACATGCCAGCATGGCGCCACTCCACAGAAGAAAATTTGTAAGCAAATAAGCCTGCTCTCTCTCTCAGAAGGCAACATTTATCCTGATAAGTATTTTAAAGTTTTATTTGAATTTGTTACATTTTTTAAAGTGCTTGTAATTTTACTTTTAGTTTGACTGCTTGTTTTGTTTTACTATTTTCAGTATTTTATTTATATATTAACGTTCTGTTCATTTTCAATTAGTGTTTTATATGTTGAAAATGATTTTTGCTGCATTATTCTTGCCCATTTAGTACAGACCAGCCAATGGGTTTCCTAGGATGTATTTGTCAGAATTTCATGCTTCATTTTCGTTCTCCTGTATGAAGTTTACATAATTTCAATATAGTGAGTGCACATGTACACTGGTTACTGCTTCTACTAAAATGAAAGACAGAGAAAGGAATAATTTTAAAAAGATTAATTATGTTGTTGCTACTCATGTCGGGGTCAGTGCACCCATATCCTGGGCCTAATTTTTCATCTGAGATACAGTGAGTTAGTTAGTGCTAACAAGGGTTCTGTCTCTCCATGCTCAGAATTGTTCATTTGAACATATAGAGTATATCTAAATGATCCCAATTTGTGGCTTGGTCTCTATCATTCTTTGATGATATTACTCTGAGACATGGTTGCACATAGAGGATTGTGTGAGTAAGCATACACACAAGGCAGTTGTGATCGGGGGGTTTCCGTGGTAACCAGAGACCTTGAGAGTGTGGCTCGAGGAGGTCCGTTACCCGCGAAACCTCGAATCTACAACTGCCTTGTTCAATACTGTCTTGCTCATACAATATTTTATAGTGTATGGGCAAGCATAATCCGGCTCCGCGATCCCCAAAATAAGTCAAATAAAGGCTTGCTTAGGGATGCGAAGCACTTCCGACTTCGCATCGCCAGTAGCGGACATTACGCTAAAGATACGTTCAATCTTGTGCTGCACCGGTGACTTACTCGGTGCAGCACAACAAGATAGTGACGACTGAGGTAAGCACAACAATGCTGTTGGGAGCATGGATTTATGCTCAACAGCCGCTTCATCATACACTATAATGGTATTGGGAACTCTGATATTTATCTTCCTAACTACAATCTTATTAAACAAGACAGAGAGGAAAAAGAGGAGGTGGAGTTATAATGTATATTCTTTGTAAACTTGACTATACTGTTTTTGACTACCCTGTGAGAAATTCTGGATGTAATATGATTTCTATTGATTTGATTTTTGGACAAAGTAAACATTCAACTCTCAGTACTGTCTATTTTCCCCTAGTAAAATATTAAATGGTTTAGACTTAATGACCCTCTTTCATGAGGTTCTCCCCAAACAGGAATGGATTATTCTTGGTGATCTTAATTGCAGCTGGGATAAAAGTTTGAAGGGTGGAATCAGAGACTTTAGGTTAATCTGGGTGTAACACAGTTAATAGAGAAATTACTAGGTCAACTATAAAACAGGTGTAGGGACCATCCTTGATTGGATCGTTGTCGCTCATGTTGATAGAATTTCCAAATTTGAGGTTATGCCTGACACCATGAGTGACCACTGTTCTGTCAAATGTGAGTGGTCCATAAAATTATTAAAAAGTCCCCCAGATATGTTGAATGTCGAAATTTGGCTAAGTTTACTCCCAGGAATCCAAGATTTATATAACAAAATTGATTGGTCCCTTTGGTAATTAGTACCAATATTGATGCAATGTGAGAATTTTTAACTTCTAATGCAATCACAGATACAATTTCCCTTTAAAGAAAATAAGAATTAGATCATCCAAACAAGAATGGGTTACAAGGGACCTTATTCATTTAATGAGAAAACGTGATAAGTGTTGGAAGTCTTATACTCTTTCTAGATCCCCGGTTGTTCTTCCTGAGTATGACACTGGGACTCCGGTTGAGCACTGATCTAATGGCTGCCTAAGCCTAGCGCTTAGTCGACTGACTATCACAATCCAATGTTAATCAACAAAGAAAATGTCAATCCTGTATTCCAAAAACATAAGACTACCTGATGGGTTCAAAACATAGATTAAAGGAAATTCAATCGAGCGGAGGAGGCAAACAAAAGGGATCGGACCAAGAGCAAGGTACCTGGCGGAGCCCTATGCAACAAGGGAATCGATGCATCTACACGGAGCAGGCCATAGATACAAGACAGGAAGTCGATTGTACTAAGAACGTCTCGCAGCTATGCCAGACATTACAGCAAATAAATGAAACACTGCCAAGACTTGAATCCAAAACATCGGACCAGCCAAGATATAGTCACTTTATACAAAAACGGAGGAATTAGAGACAACAGTGACAGACTATACTCAGACCACGGACATTCACAACTCGGCTCTTTGGGAGCTGCATCCAGCGAACCTGGATACTGGAACAGAAGCTTGAAGAGCTCGAAATCACTATAGACGTAATAATATTCGGATTCACGCTACCAGAGGCCACCAAGACTGGAAACATGATACATTTTATAGATTCCTTCCTGAGAGAAATACTTAGCTTCCCTCAGATAAGCGATTGTATATTATAAGAGCACATAGATCCTCGGCCTTGAGACCTGAAAGCTAGACCCCATTGATTGTGTTGGCGTTCTTGGACTACAGGATTAGGGAGGAGGTACTTTCATTAGCCTGGTTGAAGAAAACTGTTTATTTTGGGGACGTCCGATTGTACTTTGACCATGACTTCTCCCCGCAACTGCTGGCCAAGAGAAGGCAGGTCCTGTATGTGGTTAAGATGCTGCAACAAAAGGTTTCAAGGCCTTTGTAGAGTACCCAGCCAGGCTAAAGGTCCACACAGAAAAGGGTCAACAGAGATTTCAGGAGCTGGGAGATGCAAAGGGTTCTTAAAAAAAAAAAAAAAAAAAAAAAAAAAAACGGGGCTATCATTACCTGAAGAATAAGGACGTGAGTCCCACAACAACTGTGTGTGAGAGAGAGAGAGAGAGAGAGAGAGAGAGAGAGAGAGAGAGAGAGAGAGAGAGAGAGAGAGAGAGAGAGAGAGAGAGAGAGAGAGAGAGAGAGAGAGAGAGAGAGAGAGAGAGAGAGAGAGAGAGAGAGAGAGAGAGAGAGAGAGAGAGAGAGAGAGAGAGAGAGAGAGAGAGAGAGAGAGAGAGAGAGAGAGAGAGAGAGAGAGAGAGAGAGAGAGAGAGAGAGAGAGAGAGAGAGACTGGCTGAAAAGGTGACCAGAAAGAACGAGCGATGGGCACGAGGGACACTTGGAGTGTGGGACAGGGTCTGCTCTAAAAGATGATCCCATAAGAGAACAACAGGGCTTAGAGAGATGGAGCAGGACAACTTCACGACTGAAGAAGCCACCTCAACGAGAAGTGAATACCTGCAACATGAGAAGAAACTACTGAGTGCGGTAACACCAGAGACTAACTCCTGGGTTGCATTTAGGGGCTAAAATAAGATGTGAGGAGAGGACGGCACTTCTCGATTTAAAGACTATACCTGATGAGCGATCCTGAAGGGCGCTTTGAAGAACATTTATACAAATTATTATATGAGGGGTTTAGATCTATCTATACCTCTTCTGGGGCTTTAAGGCAAGGAAACAAGTGGGAACTTGGAGAAACAGGATTTGAAATAGTAAGAGCTGTCAATAATTGAATACGTGGATACAGAAGAGAGAGGGTGGGGCTTGAGATCAAAACTTAGAGATCCATACACTCTTTGTTTTTCGTTCCTCCATCTGGAGAGAGAGAGATAAAGTGGGAGGATAAGGGGAAGGGGGAGGGATAGGGCGGGTGGGAGGATAGGGAGGGAAGAAGGCTTAATTGCCACATACCCATGAAATATACTTGAGGAGGGGGGAATGGACTGTCACTGAGTGTTCAAATATGGGATCAAACTGATGGGTGGGGGTCACCTTTAGAGGTAAATAATAAGGGGTAGGCACACGGACTGCCCCTGTTAAGAGGACTAGTTAATATGTGGAAAACAAGGAGGGAGGGGAGGGGGAGGGATGGAGGAGGGAGGATACAGAGGGAGATACAGAGTGGGTGAAGGGATAGGGGAACATAGAGTTTAAGGGACTGATTGTGGATATAAACTCATGAGTTTTCAATTACGATAAATTGGGTGGTGGGGGACCTCCCTCGTGGAAAGGAAGGGTTTCTTTTTCTTCGGGAGGTGGGACCTCCATCTGAAAGTAACATACACAGATCTCCCCACCCTATAAGAAATAGAGTAGATTGGAAGGGTCAGAGGGTGGGTATCTATGCAGGTCGATTGGACCAGCATATAATTGAGAACTCTCGGCTTGGGCATAGTGCTCCAGCAATCCGGCTTTTCTGGCCAGTACGGAACCTGGTTGTAGAGAAAAATGAGGAGCTTGAGGTTGTGAACAAGAGCTCCCGAGAGGGGGTCTTCCATTGAGGAGGCACTGATACCCCTCTGTGCTTGCCTTCACCCAGGTAAGGTGTGGGGTAAGAATAGAGCCCCAAAAATGGACTCCTACCTTGGGGGTCATTTTGAAATATGTTGTTTTAGGGCCCAGTTGGCCCGAAAGATGTATTACTGTTATAGTGTTAATGTTAGTTATTCAACATGTTTCTGGGATGTTTCTGATTTCAGAGGGGTTTGGCTCTGCGAGGAGGGAGTTGGAGAAGGGAAAGATTCGAGTGAGAGTCCAGGGGTGTCCTGAGTATAAAAGTCTGAATTTAGTCTGCTCAGATGGCGGTAAGGGCACGATTGTTTGCTCTACAACGCCACTGGCCTACAAACCCAGTTAAAAGAACTAAGATTTTGAGTCGGGTGAGAAAAGCCTCGGCAGACTTTCTATTTCTTCAAGTGACCCACTTGTCGGGTAGGCGGAGCATAATAAACTATTAAAATTGGGTTTCAGAGATGGCGGCGTCTTCCTATAAAAGCAGGTGAGACGTAGGGGGCACGGCGGTGCTGGTGCCGGTCAACTCACCATTCGAAAAAATGGAGGCGAGGACAGATGGGGAGGACGTTTTGCAATGTTGAAAGGTAAATTTAGAGGTAATATGGTAATGCTGGCATCAGTGTACTTCCCTCCCGGCTCAGCATTATCTGAGTACCGCTCTGCTCCTGGCTACTCTTAGAATGGGGAGAGGAGTTCTGATTTGTGTGTGGGGGACTTGAACCTACCCTTGAACCTGGAAATGGACTCCTCCTCAAAGGTATGTGGAAATGCATAAATTGGCTAGAAAGGTCCAGAAACTGATAAGGGAACTTGGATTATAGATACATGGAGATACCAACACAGCCGCCAGAGAGACTATACTTTCTTCTCTGTGGCTCATATTATATCTCGAGACTAGACTATATTCTGGTCCCGGATGAGGTACAGAGAGTCTGCGACTCTTGGATAAGGAACCTCCTCCTGTCAGACCATGCACCTACATATATGAAAATAGATTTAGGGAGATACGCTGCAACACCATCTGGCTGCTGAATACCTCACTTTTAAAAAGTAAAGAAGTTAGAGACACAATAGTAGAAATTTATAGAACTTATCTCACAGAAAATACTGGACAGGACACCTTGCAGGCAATCCGCTAAGATGCTGCAAAAGCAGTGTTGCGGTAAGGTATACATGAGCTCTTCAAAGAGAGAAGATAAGCTAGAAGATTACCTTAACAGAGTTAATTGTAGACTTAGAGGGACCTTAAAAGCAAAAATACGATGAAGGACGTAGAGACAATTACTGGGTATAAAAGGAGCTGATGGGTATTCTAGACTATCAAGTGGAGCAGAAGTTGCTCTTTTAAGACAACAATATTATGAGGGGGACCCTCATCGTTCTAGCAAGATATTAAAGCAATTATGGGCATAAAGCAACAATAACAAAGGTGTGGCACCCAGGGATGGGCAAAGTGGTGAAGGGGTCCAAGAAATAGCGGATGCTTTTTAAAACATATTATACAAAATTATATACAGATGACACAAAAGCAGGGAAGATAATATAAAGGTATTTCTGGAGGCACTCAACTTGCCAGGTTTAACTAAGAACAGGGAGAGCGATTGGTGAGCCCAGTGGGGTTGGAGGAAATAAAGAAGGAAATAAAGCAGCTTAAGGTAGGCAAATGTCCAGACTCTGACAGGCTCCTGAGTTCTAAAAAGTTTTGGAGATCAAGTACAATCTCTGCTGGCACAGGTCTATGAGGAGGTTCTGAGAGGAGAGGCCGCACCCACTTCTTCATGGGCCTTGGCAGTGATTTGGTGATACCCAAGCCAGGAAAGGATCCTACTAAATGTCCCTCTTATCGTCCGATTTCACTATTGAACACAGACTATAAAATAATGACCTCTATTATGGCGTAGGCGTATTCAGAATACCTTCCCTCCCTAATACATATAGACCAATCCGGTTTCATACTGGGCAGGCAGGCACAAGACAACTTAGTGAGGACAGCCCATATAATTGACCAGATCAATTTGCTAAAATTACCATCCCTGATAATGAGTCTAGGCGCTGAAAAGGCGTTCAATAGAGTATCTTGGCCTTTCCTGAGAGAGGTTCTTTCCGGTTTGGGTTCCCAGCAATTAATAGTGGCCATATTTAAGCTCTACAAGTCCCCACGCACAGATCCGTGCGAATGGACACATATCTGAGGCCTTTGCTTTGAGAAGGGGCACACGACAGGGTGCCCTCTTTCCCCATTACTGTTCGCCTCTTCGTTGAACCCCTTGCCCAGAGCATTCGTCAGAACCTAGAGATAAAGGGGTCAGTATGGGGCACAGACTCACAAGTTGGCCTTATATGCTGATGATGTCCTTCTATATCTGACTGATCCAGACAGGTCATTGCCTATAATACTTTGTCAGCTAGATGATTTTTGAAGTTATCCGGATACAAGTTAAATAGTAAAACGGAAATACTGAGCTTCTACTATTCCCCAACCAATGAGATTAAAGTAAAACACCCTATGTTATGGATCAGACAGAGATAAAATATCTAGGAGTGAAGTTAGGGAAGAATAATGAGCAATTAAAGGAACTAAATTATCACGATAATAACACAACTTAAAGTGACTTACAGAGGTGGTCATTATTGCCTATCTCCTTTTGTGCTAGAGCACAAGCCCTTAAAATGAACGCATTGCCACGCCTTCTTTACCTTTTTCCAATGTGTTCCTTGTCCATTAACCCCAGCGGATTTAGAAGCTTGGCAAAGTATGTTCTTATCCTATTTATGGAAAGGTAAAAACCCAGATTAAGAAAATTGCTTTATATCTCCCAAAAGCAGAGGGGGCATTATGTTCCCATGCTTACAGGGATATTGGGTGGCAGCTCAGATGAGGGTTGCATTACTCTGGGGTAACCTGGAATATGATACTCACTGGAAGAGAATAGATCTCTGAAGCAGAGTAGCCCCCCACTACAGGCGGCGTTATTTAGGCCCCTGGACCTAGATGAAATAGAGGATTCTTGGTACAAAGGCTGTAGTAGAAGGATGGAGGAGGGAATAGGCAGGGGCACTACATACAGACACCTCTGGCGGTATAGATGGTGGGCTTATGACCGCCAATTTGTGCCTGCAACAGTGGATGGATGGTATCAAAAGCAGGCCAAAAAGGGCTATATCGCCTTATCAAATAATGACAGGGTAACACGCTTTTTCTTTTGAAGCACTGCAAGAAAAATATGGCTTGCAGCAGACGGACAGGATCAGGTACTATCAAATAAGAGAATATCTGAATAAACAGATTAACAAATCAATGTTGGGGAACCTGCATCGGAGGATAGCAGGCTGTTCTTGCAGATATGGGGTCCACAGGAACGGAACATGCCATTTCGCTGCTATATAACAGATACATGGCAGACATGGCTAATCATCCCAGTATATAAAGGTAGATGGAACAAGATCTAAGGATCCCCATCACGGATAAACAATGGTCCCTGATATGGAGAAGTACGTGGTCTACGTCGAGTTCCTTAGTATGGAGAGACTTTTGCTGGAAGTTGAGGACCAGATACTTCCTGGTTCTGATACAAGTGGCTCGCTTCAAGGAGAGGCACAGCAAAATGTTGAGAACTTGTGGGGCACGGAAGGCCTCACAAGCGCATATTTTTGGTTTTGCCCAACCATTGCCACATATTGGAAAGAGGTGACTCACCACCTAGAGCAGATATTCCTACTCCAGGCACAGTTAGGGCCTGAACACTTAATATTGGGACTAATGCCGAAGGAATTAAATGATAAAATGCCAGGTATTTGTGGGCTATTTTGGTGGCAGCAGTGTTAAAAGTTATTACAAGAAACTGGCTATAGTCGAATCCTCGGAGATACTGGAATGGAGGGAGCTGGTTGAATCTATACATATGATTGAAAGGTCAACAATTAACCTCAATCAACAACCACAATTATATCAACAAAGATGGACCAGGTGGATACTTTGACATTGGATAGGAAGTTAAAGTTTTAACATGTATAGAGAGAATGCTGATCTCCTCTCCTGTGGAGTAGGACTACTCCCTTTGGCATTAAGTACAGGACAGGTTGAAAATAAAATCTAGATCTTAGACAAGGTTTTGAAGGAACACATCCCAGATAGTTTTAGTTATAGTTACTGTTATAGTTATAGTTATAGTTGAAGAGTCAGAATGCTAAAGAACAAAGTAATTTAACACTTGTGTTTGGGAACTTCTCTTCAAAGAAGGGAAAAGGAAAAAGCTGTAATTTACATGTGTGTTTGAAAGGCTTGAACCCCATTATGTGTCCACTGTAAGAATGAGTCAATTCTGGTAAATGTAATCTGGATAATGACAATAAACTAAGCATAAAAAAAAAAGTATGACAGTCAGAAATAAGTGTAAATCTGAAATTAGGAAAGCCAGGGTTGCATATTGTTTAAATGAACAAAGGAATTCCAGGGCTAATCCTAAAAGACTTGGAATTCCTTAAATAAAATTTTGGGACAGGGTAAAGTTGATTCTGCCCCTATTCTTCAACATAATGGACAAAGTATAACTGATCATTTTAGGGTATCCAATATTTTTAAGTCATTTGGGAATTTGGGCCCCATAGAACTCCCATATATTTGGATGGTGTATTTGATAATAATGACACTAATCCAAAGTTTTATTTAAGTCCCTTTCCTTCTTTAGTAAAAAGAATATTTTTGAAAAATAATCCGGAACCTTTTCGGGGCCAGGATGGTGTTGACATTAGAATAATTAGAATGGGTATTGATTGTTTTGTTTATCCATTAGTACACATTTTTAATTTTTCCTTATCATAATGTTTTCAAGTAGCTGAAACGGGCAGTTATAAAACCCATTTTAAAGAATGGCAATCCTCATTAGTTACTAATTATCATCCAATCTCTCTTCTATCGTCTATTTTGAAAATTTTGGAAAGGACTGTTATGGACCAGACCTTGGATTTCTTGGGAGGTATTTTTATTGTCTGAGAATCAACATGGCTTTAAGTCAGGGTATAACACTGAGACAGCCTTGGTGGGGTTCACGGGCAGTGTTCATGGTGCACTTGATAGTGGACATTCATGTATGCACTGTTCGGTGGACCTCACCAAGGCTTTGATTTGGTTGAATTTGATCTCCTTCCGTGTGCTTCATGGTCTTCATTTTCTGATGAAGTGAACATGTGGTATCAAAATGTTTTGTTTGATAGATCTTTTAGAACTATTATTGGTTCATCTTTATCCATTCTCTTCCCCTAGTTTGTGGCGTGCCCAGGGTCAATTCTGGGGCCACTCATTTTTTCCTTATTTATGAATTCTGTTTCTGACATATGTACAAAAACAGAAATGATTTTATATGCTGATGACACCGTTGTTTTTGTTCTGATCCCAGACCTAATGTTGCCCTTTCCGTCTTCAAACTGATTTCAATCATTTGCAGGATTAGTTATCCTTAGTCACCTGGTTTTGAATTCCCAGAAGACCAAAGTAATGGTGTTTTCTAAAAAGAAAAATGTATCTAATCATTTGCTTTCAATATTTGATAAGACAGGAAATATAATTGAAAATGTTTGTTTTAAATATTTAGGTATTACGTTGGACACACTTTTCTTTTGAACCTCACATTCAGAATCTTAGGAAAATCCTCCATCAGAGGTTGGGTATGCTTTATCGAGTTAAATCTTTTTCGACTTTGGAATCCACAAAGCTGTTAGTACATAGTTTGGAGTTTTCCATACTAGATTATGGTATACTTATTTACACATCTTCATGTACCAATGTTTTGAGTCCTCTTAAGTAATTTACCATTCAGCTTTGAGGTTTTGGCTAGATTTACACTTTCAAACCCATTGCTCCAATCTGTACAAACAGTCATTTTCTTTATCTTTTGAAAATCGAGTACTTTATAAAATGGGCATTTTCTTATTTAAAGTTAAATGCAATCTTTTCCATTTTCTACTTCTATAATGTTTCCCAGATTCACTAATACATTGTTTACTAGGTCTCAGTATAATTATAAACTTAAAATACCATTTTTAAGACTACCTTGGACAAAGATCTTTATTATTTAGAATACCTACTTTTTAACAGAATTCCATTAGAAATTGTCCAAAATAGTCCTTCTTAGGGTCATATGAAATCTTTAGAAGTTGTTGACAATAATTCCTGTCAGGGCTTTAAGACAAGGTTAAAACAGTGGCTATTTTGAAAACATGATGTATTTTTTATGCATTGTATTTTATTGATTGAATGTATTGTTTGTATTTATGTTTGTTGGTATTTTACGTGTGTTTTAGCTTTAAACTTGTCTCCAGTGAAAATGGGCAGTTTGCTCATTTGGATTTACAAGTGTAAAAATAAAAATGAAATGAAAATGAAACAGTAACACGGAGGGGAAATCAGGTTAATTAGTGGCATTAAATCACAGTACTGTGCATACATGCAGGGTCTGAAAGTCACTCTCTGGGTACCCAGGTTTGGGGGGCTAACGAGGTCTGTTGCCGAGGGGTTGGCCGGCAGGTGCAGATGGATAGGGCCTTCAGAAGAAAATATATGCACAACACCCAATTGTATTCCGGAGCCTGATGACTCAGTCCATGAAGCAAAGAAACAACAAGAATTAGATGACAGACTTGTGATTTGAAAACAGGCTGCAAGGGAATACCCTGATTTGTACTCACAATACCCAAGCTGAGAACCGGATGGTGGATGTTCTTCTGGATAGCAAGAAACAGCAGGGCATGGAGACAAGGTCCTTGTGACTGGACCCCACTGCAGTTTTAGCAAACTGATTTAGTTCGAGACAAGCTGGGGTTTGCTTCCAGCTTCAACACACAGCACAGGGGATTGGAAATAGTGATTCTCCACAAGCACTACGCACATTCATATGTAAAGGAAAGTACTATACCAGGCAGGCTGCTCCTCGATCCCGATCGCAATTACTGCAAGATACCGGGAGCACACACAGCAGCTTCAGTTCCTGACAGACCAAGCATGACTCAGCAACTATTCTAGTCTTCTACAGGATGAGCCTGGTTTCTACTCTTCTAGTGCTTCTTTCTCTTCACAAACTCTGATTCAGTCCAAACTGGCACTCACAAAGGCTGCAGACTGAAACTCAGGGCCTCACACACACTTCCTCGTGAAACTATACACATGAGAAGCAAACAGCTCCTTCTCTCTTCACTGCCACAACTGATCTCATCTTTCCAGTCACAGAGCAGGGCATTTCCTTTAGCTCCACACTATTCTGTTGGCTGATTCAGCTGTCACTCACAATAAGACTCCCTCTGTTGGTAGAAAAAGGGGCCAAAGTCAAAACTACATTTCCCAGAGTCACTGCCCATACAATCCCTTGTGGCTGGCTCGGATTAAGAGTCCAAGTTCTGATTTGTCCACAGGCTCCATTTTAGGGCTCCCTTAACCCAATTGGCCCAGCACAGCAGTTTGGGTCCAAAATGGAGCGGTAACACACACAGAGTCCCAGATGCAATAAAGACAGGTTAGACAAACTACAATTTTGCTAATGCTTTAAATGATTACAGGCAAACAGTTACAGCTTTCAGATGGGCTCCCTTTGCACCTTCAGTGACCGCCAAAATGGGCGATTACTCCATGAGCTCGGGTGGGATTCGAGCATTAAATACACAGTCCCCACATACAAATTAAGTCTGCAAGCAGACTGTGCTTAAAGAGACAGTACATGGAGGCTCAAATAGCTCTCACTTGGAACACATTTAAACAGCTCAGATGCGAACACCTCCCAGACTTGGAGCATTCAGGCAAGCTGCTGAAAGACTTTGGGAACCCCATTTGCAGGTGGTTACATATTTATTTATTATACATATCTGAATTACAACCCTTTGATTCAAGGACTCATTTCCAAAGGCTCCACGTCAGTTCCAGTCGATTCAACACATAGAACAGCAAAACAAATGCAATATGATAGACAGGAAGTTACAGAAGCTTTTGTTACATACCAAACAGCGAATAGCAAACAGTATTCCTATATTTGCAGGTGTCAGAACAAAGCGACATAGAATCCCAAGCCATCCAGTGCCCAGATAAGTTACAGTTTACAATAACAGTACAGAGGTATATACAGTGTAAGCTGGGCTTCAAGGACAAATACAGTAAGTTGAGAATTGCAGCCTAAGATAAGGCGATTGTCGTCAAGAGTTTAGAAAGGGGCGGGGAAGGAGGCGGGGCATCTATAGCTAGGATTCCGCTTGTGGAGCACATTCGCAGCTGCGGGTGGAGAAAATGAGGATCTTAGAGCTGCCTTAAAAGGACCTATTTTTAGTGAGTGAGGAGATCGAGAAGGGGAGGGCGTTGAACCAGTGTGGTGCCCTGTACCAAAAGGATCTCTGGGCAAGTGATGTTCACACCCTCAGGACTCTGAGAGCAGCCTTAGTGGAGCCACAGGTAGAGGCAGAGGGGAAGCAGGGTGGAGGGAGGCGGACACCCCTGGGAGGGAGAGACCTAGGAGTATTTTTTTTTTTTTTTTTTTTTAACCAGGAGGCAGGTCTGATATTCTTAACCACTTTTCTAGATTGAGTATGTTGGCTGTGAGTATAAATTGCATACATGAGTCCATTTGTCTGCACCAGTGAGGAGCCTACAGGCCTTATTTAGGGATAGTTGGATTCTCCTGAGGCGGTGATCAACAGCAGCATAGACAGGGAGGTCATGGTCTATAAGAGACAGGACAGAGGAGGAGATGGCCAATCTGAGGACATCTGGTGGGGAAGCAGTCCTTATGGCGGTACAGAAGGCCTATCGCATGTTAATTGCTGAGGTGAGGTCGTCGATATGCGAGTGAAAGGAGGCGGCAGAGTTGAAGGTAATGCCCAGGTATTTGTAGCTGTTAACTTGTTCTAGTAGGTGGAGTGAGCTGGACAGTATATGGAGGGGTAAGTTCTTTGCCTTATTTTGATGGTGGGCAAACAACATGGCTTTTTTTTTGTTTGTTTTTAAATGTTAATGACCAGCCTGCGGTTGTTGAACCAGTTTCCAATTTGACTGAAAGGCTGCTGGAGAAGGCCTGAAGAGAGGAGGGTCAGGGTGGGAGGAGAACCGCATCATCTGCATATAGCAGGACCTTGCTGGAGCATAGAAACATAGACTTTGACGGCAGATAAGGACCGCTTGGCCCACCTATTCTGCCCATTTCCCTACCTGGAGGATAAGCTGCAGATCCTATTTAACCAACAGCCTATTTCTTCCTACCCCCACAAAAATTGCCTTATGTCTGTCCCATGCATTCTTGAATTCTCTCACAGTTTTAGACCCCACAACCTCCTCAGGAAGGCTGTTCCATAGTCCAGGACCCTCTCTGTGAAAAAATGCTTCCTCACATTGCCTCTGAGCAGTCCCCCTCTATTTTTCAAATTGTGTCCCCTTGTTCTTGCACATCTTTTCTGAGAGATGCTACCCTCTTGGACTTTGTTGATTCCACTGAGGTACTTAAACATTTCTATCATGTCCCCCTCCCTCCTTTCCTCAAGGGTATACATATTAAGCTCCTTTAGTCTCTCCTCGTATGGCTTCTCTTGCAGACCCTGCACCATTTTAGTTGCCCTCCTCTGAACTGTCTCCATCCTGTCTGTCCTTGCGAGATGGGGTTTCCAGAACTGGACGCAGTACTCCAGATGGGGTCTCACCAACTATCTGTACAGGGGATAAAACTTCCTGTTTTCTGCTGGTGATACCTCTCCCTATACATCCCAGTATCCCCAGCCCTCCCTACTGCCTTCTTGCATTGCTTGCCAACCTTAAGGTCATCTGATATGATTACCCCTAGGTCTCTTTCCATTTTTGTTGTTGTTACTACCTCCTCCCATTGTGTAATCTTCCCTGGATTTTTGTTTCCCAGGTGCATTACTTTCCACTTCTTTGCATTGAATCCAAGCTGCCATACTTCTGACCATTTCTCCAACCTTGCCAAGTCCCTTCTCATCCTTTCCACGCCTTGTGTATCAACCCTGTTACAGATCTTTGTGTCATCTGCACAGGCATACTTTCCTTACAGTCCCTCTGCAATGTCACTTATAAAGACATTAAAGGACTGAACCCTCTGAGAGTACCCACTAGTAACCCCTCTTTCTTCAGTGAACTCCATTTACAATTACCTTCTGTGTCCTTTTGTTCAGCTACTGTTTTACCCAGGCTACCACCTGGGACCTCCCCGTCTGGTTAATTTGACTACTAATCTTTTGTGTGGGACTGTGTCAAATGCCTTACTAAAGTCTAGTAGGCCATGTCCACAGCCCCTACCTGGTCTATTACTTGGTCACCAGTCAAAGAAATCAATTAAATTCGTCTGACATGACCTTCCGCTGTGAAGCCATGCTGCCTTGGGTCCTGTCTTCTGGCCTCTAGGTACTCAACAATTCTTTCCTTCAGAAGTGATTCCATCACTTTCCCTACCACAGAGGTCAAACTGACAGGTCTGTAGTTTCCTGCCTCCGTCTTGGTCCCACTTTTGTGAAGGGGAATCACATCTGCCTTCTTCCAGTCCTCGGGTACCACACCATCCTCCATGATTTTAAAAAGCGTAGTCAGTGGTGTCGCTAGTTCTCTGCTTAATTCTTTTAGAATTCTGGGGTGAATTCCATCAGGCCCCATTGCTTTGTCCACCTTCAGTTTTAGGAGTTCTTTCAGAACCCTTTCTTCTGTGAAAGGACTGGGATCAACCCCCTCTCCAGAGTGCTTCAATCATGGATTAGGCACCTCCCCACTTCCTCTTTTGTGAATACTGAACAGAAGTATTCATTCAGTATCCTGCTTTATCACTGTCACTCTCTGCCCACCCACCATCCATTCTGTTCAGCCTCACTATCCCTCCCTTTGTCTTTCTCGCTCCCTGATATACCTATAAAGGCTTTATCCCCCTTCTTAACTGAGTTAGCTATCTTTTCCTCAGTTTTTGCCTTTGCTATTCTGACTACCCTCCCTGCTTCATTCTGCCTGAACTGGTACAGTGCTCTATCCTGCTCCTTCTGTTTTCTTATACTTCCTAAATGCTATATTTTTCTCCTAACCTTCACCACCACTCTCTTGAGAACCATAGTGGCTTTTTCTTTCGTTTGACTTGTTTATTTGCTTCACACAAAGGCTTGTTGCCTCTTGAAGGCAGTTTGATATTTGCCCATTGTTGCTCCACCCCCTCTTAGCCTGTTTGCTAGTGCTTTTCTAAGGCACTCTCCCATCTTGCCAAAGTCAGCCTCCTGAAGTCCAGAACCCTCACTTTTGTATGGCTTGGCTCTGTAGCAGAGTTTATTGTGAACCACACTGTTTGGTGGTCACTTGTTCCCCAAATGGCTACCCACTTCTAGAGCTGAGATCCTCTCACTGTTCCCATTTGAGAGTATGAGGTCTAAGATTGCTCCCTCACAGTGGGTTCCAAAACTAGCTGTTTGAGGCATGCCACCTGAAGGGCATCAAGAATGGCCCTGCTTTTGGATGTGGCTGCCACAAAGGTTCTCCAGTTAACATCTGGCATGTTAGGTCCCCATCAACAGTATCTCCCTTTCTCTGCCATCCCAAGTATGCCTTCTATCATATCCTGGTCCATTCCCTCCCTGACATGGGGTCTATATACAACCCTGTGTGGATTGTGGTGCCATTTCCAGTCTCTAGGTGACCTACAGCGCCTCCTCTCCTCACTGTTTACTCTTTTGTTCAGTTGCTTTATCCCTTCCCTTACATAGAGAGCTACTCCCCCTTCTGCCCTCCTGTCTCTCCTGTGGGTTGTGTACCCTGGTATGTTAACATCCCAGTCATGGTTCTCTGTGTACCATGTTTCTTGCGACTGCTACAATATCCAGGCATCCCTCTTCCATCAAGGCCACCAGTTCAGGGAGCTCGTTGCCCAGACTACCAGCATTGGTACTCATTACCCTCCATTTCTTGATGGCCTTACCCCTTTTGCCCCATCCCTGACCTTATTGCATTTGTCACTTTCTCCATTTCCCCTGCCCTTCTCCTATTGACATCTCTATGTTGCTGTCTACCTTACTTAGTACCCTGATATTTTTTGGGGGCAGGATTTCCCTGCTCCTTTCAGTGCTTCCCCTTGGCTGGTTTAAATACTTGTCAATGAAGTATTTAAACCTATCACTAGGATCCTGGTTCCCTCCTAGACAGATGCAGACCATCATGCCAGTATAGGCCTGCATCCCTCCAGGTGGACCCCCAGTCTCCAGTGAAGCCAAATCCCTGAGCTCTGCACCAGTTTTTCAACCACTGATTGAATTCCATGGTGTGGAGCACCCTAACTCACCGTGCCATAGACAGGCAGCACCTCCGAGAAAGTTACTGTATGTGCTATTTGTCTAAGGCCCCTCCATATCTCCACAAACACTTCTTGCACTGCTCTGATCCCTTTCTTAGCCAGGTCATTTGTCCCTAGGTGGACAATGACATCCAGCTCCCTCCCTGTGCAGCTGCTCCTGTGATCCTGAGGATTCGCTCCTTGTCTCTCAAGCCCCGGCGCCAGGCACCTTACCTCCCTCTCCCCTTCTTCCCCAGTTCTACCTTCCTAACAATGGAGTCCCCACCAGGAGTTGTTTCCTTCCCCTGCAGAGTCCCCTGCCACCCTCCTGTGGGTCTCCTTTGTGGAGGTTCCCAGCATCCTCCTTGGTCTCCACTGTGGGTGCCTCCATAGAGGAACCACACTTTTCCAGAACGGCATAGAAATTGTGGAGAGGTATAACTGGAGGGTGAGCCTCTGTTCCACCACCCTCCCTGGGCCACTGTGGTCCAACCACTTCTCTTTCTTGGTAACCTCTGAGGCAGCGGCAGTGACCCTGGTGGTCCCTGGGTGGGAGAGGAGGTCCCACAAATCCTGGCCAACTGCCTGGAGATAAGCAACCTCCTCCCTCAGCCCAGAGAGGTGTCTGCAGATGGGACAACACTGCATCCTCCAAAACATCTCCTGGAAGACTGCTGCAAGCCACTGCAGGAGTTTGGTAGGCATTTACATAGAGACTAAAAGAAGAGGCCCAGGATGGAGCCCTGTGGGACCCGGAGCAGACAGGGCAGGTGCTGGAGAGGGTGCTGTTTTTTTGACACACTGGGACCTTGAGAGAGAGATAGCTAGAGAACCAGTCCAGTGGGTCTTGGAGAAAGCCTAGTTGGAGTGTCCAGTAGGAGTGGGTGACGGACCATATCAAAGGCCTTGGAGAGGTCTATGTAGATGGCCTCTGCAAGGTGGCCTTTGTCTAGGGTTTCGTGAAGGAGTTTGAGAACTCCACAGAGCAGTGGTCGTGCTATGACCTGGACAGAAGCCATGCTGCTCTCCTCAGAGATTGTGGGAGGCAAAATATTTCAGATAATTGGTCTGACACTATTTTTTCCAGGGCTTTAGAGAGAGGAGGAAGAATAGAGATCGCTGATAGTTTCCAGTAGAGGAGGTGTCACCATGTTTGAAGATGGGAGTGATCACAGCCTTTTTCCAAGCTAAAGGGAACTGGCCCAGGCAGAGGGAGGAGTTGAGTAAATCAGTCAGGGGTTAAGTACTATGTCAAAGACCTGCCATCGGATCCTAGTATCCAAGGGGTCGGAGGAAAGGCTGGTAACACTGAGGGCTTTTGTTGGATAGTCCCAAGAGTTTTGTGGTGAGATGGTCTTCAGGTAGAAAGGTGGGTGAGGGAGATCTGTGGCGGGGGGTGGGATCGAAAAGAAGTTACTAGGGAGAACTGTGCTGAGATCTGAAAAGGTGGTGTTTAGGCAGTCTGCAATATTACTGGGGTCAGTAATAGTGGTTCCATTAAAGTTGAGTAGAGACAGGGCGGGGAGTGAGAGTCCCCATTTAGCTCCTTTATGTTGTCCCAGAGTTCTGGGTAGACCCCCAGGAGGAGGCTAGTGTGGATCTGTAGTACTCTGCTTTAGCCTTATGAGTGGCCCAAGTACATCTGTTGCACTCAGCATTGTAGGACTGCCCATTCCCAGGCTTGCCTGAGGAATTGGCTCTATGCCAGAGATTCTCTGTGGTGGAGCTGTTTAAGCAATGATGTTGTGATCCATGGTGCACTATGTTGCTTAGTCAGAGTTTTGACCAGGGGTAAAGATGTCACAGGCCTTATTGAAGGAGTGGGTGAAGCAAAGATAAGGACTGCCTGGCCCATCTAGTCTGCCTGTAAGCCCTTGTACTGGATTACTGCTTCCAACCCACCCACTGCTGTACCTCAGTGGTTCCCCATGCCTGTCCCAAGCATTCTTGAATCCATCCACAGTGCTCGTTCCCACCACCTCTAGAGGCAGACCATTCCATGTGTCCACCACCCTCTCTATGAAGAACTTCCTCCCATTCTCTCTTAACCTCCCACCTTCCAATTTTGTGTCATGCCCCTCATTCTTGTGCTCCTCCTGTATTGGAAAATGTCTCCCCCCTGCACCTTATTTATACCCTTGAGGTACTTGAATGTTTCTATTATGTCCCTCTTTCCCTCCTCTCTTCCAGCAAGTGCATATTGAAGTCCCTTAATCTCTCAAGTCTTGTGTTGCAAGCCCTGTACCATCTTAGTCGCCCTTCACTGGACCGCTCTAGATTCTTAATGTCCTTATAGAAGGTGCAGCCTCCAGAACTGCACACAGTACTCCATGTGAGGCCTGACCATGGTTTTATATAATGGCATCACTACCTCCCTCCTTCTGCTGGTGATACCTCTGTCTATTGTATCCCAGCTGACTTAGCACTCTGCTTTGACATTTTCAGGTCATCTGAAATAACCCCCAGGTCCCTTTCCTCCTTGTGACTGTCCACAACTCCCCCACCCCCAATCTGTAGCCTTCCCCAGGGTTTCTGTGTCCCAGGTGCATAATTTTGCACTTTTTAAATTAAACTTCAGTTGCCAGTCCTCAGACCATTTTTTTTTTTTTTTTTCAAGCCCCAGGTCCCTCCTCATTTTCTCCCACCCCCTCTGGGGTATCCACTCTGTTACAGATCTTGGTGTCCTCTGCAAACAGGCAGACCTTTCCCACCAGCCCTTCTGCAATGTCACTAATGAAGAAATTGAACAGGATTGGCCCCAGGACCGATCCCTGAGGCACCGCACTGGTCACCCCTCTTCCCCAGACTGTACTCCATTTAGCACCACTCTCTGCCTACTGTCTGTTAGCCAGTTTCTAACCGGTTTACCACCCTGTCTCGCATGCCCAGCCTACCCAACTTATCAGCCTCCTATGTGGGGACGGTGTCAAAGGCTTTGCTGAAATCAAGGTAAGCAACGTCCACTGCCCCACCCTGATTTGCCTACTTTGTCACCCAGTCAAAGAATCAACCAGATTTGTCCGACATGACCTCCCTGCTGTGAATCCGTGTTACCTATGGTCTTGTGCTCCAATGGCTTCTAGAGGCCCCACTATCTTTTCTTTAAGCAATGTCTGCATGATCTTCCTCACTACTGAGGTGAGGCTGACCAGCCTATAGTTCTCCACCTCCTCCCTGCTGCGGTTGTGTAGTGGGATGACATGTACCCTCCTCCATTCCTCTGGTACCACCCTGTGTTGAATGACTCTGTGAACATGGCCAGAGGTTCTGTTATCTCCATCACAGTTCTCTTAATATCCTTGGGTGTATGCCACCTAGTCCCATCGCTTTGTCCACCTTCAATTTAGTGAGCTCTTACAGGACTCTTCCCCTGTGAATGGACTGTTGTCCACCTCTTCACCCCTTGGCAACTGCTCTACTGTTGTGGCCCTGTCCCTCTTCAGTAAATACTGAACTGAAATATTTATTCAGTATTTCTGCCTTTTCCATGTCACCCTCCTTGCATTCCCTCCTCTCCTTGAGCCTTGCAATCCCTCCCTTGTTTTTCTCCTTTCGCTGATGTACCTGAAGAATGTCTTGTCCCTTTTCTTAACTAACTAACTGTGCTAAACCTTCCTCAGTCTGTGCCTTTGCTCGCCTTACTGTCTTTACCACTTCCCTCAGACACTCTAGGTACTCCTCCCTGTCCTCCTCCCTTTGGGGATCTTGCCCTTGATGCATATTGAGAAGTCTGCTGAAGATCCAACACGGCCCCAGTACAGAGCCCTGTGGCACCCCACTTGTCACCACCCTGGGATATGAGCACCCCTCCCACCACCACCCTCTGCTGTCTCCCTTGCAGTCAGTTCACTACCCATCCCACCATCTTCGCCTCTGCCCCTGTGCCTTCCAGCTTACTTCCTATTCTCCCATGCAGCACCAAATTGAATGCCTTACTGAAGTCCAGGCCATCCACTCCATGGGCCCCTGTCCTAACTACCTGATTTACCCAGTCATAGTACTCTCCACCAGGTTGGGCTGACAGGATCTGCCTAAAACATACCCATGCTGTCTGCTGTCCTGCAGCCCATTAGCCTCTAGGGAGGAAACCAGCCTCTCCTTCAGGATTGTCTGTCAGCTTTCCCACAATGGATGTGAGGCTTACTGTTCTGTAGTTCCCTGGTTCATCCTTGGGGCCGCTCTTGTGGAGGGGTACCATGTCGCCATCTTCCAGTCCTGGAGGTACACTCCATAAGTCAGAGAGGCATTGAACAGGTCTGCCAAGGTTCTGCCATGACTCTGCCAGTTCCTTCTGTCCCCTGGGTGTATGCCATCTGGCTCTGGTGCCTTGTCTACCCTCCATGCCCTCAAGCCCTCCAGTACTCTGCCACTAGGATTTCCCGCTTGTCACCTCCTCCCACCCCCATGGGTACAGCTCACCCTTTTCTTTAAATACTGAGCAGAAGTACTCATTTAGTGCTTCTGCCTGCTCTGCACTGTTTCCACCCCCACCATCCTTCCTTATCCTTACTATTTGGTTCTTACAACTCCTTTTCCCTTGATGGACCTGAAAGTCCCTCTTCCTCTTTGCCCTGTGCTAGCCAGAGTTCCCTGGATGCCTGGCTAACCTGACTGCCCTTGTCACCTCCCTTAACTTCTTCAATGATTCTCTCCTGGTTTTTTGTACCTTCTAAAGGCGTATCTTTTCTTCCTTCCTTTTCCATGACCCCTCCTGCTCACCCAGATAGGCTTCTTGGCCTTAGCCCTCTTACTCTGGAACCTTGTATTTGTTATGGTTGCCTCCTCAATTCCCAGTTTAATGACCTCCCACTTCTTGTTTATGTCCTTATTTGGATGGATCCTGGCCAGATACCCTTGTACTATTTCCCTCATCCTCCGAGTCGGTCCTCCTGAAGTCTAACATCCTTGTGCCCATCCCTACTCCCTTTCCCCATGTTTTATCATGAACCACACAGAGTGGTGGTCCTCTCTGCCAAGCAGTTCCTCCACCCCCAACTCCCTCACAAATTCAGCCATTCTCCAGCACGAGGTCTAGGGTGCTCACTAATGTGGTTGGCTCGTTGACCATCTGCAATAGGAAACTGTTCTGGCAGACATCCAGATGTACCTGCTCCCGCCTTATTCGTGGTGGCTGGGGTACCCCAATCCACTCTAGGCAGGTTGAAGTCCCCACAATCACACTGCTACCCCTCCCACAGGTCCTTCTGATCTGTCCCACTAGTTCCCTGTCCAACTCCTCTGTCTGACCTGGGTGGCCTGTACACCACTTCCATCCTGAGGGTCCTATGTTTGGAGTCCTGGAGCTGCACCCATAATGACTCCGTGCTGCCCTCCTCCCTTCCTCTCCTGACACCTTCAGTCCTTCCCTTATGTACAGTGCCCTCCCCTCCTTTTCCTTTTTACCCTGTCCCTCCAAATAACCCATACCCTGGTACTGCCAGGTCTCAGTCATGGTACTGGGTGGCCCATGTCTGGGTGATGGCTGCCACGTCCATTTCCCCATCTGCCATGAGAGCCTATAACTCATGTTTTGTTCCTGGACTCCTAGCATTCAAGGTTGCCACCCCCACCCGCTTCTCTCCCCTTCTCCCTACTTGCTCTCCCTTTCTAGCATCCCCTCTGACTTCCCCTAAGTCCCTTGCTGCTGGTATGGCGAGTACGCTCATTCGGTTCCCTACCTTTGGGTCCTGCCTGACTCCTACCCACTTGGCCCCCAGTTTAAATTTTCATTGTTTGCAAGTATTCCCCAGTTTCTGTTTCAATACCCTCCTTCCTCCTCACTTAAGTGTAGGCTGTCCTTAGCGTTGAGATCACTGCCCCTCACAGGTCCTTCCCACCCCCCACCAGTCCATACCTTTGGACAGACACCATTCTCTTTAGCCATGTTAAATCCTCTATCATAGGCTTCCTTGCTGTGCTTGCCCTGGGTACTGGAAACGCTCCGAGAAAGTTACTGATCTTCCTGCCTCCTCACAAATCTACCCCAGCTCCTCAAACCTCCTCTGGACTTGCATCTACCATATTTCCCACAGGTCATTTTGTTCCCAAATGCAGAACTATGTGAAGTTTCTCCCTACCCTAGCATACTTCAGAACAGACTGACCGACCCTTTCCGCTGTCATGCCTGGCATGGCCTCCACCATGTATGTACTATGCCTCTCCCCTTGCTTCCCCATCTGATCCCTTTCAGAATTGTCTCCCAGCACTAGGATCCCACCCACATTATGTTCTACTCTCCTTGTCCTTCTTTTATCCCATCCACTTGCTCTCCACTACTCCTCCTCCAGCACAGTTGCCCCCCTTCCACTCCTGCTGTAATGTCCCTGTCTCTATTCTGCCTCCTTCTCCTCTTTCTTCTCTGATTTTACCTCCCTTTCCACCAGGCTCCACCTGCCTTCTCCCTTGATGCATCCCTACCCCTTTCTTCTCATACCCCCCAAAAACCCTTACTCAGCCTATGCCCCATACCATATCTCTTCAACCCCTGCGCCTCCTCCCATTCCCCCTCGCCTAGTCTGTTATCTGCTTCATCGCTCAGCACTCCCATAACACATCCCCCAATCCTGCCAGTACTGCGAAACGATTTTCAAAAATCCCTTCACTACCACCTATTTCCTTCTTCTTCTGCTCACCACCCAGCCGTTGCTGACTCTGCAACTGTTAGATGCCCCCTTCCCTCCCATCCTCCATTCCTCCCTTTCCCACTCTCATTTGTCCTTTAAACCAGGACCCCTGTCTCCTTCCATCTGCCACCTTTTCCCTCTCCTCCTCCCTCTTTTTGATCTGTCTCGTCTGTTATCCTCCTTCCCTCCCCAGCCACTGAGTTGTCCTCCATTGCAGCCTGAACAGCTGATCTCATTCCTCGCTGCCTTATTTGCCTGCACACCAAACACCCTCCCACTCTCCACGCATTCTCAGAAAGATTGCCGCCCATGGTTGTTGCAACCTACCACCCCTCCTGTCTCGCTTTTTGCCCACCAGCTGCCCCCCTCATTTTCAGTAGAAAGATGCCCATACCACCCCATGAACCCTCTCATCCACCTTTTCCAGTTCTGTCCATGGTTTCCCAGCTCTCCGATACCTTACTGTCATGTAAAGTTAGCCAACCACAAAAAGCTTGCCCCAATAAGTGCAGTCTGTCCTCTAAGCACAACCAAAAGCAATCCTGCCTTTAAACCTTGGTTACACATCAGTAGTACAGCAAATCCTAACCTATAATCACTGTGCCAGACATATCAATACTAGGGTTTCCGAAATGCCCTAACAGAAGCAGTATGGGATATTTTGTATGCAATAATCACTGTGCCAAACATTTCAACATTTGTGCTAACCTCACCTGGTAAGATACAATGCTATAACTGTGTGGCATCTATTGCTGACCTGTTCTTTAACATTATCTTCTACCGGATGTATGTCTTATCCTATATATTCTCTAGTTACCAGATGTGCTATGAATCGTATCCTGTGGTGTAACAGGATATAGCGAATTAATGAGAATAAAGGGGAAGCGAGCTTTGGGGTGGGTTCACAGCCTCGCCAAGAAACAATTAGGCAACCTCCTCCTCAAGAAACAATCAGGCCAGCAGTGCTCTGAGCACTAGAGCTCCATATGATTCCCTGAGAAAGCAGCAGTAATATTTGTACCTCCGTTGTGCTCCGTTGCTAACAACTTCTGGGGAGCAAGTTGCTCAACATCCTCCCAAAAATCCCTGAGTTGCCCTGAAGTCAGACACACAAACTGCTGTGTGCAACTAATATCTGACTCTACAGCTACTCTGTACCTGCAATGAAAGCAGAGTACTAAAGAAAGCAGGCAAGTCTAGCAAGAAATCCTAAACTCTGTTAACCTAGAGCAGTACATTCTGTTCCTCTATGCATCCAAAAGTGTCCCAACACACCTTAACATACTATAACAGAATACCTAGGAAACAAAAGCTAATAATCCCAGCACCTGGAAGAACAAAAGTGAGTGTGTGTGTGTGTGTGTGTGTGTGTGTGTGTGTGTGTGTGTGTACGTGTGTGTATATATAGGATGCATGATGTGCAGGAATGTGTGATGGAAAATATTCACACCCTGCAGAGTGAGCTCTGGATATGATATCCAGTGCTCATGATGCAGGAGTGTGAATATTTTACATATCACCCCTGCCCATCATGTGTGCGATTTATACAGTAGGGCAGAAGTGTGGTTTTGGGGTGTTTTACTGCGCTCTGTTTTGTATAATCTGTCTGATTTCAGTGGTGCTGTTTTGTTTGCCTGTCTCTACGTGGTTGTGCCTCAGTTCTTTGAATGAATGCTGCTTGTGCTTTAGTATTGGTTGCTGCTGTGAGTAGGGGTATTGTCCTTACTTGATTGGTTGTTTGTGTGGCGTATGGGTAGTGTGTGTTTTTATTGGGTCATTGGTTGATGTGGGTAGGGTTTATGTATTGCGCTGAGAATTTGACTGCTTTCCAATCATTTAATGTGCTTTGATATTCTTGTTACTTTGATTTATCATGGCCTGCGTTGTGAAATATGGTGGGTCAGTGTTTTAGTTCTGGGTCCCTTGCGGTTTTGTTACTGGTGGTACAGTTCCATTAATTTGTTTCAAGGATACTTCCGTGTTGGAGACACGCCACGAAGAAACAGATAGGCAGGCACTGCTACAAAAGAGATGTTTAATATTGTGACGAGTTTTATGATTGTATAGATGCTCTAGGGGTGTAATATACAATATTGTAGCTTTATTTTATTGGTGTCACAGGTCCGAGTTGGACTGTCTGTTTGTTTTTCTACAGTCGCACTGTGACTTACTGGGCCATGAGTTAGTTTGAGATTTTGTGCTTTCGTTGTTTATGTTGAGTGTTTGAAAAATTAAACTACTGTTGTATATGTCATGTAACAGGGCCTGTACTGACATATTTTTTTAAGCAGAAATAGTCCGGTCAGGAGGTGCTGACATAACGACAGAATATCTCCTGCTGATGTATGCACTGTTTGTGTATTTGTAAGCAGGTATCACAGTGCAAACGTCACTGACTAGTTCTACAATGGGGGTGAGTGATACGTGTTTATAGTAACTGGTAAGCACTTTTTCTTAGTGCTCAGCCAGTTGATATTTTCCATAATAACCCGCCAGTTGTTATGGCATTCACGCACTACATCTATCAAGGGTAGCGCCCCTCATTGGCTCTTGTTCGGCTCGGGTGGGATAAACCATTCTGCAGACATAGCGGTTCGACCAATGCTTATTGAGGAGCAGCCAGAACATTTAACTTGCCTTGGCATCTTTTTTTTTTATTAAATGATTCCTCTTAGTTTTAAATCTTTAAAAAAATGCTCAGCGGTTGATCCTGCTGTTCGATGAGTTCAGGCAATAGTGTGAGGAGAAATGGGCCGTGTCTATGAATGGGGCCACAGCTGGCTCCTACATTGCTAGGTAAGCGATTGTAACGTCAGGGTCCAAACTGTATTATTACAAAATAAATAAATAAAATAAAATTAAGGAAAAGGGAGACAAGTAAAGAGACTGTATCTCTGTGTGTGTGTGTGGGGGCGCGCAACATCGTCAGTGGTACTGAGAATCACAGGACCCAGGACTGGAAAAAAGTGATCCCCAGATATTGTATAAAATAAAAGATGGGGAAGTGTGGGAAACTTGAATTTAATGTACACCTCGGTGTGGGATGCTTAATAAACCCCTCGGGCTTTGCCCTCAGGGGTTTATGTAGCATCCCACACCTCGAGTGTATATTAAATTTCGTATATACACTTCCCCATCCATTATTCTCTATTTATTTCATCCTTTATCAGCTCACCCTTGTGTGTGTGTGTGTGTGTGTGTGTGTGTGTGTGTGTGTGTGTATGTATGTATGTATGTATATATATATATATATATATATATAGATATATAGATAGCTATAGATAGTTATAGATAGCTATAGATAGATATAGATAGATATAGATAGATATAGATAGATATGATATAGATAGATATAGATAGATATAGATAGATATAGATAGATAGCTATAGATGGATAGATAGATAGATAGATAGATAGATAGCTATAGATGGATGGATAGATAAAATATAACGGAAGAGCAATAATAAGGTACTTTCCTTTTGGCGAAGTCCTCTGCTGCCCCTGGCTTCTTCCCTTCCCTCAGCCTGCTGCTGATAGTAGTACACAGAATATGAGATCAGATTCCCGGAGTCTGTCAACAATATTTCCAGCAGACTCAGGGACCAGATGTGAGAAGAATCTCAGAAGGGTGGATAAGGAGGCTTGGGTAATCTATAGAATTTTCAGAATATCCCAAATTGTGACAATTTAGGCCCAAGTTTTTTGTTTGTTTTTTTGCGTGGAATAGATAATGATGTATATCGGGTCATTATTATCCTGACAAAGTCTGCAGATTATGTGTTACTACCCAGCCCATTCATCTGTTATCTGGGTATAATTACAGGTGAGCTCATTTATTGTCTATGGGCTGACACCACGTTTGAGCGTGATAAGTGGGTTTCATTCCGTAATAACTAGCTGTTTATTAAAGCGTGGGTGTCTGCCAGTGAAAGTGAAAGCTGCCATCATCTTGCCTATGAGGACTTTTTTTTGGTGATATATCACAGCACTAAACCAAACAGTAATTATATAAAATAAAGTATGGGGTGTTACATTTATTCATTTTTTACACTATCTGTGTGTAACACAATCACAAACCACTCTTACTTTGCACTCATGATTTATGTGGTATTACACACCTGACGTGCATTTAATAAAAAAAAAACACACACACACACCATGTACAATATCCCATTCAATACTGTCTATTTATCAGGCAAAATGTTGATGTCTGACCTACACTGTTTGCAGATAGGAACACTCCTGAGCTGTGTGCAATGTACAATCCAGCTGGATTGGTAATTCTGCTTGTGAAGTGCTTTTGAATTTTTAAAAAATTCTGTGAAGGCCAAAAGTAATTTAATTTGGACCACGGATTCATTTTCTGTGGATTACATAAACCACTGATTAGTTTTCCGTGGTTTGCAGAAACCTAATCCATGCTTTCTATAAATGCAAATTACAGATCAAATTCTTCTTATGGAATTTTGAAATTCTGCTTTGATGGAAATCCACAGAATTAGTCAGAATGTTTTGAATTCCACAGAATTCCATTCCATCAGAATTGGAAACTTCTGCACAGCAATATAACTCTGAGCACTTCTGTCGGATTGGCTCAGTTAGTAACAATCTGTCTTTGGGCCAGAAGGTCATGGGTTCTGTTCCCATACCAGGATTGGGCTCAAACCTAAACCGCTGGCACTCAAGTGCAGTCCTTTTGGGAGGGGGGGAATGTGTGTTGTCCTTTGGATGACACATTAAGCCAAGATTCATTCTCTCCATCTCTGGTGCTGTCCTGGTGGAAGTAAAGAACCCAAGGCACTTTTGCAAGAGTAGGAATCTCCCACTGTTGTGGCCAACATTTTCCTTCCCATAAAACTGGTTCATGCAGTTGTCCAAGGCTGTGTGGATGCTGGTGTGTGACATGGCTGCCACTACAAATTCAGTCACTTCACTACCAGTCTAGCAATGCTTGTAAAGTGTTTTGGGATACAGTGTGTATGAAAAGCGCTATATAAATGCTGATTCTTCTTCTCCTAGTATAGACCTCACAAGCTAAAGTAAAAGGCCAGTTTAAAAATTCTCTAGTCTCTTGAGACCTTTCTTGGTTTCTGGGGCATCTCTCCCAAGAGGTTTTCTTCCTCTTCTACAGTGTGCTGCACTTACAGGTTTCATTAACCCTCATGGATGCTGGCTCTTGGCATGATATGTAGCTGCTGATATGGCTGGCAGTGTTGCACAACTGGCTCTGTGTGCAACAGTGACATCACGAACCGCATCCACTTCCATACTCGCTTTCATAAACATGTTCCAGCAATTACAAAGCATGTCATTACAGGTATCCACTTCAGTACGTGCTTTCATAAACATGTTCTAGCTATTACAAAGCATGTCATAGCAGGTATCCACTTCAGTACATGCTTTCATAAACGTGTTCCAGCAATTACAAAGCATGTCATCACAGGTATTCAGTTTGGTATGCGCTTTCTTAAACATGTTCTAGCTATTACAAAGCATGTTGTCACGGTCTCCACTTCAGTACACTCTTCCATAAACATGTTCCAGCTATTAAAGCATATCATGAGTCTCCAGTATACACTTTCATTATACTAGGACCCCGCTGTTCTCCTATTTGTGAATGACATAGCTGAGGTGTGCACCCAGCAATCTACTGCTATACGCTGACGATACAGTAATCTATCACAGTGACCCTCAATCCTCTGTTATCGCAACGGAACTACAAACCTGCCTAGCAAAACTTGAGGCGTGGTTAACTGCCAACCAACTCATGCTAAGCGAGGACAAGACAAAAGCTGTCTTCTTTGGGACCCGGCTGGGAAAAGGACCGTAGTGGTCTTCTCTGTATAACATCTGCTCGAGGAATGCATGTCGAGGTCACTGACAAATTTAAGTATCTAGGGATTATCCTTGACCAGGAACTAACCTTCAAACCCCATATAGATACCTAACAAAAACCATCCACCAGAGGCTGGGTTTGCTATACCGCTTGGAATTCCCTCTCTGGAGAGGCACTTAGAGCCATTGCTAACTGCAACCTCCTCTCCCTATTTACTGTGGTTCTCCAATATTACAGTCCTCAGAGAGACTGAGCTAACTAACCTCTCCACCCTCTACCACCGCATTGCTCGCTTTGCAACCCACTCTCCCTAGGCGGCACCACTGCGAAGCCCTTAAGGATCTTAATCACCGTTACTCAAGCTTAAACTATCTTTTTCCCCTGCCTGCCTTCCTACAAACTCCTTTCCACACACCATCCACCTCACCTCAGTGACCACCTCACCTCCGTGACCTTCTCACCCCTAAAGTCCCCTCAAAACTACGGGTCCGCTCAAGTCGACTCTTGAACATACCCGCATCCGCATCAATCAGGAAAATGCTCCTTCCAGTTCACGCCCCTCATTTCTGGAACTCGCTCCCCTCTTCCTTACGAGACAAACCCTCCTCTCCTCCTTCAAGGCCGGTCTCAGTCTACCTCCTAGAACTGAGCCTCTGCTGCTCAACCGCTAGATATACTCCCTCCCTCATGAACCTATGTGACCATCTACGAACCCATGGTGCCCCTGGTACTAACTAACCTCCATCAACTGTATTTCTCCTTACATCCTTACGCAACCTCCTGTATGAACTGTATATACATTATTTTTGTTTTTAAATTAATTTACTTATGTATCTGTATGCTGTACCTTATATATGAACTGTATATGTATCTTGAAGCTGTACACTGTAAATAATGTAAAGTTGGTGGTGTATTCACCCTAGTCGCCCCTGAAAAGGGACCTTTGGTCTCAGTGGGTTTACCTGGTAAACAAAATCTAAATAAATAATATGTTCTAGCTATTACAAAGCGTGTCATCTGGTATTCAGTTCGTTATCGCTTTCTTAAACATGTTCTAGCTATTACACATAGAATAATACATGGGATGGAGTACATTACAAGAAGTCAATACACCGGGGTGGGTGTGTGGGTGTGTGTTTATATAGTAAATTTGAGTAATTACACCATCCATGATTTATTTTTTATAATTTCGCGATCATTTTTCCTCGCTCCCTCCTGTGGGTCTGTCATTATCGACTCCCAAAAATAGTGGTCATATTTATATTAAAAAAAAAAAAAGTCCCATTTAGGTTCGAAAATTACTTAAAACAATAGTTTAAGCTATGCAAAATGTTTTATAGGAGCCAACTTTGCTTTTATTGAATTCAGACACATTGCAAATAGCACTAGTAACTGGCTGAAGAAAGAATGGATTTTTCAAGAAACAAGAACACAGATCTGCTAATGTTTATCAGGCTTATCAAAGAAACAAACTGAAGAAGAAACTGTTAGATGACTGTCTTTTTTTTTTTTTTCCACTTTACGATTGGGTTGTCATGATAATTTTACAGGATTAAGGAATGCAGGATAGTCCTGTTCAGTGATCAGGGAATCGATTAAAGTGTGGCATTTTTGACTGTTACACATTACACCACTTTCATGGTTCCTGCATTATTTATTTCCACTACTTTTGAATGTGATTTAGCATTGCATGTATGATAGATGTGAATTACCTTAGTCAGCCTCGGTATCAATTACTTCAAGAGGAAGAGCAGGCTTTTGTTTGGAAGGACATCAGGACATTGCCGTGATAGACATTTTCTGTCACTCCTTATTTAAACCTACAGTGAGCTTTTAGAAGCTGCGGAGAGGAGGAGATCAGGAAGTTAAAGTTGCTGCTTGAAAAGGTTAGAAGTAAAACCTGCTAGTTTTCCGACAGTCTACTTGTAAAACATTTGCACGTGTGCTGCCATTGCCGAGTCGATTTTTCTGTGTATGTTTGTCTGGATTGGAGGGTCAAAACAGCTGTACAACAGTGTCTCACGCTCACTCACAGCATTGACTGTGCACATGAATGCATAACAACTGGCTGATTTATTATGGTAAATAACTGGTCATCTCTATTGAATAAATTGATGAACTGTTATGCATTTCATTACACGTATCCACTTTAGTCACTTTCATAAATATGTCCCAGCTATTACAAAGCAAGAAAGGATGGGCTGGGATCTCAAAATCCTGGAGGAGTGGTCAAGGGTATGGTAGCTGGGCTTTAATGTGAAACAGTGCAAAATAATGCAATTGGGCCATAGAAACCCAGGAGCAGCATAGTACAAAATGTGCGGAGTGATGCTGACAAAGCTGATGCAGGAAAGAGACCTAGGGTAATCGTATTGGATGGCTGAAGGTGGCCAGGCAGCGTGACAAAGGCAGTTGGAAGGCTAGTAGAATGTTGGTGTGCATAGGAAGGGTATTGCCACCAGGAAGAGAGTAGTGCTGCCCCTATGTAGATCACTGGTAAGACCTCACCTTCAGTATTGTGTCCAGTTCTGGAGACCACATCTCAGGAAAGACATAGAGTGGAGGCAGTCCAAGGAGAGCTACTAAAATGTTTGCAGATTCTGCATCAAAAGCCCATGAGGAGATGACTAAGAAGCTAAATATATCGCCTTCAAGGAGGGAGGAGAGAGGATGATGACAGAGACCTTAACTACCTCACGGGGTCAATAAGGTACAGGAGGGGTATTTTTTCAGATAAAAGGTGCTCAGCGGGGGCATGCTGTGAAGCTGGGAGGTTAGCTTCTGGAGAGATGTGAGGAAGTACATCACAGAAAGGATGGTGGATGCCTGCAACAGCATTCCAGCAGGGTAGTCCAGGTGAAAAGAGTGGTGGGGTTCAAAAATGCCTGGGACAGGCGCACAGTAATCATAGGCAGGTGTGCTGATAGAAATTTCTGGACCCAGGACACATCTTTAGGACTGGGCCCCATCCCTCTTAAACATGAAAAATCGATAAATGTGTAAAGACCCTCACCCCCACCCCACCTGGGAGCTGGCAGATGATGACTGACCATTTAGGCATTTAAATAAAATAATAAAGGTGGTCAGTGGCTGTTTGATACTATATAGGGGTAGCCACTACTTGCCTGTAATGCCTTTCAGCTGTACTGTGAGCACCAGTCATTTTGGTTGGGAACTCCAGTACGCACTTTATAAACATGTTCCAGCTATTGCAAAGAACATCATAGCGTATCCACTTCAGTATGTGCTTTCTTAAACATGTTCCAACTTTTACAAAGAATGGCATTGCAGGTACCAACTTCAGTATGGGCTTTCATAAACAAACAAGGTCCAGCCACTGTATTCAAGGCATCTCACTGCAGGTAGCCACTTTAGTATGCACTCAGATAAACCTGTTCCATGAATTACGATGCATGTCATTACAGGTATCTGCTGCAGTATGCATGTTCATAAACATGTTCCGACAATTACAAAGCATGTCATCACAGGTATCCACCGAGTACGCACTTTCAGAAATCTGCTCCAGCTGTTACAGATTACTAGTGGATATATTGTTGGACATTCTGTGTTCCTTTCTAGCGTTTGTAACATCTCTTGGTTCCTTATCCAGAAGAATTGTAACTGTCCTCCATTGACTACATAGTGCCTTTGTTTATCAAATCGCACCATGACGGACTATTGTCACAGCCAGCAATTCTGACCTCAGTCCGGGACAGTCTGGTGCTTTTTCAAAAGACTCTGTGAAATCACTGCTGCATTATCTAAAATATTTAGTGGAAAAGAACAGATGAAAGTAAAAGAAATTAAATTATTAATGTTGGGCATACAATAGTTGTAAATATGGCAATTATTTTAGAAGGTACCTACTCTTTAATGGGTGAGTGAGGGGAACCTGATCTACTTTATTCTAGTCCTAGAGCCTACAGCAGTCATGCCTCAGCACACTGGAGAGAATGTCCTTGCCCTCCACAAAGAAGTGTGGGGATTGCCTGACCTAGTTTATTGTAATACTACTGCCACTGCACACTCACACACTACACACACTCTCTCGGGCATCCTCACCCTCGACAAATAGAAAGGTGGTGTGGGGAAAACCTCTCCTACTGTGTAGTATTGCTACTGCAGTAATGCCTCTGCACTCTACAGAGAGAGTACCCTTGACACAGATGACTGGGGTGGGAGAGCCTGACCTACTTTAATCTAGTACTACTCTCTGCTTGCAATAAGCTCTCACGTCCTCACCTTTTTATGCGTGGGAGGGAGAAGAGGAAAGCCTGCCTAATTTATTCTAGTACTATTGCAATCATGTTTCTCCACCGTGCTACTTCATGTTAACATGGTACACTGCACATTTCTGACTCTGGGTTCTCATCCTTGGCAGAGGATAGTTTTCATATGTCACACATGGTCCCTTGGGGGCTCGGCCGTTACTTGATCTAACAGTTCTTGACATTTAGCCTGTCTTATTATGGCTTCTTTGAGACAGAGCAAAATATCTGTTCCTTGAAAGAAAAAAAAAAACATGGGAGGAGACTGATTTTGTGAAATGATTTGTGCAGTCTTGCTAGGAGTAAGCATACTTCAGTTACTATGTACTCCCCAGAAACCTCCTGTGCATTTCTTTCTCTGCCAGCTTGAGGCTGACTTGATTAAAGGCAGGAGGTATAACTGTGAAATGTATAATTCTCTGCTGAAACTTCAGCGTGCCAGGTTTAGCATTGGAAATGGAAGGGTGAAGACAGAACCTGTTATCCCATTAATCAGAACCTTTGGAGCAATCTCCTTAAATTGCCTGGGGTTCCTGTTGTCAGTCTGAAGTTATATAGGCCCTGTTTTCTGAAAGATGAAGATGTAAAAAGGGCTGGTAATATGAACATGAGTGCAACATGATGGTTTGATTCAGATTGGCTCGGAGGAGACAGCCTGCCCTCCACTGGCTCTGATGAAGGCAGTTACTTTTAAGAAATTCCAGCCTAGAGCTGGCATGTCTAATCTGTGTGCAGTTGACCAATTAAAATTACACTGGCCCTCCACATCACATGCTTGTAAGCTGTAAGATCTTTGTTGGTGACACCAAGCCACAGAAGCGGAGTTTTGTAGTACTGGTTCAAAATATTTTGGGACCACCCTATTGTAAATTGCACAACTGCACGTTTCAAAACCCTGGAGGTGCCCTTGTGCTCTTAGTAAAGAAAAGTATGCTCTGTGGTGCCAAGCAGCTGTCATGCTGGTGACGTTGATTCTTGCATCAAGCCCAGGATGTCAGGAGCAGAATCTAGCAAGGAAGGATTGAGTGTTCAATTGGATTCTCTCCTACGGGGGTGGGGGATGGGGGTGGGTAGGGGACAACTGCTGCTAAAGTCTCTATCTATTTGTTTGTTTGCAAAACATGAAAGTGATGGCGCTAAAGGGTCACGAGCAAGACTTGAAGTGCTGGGGCTTCAGTGCCATCACTTTCAAATCTGGTAATTAAAAATTGATTGATTTAGCAGCAACTTTTTCATTTGCTTATTTGGGCAGCACACAGCCATGTAGGCTCTTTGTGTGCTGCCCAAAGCTTCGATGGCTTTGTGTGCCAGGCGGGGAGAGGAATTTCTGCGGAGAGCAGAGACTTTGTCGCCGACCTGGTGTTGGAGTCCCCAGATGGTTAATTTTGGGGGACTTGGGTTGACTACCGACTCAAATCGTTTGGGCGCGATCTCCTGTAGAGCATGGCAGCCCTGAATCTGTCATAAATTGTCACCTCAATGACCCCTCATGCAGCCACACTGGACCTGATATTTACTCTGGGTCTTTGGGTCGATGACCTCAGGATTGATCACGGTTGTTTGGTCTGATCATAGCACCGAGGTTCACATTTGTGGGGCCTCACTGAGGTCCATCCTCTTTGGAGATGGTCTGGTACTGCTCTTTATGGGCATTGTCCCCAATAGGACAACAGGCAGTACTGGACCTATCTAGTGTGGAAGCTGTGTGTGTGATTGGACTGGGGTGCAGCGTCAAATTAGGCATAAACAAAAGCAGCTGCGTTACAGCGCAGGCGTGATAGCGAAAACCAATTAAGTGTAACGGTATCATCGCATATGTCAGCTCAGTGCAAGCAGCAGGAAACACTACTACACAAGTCACAAGAGTAATCCATTAATCCCGTAGTGGTCTTACCTTGTGTCAGTTCAGCGCAAAGCAGCAGGAAACACTAGTACACAAGTCACAACAGTAATCCATTAAGTCCACAGGGTATTCGGGTTAGTGGAAACATACAGAATTCATTTAAAATCCCTTTATTAGTTAAAATTAAAATCAAATTAAAGCAATACTGTGTCTTCAGACTTGAAGTTGAAAGTCATGTGCTACTCCTGCTTGAGTAATCAGTGATGGAGCAGGTGCCATAACTTTTGATGACACACACACAGCCATCTTGCAGTGTCCCTATACTTCTTACGCTGTGCGGAGGTTCATGTCCTGCAAGATACTGCTCAATACGATCTCGTTCATATTTTGTTCCGTTCTCAGTGCTCTGATAAATTTCCAAATTGTCGGGTGACTGGCTCCTAGCAGGCTACTAAAACTATGGTGCCACCCCTCTACTACATTGTTTGTGCGCTGCAAACCATCGGAGACAGCTGAATGGCAGTTCAGATTTGGATTGGAAATAGGGGTGCCTTGACCACGCCATCCCACTGGCCTCTCGCTCAAAGTGTCCTCAAAATAATCAAGGTATGGTGTTAGGACGACCTCGTGTTCTGCATAAAATTCTGAGTTTCTCAGGCTTTCAGACACTTCAAGCACATCATTTATGGGAACATATGCTAGGGCTGCTGTCATTCGTATGTTAAGTGCATAGTTCTCATCTACAGTGTAGTTCTTTAAAATGTCTGGACAGTCCTGCAGCTTTGGCCACAATGCCTGACAAAGATGAAAAAACAACCCCTTGCTTGAGCTTCAGGAAACTGGGATGCAAAAGCATGAACAGCTGCTTGCTCAAAGTCTGTCATCACCGACCAAGGGAGAGTGCTGGACATAGAGCCTTCAAGTAGAAACTGAAGAGCAATATAAGCTGAAGTTGAGCATGCTGACATGAGGGCAAAAACAGTTGGGATGCAGCATTAAATCTAACACTGTGAATTCTATAGAGTTTGCGAATAAAGGGGAGTTACCTTAAATGTGCCATCTGCATACCAATTAGCTGATGTTGCCATATATATTCCAAATTTTTTGTGTGCTGAAAACTAAAAATCTTTCTTTGTCTTGGCAACCACTGTCATGTAGCAGAAATTGAGCCCCATTATCAGACATGCAGTATTCGGGGCATATTTGTAAATCAGCTAAACTTATCGGCAATGCAGGAACAACAAATGCCTTTGCCTCGCACACTGTGCTGTTAATTTTAGGCAGGTAACTGAAGGCTACCAGCATGATCTAACTCACGGTTGCTCCAGCCACAATTTGCTGTGTTCCTCGAGTGAAGTAATTGCCTCCTCTTTCATCACGTCTATTACTTTTTTCACTTCTATTTCACCAGCGTCTGGCACATAATTGTGTGAATTAATGTAACATACAATTTCATCGCTGATAATATGGCATCTTGCAGTGCACTTCAAATTATTTATTTATTTAGTTTTTGTTGACGGGTAAGTGCACTAGACAAATCCTGCCTATTTTCAGGCATGACCGGGGAGGAGTATACAGATGAATGCTGACTGACCTTGAAACAGATGAAACTGCTGGTGGTATTTTTTAGTGAATGAGGAAATTTGGCCAGGACACGGGAAATTCCCTACTCTTTTGATAAGTGCCATGGGATCTTTAACATCCACCTGAACTACTACCAATCCAGGCAGATGGGACCTCGGTTTAACATCTCATCGAAAGCGGCACCTCAGAAGTGCAGCACAGCTCTCATGCTGCACTACAGTGTCATACTCAGCAAGTGCCAGATGTGGGAGCAGACCACAGCTCTCTGATCTCCCAGCCTCAAGCGAGTCGCATTCATTTCCAATAAGTTTTACCAGAGCGCACTCTCTTTACGGTAGAGATATCCATGGTTTGCAAGCTGCTGCTGCCTACGCTGGCTAAGCACGAATGACAAAGGCATCGTAGCAAACAAGGAAACAAGGGAGACTAAAATAATTAATTGATTTTAATGCACTGCTTGACTGCTTGACTGATTAATTGACACCTGTGACTAATTAACTGTGCATGATTTCGCTCAGTACTGTGGAGGACAATCAGTGTGTGGCAGAATGAATGTCTAGCATTTGTACGAGATGACTATGTGGCGAATTAGTGTTTAGCTGGTTTTGCATGCGATGACATTGCAGCGTGGTAAATATGTGTCTGAAATATTTTGCTGAGTTGACATGGAACCGGATTGGAGGAGGCTGTGGTGGCCTATAATAGGGCAGTCACTGCCACCCTCAACTCAATCGCACCTGTTAGTCTCCAACCTTTAACTCCTGAGCTCCCCATCAAACCAAGGGGGCCTCCAGTGAGTGGGTAAAGATAAAGGGCTGGAGGTTGGAGTAGTGCTGGAGGAGATCTGGGCTGATGGAGGACAAATTGGCCCTGAGGTCACACTACAGTGACTATCAGGGGACAATCTCTCAAAATAAGGCAGATTGTTTTGTCAAGGAGATTGCTGCAGCAAGGAACAGACCAGCTCAGCTCTTCTGCATGGTAGACAGGCTATTACATCCAGCTTGTTTCCAAGTGGGAGGAGCAGGTTCTAGCACAAGGTGCGAGGAGTTTGCTCTGTTCTTTGCCAACAAAGTGTCCTCTATTAGGATAGAGATCTCTTCCAGTGTCGCCCAAAGGGATTGTGGGGTGCACTCTGGGCGTATCTGAGCATCCCTCTTGTATGGGCTGAGTTCGACCCAGTTGGAGTGAAGGAGGTTGGGAGGTGGTCTTGAGGCTGTGACCAACATATTGTGACCTGGACCCAGGACCAAGATTTGGTCGGATGTATGGACCTGTTAGGATATGTGGTTGCTGAGCTTGTCTGGAGTTCCTTGAGAGTGGGGTCTTTCCTTCAGCTTTGAAGAGGCCTTGGTCAGATTCCTATAAAAGAAACCCTCAATGGACCGAGTGTGTCTTAACTACAGACCGTTCTCAAACCTCCCATTTTAGAGAAGGTTTTTAGAGAATGTGCTGGCCATCCAGCTTGAGACATGCCTTGCCTCCACTGCCACTTATGAGTGCTTCAGTCCAGGTTTAGAGCTGGATATAGCATGAAGACTGCCCTGGTGAAGGTGCTGAATGATCTCCTAAATCGATAGACAGGAGAGGATACCATCTTGGTCCTCCTTGATCTCTGGGCAGCCTTTGACACTGTGGACCACAAGGTGCTGCTGGACCTCCTGTGGTACTGGTGTGGCCTAACCGGTAATGTTATCAACTGGTTTAGGCCCTATCTCATGGGTAGAGTGCAGAGGGTGACAATGGGGTTAGCCTCATCTAACCCAACGCCTCTGCTCTGTGGAGTTCTACAGGGGTCAGTCCTGTCGCCCTTGCTGTTCATGGTGTATATCCTGCCATTGGGAGACATTATCAGATGGTATGGACTGGGCTTTGATTGTTATGCTGATGACACCCAGCTATACCTGTCCTGTGCACCTGGTAACCAGTCGGTGGCCCCTGTATTTAATACCTACCTTGGGAGATCCAGACTTGGATGACTCTCAGCTGGCCGTGACTTAACCCAGACAAAGACATAGGTACTGGTGGGGACCCTGGTTGTCGTTGTGATGGGGGCATGGAGATCCCCTAGTCTAGTACTTGAAGGGGTTCCTCTGACTCCCTCTGTTTTGTTTAGGATCTGGGTGTGATCCTCGATGACAACTTGAGGCGCAGGTGTCAGCCACCATCAAAAGTGGGTTTATCATCTGAGGAATAACACCCAGATCTGGGCTTTTATACCAATTGAGGACCTGACCACCCTGGTACATGCTTTTGTCTCGTCCAGACTGGATTACTGCAATGCCCTGTACCTGGGACTATCTGGAGGCAATCTCTGCCAACTACAGCTGGTGCAGAACGCAGTGGCTGCATATTACTCCTGTTCTCTGTGAACTGTACTGGCTGCCAATTAGGTGGAGGATTGCCTTCATGGTCAGATTACTGACCTATAAAGCCCCTCGCGAAGGGGACCAGACTATCTGCAAGATCTTCTTGTTCCTCACTGCCTGTCTTGGGCTCTCCTTCCTCCGAGGGTTGCCTCCTTGGGGTTCCCAGGGTCAGGTTGCGGCATTCTGGAGATCATGCGTTTTCAGTGGCTGTGCCTACCCCTGTGGAACGCATTGCCTAGACATCTGGGAGGCACCTTGGTGGAAACTCTTTAAAAGGGGTTAAAAATGTTTTTATTTAACCAGGCTTTTAATACATAAGAAATAAGTGAATTAACTAATATTCTTTGTTATAACATAAAATTTATCTATCATATTAAAGTATCGCTACACGCTTCTCTTATATCGGGTAAACTGTATTGTGTTTTAATGTTGTTTTTAAAAGTTTATTGTTAAGCATTTCAAGTCCCTGGAAAGAGGCGATATATAAATAAAGTCTGTCTATCTATCTCTATCTATCTCTATCTATCTATCTATCTATGTATCCTTGGTTGGCGGACTGGAGGGAATAGTAAATACTTGCAGGAGCATTTTGTTAGTGCCCTGCATCATAGGGAAGACCGGAGACACAGGTGGGAAGTATCTGTGTCTGAGGATTACTCCCTTTATGCCATTGAATCTACCCTCAGCATGGCTCTCCTGTGTATGGGACTGGACAGAATATGCCCAAGAGTTCTAAAAGAGCTCTGAGGTGCTAGCTGCCCCACTGGTCACTTGTTGGGAGACCCCAACTGGAGTACCATGTCCAGTTTTGGAGCCGCACCTCAGAAAGGACATAAACAGGGTGAAGGCAGTCCAGAGGTCGGGCAACTAAAATGGTGCAGGGTTGCATGAGAAGACAAAACAGCACTGTCATGTTTAGTACATTATTAACAGTAAATTGTGCCTTTTTGCCTGTTTTGTTCCTATTATACTGTGTGATATGAACACTCCTCTATGTACTATGTAACTTGCACCTCTGTATAACTGTTTGGAATCTCCTGTTGTACAACACTGTAAATGTATTTATTTTCACCTGTTCCTTGATTTGTGCTCTCCGGGCTGTGCCTGAAAATAGGCAGTTCTGTCTAGTGCACTTACCTAGTTACCAAAGCAAATAAATAAATAAATGGCAGCTCCATTATTGCATGTGGGACTGAAAAGCAGAACAGAGGCCGACTAGGAAAGAGTCCGCACCACCAGTCTGTGGGCTAGCAGCAATTTATTTGTAGCAATTTAAAAGAAAAGCAGTAACTTGCATTCAGAAATGCAATGTGCTGTATAATTTCAGTCAGTGCTGTGGTGAGTATAGGGAAACAACGTGACTCCAACTACTTTTGTGCTAATAGCTTCTTTTCTTTTAAGAGCTGTTGACGCCTCAAAAAAGAAAAAAACTTTAATAAACATAATTGGGTACAATTCAGCTTACATTATATGCATACAGTATTATATAGATTTCTCCTTCCTTAATTTGTTACAGATGAAATTTGCATGAATACATGACCCTTATCGCTTAGAGATCATCTGCCTGTATAGCTTACTCCCTACTTCAAATCATAATTCTGTGTTGTGACATCACAATCTGTTGCCATGAGAGTAACTGTGATGTCATAAGCAGTGCATTATGATCTCTGGTAGAGAGAAAGCAGCAGGAATAGATGAACTCTTCTGGAGCAAAGATCCTGTTTTCATGCAAATTACCTTAATAAATAATTGGAAGGAGAAATGCAAAATAGTGTGAAATAAAAGTTGTGCCGTGTCTAAAGAGTACGTTTTGTTAAAGTTCTCTTGCAGGTGTCTGCTGCTCTTTAAAACTATTGTAACCCCTAGATGGCGCTATCCCAGGGGCTACTACCCTGCCTGATTTGCCACTAACAGGTTGAGGGGCCTGGATCCAATGGCGGGTGCCTCCACCCAGAGGTCAGGGTTTGCAATAGTTAAACTAACTTGGTCACAGCCCTCTGGGACACTGCAACCCCTTTCTTCCCACTAGTGGCCCACACAATATATCAGAATTACCTTCACAGTATACACTTACCCCCAGGTCTGGTTCCGGCACTGGGACCTCCTGTGAAATGAGATACAGTGCAACAATCACAGTACAGTACTTTAACATAGACAAATACCTCAGGCAGTATAACTTTGCTGAAACAAGCAGCTCTGATTTATTTAGGGGATATAACAAGGACAGGGGAAATCAGGTTAATTAGCTTATCACTCTAATAATCCATTTATGGCTCTGTGTACAGGCCTATCCCTATCAGTTACTGTCCCTGGGTACCCAAGCCCTAGTGGCTAGTCCAAACCGTGGCAGCTGGTAGGGGCCCTTTCACACAGAGAAAAGGAGAATTAAACAGTCAGCAGTACAGTAATTCCATTTTGGATTTAATGTGGCAATTCAACAGGAGCAACCCTGAATTAGTACTCACGACCTCCAAATAAGATAGGGTCCTTCAATGTCAGCTAGGGCTCACTTGAGGTACACAAACCTCTTCACACATCCATATAAAAGAAAGTACTATACCAGGCAGGCTGCATCTGTATCCGATCGCAATTACTGCACAATACCGGAGAACACACAGCAGATTCAGTTCCTGACAGACCGAGTGCAATTTTCAGCAATTCTTCCAGTCTTCTACAGGGTGAGCCTGGTTTCTACTCTTCAGAGATCCTTTGATTCTTTTACAGGAGGATTCAGTCCTAACAAGCTGTTACACAAGCTGCAGACCGGAACTCTGGGCCTTACACACGTTTTTTGACTAAAACTGCACACTGAAAAAGCACAGGGCTCCTTCCTTCTTCACTGCCAAAGCTCAACTGAAGCTCCAACCGACAAAACTGGGCACTTCCTTTGAGTTCCTCCCAGTTCTTGACTGGATTGGCTGTCACTCACAATAGACTGCTGTGTTGGTCCAAAAGGCACTGAAGTCTAAACTACATCTCCCAGAGTCACTGCCCATACAATCCTCTTGTGGCTGGCTCAGATTATGAGTCCAAGTTCTGATTCGTCCAAGGCACCATTTAAGAGCTAGCTTACCCCACACTGATTGGTCCAGTTCAGCAGTTCAAAACTAGAATGGGGAACTAGCAGACACAGTTCTGACTGCAAAAAGCAGGTTAGACAAACTGTAATTTCATTATTACTCTAAATAATTTCTGGCAAACAGTTACATCTTTCAGATAGGTTCCTTTGCACTCTAGTGACTGCAAAATGAAGTGAATTGGCAGCAGCTCAAGTGGTACTCAGAGAAGCACACAGTCCCCCATACAAACTAATTATGTCTGCAAGCAGACAGCTCTTAAAGAGACAGTACCAGAGGCTCTAAAAACACTCACTGATAAATGGCTTAAATGCCAAACACCATTCAGGCTTGGAGCATTCAAGCAAGCTCCTGGAAGTCTTTTGGGAACCCCATTTGCAGGGGGTTACACCCTTCCTAGCCTGGGAAAGCTTGGCGTCCGCGTCAAGCAAGTACCCATAAGTTTCAACTGCAACCATATACATTTGCATTAGGCTCGCATGTAATCATCAGTCAATATATCATTTTACCAAGAACACATTTCTGAAACATTGCAGTACGTCACTCTTTACACAGTATTACATACATTGTACCATAACTCAAGTTATTACCTCTTGTACATGAAACCTGAAGAGGGGCCTTTCCCTATCAGTTACCTTGGGGCTGGATGGGGCAAGGGCACCATACTAGAAGGGCAACACAAGTAACTTGGGTTAGCACTGATGCTCAGTTTGGGCAATGAGCTCGGGGACATACACTCCTTTATGGACAACATTGAGAGGCAAGTCCACAGGCCTCCCAAGTGAATCATAACTGAGGTGCACCACAGGCTTTACAGCTCGACCAGTCTTTCTAGGGGAACTGTTATAGTCTCTGCACTCTGAGCCTCATTTTCAGCATTGTCCTCACTTGTCAGGGAGTCTCCATGGGGGTAGAGAGGCTAGAACTTGGGGCACTTTCAGCTCCAGGAGTTACAGTTTCTGAGTCCACAACATTTGGCTCGCATGGAAGCTTTCGGACACTGGCAGTGGACTGTCAGGGCACTCAAAATACTCTTCTTGTTGGTGTATCACCAGTCTGCCCCAATCTATCATTTCCTCCCTGAAGCTCAAACAGTTCAACCATGCACAATGATTCCATTTCATCTGATCTGATGCTTTGCACTTCACTTTCTGGGAGCATTGGCTCCAGGGATGAAGCTGGGGCTTAGACAGTCCAGAAGGCCCAGCTTTGTCTCCAGTATTGACTAGGGGATTGCCCGAAACAATTGACTCAGTTCGTAAGAAGGATAGTATTCAAAGTCACTCTCACTTTCTTCCGATATGGACTGACAGTCATGCTCAACTGGGACTTGTGGAGGGAACACTTTAACTTTGCTTCTGTAGGTGCAGACTTTCTTGATCTTTTCTTAGCAGCAGCTCTAGTCACTGGTCCAGGGGGCATCTTCTAGGGGCTCAGACTCAATTAAGATTTGTCCAATGGGCAGTAAATGATTTCTATGCATTGTTTTACATCTTTTGAATTATTCTCAGGCCTTACTTTGTACACTGGCAGATCATCTAGTTTGCCACTACAATGTGAGGAGATGGTGCCATCTGTCAGCAATCTTGTGCTTGCCATGCAGTCCCAGATTTCTTAGCAATACCGATCTCCCTCCTGGGTTCCTGTGCTTTCACCTTTTATCATACCTTTCTTTGTTGGCCAGATTTCTTTTGGCAGCCATGGTTTGAGCCAGTTGAGTACGCATGAGTTAGCTGGGCCTTTAACTTTGCACATACTGTAAATAGTTGTCAGCTTGACCCCATCAGAGAGACCCCAAAACACACATCTACTGGTAGTCGAGCTTCTCTTCAAACATCAGGCGGTAGGGGAGAATCCAGTGGCATCACTTTTGGTGCAGTTATAAGCATGTACCAGGGTGCTAATTTGTTAGCTCCATCTAGGCTTGTCCTTTGGGTGCAGGGTGCCTAGCATATCTAGCAAAGTGCGGTTGAAACGTTCAGGCTGTGGGTCCCCTGGGGAGTGGTAAGAGTGGTTCTGGACTTCGCACTCCCCAGAGAAAGCATCTCTTTGATCAGACGACTCTCAAAGTCTCTCCTTGATCAGAATGGATTCTTTGTGGAGCCCATAGTGAACAAAAGTTTTCTACAAGTACTTTGGCTACAGTGGATGCTTTCTGGTCTTTGGTGGGGAAAGCTTGGGCATATCTCGTGAAATGGTCAGTGACCACCAGCACATTACTGATATTTCTTTGATCTGACTCCAAACTTAGAAAATCAATACAGACCAGCTCCATGGGTGCACTGGTGGTTATGTTAACAAGGGGCAGCCTCTGGGACAAAGCTTTCCTCTGTAAGCAGCGACTACAAGTTCGAATGTGTTGCTCCACATCAGCCCCCATCTTAGGCCAATAGAATCTGGATCTCACCAAGTCAAGTGTTCTGTCTATACCAAGGTGCCCCATGTGGTTGTGCAAGGACCTCAATACTGAGTCTCGAAGGCAGTGGGCAGCACTAGTTGTTGTTTGTCTACTTGTCCCCTCTGTCTACTGTTTCTCTGTATAACAGTTTATTGATCAGTTTCAACTTAGGACCTTCTTTGTATAACAGTGCAGTTCTCAAATCAGTGGAGCGTAATTTGGACACATCTTTTCCTGCATAGAGGGCTTCTAAAGCTGCTTTGATCATGGGATCGCGGGAGTTGAGCCCGAGATACTGTCATTGTCCAGCTGAGGCAGTGCACCAATGTCTATTGCAGAAAAGTGGCAATAAGCAGCAGGTATGCAATTCTCAGAGGCTCCCAAGCAATCCACCATGCAGTCCCTGCGTCCGTGGACATTGTTCCTCCCTGTCAAACTTCGGCAGAGTGCCCGAATGTCAGGTTCTGCCAATCGGACCCAATCATTCTGGGAACAGGCCTCCGGGAGAGGCATCAGCATCTATGTGGTTCAGACCTGCTCGGTATTGAGAGCATAGTCATATGTAGATAATGCAGAAAGCCACCTATGGCCAGTGGCATCCAACTAGCTGAGGTCTGCACATAGGTCAAAGTTATTGTCAGTTTTACTAGTATTTTAGCCCGTACAAGTACTCATGGAATTGGTCAACAATAGCCCACTTCAAACTAGGAACTCTAACTTATGTACAGGATAGTTCTTTTCGGATGGGGTCAGGCTTCTACTGGCAAAGGCCACTGGTCTCAGGCCATTCTCGTGCTCTTGGTACAACACAGCCCCCAACCCTTGCAAGCTAGCATCAGTGTGCAGGACGTAAGGTTTTCTTGGATCGGCATAGGCCAGCACTGGAGCATGGGTAAGTTGATATATGATCTCATGAAAAGCAGTCTCACAATCAGGAGTCCAGCGGGCCCCAAATACTTCACTCGGATGAAAATACACTCTTTCAGTCTTGAGGGATGCTGACTTTTGGTATTTTTGTGGGTTGGGGATACCCTTGAGTAAGGTTAAGTAAAGGCGGATCACTCTTGAATAGTCCTTGATGAAGCGCCGATAATAACCACAGAATCCCAGGAATCTTTGCAGTTCTTTTAGATTTTTGGGCTGTGGCCAGGTAGTCAAGGCCTCAACTTCTTAGGTCGGTCTCTATTCCTCGGTGGATACTATGTGTCCCATACTTTACTGATGTTTGAAAAATTGACACTTATCAATGGACAGTTTAAGGCCAAAGTCCTCCAGTCGGTCCAATACCTTAAATAATCTGCTCTCATGTTCCTCCAGTGAGCTGCCAAACACAATAACATCATCTAGGTATACCAGGCACTCTAGTAAGTTCATGTCCCCCACTGCGCTCCATCAATCGTTGAAAAGTGGCTGGGGCACCTGAAATCCCTTGAGGCATCCTCATGAATTCATAGAAGCCAAGCGGACAGATAAGGCTGTCTTTTCACGGTCCTCTGGGGCCATCGGGATCTGATAGTACCCACTGCGGAGATCCAGCACAGAGAACCACTTGCTCCCGTTTAGGCAGTCCAAAGTATCCTGAATGCGGGGCATTGTGTACTGATCAGGGATAGTCCGCCCGGTTTAGGTGCGATAATCCACACACATCCTTACTGTTCCATTCTTTTCCTCACTACCACAATGGGGAAGCATAAGGGCTTCTGGATTCTTGTATTACACCAGCAGCTAACATCTCTTGCAGATGCCGTCTCACATCATCTATGTCAGCAGGTGCCAGGCGTCGAGACCTCTCACGAAATGGTCTTTCGTCATGCAGCCGGATATTGTGCTCAGCTCCTTGCCGCATCCTACATCCCATTCCTTTAAAGAAAACACCTGGTCTCTCTGGGCAAGCTTCTCACTGATCTTCACTTTCCATTCAGCTGGCAGCGGAGGTCGCGAAATCAAACAAGTCAGGTGTTACTCTGTCATTCTTCCTTGAACTCTTGCTGCTGGGTAGCACTGCAGTGTCTGCACAATGCACATTAGCCAGGATGCAACCTCTGTTTACTCGAATGTCTCTTTCAGACACATTATGAACTTGGACCATTACCCTTCTGGCATAAGCATGGGTTCTAGCGGGCAAAATACTAAGCTTGACCAGCAGTCCCTCTGGCAATTTTCCATCGCCTGGTGCATCCAACATTAATATTTTATTCTTAACATCCTTTCTGATACGGACCTCTCCTGTAAGGTACACTGGGCATTTGGCGCCAGGATCAGAGACTCAGGATCCTTCTTCCATACAATTCAGACCGGTTCCTCTGGTTCTGTTTTCAGCATCTCTCTGTGCCTCATAGGCCTTCTTAATTAAAGCCGGAACTCTTAAAGCTCTACTAGTCTTTGACCCCTGTTTTCATAACACAACTGTCCAGCCTTCGAACATATGAGCATTTGTTCCAATCAACAAAGGGACACCATCATACAGTCCAGTGGGGAGACACACTAAGGCTAGGGTCTCTACTTGTTCGGCCACTCCAGCCACGGAGGTAGGAAAGACAGCCAAATTCGGATATACCGGAATAGGGGTGAGCCTTCTCCATTAACCCCATACATGCAGTCCTTCTAATGGTTGTAGATGCGTCTGACAAATGCTTCTGATACCAATCTTGGAACATAATTGTCACTTGGGAGCCACTGTCTAATATAGCTCTTGTAGACACTCCATTCACCTTTACAGTGGTCTCCATGGAGGACCCACTATTCTGGACCAGTCTGGAGAGGCGGTAGTGGGGGCCTGGGCAGCTGACCTTGCCACAAAGGACGTGAATTAGCATTTTGATGCCCTCACTGGGATCATGTCGTGCACCTCTTAACCACTGATTTCTTCTCGAAGCTCTCCTTGTAGCCTATATGCAACTTTGTCAGTGTCTTTTGGGGACTGGCATTCCTTTTCATGTGCCCATCTTTCCCACAATTATAGCAAAACATACTTTCTGGAGTTTGAGCTGGCCGGGCGCCACTGGGAGCCAGGGGGGTATTACTAACTGGAAACCTTGGTGCCATCTCTGTCTGCGGCGTGATAAGCATTTGGAGACATCTCCAGTTTCTCCACTTCCATGGTCAAGAATCGAGTTCGGAGCTGTTATCAGCAGGAGATACATGGGTGGGTACCCCCACCCCCACAGCAGATGCAGTCGGATATAGGTCGGGCCCGTACTTGCAGGCGTGGCCTTCATAAAGGGACTGTTTTGAATTCGGATCTCTCTCAACAGTTAGCCCCATTGTGACATATCTTTTCCTTGTCAGAGCGTCATTGACTGCCAACCTCTGCCCTGAACTTCACTTGATGGGTCACCCTCAGTCACTCGGGTATGTAGCGCAGCTATTGGTGCAGGTCCCTCCCGAGGTCGTCTTTTCTCAACTCCTCGAATTTCTCTCATTAACTCATCATAGGAGGGTGGGGATTCCAGTCGATCTGCCAGGTGTAACTGAAGCAACAGCAGTTCTGAGAAGGGGCAGACTTAAGGATCCTGTCCAGCCTGGTTCGGTCCAGTTCAATCGCTGGCAAACTACCTTTTCTGAGGCATTCTTGCAACAATTTTCCAGCCGAGATACATACACAGACAACAACTCCCTTGGTACTGTTGTGCATCTCTTACTCTCCACCATAGGTCCTCATCAGAATCTGGGCTCCCATACACATTCTCCAAGGCCTCAAGATAGGCCTGTGCAGTCGCTTCAGGGTTACTGGCCCGTTTAGCACGGATGGTAGCCAGGGCAGGACCTCGGAGGCTCTCACTAACCCTCTTCGCTTTTCACCTTCCGAGCATTGCCATTCTAGCACTTGGGGGCAACATAGTCTATCCAGGTCTCCCAGTCATCCTCCCTTGGGGGTGGGAGGGTGCCAGAGAAGATCCTCAACCTTCGGTGAAGTCGTGACTAATGGCAGGTGCAGAAATAGGAGTCTGCATTGGTTCAGCCACCATTACGGGCACTGGAGCAGGAGAGGGTGTTGGGGAGGAACACCCCAGGTGGCAAGAATAGTTTCTTCAAGTCCTCCACAGTTTCCCTCTCCCAGCAACCATTCAACAAATTTCTCCTCAAAGTTTCAGATAGTGGTGGGGCTGATTCCCCCAGGTCTTTACTGTCCTTAGTTATCACTCTCCAAGCAGTGAGGGCTCCCTCTGGGGTAATGGTCTGTGGCACTTTGGAGCTATCTATGGGATCCTTAAACTCTACTAGGGCCAGGAAAGTGTGGGTGAGCAGATTAGCATGCCGACCCCACCACCACAGGGTTTTGTAAACCTTCCACCTTGGAAAGTACTCCCTGCACAGTGTCCGTATTGATACAGGGGGATGTCCAGGATAAGCATAGCATTTTGGGGTCGATCTCCTCCCAGTACACCACTCCACCAGCGGTGCACAGCCACTTCTGTCGGGTACCCATTTTTTCTTAACAGTGGTTCGTAAATATGGCCACTAGAGGACACACAATCCCAGCGGTGAGCCTCAAGATGTAACCCCTAGATGGCGCTATCCCAGGGACTACCCCTGCCTGATTTGCCACTAACAGGTTGAGGGGCCTGGATCCAATGGCGGGTGCCTCCACCCAGAGGTCAGGGTTTGCAATAGTTAAACTAACTTGGTCACAGCCCTCTGGGACACTGCAACCCCTTTCTTCCCACTAGTGGCCCACACAATATATCAGAATTACCTTCACAGTATACACTTACCCCCAGGTCTGGTTCCGGCACTGGGACCTCCTGTGAAATGAGATACAGTGCAACAATCACAGTACAGTACTTTAACATAGACAAATACCTCAGGCAGTATAACTTTGCTGAAACAAGCAGCTCTGATTTATTTAGGGGATATAACAAGGACGGGGAAATCAGGTTAATTAGCTTATCACTCTAATAATCTACCTATGGCTCTGTGCACAGGCCTATCCCTATCAGTTACTGTCCCTGGGTACCCAAGCCTAGTGGCTAGTCCAAACCGTGGCAGCTGGTAGGGCCCTTTCACACAGAGAAAGGAGGAATTAAACAGTCAGCAGTACAGTAATTCCATTTGGATTTAATGTGGCAATTCAACAGGGAGCAACCCTGAATTAGTACTCACGACCTCCAAATAAGATAGGGTCCTTCAATGTCAGCAGGGCTCACTTGAGGTACACAAACCTCTTCACACATCCATATAAAAGAAAGTACTATACCAGGCAGGCTGCATCTGTATCCCGATGCAATTACTGCACAATACCGGGAGAACACACAGCAGATTCAGTTCCTGACAGACCGAGTGCAATTTTCAGCAATTCTTCCAGTCTTCTACAGGGTGAGCCTGGTTTCTACTCTCAGAGATCCTTTGATTCTTTTCACGGGACAGATTCAGTCCTAACAAGCTGTTACACAAGCTGCAGACGGAACTCTGGGCCTTACACACGTTTTTGACTAAAACTGCACACTGAAAAAGCACAGGGCTCCTTCCTTCTTCACTGCCAAAGCTCAACTGAAGCTCCAACCGACAAAACTGGGCACTTCCTTTGAGTTCCTCCCAGTTCTTGACTGGATTGGCTGTCACTCACAATAGACTGCTGCTGTTGGTCCAAAAGGCACTGAAGTCTAAACTACATCTCCCAGAGTCACTGCCCATACAATCCTCTTGTGGCTGGCTCAGATTATGAGTCCAAGTTCTGATTCGTCCAAGGCACCATTTTAGAGCTAGCTTACCCCACACTGATTGGTCCAGTTCAGCAGTTCAAAACTAGAATGGGGAACTAGCAGACACAGTTCTGACTGCAAAGAAAGCAGGTTAGACAAACTGTAATTTCATTATTACTCTAAATAATTTCTGGCAAACAGTTACATCTTTCAGATAGGTTCCTTTGCACTCCTAGTGACTGCAAAAATGAAGTGAATTGGCAGCAGCTCAAGTGGTACTCAGAGAAGCACACAGTCCCCCATACAACTAATTATGTCTGCAAGCAGACAGCTCTTAAAGAGACAGTACCAGAGGCTCTAAAACACTCACTGATAAATGGCTTAAATGCCAAACACCATTCAGGCTTGGAGCATTCAAGCAAGCTCCTGGAAGTCTTTGGAACCCCCATTTGCAGGGGTTACACTATACAAATAAATTGCTGCTAATCCGTAGACTGGTGGTGCTGACCTTCTTCTAGTTGGTCTCTGTTGCACGAGAGCCTTACGAGGAGACTGAGGGATCTCGCAACATGTGCACCCTGGAAGAGAGGGGCAAGAGGTGACATGATAGTCCTACAAAGTACCAAAGGGATGAAAAGAGTACAGGAGGGACTCTCTTGCAATGAGAAAAAGCACCAAGCTAGGGGCATGAGACGAAGCTGGAAGAGGTGGAAGTTTTAGAGAGATGTGATTATTTATTCACTGAAAGCGTGGTAGATGCCTGGAACAGACTGTCAGCAGAAGTGGTGTTAGTAAAAACAGTGGGGGCTTCAAGTATGCAGCAAACATAGGGGTATATTAGTAAATAGGGAGGAGGAAGTGTCACTGGGCAGCACTTAGGGTCATCAGGGACAGATTAGGCAGGGACCAGCAGGGCAGACTGGGTGGGCCAAGCGGTCCTTTGCTAACAAATTCTATGCTCCTCCTCCTCCTCCTCTGATGGCCTCAATTGACTAAATCCCAGTAATATCCTCCTCCACTGCATGTAGCCATCCATATCGGGGAGGGATGGACACAGAGCTGGGGTGGGAACAGTGTGGGCCTGTCAGATATCCGGAGATGACATTCCAGATGCATTGTCACAGGTGGGTGTTGGGATGCTGGTAGAGCCTGATGAAGGGATGTATATGTGGCAAGATGATCAAAACCCACCAGAAACAGTCAGTCAGTGCCTATGAATTGGTACATGTTTTCATAACCTGGTTGTGCATTTCTGTTTATGAAGGGGAGCAGAACTAATGGATGGAGAGTCCCTTCGGCCTTAAATTCCCATGTTAGTCAGTGTCTTATATTCAAAATGTTGTTTTTTTTTATTTGATGCCCTGGTCTTTTCTTGGAATGAGTTTATAAAGAGCAGAGGCTGAAATTTCAAAGAACTGTGTCATGATTGTGGAGCAGTGGCACTACTTGTGACATGACTCTTAAATCACCAAAAAGTGGACTAGCTTTGTGTTGCAAGTTCCACAAGTCGTGTGCCAAAAAGTGACACGTCGCCATTTATTTTTATTTGTTTATCCCCTCATCTCTCCTGCACTCGCACTCCTTCAGGAGACTCCTAGGGACTAACCTTGCTGATGTTGTCCCTCCTGACCTGGACTCTGGTACTCTGGCCCATCCCCATCAAGACATGGCTTCCCTCCTGGTGAGGATGAGGTAGAGGGCAGATCTCGATATCTTGCGTGGGTTGAGAGGCCAGAGCAGTGGGACAGGCAGAAAGGATCCAGAGCAGTGCCAGCCGCTCCATCCTCTACAAATGCAGGGATAATGTTTTCCACCCATGGACATCCGTACACAAGGGAGATTAGCAGGCGTGCATGCACACTGATGCATGCTGCTCCTGGATTCCATCTGTCCCTTCCCTGGTGCCCCGACTAAACTCCCACCTGTGGTCACCCAGGTGGCAGTATTGCAGCAGGGATGGCAACCTTCCCTCCGGGAGGAGGAAAGCATCCCATGGGATGCTCAACCCCCCCTCCCTGATGACCCTGAGCTCACTCCCAAACTTGGGTCACCGGCATCGTGGAGCAATAGTGCAACTGCTGCACAGACAGACCGGCCGTGTGCCATTATTCTGCCGTAAAGTGAGCAGAGTGTTGCAAATGTGTCATATACATATATATATACATACTGTTATTTATGTTTGAACAATGGACTGGCCCCATTAGCCTACCCTGCACCCAGTCCCACCATCCCAGGGCCTTACCCTGTCTGGTGTTCCTTGCTAGCTTCCCACAGGGAGGGACCTTTGGGAGGGGCCCTTCCTCTTGGTGGACAACCAAACTCTGTTCCTCACGGGGGCCATGGGTCAGCGATGTGGGGCCTGTGGTGCGAGGCAGGTAGCATCCTGCTTGGCCTTTTTCCACTTTTCCTTCCCTGGGAGGCAGGACACACAATGACATCAGGGCACACGCATCAACATCTACCCTGCCACCATTAGATGCTAGTGCCAGCTGTTGGATCCCTGCTTTCTATCAGGGGTCAGGCGAGCTCAGGAGCTTCTCCACCCTTCCCCAAAAATATGACCCTTGCTAATCGGGATTTGAGGAAAGAAACTGATGCCACCAGTTAGTTTGTGTGCATTTCGAGGTGGATCGTTTAATGCCAATGCTGTGTCCACACTGTGTGGGGGGCTACTTTTAGCTGTCTATTGTGCTAGGATAACAGCCTCTGGCTGAAAGTAGCTCTTGGCCAATCAGGATTCAGCATTCTTGTTAGCCATTTCAGAATTGAGCAATAGCACCACGACAGGGGTGTGTTATGGTAGGATAACGACTTGTCTCTGGTGGGTTTAAGCACAAGTTGAAGCTCAGTGCTTCCATCACCCAAGAAGGGCCATTAGCACACCATAACACATGCCCTGGAGTGCCTTATTGTGATTATGAAATGGGCCACTCATAGAAAATAGGACTTTTTAAAAAATATCTAATTTTTATCATTAAATTTATTTAAAAATAGGTTGAATAATCCGTGTAAATAAAAAGAAAAAAAAAAAGTCCAATATGGACATTTGTATTGTTTGCTGCTGTCCACTAGGTGGCCAAACTGCTTTATTCACAGTATTGAGGGTAAGCAATGGCTTCTTCCTGTGGCTGTCATGATGTGTGGTGGGGCCAAGTGGTTTCGGGTGACTGACTGCTGCAGTTTTAAAACAACTGATGAAGTTGGGGCCAGTGGTTTGCAGTCGGGCAAGGGGTGTCCATACTGAGCATGAGCCGCTTATCTGACTCTCCTTGGTGGTTGAAAAGGAGCGAGAGATGGAGGTGAAGGAAAGTTGTTTTAGCAGGGGTTGGTGGCGGAGGTAAAAGCATTACTTTCTTTTTAGAAAAAGCTGTCATTGTGTAGGACAGCAGATCATCCTGATATACCTCAGTATATGGTGCACTGTTACTGTTTCCTATTATGTTACTTGGGGCATTTTTGTCCTGTTGAGATGCAGAGTGGTACAGTCGGTACATTTAGGGTGCAGAATCTTGATTTGTGTAGAGGCTTCTTTCAGCCGAGCTGTTGTGCTGGGATAATGGCCTGGCTGAAAGGAACTCAGTGTAAATCAATATTTAGCATTCTTTACACCATTTCATAATGCTAATTTAAGGATCTTTATGTGGATACCTGGGCTAAACTGAAATATAATGGGTGTGGTAACTTAACTGATGAAATTGCCTTGAATTATAGTGTTAGGCATGGATGTATCCTTGTGCTGTACCCTCTTCGGTGTTTATGTAAATGATATTCTAACTCAATTATATCATGAGAATTTTCATTCACCTAAGATTTTACAAGTGGAAATTTCATTCTTGGCTTATGCTGATGACCTTGTTGTTGTTTCACTTTCTCAAGGTGGTTTACAAAATAAACTGGATAAATTGGTGGAACTTTTGAAACAATGCCATGGAGAATAGATGATTGGATATGATAGATGATTTATGGCCCCACTATGCAATAATAATGGGCCAGGAGAAATATGTCTCTAGTTATGTTTCTGACAACTGTATAACATACTCGAACAAGCGTTTATAACTTTATAACAAAAGTACACACTTTTATCAAAAGTGAATAAAGAAAGTTTAAAAAATCTGAATTTTGATTACCATAACAAATCCAAAGCTTTAATTATTGCAGGTGTAAACACGCATTTGTCAATGCCGAATGTTGCTTGCTTGTATGTGCTGTTTAGGTATTTGAAGTCATTGGAGGCAAATATTGAAAAAATTGCAAACTTATTTAGCGTATGTAGGAACTGCGTAATGCACGCTTGTAAAACAAGTCATTTTAGGAATGTTTTCACCAAATTTTCAACATAGCCATTTTAAGACCTCTGCTCATGAACAGTGTCACTGTGATTTTCTTAATGTGTCCCATACATGTATTTCTCACACCGACTGTGCTATTGGGCAAGATGTGAAAAATGACAGCTGTACTGCTCATAAGGATGTGTGGTAAATGGCAATGTTGAAATCTGGATGAAAATATTGAAAATTCGCAAACTTACAGCGTCGCGTGGGAACTGCGCAATGCACGCTCTTAAAACAGTCATTTTAAGAATTTTTCACCAAATTTTCAAAATAGGCTTTTGAGAGCCCACCTTATGAACACTGGCAGTGTCATTTCATTAATCGGCCCGAAAGGTGATTTGCAAATGATGGCAAGACACTAGTGAGGCCCCACCTGGAGTACAGTGTACAGTTCTGGAGACCATACCTACGTAAGGACATAGATAGGGTAGAGAAGGTTCAGAGGAGGGCAACAAAGATGGTGCATGGGTTGCATCACAAGTCCTATGAAGACAGGTTGAAGGAACTGAACATGTACTCCCTGGAGGAGAGGGATATGATAGACATACAAGTATCTTACAGGGAGGAACAGGGTGCAGGAAAACACTATTTTAAGCAAAAAGATGTTTCAGGACTAGGGGCATGGGATGAAGTTGGAGGAGGGCGATTCAGAGGAAACATGAGAGAATTTCTTCACAGAGCGGGTGGTGGACAAGTGGAACACCCTGCCAGAGGAAGTGGTGGGGGCTGAAACAATCACAGGATTAAGAATGCATGGGATAGACATAAAGGAATTCTAGAGGGCAGGGGTAAGAGAAACGGACTTCAAGGAAAACAAACTGAACTTACAAGCTCAAATGGGCAGACTAGGTGGGCCATAGGCCCTTATCTACCGACACTGTCTATGTATGGCAAATTGCCCTTTGGATCCGATTAACGCCATGACAGTGCAATAATTCATGAGGAGGGGTCCCAAAACCCCATGTTGAAAATTTGGGCCCAAAATTCCCAGAAATGCCTGAGATATGCAACAAAGTTGAAAAAAACCTATTTATTCCATTATACAGCTTACTGGCATTTCCTCAGTTGGCGATCGGACTTTGAAGAGTGCAGACATGTTCCACGGTCCACCGATGATCGCCGCACTGAGCCCAGAGGTAAGTATGGGGTGAGGGGTGTGGGAGGCAGGTTGCCGGTGGTGCGGGTGGGGCAGTGAGACCGCGAGGGACCGCTTTTTTTTAATTTATAGTTTTGTTTTTTTTTTTTTTTAAATTAAGACGACAAGGGACATTTGCCACGCCTGGGGTGAGCTCCTAGTGTGGCAGCTGGAAAGGCTGTTTTTGGGGGCTGGAGCTGACAGGGGATTGGGCACCCCGTCGGCTATAACAAAGATTTGCCACGCTGGGGTGGGCTCCCAGCATGGCACTTTTTTAGGCGTGCATCCATGCAGCCAACCAGGGATTGAGCACCCTGTTGGCTATGACATTTTTGCCAGCTGGGGTGGGCTCCCAGCATGGCACTTGGGCAACTTTTGGGGGGGGTGGAGCCGATGGGATTGGGCACCTGTCTGCCATGCAGTGTGTGTGCGTGGGGGAGCGCATCAGCACGCAATATCATGTGTGTGTGTGTGTGTGTGTGTGTGTGTGTGTGTGTGTGTGTGTGTCTCTGCTCACTGGCGGAGCTCTCCCTCTCAACTGTATGCCACTGCATTCGACTGCTATCATAGACAGCTGCAGCAGTCATGGAGAACTGTGGCTGCACCTGCAAACTCACTGACTGAATTGGGAGCGGGTGCCACACCTCCGAAACTCTGATGATGGCACTATGTTTCTTGCACATGCGCAAGCAACATAAAACCACATGAAATATGTACATTAAGGAAACCTATTGAGACTAAGTCGCATTGATATCTTGGAGTCATGTCTGTGAGCAGTTTTTCTTAGAATTTACATTTTACCCATTTAATTCAGGAGAGCAGGCAATTAGTTTAATGGTTGCTTCAGATTTAGCAGTAAGTTTGGGGGATGGTATATCCAGTATAAAAAACCTGCAGGGGCTGACCCATTGGCGCAGAGGCATGGCTGCTGTCTGCAGTGCCGACGACCTGGGTTCGGGAACAGATCTGGGAGTTGGAGGGCAGGCTGGGGAGGAAGTGGGATGAAGCATCCGCTGGACTGCTCTCCTGCTCGGAGGAGGGAGTTGAGTGGCCGATACACTGGGACCTCTGGCAGAGGCCAGGAGTACTGCTGTGGTTGGTGCCATGACATACTGGAACAGATGCAGGTAGTCATTGCATGTCCCTGCCCCCGAGGGACTTACAGCAAAAAAATATGCTAGCCCCCATTAATGAGCCGGCTCAGGGCCATTCCCTCTGTTCACTACAGTTCCACTCCGAGAGAGGAGTGTAAGCCAGAGTATGACTGGGTGGCTGCTGGAGCCTAGCGAGCATGTTAACTGGGCTAGGAGCCCAGCAAAAAAAAAAAAAAATTATTATAAAAGCCCTTGCAGGAAATTTAAGAGTAAAGTTCTGTGTCCAGTGAAATTTGGAGTGGAGGTAATGTAGACAGAACTGCAAAGGTGGCAAACAGTATTTATAAAATAATTCTCTGTCTTCCTAGATCAGCTCCTACTTGTTTGGTTAGGGCAGAACTAGGAGTATTTCCTCTAAAGGTTTTCATTACATCTACAAAGGTTGCTTATTGGATTTGTTTACTAATCTATCATTTGAAAGCTTACTTATAAGGCCCTGCAAGAGAAAGCTGTTTTCTTAACAAACATTGTTGTTCCCCGTGGTTGCAATCTATCAAAGATGAGTTATCCTCCAGTGGTTATTTTGCCTCTGGAATTATGTGAACAGAGGTATTAATATTAATTACTCTAGGATCATTAAACAAACACTTACGACTGTGCATGTCAACTAGATATGGAGAGAATTAGTAAACTGAAATGTTCTCCCTGGTTGGCTAATAATAAACACCATCATTGAAACCATATCTTAATTGAAAGAAGGATCCTCAAAAGAACTGTGACATGTTGCAATTTCAAACTACAACCTAGTAAGATTTTACTAAAAAGGTTAAAAAAAAAAAAAAAAAATACAGAAAATGCTATCATCGGAGGTTTGTGGGTGTAATGTTGGTTGTATTGAATATATATCATATGGTTATTTGTCCCTGGTATGATGTATGACAAAATATCTTGGAAAGCTCTTTGCAAAGTTAGTTTTTCAGCTAAATACATTCTAGATGTAGCTCTGGCGCAGTTTGCCAATGGGCTTACCCCTTTTTCCAACTCTGTCTGGTACTAGGCAAGGGTACTGCTAAGGTAACTGTTAGGGTTCGTTCCCAGAAATATTGTAAGTAGTGCGGTGCCGCCACCCAGAGTAAAGTGTCAGCGGGCCAGATATCCATTTGGTATAGCCCCATGGGATACTGTGCCTACCCATCTTCCCAACCAACCAATCTGCACATTGTCCCCCAGCACATCGTTCCACCATAAACCATGTAACTCAGCAATAAGCACATGCAGTGAAGTTAACGAACACAGCAGATTCAAACAACAAATTGTAGCTTTATTCAAGGGGTAAGGACTACGTAAGGGGATACGGGACATGAGGTAGCTGTGAAGGCAAAAGAACATTAACGAAAATATGCAGTTTCAAACATGGGGGGCACAGACCAAGCTCTTCCACTGGTACCAGTGTCCCTGTACTGTCTCTAGGGGTACCCCACTTGGTGCAGGCCTGATTGGTGCTGTGGAATGGCAGGCTGTTGGGGCCCTGAAAATGAAGAAACCTTGTGTTTTGTTTTTTGAAAGCAGAACAAATTCCCTTTCCCCTCCCAGGAGCCAGGTCCTGGGTACTCACAGTTTGATGATCTCAGCACCAGGAAATGGAACTCCTTGGATTTGTGCAGCAAAACAGAAAATGGGCCAGCCAGGATCCCTCTGTCTGGATGGAAATTGCTTGAGGATCTTGCAGCTGGTCGCCATGATTGTAGTTCTGTCCAGCTGTCACCTTCAGCCACTTCTGGCCCATTGCAGAGCACTGTGGCAGGACAACACCAGCCAGAAGGCCCAGACTTGGGAGTGGCTCCACAGTCCATCTCCCTCAATGGGTCACAGGTGTCCTAGCACCCCAGCAAGTGGCGGTGACCTTCTGAGACAGTGAGTACCACTTGGAAGGGCTATGCAAGTTCCTCCCTGGCTCTGGGTGAGGACTCCTAACAGTGGGGGTCCTCCTGCAGTCCCTACACTGCGCTTTCAACAGCATAATTTTCAGGCACACTCAATTACAGTCCAGTGTCAAACTGAATGGGTGCTAGCCTCTAGGTAATGCCAGTGCAGTTCAGCAGGGAACTCAGCAGCAATAACCCCTGCACACCAGTCCACACCTTCAGTTTAGCAGTATTCAAATCCTTTCTTCTGCTGCAGCAAGACCTCCACTCTCAGCCACTTTAACTCATTTACTCGGGGACACACAATTCCTGGCTAGCGTCCCCATGACCAGAAGACACACTCGTCTTCAAAAATTGCAATTACAGTACAGTCCCACACAAACAAACAACATTTCACAGCAACTGTAGCACTCGATAATCTGCTCAGTCCTTTGCGTCTATCTCAGTATCCCAGTGCAGGGTGTCTGCAGCATTTAGTTTCTCCCAGCACTTGTTAGACAACTTCTCAATACCTAAAAAACAGGATCACAGTTCAGTCTCTCTCTTTTCCCCTTTACAACTCAGTCCTGCAGTAAGCACCTGAGGAATCCTTCAGCAACCACAATCCTCAGATAAGGGCCTTGGTAAACCCTGAAGTCCAATGTCTGCTTTCACAGCACAGTCCTGACTCATACAGAGCCCAGCAGCAGACTGAAGAAATCCCAGTAAGTCCTCAATGTATCAGTATGAAATTCCAGCGTTCTGATTGGCTGTTGAAGCCTTTCAATAATCAATAACCATAGTGATCAGTATTTCCTGCTCGTTTATTGGGACATGATGTAGGTGCCAGATTAGTCCCTCCTTTTCCCAGGAGTCCTTTTCTGTCCAGTTTGGATGCCTAGATTGATGATTGGCTGCAAATCTGGGGTTAAATATCAACAGCATGACTGCTCCCATTTGTTTACCTGGTGTCCGTTACAGTATAGTGCAGTCTCCTCCTTTTCAACTGTAATAAAGCCCAACCCGTTGCCTTATTTTGCACCAAAACCCACAGTTCCATTGTAGCACAACATCATGCCCCTAGGCAGCACTCCATTAATGTGCATTAAGGGGCCACTCAGTCTAATGTTAAGTAAGCCTTAGATGGTCCCATTGCTCAAACCCCGTTTTAGTGCCAAGTCGGTCTCTTCCCCGGTTCTCAGGAACACATGGAAGGGCACTGGGACCACAGGCAACCTCCCGCTCGAACCACAAAAGCAGACTGCAACTTCAAAGCAGCCCCAGTGTACACGGCTAGCTTAGACTCGAGCATGCCAGCAGCTTGCGGCCATGGGACTGTGCCTCGGAAGGCAGAAAGCAGCCTTGGGGGAGAGACAAAAGAGCATGAGGATCCTGCATCACTGGGAGAAACAGGGAAAATGCAGGTAAGCCCCAAAGGGTTACATAGATTAATTTTTAACACTGAAGATGAACAAGGTTTTGATTTTTGGGGCCAAATTCCTCCTTTCTGTTAACTGAATCAGAGAAAGAGATGGGGCCAGGTATTCAAAAGTTGGCATGGGTGCTGAGGGGTGTTGCTCGCACTAACTGGGTTTGCACCCCATTCGAGGGTGGGGTCTATATTAGGAGACTGCCCCCACAGTGCAGTATAAAAATCTGTTGGCACTCGAGCGCTAACATACTGCTGCACCTATGCAAATGAGGGGGTCCCCTTGCGTATGGGCACAGTGGCAAATTCAGTGGCTTTGCACTGGTGGTAAATGCCACCTTAAATGAGTGCTACTTACTGCCTTTGTGAACCTCAACTTAATGGGGCACAAGACCCCAGTGGCAGGATGCAGTACTGCAGCCAGTTACTCCTCCACTCCTGAACCAGTGGCAACCCCCACCCTTGATCACCTGTCCCTGTAAAAGCTGTTGTTTTCCTGGTGTCTAGTGGCACACCCCAACCTCTTATTGCTTGCCCCAGTCTGGTGTCTCAGTCTCCATCTGTAATCACATATGGATGTAGTGTAACTGGGGCATACTGTATAATGTCTTGGCTGAACCAATTGATTGAATCACATTACCCGAGTCTGGAATATTTGTGTCCCCAATGCTGGATCTCGAATCAACTTCACATCTAAACTCTGACTGTATGAAATTTAATCCTAAGGCCAGCATTAATCGGGTAGCAATAAAACCGTTGTTATAAGACTATCTTGTCCCTTCCATAACCACAGAATAGTAGAAACAGATGCCCCAATGTCTAAACATTTAGAGTTCAGTGGCTAGAACCTTTTCCATTGGTGTTGGATCTCTGGCCAACTCAGGGCAAACATGGACCTTGCCCTCCCCACCCTCTGATCCACTGACCCTGTAATTCCTAGAGTCCCTGGTGGCTAGTGGTTCCCCTCCATCCCATAACACCCATCTCCATAAGCCATTGTATTCCCTGGCATCCACTGGTCTCCTCCCTTCACTGCTGGTCACAGACTGTACCAGTGAATGATGGAGGTGCAGCAACACCCCAAACACAGCCTGCACCCAGCTAATCCTCTTCTCCCCCGGTACCTATGCAGATGGTGCTGCATAGAAACCCAGAATGATGACCAGGGCAGCGCTCCTCTCACCTTCTTGGCTAGCTGCCATATGGGATGATGGAGCATGCATACAGATGACAGGCACAGCTCTCCTCTCACCTCCTCGGCTGGCCACCATATGGGAGGACAGGAAGCGGGTGTAAAGTATACCATTTACTGTACACGTGCTCCCTGTCATCCCATATCGCTGACTGAGGAGGTGAGATAAGGTTGTGCTGGTTGTCGTTGGGCTCTCCGTACAATACTGTCTGCACAGGTATTTTGGAGGCTGACTGGGTGGTGTGCTGGGTGCAGGTGGTGCAGAGTGGCCCTGTGCTTCCATCGTTTGCCAGTCTGGTTGGTGACCAGCAGTGGTTTGGGGGGACCATTGGATGCCTGGGACTTCTGAAGCCTTATGGGTCAGGCATTCGGAGTATGGGGTACTGCTGCTAGCCACCATGGACTCTGTAGGCATTATGGGGCCGGTGGGATTGGAAGGTGGGTGGTGGGCAAGGTTCATGTCTGTCCTGAGTTGGCCAGAGATCCAGCACCACTGGAAAAGGTTCTTGCAAATGAACACTGAATGTTTAGACGCTGGGGCATCTGTCTCTTATTATACCATAGTCATGGAAGGACAAGATGGTCTTGTATCCATTTTAATGCTGCCCAATGGATGCTGGCCTCAGAATTATATTTTGTACAATCAGTTGTATAGATTTTAAGTTGATTTGAGATCCAGCATCAGGAACAAAATATTCCAGACTCTGGTAATGTGATTCAAACAGTTGTTGGTTCAGCCATGACAGTGTAGGTATGCCCCAGTTACACCACATCATCCATAAGTGGTTATGGATAAAGTGTGACTGGACTGAAGTGGGTGATTGGGGAGTGGGGGTGCCACCAGTCACCTGGGAAAACAACTTTGCAGGGAATGGGTGATTGGAGGAGCGAGGGTGCCACTAGACACCAGGGAGTACATTTACCTTGTAGAGTTGGGCGTTTGTGGGTGTGTGTGTGTGGGGGGCACTCGCCTTCATGCCTGACATGGTGGGTGGCCACAGGACGGATGCAAATCTACCACCACTTCCCATGCAAATGAGCCCTGAATGGGCATGTATAAGGCCCTTGGCACCTTGCATGCACGAAGGGTTGATTTGCATTTGTGACGCTAATGCCATACTTCAACCAGGAAGCAATTTTCTTCTTTGGGACCCACTTAAAGTATTTGTATTTTTTTTTTATCTTTGCTGACTTTCAGTGAGTAGGAATAGGGATTACTGGGAGTTTTTTTTTGCCGGTTTACATGTGCTTGTTAGGAAGCATTTTGAAAGCACTTTGCTTACCTCTACCTGAATACAACGGCTCATACTGATTGAGTAGTATATTAATATGTGACTTTTCTTCTATTTTTACAGGTACCTTGGTCCATATGCACTTTATATAGTGATGTTATAAATCTTACGTGCCAGTTGATGACTGTATATTTATATTTATTGTAACTTTTTGTAAGCATAAGATGAAAAATTCTGATCAAATCTTTTTAGACAGAGTTTACATGGATAAGCTGGCAAAAACATAACTGCAGAATCAAGGAAAGACATGAAATTTAAGAAGGGTGCTTTGTGAATAAGTACATTTCTAATATGAAGCTTGTATACGGATTAAATACTTTGGCTTAATTTAAAAAAAAAAAAAAATTGAGCTTCTTCTGCCCGCCCTATAGCTGCCTTTCTATCCAGCCCCAATTTGACGTCCTAACCTCGTCCCCTGCTGCAACCTGAAACACGATTGAACACTAGAAGTGGCTTTGATGTCAGGGCTGGTGGCTAACACAAAGATTCCTGTAAGGGCTTACAGTAGTGATCTCTCTGATTGGTACAGACTGGTTCCCAATGTGCTCCAGACAAAATATTCTTAATCTGTTGATGTCAGAGTGACACACTGGATAAAGTGTAATGGGGGCAACTCGAGGATTTTAGATCTGACAGGGCTTCACAGAGTCCGTCAGGCTTGGGACTACAGACAAACTGCCTCTAAAAGCCTTGTCTACCCTGATTCAATGTATCTTGTGGTAAGCTCATCTACCTTGTAGAGCGAGAGAAGTTATTGTTTGTAACCTATTGTGTAAAAATGGTTTCTTTTCTGTAGAATTGATGTTCCCAATAGTTTCGTTGTAATATATAATCTGTGTAACATTAAAATTATTTTATATATTTAATGTTTCTGTAACTGACTCCTTTGAGATATAGTTGACCAATTGATAACTGACTGACCACTCTATTTCCCTGCTGAGGAGAGGCTACAGTTACTATATACTATTCCTAAAGTAAGGGGTTCCCAGTTGTGATATTGGGGGGTGGGGTTGTGTAACCTTGAGCAAGGAGCACTGTACTGTGTGAGAGTGGTTCTGAAGGGAATCGGAACTGGAGATACCCCAAGAGAGGTGTCTTAGCTGAGAGTTATGGCAGTTGCTGAAGTATTGAGAAAGCTGGTAACAGTTATACAGGTTGCGTCTAGGAAGGACCAGTCTTATTTATTTTATTTATTGAAATGTTTCACGCGAAGGCACACTGAACAACACGTTACTCATCTCCGGTGTGACCTGTCACAATACCCTCATAACTGTATGTGTTTCTAACATTCTCTCTTTCTCTCTCTCTCCTGGCTTGCAATGAGTACATAATGCCCCACCAATGCTTGTAGTTGCTAAATTCTTTGCTAATAAGTGGGGAAAAAGTTGGGAAACTCAAAAAACTCTCTCTCTGACCAGACTATTTAAGACAATATCTTGCATGTTAGTACTGTTTGATTACACAAAGCTTATTTAACTTTTACTCTTCTCAATGATCATGGAAATAGTCAAAATTTTAGTTTTTATTGACTGGGAAAGGAGGGCTTGACGATACTGTCTATTTTCAAGGCCAATGGGTTTTAGTTTTTACAGGAAACTAGGTACAATTTGAATTTGCACTGTATGCATAAGTTAAAACAAGCATTTCATGGAATGTATTTTCTTCCAATAAGTGAATTCTGAAACTTGTATTTTCTTTAAATTGCATCCTGTACTATTTTCATTTTGCTTTACTTACTTAAAGAGCTGCTGATACGAACCTATAACGATGCATAGTTCAATTGGTTTGGATGCAATATCATAAAGGTTTTTGTGTTGCTGAAAATGTAATTTGATTACCATTTGTAAAAGTTTTTCCTACCTTGGATGACAACCGCTCGTGCTTTGAGTTAAACTGCTGCTCCGACTGTGAAGGCGGAGCGTCTGATAGGAGAGTGCCTTCAATGAGTGTGACGTGCACAGGGCTGTCTCGTTTATTTTTATTTATTGATATCTTGGTCTAGTGTGGTGCACAGTAGTAGAATGCACTGCCATTCTGTGCAGTGCGTATCTAGGTTTACTGAAAATTTAGTTGCAGGTCAGTCTGGCACTTACATGGCATGTGAGCAGATTCTGGACTCCTGGTGATATCGGATTTTTATTTTTTGGCCAGTAGATGGGTATGTACTTAACTCTGCTCTTCAGCTGAAGCCACCCTGCCCATGGCATCGGCAAACAGAGCGCACATGTAAGGTTTTAAAACTTTATTTAATCCCAAAAGTATGCATGCAATAAAAGTACAAAGATCAAGAAATCTGCAGTCGTGCATTTAAATATGGTTCATTCACACTTAAGTGGTTAATGCAGAGACATGTCATTGTGGAAGGGTGGGAGTGTTTATTCAGGAACCGTACAACAGTACTGCATTTCTGGTGCTTGTGTTCTATGCAGTTTTGGGTGACTGCCAGTGCTTACAGGGCTTGGGTTTTTCATTAGCCACACAGATGATGATGATGTCCTTCACGTTGTGAGCGATTGAAAGTCGTCTTCGCTGCACACACTGAATTCAGTGTAGTAGTGAATCGCACATCTGGGAGCAGGGGTGTGTCTTCACTTCCATCATTGCTGCTCTCTGCTAGGAAGGAACAAAGAGTAGAACACCCAAGCGCGCATTCTAACAGCCTAAATGCTGCAGTGGTGGTCCAGTGGTACCCTCCGTCGTCTTTTCACTCACTGTACACTATTGTTCTGGTGGTCCCTCACTGAACAGTTCCCTTCCAGAACTGCCCACTCACAACCCACTTCCCCATCCCCTTACCACGAGGTCCAGTGTCCCAACAGCACCATACTGTGACTGGCACAACCCTCCTGTCACCTCCATGGTAGGCCACCGAATATTCGATGAAGTTTGAATAATAACGATTTTTAGTTTTATAACCATAGGGCTGATCCTGTGATCTGCTTGAACCATAGAAACATAGAATTTGATGGCAGATGAGGACCACTTGGCCCACCTAGTCTGCCCATCTCCCTAGCTCATGGATAAGCTGCAGATCCTAGCTAACCAACAGCCTACTTCCTCCTACTCCCCACTAGAATTGCCTTATGTCATTCTGCCGTGCAGAATTCACTGTTTTTGACTCCACTACCTCCTCAGGAAGGCCGCTTCATGTATCCACAACCTTCTCCATGAAAAAATACTTACTTACATTACCTCTGTGACGTCCCCCTCTATCTTCAAATTGTGCCCCTTGTTCTTGCACATCTCTTTTTCTGAAAGATGCTACCCTCTTGGACTTTGTTGATTCCTTTGAGGTACTTGAAAGTTTCTATCATGTCCCCCTCTCCCTCCTTTCCTCGAGGGTATACATATTAAGCTCCTTTAATCTCTCTTTGCATGTCTTCTGGTGCAGACCCAGCACCATTTTAGTTGCCCTCCTCTGGACATCCTCCATCCTGTCTATGTCCTTGTGGAGGTAGGGTCTCCAGAACTGCACGCAGTACTCCAGATGGGGTCTCACCAACTGTCTGTACAGAGGGATAACAACTTCCTGTTTTCTACTGGTGATGCCTCTCCCTATGCATCCCAGTATCCCATAAAGCCTTCCTTACTGCCTTCTCACATTGCTGGCCCACCTTTAGGTCATCTGATATGACTACCCCAGGTCCCTTTCCATTTTGTTGTTGTTAGTATCTCACCCCCATTGTGTACTCTTCCCCTTGGGTTTTGTTTCCCAGGTGCATTACTTTGCACTTCATTGCGTTGAATCTAAGCTGCCATACATTTGACCATTCCTCCAACCTTGCCAAGTCTCTTCTCATCTTTTAAACCCCACCTTCTGTATCGACCCTGTTGCAAATCTTTGTCATCTGCAAAGAGACATACTTTTCTTTCCAGTCCCTCCACAATGTCACTCATAAAGACATTAAAGAGGACCCGGTCCCAGTACTCTGAACCCTGTGGTACTCTGCTAGTAACCCCTTTCTTCAGAGTGGACTCCATTTACTATTACCCTCTGTGTCCTGTTGTCAGCCAATATTTTGCCCAGGCTACCACCTTGGAACCCACTCAAGGCTGGCTTACTATGTATTAATCTTTTGTGTGAGACTGTCAAATCAGCCCACTTCTACACCCTCCTATTGGTATATCCTACAGCTGGAATCCCTTCCCTAATATTATTTGGTTCCTTCCTAGTACTCTTCCCCAACCCCTTGCACTCCTCTTCCTTTCTATTAGTAGTTCTCTGCCTCCTACTTGTTTCCTTCCCTAGCTCAATCTGGGCCATATTCCTTCTCCTGTCTACATCGTGCTCTTGCTCATCCTTGATCTCGTTCCATCTTTCTTCCCTGCTTCCATAGAAACATAGACTTTGACGGCAGATAAGGACTGCTTGGTCCATCTAGTCTGCCCATTTCCTTACCTACAGGATAGGCTGCAGATTCTAGTTAACCAACGGCCTATTTCTTCCTACCCCCACAAGAATTGCCTTATGTCTGTCCCATGCATTCTTGAATTCTCCCACAGTTTTAGACCCCACAACCTCCTCAGGAAGGCTGTTCCATGCATCCACTACCCTCTCTGTGAAATAATACTTCCTCACATTGCCCCTGAACCCCCATCTTTAAATTGTGTCCCTTGTTCTTGCATGTGTCTTTTCTGAAAGATGCTACCTCTTGGACTTTGTTGATTCCACTGAGGTACTTAAAGGTTTCTATCATGTTTCCCCCCTTTCCTCAAGGGTATACATGTTAAGCTCCTTTAGTCTCGCCTCATACGGCTTCTCTTGCAGACCCTACACCATTTTAGTTGACCTCTTCTGGACTGCCTCTATCCTGTCTATGTCCTTGCGGAGATGGGGTCTCCAGAATTGGATGCAGTACTCCAGGTGGGGTCTAGCCAGTTGTCTGTACAGAGGATAAGAACTTCCTGTTTTCTGCTGCTGATGCCTCTCCCTATGCATCTCATTATACCCCAACCCTCCCTACTGCCTTCTTGCATTGCTTGCTAACCTTAAGGTCATCTGATATGATTACCCCAGGTCCCTTTCCTTTTTGTTGTTATTACTACCCCCTATTGTGTATTCTTCCCCTGGTTCTTGTTTCCCAGGTGAATTATTTCACTTCTTTGCATTGAGTCCTAGCTGCCATACTTCTGACTATTCCTCCAACGTGACAAGTCCCTTCTCATCCTTTCCACACCTCCTTGTGTATCAGCCCTGTTGCAGATCTTTGTGTCATCGGCAAAGAGGCTTACTTTTCCTTCAGTCCCTCTGCAATGTCACTTATGAAGACATTAAAAGGACTGGACCCAATACTGAACACTGCGGTACCCCACTAGTAACCCCTCTTTCTTCAGAGTGGACTCCATTTTCAATTACCTTCTGTGTCCTGTTGTCTAGCCAATGTTTTACTGGCTACCACCCTGGGACCCACTCCCAGGCTGGTTAATTGACTATTAATCTTTGTGTGGGACTGTCAAATGCCTTGCTAAAGTCTAGGCAGGCCATGTCCACAGGCCCTCCCTGGTCTACTACTTTGGTCACCCAGTCAAAGAAATCTATTAGATTTATCTGACATGACCTCACTGTGAACCCATGCTGCCTTGGCTCCTGTGCCCCACTGGCCTCTAGGTACTCAACTATTCTTTCGTCAGAGTGACTCCATCAATTTCCCTACCACAGAGATCAAATTGACAGGTCTGTAGTTTTCCTGCTCTGTCTTGGTCCCACTTTTGTGGAGGGAATCACATCCACCTTCCTCCAGTCCTCGGGTACCACACCATCCTCCCATGATTTATTAAAAAGAGTAGCCAGTGGTTTCACTAGTTCCCCCTAATTCTTTTAGAATTCTGGGGTGAATTCCATCAGGCCGCATTGCTTTGTCCACCTTCAGTTTTAGGAGTTCTTGCAGAACCCTTTCTTCTGTGAAAGGACTGGGATCGACCCCCATATCAAAGTGCTTCTGTTAATTGGATTAGGCACTTCCCCTCCTTTTTGTGAATACTGAGCAGAAATATTCATTCAGTATCCTGCTTTTCACTGTCCCCTCTGCCCACCCACCGTTCATTCTATTCAGCCTAACTATCCCTCCTTTGTCTTTCTACGCCGCTGATGTACCAATAAAAGTTTTATCCTCTTCTTAACGAGTTGGCTATCTTTTCCTTAATTTGGGCCTTTGCTATTCTGACTTCCTCCTGCTTCCTTCTGCCTTAACTGGTACAGCTCTCTGTCCTGCTTCTTCTGTGTTTCCCTTATACTTGAGGAATGCTATCTTTTTCTTCCTGCTTTCCACAGCCACCTCTTGAGAACCATAGTGGCTTTTTCTTTCGTTTTGATTTATTTGCTTCACACAAAGGCTTGTTGCCTCTGTGATGGCAGTTTTGATGAGTCCCCATTGTTGCTCCACCTCCCTTCTAGCCTGTTTGCTAGTGCTTTTTTGGCACACTCTCATCTTGCTAAAGTCAGCCTTCCTGAAGTCTAGTACCCTCACTTTTGCATGGCTTGACTCTGTAGCTGAGTTTAACGTGAACCACTGTTTGGTCACTTGTTCCTAGATGGCAACCACTTCTGGGTCTTAGATCCTCTCACTGCCCCATTTGACAGTATGAGGTCTAAGATTGCTCCCTCACGAGTGGGTTCTGAAACTAGCTGTCTGAGGCCTGCCACCTGTAGGGCATCACAGAATGGCCCTGCTCTTGGATGTGGCTGCAGCAATGTGCTCCAGTTAACATCTGGCATATTCAGGTCTCCCATCAACAGTATCTCCCTTTCTCTGCCATTCTAAGAAGCCTTCTATCATATCCTTGTCCATTCCCTCCCTGACATGGGGTCTGTACCTAACCCTGTGCGGATTGTGGTGCCCTTTCAAGTCTCAAGGTGACCCACAGTGCCTCCTCCTCTCTGTTTACTCTTTTGTTCAGTTGCTTTTATCCCTTCTGCTTTTCCTCTCCACTCCCCTCCTCACCAAATTCCTCTTCTTCACACTACTTGTCCCACTACCCTTGCATTCCTCTTGAGGCAATCCTTCCTTCAGCCTGTCTCCATGCTTCTCTTCTTAGTTCCACCATCTCCATCCCTCTCCATTTGCCTATATCATGTCAAGATCACGTTTTAAATCCTTCTATTACTGCCTATTCACCTTGCTACTGCTGCAGTCTGGAGATAAGCGAATCCAACCCTGGCCCATCCACCCCTTACGGGGTCTGAGGCTGCACACCTTAACATTGAAGCCTTCTCCCCAAAATCTCCTAAATTCAGTTACTCATGCAAAGCCTCAAACCAGACAGCCTTATCCTGTCCAAGTCTTTTGCTCTCCTGCAAAATTCAGATGGCTGCATTTCCATTACCAGATATTCACTTCTTCACCAGGATCTAGCTAGCAGGGGTGGGGGTGTAGCTTTTCATTAACTCCTCACTTCTTCAGTTCTCTCGGTATCCCGTGATGCAGGCAAATTAATTTGAGCACCTGAAGGAATAGCAGTAATGAAAAAAAGTGAAGGTGAAAGGAGCAAGGTGGAAAAGAGCAAGGATTAGGGGAGCAGGGAAAAGCTAGGAGTTTCAAGATGTAGTGCAGCCACTGTGGGCTGCAAACCATACTGCTGGCTTGGTGTGGTGGTTAGAGCACCACCTTTGGCCAGCTGGGTCGTGCAGCAGAGCTGAGTTAGATTCCTGTGGTTTTTTTTTTTTTTTTCTACAGTTTGCTTTTTTTTGGGGGGTCTACTTTGTCCCGTGTCAAGGTTAGTTTCTGCCTCTGCTCCCCACTTTTGTCACATCTCCTAGTGGCGATATTGGGTTTCCACCACTCCCTGACTTTAATTCCTCCCCAAGTTGCATCCCTGGGGAATATCTAGCCTCCTGAATTTCTTCCATTCCCTAAGTTGCCCCCCTTCGGGAGTGATTATTTTAGATAAGAGGTGTGTGGGGGCAAGACTCCACAACTGGTGGTGAGAGGTGGGCCTGCAGAAATACTGTAAAGTAGTTTGCAGCTCGGAGCATAGCTGTAGTGCTGGTTGCTTCATTTGTAGTCCTTGATATGTGTTTATTGAACTGTGTTGGTGCCGTTTTCATTAGCTCTCATCACATGGACCAGTTCTCTCCTATTCTATCTACTTCCATCTCCTCAGCATATAAATTAATGCTAATTCAGCCCCCTTCCCCCAAATCCCTGTTTTGTAGCCGTCATCTACTGCTGCCCTGGATTCTCCCACTCTGGTATCGCTATCGCCCTGGCCACCATTGCATGCTTCCTCTAAAATTCACAAATTTCACTGAATTTCAGTAAAATTTCAGTAACATCTTAAAATGTGGCTGTTTCAGTAGGCATCCATCTGTATTCCCACCCCCGGACGAGGCTGAAACTAGGCAAAATTGTCTAGTCCTCCTTTCAGGTCAACAAAACTAAATATTAATAATAAAACTGGCTGTTCCCCCAACCACTCCAAAATTCGTTGCGACATTGCCTCCCTGAATCTGTCTCTGTTAATAAATGAACCCACCGTCTAAACCCCAAATCCTGAACCACACTCAACTGGGTCCTCACCTCTTACCCCACCACATCATTAAGGCCAGCATCCTTCCTGATGCTCTAGCGATCATCGCCTTACCTACCATCCATGAGGTTCACCATCCAAAGTCCCTCCCAAAATTCAACTAATTTAGGTCCTTCAGATTCCTTGACCTCACCCCTTACTAAATCATCTACATAACACAGATTGATCTATCTTCTCGGCATCCACCATAGACAATTCTCTAGCCTACTTTAAGTCTGTTTCTAGAAATCTGGAATCTTAGTGCCCCCCTCCGATTGTACCAGGGTCAGAGGTCTCATCTCCCCTGGATCATGTCAGATCAGCTAATCTGTTTGTGCCCATGACCAGGCCTAGTTAAACCAAGCGTAGCCACTCTACCAGCAGCTTACAGGCGGTACCGCTACCTCTGTAATCATGCACTAGAACACTAAGGCTATTTCTCAAGCATTCGAGGATAACAAATCATCTGTCAAAATTCTGAAAAGTAGTCCACGCTCTATTCTCCCCACCTATCAAGCCCCCTTCCCTGTCCTCCAGGCTGGAACGCCTCCCTCTCTGTGGCCTCCAGATTTAGCTCCTTTACTACCTATGCCTCCTTCAGCTATGTCCCTCACCCCCACCCCTTCCTCCCCCATCCTCACTGCAACCCCACTTTCCTCCCCATTCATTCAGTTTCTCTCCTGTACCACCCTTCACTGTCCTTGATGCCTTACTTGACCTCAGCCCATCAAAGGCAAAAGCCTGATGATCTGGACAGCAAACTCCCTACCTCTCTGCACTTGCTATCTCCTCGCCTCTTGCTGACCTCAACATATCCTTCTCTTGTGCCTCCATTCCCTCTCCTGGAAGCATGTTACTGTATTTCCGCTCCCTAAAGGAGGTGCCCTCTACTGCTGGGAACTATTGACCCATCTTTGCCAAACTGCAGGAACATATGATGCTCTCTCAACTCTCTCCTTCCTTGACTTCTTTTAGTTTTCATCCCTTGGCTTCGGAAGTACCGTTCCACGTCCACTACCCTCCTCAGGCTCACTGATTCCATTCTCCTTGTATGTACAGAGTCTCATCACCTCCGCTATTTATTTGTTGACCTAGCAAAGGCTTTCAGCACTTTCTCCTACCCCTCTTCCTTTCTAATCTGTCAGCTCTCTCGAGCAGCCACGGTTAGTTCCAGTAATATCTTGAGTGGGACCCAATCTGTCAGAAAAGGTGACACTCTCTCCTCTCTCCCCATTACCACAGTTGTCAGTCAAGGCTCAGCACTGTCATTTTCCGTTTTCTAATCGACTTCCTCACTGCCTGCTCATCTGCATCCATACATATCGTGGGATGATAGAGTTCTGTTTACCTCCAGCCACTCCACTGCTGACATGACGTCCATTCTCCAGCTCGACTTCAGTAAAGTTCAGCTCTGTCGTCCTCCAACCAGTTATTCTAAGTGCCAAGAGACCATCTCCATATTCTTTGGCACAAGGTAGAGACTCTCTAGATTCCCATCCATGGGACCCCACTGGAAAATGTCACCTCCTTCAGGTATCGTATGGTATGACTGACCAAGACCTCCATTTCTATGGACATGTGGCTGCCACACTCAAAGAAATTGCACCCCAAGCTTGGTGCCTTGCTCAGAAAGATGACTGCATCCCATTGCCAGCTTGTCGTGCAGTTATCCAGAGAATGATCCTTCCAGTCTTGACTATGGTGATGTGGTCTACAGTGCTGCTCTTGGTACTCCCTCAGCCAGATTGGACACACTTTTCCATTCTTTCTGCCACTTTGCACTCGACTGTCCTCCTCCCACCCACCACTGTTCCCTGTACCAGTCTTTCTCTTCCCTCTCTTGAGGACTGTCTCACCATGCCCACTGCAACAAGTTCATAAGCAAATTCTGGTCTGGTTCTCTTCTGTCCCCCACCCGGCCTCTTTTCCTTCTTTCTCTCTCCTTGTGCTCTGTGAGGAACCTTGACACTCACACTCTGGCAGTACTCTCCTCCTCTACTTCAACGGCAAGCTGTCCTCAGCTACCAATTTCCCAAACTCTGGAACACCCTTTCCCCGAGCCCTCTCCTCACTACTCCATGACCTCACCACCCCCACCTGTAACTGCCCTTAGTATCCACCCATATCCTCACACCTCTCCAGGTTCCCCCACCCCAGACTACTCTTTTGAATTCTCAATCGGTACCTTCTGCTGTCTAGCAACACACAAATGCACTTGCTATGTCACCTGCTCTACCATGTATACACATTGACCTGTGTTTGTTCATAAATTGTTTCTTGTCAATTTGAACCAGTCTTGTGCTGTACTATGCTACATTATTGTGCTTTTATGGATATTGCATTGCTGTTGTAATCCACTGCCCCTCCCCCAGGACGCATCTGGAAACTAGCAATAGCTCAGTATGCCTTTCCTGGCAAACCTTATAATAAATACTGATTTTAATTTAAAACTAGTTCCTATATTCTGTTAATATAGTTTTGGCAGATGAGAATTTTTATTTTTATGTTCAGGAAACTCTCCTCCACCAAAGTAGGACACCGCCTGTTGTGCACTTTACCAGCTTTGGTTATCGGTACTGGACCCTGGTGTGGGATGTGAAACCCACAGCCTTCTGGCCCTGAGGTGCAAGGATACTGGTACCAGCTGAGCCACACTAATTCATGCAGTACATCATAACAGCAGAATGGATTGGTTGTGCTGGGGGTTTTTAAGAACATTTGGATCATAGTGGGGATGAAGATTCACACAAGGTTCTGAAAGGTTCTGACAAGCCAAGAAAAGTTTTATACCATAGTCATCAGAATTGTCACGAACTTTAGTTTTAAAGCAGCAGTACTAGATAATCCAGAGTGATCAGTTTCTAGGTTTGTGGCGCTACATTAAATATATGGCGGCTGCTATCTACTACTGCTGCTGTCAACATGGGTGGCAGAAATGTAACTTACAGTAAAAGAATGGACTACCAAGCAAATTATGGGGTGATAATACAGTGATGGCGGAAAGATTACCATATAAATGCTCAACAGGGCTGAGGGAATAAAGTGTTGCAAAAGCGCATTTTTATCTTGCACTGCTGCTTTAAAATACAAAAACATAATTTTCTATCCATAAGCTTTTGTCTGTGAAGAAAAGGACTCGAGTGGTACTGCAGTAAATATTAGTAGAGTCTCATAAGTAGTTTCTCTCTTGTGTAACATCACTGTATTACCATTTAGATGTGTCTCACTGGGTCCTTTCTCCACCTCAGACTTCTTTCTGAGCCTTTCCACCACCTAAACCACTACCAACATCAGCAGACTTATTTTTGGATGAAGACCTGCTGGGGAGTATGTTAAGCAAAATTGAGGTTTTAAAAATTATCAGAACCTGAAAGAAAGAAAAAAGTCTGAAAATATTAATTTATAGGACATGGCAAAGGTTCTGAACTTAAACGCGTTCTCCCTCATCGCCCAACTAAACTGTGGTAGATGAGGGATCAAGTAAAACTTTGACTTTAGAAAGCTGTCCAGTAAAGGTTTTGATCTGTTCCTCTGCCTCCTACAAAATGCTATTGAGAGGTCCAGAGGCAGGCAACTAAGATGATCAGAGAGAAGCAGGACAGGTCCTCTGAAAGTGGCTGAGTCATAGCGGATGTACCCTGGAGAAGAGGCGGGGGATATGATGGAGACTTTCAAGTACCCAAGGGGTATAAACAAGGTAGCATGGAAGGGTCTTTCAACTTAAGAGAAAATACTCACCAGAGGACACAGCCTTAAGCTAGTGGGAGGAAAATACAGGGGGATGTGAGGGAATCACTTCTGCACCGAAAGGGTGATGACGCCATGAAATGAACTTCCAGAGACAGTTGTGGCATCTAAGACAGTGGGATCTTTCTAAAGAGCCTGGGACAAACATAGAGGGAAGATGTGGGACAAGGAAAAGGAAGGGAGGGGACACAAACATCGGTGACAGGATAAAATAAAAGATTCGACACAAACTGAGCAGACAAGATAGGCTGGAGGTCTCCTTCTGCTGGCTACTACTCATGTTCTTATGTCCTGCATCCCTGTCCCTTTTTCCATCAAATTGAATTGAATTAGCTGCAAAAGCTGGTAGGTCATATTCTGTGCAATTCTAGAATCCCTCATTTGAGGAAGGACATCCGTGAGCTGAGGCAGTAGAGAGGAGGAAATGAGAATGATGTAGGGTCAGGATGTTAAAGGTTTGGAACAGAGGTTGGTGAGTCTGGATATGTACTTGTTGGAGGCCAGACAGGAAAGGAGGGATATGATAAAATGTTCAGATACATCAAATACATAAATAAGGTAGACATCCGTGAATTGTTCAAACTTGGTGAGATTACAGTACCAGGGTAAACTGTATTAAACAGGCAAAGAGGTATTTGTGTTTTTTTTTTCTCTTTTGTCAAGATTTTATTCAATATTTCAACAGATACATACAGTAATACAGATAAACATTCACTACAAAATATTATTAAAAAGACATGCAAGTTAAAATATGGCCTTATCAAACACAAATTTGATACTAAAATAAGGCCACAAACTACTAAGGTAATGCAGGTAGTGTGTGTATGTTTATTTTTATTGTTCTGTTTATGCTGGAGCTGATAGGCAGGCTCCACCCCTCCTCGAAGGGCTTATATTCGTCCTGACCAGCAAACTCATCACAGGGACTGTGGTCGGAGCTTCATGGAGCCTGCTAGCTCGTTTCTCCCCGCCCATGCCATGGCTGTGCATGATGAGGTTCCGCAGTGCCCTAGCTGTGCGTGCATACCCACCTGCACTACCCTCAGGCCTCTACTTGGGGCAGTTGTACTGTGGGGGTGATAAGGGATAAGATCCCTCCCAGGACAGGAGAGCTGCCAAACAGCTGCTCAGTCCTGCTCCCTCCCTCCCCCATGCCAAGCCCCGATGACCCAGGGTCATTCCCGAACCAGGGTCGCCAGCATAGTGTGAGGTGTGGCATCCAGTGCCTCAACCTCAGCACCACCAGGCCAGCAGGTAGTGTATGTTTTAAATCTTAATTTATTTAGTTATACTTTCATACTCGTCAGGGGTTAGTTTGAGGGGCATCAGACAGTGTTGCATCACAGAAAGCATGGTAGAGGGTAGAGCATGTTACCAGAGATGGTGGACTCAAAATCTGGGGAGGTTCAAAGGGCATTGGGGAAATACAAAGAGTAGTTATGGGCAGGGAGGAAGGTTGAGCTTGATCCTGTAAAGAATGAACATCCACACATCAAGTAGACTGGATTACCCTAACGTCCGCCTTCTGCTGGCCATTTCTATGTTTTATGACATACAGAATTAGTCTAGTTACTGTATTGGTTCTTGTGAGAACAGATGCAGAAGCAAATGGTTTGATACCTTTTATTGGGATCAACATAGATGTCACAAAAAGAAAACCCGTGCCTATGCTTTCGGACCAGCCAAGTCCCTCATGGGAAGCTTAGCCAACCAGCCTAAACATTGGTAAGGTTCGAGGAAGGACTTAGTTGGTCTGAAAGCTAGGCATGGTTTCTTTTTTGTTAGCATAGATGTACCAAACCATTTGCTTCTGGATCTGTTTCTATGAGTAACATTGGAGAGTCCCACCATCTAGAAATGCAAGGTACTATGCTTGGAGCTCATCACATCAAACTGGTTGTAAATGCACTCAGAAATGTAACGGGTCAAATCAAAATGCTTCAATATTGAAAATTATTCCAAACAACTGATATGCGAGTTTGAAGTGCCAATTTTTTGCCACCCAGACAAATATTGCACAATTAATATTGCACATTTGCAAGGTATCTGCACCATAGACTTTGTTCGACATACCATAGCCAGCTTTGCTGAAAGCTCCACAAGTCTAGTGGCCCTGTAACACAGTGTGATTATACTGCTTACTTTTCTCAGTGCAAGTTTGTCTCTAGGTAAATACAAAAAAAACACATTTAGTGCAAATCCAATACAATGATGAGGCAAAATGAAAAAATATATACCTAACCGCAGAACTTTTGGCAGAAAACAGTTCCTGTCACCTCACCAGCAAGAGCTACCTCAGGGGACATAGTAATAAGTTAGAATGGTTACTAAGTATGTAAATCTCAGGGATCATCATTCTGATGAAAAGAGATGGCACAATGATTGCCAGTCTGTGCTCCATTTAATGGCACTGGAAATAGCAGAAACCCCACTGTAGAAGGCAGAAGCATGATGTGTTTGAATAAATCCATTATCATCTTCTGCCAATTCTAACCTTTACTTCCATGATGGGGACTAGTTTTAAGGCAGGTGGCTTGCAGTGTTGTGATAATCCGATCATTGGTACCTAAAATGTGTACTGTTTAGGGCATGGGGACCAAAATGTTACGAGTACTAGGGTGGGCGGACTGTTCAAGCAGGAGTTTCAGACCCTGGTTTGAACCACATAATCCATGGACCCGGATAAATACAGACTCTGCGGTAGAAGTCTGGTTTCGGTCCATGGAGATCTCATTCACATTTTTAATTTTTTTTCCCTGTTGCCTGGGGTGCCATCAGGATGCACAGGCAGCCAGTGGCATCCAATCAGGCAACAGGAGGTCATGGTACACTCATTGGTATATAAGGCTGGTGGGTGTGCACATGGCCCAGAAGGAGGAGGATCACTGAGCTGCATGGAGGAGCTGCTGATGAAGCAGCAGAAGAGAAAGACTGGAGACTAGAAGCACCAAACAAAAAGCAAAGCACTAAAGATAGGGAGGGAGGGGAGATTCCTATTTGTGGAGGACTGTGGTGGTGAAGTCAGTCAGTTGATGACGGGAGGGAGCGTTTGGAGTACAGGGGTGTGGGGGGGCCATGAATAATTATAGTTGCAGAAAATCCCAAATTAAACTTTTTCTCAGCCTCGGACAGTATAGCTGTGTGTACAAAAGGGTAGGCTGGCTGCTGGCAAAATGTGACTTGTGCTATTCCAGATCCAGAGAGGAGAGAGTACTGATAGTGGTGGCCCAGAAATTAGTTACAGAAAATCCCAAATTGAATTTTTTTTCCCTTGGCCTCAGACAGCGTAGCTGTGTGGATCTGAATGGCACAAGTCAGATTTTGCCAGCCTGCCCTTTTTGTACAGAGTACTGGGAGGGGGTCCCAGAGATTACAGTTACAGAAAATCCCAAATGAAAGTTTTGTTTGTTTTTTTCTTGGCAGTAGGGTGGCAAAATAAATCTTTGTGTGACACAGAGTGGAGAGGAAAGAGACTGCAGGGTGGCCCACAATAAATGTAGCGTCCAGAAATCCCAAATTTTTTCATGGGTTCAGTGCGGCCGTGTGTACAGTCCAATCACAAATAATAATCATCATCACCTACGTTCAATCACTATTTCATGTATTAAAAAAATACTGTTCAAAACAACTACAAGTTAATGCACCTGTCCTGTGCTGATGGCTCTGGGTGGCCCAGGGATAATCTGACTTGACTTGTAGCAGGCTGAGTGTTTACAGTACAATGCAAGTAAGCACAAGCACTACACACAAGTGTCATCATCATCACTCATTCTCCATTATTCTTTATTATCATTAGTTTCATAGTATATCGCATTACAAACTTCCATTCACTATAAGCATTAACCAACCCCTAGTGGGACTGTGTTGCGTCATGACTAATGCACCAGATGTGTTCATCTCCAATTCAAATTTGAGGCACACTTAACAGTTGCTGAATTTGGTCACTTTCACTAACAGTAAGTATTAGACAATAGGAGTCAGTCTGGCAATCTTGGAAGGAAGTGGTGGTGGACTGTTGTGCTGTCGTGTGCGCATACAGTCACAAGAGTAAATTGGTCCTGGACTGTGTGGGTGGGAGTCATCAGAAGGACATCATGTTTCACGTTAGAGGGATCTTTTGTTTCAAAATGGATCAAAGTGTTGATGAGGCACTTTCTAGTTCTCAGGTAGGCAGTGGCACTGCAAAGGACAGCAATCAGCCTGAAAGAAGGAAATCAAACCCAAAAGGATTTTTTTTTTCCACATATCGATGGCTGAGGACTGGCCAGAGTTCAATGGGCCTAGCAACAAACCACTCCCAACCAGGCCTTAAAAGTCCCTCATCTGGGCCAGTCCTCATTTGTTTTGCTTCATTGCAGCTGGAGGTACCGCTCTTCCTTGCTCCCTGCATCTGCTCCTGTTTCTCCTGTCTCTGGGTCACCGTCCTGCTGGCCCCTCCATCATTTTGTGTCGCCTTTTGCTGCTCATCCCTGGCTTTTCCACTGCCTTCTGGCTGTTCTCCTTGCCATTCTCTATTGGAGCCGTAGCTTTTCCCAGGCTTTCCTGCCATTGCTTATCCTTCCGCAGCTTGCCCTCCTGTCTGCCACTTCTGTGGCCCATCCCTCACCTCGACTTTTATCTTTCCATTCCTCCTACCTATTCTTGGTCTCTGCTCTTCTTCTCTCTGCCTGTCTCTTGGTGCCCCCATCGGTTTTCTTCCTTGGAGCTTCCTTGCTCCTCTGGTGCCACTGCTCCAGTGCACCATTTCTTCTGAGTCTCTCCTTGCTGCCCTACTGCACCTGCCTAGTCAGTTCCTCGCCATACAGGTTGGAGCTTAGTCATTCCCCCAGCCAGACTTCAAGTGACTCCATCAGCGCAGCGCCTCTCTCAGGTGAGTGACTTTAACTTGATGTTTGCCATCCCCCTTCCACTTTGGTTGTGGAGCACACCTAAAGCACCCTTTCATTCCTCCCCCATTTCGCATTTCCTCATTTCTCTTTTCTGCTACCACTCTAATCCATCTTTCCTCAGCAAGCCATTGTTTCCTGCTCCTTCTCTGAATCATTTAACTCGGTTCCTCATCGTTCCCTGCAGTTTGCATCTCATGGCTCCCAGATCTACGGGATTTCTTTATTACAGGGATTTAGTGCAATCTACTGGTAAATTCCTGCCATGGACTGTCCATCCTGGGTTCCTCTCTGGCCCATCTATTGTCCTCCTTTGTTGGCCAGTGGCACCTCCCTCAGCGGTTTTGATATTTTGCGTTGGTTGGTACCCATTGTCTCTCTGCTCAACTCAGTGCTTCCTCCTCCTGCTCCTCTAGTGCTTTTTGGGTTTGCTGCATCGGCCCTATTCACTGTTCTCCTAATCCTCTGTTCAGAACCCGTCTGTATCATTCTTTTGCTGCTTCAATCACTCATACTTTAAACTGCTCCTTGGTAAGTCTGCCTGGATCCAACCACTGGCCCTTCATCATTCATTTACCCACTGTTTTTTTCTCACTCTCTTTATCTTATTATTGGTAGGTCAGCACAGCTTCCAACTGCTGACCTTTAACCATTGTTTCATTCACTATTTCACTCACGCTTGGTTTCCGTACCCACATTAATTGAGCATACCTCTCATTGAGTCTTATGCTGCCTCATCAAATTGCTGCACTCCTGTAGTTATCACCATTAGTCTCTCCCTTGACGCATTTGGGTCTCCCTTGCTCATCCAACCCTCTTTGGGTCTACTCATTCACATCAAGAATTCAAGCATAACCCTCTCAGGTCCATGCTACCTCAACTCAACCTACTGTCCACAAGGAGACATGCCTTCTGTGTCTATTGCCCTTGGCTCAGGGCTGGCTGCATTGGCCTCATCATCGGAGGGGTGGGGCTCTATCATCAGAGCCCCTTGGCTGCCTGAGTAGGTTCAGAGGCACCCTATGCTATTCTCCATCAAGATCGCCTTGGTTTATCTAGTCTGTTTTGTAGGTCTCGATAGGCCAGTTGAGTGCCTCAGCAGTCATCTCTCTCTCTCTTGCTTTTTGAGCGTCAGTTGCAGAGACATCACTCACCTTAACAGCTGTCCATTTAGAAGAACCGGTGAGAGCTTCCTCTAAATTGGAATATTTCCTCCTCCCTCGAACCTGACTCTAAATTGCAGTAGCTGAGCCGTCACTAGTCAAAATGTCGCTCAGCCTGAGGGAAGGTGACCTAGGCCTTGGATCCCCACAGGTTTCTTCCTCAAAGGGAGGGGTTTCTCTTCTCTGTGCCAATGGTCATAATATTAGATAGGGTCAGAGTTTCCTTAGGTTCTGTAGTTTAGTTCCACTGTTGCATGGCATCAGATGGTGGCCCAGTTGTGCCTCTCTCCTTAGAAAGTCTGCCCTTCTGTATCTTGTCTGCTTTCATTTCATTCATTATCCTTGTCATATCTCATTCTTCTCCTGTCCTTCCCATCTCGTCTTATCACACAATTTCCGGTCTCGATATATTCTGATTTCTCACCTCTTTGATGCCAGACACCCTTTTGGGTATTCTTTTTGGGCTTCTTCCTAAGCTACCTTTAGCCAAGGGAATTATTCCCTAGCACCTATGCAGAGGGGATCCCTCCTCTAGGGTTCCTTACTTTGTACCCCTACAGGGTGGTATATCCCACTTATAGAGAGGTGAGCAGCCACAATGCATAGAAGTCAGTCAAGGCTATATCTCATCCAGTTGGCAAGCCCATTGAACTAATAAGGTTTTGTCTTCCAAGCAAATGCTTGAATCCAAAAATGTCTCGGATCATCATCAGTCCCATGTACAAAAAAAAAAGTTGTGTATTTAAAAAAAAAAACTAAAGCGTGGTGGGTACCACCTGCAGAGCACCAACAGTATGAAACAATTGCATACTATGTTACTGTTAGTCCTCATCTGATTCTACTGAGGCTGAACCAGATGAGAGGATACTGATGATAATAAAGAAGAGAAAGAGAATGCTCAAGCAGCAGAAGGATTGCTGGATGGGAGAATTGCAGATATGGAAGGAACAGGCAGAAATGTTTCAGTTGTGGAGGAGGAGGGCAGGGAATAAACCAGAACAGGAAAAGGCCCAGGACAAATCTGTGGGGAGGGGGAATCCTGAAAAGATGACCAAGGTGTTGTGCCTTCTTGGGGAAAATAACTAAGAAAATATCATCTTTGTTTGGTCATACTTCTCCATTAGTGCTTTCAATGAGTTGATAGCAACATGCGCTTATTTGTAAACGGCTAATCAGCAGGGGTAAAAAGAAAGGTGCATTGGGAACTTCAGACTGAAAAGACCCCTAGACAGGTGTCATAACATAAGTGAGATCAGTTGTGAGTTTCAAGAGAAAGTGATAGTGATAGCCTACTACACCCGGGGTAATGCCCAGATGAAAGCAGTGGCAGCCCCGCAGCACTACACTTCAACCACCACTTGTTGCCATTCAAAGGACTCCTCCGACTGTTACTGAAAGTGACCATGTGTTCAAAAGCCCTCCTCCTTCAAGGAGACAGCTTACCATGTCAGAAACATATGAGCTAAGGCCAAATATGCCTTAACTCACCCTGTTGCTGTTACAATAACCCAAAAAAGTCTGAAATGATGGCTGTTGATAATGTGGTTGAACATATAGGATTCGGCAGCTGCTTGAGCACCTCGCTATAGTATACCATCGCAGAAATCGTCTCAATAACAGGGATTCAGGTCTTTACAATGTCACATATGCAAGAAATTAAGGTGCATCTTGTGCGCTGTTAGGAGGTGGTGCATATCACAACAGATATCTGGACAAACTGTCAGCCTGAACCCTTAATGTGCTGATCACAGCCCATTGGGCATGTTTCAGTAATTCATGTGGAGTGGGGACAGTGAAGCATCGGAGTTTGCTGTTCTAAGAATGTTTTATTTTCCATCTGAACATACCTCCTACATCATCAATGAAGAGCTCCAAAACCAATATAGCAACAACCAAGACATTTCTACTCCATAGAATTCAGAACCTTTATATGTGCAGAACATATCAAGGGCAGCGGTCATTTGCTTACAGAGCCCCACTCTGGTTCAGTGCACTTCCCAATGGAATCCTGTCCATACCAAGATTCGGTCCTTTCAAGCACAGGCTCCGTGGCATCTTACAACAAATAGTTCCTCGACGCTCACTTAGAATACTACCACCTATGCGCACTCCAGTTCCCTCTTTCCACCTTAAGCTTTTACTTTTGCCAACCCTTGCTATATCCTCCTACCCTCCTCCCCCACTTCCCACCTCCCCACCACTTCCTCCTACCTACCTACCCACCCACACCTCACCTGCCACTCTTCTACTCCTCCTGCTGACAAGGCCTTCTGGCTGCTTACCACTCTTCTTCTCTCTCATTGCCCCCCCACCCACTCCTTTCTTCTCTACTACTAAAGTTATTAATTCTAGATAAAGTATGTACTTCACTGTTTTTAAACTTATTTTTTTTATTACCACCTCTGTATGTTTTTCACCCCTCCCCACTGACATGGAACCTTTGTAATGAGCACCTTGCGCCAAAGGTATTGAGACTGAATAAATAAGCAATGGTTCACTTCACAGGAACTGTCAGTTGACTTTATAGTTGCAGATAATGGGTCCAACATAAGGAAGACCTTGGAGGAGGGGCTTTGTTCACATCTGCTGCTTGCACATTGCTTAAATTTAATAGTTCATTGGTTTTCTCAGTGACGGGAGATTAAGGCTCTCAGTTAGCACTGTAAAAGAATATGCACTCATTTATGTCACTCAAGCAAAGCCCATCACTTGTTTGAAAAAATACAGCAGAAGCACAGTTTACCTTTGCTCAGACTCATCCAAGAGATTTCTATTCTATAGAATTCGGCCTTTTATATGTTCCAAAGGCTGTGGAATAAAAGAAAGCTGCCAGGCAGTACACTTTAGAAAATACAATTGGTGATTGAGGCGTGTGTGTGTGTGTGTGTGTGTGTGTGTGTGTGTTGTGTGTGTGTGTGTGTATAGATAGATAGATAGATCGATCTCTGTCTCTGTCACTCCACCACCACAGTGGGCCATGCTGGAGTTTGTACTGCTCCAGCCGTTTCAAGAAATCACCAGGAGGTTGGTGCAAACACAGCAACTCTGAGCCAAGTGATACCCCTAACAACAAGCATTTGTCAATTCCAAATGTTTGCTTGCTGGCATTAGCAGTGGTAGTGTAAGAAGTTACAGAGCTGTGTAATAGGAATGGCAGTGAAGTATTGAATTGAAGCCAACCCAACCACCACCCTGCAGAGAGTGACAGGCATTGGGTGTGCCTTTGGGTCGACAGGCATAACGGCCACGCCATTTCACCACACCCCACCCTGCAGACACTGACAAGTGTCACGGTGTGCCTGGGGTCTTTGGCCTTTATCGCACCCCATTCCATCAGGAAATACGTGAGATGAGTGCAGTATAGGAGAATGGGTGAACTTTGGGGTCAAGAGTCCAAGGCATACCTCAATGCCTCTCACTGGCTGCAGGGTGTGGAATGGTATGAGCATTACAGGCAAGAATCCCAAGTCACACCCTGATGCCTGTCATTCTCTACAGGGTGGGGTGTTATGGTAGGAAACCCTAACACCTCAGGCATTCGTTGGTATTTCTCTCCAAATTTTGAACATGGGTTTTTTGTGACCCCACCTCATGAACAGCGGCAATATCAGTTTGTTAGCTGAAGCTGCTTCTGCACAGCGACTACGGCATTTAGCACCACAGGTGCAAAACACATTCGAACAGGATGTGAAAATGACAAGCAATACTGTTCATGGGAGGTGTAAAAAAATGGCAATGTTGCAATCTGCAGTAAAAATATTAAAAAACTGATGAAGTCACGGAGGCAGATAGGAACTGTGCAACGACACCTGTAATGTAATTAGTTTGGGGATTTTTACAGCAGATTGCCGACACAGGCATTTTGGGACCTCCGATCATGAAACAGTGTCACTGTGATTTTCTTTATCTGTCCCGAACAATGATTCTCCTACAGCGACTATGCTGCCTCGCGCTGAAAGTGTGGAAAACACATTTCGGCCATGTTGTGAAAATGACAGCTGTACTATAAATAAGGCAGTGGAAAAATGCCACTGGTGAAAATCTGGATTGAAAATATTACAAAGTCATGAACTTACGAGGTGCATGGAAACTGCGCAATGCTCACTCGTAACAGTCATTTTATGGGTTACTTTTGTCACCAAATTTTCAACATAGCCATTTTAAGACCTCTGTTCATGAACAATGTAACTGTGATTTTCTTAATCTGTCCCAAACATTGCTTTTGCCCGACTGCCCATTGTGCGCCACATGTCGCGAAACACATTTTGGGCAACATGTGAAAATGGCAGCTGTACTGTTCATAAGGAAGTGTAATAAAATGGCAATGTTGAAAATCTGGAGGAAAATATTGAAAAATTGGCAAACTTACTTAGCCGCAGTATAGGAACTGTGCAACGATGCTCGTAAAAGTCATTTTAGAATTTTCACTCAGTTTCAACATAGCCATTTTAAGACCTCTGCTCATGAACAGTGTCACTGTGATTTTCTTAATGTGTCCATACATTGATTTCAAGACACCGACTGCCGTATTGTGCACTACATGGGCGGAAACACATTTTGGGCAAGATGTGACAAATGACAGCTGTACTGCTCATAATGAAGTGTAATAAAATGGCATTTAAGAAATCTGGATTGAAAATATTGAAAATTAGCAAACTTACGTGCGTGCTTAGGAACTGCATAATGCGCAGCACAGAAGTTTATTTTGAATTTTCCCACCACATTTTCAAAATAGGCTTTGAGATTCACCTATGAACACTGGCAGTGTCATTTCGTTAATTGGTTCTGAAAGGTGATTTTCGCGAGGTGGAGGCGAATCACCCTTTAAACTCAATAACGCCATGACAGTGACAGCATTCATGAGAAGGGGTCCCAAAACTCTATGTTGACAATTTGTGCAAAATTCCAAAAAATGCCTGAGATATGCAGCAAAGTGAAAAACCCTATCTATCCCATTATACAGCTTACCGCATTTCCTCAGTTCCTGGTCGACTTTGAAGAGTGCAGACGTGTTCCCGGTCCACTGAAGATCGTCGGCTGAGGTCCTGAGGTAAGTATGGGGTGGGGAGGCAAGGGTGCGCGGTGGGTGGGTGTGGGAGGGCAGGGAGGCGCCGAGGACGGTTTTTTTTTTTTTTTGTTATTTGCAGTTTATTTTTTTTTATTATTATTTTTTTAATGACGAGCGCGGGGCGTTTGCCATGCTGGGGTGGGCTCTCAGCATGGCACAAGGATGGCTGATTGGGGGCTGAGCCGTAGGGGATTGGGCACCCCTGCCTGCTATAAGCTTCTGTTGCCATGCTGGGTGAGCTCCCAGTGTGGCATCCTGTACTCTTGGGGGGGGGACAGTGGAGCTGACAGGATTAGGCCCCATCGCTATACGATGAGTTGCCACGCGTGTGGGCACCCAGCGTGGCATGTGGAAGGTTTGGGGCAGCAGTCAACGGGGATTGGGCACCCCTGTCGGCTATACAGTGTGTGCATAGGGGGGCAGACGTGTGTGTGTGTGTGTGTGTGTGTGTGTGGCTGCGCATGAGCAGGCTATATCTTATCGCTGCTCACTGAAGTGTAGCTCCCCTTTCAACTGTACTCCACTGCATTTTGGAGCAGTCATAGACAGCTCCAGCAGACATGGAGAACTGCGGCCGCTCTGCAACACACTGCCTGAATTGGAAGAGGGCTGCCACATCTCCGAAACTCGGATGATGGCACTATGTTTCTTGCACATCGTGCAAGCAAACATAAAAATGTTAAAATTCAGATTGAATCTGATTAGGGAAAAGTTAGAAAAGCAAGACAGTTCCATGATCATTCTGCCAGTGGCACTGAGCATGCAGGTTGCCCTCCAGAATACAAGATCTAATGAGACATATGTTCAAAAAGTTGATGATGACAAACTACTGTATGTAAAATGCTTCACTTTGATTACTACATTAAAGCAACAATCTTGGACCCATGATACAAATCGAAGCAACTATCGAGTGAAGATGATGGCGCTTGTTTAGAGAGAAACAAACAAGAACTGGACAAGGTGCGTGCTGTCATGGAACAGAGTACAACAGCAGCACCACATTCAGAATCTTCTTCACGACACAGCAGCACAGCATCAGGTGGCCCATCCTCTACAGTTGTGGTATTTTCTCCTCTTCCTCCTCAGTCACTGCAGCCGAATCTTCTTCTTCACCACCAGCCAAGCATGATAGCACTGTTCCACAGCCACTTGGTTCAGCTTCATGTCTCTGAAGTCACTTAAAAGATGATATTGTAACATCTTCATCTGCCTTTTGTAACAGCCTCAACGCAGACCATTGTTGAGATGTACCTGGTAGAGCCCAATATCAGCTGGAATGCTGATCTTTCAAATACTGGAAATCCAACCAAATTATGTGGCCTACTTTAGTAAACATTGTAATGAAGTACATGAATGCCTCTGACTAGTGTCTGTTCAGAACGATTGTTCAGTTCAGCTGGTAACACCATTACTGACGAAAATCACGCTTTGACACCAGAAAATGCTGAACACCTCATGTTTCTCAAAGTCAACTTTCCTCACTTTAATTTCAAATGTGATACCTGAATAAAACGTACAGCTGTTCTGAGCAGGCCCTATGCACAAAACACTTTCAAGAATTTGTGTCTGAAGGAACATCTTTGTGAATAGGGTCTACTACATGAGGCTGCAACTAATTGCAATAAGTCAGGTCAGGGCAGGCTAGGCTAGGCCACTATGATCACATAAGAAGCGCAGAATAGGGGAAAAAAGAATATCTGTGGAATCGAGTCCAAATACAGCAAGCAACTGCATTTCATGCCACAATCCATACTTGGTGGTACCAGGTACCACTTTTGATCTGTAAGGTAGAGTACTGTTGTCTACTACTACTGCTATCACTTTTTGTCGTCAATGAGTCACAACAACTATTTATCACTTTCTTGTCCTTACTCCAGTCCTCCCTCACTACTGCTACTTGTCACTTTTTTGCCCTCAAAGTGATCCTGACTGTACTGTTTCAATTTTTGTACAGTGCATGCATGGCTTAGCAGATGCCTGACAGTTCAGAAAGGAATACTTTGTATATTTCTCACGTCCCCAATATTTGTCTGCAAATACTTCACAGAAAACAATGCTACTAAATTGAACATTCATACAATTTCTTTATTGTTTGTGTGGTATGATAGCCTGGTTACACCTCGCTTACAGTAACTGGGCTGAAATTATTAATTACTATATTTTATTTGATACTTTTTAAAATCAGTTCAGCTTTGAGTTTCCAAGTTATGTTCACCATGATACATACAATGCCAGGACAAACCGCATACAGTGATACACACATACACATGTCCCTCGCTTCACCCTCCATCCACCCCCCTCTCAATAGGCATCAGAGTGTTACTGTCGTAAACAGTGTGTGGGCTTATCCAGTCCCTGCAGTAGGATTAGTTTGCATAGTATAAAGGTGTGCAATTTTTCCCAGTTTCTCTTCTATCTGGGCAGGTGATTATGCAAGCTGGCAATCATATGTTCAGTTCACAGATTGAGCAATAGTTCTTGTAACCACTCCATGTCTGAAATACTCTCTGCATCTTGCCAGTGACGCAACACTCATTTTTAAGTGATAAGGCTATCATAGCCATATATCATCTACGTTGGCATATAGCTACCCCGCATAATTGCCAATCAGACATATTTCCAGCATAAAAGTTCTTCTATGCCCAGCAGGTGGTCAGCTTTTGTCTAATGCTTGACCATAATAAGGCTATTTGGGGACTCTCCCAAAATATGTGGAAGCGCGCACTCTGCCTGACAATCTTACACATTGTGGAGATGGAGTTCTACCCATTTTATAGAGCTTAACCGGGTCAAATACAAATTGTTGAGGAATTGAACTGCATAATCCTCAACCGGTCTTGAGTAATGTAGGTATAACAATTCTTCCAGATCTTGCCCGGTCTAATTCTAACTGTGAGGACCAGTACCCAGAAGCCCCATCCATGGAGGGAAGGCCCTGTCATACAGACTAGCATAGATTTTGGACACTGCATGGGGTAATACTGCTAAAGTAGTGAGGGAATGCATGAAGTCTCCAGTACCTTTTTCCTCCATGGATAGCTCACTTTTATTTAACATGTGATGGATTTGGAAAACTTTGAAAATGTGGGTTCTATCTACGTTATAGATCCTCACAATGTCCCCAGAAGTGAGACAGACCCCTTCTTTAGAAAAGTCCATGGCACTTGTCTCCACTAGTTGTGGAATCCATTGTGTCTGTATTGTTTTACCTCCTGTTTTAAAGTTAGAATTTTCCAGAAGGGCTGATCTAGGTCCCTGTTATGTTTGTATTTCAAGAAGTAGCAAAGCTGGGTGTGAATCTCATCAAACCGATATCAGTGAGTTACGTACCCAAGAGGTAGATCTTTTGGCTTAATGTGCATAAGGGATTAGAGGACACCTTTGAGCTAATTTTCTACTTTGAGCCATATGGCCACATATAGGAGTGTGCTAAATCCTCCAGCGCAGCAATCAATGTAAGTATTTGCTTGCCTGGCTAGCCCAATAATACAACCAAGTGCGGCAGCCTAAGCCCTGCCTGGGTTTTGGGAGTAGCCATTTTATAATACACCCTTCTCAGGGTTTGCTCACAATATAAAATCCGAGATGATCGATGTACTTTCTTAAGCCACTCAAGGGCAGCCATAAGTTTAGTAAATTGAGCGGATAAAAATTCTTGGTAATATGTTCATTTTTCACCAGACTAATACGGCCCCAGAGGGCTAAATCTTGGTGGACTACTTGGAGTAACGATCTAAACTGAGTTGCCACACACTAAGGTCACTCTTAGCCAGGATTATGCCCAGATTTTTAAGACTTTGGGGACCATTGTAATCCAGCTCCATTATCTCGCTTTTAAGTGTTCTAGAATTATAATACTTAAATTACTTGGCAGTGGCTGGCAGCAAGCAATTGTGGAACTAGGAAGGATGTCATTGTGTTTTGTGTCATCCGGTCTTCAGATGGCAGTGGCAAACTTTTTATGACTGCACTGCACTTGACCAATGTGATGTGTAACTGGCTGCTTGCCTGTGTGGTGCTCTCATTTTTCTTCTTTAAGGATTCAGCATGTTGATCTGATTCAGTAGAAGTAGTTGTAGTACTAGAAAACATTACCACCTCTTGGACTAGGTAGTGTACCATATACCATGTACACTGGGGCATGAAAAGCAGTTGCACTTCATTCACATGGGTAGGGTGGGTGGTGCTGTCTTAGTGCTGCCTATTTGATCATTCATATCAAATTTTTTGGCTTGTTCAGCTCTGACTGGAACATCCATCAAAATAATACCCACACAGTACCATTAATAAAAAGAAATCTTAGCTGCCTGGCAGTGCCTGCAGTGCTTGGTGGTGCTATGATATGCTGTAGGTATTTGCATCTGTCTGTCTCTTCACGGGCCTGAGCATAATATGCCCCTATTATAGGCCAGCCAATGAAGGGTGAACTAATGATTGGACAGCACTGCTACAGAAGTAGAAGAGCATAATTTACAGATGGATTGCATCTGCGACAGGGCTAGAAATGTATCTATTTAAAAGTTTAATCAAGAAGTACATACTGAGCTGAAAATGGCTTGTTTCAGATGTGTCCGGGGTAAGGGAATAAGAGAAAACTAACAATAAAAAATAACAAGGTAAATTACAATATAGTTTTAGCAGAAATATAAATATTATAGGCAAAATAGTAAAAGGAAGGCATCTAGAAAATAATGCACTCTATACAGAAAGGGAAAATAGAACAGTAAGAAGAGGGCAAGACTAGAGAATGGAGAAAGAGGAAGGATCACAAGCAGTTGCAGGTAGGATGACAAAAGTCAGAAACAGGAGACTTTAGTGAGGAAGGAGAAGAGGCAGAATGAATAGAAAGGGAAGGGAGGACAACAGCTTTGGAAAGCAGTAAGAAAAAGCAGATTAGCCAATAATAGATTTTCTAGAATGAAAGAGAGAGAATGGAAAGTATTGTTTAAGAGGGTGGGAGGAAAGAAATGATTTGAGATAAGAGGAAGAGTGGCAAACTAGAATTTGGATAACAAAAAGACACAATGGGGAAAGGTACCTAAGGCCAAGATAGGGAGGGAACGAGTTGAGTAAAGAGAGCAGTGGTGAGTATTTGGGGGGCAATGTACAGCAGAGTGGCAGAAAGAATGAAAAGGGAGTCCAGTCTGGCAAGGGAGAATTTAGGGCACTACTGTAGACTACATCACTGTAGTCAAAAATAGGAACGATCATTTTTGGACAATTTCTCTGCGGCAGGAGTGGTGTACTTGTTTTATTCCTGTACAAGCACCAAGCTTAGGTGAAGCTTATGGTGAATTGCATCAATCTGCACATAGAAATCAAGATGCCAGTCAAGGCAGACCCCGAGGTACTTAAAGGAGGAGACATTTTCAATATTAGCACCATCAAGCGTATAAATAGTAGAGAAGAAGTACTGTAAGTTTGGCAAGCCTCTGACAGGTACCTAAAGTCAGTCATTGAGACTGTTTTTGGGCATTAAGAAACTGTTGGTTATCCTCGAACCAGCACTGCATGTCATCAAAATCTAACTGAAGTTGGAAGAAGATCACAGGGACAGGAGCCAGGTGAAAAAAGAACTGTCATCAGCATACACATGAATAGACACAGATAAATAGACAGAGGGTAGGTCATTTAAGAATACTGAAAAGAGAATAGGACCCAGGACAGACCCCTGAGGGACACCTGAACTAAAATTCATTTTAAAAGTGGTGTTCCCGTGGAATACCATTTCACAAGGTTTGGTATTACTTCCTAAACACTGGTATACCAACATTACTTTTTGTATACCACTATTCAGTTGTTTTTTCTCAGCATGTAACAATTGGGAATAGAATAGCTTCTAGTCCAAACTGCTCTGTTCAGCTAAATTGGATAAGATTTTGGGAGTTAATAAAATACTCCTCATTTTGAAGTGAGATGAGTAAAACTCAAACCTAGGTGCCATCACCTCCACAGTTGACTGGTTCTGAGCTACCTTACAGAGCTAGACAGCGTGGTAAAGTGACGGTCTTCTATCTAATCCCTTCCCATCACTAGAGGCATCCGACAAGGCTTCATAATAGGGCCTATCCTGTTTTCTATCTATATCAACACCCTTGATTCCCATATCATCAACTCTAAACTTCACTTCTTCATGGACGACACACTACTTTACACTTCCAAGCCTACAGTTGTCAAAGTCTGTGATGAGCTTCAAACCAACTTCCTTCAGCTCAAACACAACTTTATCTGTGCCAAGCTTTTGCTGAATGCGAAAAAACTAAGGTAATGTTCTTCAACAGTAACTCCCCCCTGCATTGCAACTGTCATGACATCCCTAGGGAACCACTTGAAGTGGTTGGCAAATTCAAATACTTAGGCGTATGGATCGACGACAACTTTCCTTCAATGCCCACATTGATAGCCTCTCCGCCAAGCTTAAAGCCAGGCTAGATTTTTTTTTTTGGATGCACAGCACTCTTCCCAACTGAGGTCAGACTCATCCAGGCAACATTCCTTCCACTCTTAGACTATGGTAATATCATATACAACTGCACCTCAGCAACCAACCTTCACAGGCTCAATGTCCTCTTCCACCACACCCTTTGTTTTATTACCAATGCTCCTCCAGGACCCACCACTGTGATCTGTAGTCTATGGTTGGGTTGACATCCCTAGCTACTAGAAGACTTCTCCACCTTGGCACGTGGACTTCAAAGCATTTTTTTTTTCAGAAGAAGCCAGAAGAGGAAGGAAGCATATTCAATTCAATGCTTTACAGTAACTGGTAACTGCTATTTTTTTTAAACTTAGATTGTGGGCTTTTAGTGACACTGTACTTTCTTTGTTGTCTTTACTTAGAATTGTTTTTGGGCTGTTGAAAATTTAAAACGTAGTGGTAGTGTATGTCTTTGCTGTCTTTAATTGTTGCAAATTTCTCCCTCTCCTCCCCTTCCCCCAACTCTTAATTATATGCCCTGTTAAATCTGATTGACAGGAGCTAAACACAGGGTATAGTAAGGTGTGTGCAGTAGGAGTGGTATAAGGGGAAGAAGCCCACCCTCAGCACAAGTGTTTTGATTCATTTATTTATTTCTTGGTTTATTTCTTTTTAAAAAGAAAAGTATCTGAGGATCAGTGGCAGGATTTTAGGACAGTAAATTAATAAAAAGGAACTAGGAGAGCTTCAGTAGCAGACAAGTAGTGGAATAGCAGTATAATTGCAGTATAATGTAGGAGTGGTGCAATCTAGTGGCTGTGGGGCAGTCATATTCAGGCAGACCTTCTGGACACTGAGGTGCTTCCCATCTGCATGCATCTCTGGACTGCGGGATGAGGTAGCCAGACTCTGAGCAGAAGTAAACTGGGTCAGGAGCACCATCACCCCTATCCAGAGACCACCCAGTCCAATGCCACTGCCTCAAAGGATGCTGAGAACAAGGAACACTTGGATGACAGTGGGCTCAGGAGGGTTAGGCGGTCAGGCAGAGGCACATCCCAGCTACTATTCCACTCAAGAACTCATATGCAACACTGGCAAACGGGACAACCAAATAGAGGTACCCAGAGAAGTGGAAGGAAAGGATGTGGAGGTTAGCCAAGGAGGTGACTCAGCTGGGAAAGCAGTGGACCCCAGAGGAGGAGGAAGCGAATCCTGGTGGGGACTCCATCATAAGGGGGGATCCAGCTAGGAACACAGGAGGGGAGGACAGGGAGGTGAGGTGTCACCAGGTGCCAATGGCATGGAGGGATGGAAGGAAGATCCTGGGACCATTGGGAAGGCAAATGGAGGGTGAGCTGGATGTCATTATCCACCTAGGTACTAATAACCTGGCAAATGGGGAGCCAAAGGAAGTTCAGGAAGAGTTTAGGAAATTGGGGAGGGGTCTCAAGCAGTAGCTACTTCTGTCACTTTCTCAGAAGTACCACCTGTGAGAAGCAAGGGAGAGTTAGGGGTGCATGCACCAGGAACTTTAACTCATGGTTGAAGAACTGGTGCTGTGAGGAAGGGTTGGATTCATTGGTGACTGGGGACCCACCTGGAGGAATGGAGGTTTGTTCAAGCCTGACAGCCTGCATCCATCCTGGAGGGAATCCAGCACTCAATGATAAGTTTAAATGCTACATTGACAAGCATTTAACCAGCAAAGGGGGGTGACAGGCCAGCAAGGAGGGTACCTTACTTGCTCACCCCACAGCTAGCAGTGGAACCAGTGAACCAGAGGAGTGGCTATCTCTACAAAGCAGTGTGCAAAAGATGGAGATTAGCACCAAGAGGTGGATAGGCAGAAAAGGGCAAAATTCAGCAGAAGGGCAGACAGCAAAAGAACCAGGGATAAAGGACAACCAAGGAAGGGGCTGGAGAAACAGCAAAACAGTCTAGGAGGTCAAATCATGGAAAGCCATGTGTGCAAATGCCAGGAGCCTTAGCAACAAGATGGAAGATCTGGAGGCTGTCATGGTGCAGTCAGACCTGGACATTGTGGCCATCACTGAAACCTGGTGTAATGATAACCAAGACTGGGAGATGACCATACTGGCGACAACATATTCAGAAGAGACAGGGCAGGCAGGAAGGGAGGGAGGAGGAGGGCACTGTATGTGAAAAATGACATAAGGGCCACAGAGATCCAGGAGGAACAAAATGGGGAGAGATACTGTAGGTTAAGCTGAAAGGAAAATGGGGCCAGCCATCCGCACAGGTGTGGTCTATAGACCAGCAGCCCAGGAGGAAGAAACAGATAGGAGTTGATGCTAGCCATCCAAAGGATGGCAGACACAGGTGAGGTAGTACTGGTTGAGACTTCAGTATTCCAGACGTGGACTGGAGCATCCCAGCAGCAGCATCAACTAGGAGCAGATTTATCCTGGACTCCTTCAGGATGCCTTCCTCAAGCAACTGGTCATGGAACCAACTCGGCAGAAGGCAATACTGGACCTTGTGCTCACAAACAGGGACAGTGTGATGGGCATAACAGTGGGGAGCACCTGGGGAACAGTGACCACCAGTCATTGTGGTTTGAAATCACAGAAAGAGCAGAACCAAACCACACAAAACACGATCCTGGATTTTAGGGGGCAGACTTTGGGAAGATGGGGAGATGCTTGAAAGAGGCATTAAGGAATGGGCAGGAATCAGGGGTTGAGGAACAGGGGCAGTATTTAAAATGGGGATTACAAGAGCAACAGTATTATGCATTACAGGTTAGCAAGAGGAAAAGAAGAGGAGACCATTATGGTTTTCCAAAGAGGTAGCAAAGAAAGTGAAAGCCAAAAGACTGCATTCAGGCAATACAAAAGACACAGGCAGAAGGGGATAGGAAAAGTACCAGGAGAAGCAAAGGAGGCAGGGAGGTCAGTAAGGAAACCTAAGCTCTGACGAACACATTGCAAAATCAGTGGGTTGAGGGACAAAACCTTTACAGGTACATAAGGAGAAGAGAAAGGCAAAGGAGGGATGGTGAGACTGAAGGGGAGGATGGGGGCATGGAGGATGACAACACCAAAGCTGACATATTGAACAGGTATTTCTGCTCAGTCTTTACTGAGGAAGAGGAGGGTAATGGGTCTGAAGGGAGTACAAGGGATGAGAATGGTGCAGAAATGGACACAAGTCCCTTTACACGAGAAAGGATCCTGAAGGAACTGGAAGTAATAAGAGTTGATAAAGCAATGGGGCAGATGGGGTGCACCCAGGGTCCTTAAAGAACTAAGAGAGGTGGTAGCTGAACCTCTGGCTGTCCTGTTTAGCCAATCTCTGGAAACAGGGAGGTACCCAAAGACTGGAGGATAGCAGATGTAGTCCCCTTATACAAAAGTGGGAACAAAGAGAAGCAGGGAACTACAGACCTGTCAGCCTCACCTCAGTAGTGGGGAAGATCATGAAAGCACTACTGAAGGAGAGATTGGCAGAACATCTGGTTGTCAATGACTACAGGACCCAAGGCAGCATGGTTCTCACCAGGGGAGGTCATGTCAGACCATCCTCGTTGAATTTTTGACTGGGTGACTAGGGAGGTGGATCAGGGAGGCAGTGGACATGGCCTATCTGGACTTCAGCAAGGTCTTTGACACTGTGCCACATAGAAGACTATTACACAAACTGGGGAATATGGGTGTGGGCAGGACAGTAGTGTGGTGGGTAGGTAACTGGCTGGGTGGCAGGACACAGAGGTGGTAAATGCATGGTCACTCCACAGAGGGAAGAGTGACCAGTGGGGTACCACAGGATCAGTGCTGGGACCAGTCCTATTCAACAGCTTCATCAGGACATTGTGCAGGACCCAGAAGGCAGAATTTCACTGTTCGCTGATGACACACAGCTCTGTAACAGAGTACACACACCAGGGCCGAGACAGAATGAAAAGGGCCCGCAGAAACTTGAAGAATGGTCAGTGGTTTGGCAGTTGAAATTCAATGCAAAGAAGTGCAAGATAATGCATATGGGGCACAAAACCCTGGCACAATATATATCAGTTGGGGGTGGAGGATAGCATGCACCAAGCAGGAAAGGGATCTTGGGGGTTATCATCTCTGATGACCTCAAGGTAGGAAACAGTGTGACAAGGCAGCAGGTAAAGCAATAGGATGCTGGGATCGTGAGGCAGGGGCATCACCAGCAGGAAAAGGAGGTCATAATTCCACTATACAAGACACTAGTAAGGGCCCCACCTGGAGTACAGTGTACAGTTCTGGAGACCTTACCACGTAAGGACATAGACAGGGTAGAGAAGGTTCAGAGAAGGGCAACAAAGATGGTGCATGGATTGCATCACGAGTCCTATGAGGACAGGTTGAAGGAACTGAAAATGTACTCCCTGGAGGAGAGAGGGAGAGAGGGATATGATAGAGACATACAAGTATCTTACAGGGAGGAACAGGGTGCAGGAATACACTATTTTAAGAGAAAAGATGTTCCAGGACTAGAGGACATGGAGTGAAGTTGGAGGGAGGACGATTCAGAGGAAACGTGAGGAAGAACTTCTTCCAGAACGGGTGGTGGACAAGTGAACACCCTGCCAGAGGAAGTGGTGAGGGCTGAAACAATCACAGGATTTAAGAATGCATGGGATAGACATAAGGAATCCTGGAGGTCAGGGTTAAGGGGCAACAGACTTCAGGAAAACATAAACTGAACTTACAAGCTCAAATGGGTAGAGCTGGGTGGGCCATAGGCCCTTATCTGCCAACACTGTCTATGTATCTATGTATTACATAATGAACTCCTGGACTATATTTCTCTCTTGTCCATAGTTCACACTGCACTTATTCCTATGGAAGTTGGCCTTCCTGCTCCTGGATGTCCTTAGAACTTGAACCTCCCTTGGTAGAGGGCTATATCGTATTTCCTCCCTGTGCTTAGAATAGCATTCAGGCGGTGCTGAAGCTCACCAGCCTGGTCACATAGATACATGATTTTGACGGCAGATAAGGACCGCTTGGCCCACCCAGTCTGCCCATTTCCTACCTAATGGATAAGCTGCAGATCCTAGTTAACCAGCAGCCTACTTCTTCCCTACCCCACCCCTAGAATTGCCTTCATGACTGTCCCATGCATGCTTGAATTCCACCACTGTTTTGACTCCACAACCTCCTCCGGAAGGCCGCTCCATGCTTCCCAAACCCACTCTGTGAAAAATACTTCCTTAAATTACCTCTGAGCCACCCCTTCTATCTTCAAATTGTGCCCCTTGTTCTTGCACACCCTTTTTTGAAAGATGCTACCCTCTTGACTTGTTGATTCCCTTGAGGTACTTGAAAGTTTCTATCATGTCCCTCTCTCCCTCCTTTCCTTGAGGCTATACATATTCAGCTCCTTAAGTCTCTCTTCATATGTCTTCCGTGCAGACCCTGCACCATTTTAGTTGCCCTCATCTGGACAGCCTCCATCCTGTCTGTCTTTGTGGAGATTGGGTCTCAGATTACACGCAGTACTCCAGATGGAGTCTCACCAACTGTCTGTACAGAGGGATAATAATATCCTGTTTTCTACTGGTAGCTCTCCTCATGCATTCCAGTATCCCCCAGCCTCCTTGCAGCCCTCTTACATTGCTTGCCCACCTTTAGGTCATCTGATATGACTACCCCCAGGTCCTTTCATTTTTGTTGTTGTTAGTATCTCACCCCCATTGTGTACTCTTCCCTGGCTTTTGTTTCCAGGTGCATTACCTTGCACTTCTTAGCATTGAATCTAAGCTGCCACATTTGACCATTCCTCTAACTCACAAGTCCCTTCTCATCCTTTCCATCCCACCTTGTGCATCAACTCTGTTGCAGATCTTTGTGTCATCTGCCCTAAGCATGTCACGTAGTTTATAACTGCCAGAGGGCTTAGCCTCTCACAAACCCACCTGCCCTATTTCCTCTTCTGTCTCCTCGTTAGCATCTCTATCATCTTCCCTCACTCTGCTCTCCTTTCCCTCTCCTCTTCCTCCTCCCTTGTTCTGCTCACTCCTCTCCTCAGGCCACCACGCCTCCCTCCCCAATCATTCTATTTCTGCTTTTATTCTGTCTCCATTCTCTTCTTCCTCCCCTACCTTCCTCTTCATCTTTCTTTGCTGTATACCTTCTTATTTCCTTCTGCTTCATTGTATAGCATCCCTACCTTCCCTCCACCCCCGCCTGCTGTCCTCCCCTTTACTCTGCTCACTCCTCCTTCCCAGGCCACTTTTGGCCCCAACCATTTCATCTCTGTCTCCACCCCTTCCTCCTTCTCCTCATTCTTCTCTCTCTCTCTGGCTCACCCCATAATTGCCCCTCAGCTCTCTGCTCTAGTCACTTCTCCTCCCCTGCTGCAAGTGTTGACCTATTAGCTTCTCAGTCCCTTACTTTTTCCAAAGCATTCCTTTCTGCAGTGTGTGACTATCTCACGTGCCTTAGGCATTTTTGGTCCTTTCCTGCTGCATCCCATGTCTCTCTGTATTTTTGCTGTAAATCATCATATTATTGTGTTATGTTAATGTTAAGATCTGTTAATGACTGCATGTACTGATTTGTACAAATTCCATTGTTTCATACAATGTATGTACTCTTCCTTATGTTAACCTGTTTATGTAATGCCTTTATGTAATCGGTATTCTTTCTGAATGAGCAAGCTCAATGGAGTTTTCCTGCAATAAACCTGAATTGAAAACCAAATTTGGGAGACTAAACTTGACACAGATTTTAGTGTGTCAAGTACTTTTACTTAACTGTGTATTTTGGCAATGAAATAAAACTAAAAAAGGGCTGGAAAGCAGGAAAGGACACAAATTTGTAGGAACTGGCAACAGTTTTGGGAGCAAGTTCTTTAAATTTGATGGACTGCATCTGACTAAGGAAGGAGTTGTGCATTGGGGCAGAAGTTTGACGCTTCGCAGAATATTTAAACTAGCAAATGGGAACAGGGGTGCAGCACCTCATACGTTGAATGGGAAGAACACCCTCCCCTCAGCTAGTGGTCAAACAGGAGTTCAGCATGTTTCTAGTTCATTTGCATCACCAGGTAAGGAAAACAGTCTGGCTCCCCATACGATGCACAGGGAAAACGTCGGACTTGCCCAACAACTAACACACCAAAATCTGGCCAATGGAAAATCATTAATAAACAAGCTTGCAGTCTGGGCGACAAGATCCCAGACCTGCAGGCAAAATGACAGAGGCTAAAGTGGACATTAGAAGATATTAGCAAGATGTGGTTTATCAGTAACCACACTTGGGAGACTTCAATACCTGGCTATGTACTGTTCAGAAGAGACCAAGTGCAAAAAAGGGGGGTGGAGTGTCCCCTGTATGTCAATGAAAATATCAAAGCTACAGAAATTAGAATACACATAAGGAGCCAGAAGAACTGTGTCACCCTGCAAACAGGAAATGGGACAGCCATATAAACTGGGGTTGTGTACAGGCCTCCAGACCAGCGGAGAACATAGACACATTACTGTTAGAAGATATATACAACATGACAGCTAAAGGGAGGCTCTGATAATGGAGACTTCAACATGCCAGATACAGATTGGTCAATACCAGTAGGAACATCTGCCAGAACTAGACGCATGGTGGATTTCCTTCAGGGGAGGGCCTCAAACAACTGGCACAACACACAAGAGACAGGGCTATCCTAGATCTAGTACTGACTAACAGGAAAGGATCACAGGTCTCCTGGTAGAAGGTCACCTGGGGCCAGTGACCATCACATGGTATGGTTCATTGGCCTCTAAAACTAAATCATCCCATTCCAAGGCAAAATATGGGACGCCAGAGGAGCTGACTTTGATAAGATGGCCAATAGAGTTAAGCTAGCCCTGGCAAAAGAAATACAGGTGAGGGGTAAAGGCAAAGTGGCAAGCATTAAAGATGCAATACTTGAAGCAACTTCCCATTGTGTTAGAGAGAAAAGAAAGTGCAAAGAAGAAGGAAACCACTTTCGCTTCTCAAAAACAGTAGCAGAAAAGGTCAGAGCCAAAAGACTGGCCTTCAGGAAATATAAGGAACACGGCAGAATGAAGATAAGGAGGCATACTAAACTTCCCTAAGGGAAGCAGGAAGGCAGTAAGGCAGGCAAAGGCCCAAACTGAGGAAACACTAGCACAAACAGTAAAAGAAGGTGACAAGACTTTCTATAGATAAATTAGTGAAAGGAGAAAGTCCAGAGGGATATTGCTAAGATCAAAGGGGATAAGGGGACATGTAAGGAGAGGACCATGTAAAGCATCTATCCTAAATAGATACTTCTGCTCAGTATTTACTGAAGAGATAGGGCAGGGCCCACAACTCAGCACCATGGACACAGGGGAGGGAGGTGCACTAGTCGCTACATAAAAGAAAGGGTCCTACAAGAGCTCTATAAGCTCAGGGTGGACAAGGCAATAGGACTTGATGGCATACATCCTAGGGTACTAAAGAAGCTAAGGGTGGAACTAGCAGAGCCATTATCAGAACTGTTTAGCGAGTCTCTGAGCACAGGAGAGGTCCCAGAAGACTGGAGAAGGGTTCACGTGATCCCGCCTCACAAGAGTGGTAGCAGGGAGGAGGCAGAACTCAAGACCAGTCAGTCTTACCTCAGTAGTGGGCAAGATTATGGAGGCACCTTAAGGAAAGGATAGTGCAACACCTGGAATCCATAGGAGCACAGGATCCAAGACAGCAGGGGTTTACAAAGAAGGCCCTGTCAAACTAATCTCATAGATTTCTTTGACTGGGTAACCAGAGTGGTGGACCAAAGGGGAACAGTTGATGTCGCCACCTTGACTTCAGCAAACTTTTGATACTGTTCTACATAGATTGATTAATAAGCTGGTAGGCTCTGGGTGGTCAGAAGCTGGTCAACTGGGTGGCAAACTGGTTGACTGGCAGAAAACTGAGAATGGTGGTAAACGGTATGCAGTCAGAAGAGATGCAAGTCACAAGTGGGTACCTCTAGGATCAGTCCTGGGGCCAGTCCTCTTCAATATCTTCATCAGTGACATTGCAGATGGACTGAGGGTAAGGTTTGTCTGTTTGCAAATGACACCAAGATTACAACAGAGCCGATGATCCAGATGGGGTGGGCAGAATAAGAAGAGATCTGAATAAACTAGCAAAATGGTCGAAAGAGTGGCAACTGGGTTAACGCAAAGAAGTGCAAGATCATGCACATTGGGAAGAGAAACCCTGAAGCCACCTATAGACTGGGAGGGAGTTGCTAGCAGTCACAAGGGAAGAAAGAGACTAGGGGTCATCACCGATGACCTGAAATCATCAAGCAGATCACTAAAGCAGTAGGTAGGCTAGAGGATGTTGGGGTGTATTATTAGGGGTATCAGAATTGGAAGAGGGAGGTAATAATCCCTCTTTACAAGACACTGGTTAGGCCCCATCTGGAGTACTGCATGCAGTACTGGAGGCCACACCTTCACAAGGACATTAACCAAATTGAGGCAGTCCAGAGAAGGGCAACCAAAATGGTGCAGGGACTGCATCAGAAAACATATGAGGACAGATTAACGGAGCTCAATATGTATACTCTAGAGCAAAGGAGGGAGAGAGGTAAGATGATCGAAACATTCAAACGCTCTTAAGGGCATTAACAAGGTGAAAGAGTCTAACATTTCAATATAAGAAAAATAGCAGGACAAGAGGACACCACATGAGATTAGAGGAGGCCAATTAAGGAGTAAAGTGAGGAAGTTCTTTTCACAGAAAGGGTGGTGGATGCATGGAACGGCCTACCTCAGGAAGTAGTGGATATGAATACAGTGCAGGGCTTCAAACAGGCATGGATAGGCATAAGGGAGCAATGCAGATGAGTATGAATAGATAGGCCATTGACAGAGCAAAGGCGATGGCACATTCATAAGGTAGAAAAAAATGGGCAGACTGGATGGGCCTTGCGGTCCTTTTCGCGCAAACTTCTGTGCTTCTATGTAACAAATTATATTATAGTCAGTATTATTTACTTGCACTTCACGAGATGTTTATATTGATCTGTACTCAGTTTCATGTGCTATGAGTCAGAATGCACTAATCTTGACTTCATCACAAACAATTCGCTAGAGAGACCAACACTCAGACAAAGCAACACTGTCAGTGACTGGTAACACACACATTTTCTTTCACATTATTAATTAGACAAAAGTGGTTAATGTAGGCTTCCACTCATTCCTGGCAAAGATTTAACTCGAGCCTTTTTCTTTAGAAAATCTCATGGATCAGCTGGTCTGAGTCTTTTGAGATAGATAGATAGATAGATAGATAATTGACTACAGCACATCATAAAGTGGTTACCTATAACCACTTTTTGAAAATAACAATTCTTTTCAAGCTAAATGCCCTAAGCTGGTAGAAACATAGAATTTGACGGCAGATAAGGACCGCTGGCCCACCTAGTCTGCCCATTTTCCTACCTAACAGATCAGCTGCAGATCCTAGTTAACAAACAGCTTACTTCCTCCTACCCCCCCACTAGGACTGCCTTATGTCTGTCCCCAGGCATTCTTGACTCCACCTCCTCAGGGAGGCTGTTCCATGCATCCACAACCCTCTCTGTGAAAAATACTTCCTCCACATTACCTCTGAGCCGTCCCCCTCTATCTTCAAATTGTGCCTCTTGTTCTTGCACATCTTTTTTGAAAGATGCTACCCTCTTGGATTCTTTGTTGATTCCCTTGAGGTACTTGAAAGTTTCTATCATGTCCCTCTCTCCTTCTTTCCTCAAGGGTATGCATATTAAGCTCCTTTAGTCTTTCTTCAGATGTCTTCTGGCGCAGACCCTGCACCATTTTTGGTTGCCTTCCTCTGGACAGCCTCCACTCTGGCTATGTCTTTAGGAGATGGGGTCTCCAGAACTGCACACAGTACTCCAGATGGGGTCTCACCAACTGTCTGTACAGAGGATAACAACTTCCTGTTTTGTACTATTGATGCCTCTTCCTATGTATCCCAGTATCCCCAGCCTTCCTTACTGCCTTCTCACATTGATTGCCCACCTTTAGGTCATCTGATATAATTACCCCAGGTCCCTTTCCATTTTACTGTTGTCAGTATCTCACCATCCATTGCGACGCTTCCCTGGGTTTTGTTTCCCATGTGCATTACCTTGTACTTCTTTGCATTGAATCTGAGCTGCCATACATTTGATCATTCCTCCAACCTTGCCAAGTCCCTTCTCATCCTTTCCACTCCATCTGTGTATCAAGCCGGTATGGTGCCGTTTTGCATTCTTATCCAGTAGGGAAAAGTGGGTATACTGGGTGGGACAAGCAACCCTTATCTGCTGGTAGATCCTGTTTCTCCCTGCCAAAGTAACACTTTAATGGAACAACTGAATGCTTAAGGGACACTTTTGCTAATAGTCTGCCCATCCTCAATCGACCACTTAAGTACTTGCTGCCACTCTTTGCAACGTAGTGGACACCACCCCTTCTCTTGGCGATGGTGCTAGACTGCCACACGCCACCCCATGCATTTATTTACCACACTTATCCCTACCTCCAAATTCTGCCGAGACATGGAAGCAGTCATCCATGCTGGTCTTACTGCCCTGTACAGACATACGCTACATCTTGCTTTGGCGATCGCGATGATGGTGACTTTCCGCTGACTTTGCCCCTTTTCCTCCCATCCAGCTTACCAACTCCTTGTTTTCTCCAATGATGGGCATGTACATTGTAGTGGGAGGAAGGGAGCATATACTACGGGACAAAATAAGCCTACAGGTGTGGTCGTGAAACAAAGTTTTCTGATCCAATCAACCAACTGGAAGATGGCACTGTATGGACACGGAGGACCAAGAGGAATATATGTTGGGGACTAGGAACTCTAGGAATGTAGGGCTGTTTGGCAGGTGAACAAAATAATGGCTGGACAGGAGCCTCAACTAAATACCCAAGTAATTTTTAAGCAAACGGCTATTAAACAGACATGTACATGTTATGAAGATTAACAATGTTGGAAGAAAAATGACTCCCAATTTGGTCAGCAAAATTGGGGCTAGAAAATGGTGCATGCCATGGTTACAAATGGCAGTATTTGGTGTTAAATGCATGATTTTGTGGAGTGTATGGAACACCAAATAACAGTGAATTTCAAGCCCTAGAAAAGATTTGGCTATGAAACAGAAAACACCATATCCTGGAGATTAAAGGGATACTGTCAACCTGTTTTGCATCATATTTTTAAGCAATAAGGCATGACCAAGGGTTTTGTTAACGTTAAGTTAATCACCCCTAGGGATGTAATTTGGACGAGGCATAGCAGAGTGCCAGATGCCCCTGGTGGTGATTAACTGGACAGTAACATAACCACTAGTGTCTTATTGCTATTATAGTAATGGTTTAAATAAAAAAAAAAAAAATCTGACAACTTTTAATTTTGTTAATGACTATTCACGTTTGTTCTAATTTAAGAAAACAAAGTCTCCTCTGCAGAACTGCAACAATCTCTATGGCAACAGTTGCAGTGGTGCTGGACAACAGATGGATTAGTATAAGTTTCAGGCATTTAAAAGGGTTTCTGATCACAGGAACAGTAAAAATCACTGTTTTAATCCACCAGCAGATAACTCCCTCCCTCATGTGGATCCTGCCCAAAATGCAGCAGTTTCTCTCCTCTGTAAATGCATGCCTGCTGCCAGCTTGCTTCATGAACTGGCCGTCTTCCCACTTTAGAAACATGGGTGTCTGTTGCAAAATCTGGATTTTGCTTGATTTAACACGGAAGGAGGTGGCTCTGCTGATGGCAGTCCTCACTAACTATGCTCGCAGTTTGGATTACATTCAGTGTGCGTTGATGGAACTGCTCCAGATTGAGGTTTGCAATACTTTGTAAAGATAGTAAACTCTGGACTCTTGTGACACTGGCATTCTTGTCTGGGATTTTGTCTTAACACTGAAGGAGTTTCTGCTGTTTTTTTTTTTTTTTTAAACAAAGTTTGGGAGGTAGACTTACAAACTGGCTAGATAGGGGTCTACAGTATTTTTAAAATCAGCAGACATGAACCCACTACTCCACCCAGAGTGCCCTTACCCAGTAAAGCAACTGTCACTGCAAATCAACAAACTGGCACTGAGCAGCGGGATGAAGTTACGTACAGATACTTTATTAGGTATCAACTGAAATAAAATACACTTACAAGTGCTTCAAGGCAGTGCATAGAGTAGGAATAAAGTTCCAGCGAGTTGTTCTAATAAATTTGATTTAGTAGGACCATGCCAGAGAGGAACCAGTGGTCAGAGGTCCAATTAATATGAGCTACTCTGCATGGACCTGCTTATCCTTCAAATCCTTAGTGTTGAAGCACAAGGAACAAGCATTTGTCAATGCCGAATGTTTGCTTGCTGGCATTGGCGGTGGTAGTGTAGAAGTTACAGAGCTGCGTAATAGGAATGGCAGTGAAGTACTGAACTGAAGCCAACCCCACCACCACCCTGCAGAGAGTGACAGGCATTGGGGTGTGCCTTTGTTCGTCAGGCATAACGGCCACGCCATTTCACCACACCCCACCCTGCAGACACTGACAAGTGTCACGGTGTTCCTTGGGGTCTTTGGCCCTTATCGCACTCCATTCCATTAGGAAATATGGTGAGATAGAAACATAGAAACATAGACTTTGACGGCAGATAAGGACCACTAGGCCCATCTAGTCTGCCCATTTCCTACCTACAGGATATGCCGCAGATCCTGGTTAACCAACAGCCTATTTCTTCCTACCCCCACAAGAATTGCCTTGTCTGTCCCATGCATTCTTGAATTCTCCCACAGTTTTAGACCCCACAACCTCCTCAGGAAGGCTGTTCCATGCATCCACTACCCTCTCTGTGAAATAATACTTCCTCACATTGCCCCTGAACCGTCCTATCTTTAAATTGTGTCCCTTGTTCTTGCAAATCTCTTTTCTGAAAGATGCTACCCTCTTGGACTTTGTTGATTCCACTGAGGTACTTAAAAGTTTCTATCATGTCCCCCTCCCTTCTTTCCTCAAGGGTATACATATTAGCTCCTTTAGTCTCTCCTCATACGGCTTCTCTTGCAGACCCTGCACCATTTTAGATTGCCCTCCTCTGGACTGCCTCTATCCTGTCTATGTCCTTGTGGAGATGGGGTCTCCAGAACTGGACACAGTACTCAGATGGGGTCTCACCAACTGTCTGTACAGAGGGATAACAACTTCCTTTTTCTGCTGATGATGCCTCTCCTATACATCCCAGTATACCCCCAGCCCTTCCTACTGCCTTCTCACATTGCTTGCTAACCTTAAGGTCATCTGATATGATTACCCCTAGGTCCCTTTCCTTTTTTTTTGTTGTTACTACCTCTCCACCCATTGTGTATTCTTCCCTGGGTTCTTGTTTCCCAGGTGCATTATTTTGCACTTCTTTGCATTGAATCCTAGCTGCCATACTTCTGACCATTCCTCCAACCTTGCCAAGTCCCTTTTCATCCTTTCCACGCCTCCTTGTGTATCAACCCTGTTGCAGATCTTTGTCATCTGCAAAAGGCATACTTTTCCTTCCAGTCCCTCTGCAATGTCACTGATGAAGACATTAAAAGGACTGGACCCAATACTGAACCCCTGCGGTACCCCACTAGTAACCGCCCTTTCTTCAGAGTGGACTCCATTTACAATTACCTTCTGTGTCCTGTTGTCCAGTCAATGTTTTACCCAGGCTACCACCCTGGGTCCCACTCCCAGGCTGGTTAATTTGACTATTAATCTTTTGTGTGGGACTGTGTCAAATGCCTTGCTAAAGTCTAGGTAGGCCATGTCCACAGCCCCTCCCTGGTCTACTACTTTGGTCACCCAGTCAAAGAAATCTATTAGATTTGTCTGACATGACCTTCCCGCTGTGAACCCATGCTGCCTTGGGTCCTGTGCTCCACTGACCTCTAGGTACTCAACTATTCTTTCCTTCAGAAGTGACTCCATCACTTTCCCTACCACAGAGGTCAGACTGACAGGTCTGTAGTTTCCTGCCTCTGTCTTGCTCCCACTTTTGTGAAGGGAATCACATCCGCCTTCCTCCAGTCCTGGGTACCACACCATCCTCCCATGATTTATTAAAAGAGTAGCCAGTGGTTTCACTAGTTCCTTCCTTAATTCTTTTAGAATTCTGGGTGAATTCTATCAGGACCCATTGCTTTGTCCACCTTCAGTTTTAGGAGTTCTTGCAGAACCCTTTCTTCTGTGAAAGGACTGGGATCGACCCCTATCAAGCGTGCTTCTGTTAATTGGATTAGGCACTTCCTCCTCTATTGTGAATACTGAGCAGAAATATTCGTTCAGTATTCCTGCTTTTTCACTGTCCCTCTGCCCACCCACCGCTCATTCTATTCAGCCTCACTATCCCTCCCTTTGTCTTTCTCTCCGCTGATGTACCTATAAAGGTTATATCCCCTTCTTAACTGAGTTGGCTATCTTTTCCTCAGTTTGGGCCTTTGTTATTCTGACTTCCTCCCTGCTTCCTTCTGCCTTAACTGGTACAGCTCTCTGTCCTGCTCCTTCTGTGTTTTCTTATACTTCCAGAATGCTATCTTTTCTTCCTGACTTTCACAGCCACCTCTTTTGAGAACCATAGTGGCTTTTTTTCATTTCGATTTGTTTATTTGCTTCACACAAAGGCTTGTTGCCTCTGTGAAGGCAGTTTTGATAATTCCCCATTGTTGCTCCACACCTCCTTCTAGCCTGTTTGCTAGTGCTTTTCTGAGGCACTCTCCCATCTTGCCAAAGTCAGCCCTCCTAAAGTCCAGTACCCTCACTTTTGTATGGCTTGACTCTGTAGCTGAGTTTAACGTGAACCACACTGTTTGATGGTCACTTGTCCCCAGATGGCAACCCACTTCTAGATCTGAGATCCTCTCACTGCCCCCATTTGAGAGTACGAGGTCTAAGATTCCTCCTCACGAGTGGGTTCCAAACTAGCTGTCTAATGCCTGCCACCTGTAGGCATCAAGAATGGCCCTGTTCTTGGATGTGGCTGCAGCAAATGTGCTCCAGTTAACATCTGGCATATTCAGGTCTCCCATCAACAGTATCTCTCCTTTCTCGCTGTTCTAAGAATGCCTTCTATCATATCCTTGTCCATTTCTTCCCCTGACACGGGGTCTGTACACAACCCCTGTGCGGATTGTGGTGCCTTTTCCAGTCTCCAAGGTGACCCACAGTGCCTCCTCTCCTCCCTGTTTACTCTTTTGAACAGTTGCTTTTATCCCTTCCTTTACATAGAGAGCTACTCCTCCCTCTTCTCCCTGCCTGTCTCTCCTGTAGGTTATGTACCCTGGTATGTTAACATCCCAGTCATGGTTCTCTGTGTACCATGTTTCTGTGACTGAGATGGGTGCTATATAGGAGAATGGGTGAACTTTAGAGCAAAGAGTCCAAGGCATACCTCAATGCCTCCTCACTGGCTGCAGGGTGTGGAATGGTATGAGCATTACAGGCAAAATCCCAAGTCACACCCCTGATGCCTGTCATTCTCTACAGGGTTGGGCGTTATGGTTGGAAACCCTAATACCTCAGGCATTCGTTGGTATTTTCACTCCAAATTTTCAACATGGTTTTTTGTGACCCCACCTCATGAACAGGGGAAATATCAGTTTGGTAGTCGAAAGCTGCTTATGCACAGCGACTATGGCATTTAGTACCACAGGTGCAAAACATTCCGAACAGGATGTAAAAATGACAGCTGTACTGTTCATGGGGAGGTGTAAAAAATAGCAATGTTGCAAATCTGCGTAAAAAAAAAAAAAAAAAAAGTCACGAGCGACATAGAAACTGTGCAACGACACCGTAATATAATTAGGTTGGGGATTTTTACAGCAGATTGTCAACTCAGGCATTTTGGTGCCTCCGATCATGAACAGTGTCACTGTGATTTTCTTTATCTGTGCCGAACAATGATTTCCCACAGCGACCACGCATCTCTGTGCTGAAAGTGTGAAACACACTTCAGCCATGTTGTGAAAATGACAGCTGTACTGTTCATAAGGAAGTGTGGAAAATGCCACTGGTGAAAATCTGGACTGAAAATATTACAAAGTCATGAACTTATGAGGGTGTGCGGAAACTGCGCAATGCTCACTCGTAACACAGTCATTTTATGGACTTTTGTCACCAAATTTTCAACATAGCCATTTTAAGACCTCTGCTCATGAACAGTGTAACTGTGATTTTCTTAATCTATACCAAACATTGCTTTCACGACACCAACAGCACCATTGTGTGCTACATGTGCAAAAACACATTTTGGGCGACATGTGAAAATGACAGCTGTACTGCTCATAAGGAGGTGTGGTAAAATGGCAGTGTTGAAAATCTGGAGTAAAAATATTGAAAATTCGCGAACTTACGATGCGCAGGAACTGCGTAACACATGCTCAATAGAACAGTCATTTTAGGAATTTTTCCACCAAATTTTCAACATAGCCATTTTAAGATCTCTGCTCATGAACAGTGTCACTGTGGTTTTCTAATTTGTCCCAGACATATTTCTAGACACCGACTGCGCCATTGTGCGCTACATGGGCGGGAAAATGTTTGGGTGATGTGAAAATGACAGCTGTACTACTCATAAGAAAGTGTGGTAAAATGGCAATATTGAAAATCTGGAGTGAAAATATTGAAAATTTGTGAACTTACGAGCATGTGTAGGAACTGCGCAACCACGTCAGAAACAAGTCATTTTTGGATTTTCCACCAAATGTTCAAAATAGGCTTCTTGAGAGCTCACCTTGTCGAACACTGGCAGTGTCATTTCATAATCGTCCCAAAAGGTGATTTCGCAGTAATCGTAAATCACCTTCGGGCCTGAATAACGCCATGACAGTGACAGCGTTCATGAGAAGGGTCCCAAAACCCCATGTTGAAAATTTGGTGCAAAATTCCAAAAATGCATGAGACATGCAACGGTTGAAAAACCCTATCTATCCCATTATACAGCTTACCGCATTTCCTCTGTTCGTGGTCGGCTTTGAAGAGTGCAGACGTGTTCCCGTCCATCAAGATCGCCGCGCCGAGGTCCGGAGGTAAGTATGGGGTGAGGGGGTGGGGAGGCAGGGTGCGCAGCGGTGGGTGCGGGTTGTGGGAGGCAGGAGACTGCGTGGGACCGCTTTTTTCTTCAGTTTTTTTTTTTTTTTTTAAATGACGCGACGCTTGCTACGCTGGGTGGGCCCCAGCATGGCACAAGAACGGTTAGAGGGGCGTGAGCCAACAGGGATTGGGCACCCGCCGGCGCTAATTGGAGTTTTGCCACGCTGGGGTGGGCTCCCAGCGTGGCACCCTGTACTGGGGAGACAGTGGAGCCGATGGGATTGGGCACCCCATTGGCTATACGTGTGTGCATGGGGGCAGCATGCAGTATGCGGCATGTGTTTGTTTGTGTGTGTGTGTGTGTGGAGCTGCACATGAGCAGGCGATATCTGATCGCTGCTCCTGAAGCGTAGCTCCCCTTTCAACTGTACACCACTGCATTTTGGAGCTTGTCATAGACAGCTCCAGCATGCATTGGCGGACTGGGGCCGCGCCTGCCTACACACTGACTGAATTGGAAGAGGGGTGACACACCTCTGAAAACTCTGATGATGGCATTATGTTTCTGCACATGCGCAAGCAAACATAAAATGAAAGGGCAAGTAATATGCAAAGGCAGCTCCACTCGTCTGGCTGGCTGTAATAAAGTTCAAATCTAACGGTGATTTTCACACCAGCAGTGGTGCTAATGGTGCACAGATGTTCTAAAATGGAATCTCAAAAGGTTGGACCTCTTCAGTCATGCAGCATTACTGCTCTTTCGATGAGGCTGTACAAGTATATTAATTAAAGATTAGTGTAAGGGAGGTGGTAGAGCCAATCAGAACGCTCCATTTCAAGTACCATTACTACAATTCTACTTAAAAACTCACAATTTTTGATTGCTTAAATTTGTTGGTATTGCTGCTTTTCATCTGCTCCATTCTTAGTAGAAATTATATGCATGCTAATGGTGAAATTGTTTTGAAACTTTGATCTGCTTTTATGTCCTACTTCCTGAACATTAGGAACACTCCCAACCAGCGCAGCAACTCACAGTAGAATAGTCTCCTCTCCTCCCACTGTATCACGTGTGACTGGGATGTTCCCAAGGCCAAGAAACATGCAGTGGAAGTTGATTGGTACCAGGTGAATATAGTACTGCCGAAACCACGCATGAAAAATCGCTGCAGAAAGCGTTTGTGTGTACAGCGCCAGGAGTTTCTGATGTATGGGAATAACTGCTACCCCATCACTGTACGCTGTCATGCAGATGTGTGAAGGAGGCTGCTGGAGTAGTGCCTGGTTGAGCTACTCCCGTGGAGGAGTGTCTAGGGCACCAGCACCCAGTGGTCTAGGGACCTGGGGCCATGGCTCAGATTCTCCCCACCAAAGTCCCATAGTGTTGCAGCTTTTTTTTTTTTTTAACCAAAAACTCATTTTCCCCTGTGGTGTTTCACCCTATCCCCAAAGTCCACACCTCCCTGAAGTTAGCTATATTTCATCTGGGAGTAAAGCCCCCATGTTGGGGAGGGTGCGAGGTGGTGCCCACTTCAAAAACAAAGATGGTGGTATTATTCCAATGGTGTGCACTGTTTCCCTCGCAGCTGGCATTTTGTCCCAACCTTATTTCAGCTAAACTGTTTTTGTCTGCAGCATTGTTGTTTGGCATGGGGTCATAATGTCGCAGCTGAAACCGCGCAAAACTGATCAAGGTCTGTAAACAAACACAATATTGTGTGGCAACACCAGTATGGTGGTCAGTCTGTTTTACACTTGTGAAAAGGAGGTCTCTAAATTATGATCCCTTATTATAACAGGTCATGGCAGACATGATAGCCTGTAGAAATCTGTCCTACTTAATGCAATGAATAGACATGGTTTGTAGGAATCTTCTGCCTAGAACCCTCTAGTTGGCACAATCCTTCGGGATCCCTGCCCAAATATTTTTAGGACTTTGAACAAGATAGTTTCTGGGTACACATGGGATGGGAAGAAACTTGCATCAGATTCACTGTTCATCAAGCAGCTGGGGGGCTTAGACCTCCCTCATCTGATGCTGTATCATACAGTGGCACAGCTATGTGCACTTTTTCATTGCCTGGATGGGGATTTATAAGTGCATTGAAAAACTGTTGAATTATCTGAGGAAGATCTTCAGTACTTGAACAGAGTTTTTAACAACACACCCAAACACTCCTCTCGCAAACATCATGACTAACCCTTTTGCTAACAAGGGCTCGAATTTACTAATGGGCTGAGTGCCTACATGTTGTACAAGAGGCATGTAGGCAACCCCACGTGGGAAGGACATGCAGGGGACGCCCGCAACATTCACCAGGGCCGCATGGATCCCCCAGCTGCTGAGGCAGCTATGTGCCAGAGGTGGGCTGAGGGCATGCCAGGGGGTGCCTCATGCTGGCCCAATATGTATACCCTAGAGCAAAGGAGGGAGAGGTGATATGATCGTGAATATTCAAACACCTTAAGTGCATTAACAAGGTGAAAGTCTAACATTTCAATATAAGCAAAATAGCAGGACAAGAGGACGAGATTAGAGGGAGGCCAATTAAGAAGTAAAGAGGAAGTTCTTTTTCACAGAAAGGGTGGTGGATGCATGGAACTGCCTACCTCAGGAAGTGGTGGATATGAATACAGTGCAGGGCTTCAAACAGGCATGGGATAGGAGCAATACAGATGAGTGTGACTAGATAGGCCATTAACAGAGCAAAGGCCGATGGCACATTTATAAGGTAGAAAAGAAATGGGCAGACTGGATGGGCCTTGCGGTCCTTGTCTGCCGTCAACTTCTATGTTAGGATGGGGAGAGATGGGACACAGTTATAACTGGAGAAGGAAAGAACACTGAACAGCAGGTTATCCATTTTGATATGTGTTCTACATACTCTGGCATATGCCATACCCATTTTGGTGTATGTTGTAAACATTTTGGTGTGTATGATAACCATTTTTGCGCGTCACACCCATTTTAACATATCTCATACCGATTTTGGTAGCTGCCCTATCCATTTCAATATGTCACATCCATTTCAGTTTGTGTCATCCCATTTTGCTGTATGTCATATCTATTTCAGTAGGTGTCTGACCTGTTTCAGTATGTGTCCTAGCCATTTCGATGTTTTCTATCTTGGTGTGTATGCTGGCCAGTTTGGTATGTGTCATACCCATGTTGGTATATGCATTCTATTTCAGAATGTATCCATCACTACTTGATTAGGGGACACACTTAAGTAGTAGAGAATCTAGGTGTATGGACTGACAACGTGTCTCCTTTACTACACACACAGAAGCACTATGCAAAACTTTCAGGTCAGATTGGGTTTTGTCTTTAGAAAAGCACTGTTTACAATGAGATGCCCGCAAACACTTGGTATAGGCCATGTTGTTTCTAACTGTAGACTATGCAGGCCTAAGCTACTGCACTGCTCTGTCACCTATCTCACTAGTTAGATGTGCTCTATCTCAGAGCACTCTGGTTTATCACAGAATTGGGTCCTAGGGACCCACAATTTCATTCTGTACAACATAGTTGGCTGGCCCTCCTTAACAACTAGGAGATTACTGAATCTGTACGAACCTAGGCTTAAAGTATTTCTAAATGATCTCCCAAGCTATATCACTGAGATATTCCATCTATTGCACAGTAACTACAGTATGTTGTTAGAAAGAACAGTTACATACTTCTGGATATTCCTAACACACTATGCAGGCAGGAAAATCTGCAATCAGTTGGGAAGGGAACATTGTTTAACCAGGAGTAGTGCACTAAGCCAAAGCTTGTTTCCAGGTGTGACCTGGGAGCATGAGGAAGTTGTGACTTGCTTAGGACCACACAGTATGCACCTAGGCAGCTGTGGGATTCAAACCCAGCTCTCCAGATCTGCAGTTCAGAGCCTTAACCCCACGGTGTTATACTGCCTCTTTGCTTTATCCCCATAGTAGTATTTCATAAGAATTCATTAGTTTGCAATGAAGGTGGGGTTATTCTAGATGCCCTACAGGGGCATGCCTTAGACAACTAGTATTGAGCCCACTGGAGAGGGAGCAATCTTAGACCTGGTTCTCTCAAATGGAGATGAAGAGAGGATCACAGATGTAGAAGTGGGTAGCCATCTGGGAACTAGCGCACCATCGAACAGTATGGTTCACAATAAACGCAGCAATAGAGTCAAGCCATACAAAGGCAATGGTACTGGACTTTAGGAGGGCTGACTTTGCTAAAATGGGTGAGTGCCTAAGGAATGCACTAGCAAATGGGCAGGAAGGAGGGTGGAAGAACAATGGGGAATAACTGCCATCACAGAGGTAACAAGCCTTTGTGTGAAGCAATAAACAAAACTAAACGATGTAAGAAACCACTATGGTTCTCAAAGGAAGTGGCAGTGAAGGTTCAAGAGAAAAAGAAAGCATTCAGGAAGTACAAAGAATCACAGAAGGAGCAAGACAGAGAACTGTATCGGTTAAAGCAAAAGGAAGCTGGAAGGCAGTCAGAACGGCAAAGGCCCAAACCAAGGAAAAGATAGCCAACTCAGTTAAGGGGGATAAACCTTTATAGGTACATCAGGAGCGAAGGAAGACCAAGGGAGGGATAGTGAGGCTTAATAAAGGTGGGAGAGGTGGCAGAGGGTGACTGTGAAAAGGCAGAGATACTAAACAAATATTTTTGCTCAGTATTTACAAAGGAAGAGGGGAGGTACCGAAACAAACAGTAGAAACACTCTGGATACAGAAGTTGATACCAGCCCATTTACAGAAGAAAGGATTCTGAAAGAACTCTTAAAACTGAAGGTGGACAAAGCAATGGGGCCTGATGGGATTCATCCCAGAATTCTAAAAGAACTAAGGGTAGAATTAGTGACACCACTGACTACCCTGTTTAACAAATCATGGGAGGATGGGGTGGTACCCAAGGAGGAGGGCAGTTGTGATTCCCTTCACAAAAGTGGGAGCAAGGCAGAAGCAGGAAACTACAGACCTGTTGGTTTAACCTCAGTGGTAGGGAAAATGATGGAATCACTTGAAGGAAAGAATTGTCGAGTATCTAGAGGCCAGAGGGGCACAGGAGCCAAGGCAGCATGGATTCACAGCAGGAAGGTCATGCCAGACAAATCTGATAGATTTCTTTGACTGGGTGACCAAAGTAGTAGATCAGGGAGGGGCTGTGGACATGGCCTACCTAGACTTTAGCAAGGCATTTGACACAGTCCCACACAAAAGATTAATATACAAGATAGCTGGCCTGGGATGGGTCCCAAGATGACAGCCTGGGTAAAAATTGGCTGGAGAATAGGACATAGAGATAATAGTAAATGGAGTCCACTCTGAAGAAAGTGGGTTACTAGTGGGTACCGAGGGTTCAGTATTAGATCGGTCCTCTTCAATGTCTTTATAAGCAACATTGCAGAGGGACTGAAGAAAAGTATCTCTCTTTGCAGATGACACAAAGATCTGCAACAGAGTTGATGCACAAGATGGGGTGGAAAGGATGAAAAGGACTTGGCAAGGTTAGAGGAATGGTCAAATGTATGGCAGCTTAGATTCAATGCTAAGAAGTGCAGGTGTAATGCACCTGGGAAACAAAACCCAGGGAAGAGTACAATGGGGGTGAGATACTAACAACAACAAAATGGAAAGGGACCTGGGGGTAGTCATATCAGATGACCTAAAGGTGGGCAAGCAATGTGAGAGGGCTGCAAGGAGGGCTGGGGGATACTGAATGCATAAGGAGAGGCTTCACCAGTAGAAAACAGGATGTTATTATCCTCTGTACAGACAGTTGGTGAGACCCCATCTGAGTACCTGCGTGTAATTCTGGAGACCCAATCTCCACAAAGACAGACAGGATGGAGGCTGTCCAGAGGAGGGCACTAAAATGGTGCAGGGTCTGCACCGGAAGACGATGAAGAGAGACTTAAGGAGCTGAATATGTATAGCCTCGAGGAAAGGAGGGAGAGGGGGACATGATAGAAACTTTCAAGTACCTCAAGGGAATCAACAAGTGGGCAAGCAATGTGAGAGGGCAACAAGGAGGGCTGGGGCATACTGGTTGCATAGGGAGAGGCATCACCAGTAGAAAACAGGAAGTTATTATCCTCTGTACAGACAGCTGGTCAGACCCCATCTGGAGTACTGCGTGCAGTTCTGGAGACCCAGTCTTCACAAAGACATAGACAGGATGGAAGCTGTCCAGAGGAGGGTAACTAAAATGGTGCAGGGTCTGCACCGGAAGACACATGAAGAGAGACTTAAGGAGCTTAATATGTATAGACTCGAGGAAAGGGGGAGACATGATAGAAACTTTCAAGTACCTCAAGGGAATCAACAAAGTCCAAGAGGGTAGCATCTTTCAAAAGAAGAGGTGTGCAACAACTAGGGGCACAATTTGAAGATGGGGGGTGGCTCAGAGGTAATTTAAGGAAGTATTTTCACAGAGAGGGTTGTGGATGCATGGAACGGCCTTCCGGAGGAGGTCGTGGAGTCAAAACAGTGGTGGAATTCAAGCATGCATGGGACAGTCATAAGGCAATTCTAGGGGTGGGGTAGGAAGAAGTAGGCTGCTAGTTAACTAGGATCTGCAGCTTATCCAGTAGGCAGGAAATGGGCAGACTGGGTGGGCCAAGCGGTCCTTATCTGCCATCAAATTCTATGTTTCTAATTGAAACTCATCACACTGGTCAGACCTAGCGCTCAAGACCCCACTGTAAAATTATATGCTGAAGCTTGTTATTGTGGCTAAAGTACACATTGATGGCCTTTGATCACATATGTTGGTTACCCATTATACTGATAGTTGCTCAGTGTATTACTGACAATTGTTGAACCTACTTGTATTTGTTTGCCAAGCTGTACACTGTAAACTTTATAGAACTGTCATGCTTTTAACTCCTGTTTTCTTATTTCAGTTGTGTAGAATTCCATGTGTCTTGTATGCCTCTGAATGCTGTATCATTGCCTTTTAACATTTTATGCTGTCCAACCTAGGACCTCATTATAAATGAGCTTACTCAAATGAGCCTTTTCTTGGTGAAACAAATAAAAATACCTATTTTGGTCTGTGATGCTATTTTCATGTTTGTCATTTGCATATTATCCTGTAAACATGTTGATAATCAGACATTTTACTATGCATTATATTCTGAAAACTGTATTGTTGAATTGAATAGCTTCCCATAAGTTTTGCTTTGTCTGACAGTCTGTTGCTTAGAATGTCTGTCTGTGAAGTAAGATTAGTGTGTCCTCAGTAATTCATGAACCTGAGTTCAGTTTAAAGATTCCTTTATTCACAAGGCGCAGCTAATGGGGAGTGTGTGTGTGTGTGTGTGTGTGTGTGTTTACATTTTTATTTCATTATGAAAATATACTGTAACAAAAGTACTCATCAGTCTAAGAATTTTGTCAATTGTGCTCACCAAATTTGGTTTTACCCACCTCACTTCAAATATGAGATGTACTTGACTCACTCTTAAAATATTATCAGGAGCACTTGAAGCAGTACCAAGTGATGGGTCTTGACAATGAGTAACCAAGATTGACCAGACACAATTTTATACCACCTATATGTCTATATTTCTATCTCCATCTCTCTCTCAATATTGACATATAAAAACGTTGATCTTGTAGATCTTGCTTGAGTGGGATCTCTTGCAGCAGGCTACACCAAGAGGACTGACGCCAGGCACTAGGACCCCATGGAAAAATTCTTAGCTAGCAGTACCCAGCGGAGACCGCCCCTGATGTTGGATCGCCTCCGATGTCCACCAAGGGTATAAAAGGGGCGACCCTGGCCACACGCAGTTCTTTTCCTCCATTGACACATTCACACTGGCTCCACGGATGCTTGTTAACCAGTCAACCTCCTTTTATCATTTTTCGAAAGCGACTTTTCAAAAGTCTTTTCTACCTTTGAACTACTGAATCAGTGTATGTTTTCTCCGGCCATCGCCTTCAGGCCAGCAACAGACATCCAAGTGCATGTGCGGGAAGCAGATCCCGCCCTGAGATGGTCACTTGTCTGCCTCATCTGCCTAGGGCCCAACCACGATGCCGACTCCTGCCTGCACTGCCAAGGTTTCAACCTCTGGATCAGCATCCAGCAATTGAAGACATTGAAGTCCTACCATCTAGAACAGCAGCTGGCCGCGTGCAGAAGACCCAGTCAGGCCTAGGATCCCCTTTTCTTCAGGGTCAGGACTCACAAACCCAAGGAGAAAAAGTCCAGTGGAAAGCACCATCACTGTGTGAGAGACTCCATTCAGACTCCTGATCCAGGTCTCTGCACAAGAAAATGGCCAGCTCCAGTCCTTCCACCGACGAGAAGTCTGACTCTGGGCCCTCCCCATCAACCCAAGTCTTCTCCGGTTGGCGGCCTTGAAACCCCGCATTGGTGCATATGCCAGGTGGTGTTTCTTCGGGCAAGAGCCTTTGGTCCTCTCCTTTAGTCTTGGACTCTAAAGCCATGCCTCTGGTTCAAGTCTAAGGATCCAGCTGGTCAATGGCCAGGCGACAGCCTCATTGCCGCCAATCACCAGGCTAAGGCTTCCTCCTCATTGGATCATCTGGCTGGACCTGATGACAGGAAGCAGCATTTGGAATGGGAGTCTCACCCTGACACCTGCTCTCCCAAACATCAGGCATCAGACTCCAGCGCTTGACCCCAACTTCTTCACCTTGGGGTCTCTTGCCTCTACTCCCCACTGCCTGTACCACCAACCTGCCTACAGGGGCTCAGCTGCCGACCAAGGAGTTGCCTCCAGATGCCCAACTCTTTGGCGTTAGGCAGCCAGGCCGGGTCAGCCAGTAGACTTGCTGTCAGACCCGTTGCCACCTCAGGACCAGATGCCAGCACAGCCTAAGGCACCTGAGCATTTGTCAGCTTCTGACAAGCCATCAGGTCTGCCACCCAAGGGGCCTGATAATCGTCAGAGATGCCAGGCCCATCGGTTCCAGCTATGGTCTCTCTGGCAGACATCAAGGACCTTTCTGTTCCTGGTGGGACACAGTCAAAAGACATCATTCCCAGGGAACCCCGGTTCCATGCCTGACTCTCCTGGTGGGCTCCCGCAGTGGCCTCTGGCCTCCGTGGTCATCACCTTTCCCTAGCACACATCTCCTGCTCTGATGAATGCTTGTGCAGTCGCCGGATGACAGGGTCCTCCGGACGACACACACATCGCTCCAGGTCATCCTCCAAGTATCACAAGGAGACACCAGCATTCACACTCACAATCCTCCTGGTCATCCTACTCAGACTTCTCTGCTCCTCCAGATCCTCAGGGAGTTTTCTCTCCTACACACTACCCAGATCCTCCAGGAGATTCTCCCGTTCTCCCTGGATGATCCCACATTCTTGGATGTGATCGTCACATCCAGTTTTGAGCTCCAGTGGGAAATTGAGGCTCCAGGTCCAGAGAGAAATGGTTGATTCACTTCCTGGCAATGAATGAGCCTAAACCCTTAGTTGTACCACCCTTGGTGGCACCTTTTCAGGATGCCACCACACTAGCCTGGAGGCACCTGCGACAGCTTCTGCTATTCAAAGAAAGCAGACAGGCTGCATCATACCCGATGAACCAAGGAGTTGCCTCCATCGCCCAACTCGTTGATGTTAGGCAGCAGACACTGGGTCAACCAGTCAACCTGCTGCTAGACCCGTCGCCACCCCAGGACCAGATGCCAGCACAGCCTGTCACCTGAGCCTTGTTCCTGAACAGCCCAAGGTGGATTCTGTCATGCTGACGGCTACCCAAGGCAGGACCAAACAGCCCCGGCACATGAGTTCCCAGCCACCAGACAAGGAATCCAAACATCTGGATCAGTTTGACAGTTAATGCAGACAGACATGTTAGTCGTTTATTACATCAAAAAGCAGGGGAACTCATTCCTACCACCTGCACCACTGGTCGCTCAACTTTTGGCGCACTTGGTGCAGTACCAAAAGTCACTGGAATAAGGCCATCAAGCTCACAAAAGACAGCTCGATTCCAACAACAAAATGGAGCTCCTGGATTTGCTCCAGTCTGGTTTGGACATGGGAAAAGCACATCTTAAGGTCCTCTTATGACTCGGTAGACACAGCAGCCAAGGCAGCCACACAGGGGTTTGTATGTGTAGGTTTGCTTGGCTCAGTTTCTGGATTTAGAAAGACCTTCAGGATGCCATCATGGATGCCCTATTTCATGGGTCCATGCTCTTTGGTCCAGACACAGAGAAAATTATCTCTGACCTCCAGGACTCTGATAAGGCCATTCAGTCTGTACATCAGTTATACAGATCTGACCAGACTCCAGGTAGGCATCATCAGTTTAGTCACGGGGGGTGCTGAAGCCCAAAGGACAGCAACAGAGTGGCAACCTTGCCAAAGCTCCCTCCTCAACCTGGTGGAGCATAGGGACCCAAGAACACCAAACTATCCCAGGTCTCCTGCCCACCCTGGACTCCAGTGCCTGACTCCTTGCCCGACCCCCCAAAAACCTCCTGCTGGGTCCAGGGGAGCGGTAGAAGGGGTAATTTTCACTTTACCTCAACGGTGGGCCACCATCACCACCAATGCATGGGTCCTTCAGTTGATGGAGCAGGGTCACGCATTGGAATTCCTACAGGTTCCTCCGTCCATCCCACGGTCCAAACAACTTACCCCTCCCACGCCGAGCTCATTCTGAGGAGGTACAGTCCCTACTAGACAAGAAGGCCATAGAAACCTGTTCCAACTCCACAGTGGGGAAAGGGTTCCACTCTCATTTCTTCTTGGTTCCCAAGAAGACAGGGGACCCTGTGCCTGATTCTGGACCTGAACAAGAGGTTCAGGATGGTCACTTTCCAGGCATTCTTCCCATGTTGCATCAGGGGACTGGCTTTGCTCCCTGGACATGCAACATGCCTACCTCGGGTCTATGTCAATTCACTCCCGTCAATTCACTCCCGACCCAATTCACTCCCACTAAGCACGCTCCATGATAATTCGCTCCCTGTGGTGCCGTTAAACAATTAAACTAGTAGCTGCGGCAGCCACAGAGTTGTTAGTGGCAGAGCAGAGGCGGCTAATAGCTATAAAGTCTGGAGTAGGGAGAGAGATTGAGATGTTTCTTGTTTGTAGCAGCTGGCAGTATTTTTCAACGAGAATGGACAAGACCCTTTGCCTTTCTGTCAGTTCACATCCAGCTAATTAAAATAAATATATATATTCTTTTGTGCTGATGTATTGAATGAAGGAGAAGGAGGAGAAGAATCTACATGAAGGCAAAGGGTTGGGGCTTAGGCTTGCCTTAGCCTAGTGTAGTGGATGTGATATGCAGGCTGCTCACCAGTCGCTGCTGTGTTGTTGTCCTCCTTTTGGAGTGGACCTTGGAGCTGATTAGGCGTGGCCACATTCTCCCATGCCCTGATTTAATTCATCCTCTCTGCAGCTGCTAATTGTATAATTAGTAATTTATTTCTTAAATGATTCCTCAATTCCCTCCGGTCTGGGTCCCATCCCTCTCCCACCCATGTTGCCGACTCCGTTGCGGCGATGACTTGGATTTTATTCTGTCTGGGGTAGCTGGGCAATGTTGTAGTCTGACCCACCCCTACCCCAGTGCCCTCTGACTCTGTCCTCTACTCCGCTCTCTGATTCTCTTGCTCCCAGCCCCTCCCGTCTTGCCGACTCTTCCAAGTGCTGACTGAGACTCCGAGTCCCGACTGTAAGACTGTAAATCTAGTTGAAGCAAAATGTATTCTTTGTGTGTGTATTGGGGTTTATTAGCAGTTTAAATTACAATAATAAAATATTTGAAGCTCAAGGCTCCTTCCTTTGTGTGTGTGTGGGGGAGGTTAGCACTGCAGTTTAAAAATAAAAATAATGAAACATTTAGTGCAATGAAAAATGTTTTCCCAGAAATTTCCCTGAAAGTATGTTGAATCCACTGGTTTGTTGAAAAGGTGCAGGCAGGAGTGAAACGAGGGAGTGAAATGACGCTGAGCGAGGAGGAGTGGGAGCGAGTTAGTGGGGGAAAGGATTGACTGGGAGCTAATTGATGTGCTCCCCGCCACCTCCATATTCTGGTGCTCACAGGAGGTTCCTGAGTTGCTTCTTTCTGGGAAGGAATTTTCAGTTTCAGGTCTTGCCCTTCAGCCTTTCCTCGGCATTGTGTGTGTTCACTAAGTGCCTAGCAGTAGTGTCAGCAGTTCTAGGGAGGCAGGGACACTTTGTTTATCCCTACCTCGATGATTGGCTTCTGACTGCCGCCACAAGGGATCAGTTTCTGGCTACTCTGGAGGATACCTTCAGCCTGTTCTGCTCCCTGGGATTACCCTAAACATGGCCAAGTCATCCCCAAGGCCATGTCAGAAACTACAATACAAAGGGACAATCCTGGACACTGAGCAAGGGAAGGCCTTCCTTCTGACAGACAAGGCAGTACGCCGCTTCTTGGCCCATAAAGTTTCAGCTGCTCACCAGGTTCCAGTTCGGACCATGCACCATCTTTTAGGCCATATGGCTGCCACCATAGTGACCGTCTCCCTCAGCATGCCTGTTTGAGGGTCCCAGAGTGGACCCTCAGAGTGCAATGGGATCAGAGGAAGACCATCTCGACCAGTCAGTCTTGATCTCGAGAGCAGTGGTACAGACTCTCTCTTGGTGGCTGCCTCCCCAGAATCTGGAGTCTGTAGTCCCTTTTCAGAGAGAAGCCCCATCTCTGGTTTTAACAACCAGTACCTTGGGCCTGGGTTGGGGGCTCATTTTCAAAACTGTCAGATATAGGGTACATGGTCTCCTCTGGAACTGTCCCTCCATATCAATATTGTGGAGATGAGGGCAGTTCTGCATGCTTCACAAGCATTTCTTCTGGACCTCCAGCCAAGTCCCCTGTTAGTGCAGACAGACATGTCGGTCATTTATTACATCAACAAGCATGGGGGGAACTCGCTCCTACCCCTCTGTCGGGAGGCTGAGTGTGTGGTTCTGGGCTCTAGACCATGGCCTACTGCTCACCACAGTTCATGTTCCAGGAGTCCAAAATGCCTTGGCTGACTCCTTAAGCCAGTCTGTCAAGGGTTCATGAATGGGAACTCCTGCAGTCTGTAGCGGGTGACCTCTTCCAAAGATGGGGTCATCCAGAGCTGGACCTCTTGCATCCCCTGCAACCCAATACTGCCCAGTTTCTGCTCCCTCAATCACAGGCCTAGTGTTTTCTGGTGAGACACATTGTCCCTCTGCTGGACAGGGAGGTTTCTGTATGCTTTCCTCCCTTTCCTCTTCTACAGAGTTCTGCTCAAACTCCAAGCGGAAGGAGTAGAGATGATCCTCATAGCTCAGCTTTGGCCTCACCAGATATGGTTCCCACTACTGCAGCAGCTGACAGCGGAACCTACAGTCCCCCTGCTCTTGTCCTCCTGCTTACTGTCGCAAGAGCAGGACAGGCTGGTTCACCCGGACCTCTGATCCTTACATGTGCATGCCTGGCACTTGCAGACATAGCCACTTCTCATTTTGGAGTTTCTTCCAAAGTGGCTGAGGTCTTGGTGGCAGCTGGAAGCTTTCCACTAGGGCTACCTATGCCATGAAGTGGAAGCGATTTTGCTAATGGGCCACCAGTCTGAGTCTGGACCCTCTCCTATGCCTTCTGAATGCCGTCCTTGAGTACCTCCTTTCCCTGTCAGAAGCGGGCCTCTTCTGTTCTTCCATCAAGGTGCACCTTTCTGCAATCTCTGCCTATCGGTACGGTGGATGGCAAATATGTTACTGAGACTGATCTGGCCTAAACATTTTTGTGGGGAATTCTTCCTCTTAAACCTCCCATTTGGGACCCTATCCCTCCTAGGAATCTTTTATTTTGTTGGAGAAGCTTATGTTGCTTCCGTTTGAGCCAGCTGCAGATTGCGAGCTCACTTTCTGTCGTGGAAACATTATTTTTAGTTGCCATTACTTCTGCTCTGAGAATTTCCAAGCTTCAGCCTCTGATCGCTAAAGAGCCATATTTAATTTTCCACAAGGACAGGGTGTCCTTGAGGACTAATCCTAAGTTCCTGCCTAAGGTGGTGTCCCAGTTGACCCTTGATCCAGACATCAACCTTCCGGTTTATTTATTTATTTATTTATTTTTTTATTTAGTTGTTTAACCAGGTATAGCACACTAAGCTGAAAGCTTTTACAGGAGCGACCTGGGAGCACAAGGAGGTTAAGTGAATTGCTCAGGGTCACACAGTATGCAAGTGGAAGCCGTGGGATTCAAACCCATGTCTGGTCTGCTGGATGTACCAAATTTGCAGCTCAGAGCCTTAGACCACTGCACTATACTTACCCAGAGTATGTTAATCGAGGGGATGCCCTTCTTCACACGCTGGATGTACATAGAGTGCTTAGGTACTACATTAGCCACACTCGAACTTTCAGAAAGTCCAACCAGCCTTTTTGTTTCCTTTGCCCTGATAATCCTGGGGGCTAGTGGCCAAGCAGTCTCTGTCCAGATGGCTAGTCCATTGCATTACCTTCTACTACAACAAATACAAGTCCTTACTGGACTCAGTTGAGGTCATTCCACCAGGGGTGTTTCCACCTCCTTTGCAGCACTTTGAAACGTTTCTGTGGTGGATATCCGTGCAGCTACTACTTGGGGTTTTGTGCACACCTTTGTGAAGCACTACAGCTTAGACATTGCTTTCTGTCGGAGGCTGGGTTTGGCCTGGCAGTGCTTCAGGGGCGTTTTGTCTTAAAGCCTTCAGCTACTGAAGTTTCCACCTCCCAGTCCGTTTGGATTCCAAATAGTACTGCTTGTTACTCAGTCCTTATTTTTAGAAGCCTGCTGTAAGAGCTCCCCACTGGCACGATAGTACAGTTAAGTGAAGAACTTACCATAACAGTAGATCTTTGTGAAGAGCTCTTGCAGCAGGCATTATTTCCCTCCCTCCTTCCCTGGTCTTTTTCTCCTTTCCATACCCATGGTGGAGTATTTTTCTCCTTGTTCTCTGTTGCTTGCCAGGTCTCCAGCGGAGAACTAGGGTGTGGCAGGGGACTGTCTCCCTTTTATACCACTGGCGGACATCAGAGGTGGTCCGACATTAGGGGCAGTCTCCGCTGGGTACTGCTAGACTAAGAATTTTTCCATGGGGTCCTAGTGCCTGGCAGCATATTCCTTATAGTGTAGCCTGCTGCAAGAGCTCCTCTATAAGATCTAAGGTTACGGTAAGTTCTTATGTAACAGTACTTTGTTTATAGCAGGGATCATTTACTTGAGGTGCAGCCTCTCTTTTTCATAGGGTGCTTTATCTACCCTAGTTTGCAGCTGGGACAGCTGAAACACAGAGAAGACGTGTACCTGCCCGGTATTACACTGGGAGCAAGGGGCTTTGTGGGCTTGAACATAGAGATCTAATACAGGCTTTGAACCCTGATTACCCTTTTCAAAGGTTTCATTAAACTTAAACTAAGGAGATTTTCTAAACTCCTAGGGAGACAAATGTTTAAACCTACATTTTAAGAACCTGAAGGAAGTGAACCTCTTCTCCCTGTATAGTAGTTAGGAGTTGAGGCCCAGCTGTTACAGTATTTTTGGGTGAAGTGGCAATTCATTCCAGATTAAAAAAAAAAAAAAAAAAAAAAAGCAGGTGGAAACATAATCAACATCACCCCTGATGTCTCCTCTTAATCCTCTGACACGGGTCATGAGTGACTCTATAAACTAGGAACTTGGTAATGAAAGAAAAACATTCTTGGTACAGTAACGGCTAAATCTAACTTTGTTCTCAAAAGACCCTTAAACCTCAGACTGTTAATCAAACAGATGGCAGTTCATTTTTCAGAGGATCCTGTGAAGGCCAGAATTGCCGTGTAAAGTGGGGGTGGCTATTTTAAATTAACACCAGGCACACCTGTTTGGTTTGTCAAACATAAGGTTTGATTTTCAGTAAATTTGTCTTCAGTGCAGAAAGTGTTTAGTAGGAATATGATCCAGAAACAAATGATTTGATATTTTATTGGACCAACATGGATGTTACAGAAAAAACAAGTGCTTTAGCTTCAGACCAACCAGGTCCTTCTTCAGAAGCTGTGACAAGCTTCTGAAAGAAGGACCGGTTGATTCAAAGCTTATTTCTGTAACATCCATGTTGGTCCAATAAAAGGTATCAAATCATTTGTTTTGGATCTGTTTTTAAAAGGACCAATACGGCACCTACAACATTTTTTGCATAGTAGGTTAATAGGAATTTCATTAGAAGGAAACCAAGTGGTTTGTCAAGTTTGAGTGCGGCTATTCAGCAGCGATATCCTTTCATACTATTCGTGCTCATATGAATATCTAGGATAATTCTGAAGGCCTCGGCAGATGTACTAGCTACCACATAGTCAGATAGTCTATTCCACCAGATACCAACTCTTTCAATAAAATAATTGTTGCATTTTGCTGTTACAGTGTTAACCCATTAGCTGGGACTTGTCCTAGTGTTTGTCAGTAGGTGTTTGTGAATACTTTATCCTGAATATTTGGGCCACATATTCTGTTCAGGTCTCCAAACATTCTGGTATTTGGGATGCTTTTAGTTGGTAATGGGCTCAGATGTGGGGTGGGGATGGAAAAAAAATCATAAAATAATCCTATGCCTTTGGGCTAATCTGGCTACTCTCCTAGCCCATTCCAAATATGTCCCACCCATCTCCCCTTTCTGTTGCTCATCTGGCAGAGACTGCTTGAGTAAAAAGTCAAAATGTAAAATTGTGGTGTGTGCTGTAGAGCTCATAGAAAACATAGAATTTGTTGGCAAATAAGAACTGCTTGGCCCACCTAGTCTGCCCATTTTTCCCTACCTATGGTATCGCTGCAGATTCTTCTTGATCTGTGGCCCAATCACCCACCCACCCACCTTCACTTTCCCTAAGATTCCCTTATGCCCATCCCATGCATTCTTGAACTCCCACTGTTTTTGTCCCCACCACCTCTGCTGGAAGACTGTTCCAGGAATCGACCACTGTGTCTGTGAAGAAGTACTTCCTCACATCTTTCCTGAATCTATCCCTCTCAAAGCTTCACAGCATGTTCCTTCTCCTTGAGCACCTTTTTCCCCAAAATACTTCCCTCCTGTACCTTATTTACCTCCATGAGGTATATAAAGTTCTCTATCATATCCCCTCCCTCTCTCCTCTCTTCCAGGGTGTACATATTTAGTTCCTTGCGTGTGTCTCCTCATGGGGCTTCTGATTCAGAACCTGTGCCATTTTAGTTGCCTTCTTCTGGACTGCCTCCACTCTGTCCTTCCTGAGATGTAGTCTCCAGAACTAGATATACCTGCTAAGATGTGCCAGAATGCAACCTGGCAAAGAAGCAGACTTGAAACATTCAAAATTACTGAACTTTTTCAACTAACAAATTTTACGTGAACATCTTGAATCCTGCTGACCACTCTGTACAAACTGATCTAAAACTAATGGTGTGCCAAAACAAGGGAAGGAGCAGGGGTTCAGAGACATCAGCTGATACAGTAATGGCAGCAGCCTCTACCTCAACCAGACCCACCATGGAAATCTCCCCAACTTGCAGTGCAGGTGGTTTGAAGGTTAACAGAAATGGGCAGACTGGGTGGACCCAGCTGCTCTTATCTGCTGTGACAATCTATGTTCCTAGGTGATTGACAATAAGGTGGAGACAATTTTCTGATGCCTGGGTGAGGAAGATAAGATCAGGGTTGCCAGTGAAACTACAGCCTTAGCAGAGCAACAGGCCACACAAGCCCTCACAGCACCAAGCAAACATACCCAGCTGTGCTGCAGGTGAGAGGCCCTGGAGAACACTGGTCAGGCCTCCAACATTTATCTGACAGGTCTCCCGGAGTGGACAGATCTCCTTCATTTCCTCAGTGGCTGATTGCCATGTACTCTTGACCTGGAAAGAGCCTTGCTAGTCAAACAGATTCACAGGGCCTATCAGTATTTCCCTCAAACTGCAGCAGCTATGATAAGGCGTGCCTCCTCTAGCCTCCTAATGACAGGAGTGGTGGCTACTGATGTGGTTTTGAAGGCATCCCAAGATTCTCAGAATCTTAGTTAGGACTGGGCCACCCTCAGTGTCTTCCTCGACCTCTCCTGTGCTACCTGAGATCACTGCAAGAAGCTTCCAGAAAATGTGAGCCCAACTGAGCACTTGGAGTTGTGCAGTCCCTCTTGATGACCTCCTGACTCAATATCCACTACAGCGGGCATACGCTCAGTACACCATGGTGGAAGCAGACAAATAGGCAGTGATCATTGCCTGTAATTCAACGGAGTCTGAGGACAAGAGCATATTGGAGGAGGAGGAAACTTGCGTGAGAGGGGACAGCCAAGTAATGTTTAGTACTGGCATGCTTTTCCTTCTGGTACCAAATAGAGGATTACTTTGCCTTTACCTGAACAAGTTTTTATATTTTAAAGAGACACGCCAAGTTAAATTATTTGCATCACAAATATTGGTGCCTTAACTCTCTGATGCTACTGATGCATATGTAACCCACAAATTTTCACTAGTTTAGGCGTGAGATAGATCATAAAATGTCTCCCACCGGGTCACTTACACTTCCCAGTCTGTAGATCCGCCACCGATCCACTCTGCGCTCAGCCACATTATGATGTGGACCAGGAGAGCACAGGGATGCGCTCCATTATAGTCTATGGGGGCAACTTTAACAACATTTTTATATATCAGTGACCATTTGGTGATTAATCAAGGGCACTGGGTGACTAACAAGGTCCTAGATGTAAGTGACCCAGTGGGGAACATTTTACAATCTATCTCATGTCTAAACTAGTGAAAATTATTTTGGTCAATATGCATCAGTAGCATTACTTGGATAAGGCACCAATATTTGTGGTGCAAACCGCTAACTTGGTGAGTCTCTTTAAGGTACTACTGCTTCATCATCAATCAACTGCCTACGGTGACAACAAATTGCAGTGCCATCCTATATGCAGATGACCTGGTGATAACGGCCCACTCCAGTGACATGGCCACTCTTACCAAGAGCCTGTCCGAGGACTTTAACCAGGTCCTGACCTGGGTGATGGATCATAAACTGGTCTTGAATCTGAAAAAACTCATGCTATGCTATTTGGCTCAACTGCCAAATTCAAAGTCTCAACATCCCCTTGAACATAAAGTACTTAGGGGTCACATTAGACCCCCAACTTGATATGGAGAGTCACATCGCTAAAGTCTGCGGAACAGTGAACTGCAAGCTGGGACTGGCCTACAGGCCAAGTGCAACCTACACCCTGCGGCCAGGCTTGCCCTAGCGAGAGGAGTCCTCCTTCCCTCCTTCAGATATGGTCTGCACATTTTTGCTCGCTCTACTAAGATGCATCTCACCAGGTGGCACACTGCATACAACAATATCTGCCGCTCGCTCTAGCTGTTCCCCTCCTCACCCATCACTGTGAGCTTTATAATAAACTCCGTGGCTCTCCCCAGCCAGATACCTGGACTTTGGAATAGGTTGCCTTACAAGCAAGGTGATCAGAACTGGTACCCCATCAGGACTGGCCCAGCTTCTACCACCAGCTGACATTTCTCCTTACTCATTAAGGTCTCAAGTCCAGGGGATGCTCAAAGTTCCTGCCAAAGAACTCTCACGGGAGCTAGGGACTTTGTTGTGTGCGCCAAACTGTGGAACTCCTCCCAGAGTCTTTTCGCTGGCCCTCCCATCAGTGCTCCAAAATCTATGTGGGACTTCTTGAAACAAGCCTCAGCATGCGACTGCTCCAGCCTCCTAGGGATACACTGCCTTTTACAGGGCTGCCTGGAAACTACTGCTGCTCGCCCCACTCCACTACCACTACCACTACCACTGCCTGACCTGGATCTAACTGTTGGCTTGCAGACCCTGGTCTTGTCTTAACCTGGAATCCTTATATTATATGTTATTGAATTGTCGATTTGTAACTAAATGACTATAAGCTGTACCATTGCTTTCTACTCCTCTGTAAAATGTGCCCACTGTATTCTCTTATCTTGCCTATGCTGTCATTATGTTGATGTGTCCTCAGTATTTCTCTCGTATGTTGCCCATGTTGTCATCATGTGTTTGAAATGTTGTCTTTGTACCATTATGTTGTACTCTCCCGGTCGTTCCAGAAAATAGGCATAATACTTGTCTAGTGTACCTAAGCCGTAAACAAAAGCTAAATAAATAATTTTTGTGCATGGTTCTGTATGGTGACATTACTCATTTTATAATTCAAGGCTGGGAACAGTAATTTTCTCTTAAACTATCCTGAACTGCTTTCATAAGCGTTATCAGTAAGGGTGGACTCCACGTGGCAACACACTGAGAGGAAGATTAGCAGCTACATGAAACAGGATTTGGTCTTTCTTTAATTCCTGTGTGGCTCTTCTGACAACTAATAGTTTTGAACTGGACTCATTTAGGATCTTCCTGTACCTGTTTAGAATCAAGTAACATTTGAAGTGAAGTTCTATCTGTTTCACTGTTGCATAGGGCAACTGATCTATATTTCTCAAGCGATTTTATTGGCTATACTAAAATTAAAAATATATTCTAAATCTTCATTGTTTGAATGCTTTCATGGTGCTATCTATCTTACTAAAAAGTGTGATCAGTTTGGGGTCATATTAACCTTATAGGGTTAAATACATACAGAACAAAATGCTTGGACTGTATAATTTAATTTCAGAATGATCACCTCAGTCTTGCAGGATGTAGTTATACTGAACTTCCATTGACTCGATACTCAATGTTTGTTCTGCTTCCATACCCTAATGCATGATTGCTTAGGCTGAGTGTTTGTTTAAAATCTGGAAAGTCCACCGCCCACTGGTGCAGAGGCATGGCTGCCGCCTGTGACGCTGATGACCCGGGCTCGGGAATGGATCCGGGAGTCTGAGGGCTAGCCGGGGAGTAGGATAGAGCATCTGCTCTACTGCTCTCCTACTCTGGGGAGGTGGGGTACAGTGTCCAACACACTATGGACCCTCAGGAGGCCAGGGGTACCACAGCAGTTGGTGCCAGCACGCACGGGGAGACCACGGGCCATTCTTGCACATCCCCACCCCGAGGGAACAACAGCAGAAAAATGTTGGGCCCTGGTTGTAAACTGTCTCTGGCCATGTTAGTTCAGCTGCTGGCAGCCCCACTTGTGAGAGCATCCCCGAGTATAAGGGCCGGTTGCCAGAGCCTGGTGAGTCCATTCGCGAGGCTAGGGATGCCCGGCAACAAAAAAAAAAAAAAAATCTAGAAAAGTCCACGTGCCAAAGACCTAGTTACATGGGCTACCAGAACAAACAGAGTACACATAATGCATAAACAATAACAGAAATATACAGAACCAAAAAATGAACAGACATTCACAGCCATTGCTAACAAAGATGTTTTTGTTTTTCAAAGCTGATCTAAACACATGTACAGTATTACAGACACTAGCTATAGATGACAGTAAAGCATTAAAAAATGTAGGGAATGAATATAACAATGATCTCTGTCCCATAGAAAGTCTTCGCCAACTGAAAACCAGGTACATTGCGCTGAACGGGTTTGAGTTATGGGAATATGTTTTTAAATAATATATGAAAAGAACAAGGTACCATGTTCACAGTGACGCTGTAGCTGATACCTCTGATCTAGCTGCATCCAACCCAAATGCTCGTATGGATTACAAAAGTGTGTTAAATAAGGTAACTGTGAGGCAAATCTCACAATCTGATTCAGCAATGTCTTAACCTTATTCAACAACCCTAAACCTGCAGAATGACGGAACAGACCGTAATCTGTCGGGGGCAGGAGAGGAAGCTCTGAGCCAACAACATTCTAGTGAGTGGAATAAGTAATGGGTTGACTCTAGAAAGAGAACCCAATCTTTGATGTACTAATTTGATCATAGAATTGATGAGCTGTTCATAAGCTAAGGGCTCATCTGTCGAGGGCCCCAAATATTTAAAGGTCTTAACTTGTTCAATGTTGTCGACCTTCAGAGTACACAATGAAAGAGTAGGAACATCTGTCAACCTTTTCTTTGGTTATAAAAGACCATTGTTTTTGTCTTCTTTTCATTCAGAACCAAACTACCAGTACAAAACCATTTTAAATGTCAACAAAATCACAAGCTAATTAGTTTCCTACTTCCAAGAAATCGGGACCGCTTGTGAGGATCACCACATTATCAGCATAAAGGAAAATTTGGGTATTTAAACAAACTAAGCTACAGTGTGTTGAAAAATAGACAAAATAAAAGGGGACCAAAATAAAATCCTAAGTAACACCCAGTGGAACTACAGGTGGGAATAAAATGCTGTACTTCCTTTAATTTTTGTAATGTAGTCTGTTCCATTTGATGGTTCCTAGAAGCCATGTGATTGTCTGGCATGAGAGTGCTGTATTGCATTGTTTATTTTAGTTATGGAAACAATACAATATATGTTTAACCCTTGCTGTGCCACAGACTGATATCACTGTAGAATTCTTATATATGTTAATTCTGTCAGCAGCCTAAGGGTTAAAATATATGTTGTATCTTTGAAATATATGAATTGTTTGCTCCTGGCACTATGCCAGGCACTGACAGCATCTTTTCAAGCTTGCCTCCACTATAACAGGTCACCCCACAATTCTGTTGGTACAGTCAGTTTCATTTTTTTTTCATGTTATGCATAACATATCACTCTGATGCTGCTGCCCTTCCTCCTTCACGAATGTCAGTGCATTCCTGTCACAGACTTCCCTCATTTGGATACAAGTCATCACTAATTGGATATTATGAAGATGTTTGGGTTTATTACTTTATCAGGAAACAGGGAGGTGGGTGGAAAACTAATACCAAATGTTGTGAATCACAGGCCTATTTGGTTTTGTTCCTGATAATAAACAGGCTGCTATTCATGGCATTTGGGAAATACCATCAGTTAGTCACATACTCCTACTTGTCTCACTGTCTAAGTTTTATGCTCACGGCTTCGAATAACAGTGGATGTTGTGTTGCCTTTATAGTTTAGAAGCAGATCACCCTTGAGCCATCTTCATTCTAATGAAATGAGATTTAAATCTCTTAATATGTCGTCATATGTCTTATGTTCCAAACCTTTCACCATCCTTGTCAGTCTCCTGAACATATTCTAGTCTTCTATTTCACGCCTGTGGTATGGGTGACCAGTATAATGCTCCATACTTCATCACTGGTCTCATAGAAGTGTAGAGTGGCATCAGCACCTCCCTACACCTGTTAGTGATGGCTCCCCTTAAAGGGAAATGTCCCAATATAAATGCCCCACACCTCAGTGTTGGGCAGCCCCGATAGCTTTGCGCAATAAGATGTATATATATTTTTTAACTTGCAGGCTGTCCTGTATTTTATCTGGTTGTTCTTGCCATCCTCCTGCCAGCATTTTGAATAATGTGCCTCTAGCGCCAGAGCCACTAGATCCCATGGCAGTCTCTGACTGATGTCAGAGGCAGAGAGCAAACGATGAGCTTATATACCAAATAGTGACAGATGGACGGAGCTATTAATAGTTCCAGTTTGTGAGTTAATAATCTTGGTGCTATACTGAGACCAAGTATAGAATGCCAGTCGACTGGCAAAGTCTATACTTGGTCTTGGTATAGCATTGCACTGGCAAGGCTCCATATACTTTTTCGCGCACATTGGGACCAAGTTCTGTAGAAAGATTACTCATTCACTGCAGAATATCTGCAGCAGTGGTTTGTAATTTCATGGAGGTTCTGTGACACTAGCGAACTACCACATCACAGTGTCAGCTTGCCATCCTGACTTCACTTCCATGGCAATGGTTATAGCAATCAAGATGGGAAAGCACAGTTATACTAGTTCAAAAATAACAGACTTACAAAATAATGTTATGCCTAAAAAATCAAAAATAATCTATCCCTTTAAGGTCCTAGCCTATTGCCAGGGTCCCTGGTGCTCTGTGGCAGAATGTACTGATTTCTGCAGCAGGGCTCCTTAGCTTCTGCAGCAGCATTTTCTAATTTCTATGGCATGAATTATTTATTTCTCTGGCAGAACGCAGTCCTGTCATTGGCTAATATGATGTGATGTCATCGATGACATCATAGGCTGAGCATAGAGGAGGGGCTTTAGGATAAACAAGATGGGAAAGAAAGCCTGACACTATGGAAAACCGTATATTTATATGAAAATTTTACTAAAACAATTATGGATATATATATATATATATATATATATATATATATATATATATACACACACACACACACACACACACACACACACACACACCCCTGCGGCATGATGCAAATTCCACAACCGCAGGATTCCAGGGGCTTTGCCTTTGCTATAAATAAAAATATGCAGAGGGACCTTATAGCAGCAGTATTGTCGGCAACAAAATTAATCGTATAGTTTTTGTTACCAAAACTTTATTTATTGATGCATTTGTTAACCGGAAGGTGCGCTGATCCATGGGACCTTTTTCAGGCACGACCTGAGCCATGGAGATGGCACAGGAGACTAATACAAAATACTTCAGACACAATACTGAGCATAGGGTAATAACACTGGAGACTATAATAGTAATGTAAAACCGCTGACAAGGAGAGTAGGGTGAGGATAATTATAACCCGAAGATACAGAGATAAGTACAAAATTGCATAAATACATGAGACAAGGGAAATATAATGTGCCCAAAGAAAGACAGTTGAAAATATTACATTGAAGAAAGGGCAGCAACTTAGGAACAAATTGACATAAGCTGTCATAAAGTACAAAACAGTTGTCACACAATACTGTAGGGTTACATACTGAAACCAAAGCAATTCACTCAGGGAGCTATACATCTTACAACCTTAGATTCAATATCAACATATTTTGATTTTCTGATTATTTATTTATTTTATTTTTAATGGCTTATACCAATACCTTTATACCTAATTTTATAATTAGGGACTCAAAAGTCATTAAAGCTGGCCACCCTCACAATTTAAAAAAAAAAAAAAAAAAAAAAATCTCTTGGCTGAGGTTGGCTGTTGAATCTCCATACTAGATTCATACTGTGAAGGTATTGGGCTGCTGCTACTCCATGTTTCTAATGGTGAACTGCCCAGCATGTGCCAAAATTAATTTTTATGAAGGCCAAGACAAAGAAGAGGGGACATTATTAAAAAGAAACTTCAAAATCTCATATTTTTTTCAAGAATGAAAGAAAATGGGGAGCATATTGATTTTGCCAGAAAAAATTACTGATGAAAACAATTGAGAAATGAAATTGTTTAACCAGGAAAGGCACACTAAGCCAGAGCTTGTTTCACGCATGCACTGGGAGCACAAGGAAGTTAAGTGACTTGGTCAGGGTCACACAGTATACAGGTGGGGGCTGATGGATTCAAGCCCAGGTCTCCAGGCTTGCAGCTCAGTGCCTTAACCACTACACTATACTGCTTACATTTTAAAATACTTTTGATTTTTTAAGGCTTCCTTCACATGGATCCCATGCCCTGTTCTCTCTCCAGACCCTTGTATATTCCTCATTTTTTATAGAATACATTACATTTTGAGTATAGTAATAGATTTAAGAACTGTTGACTTATACCCAGCTTTCTACTCAGATTGATAGGATGCCATGAGAAAACCCTTATTCCAGCTGGATAACTACCAGTGTTGTGCAGTAGAAACCTCAGTATGTGTTGTCTGAAGTAAGAAGTTTATGCATTGTTACAATACACATAAATGCTAGCCTGAGTTTTGTGTAGCATCTGTATGAATCTGTATGCCTTCTACTTTATTTATTGGAACATCAGTTTAACAACCTGGAGCCAGAGGCTCATTTACAAAGGTACCTCGTCACAGAGAGGACAAAACAGTGCAAACAACATACATACAAGAAAAACGGTGTACTGTTAAGAGAGAGGCAAGTTGGAAAAGCATGAGTCGGACCAAGGAATTCCATACCATTACAGTTGAGCATTACAGGATTGTACAGAATTACATTAAATAGTTGATACAAGCCGAATAGGGCAGTAGGCTGACAGAGGCAGCTAGGTAGAGGAAAATCAGTGTAGAGGCATGTGGGGAGGGGAGAGGCAATAGTGAGATAGTCAGAAGGTCTGTGAGCCGCTCAGTGAGCTTTGTCTAGACAAGAATAGGAAAAGGACTTTGAAGCAGCCACAACTCGAGGAGTAGTGAGCAGGTGTTTTCTAAGGAGTGTTTTAAAGTGAGAGAGCGTGGTGGCATCAGTGATACTGGAGGAGGTGTTATACCAAGTAGGAGCTCTGTAGGGGTATGCCCTTTGCCCTTGGAGGTTCTTGGCCTCGGCACAACCAGTGCAGTTTTGCAGGAGATCTGTGTGTGCACTAGAGGGTTCGCCGGTGGATGGAGGCAGTCAGACCAGGTGGGGATAGCCCAAGGAGAGACTTTTAGTGAGGAGGCAGGTTTGGTATTAGAGGCGTTCGTCTAGGGTTGAGTAGATTAGCCAGGGTGTATAGTTGGCAGGTATGGGTTAGTCTAGATGCCCCAGTTATCAGCCTACATGCTTTGTTTAAGGTGAAGCAGATCTTGTGGAGGGCGGTCTGGTCAGCTGCCCCATACACAGGTAGGCCATAGTCTACTAAGGATAGAACAGAAGACGTGACAGCGAGTGGAGGCGTCAGAGGGGAGCGGTTTTATGACAGTAAGGATGCCCAGCCGAGTGTTAGCGGCTGGGGCAAGGGCAGAGATGTGGGCATGAATGAGAGAGCAGGGTCAAAAGTTATCCCTAGGTATTTATACAAGAGGACTTGCTCAATTGGGAGTTTTGAGCTGGAGTGGATAATTTCTGGATTTATTTTGGGGTGGGAAAAGAGCGTGGTTTTGTTTTTTTTTAAAGATTAATTATGAGTCAGTTCTTAGTGAACCAGGCTTCAGCGTCATTGTAGGATGCTTGCAAAGAGTCCTGAAGGGAGATGTGGTTACGGTCCGAGGCAAAGAGTACAGCATCGCCTGCATAAAGTAAGATTTTGACGGTACAGTCACCTGGCAGGAGTTGAGAGAAAGAGCAAAGAGCTCAAGAATGGAGCCCTGAGGGACTCGGAGCGGATGGGACAGGCACTGGAGAGTGTCCCATTAATTTTAACACATTGTGAGCAGACAGACAAGTAACTGGAGCACCAGGAACGGGCCCAGCAGCAAAGCCTATGGTGGCAGAGGGCATCCAGCAGGAGGGGTGGGAGACAGTATCGAGGCTTTAGATAAGTCTATGAACACTGCACCGCTATGGAGCCAGAGTCAGAGAGGAGTGAAGAAAGTTAGAGAACTCAAGGAGGGCGGTGTTGTGCTGTGGCCGGCTCTGAACCCATGTTGTTCAGGGCAGAGGATGCTATATTTGTCTAGATATTCAGAGATTTGGGAGGACACAATTTTTCTAAGGCCTTTGAGAGAGGAGAGAGGATTGAGAGAGGCTGATAATTACCAGAGAGAGTCCTAGCCCCACCCTTGTGTGTATTGGAGTGACAGTAGCAATTTTCTAGGCAGAGAGATTTGTTAAAGAGGCTGGTGACTGGTGAGATAACCAGATCCAGAACCTGACAGAGGAGACTGGGATCAAGGGAGTCACTACCAATAGTATTGCTCTTTAAGGCCTTGAGTAGGTAAGGTCTGACTTCCTGGGCAGTGACATGGTGAAGGTAGAACCAAGGGCGAGTGAGAGTAGGGACAGACCGGGAGGGGGGGGAGAGTTGTCTGGGAGCACAGGGCTAAGGTCAGTGAAGGATTTGTTGAGGTGATTGGAAATGAGGACTGGGTCTGTGGAGATGGAACCATCAATGTTGATATTTGAGGGTGGAGGGGACGGTTCCATTAAGCTGTTTGATGTCCCAGAAGGTCCTGGCATTCCCCATGAGGAGGTGAGTGAGGCTTGATAATGTTCAGCCTTCGCCTTGCGGATGGCCCAGGTACATTGTTCTGGGCTGCTGCATGACCTGCCTGTCAGCTGGGTGGCCAGTTTTGTTGGCAATATTAATTATCCTATTCTTAAAATGGCGCGGGGCGTAATCCAGGGGCGCGCCTTACTTTGGACCGGCATGCAGTTAGTGGTGCAAAATGTCACAAGCATTGTTAAAGGTATGGGTAAAAAGGTTAGAGCCGTGTCCATATCAGGGGCGATTGTAGTAGAAACCAGTCAGTATGGGCTAGGAGATGCTTAAGGCCTTTCAGCCCACCTGGTCTCAGCCGCTGAAGGGTGGATTGTGCTGAGGATTTAGGCGAGGAGGTTGACCAGCAGAAAGAACAGGGGAGTGGTCACTAAGGCCGTCAGGAAGGATTTGGATATTGTGGATACGGTTAGGACGGTTTGTGAGGACCACATCAAGGAGTGTGCTAGTCTCGTTCTAGGATTCATTCTAGTAGGTTGGGTAACCAATTGAGTAAGGTCAATAGCTGCAAAGGTATCATGGGAGGTGGAGGATGAGGGGCTGAGCCAGTTGATGTTTAGATCCCCACCAGGATTTGGTCGTGAGTGGGGTAGGGAGGTGAGATAATCAATTAGTGGACCTGGTACCTGCGCTGATTTTTCGGAGGTATGTAAGCTGTAGTCGGATAGATGGACCCCTAGAAGGATCAGGAGACAATTTTAGGTTAGGGCCTGAGCCTGCAATCAAGGACTGGGGCTGGGAGGCCAGTCCAACGAGTGGGTCTTTGACATAAACGGCACAGCCTCCACCTCGCCTACCAACACAGTCCTCCTGAGAGGAGTACCCGGAAGTGAGACCAGGGAGTTGGGGGTTGAGTCAGACAGCCAGGTTTCCGCTATTGAGATGTCAGGTTTATGGACTGCAGCCCAGCATTGGAGTAAGTCAAATTTTTAAGGAGGCTACATACGTTCATAGAAACAATATGAAGTCCAGAGGATTCCACTGAGGGACTTTTGTATGCTGGGCCTGGGTTAGGATGTATGTTACCAGTTAGGAGTAGAAGGATGAGAACAGCCCTGGATAAGGAGTGGTGGAAGGAGAGTTTCGCTGGGAAAGATAGGAGAGGAGTAGGGAGTTTCAGGGTGCAAGGGGTAGGTGGGGGCACAAGGCGGGAGGCTTGAACATAAGTCCCAAGTGGGAACAAAGGTGGAAGCAAGGTAGTGACTAGGTGGAGGTGAGGTGGACTAGAACTCATTGAGAGTGTGTGGAGGAAGAAGGTGGGGAGGTGCAGAGGCCCAGAAGGAGGGAGAATAAAGAGGGCAAGTGGGAGCACAAGAGTAGTGAAGCTGCGGGTAGTAGGGACACCAGGGTCAGATGAAGGCATAAGGAGGAGGAGGAGAGAGAAGCAAGTAGGTCTGAGGTAAGTGGGCATTATCAATGATGTCCTGTGGGCAGGATAATAGGAAGTAAGAGAAGAGGGAGTAGTCGGTCACTAGCGTTACTGCCACTCTGGTACAGTGGATAGAGTCCCGCCTCTGGTGTGCAAGGTTCAAGACTCCCAGGAATAGTTGGGAAATGCCCAGGGTAGAGTCGTTGTCCACAGTCCAGGAGGCAGACCAACGCACTGTGAGGCCCACAACTGGGGGGCTAAATGGCGACTCCTAGTGGCCAAGAGTGGTTATAGGCCTGTGAGGGGTGGGTGGTCCCAGGGCCCAGAGAGTACTGGGAGGGGGGAAGAACAGAGAGAGAGGTATGGGAGGGCACAGAGATAGGAGAGGAGGTAGTAAGGGTGGTTGGGAGGGGAGGAGAGAAGTGAGATAGGAGAGTGGAGAAGACGTAGGGAATAGTGTAGGGATTAGTTAGCAAGATGCTAACCGCTGAGGGCACGGTGACCTTAGTGGCTAGCAGGTATAACCTGCAAATGGGAAAGTGAGAACTTAGTATTTCGACAAATAGGAAGTGATGTAATGGGTGGGCCAATAAATTGAGGGCCGCCCTGGGTGGGAGGGTGGCTGGGGCAGGCGCACGCGAGTCTGGCTAGCACCCCACAGTAGTCTTCTGGTAAAGAAGCAGGTAAGCCTTTACCTAAGGGCCTTTTTCTGAAGCAGCAGGCTGTGTTGTGGGCTCCAGAAGGGAGCAGGAGCTTCCGTCACTGTCGCGGTCGGCAGAGTGCTTGGGGGAGTTCAGGCCTATAAGGAGCAAACAAACAAACAAAGGAACAGAGTTAATATGCAGGGAAAGAGAATTCAAAGCACACCAGACTGTGCATGCGTGGCTATGTCCCGATTAGGCCCACACTGCGCATGCGCAGAAAGCTAGCAATATGGCACACAGAGGAGAAACAGGTAGGCGACAAACAGAATCCAACTAGCAGTAATAGTTGCTGATAATAGCCAACAGTAAAATACAGTGCTGGTAGAGCAGGCAGTTAACAGAATTAAAGTCCCTAGTTGAAGTACAACCAAGCTGGAACAGGCAGGTAAACGCAGAGACAGAATTTAAAAAAAAAACTATCAGTACACCTGTGGGGACAGATATTCTAGAGTCTTAAGGCTACACCCAGGTAGCACCCCACAGTAGTCTTCTGGTAAAGAAGCAGGTGTTTTACCTAAGGGCCTTTTCTGAAGCAGCAGGCTGTGTTGTGGGCTCCAGAAGGAGCAGGAGCTCAGTCACTGCTGCGGTCAGCAGAGTGCTGGGGGTTTCCAGGCCTAAGGGCCTTTTTCGGAAGCAGCAGGCTGCACAGGGCTCCAGAAGGAGCAGGAGCTCGTCGCTGCTGCGGTCAGCACTCTCTGCATGAGCAGGTAGCTGGCTATGTGATGAAAGCTCTTTACATGTTACCCAGTCTCTCATGCCTAGACTATATATCTTGTTAACCAGGATCTATGTGGGATGATGTCAAAGGCCTTGTTGAAATCGAGGTAGGCTATTACGCTCCACACACCCCCGGTTTACTTCCTTTGTCAACCAGTTGAAGTCTATAAGACTGAGGATGGTGGTAAATGGAGTGCAATCTGGAGAGGAGGAGGACCAGTGGAGTACCTCAGTGATTAGTCCTTGACCAGTTCTGTTCAATGTCTATATCGGTGACGATGCAGAATGGCTGAAAGGAATGTCTGCCTGTTTGTGGATGACACAAAGATCTGTAATGGGGTGGATACCTCTGAAGGGTGGAGAACATGAGAAGGGACCTGGGAAGCCTGAGAATGGTCTGCAGAGTGGCAACTGAAGTTTAATTTAAAAAAAAAGTGCAAAATTATGCACCTAGGACACAGTAACCCTGGGGAGAGCTACAGGATTGGGGAGAGTTTCTGACAGTCGCCAAAGAGGAGAGACCTGGGGATTACTATTTTAGATGACCTGAAAATGTCAAGCAGAGCACAAAGGCAGCAGGAGGGCCAGTGGCATGATGGGGTGCATAGCAAGGGTATCACCAGCAGGTGTGAGGTAGTGATGCCATAGAGACAAAACCCTGGTCAGACCTCACATGGAGTACTGTGTACTAGTTCTGGAGGCTGCACCTTCAAAAAGGACATTAACAGACTGGAGGCGGTCCAGAAGGACGACTAAGATTGTACAGGGCTTGTACCACAAGACTTACGAGGAGAGATTGAGGACCTCAATACAGTGACAGCCAAAGACATGGTCAGATATTTCCTGAAATTCTGTGATATTTCTAGAGAAATCTCCTGCTTTCTGCATTTCAACAGTAGGGCAGCAGATAGAAACTGTTAAGAAATTTCACAAAACAGATGGAAATATCTGACCATGTCTGTGGCTACTACTGTATATACTGCTGAAGGAGAGGAGGAGAGAGGGACATGATAGAAACATTCAAGTATCTCGGGCATAAACAGGGTGCGGGAGGATCTTCCAGTACAGGAGGAGTACAAGTACTAGGGGCATGACATGAAATTGGAAGGTGGCAGGTCAAGAGTGAATGTGAGGAAGTTTCTCTTCATGGAGAGAGTGGTGGACGATGGAGCGGTCTACCACAGGAGGTGGTCGGAGCGAGCACTGTTTGGATTTAAACATGCATGGGACAGGCATAGGGAACCACAGAGGTTAAGTAGGAGGGTCAAAAGCTGTAATTAGTACAGGACTTGCGGGCAGACTGATGGGCCTAGCAACCTTATCTGCTGACAATTTCTATGTTTCTATGTCTTGCAAACTTAGCAGAGCAGTTGGAGGCAGAGATCAGTTTGGTTCTAAAGTATTTAGGTTTTTCAGCTCTAAGTAGCTTAGTGCATTGATTCCCTACTGCTCTAAAGTCAGCTGGAGATTGTTTTCCATGCTTTTTCCATAGGGCATCCCTATGGAGAAGTGCAGCTTCAGACTGCCTGTAAACCAGGGGTAAGATTTTCCTGGTACGAGTTTTTACTAAGGGTGCATGACAATTTATGGTTCCAAGCACGATATCCTGAAACTGCTCATAAGCCTCACTTATGGTGGGAGCCAAGGAGAAGTCCTGCCAGTAAGCATGCTGAGATCCATGAGAAAGGCATGAGGGTTGGAGTTGTGGCACTTCATTTATAAGTGAGTCTAGAAGTGGAAGCAGTTTTTATGGAAGCTACACAGGCTATGGCACAGTGGTCACTTAGATCATGGAAGAAGGTGCCATGGGAGAAGAGGTGAGGTTTGTTAACTAAAATTAGATAAAGTACTGTTGTCTGGCTTTTTGGTATTTGGGCGGTAGCTTCTGTAATAAGTTGCATGAGGCCGAAAGTGTCAGAGATCTTGAGAGGCTTGGAGAGAACCAAATGTGATTGAAAACACCCAAAATAATGACCTCAGAGGATGGTTTGTCCAGGTGTTGCAGAGGTGGTCAAGTAACCTAATCCCTGCTGAGGGAGGTCTGTAATAACCAATAATGGTAAGAGGCGTACAGGAGGAAGTAGGACCTAGTGTCAGACTCTTATTCCCTAGGTCAAGTATTAGCCTTGAGTAAGGTGGCAGAGGGCGCCATGAACATTGATTGCGGCCTTCCTCACAGGGCCTGTCCAATCTGAAGACATTGTAGGAGGGAATGTTGATTTCAAGGTCCAAGGTAGAGGGTCTAAGCCAGGTTTCTGAAACTACCAAGATGCCAGGGTTAGTATTGAGATCCAAGATTGAATTGCATCAGATTTCCTTAAAATACTGCAAGCATTTAAGTGGAGAAAGCTTATTCCCTTTAATTGAGCCAACTCTGTAGGCACTGCAATAGGGGAGATGGGCCTGGATTCATCTCAGCATTGCCTGAGCAAAGGAGGAGCAGTAGCAAGATTTTTTAAGGGCGCTGAACAGCAGCCTAAGGGCAAAGTCTGACCTCTCTTGCAGTAATAAGAGGGAGGTAGCGATGGACTGTCCGGATGGTATGCAAGGGATGCATATAACAGCACCCCTGGCTGAGTAGGTAAGAGATGAAACTTAAGATTAGTGGAGGACACACAATGGGGAGTAGGAGGCCTGAAGTAGAAGACAGAGGAGCTGTGGATGGAATAAGATGGCAAGACTACAGCTGCATAAGGGATCAGGACTAGTATTGAAGAGGAACGCAATTTTGAAGGTACAGCTACATGCAAGGGCTCTGCTTTTGGATTAAGGTGCTGAAGAGAAGCCCAAAAACAACTAACATACAGCATCAACGAGTGCATTTTGAGGGTAGGAGCACTCGAGAGTTAATTTATAGTATTCCCTTAGGTAAACCCTTTTCAATTCCCTTTAGGATCTTGGAGAGATGCAAGGGTTTGAGTGTCACTTTAAGGCTTGATGTCAGAAATGTCTGCCTATAGGAGAGTTGATTCATATTATAATATGTACACACGCAATATAAGTTATGAATTATAATATTCCTCTTGAAGAGACATATGGGTTGGAGTGCCTCTTTAAGGCTTAATGTCTGAAGTTTCTGCCAATAGGAGGAAGGCATCACAGGAGGGAGGGAAGACAAGTGTATTTAAAGTGTGTCAGGGTGGGTTTAAAAAAAATTCAAACCAAACAATTAAAGAGGGAGAAGAATAGTGCTGGGTCCCTAATTATGTAGCCCGGCTAAGACTGCAGAGAAGCTACAGCCAATTAACAGCAGAGTTTGAAGACCATGGCCACCAATGGTGTTTAAAGTAGGAGGTTTGGTCCAATCAAGTCATCATTTGGCGATCCGATCTATCTGCGATGCATACCTGGGCAGATGAATTGAGAGTGGGCAGGGCAGGAGCTGCGGCTGGCAGGCTTCCCAGCCATGGTATGATACAGGATGCGTGACATGCCCAATCAAGAACAGAACCTGGGGAGAGAAGAGGTACATGCCAGGATAAGTGAACAGTAAGCAGGGGCTAAATTGGGGGGGGACACAGACAAACAAGAGACAAAGAGGGCAATTAAGAAGGCAGTTAAGCTGAGTGGAGGGTGGGCAGAAGAAGGTAATGGAGGGTAGGCAGAAGAAGGTGATGGTGCTAGGTGCGATTGTTCAGCTGGCGCCAAATCCCATCACAGCCAAGTGTAATACTTTTTTTTTTTTTTTTGCAAGCTGCAGACATGGGGCGGGGGAGGAAATGAGAACAACTCGAGGGGAAGGTGATGGGCAGGAGTGTGAGGGCAGAACAGGGACAGAGGGAATAGGATTGAGTTTTGCAGAACCATGAATCGGTAAAATCTGCAGAACCAAAGGATCAGGGGTACAGAAAGAGAAATAAATGTCAGGGCAGAAGAGGGCTAGTAGGAAGAACAGTAGCAGTGTGGCTGTACAGTTTCATGGGGAAGGAACAACATTTGTCAATGCCAAATGTTTGCTTGCTGGCATTGGCAGTGGTAGTGAGAAGTTACAGAGCTACATAACAGAAATGGCAGTGAAGTATTGAACTGAAGCCAACCCCACCACCACCCTGCAGAGAGTGACAGACATTGGGGTGTGCCTTTGGGTTGTCAGGCATAATGGCCACGCATTAATTACCACACCCCACCCTGCAGACACTGACAAGTGTCACGGTGTGCCTTGGGGTCTTTGGCCTTATGCGCACCCCATTCCATCAGGAAATACGGTGAGATGGGTGCGGTATAGGAGAATGGTGTGAACTTTGGGGCCAAAGAGTCCAAGGCATGCCCGATGCCTCTCACTGGCTGCAGGGTGTGGAATGGTATGAGCATTGCAGGCAAGAATCCCAAGTCACACCCTGATGCCTGTCGTTTTTACGGGTTGGGCGTTATGGTTGGAAACCGTAATACTCCTCAGGCACTGCTGGTGCCACCAAATTTTCAACATGTTTTTTGTGACCCCACCATGAACAGTGGCAATATCAGTTTGTTAGCTGAAAGCTGCTTATGCACAGCGCATTACGGCATTTAGCACCACAGGTGCAAACACATTCTAACAGGATGTAAAAAATGACAGCTGTACTGTTCATGGGAGGTGTAAAAAATGGCAATGTTGCAAATCTGAAGTAAAAATATTAAAAAAAACAAAAAAAAAACTGGTGAAGTCAATGAAGGCAGACAGAAATCTGTGCAACGACACCTGTAATGTAATTAGTTTAGATTTTTACAGCGGATTGTCAACAAAGGCATTTTGGGACCTCCGATCATGAAGAGTGTCACTGTGATTTACTTTATCTGTCCTCGAACAATGATTTCACAGTGACCAATAACATCTCGCGCTGAAAGTGTGAAACACATTTTGGCCATGTTGTGAAAAACACAGCTGTACTGTTCATAAGGAAGTGGAAAAATGCCACTGGTGAAAATCTGGACTGAAAATATTACAAAGTCATGAACTTACGAGGGTGCGTGGAACTCGCAATGCTCACTTGTAACACAGTCATTTTATGGACTTTTGTCACTAGATTTCCAACATAGCCATTTTAAGACCTCTGCTCACTGAAAAGTGTAACTGTGATTTTCTTAATCTGTCCCAAACATTGCGCACACTGACTGCACCATTGTGTGCTACATGTGCGAAAACACATTTTGGGCAACATGTGAAAATGGCAGCTACTGTCTATAAGGAAGTGTTATAAAATGGCAATGTTGAAAATCTGGAGTGAAAATATTGAAAATTCGCAAACTACGAGATTGCGAGGAACCGCTGCAGAATGCACGCCAGAAACAGCTCATTTTAGGAATTTTTCACCAAATTTTCAAAATAGCCATTTTAAGACCTCTGCTCATGAACAGTGTCACTTTAATTTTCTTAATGTGTCCCATACATTGATTTTGTACACCGATCATGCCCATTGTGCGCCACATGAGCGGAAATCCATTTTGGGCAAGATGTGAAAATGACAGCCATACTGCTCATAAGGAGGTGTAATAAAATGGCAATGTTGGAAAATCTGGAGTGAAAATATTGAAAATTGCGAACTTTACGAGTTACGCGAGAACCAAAGAACGATGTCAGAAAATGTTTGTTTTTGACGCGCCCACCAAATTTTCAAAATAGGTTTTTGAGAGCCCACCTTATGAACGCTGGCAGTGTCGTTTATATCTGGCTCAAAAGGTGATTTCGCAGTGATCATGAATCACCCTTTGGGCCCTGAATAACGCCATGACAGTGACATCATTCATGAGAAGGTGTCCCAAAAGCCCCATGTTGAAAATTTGGTGCAAAAATTCCAAAAATGCCTGAGATATATGCAACAAAGTTGAAAAACCCTATCTATCCCATTATACAGCTTACCGCATTTTCTAAGTTCGCGATCGGCTTTGAAGAGTGCAGACGTGTTCCTGGTCCACAAGATCGCTGCGCCAGACTCTGGAGGTAAGTATGGGGTGGGGGGTGGGGAGGCAGGGTGCGAGTGGGTGGGTGCGGTTGTGGGGGCAGGAGACCGCGGTGACTGCTTTTGCTTTTCAGGTCTTTTTTTTTTTTTATTAAAAGACGACGTGGACGCTTCCATGTTGGTGGGCTCCAGCATGGCACAAGGATGGCTGGGGTGTGAAGTCGACGGGATTGGGCACCCCCATCGGCCATAAGATCAGTTGCCACGCTGGGGTGGGCTCCCAGCGTGGCACCCAGTACTTCGGGAGGACAGTGGAGCCGACGGAGATTGGGCACCCCGTCAGCTATACGATAACTTGCCACACTGGGTGGGCACCCAGCGTGGCATGTGGAAAGCTTTGGGGATTGCAGCACAGCCGACAGGAGATTGGGCACTCCCGTCGGCTGCTACAGTGTGTCGTGGGGGCAGCATGCAGTGTGTGTGTGTGTGTGTGTGTGTGTGGTACACGTACGTAGGGGAGCTGCACATGAGCAGGCGATGTCTGATCACTGCTCACTGAGCGTAGCTCCCCTTTCAACTGTATGCCACTGCATTTGGAGCTGTCGGCATGCATTGGTGGATCAGCCACGCCTGCCAACACACTGACTGAATTGGAAGAGGGGTGACACACCTCCAAAAACTCAGATGATGGCACTATGTTTCTTGCACATGCGCAAGCAAACATAAAAGGAAGGAAGTAGCAGGACAGTGAGATGAGAAGTAACAGACAACAGTTACGCAGATCTTATCACAACAGCAAGACAATTCACATAGCACACAATAAATGCAACAGCACAATGCATAAGCCCATAGGTCCCTTAATGGTGAGATGAGCAGTAAATAACTGCAGCAGCACAATGTTTAACCCCATACAGTCCCTTATCAGTGTGATGAGCACTAAAATGATGCAGTTCCCCAGATACAGGCTTGAGCCCATGCAACCCCTTAGCATTAACTAAATTCAGTTACTCCCAAGATTCAAGCTGAACAATTTTGGAGAGGAGTAAAGAATAACTGTGGGTCCCAAACTGAGCTCAGATTTCAGAGGAGCTATGGCCAGGCTACAGTCAATTAAGAGCAGAGCTGAAGACCATGCCACCAATGGTAAGCCAGAAGTAGGAGGCTTGGTCCAATCAAGTTAGTTTGCGATCCGGTTCTATCTGTGGTGCATACCTGGGCAGATGTAGTGGAAAATGGGCAGGGCAGGAACCACATCTGGCAGGCTTCACAGCCAGGCGTGGTGCAGGATGCATGGAGGTGCCGATCAAGGACAGAACCTGGGGAGACAAATTGGGAATGGGCATGGCAGGGCAGGAGATGTGGCCAGTAGGCTTCCCAGCCACGACACTGTGCAGGATGCATGAAGGTGCCCAATCAAGGGCAGAACCTGGGCAGATTATTTGGACAGCGGGCAGAGGAGGCGACAGGTAGGCTTCCCAGCCACGGCACCATGTAGGATGCATGGAGGTGCCTGATCGAGGGCAGAACCTGGGCAGATGAATTGAGAGTGGGCTGAGCAGGAGTCGGGACCAGCAGGCAGGCTTCCTAGACATGGTGCAGGATGCATGGAGGTGCCCGATCAAGGGCAGAACCTGGGCAGATGAATTGGAGAGCAGGCAGGGCAGGAGCCACAGTCAGCAGGCTTCACAGCCATGGCATGGTGTAGGATGCATGGAGGTGCCCAATGAAGGGCAGAACCTGGGCAGATGAATTTGAGAGGGGCAGAGCAGGAGCCATGGCCAGCAGGCTTCCAGCCACGGCACAGGATGTGTGGAGGTGTTCATCAAGGGCAGAGCCTGAGCAGATGAACTGGAGAGTGGGCAGGAGCTCACGGCTGGCAGGCTACAATCCATGGTGCTGCGTGAGGATGCGTGGAGGTGCCCAATCAAGGGGCAGAACCTGGGCAGATGAATTGGGGAGTGGCCACGGCAGGAGCCGCGTGAGCTGGCAGACTTCCCAGCCATGGCACGTGCAGGATGCGTGGAGGTGAGTGATCAAAGGTTGATGAACTAGGGATTGGGCAGGGCAGTAGCTGCAGCCAGCAGGCTTCCCAGCCATTTGGCACTGGATGTATGGAGGTGCCTGATCAAGGGCATTTTAAATCATAAAACATGCTGGGGACTGTAATTGTTGTCTCTCTCCCCAAACACCCACCTATGTTTACACACTGCTGAGATCCCCTTGCCCTCTCTCTCTGCCTTGTTCAAAAGTAAATCCAAGACCTAGCTAGCTATTTAGACCAGCAATCGGTGATGGTTACATCTGATACTTTATAGAGGACCAATAATTAATAAACATTATTTAAAGGGTCACTGTCAACCCCTTAGGCCTCAAAGTATCTCTAGTTTAAAAACACATTTTATGATTGTTCATATTCTGTTGAGACTGTTGATGCAGCTGGCAGTTTGATTCAGATCCTTTATTTTAAAAAGTGAAAACTGAGTGCCCACCATACTGGGGTTACCACACCAAAACACGCTTATATTTCTTGCCCAGTTCCAAATGCATATTTCCTGGACTTGGGAACAACCCCAACACAATCTAGCCACTGATTATGCAAAGGAGTAGAGGTGACTGTATCATGAGCCACTGGGAGTAGCCAAGCCGTAGCCCATAGGCCCAGACCTTCATTTGGATTCAAACATTTTGGACAAATATACCTCAACTCAACTGGCCATGAATACAAATTAAGCAATAAGGCATGACCAGGGGTTAGATTAACAGTCTGTTAATCACCCCTAGGTGTAATGTGGCACGAGGTGAGCCGAGTGCCATACTGCCCCTAGGGAGGCGTATTGACTGTTAATCTAACTCCTGGGAGGCTCTTATTGCTATTATAAAAAAATTATTACAAAAGAGAAGTGTTAAAAGTATAGTTTTTAATGTTTTCCTCATTTAGAGGGAGATTTTTAGTAAAATAGTTCTTCCACAAACAGTTTAAGAATGCTGGTTCAGAATCAGAATGCATCATTCCAGTCATTCGGCAGTGCTACAAGATGGGATGCTGACAGGAAGAATCCACGTGCCATGGTGATCAGGCTGTACATGACAGTGTAACATGGATTAATGTAAGGCTGTTGGAATCCTAACAGTCAATCAGACTGCAGCATTTCTGATGCCCTTTTATAATGTGCCCTAAACAGCATGCATCTATGTTTGTACCTTCAGTTTTTGAAATCCTACCTCCCCACACTGTTTGAGGGTGTCTAATGTTCAGGAAGTGTGCACCAAGGGTAGTTCAGCGATATGAAGCAAAACAAAGCTGCACATAGCTATACATTACCATGCATTTTGGTTCTAATAAGCAGGAGGCAGATTAAACAACCAGCAACATCAATGAATTTTAGAGGAAGTAAGCAATCAAAAAATGTGTGGTTTACATAAAAATGATATGCAAAAAAGGTTGACTGTCCCTTTAAGCAACTGTTATAATTGCCTATTTTAAAATTGTACAGTGCCTTGAGAAAAAGGCGCACAGAAACAAGCCAGTATATTTACATGATTTCGCCATAAACTCAGAATACAGGTTTCAGTAGTGGGATGACCATATAAACACATGTTACAGAATGGAGACGTGAAAGAAAATACACTCTGTGCAGATATAATGATAAATGCATTCCTCTCATTTAAATAACCAGCCCACTGGCAAAACCAAGGTAATATTAAATGGAACACTGAAGGACAGACCATAATAATGCTAGATATAATAGCTATTGGAATTTGTTACGATTTTGCTTCTAGCTCTAATTTTCATAAGTTCAATAATTTTATTAAGTCTCCCTCTCACTTACCAAATAAGACTTCCTTGATATAGGAAATGTTCTGAATTATTTATTGATCTGTTCCATTTCCTCCACAGTTGCTTATGTAGTTTTATGTTCGTTTAAAGCAGCCTAGTTTTACAGCGTCAGTACTGTGCATTCCCATTTATTCATCTTCTGTTGCTGTTCTTTTTCCTTGTTAGGCATTTGTGGAGACGTTTATTTGAAAGACATTATACAGATCTGATGTTACACTGGATTGTTTAGTCCACTAACAGATACTCGGTGGGGGTCGGTGTGCAGTGAAGGAAACCTTAAGGGCCAAAGGTGAACAATAAGGCATTTGCACTATTTAGAACTAGTGTTTAACGAGCCCATGCTCCAGTGGGTTTAATATACTTTGAGAATTAGTGGTCAGTCTTTGGGTGCTGTTAACATTCCAGCAAAAGATCCCACGGAGTCCTGGTCAGGATAGATGCCACAGAATCCTGGCTGGATCTAATACTCGCTGCAGAGTCTGTGCTCTGTGTGTGTGTGTGTGTGTGTGTGTGTGTGTGTGTGTGTGTGTGTGTGTGTGTGTGTGTGTGTGTGTATGACTACTGGGAGAAGTGCCCCCACATTAGTCTTGAGGAATGAGACTTCACTACCCTGTACTACTGCTGCTGGGCTGTTGTAGACGTTTGCAGTGGCTCCTGGGTTCTTTTCTCACCCAGCAGTGAGGAGGGGATTCATATCTAACAGAAAAGAGATATGCAGTGCTTCCACCCAGAGAAAAGTTAGTGGACTAGACAATATCACGATCCCCTGGTATGCCCTACCTGCCCACTGTGGTTACACCTCCTGCAGACCCCACAGAAATGCAATCATTTTCCCCAGTTGACATACAGAGTATAAACTCGCCAAATTATGATAACCAAGTTAAATGGCAAAACCTAGTGGCTAGTTGGTAGAGGCTCTGTGTGGAACCTTTTCAATGATAACGAGTCAAGCAAAGATGATATTTATTTGCCAACCACAGTTGCTCTGTCTCCCAGGAGAGACAGCAAAGCCTCTTAAACCTTCATCATCATATGATGTGCTCGCTGGCATTTTTCCTGTTATGGTGATGTGTCTCATAATGTTTGTTGTTCAATGTAGCTCAAGCTGCAGTGGGCTCCACCATGACGTCCACTGATCAGCGAGGCTGATCATGACACTGCTGTGTCAGTTGATGGATGGAAATTTCATGTAGTTGAAAAGAAGTAGCCCTCACCTATCTGATAGCAACTGCCTTTCTTCATCTGCATGGTGCCACCCACCCACCAGCTGAGTGGAATTTCTTTTGCCATTTTGTATTTAGATGTGTTTTTTTTTTTTCCTCCCTGCTGCCCACCCCAGTCCTGGAGGCACACGCCAGACCCGAGATGCCCTCCAACTTGCTGCCCTCGCTGTCTCTTCCTGCCTGCACTGCCACCAGGCCTCCACTTGGTGGCAGCGGAACTACGGGTGGGTGACAACCACCCAGGGAGGAGACTGCCATTAGGGCAGTCGATCCTGCTCTGTCCCCCAATGCTGGTACCCTGATGACCCACGGTCGCTCCTGAACCCAAGTCACCAGCATGGTGCGCCATCCAGCACCTTTCACCCCCAGCGCCACCGGTCCGGGCGCTGAGTGGCATTTCTGCAGATCAGGATATTTCTCAGTGATATGCCTTGGGCTACCAGGCACATGGCATACTATGGTAGCTTTTGAACCTCTAAAATATTGTCCATTCTTGCTGGCTAACAGGACAGTCACCTGACAAATACAGTGCTCTTATCTGCCAGCCTCCGTACATCCTAAATGTTGGTGGATAAGAGAGTGGCAGATAATATAGGTGGCTGTTAAAGGGAAGATATTTCTTGGAACAGGAGCTCTCACAGTGCTCGGTAAGCAAGGGTGGTGGATAAAGGAGTGAATACTGTATCTGCTGAAATGGCCACATACTGTACATCTGTAATGGACAAGTATCCCTGACTTTTTTTTTTTTTTTTGGGAGGGGTAGAATGGGAAAGATACAGGAAAGAAGACAGGTGGTGATGAACACAGCTACAAGTATCCAACACTGCAGGTAACAGTTTCACACACATGGCTGCAGCCCTCTGACACAGCAGCACCCATAAACATGGAGGGCAGAACTGATGGGTCCCTCCTGCAATAATAATCCTCGGACAGCTGCTTCTGCCATCACATCTCCAACAGTTTGTCACCTTGGTCCCTCCCAGTCCAGTCCTTTTTTTTTTTTTGTTTATAAATTTAACTGGATTGGGACACTGGACAGGTCCTTTTTCAGTCCTGGGAGAAAGGTTTTATTAATTGGGATTTATTTTTTTATTGAAAACTTCAAAGATTAGCTTTGAGCAGAAGTACTCATTTACAAAGGTTCCACATCAAATACATAGTCACAAAACAAATATGGATACAATAAGCAGTTCCGAGGGAATGCAGTCGAGTCAGGCTCAAAGCACTTAAGACAGAACAATTACATACAGTTTTGAAAAAAATCCATACAGATCATTGTACAAAAAGTCGCAGGTTATGTACAGAGAGAAACCAATTAAAAGTGATTAACGGTTACAGTGGCATTGGTCTGCAAAGATCTCTTAAAAGCAGCAGTGCGTAATAGCAGTGAAAATTTTGATATATACTTTTTCAGTTTTAGCTTGCCCTTCTCTTCTGACTTGAATGATGCCCTCTTTAATATGGCTCAGACCAGGTTTTCATCAGCATTCTCAGCTGCTTTTGTACACTTGTTGGTCCATAAGGTCAGGGAGCACCGAAAGTTGCATGCTAGTTCATTTTAGAAGTGAAGTTAGAGAATACTGATGGAAACCTGGTCCAAGCTATATTAAAAAGAGCACTTCTTTATTACTTCATATGTGAAAACGTACTAAAGCAGACCCTACCAGGTTAGAAGAGCGCAACAGTAACTGTGCACTAGAACAAAATGTGATCTAAAACTTGTTTCTCTTCAGTAATTCATTTAGTAGAATAGTGAACAGTACTAACTGCTACCCCTGTGGTTGTGAAGGGAAGTAGGGAAGTAGAAGAAAAATGGGAGGCTAGCTGAGCTGCTCCTGAGCTGGTCTAAGGTAGCAGCAGCTGGCTAGCACATGCAGCCTGAGAGACCAGGCATTGTTCCTCGCCTCCTGGCATGTGTAGTAAATTTTTCCCCTGCCCAAGTGTGTGTGTGTGTGTGTGTGTGTGTGTTTTTTTTTTTTGTTTGTTTTTTTTTTTATTTTGCAGTTGAAACTTTCACCCACACCCAAGTTTACTGCTTACTCCAGGGTCCACCCCTGTCAGAGTTGGTTATTTTAATGGGGGTTCAGTGCAGAGCCCTGTGTCGGTGTGCCCCACCACAAAAATACAGTACACAAGCATTGTTATTTTTTTTGGTATGGTAGTGGTCATTGGTATGCTTTCTAACTGCTACCATTGGCATTGTGCACTGCTGCTGTGAAGTCTGTGCTGGTTTATACTGTGCTATTCGAACGGGTATGGTGGCTGTTGGTGCGCTTTCTGACCTAGTGCCAAGCAGACTCAAGTTGGGAAAAAGGTATCGTATAAGTCGGGTGGATAAGCAGCAATCTATACTAGAATAAAAAGTATAGGTCAAAACTTTCACTGCTGTCAGGCACTGTTGCTTTAAATTTATTAATCTTGGGGAGATTCAGCAGAGTATCAGGCCATTCTTTTAACCAGTTAGCAGCCCTGTTAGCAAGTGACCACTTGCCCAGCTGAGTATGTTGGAAAGGAGGCATAAGGACATTCCTGGCCACATTCCTGGTGTTGTTTTGTTGGAGACAGTGCAGAAGCACCCAAGAGCACCTTTTTGACTAGCAAACTGGTCTGAGGCTTTATTGTGCTTGTAAAGGTAGCCAGTTAGTGAATGTTTAAAAGGTACAACTATTGATGCAGATATCTTCACCAAGTACAAAGTGACACGCCTTATTACAGATCAACTTTACTCTGTTTAACACTGTGTCACAGACAGCTGCGAGATAGCCTCCGTATATTCAGTAAGTGACAGAGTGAGCTGGCCACAGTAAGGCATCTGGTATCCCAGGGTTAGTGTCTCCAAATATTCATGGATTTCGTGCCATGATGAGAACGAACCCCATTCTTAAACTAAGGCATATTCAAAAGTCGGGAAATCATACTTTATAAGTCTTTGATGTTTGGAAGAGTGCTCTTCTCAGCAGTGCAGCATCACCAGGATGGCTTCCTCTTGCGCTCATAAAGTGTCACAAAGTTCTTTTTGATTAGCCTCATTGCCCCGAGCACTATTGGAATGATTTGTGTGTCCTTATTCCACATCAGTTTAGTTTCTGTTTGCATATCTTGGCATTTCATAGTTTTGTGTCCCTCTGTGTGCAGAACACTGTAATCACTAGGGGTGGCTGTTTTGGTCAGCAATACTACCTTTGTTCTTTTTTCTTGAATTATAATGTCTTCCAGTCATCCACTTATGTTAATTATTTTTGCCTCTGCCATTTCAAATGACAAAAGGTGGAACTTTCCTCTTCTGTGGGAGGCTAGAGAAGAGCACAGTCTTTGTTTTGTTTTTTGTAATTGAGAACCAGTTTATTGTCGAGAACCAGCTCTCTAATGACCTAAAGTTACTTTGGAGTGTTGTGATAAGGCTGACCAGGTCAGGATTTTTGAATAGATGACAGCATCATCAGCATAGAGAAGTACGTTGGTTGTCTGACTGGCATCAAGCAGTTGATTTCTGAAGAGGCCAAAAAGGAGTGGCCCAAGATGGAGCACTGGGGGACATGAGTAGATACTCCTAATGTTGGGGTGGGTAGTCTGCATCCTCTGTGGATCCACAACAACTTTGATTTGATTCATTTGCTGGTATTCCTGGTCTCTCTCGAGTGCTTTTTACGACAGCAGCACTGCAGCCCACCTCTGCACGCTTGACATCCTATGTCACCGTGCTTACGCTTCATCACCAAAACACCTTCTAGAACACACCATTGCACCTCTATTTGACAGCAGGTTGGTTCTCACTGCAACAAGAAGGTTGCTCCACACAGGCTTTTGGGCTGTGAAATGTCTGTCACACAAACTCCCACCTACATTACTTCCTTCTTTCACAAATCCCACAGCTACTATACACTCGTAAAATGACTCTTCATACTGTTCAACGTGCCCAGAACACGTCTTCTCCATGGCCGAGCTGCAATCAGCTGCACCATACCAGCCTCTACTGGAATAGAATCCAAACCTCCTCAAACTCATTGAACTTGTCTGTCAGCTCCTTCAAAGTCCTGTTCAACAAGTTTTACAGGAAACCTGCCAATGTCACAATGAGTAGGTCTGCCCACCATGGTTCCCTGTTAGTTGCAACACTTCTCAACCTCTGTCTCTCCCCCCATCCCTACCTCTCCCCTGCCTCTACTACAACCAGCAGTAAGTACCCTCCTTGGTCCCTCCAGGCCTCCCCAGCCTAGACCTGAACTGTTTTTGGCTATTGTTGCCCACTCTTTCAATGCTCATATGCCAGAATATTGCTCATATATTTATTCCTTCTGCCTCACTCAAACCCATGTTGTTGTCTCCCTGGCTCAGCTGTCCCTATGGCATTTTTCTGCACTTAGTTACCTGTGATTAGTATGTTAATTCTTCATTGTTGTACATTGTGGTTATTGTTTGCCCACCTTATCACTGTCCCCTATCTTAATATGTTCTTCAATTCTTATTGATGGATTGTTATTCTCTTGTAAAATTGTAAATGCGTGCTGTGTTGACCTACCAGGACCTCCCTGTAAATAGAGCACACTCAGTGGAGTCTTTTCTGCAAATGAACTTTAACTTTGCTTTGCTGTACACACTGGGCACTGTATTGTTCGAGGTATGTGACAAGTTGGTCAGAGACCAGTCTCGAAAGTGCCTTGGATGAGGGGAGAGAATAGAAATGGGTCTGTAATTGGCAAGGCTAAGGGCAGTCTCTGCTTTTGAAAACTGGTGCAACCAGTGTGGATTTCACTTTTGGGGAACTGTGAGTAGTACAGGAAAAGTTAATTCTAGAGATGAGGTGGGAAAGTTCTCTTTGCCAGGGCAAGAAGTTGTTTCATATTAACCGAATCACTCCACACCTAATTTTGCCAAGCACTCTTCTGATGTATTTCAGGTGTGTTTGAAACAGCCTTAAAGTAGAATTTAGGGTACCCTAGTTCAAAGCCCACCATTTGGGATGCTTCAGGACCTGGCTCCCAGCAGAAGGTCTGGGTAGGCTCAGTGGAGATGACAGAATTGAGATCAGTAAACGCTGTGCTGAAGTAATTGACAATTTCAGAGGGATCAAGGATCTCTCAATATTCCATCAAGAGCATCTGAGGAGTGGTTTTAACTCCTTGCCAGTCTGAGATGTTGTCCTAGAATATTTTGTGATTGCTGCAGTTCTGGGTCTGCTGGTCCTTTATAGAAGTCAGATTTATCCTTTCTAATCATACTGGTGCATTTCTTGTGGGCTTTCTTGTACCTTTGCAGGTGGAGAAGGGACCCTGTTTCCTGGCCAGTGCCCACGGATTGTCCCTCTCCCTCATGCAGCCAAGGAGTTGGGAGGTGATCCATCTGGGTGGTGTTCCTCTTACTTGCATTTTTTTGAAGGTGCACATTTATCACAGGCATGTGTAAACTTGGGGACAAAGAATTCTAGGGTTTTCAGCCCAGGTATAATACTACTGACCCAGGAGACCTCTCTGTTATTCCTACCAGTTCAGGCCCAAGAGACTGCTGCCTTCAACTCAGTTGAACTGCCTTCAGTCTCTGTCCCAATCCAGGCCAGCAAGAACAACTTTCAACCCACACTAGGCGCAGGGCAACTGCTATGTGCCCAAGTCCAGGCTTGACTGGTCTCTGACACAGTCTCTTCCCCAGTTCCAGCCATAAGCATCAGCCTCAGTGTAAGCCTGTAACAAGACTGATCTCAGTACTGGTCCAAACCCAGGATAACTCATCTCAGGCCCCTTTAGTCTTTTTTTTGGGGGACTTGCCCAGTCAAAACCATCTGGTCAGAAACTGCTTTGGAGTGAGTCCATAAAATAAAAAATTCATATGGTGTTCTATCCTGTGATAAATTTAACAGGGATCATTTGCAAATGACATATTACACCTCATCTGGTCTATCTTGGGTTAATATATAGTAAAACTGACTCCATGTGTAACAGGCATTTGTCAATGCCGAATGTTTGCTACCTGCATTGTGGTTGTACTGGGTCCCGCCTATGCATTTTACTATATATTAACATTAGCCCAAGACAGCCCAGATGAGAGGTGGTGTCATTTCAGAATGAGACCATGTTAATACACTTCACTAATTTATCCCAGAATAGGACACTGTCCTAGGATTTGCTTATATATTTGGTTTGGTTTCAAGTGCTGCTTCATCCCGGATAGAAAAATGCACTGTCGCTGGATTTGCATATATCCTGTTTTGGTTACTTGCTCACTGATTTACCTTCACCACAGGTATTTTACCGACCGCCTCATCCTGTATTAGGCGCTCAAAAGCGTATTCGGAATAGAATGTTGGCTATGTGTTAATGACACAGGCAGGCAGATTTCCACTGTATGCTGCCACCAATCTAGGCAGGTTGAGTGTTCAGGGAGCTTTAGCTTTTCCCCAGTTAGGACAGCAGGTATAAAATGGTAATCTGAACAACAGTTTATGGGCCTGTTTGTAGTACCTTTTATGAATATGAGTATTGCCTCGTGTGTTCTTAGGACCAGAGGATAAGAGGCCCTCAAACAAGACTTATAAACTTAGTTATAAATCACTAACTTTAGTAAATATTTAATAAAGTTAGTGGCAGAAGCAGTCATCGAGCAGTCCCGTTACAGTGGCTCAAGTGCATGAGGTACTCTTACAGCAATAAGAGTACTTCACATACAACTGAAGGAAGCACTGTGATTGGTCAGGATGCTCCTGCAATCTGTAATGTATTTTGAAATAATTTTATTTTTATTTTATTGACCCACTACCACAACATTTTTCTGATTTAAATGGTTTTGGTTGGGCAAGTCTTAACACCCTCCCAAAAGACTAAAATGGGCCTTAGATAGGTTTTCCTGGGTTTGGACCAGTACTGAGATCGATCCTTGTCCCAGGCTAGATTAAGGCTGGTTCTTAATGGCCATAACTGGGGCAGAGACTGTCGGAGAGTGGTCCAGGCTTGTACTTGGGCAGATAGCAGTTGTCCCAGGCCTGGTCCAGGTTAAAAGCTGTTCTTGCTGACCTGAATTGGGACAGAGACTGAAAGCAGGTAAAGTGGGCTTACACTGAGCTGAGAGTGGCAGTCTGTACTGGAGGGACTAACAGCAACAGTCCTCCTGGGTTGGTATATTACACACCTGGGCTGAAAACATTTCTCCTGGAACTGAACTAGGAGTGACCGGTGACCAAGAGACTGTTAGAGATATGATGGCAGAAGCAGCTGCCAGAGGATTATTATTGCAGAAAGCAAACAGTCTAAGAACACATTGCATTTGTCTGCTGCCCCCGCTGGTGACACCATGGAGTGGGACAAGAAAGTATGCTGGAGCGTGCAGGGTGAAGGAGCCTTCCATGTTCAGGGGTCCCAGTGTGTCTAGTGCTGCAGCTGCATGTGGCCCTACTCAGACCAGGCATTGTGCAGCGCCTCTCCATGCTGGCCCCGGATTGATGACTTCTGCTGTGAGAAGTTGTGTGAGAAACTGTTACCTGCAGTGTTAGATACTTGTAGTTGTGTTCATCATCACCTGTCTTCTTTCTTGCATCTTTCCCATTGCTCCCCCACCAAAAAAAAAAATCGGGACATTGTCTATTATAGATATAGATATATCTATATCTCCTCACATCTTGGTATACCCAGTGCTGCACTTTTCACCCTCTCCCCACCCTTCCTACATTCCTTCTCTCCCCATGACTTGGCACTTCTTATCTGTTGTCTATTTTCTCTGACAAATGCCACTGGCTGCCTTGTTACAATGCTACCCTTGAATTGTATTCACCTGTACTCTGTTTGCAATGTCCACATTGTTGTAATGTCTGTCTTGATGTTCCCCGTAATTTGTATTTCTGTGACATGGAACCTTTGTAAAGAGCCAAGGCTCAAAGGTATTTGTAATCCTAGACTTGATGATAAATAAATAAAATATATATAGTATGTGGTCATTTCAGCAGGTATTTTGTTAGGCAGCTGTCCTGTTAGCCAACCAGAATGGGACAATACAGTTCTAAAAGCTAACATAATATCCTTAGACAGTACCTGATAGCCCAAACAGAGGCGTGTATCACACTTAATTTTTAGAGGCTGACTTACTAATTATGCTATTGTTCCTGTCATCAAACAATGGCAACATTACTAGACTAGATGGGCTGGTGTGGTCCTTTTCTGTCGTCAAATTTCTGTGACTTTGAAAACCTCAAGGTTTTAAAGAAGATGATTGTGTAACAGTAAACTCTACTTGCTTACCCCTATATCTTTTTTAGTAAACTATCCAGATTTGATCTCCGTGATGAGCATTAGTCATCTATGCTGACTGCCTTTTAGTAAGACAGTGTGAAAAGTTTCATTCCCTCCCACCCCACTAATAAACATACATTCATCTGTAGCAGCACAATGCGAATTATACACTGTTGCGTTGTAGACCAATTTTGCATATCAATAACCATTTTGAGCATACTGATTTCTGAAACTATATCCTTTACACATGTAACAATTAAAAAGAATCCCATTGTTTAGAGGAAACGGAGACTCTGTAAACAGGATCAGTACTCATTTGCTAAGTATCCAGCTGTGCAATGTTAGATCAAATGAATGTGAATTTTAGGTTACAGAGACTGCATTCATAAATGGGATTATTTTATTCAGTGACTTGTTTTAAATTACATTCTGAACTGTGTGTTTTTTTTTTCATGGGAGGGGCTGACATCCTCTGCAGAATGCAAATAGAATCTACTGCATTATTTTGTCTGCATCCAAGCTGAATGTTTAAACTGGGGAAAGGTAGTCCATTGAAAAGTTTGGTCTTATTAGGATGCCTTAAAGGTGATAGGAAATAATTTTATATAGGTAACTGCTGTCCCATTTTTCCTTTCCATGCCAGTTATGTATTCTGATATACTTTGACCAGTTTTGATAGATAAATAATGTAGCTTTGGGATGCCCTCAGATCTACATATAATTTTACTCTCATCACCAGATACTGCTCTTTCTTTTCATATTTCTAAGACATTCCATGACCGCAGAGACAGTGTCATGCTATTCATCGGAATGGGCTGGAATGGTGTCCCTGATGTCCTATAATGTTCTGGCAGTATGAAACGAGAGACTGGTAAGTGCTAAGGAGAAATGGATTCAGAGTACTTACTTGGGCAACAGAAGCATTTATCAATGCCAAATGTTCACTGCTTGCATTGCTGTTGTACCAGGTCTTGCTTGTACACATTTTACTATATTTTTTCCCAGGATAGAGCAGATGAGATGCAGTATCTCATTTTCAGTGGTGTCCTGCTTTGACACATTTTTAGATGGTATTTACCCAGGATAGGCTAGCTGAGAGGCAGTATCTCATTTTCAGTGGGCTCCACATGTTGACCTAGATGGTCTTTTGTGACCTGCTATGATCAAGATGGGTGGATTTTTAAAATCCCGTCTGAAAGGTGATTTTGCAGTGCGACTGTGAAACGAGTTTTGGAGGGATTTGAAAAATGGCACCTGTCATGTTCAGGAGCTGGGGAAGCATAGGGATATGTTGAACATTAGGGGACAAAATCTACAAAAGTAGTCATGAGTAAACATTGGAACAGTTCAATTTTACTAATAACTTGATTTTTTCACATTTTGACCTCCCATTTCGAACATAGTCTTATTACCACTCTCTTTGAACATAACAGGTGTCATTTCTAAAATAGTGGCCAGAATGTCATTTTGTGCTACAAATGTGAAACATTTTGGCCAGGATTTTAAAATGACAGCTGTCATGTTCATGAGGTGCTGTGAAAAAATGTCAGTTAACAAATCTGTGGTCAAAATACTGAAATTACTAAAGTTACAAGAGTGCATTGAAAAATTTCAATGCACACTGTAGCTTTGTTTTTAATATTTTAACCCACATTTTGAACATAGCCTTCTTTGATCCCATCTCATGAGTAAGGGTGGAGAAAATGTTCAGATCCTGCAGAAAGGTGATTTTGTGCCACTCTGTGAAAACATATTTTGGCCAGGATTTGAAAATGACAGTGGTCTCGCTTTGTGACCCGCATGAAAAATGGCTATGTTGAAAATGTAGGGTCAAAATATTGAAAATTACAAGAGTTATAGTGTGCATTAAATTTCAACATACACTTATAACTTTGTTTAATATTTTTACTCCAGATTTTTAATGTAGCTTCTTATGACCCCACCTCATGAAGAAAGGGCAGAGAAAATCTAAATCCTGCCAGAAAGGTGATTTTTGCACAAGTATGAAAACACATTTTGGCCAGGATTTGAAAAATATATCACATTCATGAGGTGGTATGAAAAATGAGTTATGCTGAAAATTTGGGTTCAGAATATTGAAAATCAACAGTTATGAATGTGCATTGAAAATGTTCAATGTACGCTCATAACTTTTCTTTAATATTTTTATCCCAAATTTTCAACATAGCCTTCTTGTAATCCCACCTCATGAACAAGGGCAGAGAAAATGTTCATGTCCTGCCTGAAAGGATTTTGAGCAGTACCCATGAAGTCACCTTTCAGGACAGATTTGCTTAATTTTATTGACATTGTTCTTGAGGCAAGGTCCCAAAAAGGCTGAGGGAGGATTGGGTGGGGGGAGAAATGGCGTGCATTGTACCAGCGGCGGCAACAGATGTTGACGGACAGCCTTTTTTTTTTTTACAGGACCTATAAAATAAGACTACGAGGAAGGAGAAGCAAAGGGACATGGAGGAATATTTGGTGGATGGTGGGAGGATTGTTTTTACATTGTGGGGTGAACCACAGCAGGCTGATTATGACACGATCAGCCCTACTTGCCGGGTGGCATTATGCAGATCAATTATAGAGCCACCCTATGACTGGGGCTGGGCTTCCTTTGAACTAAATGAAGTTTCTGCCCAGCAAGACCTGAATAGAGTCCTGATCAGCCTGGCTGATGATTGGTCTAACACTGATGAGCCCCTTGCAGATTGCCCTGCATTGAACCAACAGTGACACACCTCTCAAAACCCACTCTTAATTTAACAAAAAGTATAGACTGGGTGGAAAAGGTGGTCCTTTTCTGCTGACAAATTATATGTTTCTGAAGATTGGTGGAGGGGCTTATGACTATACCTCTCAACCTTCTATCACCCAAGTATGGGACATTATCCTCAAAATGAGGGAAAGGCAGCAACCTTATGTAGGGACATCTCATGAATTCTCCAAGCTAGAAGCTCAGAACACTGGAAATGTGTTTTCAGGTTGTCAGAGTTGCTTTAAAATCTTATCTTTCTATTTGGGAAAGCATTTCTTTATTTATTTGTTTCAAGTTTAGGATTCAGTACCTTTGAGCAGGATGCTCATTTACAAAGGTTCCGAGTCAGACAAGTAACAGAAACAATAAATAATGGCAATACAGAAATACAACAGGAATACATCAGATACAATTAAGGTAAAGTTGGTTGCAATTTACAAAGCATAAACACTGGTGCAGAGAATCTGGCACCACTCCAGGAGTGTGGTAAAATACTTAGTAGTGAAAAACTGTCTTGGGGTCAGCATGGATCCCAGGCTCAAAACTTATGAAGTTGAGATAGAAGCAGTCAGATGAGGCTTTGTTATTTATGAAACAAGGTGGAAAAAGGAAAACAGTGGATGGGGAAAGGGTATGGAGTTGAGGGTAGGGGGGAGGAGGATTAGGATTAGAAAGGATCAGACAGGATTTAAGAAGTGCAACATCAGATATTCTCACAGGCTAGAGAAGAGTGTAATCCAGCTTTAAACTACCTAATCTTCCCAGAGCCAAGTATTTCAGTCAGAAGATCATTGATCCACATAGGTCCCTGATAGGATAGGGATCATTGAGCAAGCGATGTCCACTTGAAGGGCACTAGAACGCCCCTTTAGCCACTCTTCTTGCATTTACGGTGGGTTGGGGATCATAAATAGGCTTTAGGTGGTCTCAGGTGTAAACCCAAGCAATGCCTTCTTACCCAGCAGACCAGCCTGGTATTTAATTCTGAGGTGAAGAGGGAGCTACCCAGTCATTGAGTATAACATACAAGTGTGGGTCAGATAGCCAGCCCCAAGGACTAGCCTGCAGGCTTTATTAAGGAGTGTTCTGACCCTTTTAAGCACAGTATCTGAGCCAGCACCATATATGACCAGCCCGTAGTCTATGGAAGAAAACACCAAGCTGCATGTGACTAGTTTCAAAGCTTCATGGGTCATCAAGTGCCTGTGTTGATATAGAATCCCCAGCTTTGTATTGGCTGATTTTACGACCTGGTCAACATTTGTTGAGGAGGTGAGGTATCATCTAGGTGTATACCTAGGCATTTAAAAGTGCTGATGTGTTCAAGAGTATGTCCTTTTGGCTATGCAGCAGTAATTGTCAGTATTTTTGCTGTTTTGTGGTACCGTAAATAGTATACTCTTTTGTTTTTTGTAGTTGAGAAGTATTTATTATGTACAAACCAGTTTTCAAGACTATGTAAATTTTCCTCCAGTTTAGCAGTTATAGTGGACAGTTTCCTAGCAGGAACTGAGATGGCCACACCATCTGCATAAAGCACCATGTATGCTGAGCAGACTGATGGTAGTGAGTTGATAAAAGGCTAAACAGGAGCGGTCCAAGAATTGATCCTTGAGGACTCCTAGGTTCACTTCCTCTGCTCAGAGGGTGAGCCATTTGCTCGCACACATTGTGACCTGCCTGAAAGGTAACTTTGAAACCAGGTAACTGTGTACATGGACAACCCAATGGTGTTGAGACATTGTATAAGTAGCTGATGGCTGACAGTGTCAAATGCCTTGGTGAGGTCTACGGAAACAGACCACACTGCCAAACAATTATCCAGTGTGTTGTAGAGCTGGATAGTGTAATCGAAGAAGGCGTAAGGGTTGAAGTAGTTTTTTTCGAAGCCATGCTGTTTAGGAGAAAGAAGATTGTACTTCTCAAGACACTCGTGAGTTGACCTGAGACCACTAGTTCCAAGGCTTGAGCAAAGTGGAAATAGAACCAACCTGTCAAATTTTATAGATCCATCTCCATTTTGAAAACGAGGTGACAAATGCTTTCTTCCACTTGTCTGGGAATACTCCAGACTTTAGAGAAGTGTTGAAAACTTTGGTAAGAGGTTCAGCCAACTCATTTAATGTGAGGCAACCATCTTCAAATCTATGGAGTCACTCCCCATCCTGGTCTTACCAAGGACCGCTTCACATACTTAAGGGTTTCTGACCTGGATATCTGTCTAAAGTATAAAGGTGGTACTCCATGAGGATGTGTAGGAGGTGTTTTTATTACAAGAGGGCTGGCCAGGCAACAGGGTGTTGAGGTAATCACTTAGTAGCACAGCGCTCAGGTCAATAAAGGCCAGGTTGAACGATTTGCAATTTCAGTAGGATCCTGTAGTGTCCCTGACGTTGTTACCATAAGATCAGGTGAGGCCCTGGAGGCTCTACCTGTTGGGGTTTTCATGGAGTTCCAAAACTCCTTACCATGTCCCCAGCTCCTATTTAGAAGATCCTTGAAGTAAGTTGCTTTGGCTTGCCTCAACAGATATGTGCATTTGTTTCTGGTTGCCTTATAGGCACAAAGGTCAGCTGGTTTCCAGTTGCCTTGGCCCCGTGCCAGAGATTCTCTAATCGCATAGAGAACCAGGGTTATCAGACCCTCTGACTTTTAGACTTGTAGGGGGCAAAGATAGTACAGGCATTCGAGAAGGAGAACTGAAGAAGTCAAGAGCTTGTTTTCCATCCTTTGCACTGTCAAGTGGGGACCAGTCCGTTAATCGTCAAATATTGACTGGAAGTGTCCAGCTCTATGTTTCTATGTTTAGAGTCATAATTCTCTGCATGTGGGATGAGGAAAGCTTCTTGGTGTAAATATGGACTTTACTTCTAATGTGGGTGGTTGCAAGGAATGGATGACTTGTCTCGTCAGTTAACGAGGACGAGGGACCAGATGAGGTGCCCACCATGCAGTCCTAGCATTGGAATGATGCATTTCAGTCAAAAGGGGATGTATTCATGTGGCTGAATAAGCATTGATTTGCTTTTTACTCGGACTCTACGGAGGTATAAGCAATTTCCCATTTAAAAATGCAAATGAAGCAAAAATCACAGAACTGAAACTGGAGTATATCAGAGTTACCACAGTAGCAGTTTTCTAAGTTGTCCAACAATTCCAGTGGGTGCAGCACCTGTTGCACTTTAGCCCAGCAGATCCAGTGAGCGTTTTTTCTTCTCTAGAGAAGCAACAAGTGATGAGTTTGATGATCTACCATTTTGTAATAAATTGGAGCCAGATGGGCCTTTTAGATGGATTGCATGTCTTGCATGCATATTTTCCTAGTATATGTAGCCTACTCAGTACACTGTGTATATCTTTCTGACTCTCTAAATTGCGCCGATCTTCATTTTTATGCTCACCCTTGCACTTGTGCAAAGCGAACATAGTGCTGTGCTACAGGATTTCAGAGGAGTGTTACTGTCCGTCTGATGCAGCTTAAGCTACACTGAGCTTGACTGTGACCATCCAATGAACAGCAAGACTGATCATGATGCTGCTCTGCGAGCTGATGGATGAAACTTTGTATCTGAAAAGAGGCAGCCGTGCCTGTCATACAGCGCCTGCCTTCCTTTATCTTCTTGATGCCCCCAGCCAGCTGAGCAGCGTTTCTGCAGATCATGGGAGAGAGCAGTAAATGCGCTTTCAGTGAAACTCAGAATCTGAAACGCATAGAATCTGATGGCAGAAGATGATCCAGGATCCATAAAGTCTACCCACTAGAAAATGAATTCTAAAGCAGGACCATACTAAAAAGATGTCTCATCTCACCTATCCTGGTTGAATGCAGTATAAAACTGAAAAATCAGGACCCCATTGCAAATGATATATTTAATCTCATCTGGTCTATCTTGGGTAACTATATAGTAAAATGTACTGTATACAAGCAAGACCAGGTACAACAAGCAATGCAAGCATTGAGGCAGTCGCCATTGACAACAAATGCTTGTTCTATATTGCTATTATGCATTTTCCGTATAATATTTTTTAAAGGTGTCTACATAGGGGCTGGCCCATCACAGAGCAGTAGGGCTACCAATCATGATGTTGGCAGCCCAGTTTTATGCCCCAAACTTAGGTCATTGAAGGGTTGGCAGGGGAGGAAAGCAGATCGAGCATCTGATGGACTACTCTCCTCCTTCATGGTGCAGTGGAAGCAGTGCCTGGTGTTAGTCTGGCCCCAGCAGCAGCTGGCAGTCAGACCCCTAAGGCAGCAGACAAGGGATGTAGGCATGGTAGACTTCTGGTGTTCTGTGTGTGGCAGCGTACAGCGCAGCCTTGACATAACTGCATGCCAACATCCGCACCACAGGAAGGGAGGAAGTAGGAAAGTCACCCTGACTGGCAGGATGATTGTCTGACCCTTGCAGGCCCTCCATCGACAACCTGGGTGCCCCTAATGGGTTCCTGTCTGGCAATCTTGAGCTTGACTTACACCACCCCACCACGGGGTAATCCATGGGGAAGCTGGAGCCAGTAAGTCCAGGAGATGCCACGTGATGGGCTGGTGGTCAGAGGGAGAGAAACCAGTCAGAAAGGGAAAAAATGAATAACAGAAAAGTGTCAACGTAGTGTAACTAGCTGTACAGCAACCTGACTCCAATCCTTCATTTAAAAAGTGCATTTCTAGTGCTTATGGTTAAAGTTAGCTTTTGCAAAGAAATGACTTGTAAAAGGGCTAACTATAGAACGCTCAGGCTATAAACTTAATTTCTTTTAATGAAAGGTTGGCATCAGTAAAATGTAGTTAAACCATGCCAATACATTCCAATTCATCAATATAGTAAAATAAATTTTTAATATATTGATATTGAAAAGTGCATTTTCAGCATGTTGATACAGTCAGTGTTTAAACATAGTGGGCCCAGTTCTCAGTGCTCCCAGGGCAGCACAAAGGGCTTGCACCACAATGAATGGTGCAAAGTTCTCCATGTGCCAAGCAATGCACCAGAAGTGATCCTCAAAGGCAACCTGTATCTCTGTATTTATTTAAAAGTTTTACCAGGAAGGAAGTAGCTAGATTCCAGGTGCATCCGGTGTGTGTGTGTGTGTGTGTGTGTGTGTGTGTGTGTGTGTGTGTGTGTGTGTGTGTGAGAGAGAGATACAGAAAATTTACAATATTGCAGTGTGGACATACAGATGTATGCATTACAGAAGTGTAGCTAATAAGTAATTACAAAAGGGTAACAGCACTGCAGCAACAAGCAATCACAAAACGGAGTTAATATCCATTAGAGAATAGTGGAAGGAGACCTTAGTTCACTTTTAGACACGCCTTACCCACAAGCACAAGTTGAGGAGAAATGCTCATTGATGAGGTAGCTGAGGTGCTGGGATGGGGACACTTGCCGAACGCTTACAGGGAGGGACTGACATAGTTTAGGCATGCCGGTGTCTGAAAGCTACTTGGCTAATTGAAGAGGACATGCAGTACAGCCAGGAGGCAGTGTTAGAATTCCTGAGGGAGTAACCAGGAGGAATGGGCAGTAAACACAGAGAGTGAGGTACAGGGGAAAGCACTGGGACCAATACTTAGCTGCTTGAGCTTGCAGTGAGACTGACGGTCATGGAGTGAGGGAAGATTGAGAGTCCGATAGAGCACACAGTGGTGAGAGGAGGGTAGGCAATCAAGGGTGAAACAGAAAGAGTGGAAGAAGGGTCCAGTCTGGTCAGAAGGGACTTAGAGCGGCACTGACTACATCACCGAGTCAAGATGGGGAGGGTCATTTTTCGTACTAGTTTATGTGGGCTGACAGCAGGATTCATCCACGATTTTGGTAGAGTGCACCCAGCTTCAGATGTAGCTTTTGTGGATTGCATCAAATAGAAAAGTTGAGGTGCTGGTCCACCCAGACTGAAGATATCTAAAGGAGGAGCATGGCTCCAGAGTGATCCCAGACAGGGTGTGGAAGGAAGGGGTGGTGGTGAGCCAAGAGAGCCTCTGCCTTGTGCCAAGGTCATGAAGATGGTCTTCTTGGCATTTAGAAAAAGCTGATTTGTATGAAACCATAGCTGGACATTGTTGAAGTCCTGCTGCAACCTGTTCTCTACAACAGCGGTCAAGGGCTTGAAGCATACAGAACTGTGTTGTCCACCTACATGTGTGTGGACAGGCAGTGGACAGGTCATTTAGGAAAATGGAGAATAAGATGCAGTATCAACTGGGGCTGCCTGCCCCAAGCGGGGCATGCACCACCCTAGCCCAAATATGTGCTGCAACCTGGCACTACGGGGCATGAGGCAGACGCAAGCTACCGCATCCCCTAATGTGGAATTTCAAACTCTCCCAGAGGGTGACATTCTAAGTACATTTATTCCAGCCAGGGCTAATCTAAGGGTACTTGGAAAATTCTCTCTGGGAGAGTAGCCTATTGTAATGTGCCGTGATCCCCTCTCAGATCCCCAGTATCCCTGCTGTTATATACTCCCTGTTCATTGGTGGTCCAGTGATTCCCCCACCTCAATCCCCTTATTATACTGAAAAAGGGCCCGTTCATTGGTGGTCCAGTGGTTCTCACCAAGCCGGAGTGCCCACCACCCCACTACCCCTTCCCCAACAGGGCCAGTGACCGCACAGTTTCTCCCTCACACTTCCGCAGCCAGCCCCCTGACTCAACTGTGTCTGAGCACATACTGTAAGATGTATGCATCATGCGACACCTTACAGTAGGTATTCTGTAACAGTTCAGTTGGGGCTGCCATGGAGGTGTGAGAAGGGCTGTGCTGGTTGCTGACCCAGTCATGGGGGAGCGGGATGGTGGCACTACCTGCTGTGCCGGGGGCCCCACTGGACCATCAATGAATGGGGTTAGTGTGGGGACCACTGGACCACCAATGAACTAGCTTTATTTATCGCTATAATAAAGGGGGACATCAGGGATATGGGAGGGGGGCCACTGGACCACCAATGAAAGGTGCTTTATTATTATTATTATTATTATTATTATTATTATTATTATTATTATTGTATCGAGAACACTTGGGATCAGGTGGAGGGCCACTACACCACCAGTGAAAGGGGCTTTATTATAATAGTGGGGACATTGGGGATCAGGTTGGGGGCACTACAATGAAAGGGGCTTTATTTATTATAATAATGGGGACATTGGGATTGGGGACCACTACCACCAGTGAAAGGGCTTATTTATTATAATAATGGGGATATCAGGGATCGAGTTGGGGGCACTACACCAATCAAAGAGGCTTTATTATAATGGGGACATCTGGGATCGGAGATGGCCACTAGACCACCAATGAAAGGGGCTTTATTATTTTAATAAAAGGGACATCAGGGTGGGGGGACCACTACACCAATAAATGGGGCTTCTTTAATTTTTAATAATGGGGACATCAGGGATCAGGGGTGTGGGGACACTAGACCACCTTGTTGAACAGGGATCTGGGATGGTGGATGGGTTGCCTTTGCTGCTGGAGCCTGCAGCAAACCCTTCCATGCGCCAGGTGTTTGCCGATGGGAGTGGTTGCTGCAAGTGTGGGACTTAGGCACTGGGACCCCTCCTGTACCAGAATCTGGTGCTGGGTCCCTGGCCAGGCTGCGGCATTGGTTGCTGTTTGCTGCAGCTTGTGCTGACCTAAACCTGTTTTGAGAATTGAGCCCAGCGTGTGTATGTATATGTATATATCTATATTTTATTTATCGAAATGTTTCACCAGGAAGGGACACAGAGTGACAAGTCTCTTGTCTCCGTGCAACCTGGGGGGAAGGTACAATAGGAATGAGACATTAAACATTTAAGTTACAAGATCAACATAAGCATACAGTTGTAAGGCAGGTGTTACAAACAGTGTTACAAGCAGTGTTGCACATAATGGTAGAAAAGAGTGGACAATAAGTGCCAGGTTAATAAGTAAAGTGCTTATGTGAAAGAAAAGGCAAGGAGAGGGAGGGATTAGCTGGGGAGGGGAAGAGTCGTGTCCCTGGAGACCCCTTCAGGATGCAAGGAACCCTGCAAGGGGACTGGGGGACCAGAGAGAGTGGATAATGCAGTGTCCCAGAGACCCCTTCAGGATGTGGGGAACCCTGCAAAGGGGCTGTGGGCTAGATACAAGGGGATAAGGCTGGGGATTTAAGGAGAAAGAAGGAGGTGGTGTGACTTAAATGCTAGGAGGGGAATAGGATCTAACCCAAGAAAGGACCCTTCAGGATGCGGCACCCTGCAAGGAGGTTGATGAAGGTCAGTAGTTAGGGATTAAAAAAGAGGATAGGGGAGGGAGGGAGTGAGAATTGACCCTTGAGGGAAGAAATTTACACCTTTAGAGGGATGGGGCCCTAGCAATAGTCCATCAGGATGAATTGGACCCTGCTAGTAGTCATGGAAAGCCAAGATAGTGGCTAGATAGAATAAGGGAGATGTGCTAAGGCTCAGCTGGACCCCTAAGGATGCTAAAACCCTGCAAGGGGACCACGATGACCAGAGAGAAAGGTAGATGGGGAGGGAAGGAGGAACACAAGACTAGGTGCAGTAGGACCCCTAAGGATGCTGAGAACCCTGCAAGGAGACTGTGAAGACTAGAGAGAAAGGTAGACGGGGAGGGAAGGAAAGGAGACAAGCCTAGGCCCAGTAGGACCCCTTCAGGATGCTGAGAACCCTGCAAGAGGACTGCAAAGGCTAGGGGACAGGTAGATGGGGAAGGAGAGGAGACTAGCCTAGATGCAGTAGGACCCCTTTGGGATGCTAAGAACCCTGCAATAGGACTGCAAGTCCAGGGAGATAGGAGAGATGGTGGGGAGGGAGTAGATGAGAGATACAGCCCCTTGAGCTTATATATATGTGTATATAATATACGCTAAGCTTTCATTTAAAAAGTTTCTAGCACTTATGGCTCGAATGTTGGCCCTTTTGCTGATATATTTAGAAAGCTGAGAACATTTGAACTGTTAGGGCTAGATTTAAATATTTTGAATGAAAGCTTGGATCCTACTATAGTAATAAAGCATTTACACTTTCAACATCTCATTATACTGGAATTGGATTCAGAAAATGCTTTTAAACATTTTGTTGATACATTTTAAACTTGTTTGAAATGTTTGAGAAATACAAAATTGCACATACCCCAATTATTCAAACCATCATGGGACATATTAGGATTGTCAGAACAGGTTCTAAGATTAGAACCCTTTAGAACCAGGGTTCTAATTTAGAAACTAGAACATACATGGGTTCTACATGCTAAGGTTCTAAATACTAAATAAAATGCTTTGTTTTCATTCAGACATTTCAAAAACAGGAGATGCCAGCCTGGGAAACAAATTAATTATTGGGAATTGCACCTAAAATGTTTGAGACAAACAATGTGAAAATATGCTTTCTCATTTGCAAATGTGCTGCGGTGTGGAATTGAGATGCTTAACATTTGAATTTTGAATGTCACAATGTGTTTTTCTATTTTCTGCATGTGCAGTGATACAGTATGCTTTTTTTTTCCTTTTCCTTCAATCCTATTTTACAATAATACCAGACGGGTGGGTGGTATTGGAGCCATTGGGTCAGGAAGTAGTAGGCAGGCTAAAGGGCCATTGTCAGAGGGTAGGGGTGGGTGGCAAAAGTGTGAGGTGGATAGGGGCTGGAGGGCCCCATATCTGTAAAGTGCCATTAGAGATGGGAGGGTGGGTGAGGCAGGGGTGGAAGGGGTTAAGGGTGAGAGTGGGGAAGCTGGTGCCAATGGTGTGGATCTCTAAGGGAGGCTACGGGTCACCTTGACTAGAGTAAAATGAAGAGGCAGTTCCTTAGAGAGGCAGTCGCATCGAGTGGTAGAGGCAAGGAATAGTCAGAGTTGTCTTTAAAGGGTCTAAGCTTTGCAGTTGTATTTCTTTAAGGGTATTGTACCACTGAGGAGCCCTGTGTGAAACGACTTCTGACCCATTGTGGTCCAGCATCTAGGGACCTGGAAGGTTTGATATTGAGCACTATGTGTGTCTGGGTACTGCTGTGGGCAGTAAGGAGCTTTGTAACAACTGATGGCATGAGCCCAAGGAGAACTTTTTGGTTAACAAGCAGGTCCGATATTGTATTCCACTGAGGAGTGGAAGCCATCCGGCCTGGGCCTCACGGGTCACAGGTGTGTGTTAGGTGGCAGCACTCTATAAGCCTACAGGCCTTGCTGAGTGTCACCGATATCCTCCAGAGGGCAGTAGGGAAAGCGGAGCCATAGGTGGCTAGACCATTGTTGATGATGGAGGTGACGGAGCTGTAGATGGCCAGTCTAAGGGCATCAGTAGTCGTGCAGTGTTTGTGCTTGTGGAGCAGGCCGTTCTGTATGTTGGTGGCCTTAACTACATTGCCAATGTGCCGCATGTAAGAAAGGGAACTGTTCAAGGTGATGCCAAGATATTTAAACTCGAACGTGATCAAGTGAAGCCCCTGCATGGTTCTTGATGGTGAGGGACAGAGGATTATACTTGCTCCATGCATTGCAGAATGTCACGACCTTAGTTTTGCTATAGTTCAGGACGAGTTTGTGTGAGCTAAACCATTCTTCAACATGCCTGAAATCACGCTGCAACTGACTCAAGTTGTTTAGAGTCATGGTTGCTAGTAAACAGTACTGCATCGTCTGCATAGAGTAATATTTTCTGTTGGCAGATGCTAGGAGACTGCTCAGGAAGAGAGAAGAGAGTAATGGCCCCAGTATAGACCCTGAGGGACACCTGAGAGGACTATTTTTTATCATCAGAGGCGACACCGCAATCCTAACATGTTGGACCCTCCCTGAGGTAGCTAGCAAACCAGAGCAGTGCATCTTTGGAGAGCCCAAGAGTGGTCAGTTGCCTGAGTAGGAGTGGGTGATTAATGGTATCAAAGGCCTCCGTTGGATCAATGAATACTGCCCCACCACAGTTTCCTTGGTCGAGGTGTGCGTGGATGAATCCGTAATTTCCAACTGAGCAGTGGTGGTACTATGCCCTTTTGGAAGCCATGATGTTCCGGCATTGGATTTCATATTTTCCAGGAACTCAACAAGCTGGTCCGAGACTATTCATTTCAGAGCTTTAGATAAGGGGGAATGAGATGGGCCTGTAGTTGTGCAGTGACTTGTCTCCATTTCTGTGTACAGGTGTGATAGTCGCTTGTTTCCAAAGTGATGGGAATTGACCCAATCTTAGGGAAAGGTTGATGACCTTTGTCAGGGTTCAAGGATTTCATCTAGGACTAGTGCAAGCAACTTCAGATCGAGTGAGTCACCACTGTAGCCAGTTTTGCAGATGGCTTTATGTATATAGGTTCTGGCTAAGTGCATTGGGATCCCTTTGAAGAACTGTGGAGCTGTGTATACTTGGGATGCAGTGTCAAGGGGAATTGGTGGTGGGGCATTGAAAAAGTGGGTGGAAGGACACTGCCCAGGTTGGAGAATGCATTATTGAACATATTGGAGATGGTACCAAGGTCTAGGGTAGGTGTTCCATCAATGTTGAGCATCTTACTGGTTGTGTTCTCTCAGGTGTCTTCATTTCCCACCCCATTTTTTTTGTGTGTGTGTGTTTTATCCCCTAACTCCATGCAAGCCACGTTACCACCCTTTTACCATTGTTCATGAGGATGACTCCTTGGGCAGGGCAGCTGATAGACAAAATCACAAGGTTTGTGTGGTTTTTTTTTTTTTTGGTTAATGTGCCAGCTTTTATATGCAGTGCCAGAAACAGAAACAACATGTAGGATGCAGTGGGGCTGGGGAATGGAGCATTAGGGAAGAAATGGCTGGGCAGGAGACCAGTTTACTGACACTGAAGGTTTGCGCTGTTAAATTGCCAATTCAAAGGACAGCCACAAGCAAGGGAAGACCTCTGGACCAGAACATGCCGGAAGTAAATAATTTGAATGCTGGCTGTATGTTAAAATGTTGTGGTAGCTATGCTAAGTTCTTTTAATTTTAATTTTAACATAAAGTTGAGGTTTGCCTTTTTTTTTTTTTTGCCAGGAGAGAGGGGAAGATCAGCCACTACTTTACAGCTCAAGCGAGTACTGCTGTGTTCATGGAATTTCAGTTCGACAATGGGCAGAATAGAACTTTAACAGCAGATATCCATTACATAATTACTGAATATGTGCTCTTTAAGTTACAAGTTTTCTGTAGCTGAGGTGCATTGGTGGGAGATCACTCAGTCACTAAACGGAAGTCTGACTGGCTCTTTCCTCTCGCTAACTGAGTGGGAGAAAATGGTGATTGCTCAGTTTCAAAATCCAAGATGCCCAATGATACCCAAAGTAATGGAGCACCCAAATTGGCACTTCTTTTCACTGGGCCCTATTGAAAAATAAATGCATGCTTGACCAGCCAATCGGCATGCTTTATTTTCAAGCCCATTTCTAAACACAAGCAATTTCAAGTACTAAAGAAGATTAGAACCCTAGAACTATTTGCTAAAGTTGTAGAACAGAACCTAGAACTTCAGTGGTTCTGACAACTCTACGACATATGTTTGAATCACCATGAAAACATTTGGACAGGTTCTCGTTATGCAGCAGTGTGTGTTACCAAATGGCCCTCACACGAACTGCAAAGGCTGAAAACTGAAGACACAGATGTGTGTTTACATGTTTTAAAATGTTTGGATTTTTGACTATAAAGAGGCAAAAAAGAAGAATGGTATGATTTTTGTTTGGTAAAATGTTGCTAAAGTAGTTTAATCGCATTACATAACATCTTTGTTTCCTCATGTTTTGTTGGCTGCGCCTGGTAAGCATCGAATGATAATAGGTACAGTAGCAAAAGAAAGTTCAGCAAGGCTTGTGTTTCCATCTGTGGATTTTTTTTTTTAATTAAGGGTACCTAAACAAGCACTTTTTTTTTTTAAACTGCAAACTCCAAAATCTGGCATCATAGTGAGGTAAAGTAAAGGCTGCTGTTTACATGCTAAAACTGCATTTATGTAAATAGCTTTTGAAAAATGTAAACATTAGCCTTTCACTTAAAAAAAAAAAAAAAAAGCCTTGCTTCTCCTAAATGTCTATCAATTAAGTGATGAGTCATGATGACATCATTGGAGGCAGAGACCCACATGGCTCCTATTGCGCTAACTAGTTCTTCTTTACCCCTTTGTTTTGAATTGTTTCAGCAGAATGATCAACACCATGTGTTTAACAAGTGGATTATTTTGATTAGCACACGTTAGGTGATGGATTTGTTCATTTTGTTTACTTTAACTTGCTGAAAATGTTTTGTAATCCAGCTGACTTTCTCTTTGTCAAACCGCAGTACAGTACAACACTTCAAATATGTGATGATCTAGTGGTTATGTGATGCCCTGAATTTTGTAGTGAATTACTGGTCTGGTCCAATTCCAAAGCTCATGCTTTCTTGGTAATCCACAACTAAGCTTCTCTTGTAGTCTTTCTCCACATGAACCCCTGCACCTAGCCTGCCTTCTGTTGAACACCCCACCATCTATACCCTTAGTACTGCCTGGGGCTGCACCTGAGCTTGCGGTCTCATGAAGAGAATTCACACCTCAGATTGTAATCTAGTACCTGGAGAGTTGTTCACACCCCATGAGCTGGCACTGTTGAAAAATGCCTCCCGAATAACTCTCAGTCCACTTTCTCAAAGTTTGACTTCTGCTCCCACAGTAAACATTGAGAGGATCACCACCCTACTGCACAGTGAAGGCAGTATGTACAGTCCCTGTTGTTTTTTTTTCCCTCATTAACCAACAACTAGGTCTTTCTAGAGGCCAAGCAATTATCATCAGGACCCACTAGAAAACTGCTGTTCATGCCCTCATAAGGGCTGCACTTACTGTGGATAACAATATTATTAGCAGTAGAGGCATACTAATGCCTTGAGTGAATTCACCCGACTTCTAGTGTCTGTCTACTCCTTTACCTGTGATCTGCAGAAGGCAAGGCAATTTTATTTGTTTGGCACCCAATCCCAGAGGCTCTGGGCACTGAGCATAAACAAGGACATACAGCAGTAATTAATAATGCAGGACAGTTCCTGGCAATTCTTCTCAGTACTTTTTCTAGCCTACTCCACGAGTCTTGAGTTGGCTGACTACCACCCTTCCGAATCTTGAATGAGCTATACACAGCACCCTTGATACTGTCCTAACAAACGCCAACATCCCTACCTCTGGCGCCAGTGTGGCTAGTTGGTAGCACATCCACCTCTGGACCAGAAGGCTGTGGGTTCTCATCCCACACCAGGATTGGACTTGCACCTAAAAATCACTGGCATCTGAGTGCAGTATTGGGGGTGCTGTACTGCTGGGGTGTACCATCCTTCAGATGAGACGTTAAACTGAGGTCCCTTCTGCCCATCCTGGTGGGTGTCCAGGTGGAAGTGAAAGAACCCAGGGCACTCTTTGCAAAGAGCAGGGAGCATTCCCGATGTCCTGGCCAACATTCCCTTCCCATAAACCGGTTCATGCAATTATTCAGGCTGTGTGTGGGTGATGTCATATGGCAGCCACCACACATTCAGTCACTTCACTACCAGTCTAGCATTGCTTGTAAAGTGCTTTGGGATACTGTGTATGAAAAGCACTATATAAATGCTGATTATTCTTCTTCTACCCCTACCGGAGTAATCTCCCTACACTGAATTCAAGTAACAGTTTAGGTGCAGCCCTACCACTCAGAGTATTTGTCGTTGTGGCTGCTCTCATCCACAGTCAGGTAGTGATCCGCTTCTGGCAGCCCCACATCTCAGATCACACAATGATCTGCTCCAGTGTCCCCACTTCCTGTTTCCCTAAAATGAATATAGCTGTACCCCTGGAATGGCCTCTTCAGTCCCTCTCTGGCATTCATTCTTCTCACCTGCTCCCGATGCCAAAAACCGATGAGCTCACTACCTTCCGCATCATGAATGGGGTCAGTACAATCTCCTGTGTTGTTTTACATAATAAATGTGATCTTCCTGTTAAGCCAGGCTTACAGCAGCAAGGCGCAAGGGGAAATATTGTCTTTCCTACCGTATAGAGATCTGACCACCTATGATTAGGCACTGTTAAATGATATTGCATGATGCATACACCCATCATTTAATAGTGCCTAATCAAAGTAGCCTAGCTCTTTAAGGATAGAAAAGACCATCTTTCCCCTGTTCTTGCTGCTATCAGCCTGACGGACTGAAAAGATTTATTTTTGATATGTCAAAAGCCCGAGGACTGTACTACCTGCATTCGTGATGCAGAAGGGTGATGAGCATCGCTTTGATGTGGGAGAAGGAGTAAGAATGAATACCAGAAGGACTGAGAAGGCTACTCCTGCAAGGTACTGCTATATTCAGGAAAGGAAGACTGAAGGGAGAAATATGAGCAGATTACTTTGAGATATAAGATGTGGGGCTGCCAGCACCATGATCACTTCCATAAAACCAGTTCATGCAATTGTCCAAGGCGCTGTGTGGGTATTAATGTGTGAAATGGCTGCCATTACACGCTCAGTCACTTCACTACCAGTCTAGCCTTGCTTATAAAGCACTTTGGCATACAATGTGTATGAAAAAACTATATAAATGCTGATTCTTATTATTATTTCCATGGAAAAGACCAGATAAGCATATTTTGATTTCGGAGAAAGTATGAACTCTGGCATTGGACTACACAAGAACTTTGCTGTAAACACGTGGTGGATCTAGGGGATGGTGAAGGTGTGGTGCAACCCCATTAACGTGACTGCTTGCTGCTACTGCATTTCACTTTGTTGAAGTCTGATTTATTGATTTGTATAAATGTATTGCATTCAAAACTATGAATTACATTTGTAGGTTCTGTCAAAACGATGCTAAAAAGAATAGCAGCAGACAATATAAAGGTTTAATAATTTTTTTTTTAAAGCGATATCAAGTATGTACACTGCCCTAGCAACCCCATTATAACATCCTGGATCCGCCATAACCACTAGACCATCAAGTTATTTAAGATTTATACTGCACTGTGGTTTGCCAAAGAGAAAGTCGGTTGGATTAAAATACAATTTCAGCATAAAGAAGAAAACAAAATGAACAGAACCATTGCCTAACATGTATTGATCAAAATAATGCACATGGTTTTGACCATTTTGGTGAAACAATTCTACACAAAGGGAAAAAGAACTAGTTAATATTATAGAGAGCCACATAGTTTTCTGACGCTGGCTCCAATGATGTCATCACTGAACACATTTAGTGCCATTTTAGGAAGTAGGTAATGCAGTTTTTAAATTGGAAGGTCTATTTTACATTTTTCAAATGCTTTGGAACTGCATTTAGGTAAATTATATAAATGCAGTTTTAGCATTGATGTATACAGCAGCCTTTCCTTTAGTCCCCTATGAAGTCAGATTTTTGAATAGTTTATTAATTGTTACAATAGCACAACATATCAACAACCAATACCACAAAAGAAAAATCAACCCCCAGATCACCAAAATGTCTCATGTCTCAAGGGGTGTAGAGGAGGCAACCCAGAATGAAAGGGCAACGTGCATGATTAGAGCAGACAGGGGAGGTAATCAAAAATATCAATACAAGTATACTTAAACACAAAACCATGAAAAGGGTAAGGGCCCATTACCCTCAGAGGGGTACGGTGGTTCAGCAGACACCTGGGACCAGTGAATCCTAGGAAGTCATTCAACTCCCAGCCAACAATAAATACAGCATTTCCAAGACCTGGGCATAAATATTCCCCTTAGGAGCCTTTTTCAAAATGCTTTTCAACAACTAGGGCTTGAGAAGTTCTTTAAGCCACTCACCTTCTTATGGTGAGTGGCTCTTTAAGCCACTCACCATAAGAAGGTGGATTGCTATCAAGCCAGTGCCTTAAAAGCACAGTATCATTTGGCACTTTTTGTTTGCTCTGCACCCTCTAACATTCCAAGTTATACACTTTTAAGATACTCCACTCATAAAAAAAAATGAAAATAAAAATCAGGTGACATTTCATGACCTTAAAAGGAAAACTGGATGTGCTCTGGGATCAACCCCTCCAAGAATAACGCACAAATATTCGATTTTAAGGAACCCAAACAAGAACCCTCCTACCCCCAGAAACTATATACAAACCATGCCCCAGTCCTGAGACCGAACTCCCAACATTGTTTCACCTTGATGATATACCAACCACCCTCCCGTCCCCTCCTCACGCCCATTCTGTACAAGGCGAGGCATCTAAAGCAGAAACAGGACGAAACTACATCCCATAAAATAAAAGCCTTGTCTAATAATATTAACCCCAAGAAACATCGAACTCAGGTGCCCCAAAACACCATCCATACTGAGGTTATGTAAAGCCCACCCATCAAAATCCTAGAAAAATGAGCAATATAACCAAAAAAGGGATACTGTCCATTGGGTCTGAGAATGAATAATCCTGAAAAAAAAAAACTAGCTAGTCAAACCCTCTAGAAAAAAAAAAAAGCAGCAGGTATGCAACAATATTAACACAGCAGCCATATAGTGAGGGCTACTGGCATCCATAATGTCCAAAACCAGGGGAAAGTAATTATAAACTATAAAAAGTCCATCCTTTTGGGAGATCGGCATAAATTTCTCACTTGACAAAGCAGGTAGTGCAGAATCCCAGTATAGCAACCTCAGCTTGATCGGAAACGTGAATAATACAAGAGGGGCCAATGCAGAGCTCGACTCCAGCCACACATGCACTATGACAGAGCTGTCCCTCACCGTGCATTCAAACCAGGGAATGTGAAATTTAAACTCACTGTGCACCAGCAAGAGTCCATCCATAGCTCCCAAAAATGATTTGACTTGAGCCAGGACACAAACCAGCAGCAACAGGAGGGGAGCGGAGAAAGCCTAATGCCCTCTCCCTCCAGAAAGTGGAAATACAACAAGCAGCCGCTGGTCGCACTTGCAGTACCGAGAGAGCCATGAAATGTTCCCACGCTGGCCCAAATATGACGGGCGCCCAGCGATAAAACAGACTAGCAGGTTTTGGAGTTATTTAAGGCCCACACTGGAGGAATTGTCAGCAGCTTATATCTGGGCAAACCAAGGGAAGCGAGAGAAAAACATGCCACTAGATGTATTTGCCAGACCCGCCAGGCCTCTGAACATGCTCTCATGGAATCTCTGTCTGGTTAAGAGTTTATGGAAGAGTGTAGCAAGCTCCTTGTTAGCCTGAGCAGGACTTTCATAGCTGTGCCACTCTCTTCAATGCTGGACCTGCAGTAAGCTGGACATTGCATCTGAAAATGAATCTCGGCTGCAATTAATTTTGTCACTGCCAGGTGAAAGTCCTCCATTTCTGTCTAACAGACGCCAAGGGTGCTGAGTGATTCGGATTGTGGAGTCTTCCCATGTGATGGCTTTAGTATCTCAAACTTTGGACAGTATGTGCTGCTTGTCGAGATAATTCGGCATCTGAAGAGCAGAGGTCAGGGGCAACACCATCAGGAGGCATAGGCAGGAAAGATCTGTGGGCCCTATCAATGACATACGTGGGACTGTTAGGAGACTGGCCAGCAATGTGCTCACATGCCTTTTGAATAAGAGAAGCATTAGGGCCCTCTGCCCACTCGGGTAGCCCCAGGACCACCAAGTTGTTTCACCTGCTGTGGCCTTCAAGGTCCTCTAGGCAGTCCTCCAGCTTTCGTAATATTGCTGTAGGTGGGTTATTTTGGGGTCTGTTCATGCCCTCCTGTCCTCTGAGGATGTCCTAGCTTCATTGTCGCCCATATGGCGAGTAAGTGAATCCACTGACCCCTTCAGCTGCTGCATAGACTGTTAATGTCAATAATGCAGCTTTCAAGGGCTTCAGTTCCTGCAGAAAATGTTCTTCTGTCAGAGCACCCATTGAAGCAGCAGGTTTGGGAGGATCCTTTTCCTTTGGAGCGTTTTGGGGCCTTCTCTGGCATGACTCGTGGAGTGTGCTTTGGCAGTGGATTCCGCACCTCTGTATCCATTGCAGTGGCTGGCAATCCTATTGAGCGCAGCCTGACAAGCTCCTAAATCGTCTTGAGAGCAAATGAAGAAACAGCAAGAAACTTCAATAAAACAAAGAAAATTTGTGGTCGACTGGCAGGAGAGAGCCGAGGATCGCGACCATTCTGGCAGCCATCATGACCAACCCTTGCTGTGGATTGTAATGACACAGATGATGTCCTAGAGTCCCTTAATGGAAACCCTACCTTGTTGTACATAGCTTGCCATCTATTCTGCTGTGTGTGATACCCTACCTTGTTGTACATAGCTTGCCATCTATTCTGCTGTGTATGATAGAACATTTTCTGTGTTGATATTTACAAATACTGTTTTTACAACAGGTGTAGAGAGAAATGCCACAGAATAAAATTATATTTTTGGACCCACTTCCATAAGACCTCTTGCATGTTAGGGTATGTCTCATATGATATCTAGCAAAGATGGGTACATCACAATGGAATACTGAACCAATCAGTGAGCAGCTTTCGAGGGCTGATGACATCTCTGCTGCCATGTGAAGCACTGAAGCCAGAAGATGAACTCTGGGAAACAGTTAAATCTTCAAACAAAACATTTTCCCCATGCGACCTGGCTCAAAAGGGACTACTGATACTTGGCCATTAACTATAATTGTAACCCTGCCTACCCCTGAGGCTAGAATTTCTCTATTGCACGCAGCGAGGAAGAAAGGGGACATAGTATGGAAGGAATCATTTGGTTTCTTCCCAGATCTGTCCTCCCAAATGCAGGATCGAAAGAAAAGGCTGCAAGCAGTAAAAAATCCCTTTGGCTAAGGGAGTGAGGACCCAGATGTCATATCCTGCATGCCTGCAAATCTACCACCAGCAAAAGTCACACATCTTTATGGATCCGAGGCTGCATCCCATTTTTCGACAAACTGTTATCCCAACTGGAATCCAGGGTTTCCAACCAAGATTCAGAGGGGAGCCGGAGTGACTATAGCAGGACTGTGGTCACTAATTGCTACCCTGTAGCCTGATTAAGTTCCCTGGACATAAGTGGACTCTGTACTCTCAACCTCCTGCCTCATAAATCCAGGACAAAGCTTAAAAATCTGGGACAAAGGACTAAAATCAGGGACATTTCTTCAAAATTGGAGATATTCACTCAGAGAGCTGGAAGAATAAAGGGCTTAGTGTAAAATGCATTGTCTAAGGAAGAACAAGTCTAACTTTAATGTCTGACATTATTTTGTGCTTATAACCCCTGTTGCTTGGTCACAGAAACACAATTTTAGGAAGGACAGAGTAAAATTCTGAGGCAAAATCAGGGACGTCCCTGAAAATTGGGGACAGTTGAGAGGTATGAGTGGACTTCAATTAAAATGCTCATTACCGTGATAACCTAGTAAGCCATTTAGCGGTTTAATATCCTAAAATTTTTTTTTTTTTTTTTTTTTTATCCTGGTTGGCTCACAAGTCAATGTTTGTAATGGGACAGAATTCTAATAGGGTACAGTTGTATGCCGCCAGTTTGTGGACTTTAAATGTTTCCTTACTAACATCCTTCTCCTACATGGTCCCAAAGGAGGGCCTTAGTGTGTACAGTCTAAGCTTAACTTAACCGAGCCCAGACAATCTAGTTATTATATAGTACCTGTTGCATTGTTTACCCCCGAGTTACTATTTGAGTCTGTGACTGAGTGGGAGGAAGTTGAGTACTGACCTTGATTGCTCTGTGGTGAGTATTATATTCTATGGACTTACTTCTCCAGACCTTTTACTCCTTGTGTAACTGATGGGGTGGAGTGCTTCGGTCTGAGAAAATCTGTGCTACAGTGATCTACATTTTTAAATTTAGAAGTACTGTACCTGCCATTATACTGAATATGTACATTGTTCTGTGTACATGTGACTACTTGTATGATAATTCTTAACTAAAAAGTTTACAAAAAATCTTAAAACAAAACATTTTAAAGCTATAACAAGTAAACTGACGTATAAACTGAATATGCAGTGTATCACTTGTGAGGATGCAGAAACATACAAACATAGAATCTGTCAGCCTGAAAAGTACTGCATAGTCCACCAGTCTGCATGGATGGCCCTGCCTCCACAGACCCTAACTGGTCTCTGGTGACCCTCCCTCCTCCGTGCCTGTTTACTAATATTCCCCTATGTCTATCCCAGGCATGCTTGAAGCCCCCTACTGTTTTTGCTTTCACCACTTCCACCAACGGTCTGTTCCAGGTGTCCACCACTTTTCAGTGAAGTAATACTTCCTCACATCCCTCTTAAATCACCCTTCAGCTTTATAGCATGCCCTCTGGTCCTGGGCAGGACTTTTAAAACTCATTCGTGGCTCCACCACTTTTGAGTTACTGTCTTGCCTCCTCACACTTGCATAGAGAATTTACATATTTTGAGTCGGCCTACTGCATATCCCTCTGTCTTTTATGGTTGCAAGAGTGCTCTCAAGTTCTTTGAGTGGGAGAACCACTAATGAAACTCTGCAGTTCTGCCACACAGAGGACTTCAGAGACCGGACTTGCACATAAACATATTAGAAACCATGTGGAAGATTTCTATTTCTAAAAATGGAATGAGCAGACTGGTGGGGAGGGGGCAGTGGTTCTTATCTGCCATCAGATTCTATGTTTCTATGTAACTTATTTACAATCAAAATGTTGCATTTTTGGAAAATTAGAGAAACCCCTCTGAGTAGAAATGAACGATGCCAACCACACTTAAAACTTTGGAATTTTAGAACTGTTTGCAAGAGACTCACTCTTATGGTTATGTGGGGAGGGGGTTTGGCACAGTCCCACTTTACACCACCCTCCCTTACCCTAGCTGGATGAGCTTCGGATGGTCCTGGGATTGGGGGTGAACTTTGTACTATACAGTGCCTCCATGTAGAAATTACTGCTTAGTGGCCACCTGATAGTAGGGTAAAACACTATAGGAAGCTGCACCTAGTGACCTCCCCTCCCAGAAATACTATGCCCACAGCTGACAAGACACTAAAGATACCAGTTTAAGCAGAAACGCCACAGATTTATTGCCGAGGCTACTTCCTGCTAAGAAAGTCATTCATCAAGCATCCTGTGCTTGACCATCACCAATTAGGCACCCAACATAGGCAGGACTGTGAAGCAGTGACTGCCCCTGTATAGTCAAGTCTTACACAGGATAGTGTTGACCCCAAATGCCAGTTGCTGCAGTTCACTAGACCAAACTATATGCAGCTTTACCCACAGTTGCAACATTGCTTACACAGTCCCCAGCAGTGTGGTTGGGCATCAGCATGGCTCCATGTGGCAGGCTGTTCAGCAGGAGAGTGTCACAGTGCCCAAGGAACATCCCGTCCACAAACTTTACCTAGTATCCTGCTGCCAATACCAATCACCACATGTCTGGGACTGTGTAGCTCGAGACTGGTGCCAGGGCTGGTGGCACCGGGGTACTGGGACAGGGTCCGGTTGCCTACCAGGGAGTACCTGGTCCTAGCAGCTCTTTCCAGCTGTCCAGGGCACATCTGCCCGGTGCCACCCTCTGTACCCTGCCATAGCTGCTATGCCCGCCACCCACTATGGCACCCCACAGGTCCCACTGCCCTGTCCCATGATGTCCCAGGCTTCCACCTCCCTCCACCAACTTTATGGCTGGACTGGTATTGCACCGGGCAGAGGGGCTGACAGACCTCTGTCAAACCCCTCTGGTGCACCAATTCTTTTGCCGCAACACTCCGACTGTATAAACTCTCGGGATTTTGGCACAGGGACCCCCTTTGTATTGGAATTGGGCACAGGGTCCCTGATGCACCCAGAGTTTGCTGCAGCTGTGGATCGGTGCACTATGTAGCGAGCCTCCCAAATCAGGCCCTATATTTTCCCTGTGCTTTTACTGTATGCAGTTTGAATTTTTATGGTGGCTTGATAATTTAAAATATTTTCCCTCACTGCTTGGTTTACAGAATTGTTAACTGAAAAATGTTTAATACTAGTTTTGTTTAAACAAATGTCCCAGGTCATCATAAACTTAAAAAAAAAAAAAAAAAATCCTTGATGGAATCACTAGGCATTATGTTGTGCATGTTTTCATCGCTATGCTGTCTGTCTAGAAAATGGACAAGTTAAATACTGTATTCAGATTGGCTGTTGCCATTCCATTGGCATGTTTATGCACCAATACCTCAGTAAAGAAGGTCCAATATGTGATCTGGAATTTGGACAAATCGCTACAAAGCATTCAGTAGTTACTTCACTCATTCCTGACTTCTGCCTCTGGATAAGGGATCTTGGAGGCTTGATGTAATGGGCAAGAGGACATACAGTATGTTTTGGTGTCCCTCAGCCTTAGAAGTTGCAAACTACCAGCCTTGTATGATTAAATGTCAGAACAGTCTGTGGAAGTCTATGGCTGGCCTGGCTGACAAGCTGCCTGCTGGCCAGAGAAAACTGAGGTCCAGCAGACTGTTGCCCATGGCCTGGAGGAAGGTAGGCACCTGTTAAGGTTCACTTATGATGCCTCAGATGCAGCTGCTCGTGCTGCTGCTTCTGGCATTTTCTCTGCTGCCATTCCTGGTTAAGAATTGCTGGCTTTGCCTCTGATGTAAAAATATACACACACACACACACACACACGGGAGATCAGTAGGCTGTGGGTTCTATCCCTACACCAGGCACTTGGGTTAATATCCCAATACTGACACTGTAGTGCAGCATGGGGGTGCTGCACTCCTGAGGTGCTGTCTTTTGGATGAGACGTTAAACCGAGGTCCCATCTGCCTGTTCTGGTGGTAGTTCAGGTGGATGTTAAAGATCCCATGGCACTTCTCGAAAAGAGCAGGGAAATTTCCTCCATTCACAAAAATATCACCAACAGCTTAATCTGGTTCAAGGTCAGCTGGCATTCATCTGTATCCCCTTCTCCCGTGCCTGAAAATAGGCAGGATTTGTCTAGTGCACTTACCGGTCAACAAAAACTAAATAAATAAAATATATAATGTAAATCTGTTAATGTAGTTTTTAAGGTTTTCTTGTCACTTTTATATAGTGTGTATTATGTGTAAAATCTGTTCCTTTTGTGATGACAATAATGGATGTTGAGCAATAAAATGTATCTATCTAAGGATTGCTGGCTTTGCCTCTGATGTAACATAGAATTTGTGACAGATAAGGACTGCTTGGCCCACCCAGTCTGCCCATTTCCTACCTAATGGATAAGGTGCAGATCCTAGTTAACCAGCAACCTACTTCTTCCTACCCCAACCCCTAGAATTGCCTTATGACTGTCTCATGCATGCTTGAATTCCACCACTGTTTGACTCGCCACTTCCTCCAGAAGGCCTGTCCATGCATCCTCAACCTCTCTGTGAAAAATACTTCTTAAATTACCTCTGAGCGCCTCTATCTTCAAATTGTGCCCCTTGTTCTTGCACACCCTTTTTTGAAAGATGCTACCTCTTGGACTTTGTTGATTCCCTTGAGGTATTTGAAAGTTTCTATCATGTCCCCCTCTCCTCCTTTCCTCGAGGCTATACATATTAAGCTCCTTAAGTCTCTCTTCATATGTCTTCTGGTGCAGACCCTGCACCATTTTAGTTGCCCTCCCCTGGACAGCTTCCATTTTGTCTGTCTTTATGGAGATTGGGTCTCCAGAACTGCACGCAGTACTCAGACGGGGTCTCACCAGCTGCCTGTACAGAGGGATAAAACTTCCTGTTTTCTACTGGTGATGCCTCTCCTATGCATCCCAGTATCCCCCAGCCTCCTTGCTTCCCTCTCACATTGCTTGCCCACCTTTAGGTCATCTGATATGACTACCCCAGGTCCCTTTCCATTTTTGTTGTTGTTAGTATCTCACCCCCATTGTGTACTCTTCCTGGATTTTTGTTTCCCAGGTGCATTACCTTGCACTTCTTAGCATTGAATCTAAGCTGCCATACATTTGACCATTCCTCTAACCTTGCCAAGTCCCTTCTCATCCTTTCCACCCCACCTTGTGCATCAACTCTGTTGCAGATCTTTGTGTCATCTGCAAAGAGACATACTTTTCCTTCCAGTCCCTCTGCAATGTCGCTTATAAAAGACATTGAAGAGGACCGATCTAATACTGAACCCTGCGGTGCCTACTAGTAACCCCTTTCTTCAAGTGGACTCCATTTACTATTACTCTCTGTGTCCTATTCTCCAGCCAATTTTTACCCAGGCTGTCATCTTGGGACCCACTCCCAGGCTGGCTAACTTGTATATTAATCTTTTGTGTGGGACTGTGTCAAATGCCTTGCTAAAGTCTAGGTAGGCCATGTCCACAGCCCCTCCCTGATCTACTACTTTGGTCACCCAGTCAAAGAAATCTATCAGATTTGTCTGGCATGACCTTCCTGCTATGAATCCATGCTGCCTTGGGTCCTGTGCCTCTGGCCTCTAGATACTCGACAGTTCTTTCCTTCAGAAGTGATTCCATCATTTTCCTACCACTGAGGTTAAACTAACAGGTCTGTAGTTTCCTGCTTCTGCCTTGCTCCCACTTTTGTGAAGGAATCATCTGCCCTCCTCCAGTCCTCGGTACCACCCACCCTCCTATGATTTGTTAGAGGTAGTCAGTGGTGTCACTAGTTCTACCCTTAGTTCTTTTAGAATTCTGGGATGAATCCCATCAGGCCCCATTGCTTTGTTCACTTCAGTTTTGAGAGTTCTTTCAGAACCCTTTCTTCTGTAAATGGGCTGGTATCAACTTCTGTATCCAGAGTGTTTCAACTGTTTGTTTTAGGTACCTCCCCTCTTCCTTTGTAAATACTGAGCAAAATATTTGTTTAGTATCTCTGCCTTTTCACAGTCACCCTCTGCCCACCCTCCCTCCCCTTTATTAAGCCTCACTATCACTCCCTGATGTACCTATAAAAGGTTTTATCCCCTTCTTAACTGAGTTGGCTATCTTTCCTCGGTTTGGGCCTTTACTGTTCTGACTGCCTTCCCAGCTTCCTTTTGCTTTAACTGATACAGTTATCTGTTCTGCCCTTCTGTGATTCCTTGTACTTCCTGAATGCTTTCTTTTCTCTTGAACCTTCACTGCCACTTCCTTTGAGAACCATAGTGGTTTCTTACATCATTCGTTTTGTTTATTTGCTTCACACAAAGGCTTGTTACCTCTGTGATGGCAGTTTTATTATTCCCATTGTTCTTCCACCCTCCTTCCTGCCAGTTTGCTAGTGCATTCCTTGACACTCACCATTTTGGCAAAGTCAGCCCTCTTAAAGTCCAGTACTTTTGCCTTTGTATAGCTTGACTCTATTGCTGTGTTTATTGTGAACCATACTGTTCGATGGTCGCTAGTTCCCAGATGGCTACCCACTTATACATCTGTGATCTCTCTTCATCTCCATTTGGAGAACCAGGTCTAAGATTGCTCCTCTCGAGTGGGCTCCAATACTACTTGTCTAAGGCATGCCCCTGTAGGGCATCTAGAATAACCCCACTCTTCAAAGTGGCTGCTGCAACTGCACTCCAGTTAACATCTGGCATATTCAGATCACCCATCAGCAATATCTCCCTTTTATGCCATTCTAAGTATACTTTCTAGCATTTCCTTGTCCATTTCCTCCCTGAGAAGGTCTGTATACAACCCTGTGCGGACTGTGGTGCCATTGCTTGTCTCCAAATTTACCCACAGTGCTTCTTCTCCTCCCTGTTTTCCCTTTTGTTCTGTTGCTTTGATTCGTTCCTTTATGTAAAGAGCTACTCCTCCTCCTCTTTTACCCTCCCTGTCCCTTCTGTAGATAGTGTATCCTGGTATGTTCGTCCCAGTCATGGTTTTGTGTGTACCATGTTTCTGTGACTGCCATGATATCCAGATGTTCCTCCTCCATCAAGGCCACTAATTCAGGAAGCTTGTTACTCAGACTACGGGCATTGGTACTCATTGCTCTCCATTTTTGATGGCTTCGTTCTGTTGCACCATCCCCACTGACCTTTCTACCTCGGTCTTTTCTCATTTAGTACCCTGTTTTGTAGGGAGGCTGGGATTTTCCTGCTGCTTATCAGTGCCTCCCCCTTGACTAGTTTAAAAGCTTGCCAATGAAGCATTTAAACCGATTGCTCAAAAGACTTGTTCCTTCCTTGACAGATGCAGACCATCCTGCCAGTATAGGCTGGTGTCCTCCAGGTGGAACCCCAGTCCCCAATGAAGCCAAACCCCTGTGCTCCACACCATTTTTCAACCATTCATTAAACTGCATTGTGCAAAGTACCCTTGCCTCACTCATGCCATTGACAGGCAGCACCTCTGAGAAGGATACTGTGTGCTACTTGTCTTAGGCCCCTCCCAATTCTACAGTGTCCTTCTGCTCTGATCTCATGTTGAGCCAAGTCATTTGTCCCTAGGTGGACAATGACGTCCAGCTCGAGACTCCTGTGCAGCTGTTCTCGTGATTCTGAGGATGCGCTTCCTGTCCCTCAAGCCATGGCACCAGGCAGGCACCTTACTTCAGTTTTCCCTGCTCCTCCCAGTTCTATCCCCTAATAATTGAGTCCCCCACCAGGAGCTGCTTCCTTTCCTTGTGGTGTCCTCTGCCTCCTTCCTGTGGGCCTCTCTTGTGACAGCTGTCCTCAGCCTCCTTAGTCTCCTCTGCAGGTGCATCCATAGGGGAGCTATGCTCCTCCAGAATGGTGTATGGATTGTGGAGTGGAACAACGACTTGGTGTGCCTCTGTTCCACCATCCTCACCCTCCCTGAGCCCACTGTGGTCCAACTGCTGTGCTTTCTCGCAACCTCTGAGGTAGTGGTGGTGGCTCTGGTGCTCCCTGGATGGGGAGGTTCCCTTCCTACTGTCCAGATTGGCCTGGGGAAGATTCCCTTACTACTGTCCAGTGTGGCCTGAAGACTGGCAATCCTCCCTCAGGGCAGAGGTTGTCTGAAAATAGGGGCATGGGCAGCATCTCAGCCTCCAGAAAGACTCCCGGAAGACTGCTGCCCCACAGCCATCACATTGCACTACTCCCACATGTTTATCTACTTTTTTTTTTCTTTGTGTGTGTGATTGGTTTGTTATATAGAAATATATATATTGTATAACGTGTATGCTTATATTGTCAGTGCAGTGTGCTAGAGAGGATATGACAGTGATATGCACCTTGCACTCTTGAGGAAATGATGTCAGAACCCCAGGTATAAAGGAACTATTTCCAGGAGTGGGTGGGGTGAGGGGGGAAGAAGGTTGGGTCTAAACTGTGCCCTCACAAAACAATCAGCTAAGAGCTCTGACCCACCGCTGCGATGAGTGCCTTCCTGTCAGCAAGATGCCCTACACAACAGTTTGACAGAGAAAATACCCTGCTAATCAAACAGAGAAAAATCCAGACATCCAAGTCAGACACAGGTAAACCTCCCCAGCCCCAAAACAGCCTGGTGGTTTGTACTCTGAAAGCAGTCAGCCCCAAAATAAGTCAGCTGTACTTTAAACTCTTCCTGCACTGAAAATCTTAAGAATTGTAACAAACGTAAAGCTAGATCCACCTCCCTCTGTTGCTTGAAAGACTGTCTTTTCCTGATAATTCTAAGTTCCTTATTTCACCTTTCAGTTAGAAGTAGCCTCCACCTGCAGAATATCTGCTACAAACCAAAGACAATTGTAAGGTTCACCTTCCTCTGTTGTGAGCACAGCTCGCTTTCTTACAAATCCTATGTTGAGTATTACAGCTTCCAGCCAGAGTTTCAGCTGAAGAATATTAGCTGTTCAACAGTCGGTCCTTAATGCTCCTTTAAAGGTAAGCAGCATTTTTGCTCAGTGTTGTCTGCCTTGCAGGTCCTCCAGTCATTAAAATGACTCTATGGTCCCTGCATTCTCCAAATCCTAGGCCCCAGGGTGGGGCCGGGTGACAGACCCTATGCTTCGATCAGGTAGGGGCTACTCCTGGGGACCCAGCTGTGGCTATCAGCAGCCTTTGAGCTCTACACAGGCCAATATGCCTCCCAGTGCCCATGCTAGACTCACCAAAGGTGTGGGTATTTGCATTGCCCCTGAACCTTCTGACCCCCGCAGATCAGGGCATCCTAGTGGGGAGCTGCACCTCCCTCTTTCTGCCAAAGTGGAAGGAGATCATGGCAGATGCTGGAGGTAGTTCAATGAGGACACAGCCTAACACTCCTGCTGTCCCTCCAGTGCACTCCACCTTGCCAAACTCCTATCCTCCAGGACATCTTTCCCTCCTGTTGGAAGAGGTTCATACCTTCTGCAGCTGAAGAGTCATTGAACCTATCCCATTTCAGAACTTGAACATGGGATATTATTCCCAGTATTTCCTGGTCCCAAAATGGGCTGGGGATTTATGGCCCATATTGGACCTTGGAGGCCTGAACCTATTTATTGAATACAAATAATTCAGGATGGTCTCTTTATAGTCCGTCCTCTCTCTACTGCAAGGGGACGGATGCTGCCCTGTATATGGGGATGCTCATCTCCATATCAAAAGTTGCAAATCCACAGGAAATTCCTGCCGTTCTTGCTTCAGGGCTCGTACTATCAGTTTTGTATCATGCCTTTTGGCTGTGGTCTGTAATGTGTGTCTTTACCAAATGCTTTGCAGCAGCTGCAGCCCTTTCCAGTGGGAAGGTCTCAGTTTTCCTGTACATTAATGACTGACTGCTGAAGGCAGACAGGAGGCATAGTGTACATCCTTTTCCGCACTAGACAGCTCATTGAGCAGTTGAGCGTTCTGGTGAATGAGCTGAAGCCGTCCTCTCCCTGTTCCAGTGTCTCTAATACATTGGAGCAGTTCCGACACAGGGCTGGGTTGAGCTTTTCCTGAGGGTATAGAGCTCTCCACTTCAGGGTCCCCAGTGTTTGCAGCTGTTCTGTTGATGGCCCAAAAGCAGTCTACTAGATATGCATACTCTCAAAAATTGAAACTGGGGGTTGTGCACTTCCCATCTGCTGGACCCATTTATGTGTCCATTTGATCTGATAATGGGCTGCCTGTTGTCCCTTACAGATGTGGGTCTCAAGTATTCCTCTGCTAAAGCCCATCTGGCTGTGCTGCTGGCTTATTATACCGTCATCAACAGCAAGATGGTGCCAAGCTTGAAGTTTCTTGCAGGTTCTTCAGAGTGTTATGCCTCTGCACCACCACGGTTCTAGTGTGGATTTTGTTATCCAGTGATGATAGCAACTGAAAATGAGTGACTTTAAAAGAGCAACTCATTTTCAGCGTTGTCATGTTGGGCTACCCTGCAAGGGTAGTGCTAGAACAGCGAGGGATGGCAACGGAAGAGGAGGAAGGAGAAGGATAGGGAAGAGGGTTTTGACAGGGAGTGTAGCCTGCTGCAGCTGAGCCAGCTGTGTGGTGTAGTGGTGAGGGTGGTACAGTAGGAACTGGGTTCGGGGCTAGACGGAAGACATTTTTGCTGCTGCTATGCAGTTTTTTTTGGGGGTGCTGCATTCCCTAGTGTTGCCCCTCCCTGACATGCACTCCCCGGAGTTGGTAAACCAAAATCAGGGGGTAAGGGGCACCCCATTAACACTTTTTTGCCAGATGTGCATTTGCTGGCATGTGAACATCGTCAATTTGCTTTTCGGCGATATACACTCGCCATAATAGCGACTGCTGTTTTGTGATCACTATTATGACATGGAACCGGGATTTTAATTTAGTTCTGAGACCTTACTGCACCTCCCTTTGAGCCTGCTGCTACTTGTGAGCTGTGCTTCCTATCATGGAAGACTTTGTTCCTAATGTCTGACATATGCTAGATGTATTTGAATTGCAGGTTGTGGTTGTAGAGCCTTCTTTTCTTATTTTCCACAATGATAGTGTTACCTTGTGTACCAATCTTAGTTTTCTGCCAAAGGTAATTTCTGAGTGAACACTAAATTTAAACTGTTGACCTTTTATTTTATTTTTCAACTCCTACTGATAATGGAGAATGTCCTCTACATATGCTTGATGTCTGTTGGACGTTGCATTGGTACCTTGATTCAACTAACTGAAATCCCCGATGTCAGGCTCCCCTATTTCAAACAGACACAACCACCACCCAAAATAACTACAAGAAATAAAATAATGGCACTCAGCAAAGGATTGAATAAGTCACACACAAATACATTAATCCAGCTTTTATTCAAAGCCAGAGAGCACGGTACTGGGCTTAATGCTGTTCTCTCTAGCATTGAATAAAGTTGGATTTACTGTATTTGTGTGACTTATTTAATCTTTGCTAAGCCCGCCATTGTTTTGTTTCCTATTTCAAAGCAGGACCTTTCCAAATAGTTGGCCTGCTGCATTTTTATTTCTGTTACTGAAGCACAGTAAGCAGCTTCCTGCTCCTGTCTGTGCTTACTCCACTCATGGGGTGACTACTTCTGTGCCTTGTTTTCATGCGTCTGCTGCTGACATGTGCTGCTGCCTCTTGGAGCACTGTACATACCTTCACTAAGCACTACTGTCGGGACGTTGTCTCTTGTAATTGTGCCAGATTTGGACTTACTGTCCTGAAAGGCCTTTACTCAGGATCCTTGGATCTTTCCTGCCTCCCTTCATGCTTTGGTACTGCTTGGAAATCATTCCATGATGTGACTTCATGGAGGGAGATATCCTGGAGAAGATAGAATAGTTACTACCGTAACAGTAGATCTTCAAGAAAGTCTTCTACATTGAGCCAGAACTCTCCTCCTCCTTTTTGGATGATGATGATGGGGGTTATCCTGCCTAATTTTGCAGCCCCAGCTAACAAAAGTTTCTGTGTGGTCCTGACGCTGACAGCTTACAATTCCATGATGTGGCCTAATGGAGGAGAGTCTCTCAAGATCTACTGTTACGATAAGTAACTTTTCTCTCCACAGTAGTGACGTTCCACTACAAAGTTGTGGACCCAAAGGGCAAAAGTAGGAGTGGGGTCATGAAGCTGAAGGTAAAACTAAGAACCCTACATCCACCTGTGAGTCTGGCCTCAATCTGTACTTTGTGCAAAACAAAATAGTTTACTGTTTACTGCAGTATGATAGATCACACCTGGCTGATCCTGCTGACATTTGCTGTAACTAGAAATCCCAGAATCCCTGTAGCTGACATCAGAGTTGGGCTGCAGCAGTGGGAGATTCAATAGCCTGCAGTGCATGTTAGAGCTTTTCCAAGATCCTAACAGGTAATTGTTGGTCCTGCTGTTCTGTCTGCACTCAGTACAGTCCTCTGTGACTGTATGTAGCCCTGGGAGGACAGCAGGACTAGCAAACAAAAGATCAGCTCTTTAAAAAACAAAACAAAAAAAAAAACTCTAACATGCACTATAGGCTACTGAATCTCCTTCTGCTGCAGCCCTGCTCTGATGTCAACTGCAGGGATTCTGTGATTTCTAGTTGCAGCAAATATCAGCTTTGTAGTCTACAGGATCAGTCGACTACAATCTAATATACTGCAGTAAACAGTAAGTGTTTTAAAAAAAAAAAAAAAAAAAAGTGTTTGCACACACAAACTGCAATTAGGACCAACTCCACACTTGGGTGTGGAGCTATTAGTGCAGACTGTTCCCCATTAATCAAAGAACTACATATATATGTTTTTAGAATGTGTTTACTGGATAGGAGCACTAGAACCAAATATCCCATTCATACTCGACCCAGGCAAAAAGGCACAATAATACATAAATAAAACAAAGACAAAGCAACAAAGCATACATAGATCTCATTCACAATCACAAATACATGATTCAAGTAAATGCTATAGGTTCTTGAGTCTGGTAAGAGGGCCTCTTATGGATACAAGAATATTACTATGCATCTTCTTAGGACCTGAAGACTGTGAACTGAAGGTGAGCAGTTCTGTGGTCCTTAGGACACACGAAGCAACTCTCATCCATAACAGGTCCTCAAAATGGACCCATAAAATTATTATAGATTGCTAATTTTAAATCAAAAAATCCTTGTCTTATTTAAAACGTTGATTATGTCGATGCCAGCGAAAGCCTGTTACAGTGGTTCAGCATGTGAGATAACCTTACAGTAATGAGTACCTCCGACGCAACTCAAGAAAGTGCTGTGATTGGCTAGGGAGAGTCCTGCAATCTGAAATGGCACAAATGCCGACAAGAGGCAGTATAGTGCGGTGGTTTAAGGCTCTGAGCTGCAAGCCTGGGGACCTGGTTTTGAATCCCACAGCCCCCACTTGCATACTCTGTGACCCTGAGCAAGTCACTTAACTTCCTCGTGCTCCAAGGTCGCACCTGTAAACAAGCTTTCATCTTGGTGTCTCTCTCCTGGGTAAAAAAAAAGACTTTTAAATACATGCAGATCCATGGATATACCAAGATCCAAAAAGGATACAAGGGACATAAAGTAAAAAGAATAGAATCCTGCAGTAAATGGGACACAATTCACACTGAGTTGTAAGAAGGTGATAGCCCAGCACTGAGCAAAGTGACAAGAACATCACAAAACATTGGCTAATTGAGGGCTCAGTACACTATATAAATGACCTATGAATACAAACTCTGAACTGGTGAATGGGTCCTCATTCCATTTTGATCAATTTATGAAATTGTACAGTGCTTTGAGCCTATGGGGGATAAAACTGAATAAAGAAGCATCAAGGAAAGGGTTAAGTGGGTGGGTTTGGGATCATGCTGTGGCTGGGCCACAGCTGCAGCCTATCAAATCTAAAGCAAGAAGCTTCAGATTCCCTTTCACTCTGAGAGACTAGGGAGAGTGAGTGCCTGCATGGATGCTGTGAGTGAGTGTGTGAAGCGTATGTGAGTGTGTGTGTGTGGATACAGGGAGGAACATGATGCCTAGAATGGAAATCGCTTAATATTGCCTTGAAAGGTGTTGGGGGCTCCGTGAGGAAAACTCAGAAAAAAGCCTAAGAAGAGTGCCAAGGGAACCGAGCCAAGACACTTCATAAACCTCTCTGTCCTCTAATACCAGCCATCCTGCAAGGCTTCTGCTGGGATTGACATGCATTTGCCCTCCTCTACTAGCTTTTAAATTAGAGTCTGAACCTTCAAGATCTGAATGAGAGGAATGTACTTTGATTCTTGCAAGTCACTCCAGGATTATAGAGAGGACAAAGTAAAGGTTTTGCGTGGTGCAGGGCTTGGTCTGAACTTTCTTTACCTTACAAGACCTGCGGTATTCTGGTTTGAGAGAGTGCAGGGCTGGATTGACCTTGTTGCATTTGCTCTGGTCTTCAGTTAACTGTAATGTTACAGCCTGTGTTAAAAACTATTTTAGCATCCAATTCTAGCCACCTACAAAGTTAATGATTTATATACAGCTTCCAAGTGCATTACCATTGAGGTGCTTGGCAGTCTCTGTATGAATAGCATTTTGTTGAGTGTCTTACTGAATCTCACACTTGCAAGACAGCTGCTTCCCACTTCTTCACTAGCAAATAAATCAAAAACTCTGAAAGCAAATGCCCTGAGAGCAGCAACACAAGAGTTACCTCCTTTGTTAAAGTTGTTCGCAGAGCTGAAACAATAGGACAGTTCATTTCTAATGTTGAAAAAGGATGTGCTTGTACATTCTGAGGGCTACGGTTTGACAAAGAATCTCCAACAGAAGAAGCTTTTGAATGTTTTTTTTTTTATTTTTATTTTGTGGCTTTTTTTTATTTCTTTGAAAACTCAAGTGGAGAAATACTGTACCTCTCTGCACTGTGGGGAGGAGTGGTGTTCTGCAAACTATTTTACTGAGGGAGTGCAACAGCTGAAGGGGCACTCGGAGCTGGCAGTGAGTGGACTGTTATACTAGACTCTAGCAGACATGCTGTGTGGACTGAAAAAGGATTTGCAGTCCGACTTTGGTAAGTTCAGCTCTACATTTTCACTTGTTCCATGTTTTCTGCTTAGATCTGGGTGTCTCTTTCACCGCCACTTTCAATAGTAATTCTAAACCTGGCAGGCTTGCAAAGATTTGCCTGTCTCCTGGCGTAATCATGGGGCATGGGGAGAACATTTGCAGGAGAATGGTGGAGCTGCAGATGCTAAAGTGAAATGTCTGTGAAATCCTGTGCTTTGAATATCTTGTAGACTTTAAAGCAACAGGCAGCTGACTGCTGCCGAGCCAGTACTGGGGTTTGCAGATGGCATCTGGAGTTGCTCTCTCATTTAGAGGAAAAAGATGCAGCATTTCCCAAGCCTGGTGCACCTGCTGTCCTCTGTCGTAAGGGACGGCCCTGTTTCAGTATGCAAAGTTCTCAATCTTTACTTCTTGTCCTGGTGTCACCTTTCACTAAACATTTGTAATTCTCAAAATATTCCAACTCTACGAGCCACAGAAGTCCACCGTCACCATGTTCCCACTAACCATTAGCCATGTAGTCAAATACTAAATACATTTCCTAAGGGGCTAAAGGATTTCTAGCCAATTTGCCACAGTGGCTAAAGCTTTAAAGGCAGAGAATGTGACACATTAATATTATAATGAGCATTTTGTGTATCAGGACTATGGCTATGAATTTCTGGCTAAAATGTTTAGATTGCTTTATGCCAGTGGCTATCTGGCTAACAAGAGAAAAGCAAGTGGGAACACTGAGAAAATGGTTTCCCATTAATAGATGATTCTTCAATTTCAGGGGCAAGACTGATTTACTTATTTATTCATTCAGATAGAATGGAATGCACCTTGTAGGACAGGTGTCTTATTTAAAGGGAGTTCAGAGGGAAAGTATATACAGTAATCCCTTAAACAGTGATATAAAAACAGTCGTGTACAGCCCGCCATAGTTACAGTAAAATCGAATGATACAAGTAGCTCTTACAAAGTAATTTACCACAGATGTACTTGCAATACACTGAGAGAATGCCACAGTTGATACATTGTGATTGTGGGAGTCAAGTGGCCCCATAACAGAGATGGCAAAAACAAGATGTTGGGAGGGTATTAGATGTTGAAGGGTAGAGAGTAAAATGCCTTGGGAGCCATGCAGACAAAGGCCTAGATTATTGTATTTGTTAATGATTTGGGGACAGTCAGTGTCACTGGGTGTAAGCTTCTGGGAGCACAGGTGTTCAGGAAGAGAATGGCAATTTAATAAATGTGACTACTCTGTGTAAAATTAGACTATTATTGGTTGCACGTTTGTAGTGGCATGCAGTATTACATGTGGCTTCACATCAGAACAGTAAATTTATGCTCAGAAGGGACTCTAGGTCCATCAGGTTCACTCCTCCCACACCTTCATGTGTGAGAAACAAATACACTGCAAACATGCAGTAATTTATAGAGATTTGCCAAACCCACTCTACTACCTAGGGTACCCTGAGAGTCCCTTGGTAGGCAAAATACATTCAGGCTTTACTTGAAAAGCCTGCACTGACTTCCTGTCATGCTGTTTCTGCTGCATGGCTGTTCCAAATGTTCACCACCCTCTGGAGGGAAGTGTCTTCTGATATTACCCTAAATATACAATCCACCCCCACATCCTGCTGAGCAAACTACATTACACATTTTATCTAGTCTTATGCACACAAGGATACTGCTTACAGAACTGAGCATTAATACATACTGTGTATACATTCATGGATACTCCTATCTAAAATATTAAGTGCTGATTTTCATAATATACAGTCCTGGTTAGTGTTGCTCATATAGTATCTTATGAATTGAGATACCACCAGATACCTGACATTTGGCCAGATAGTGGATCCAGTTGGATAGTAGCGCTATCCGACCACAGATTTGACCATCCTTGATCCAGATCAGATTCCTGGATCAGAAATAAGATCCCTGGATCCAACGCTGGATCTGACGTTCGATCCCTGGATCCGACCTCAGGTCCCTGATCCAACCTCAGATAATGTGGGATGCAATCTGGGATCCGACGTCCGACTTAGGTCGGATCCACATTGGATCCAAGGTCAGATACTGCCACTATTCAGTGGGTCACAATCGGATCCACAAAGGCACTATCCGAGCAGGACTAGTCCTGGTTCTTTAAGATCAAGCTGGTTCTAAACACCCAAAGAAAAGCAAAACAAATGCAATGCTATTCGGTTCAAAACCTAACGAGAAAGAAGGTGGAAGGCAACCTGCAGATATTTGATCTAAATAGAGCTCCTACTGAACAAGTAAATGCACACCTTCAAATACCTGAGTGTTTACCTTGAACCAAACTTATCTTTTGGTGAGCAATACATAGATACTGTATGGAAATCAACTCACCAAAAACTTGGGCCAGTCTACAGTTTAAACACTGCTTGACCCCAGTGGCGGAGCCAGGTTTGGGAGCATTTAGGAGCTGGGGGGCCATTCAGTCAATCACGGGCTCCATAATGGGCAGTAAACAGTGACTAAAGATGGTGGCGGGCACCACTACTCACACTTGAGCAGCCAGGAAGGGTAACCGCCCCCAGCTCTGCCACTGCTTGACCCCTGAAGCAAGTCTTATAGCTATTTCTCCTCCTGTCTCTCTTATTGCTCCATAGTTTACACTTCAGCCCTGCCCGTGATGTAAAACAACTTGAGTTACTTATCCACAGTACCATCTGCCGCTTTGCACTCCAAGCCCTAAGAGCCCCTGTTGTTATCGCTACTCTAAGTCTGACTGCTAACTCGAGATTATTCACCTCATACTGCCTTAGAACCTCATGGACAACCACCAGCAAATCACACCCCATTTGATCTACTCCCACCCAAATCAACCTCCAGGAACCCCATTTGATCTACTCCCACCAAATCAACTTCCAGGAACCCCATCTGATCAACTCCCACCCAAATCAACTCCCAGTAACTTAAGGTCAGATGATCATGACCTTCTCTCAGTAATTAAATTGAACACAGCCGCTGGTCAGAAAGCCTTTGCCTTCTTTGCGCCCACCCTTTGGAATAGTTTGCCTGTTGACCTGTGTTTTAGTGACAGTCTCCATAGCAACTCAGTAATGCACCTGAGAGTAAAAGCACATTGTTCATGACTGCAGTGTGATGTTTTGACATTGTTTCTCATAATACTTTGTATAGTATGTGGCTGGCCATTATGGGATAATGTTGTACATGTGTTGCCCATTATAGTGTACGGATAATGTTGTTGTACAGGGTTGCCCATTGTAGTGTAGGGATAATGTTGTTGTACAGGGTTGCCCATTATAGTGTAGGGGATAATGTTGTTGTACGGGTTGCCCATTGTAGTGTAGGGGATAATGTTGTTGTACAGGGTTGCCCATTGTAGTGTAGGGATAATGTTGTTGTACAGGGTTGCCCATTATAGTGTAGGGATAATGTTGTTGTACAGGGTTGCCCATTATAGTGTAGGGGATAATGTTGTTGTACAGGGTTGCCCATTGTAGTGTAGGGATAGTGTTATGTATGGAAATCCATACACTCCAAAATGTTGTTCTGAAGCAGTAGCGCGTCAGCATTACGTAGAAACACAGATAAAGATGTTCGAAAAGACCCTTGGTCCATCTAGTTTGCCCATAAACCATTACAGACCCATGACCTGTTGTCTACACTACAGCAGAATGACTTGGGGTTCTGCTGCTGTTGGTACATCACTGAGCAATGCACACGATCAGCTGTTTCACTAAAGTTGCTGCTGTTCGGGCTTGACAGAGTTTAAACAAAACAGTAAAGCACAACATAAACGTTAGGTTCAGGACTGTCTCAAAAAAAAAAAAAGTAATGTGCAAACTGTAAGACGTGTCTGGGCAAGAATAGCTTGTGGGGGTAGAGAGCTTACCGTCTAGTCAGCAAGATTAATGTCTGCTATATTAATGTACTGAATGACTCCACAGAGTAACTTTGTGTTATCTTACAAATTGCCTCCTCGTTAGAATGAGTGTACACCTCCAGAACCAAACCCTTGAAAACTGAAGTATTTTTTTCTTTTAAAATGCAAACTTGCTATTTTAGCGGTCTGTTTGGATTTCAGTAAAACGCCTCAGTACAGTTGATATTGTTGTCACATGTTGCTTCCCATACACTGTATAAAATGTGCGGAACCAATACACATCAAGGCTGTTTTTCCCACCTTGGGGTTACCATGACAACAGGGCTTTCTCGAGCTTCACTCATGGTCACTCCTATCATCATGGTAACTGCTCAGTGGGAAAACAGCCTTGTTGTGTGTGTGCTCCCCATATATTATTCTATATGTTCTGTATAAAAATCAACCAGCTCAAAATCCATCTATGCATTTCAAAGTGTTGTGCACATTTAAAAGTGTTGTGCTGAACATTCCAAACTGTTGTTCTACACAGTTCAGAGGCAAAGGTCATAAAATTGTAAATGCTTTGTTTAATGACACCCAGTAGCTTACTTAACCACACAGTGCCCAATTTGTTCCTCTTAACCTGTAAAAGTCTGTAAAGTTAATTTTGATCGCAGGACAGTTCAGCACTGGGAGACATCCCTGCCATAGTAAGTGCTCCCGTTTCAATCCGCATTATCAAAATGGGGGTACTTAATATCACAAGACTGTCTCCCAGCACATATATTTTTGGTGGTAGACATAACATTTATAAACTTCTACAAGTTGAAAGGTGCAACTTTCAGAACAGGATGGGCAGTAAGCAGCTAGGTGTGGTGAGTTTTTTTTTTTCTCATGAACAATAAGATGGCAAGTTTTATTACTGGGTGGAGAGTTGCTCCTATGACACCTATGTAACAAAAACTAAATGTATACTAAACAAATTCATAAACTGTAAAATGTGAGCAGTCATACACAATGTGCATCCACCTCGGGTAGAGATGATGGCGTGGACCACTTGAGACTCACTCTTGAGGTTCATGTTGCTTGGAATCCATAGATTCGGATCAGATTGGACCACTAGGATTTTAGGAAAGGCTGATTCCTAATCTGATGCCTATTTAAATCCTAAAAGGACCTCAGAGTCTGATTCTGATTTGAAATCCGAAGTCCAGAATATGAAATTTGTATCAGTTTAGGAATTAGGAGTTTCAGGCTAGAATTCCAAAATCTTAAATTCTTGAATCGGATCGAATCCGATTCTGTTTAGTGGATTCCGAGCAACCCTAGTTCATATGCTGGGATCTCAAACCCTTGATGGAAACAGTCTTGCTGTGCATGATTGCCCATACATGGTTCTAGATATGTAATCTGCAGACTGTACTGTTACACACTGTGTACACTGTTCGTATATCCTGTGTATCCCTGTACTGATATAGTCTGGGTTGTTTCTGAAAAGGGCAGATTTGCACCATGTTCTTACCGGGTAACAACTTGTAAAAGTACAATAAACAAAATACAGCTGTGTGTGTGTGTATATACATAATTATGCAATGGGGTGACAATAAATGTTGTGTGATAAATGCATTTATCTGAGCAACTATATGTATAAATTGGTTTGTATGCATAGTAAGTACATCACCATTTTATGCATATAGGTAGTACATCACAACCCCAAAACACACACCAGCTGACATTACTTTAGAAATCCTGCAATTTCATTTCAGGTAACTTGTTTTCTTAGCTCTTCAGGCTCCGTCTCCGGCCTACCCTGCCTGCCCACTGCCCCCCATGCCTGTCTGCCTATCTGCTTTACAGTCTGCTGAATTCCACTCTCCTCTGGACCCATGAGCTCCACCCTGCTGTCTTCTTCATGGATCAACAAAGTTTGTTTTTTTTCCCCTTTTTAAACTGCCATTCGTGAACTGCGGCTTAAGCGGTGCCTTAAGCAGTACCACTCACTCACTCCCTGCCAGCACAACATTTGTTGAATAATGACAGTCATATTGTTCATGAGGTAGGATTCCCAAAGACCATGTTGAAAATTTGGGGTCAGAATGTGGAAAAAATGGTTAGTTATAGATAAAAGTTAAAACTTCCTTAGAAATGCATAGAACTGCATTTACCATAGTTTCTCATATTGCAGCCGTGGCTTCCAGCAGCAAGAAATATCTCCCATCAGAAAGTGAGTTTTGAACCTGGAACCTGTTCAGGCTATGTGGGGGTGTGCAGGGGTGTGGGGTTGTGGGTGCTGAGTGAAGAGGTGGGGGGCTGATCAGCAAGGAACCGCTTTCTTTTACAAGTTTTGAAAAGGAAAGAAACATTGAGGGACCCTTTTCTTCACTTCAGGTTCTGCCTGAAATCAGATGGTGTGTGTGGGGGTGCCACTTGACACCAGGGAATAAAATAAAAGGGATGGTGATCGGCAGGTGGGAGGTGCCACTAGACACTAGGAAAATTGGGAATGGTGATTGGTGGGTGAATGGTACCATTAGACACCAAGGAATATGTCTTCTGGTTATTTATCACTGACTCATGTGACTATATAATGAGTGCACAAAATAGCTTGGTGATCTGTGTGTCTTTTTGGGGGTCCCCAACAGTAGTAGCTGCCTCACTGGAGTGAAACAGCTGTCAGGGTCTCTGACAGATGCTCTCTGAAAGTAATGGGTTGAGGGCAGAGTAGCTTAGAGTTCTCTGACGATTTGCTTAGTGTCTCCTGGCCCATAGTGACAACAGTGGCTGCCTACCTCATGCTCCACTGTCATACCAGAGGTGGAGCGACTGCGGCTATGGTAAAAGTGCTGGTCAGAGTCCCTGGTGATTCAGGTAAGAGAGATGAATAAGGAGCTGAGATCTGGCTGGACAAGAAGGTTAATGGTAGTGGGGAATGGTGGTGGGCGCTTGCTGTTACCGTTACTGCTGCAAGGATCCCAAGGTGAGGGTCCCATTTAGATAGGTTCTGATGTTTGTTTTTAAAATCCCAGCATTTTATGAATTTCCATGTTTGTTAGTTCATGGAAAAATCAACAAAATTGTGGTTGGCAGAGCACAAAAATGTTTGGTGCCCAACCAAGCAAGTGGTGTAATATCAAAACTCGTACTTGCTACATCAAATTTTTACATTCACTGCAGAACGTTCACTCTAAAACCCAGCTGCACATGAGCAGGTCAGAAACCACTAAATTGACAGCCTTATAACTCTGGAACCCTTTAGTCTTTAATATTTTTTCACTGGACCTGTGAAAGGTACACTACCGTAGGACATGACGATTTCCTGCAAGTTTGGTGAAAAAAATTCCTTCCATGTAGGCTGTAGGGGAGAGCAAACAAACCCCATGTTAAGCATAGGAAAAAGTTAGGTTTTCCCAAAAATGACAGCTACAGATGTCATAATCCAGAGAGGCTGCCATCACAAAATTTCTATACATTGACCTTTCCTCTTAGACAACACATACAGAAGAAGTTCAGCTCATTTAATCAAATGCAGCCAAAGATATTAATGTGCAAAGTTAGGGTTTAACATTAAATAGGCTACAACCCCTATCTATAGGGGTGTTATCGCACCCCTATAATATGTGGATACTGCATACAGAACTGAGCAGTAATAAATTCACTACATACATGGATACTTTGTATTGAACTGAGCAATAATGACTATATAGATTTGTGGGATACTGCACAGAGCTGAGCAATACTTTATTTCACCAGGTAAACTTAGATGTACAACAAATCTCATTTATAGTTTCAACGTGGAGGGATTACTAAAGGCAGAAACACAACAGTAAATGCTTACTGCATATAGAACTGAACAGCAATGAACAGAATCCCGTATGGGTGCTCGTGAAGACTAAGGTGATCTCATGTGCCATTGAAGGGATGAGGTGCAAACCAGAAGACCGCATGCACTGGAGTGCACAAAGAGGGGACTCCTGCATCTCTGCAGAATTTGTTGAAACTCCACAGTGAAAGCAGAGCATGAATCCAAAAATATTCCTTTTTCTTCACACTGCTTTCACTGCGGATTTTTAATCGTTGAACAGAATGAAGACTTCAGTAATGCACCTCTTTTATGTGGTCCGGTAATTTTATCAAGTTAAGCTAGGGCAGGATAAGCCACATGCCGTTATAGTGAGTTGCTTTTATTGCACGCCCACGCCTCACAAACTGACATTACCACAGAGGCCTTCATGGACATCTACTGTATGCGCTATTTTATTATATTACATGTAGATAAAAATTGAACTTGTATTTATGCAACGCTTCCATGTAGGAATGTGTTTGGGAGTGTTTACTGAGTGTGAATGAGGTGCTCACTATTGATATGTGTGTGTAGTGGTATGCGTGTTATGCAAGTAGTATTGCTGTTTGCTGATAGCAGTGGATAATGAAGTCTTTGTATATGTTTGGAGATATTATTCACACTCTGTTATTCACAGTCCAATATGCAAGCAAAATACCTGACCGGTGAGTTGTAGGTATTGCGCTATACGGGATCTACCAAAGGCATCATAGAAACATAGAATTTGATGGCAGATAAGGACCGCTTGGCCACCAGTCTGCCCATTTCCCTACCTACTGGATAAGCTGCAGATCCTAGTTAACCAGCAGCCTACTTCTTTCTATCCCACCCCAAGAATGGCCTTATGACTGTCCCATGCATGCTTGAATTCCACCACTGATTTTGACTCCACAACCTCCTCCGAAGGCCGTTCCATGCATCCACAACCCTCTCTGTGAAAAAATACTTCCTTAAATTACCTCTGAGCTGCCCCCATCTTCAAATTTTGCCCTCTTGTTCTTGCACACCTCTTATTTTGAAAGATGCTACCTCTTGGACTTTGTTGATTCCCTTGAGGTACTTGAATGTTTCTATCATACCCCCTCCTTTCCTCGAGGCTATACATATTAAGCTCCTTTCGCTCTCTTCATATGTCTTCTGGTGCAGACCCTGCACCATTTTAGTTGCCCTCCTCTGGACAGCTTCCATCCTGTCTGTCTTTCGGAGATTGGGTCTCCAGAACTGCACACAGTACTCCAGATGGGGTCTCACCAGCTGTCTGTACAGAGGATAATAACTTCCTGTTTTCTACTGGTGATGCCTCTCCCTATGCATCCCAGTATCCCCCCAGTCCTCCTTGCTGCCCTCTCACATTGCTTGCCCACCTTTAGGTCATTTGATAGGACTACCCCCAGGACCCTTTCCATTTTGTTGTTGTTAGTATCTCACCCCCATTGTGTACTCTTCCCTGGGTTTTGTTTCCCAGGTGCATTACCTTGCACTTCTTAGCATTGAATCTAAGCTGCCATACATTTGACCATTCCTCTAACCTTGCAAGTCCCTTCTCATCCTTTCCACCCCACCCTGTGCATCAACTCTGTTGCAGATCTTTGTGTCATCTGCAGAGACATACTTTTCTTCCAGTCCCTCTGCAATGTCACTTATAAAGACATTGAAGAGGACCAGTCCTAATACTGAACCCTCAGGTACCCCACTAGTAACCCTCCTTCTTCTGCGAGTGGACTCCATTTACTATTACTCTCTGTGCCTATTCTCCAGCCAATTCTTTACCCAGGCTGTCATCTTGGGACCCACTCCCAGGCTGGCTAACTTGTATATTAATTTTTGTGTGAGACTGTGTCAAATGCCTTGCTAAAGTCTAGGTAGGCCATGTCACAGCCTCTCTCTGATCTACTACTTTGGCCATCCTGATGCTGCAGGAAGAGGGCCTTATAACCTCAGGAAGGTCTGGTATAGCCTATACTTGGTGCCAACCCTGGAGGGTATTTTTGTGTTTAGAAAATGTTTTGTTCCCCGGTTGAATTTTTTTTTTTTTTAATTGACTGCTTTTTGAGTCAGGGCTTCACCAGCCACCATCAGTGCTCTCCTGCAACCCCCAGCTCCACCCTGACACTGGGACATGCCTTATCTGACAAGCCCCTGGCTTTCCCTCAGGAGCAAGGTCACGGTTCCCCAACAGAACTCCTATGATGGTGCTGGAAGGCACCTTGGCTTTCCTCCCAGAATGGGGCCACCAGTTCCCCAACTGAATGACATGTGGCACGAAAAAAAATGGTACAAGCATTCATACAAATTAATAAAACAAGAGTTTGTGTAATGTAGTCTCTGCCCTGGTGACTGCTGGCATTGGCAACTGAGGGCATTGTAGCCATCATCTGTAAAGTCCTGTTTCATGCAGTTCACTCCCTCATGTACATCGCTGGCCAATGTGGTTTTTGTTATTTTTAGCTTTGAATTTGCCCTTGTGTTGATGAGCAGGTGGTACAGCTGGGGCTGAGTTTGGGAAAAGCAAGTCGCGAGTGTAGTGCGGATCATGAGACCAGTGGTATTTTGTTCATTTTGGCTTCAGAAGATGAAGACATGCTGCTGGCTTGCAGCAGTAGGAAAAGTGGGTGGCGAAGATGGGGTATGGTGTGGTCAGCATTCAGTAAACATTTATACAATCCATGTATACCATGACGGGGTATGGGTTACATTAGGATCTACAATGCCTGGTGTGTTTGGTCATGGGGCGCGGGCCGAGTGAGCAAAACACACCAGGCATGTAAATCCTAGCGTAACCAGCACCCTGTTGTGGTATATTGCAATTATACAATGTTCATCTTCTTTTCTGTAACATAAAATAAAATAACATTTTTTAAATAGTTTTTAATGAATGTATTGTTGCGCCACTAAAAATGGTTCATCATTGCTAGGTAGAATACTGGTCCACAGAGAACAGCATATGAGGGTTTCTATGTTGTGTTTTTTTTTTTTTTTTTTTTTTTTTTACTCACCTCCCACCTCATCTCCACAACTCAATTTATTAGGGGCACTGGCCAGGCACAGTGCAACACAGATTCTGTGAGTGTCAGTTTATTTTTTGTTTTCCAGCTTACAGACTGATGCTCTGCTGGTCGCCACAGTACTGAAGCCCTGGGAGGGTCATGTTCACCTCCAAGATGCTCACTCAGGTTTTCAACTATCTTAAGGTTTTGGAAATGGTGGAGTGGAGAAAGTATTTTTTAGTAAAGTGAGCACTGGAAACATATTGATGTGGCGAAAGCCAAGCTTTGATAGTGGGCATGCGGGTATGCATATTCACAGTATCTAGGTTTGGCTTTTGATGTGATTTTCATAAGTGTTAGTGCTCGCTTTAATAAAGAAGGACTTTCCTGTGTAAGATGACATTTGAATCAGCTGCTGTTGGTAATGGAAGTGGATCACCAGTTGTTGAAGCCATTTTAGGAGTAGCTATGATTACGGGAATGTGGGAAAGAAGCTGATTTGAGAGGTGAGCTGGGTGAACAGTGTGGGGGAAGAATTTGAGGAATACTGAGCGGTTTTGGTCTGATATGGCTTGAAACACTCTAGTTCACGTTTTTATTTTTGTTGTGGCAACTTGCACAGCTATTAGATGTTTGAGGGTCGAGAGAGGAGATGGCTGGTGCTACTGTAAACTGTGCTGTTGTGTAGGTGTGCATTTCACTGTTCATCGCTGTGTTTGTCGTTCTGGATTTATCACTGTCAGAGTTATTTCAGGGCAGTTCTTGATCGGCTGACTGGCGGCTGGTACATGTTCCCATTGTAAATCATAGCATTTACAACAGGGGAACAAGTAGCAGTCAACCAATCCGCTTTGAGCATTCTCGGGCGCATTGTGTAATAGTTTTTAGACAGGTGGGGTAAATAGCACGTAAAATAGAATATTGATTATTTTAAGCAGGAACTGAAAACTTGGTTAGTTTAGCCTTCCCAGAACAAGATTAATATTTTAATAATGATTAATTGTTACTGTTTGTTTTACATGTTTTTAATGTACAGCACATTGAATCGTAGTAAGAATTAAGTTATATAAATAAAAGTTGATTGAGTGTTTTGAATTTTCAAGTTTTACTTGTGTTGAACCACTGTGTTGACAGTATGGAGCGGGGGTGGGGGGCTGGTAACTTTCAATTCCAAACTGGCATGGTGATGCCAGGGTTTTCTATTCTCTAATCACATGATTGTTAGCTGCTAGCAACAAATAGTCATTCCAGCCATGGGAACTCGGTGAATAATAGGGGTCAACTATGTAATTGTAGTGGTGTAGTAGTATCGCTTATAGTTAGGGTTGCAAATGCTGCTTTATATTAAACCCTGATTTGTGCACTAATACTGCAGCCATGCCTGGATGAAATAACTCTAAATACAGTTTGCACATCATTGGTCCCAGAATCACTGGAAAATTTGGTAATGGCCTGTTTGGCAGTTTGAAAGTCTTGGAAGGTTGAAAATGTGAAAAAGAAATCTGTAAGAATTTTTTTCCTTTTGTTCACCAAAGCAGAAATTAAAACCTGAAACTTTCACGTTAGTCTGGCTCGAGGATGATTCTTCACTATGTGGTTTAACAGATACATTTTTCATATTGTGTCTCAAAACAGAAGGTAATGTTATCATGGTTGAAACCTGTTTCTGTGGGATACTAACATACTAAAATGCCAGTAGAAGAGGCCTATCGGTCTTTTGCATCTGCTAGTTTGGTCAGCCTCCACCCTGGGAGCTGACCTTGCTGCTGCCCTCTTGGGCTTCTCCTTTCCCAGTCCTGTATATTCTCGCTGCACTGGACTTTGCTTCCAGAACCCTTCCCTGTACCTGTCCCACTCCCACCCCTCTTGAACCCTCCACCAGCTCCCTGGCCAGTGCATTCCTTGGCTCCACCACTCTCTCAGTGAAATAGTACCTCCTTCTTTCTCCCCTGAATCCCCCAGCTTCCACCCATGCCCTCTAGTTCCCTCCTTCCTTCGGAGTACCCTGACTTTGCATCCCCTATTTATCCCCTCATGTACCTGAAGACCCTATCATGCCCCACTGTCTCTTCTCTCTTCCAGTGTGTACATATTTAGCTCTCGAGCCTCTCCCATAGGTCCTGTCCCCAAGCCCCAGATCATTTTGGTTGCCCTCCTCTGACCCTCCAGGAGTTCAATGTCCCTCTTTAAGTGTGGCCTCCAAAACTGCATGAGCCATTTTCATTAGTCTTGGGGATAAGGAAATGGAAAATATTTGTGCATCAAAACAAAATGCTGGGAGCTTAAATCTGAAACTTGTGGTGTTGACAATGTTTGATGGTGTTTTATCAGGTATTTTTATTGCAAAAATTGTTTTAAAATATTAATGAAAACAGGGTTTCTCACAAAAACAGGACATGCTTTTGGGACTCACAAATGCGTTGTCATGAATATAACTTGCACTTTAGTGAGATGGGTCACAAAAGCTGGGGGCAGAAAGGAAAGGTTTCTGTGCCAAAACAAAAATACTGGGAACCCACATCTGAAAGTTGTGTGGCCAACAGAGTAGGGTGTAACTGTGTTTGTTCAAGTTTTTTTTTTTTTAAGAAAATAGAAATTAGAATATTGATAAAAATAGGTTGCTGAGTATCATGGAAACAGGGTCTGTTTTTCAGAACTCACAAATGCACTGTCATGAGACAGTACTTTTGCTTTAGTGAGATTTAGTCACAAAAGTGGGAAAATACAGATGACCTTGCAGGACCATATGCAAAGCAAGCTAGAGGTTCAGGCATGTGCTCCACCTGTCAACTCCTCTGTATATGGTCCCTAGGGCCATGCACAAAGCAAGCATCAGATCCAGGGCCATGTCCGTGGGGTACTTGCTTTTCTGTATTTGCATAACAATGAGTATATACAGTACATACATAGACATTGCATACAGACTTGAGCTATAATATAGAATGTATAGGCAACGTTGTGTGTGTGTTTTTTTTTTTTATTTTTACACCTGAGGTGTGTGATACCACATGAACTGCAAAACTGAAGGTTGAGTTTGTATTGGTACCACACACCAAGGGTGTGTTTGTGTGTGGTTAAAAAAAAAAAAAAAAAAAAAAAAATGGTTGCCCATTCTTTTGCTTCATAATTACTTGTAACAAAACCATGGTCTGGAAGTAGAACTGAGTCAGTTGAAAACTTCAACACATCTGAGAGTAGAAAGGGTGGTGTGTGTGTGTGTGTGTGTGTGTGTGTGTGTGTGTGTGTGTGTGTGTGTGTGAGAGACAAGCAAGGCAATTCTCCATTACACACACAATCAGTCTATTTATACAGGCGATCACCATTGAGGATGCTCATCTACATTTACTTGTGTATTAGAGAGTGTTTTTAGGTAGTGCTTTTGGGCAATAATCGACCCCAGCCAGTAATTGTACTAACATACAGAATTGAGAAATAATAAATATATATCGCATAGAAATATAGAAGCATGGGCAACGATGGCAGACAAAGACTGCTGATCCATCTAGTTTGCTCATAATGCCTAACAAACCCAGGATCTATTGGCCATACAGAGTTCTAACCCACGCTTAGGGATGCTCAGATTTTGGATACGTAAAACTGATCACAATCCATTTTAGGATTTAGGATTTTGGTATGCTGGCAGATTACTCTAAATACTAACAAGTGCATTTTCAGAGGTTTTGGATTTTGACATCCAAAATCTTAGTCTTGCAGCAGGGTTCATAAAATTAGAAGTTGCATACTGTACTTTTGGTTTGGCAATGCTAAGCGTTGCTGCAGTTCTGCTGTGAGAGGTGTGAGAGAATTGTTTCCTTGCTGGAAGTTTGATCTTTTGAGAGTTTTTCCTAGCTCATTGTTTTGCTGTGTCCATAACTTTTTGAGCTGTTTTACCAGCAGCTGCACAGAGGCAGTTTTATTTTTGCAGTGCTGCTGCTGCAAAATAGTGGTTTACGAGAGTGAGACTAGTGTGTTCTCATCTGCTGCTCTGTGTTGCTGGTGGTTGCCTGACTGCCTGACTGGGGACTGTGGGGCGCTAGTCACAGCCCACTGTAGTGTAAAGTCTGAAGTGTAACGTGATGGGGTACTGCAACTAGGGTTGCTTGGAATCCACTGAATGGAATCTAATTCATCCAATTCAATCCAGTTTACAGATTTAGGATTTTGGATTTGCAGTCAAAAATCCTAAATCTTAAACTGAATCCTACAACTTATTTTACAGGCATTTATTACGTATGTATTTAAAATTGGTTACTGGAGAGGCACACTGGCGAGGCTCACTTCCAGGTATAATCCAAGGGACGGAGAAGAGAACATGACTACAAAGTTTACAGCAAGTCAGGTGATGGCAATTACAATGACAGAGACAATAAAGTGCAATAGTAGAGTGCAGAACAAACAAGCAAGATTGTTGCATATAACAGAGGACAAATAAATGAGCATACCAATCAGCTGTGCAATTGGACATGATCAAAAACTGCTGAGTGCCAGAATGAGCAGAGACTGACTTAGTCTTGAGGGCATAGTGAAACGGGCTGATTAATCTACACACAAATTAGTCAAAACCATGTGCTTGGGGAGGGAAAGGTATGAGTAGGGCAGGAATTGCAGGGGAAGGATTTGGGTAGAAGATTGACAGGAGCATGGGGAGAGGGAAGATTTATCTGGTGCCTGATGGAGGAAGGAAGGTGGAGGGATGGATGGAGGTAGCAGGTTCCAGAGGAGGAGATGACAGGAGAATGCAGGTTTCCCAGCTGAGGAGTAAGAGTGGGGAAGGAGACGATGCAAGGGTATCAAGAGTGTAGAAAGTAGGAGGAAGGGTTGGGGAGAAGTGAGGATAAATCTGAGAGAGGCACCCAAACCAGTATTTAGAATTGATGGAGCTAATAGTGACTCAAACTTGATGGAAGAGGGAGGATGGATAAGGAGGAGTATAGGGAACAGTGGTAGGTATCAAACAATGAGTTGGTAGCAAAGTGGTAGAAGGCAGACCCCTATTAAATATGGAGGGAGGAGCAACAGATCACAGGTCTACAGGTCACTTGATCTTGGAGTATTGATGCTGGAGATGCTGGGGACTTGGACTTGAACTTGGTGTCTTGGACTTGAACTTGGTGTCTTGGACTTGAACTTGGTGTCTTGGACTTGAACTTGGTGTCTTGGACTTGAACTTGGTGTCTTGGACTTGAACTGGGTGACTATGGTTAATTCTTGATGCCTATGGTTTGCACATGCTTTATTATTTCTAAAAGTCTTGACTGTGGGTTGGGGCTGAGGAGGGGTGAGGGTCGGGGCCCAAAATATATAAGGTGTGATTTTAGGACTGTATCTGAGTGTCACGGAAGAAATGGTAGGGCAGCACAGAGTGGGGGCAACCAAGGGAGGGGATCTTTGGCAGGGTGGGGGGTGCAGTGGCTGTGGAAGCTGATCCTAAATTGGGCTTGGAGGATGGGGTTGTATGATGTGTAAGCAGCTCACTTAGCTGAGGGAGGATGTGGTGAGGCTAAGGTGGGGGTTAAATGGGGAGGAAGCTGGGAAAGGGGTAGAGACAGGAGACGGTATAAGCCAAGGAAGGGTGGGAAAGGCTGAGTGGAATTACTGGAGGATCGGATACACTGTTTACACTGTTTCAGAAGTCAAGGGCTTGGGAGGGAGAGGATGTGGGGATCCAGAGGGATAGACCAGAGGTGGTAATAGACAACAGCAAGTCCAAAGTTGGGACAGGGATGCCCTAGGCAAGAGGAAGGGTCAGTGGGAGCTGACAGCAGGAGGTTTGGAGGCAGAAAAATTATGCCTGTAGTTAGAGAAAAGGGGTCAGCCGGGATCAGGAGGAGGAAGACAGTAGGCTCAGGAAAAGGCAGATGGATGCCCAGAGCAGGGTTTTATTTAACTCTAAAATTGATTAGCGTTTGCTCATTAAAGTTCTAAAACACTGTGAAATGCATAGCACTTGCCTCACTGTGTTTAACAAACATAACACTTCTAGAAAACCCATATAAATGCTTTCTGTACAGTTAGTATTGTTCCAAGAAACAAACTGCTAATCAATTATTTAAAACCCTGCAGAATGAAGAAGGATGACGTAGGCATAGATGAAATGGGCAGAAGTTGGGAAGTAACCAATAGTTTGCCCCTAGGTATCATAGTTGAGGACATTTTGGAGGAAGGGGTCCGACAAGGGTCATCAGAGAAGAGGGGCGAGAGTGGCTGGGGACATGGGGAAAAGATCTCTGGTGCAGTGGAAGAAGGAGGAGGGGGCAGGCATTGCATGCAGAGGAAGGGTGGAGGAGGGACAGGCACATTAGGACACATCAGAGGGTGGCACTAGGGGAACTGTGGCATAAGAAAGGGCAGGAAGGAAGCACTGGAAGAGCTGGAGTTGAGCTCCTGGGAGGCTGAAAATAAATGGGAGGAAACTCTGCAGGGCTGGAGCTGCAGTAAGAGGCTGGGGCAGGCACCAGGCAGGATGCAGGAGGGAAATATGCAGACAGGGCAGGTGGTGAGGAGGAACACTTCTCCAAGTGGGATACAGTGCTCAAAACCTTCTGCAAAGATGGGTGGGACAGGAACAGTTGGAGGGATCAACACAGTTGGCACAATCTCACAGTGATGCAGACGGGGAAGGCCAGGAGCAGATTTTGGAGGAGGGTGGGGTCAGGTGAAGTTGACTCATGCAGTGATGCAGGAGGGGTTTGCAGGATGAAGAAAGCCAGGCAGAAGTACATGGGATGAAGAGGTACAGGAGGTGTCTGAGGAAAGGCTAAAGGAGAGGGTGAAGAGGGACAGATGCTGGGTGTGGGTAAAAATGGGATACATTAGGTGATGGGGAACAAAAGATGAGCAAGGGTGGAAACAAAGTCAGGATGGAACATGAGGAGGAGTCCAAAGGAGCCAAACCCCATGACACAAAGCTAGAGGCCAAAAGGACACCCAGGAAGCAGGGGAAGTAGGGTGGCACTCTTGGGGACTCAATAATTAAGGGCTAAAATGGGAAGGAAGGAGCAAAAACAATGCAGTATGGGTACAGTGCATGCCAGGGATGATGGTGTGGAGGTGAGGCATCATATTCCTTCCTGGGGTAAGCAGCAGGATGAAAGGACACATCTGGTGTTTCACCTGGGCACAAATGAATTGGAGGAATGGTCTGATGAAGGTACAAGCAAGAGTCGAGAACTCACTAGGTTCTGTAGGAGCAAAACTGTTTTCCTTCCATTTCCTTCTCTGAGGTGTTGCCAGTACCAAGAGCGAAACTACTCAGAAACGAGAATATAAGGACATTCAACAGTTGGCTACAAGGTTGGTGCAGTCGGATGGGTTCAGCTGGATAGGTGACTGGGGCTCTACATGGGAAGAGGAGGGCTGTATGCCCATGACAGGCTGCACCTGAACTCTTCAGAGGCAGCTGCACTAAAATGTAAACTGGGGACTTCATGGCAAGGAAGTTCAATTTAAACTAAATGAGGAGAGCTAAGGACAGGGCCTTCCTTACGTGAAGCAGAGCAGAGGCTAGTCAGCCCCAAAAGTCACAACACATCAAGGGAACACTTGGCAACAGAGAAGGGCGGATGGGGCTACATATTGAGGGCTTTGGTTGCAAATGTCAAGAGCCTGGGGAACAAAATGGGAGAACTGGAGGCCACCATAATGGAGGAGAACCTAGACATTGTAGCGGTGAGTGAGACTTGGTGGAACGAGCACCACACCTGGGAGACTGTGATCCCAGGGTTTCGCTTTTGTTTAGGAAGGATCCGAAGGGAAGAGGGGGAGGTGGAGGCATATGTCAGGGAAGGGATTGGGGCCATGGAAGGGACGGATGAGGAGGGCAAACAGATATTGTGGGTCACCCTAGATGGGACAGGGAAAACCTGCACATTGGGGTAGTATATAGGCCTCCTATGCAGGGAAAGAAGGGATAGACACTTGTGGAATCTGTGGCGAGGATGGCACAGAAAGGGAATGTGTGCTAGTTGGGGACTTAAACCTTCAGGATATCAACTGGGAGGCCCAGACAGCAATCTCTGAAAGGTGCAGGGCATCTTAGAGGCTCTTCAGGCATATTCCTGCAGCAAAGAGTCAGTGAGTCCACTAGGGGTGTAAACCTGTTAGATGTGGTCCTCACAAGTGGGACAGTCTGGTGGAGGTGGGGAAGAGCTTGACACCAGTGACACCAGGGCTGTCAGGTTCAGGGTGAGAGTGGGTAGGGTGAGGTTAGGATGAGAACCAAGGTAATGGACATCAGGAAGGCTGACTTTCATGGAATGAGGAAGGTAGGAAAGAAATGTTGAGGATAGGGGATGTGCGGGGATGGAGGAATTATGCATCCATCAAAAAGGGTATTTAAAGCCATGGACTCATGTATAAGAAGGTAAGAAAGAACAGAAGACAGAAAAGACCTCTATGGTTCACTAGAGAGGTGACTTTAGGGGTCAAGGAGAAGACTAGAGCATTCAAGCGATACAGGAGGACACAAAAGGATGAGGACAGGGAAACCTACAGGGGAAAAAGAAAGGCAGGGCAAAAGATAAGGAAGGCTAAGGAGGCAACTGAGGAGAGGCTAGCAAAGCTGGCAAGGAGGGGGACAAAACCTTCTTTAGGTACGTTGGAGAAAGGAGGGCACAGCATGGGATTGGAGGATAAGGGGAGAAAGTGGGGCATTACTGGAAGGGATTTCAAAAGGAGAGGCATTAAACAGCAATTTCACCTCAATCTTCACGGAGGAAAGAGAGGCCAGGGATCAGGCTGGGCTGGGAGGGTGATGGCCACAGGCAGGTGAGTGTGGCAGAATTCACAACTGAAGGAGTAAGGAAAGAGCTGAGTAGACTTGGGGTGGACAAGGCAATGGGGCCTGATGGAATACACCCAAGGGTTCTCAAGGAGGTGAAGGATGAACTGGTGCCACATCTGGCGAGGCTGTTTAACTTGTCCTAGGTCACAGGGGTGATGCCAATGGATTGGAACAGGGCAGAGGTGGTCGCACTACATAAGGGGTGGAGGGCGAGAAGTCAAAACTACCGTCCCATTAGTCTTACCTCAGTGGTGGGAAGGTAATGGAAACACTACATAAGATCAGGTTGATAGAATACTTGGAGATGAATTGCATGCAGGATGACGAGCAGCATGGCTTCACCAAGGGAAGGTCCTGTCAGACTAACCTGATAGTTTTTCGATGGGGTAACACAGATAGTGGACCAGAGGAGTGGTAGATGTGGACTATCTGGATTTCAATAAGGCCTTGACACAGTTCCACATGGTGGAATGGTGCATAAGCTGGACAGACTAGGGGTGGACCTCAGGATCACCAGGTGGGTGGAAAACTGGTTGAAGGGAAGGAGTCAGGCAGTCGTGGTAAATGGGACCCACTCCAGGGAATGGGCAGTGACCAGTGGGTGCCACAGGGTCCATGCTAGGACCAATATTTTAACATCTATGTTAGTGACCTTGCAGAGGGTCTGAGGGATGGGGTTACCTGTTCGCAGATGATACAAAGGTCTGCAATAGGTTGGATTAACTTAGTGGGGTGCAAGCCATGTGAGGGTGCCTGGAGAAGCTGGAGAGGCAGTCTGACACCTGAAATTGAAGTTTAATGCACAAAAGTGCTTGCTGATGCACCTGGAGAGGAGGAATAGTAGGGACACTTACTCCCTTTGGGGGTGGTGATTAAGGAGAAGGAAACGGAAGGGACCTGGGGATTATGGTATTGTGACCTCAAGGTGGGAAGCCAGTGTAGCAGGACAGTGGGAAAGGCAAATGGAATGTTGGCCTGCATTGTCAGGTGTTTTAATAGTAGGAAGAGGGAGGTGCTAATGCCATTAAACAGAACAATGGTCAGGCCGCATCTGGAGTATGGGGTGCAGTTCTGGAGCCCTCACCTATGAAGAGATGTTGAGTTGATGGAAAGGGTACAGAGAAGGGCAACCAAAATGGTATGAGGGATGCAGGATGTACCCTATGAGAGAAGATTGAAGGGCTGAATTGTACCCTCTGGAGACTAGGAGGGAGAGGGTGTATTATTGACACCTGTAAGTATCTGAAAGGAATAAATAAGGTGGAGGGTGATAGCTTGTTCAAATTGAAGAAGGGAGGAACACAAGGGAACATAGCCTCAAACTGGAAGGTGGGCAATACAGAGGTAATGGCAGGGGCAGTTTTTCATGGAGAAGGTGGTGGAGGTCTGGAACAAGCTGCCGGAGGAGGTGGGAGCTGCTGAAACGGTGGAGGGGTTCAAGAGGGCTTGGGATAGATTTAAGGGGTTGGGGAAAGAGGTGGAAGCATAACAGAAGGGGGAGGTAGGTGTTGGGCAGACTAGATGGGCCACGGGCCTTTCTCTGCTGTCACGTTTCTATATAAGATGTTGCAGAGGGTGTCCATTCTAGCAAAGAAAGTGGAGGGTGCAGTGCCATAGATCACATCTGTATACTGTAGCTGAAACCAGGAGGACCATTTTGCTGACCAGCTCCCAGCAGACATGGAGAAGCAGTTCTTATTATGGTGCAGGGCACCAAGTTTGGCATAGGTGGCATCAGTATGGGCAGAGAAGTCGAGCCTACTATCTAACCACACAGCAAGGTACTTTGAAAGTTTGAATCCAAGGGTGGTACCATCCAGTGTAGAGAAAATGGGGAGTGGGGAACCTGGACTGCTGCTGGCTGGTACCAATGGTCATTGACACTGATTTAGTAGATTTTAGGTCATTTTAGGATTTGAAACAAAATGTGATTAAGATTTTGAAGTTCCTACACTCTTACAGCCTAAAACTGGATCAGAATTAGCAGATTCTGAGCATCCCTAACCAACACTATGTACTCCCACGCTCCCGCCCTACCACTATCACCCTGAGCAACCGCTAAGCCCTTCACTCTGTCCCAGCCATATTTGAAACCATTGATACAAAACAGTTGTGGTGTATGTGTGTTACTTGAGGAGAGTGCTGCCAGATGTTTTTTACCTGGTAAAAACAAAGCTGTCGTGATGTGTGTTCGTATGTACATCTAGCCTACTGTGTCTTTCATAGAGGCCCAATTGCTATTTATATCGGCACAATCTGAAGGTCTTAAGATGTGGTGAGTTTAGATATTGATCCTTTTGTGAGCTCACATAATTAATTGCCTTGTAGAAAATATATTTTCCACTTGCAAGCCCGCCACTCCCGATGTCTAGGGGTTCCATATGGTAAAGGCGGAGGGGGTACTTCACAACCAAGAAAACAGTCCATAAATTCAGAATATGCTCATTACCTAGTTCTTCTGCTGCAAGATGGCTTCCGAGGTTGCGGAGCAGGTACTCTTGATTGCTTCCATGTGCCAACTGCAGGGGGCAGTGATTTGCATATGCAGCCCATGATGCTTTGCATTGTGTGGGCATGTGTGATTTTGTATTTTCTTGAAACTTGGCTTCCCAGCCAAATGCCCTTTGGGTAACCCTTGCCTCAGTGTTTACGCACAGAGGTTCTTTGTCTTTTAAATAGTTTTTTATTTTAATGGGTTCACCACAACATATCCAAGACACACTGTCTTAGGGTAGCTGGTCCATTCCACTGGGGTGTCAAACAGACGAGGCATACTGATGAGTCCTGGTAGGACGAAACACTGGGTCTGTCTTCTGTTAGCACCTTTTGCAAACTGTGTGAGAGGCCTTTCAGCACCATGCAATTCTGCTTAAAGTTGGACCAGCATAACATTCTGTGGTGATTTGCATATGCAGCCCATGATGCTTTGCATTGTGTGGGCATGTGATTTTGTATTTTCTTGCAGGGGGCAATGCTCATTAACAGGCACACATCGCTAGTTTGAATCAATAAAATTCAGTGTCCACTCCAGAATCAAATGTGTAAAACTGATTTAATACAAACAAGAATGGTTAATAACCACCCATGGAGCATGAGGGTAACATGTACGATGGGGGTACCTCACAGGCAGAAACCTGACATTCCTCCTGCAATGATCTCTTTTTCCAACAATTGATTTGTTGCATGCAGACATTACCTTGAGTTGAAAAGGCTACATTCCAGAAGGCAGCATTAGATGTGGGCTGAAACAGGTCTCACTTAGGAGCATTTCAAACTCAACAGCACATTCATTTCATATTCCTTCACTTTATCCAACTTCACCAGGCACTTGCTTGCTTTTCTCTTCTCTTAGTCTCAGCAAAACTCAACTGAGGTAGCAATTGTGACAGCATGAGATACTTCTACTGTCCCAATCCCATTTCTTACATTGCCTTTCTTTGACCTGCTACACGGGTCACTTTAAAACACAGGGGCAGATTTTAACACCGGGCGCTAGATGTCTTAAATGAGGGTTTCAAACTTCCTCAAACGGTGTTGCTTTTAGCATGAAAATGAAAACTAAAGACCTTCTGGATACCCAGTTGCTGATGCCATGAACCCGATTGGTCTCCACAAGAATACTTCACATTCCTGGACTTACAGAAACCAAAGGCACTCTCCACTTATGCAGCTATTTCATTTTCTGGACCATCTTCACCTAGGGGACTGCTTGTTGTGCCCATGGAGCACCCAGACAGCCTGCTGTCTGCGAGGTCCCAACCAACCACTCCCCACATGGATCTCTCGTGCCTCCGAAGGCTGCACACCCTGAGACCCCTCAGTGATGCAGGCTGCCCCTTCACCGCACTCCAGGCCTCATATGCTAAAGCAGACCCACCCACAGAAATACTCACTGGCTCTGAAGGTTGCACTTGCCCACTTGCAAGATTAATTAGTAAACGAGGCCCCATCAGTGCTTACCCTACCAAGGTGTCAGAGATCACTTGATGGACCTCCTTTCTTCTGCCTCGGGATCCGTCTCCCAACTGCACTGACAGGACCTGAAACCTGTGCTCCAGAGCTCCCTTCACTCATGGCCTGACAGACTGCACCTTAATACGTGAGTCTTTGAGGATGAGGGCCAGAGTGGCAAGTGGTCCACCCTGGCTTCGCCCGCAGCCCTCAGCCAAACTTCATGGCCAACCCCCGACTCCCTTTCCTCTATGTCCACGGGATCACTATCTCCCATGGTGCCAAAACCCTTCCTTTTACACCCTTGGGGATAGGGGTCCCACCTGCTGGCAACAAGCAGGCCTACATCCCAGACCTACTGGCACCATTGTGTGTGCAGCTCTCTCTCTCTCTCTCTCTGCCCAGCTATACAATTTAACTAGTAAGCTCCCAGATGGTGCTTACACACTATAGAATGAGTTCTGATTTGTGAAGATTTATTTTGTACTGTGCTGATGAGTTTGAATATTGAAATTAGCTATGAAAATTGATTTTTGTCTGTTTGACATAGTCCATTAAAGGTTCAGCAACATCATGAACTTTGTGTTGATAAATAATTCACATGCCTGTTGATAAACTTGGGATGTACATGAACAACTAAAGCAAGGGAAGGATTGCGAATCCATAATCCAGTCAGTGCACATCAAAAGGTTGCCTGCCCCACACACAAGAACATGATCAAAATAAAACCTGCACTTGAGAAAGTAAAAGTGCTTGCAGTCATGAGTCACTTGAAAAGCTTTTATTGAGTGATGTTAACTGTTAAAGTATTTAGCTAGCACTCAACATGGACTGTCCACTGTCACAAATTCGCTCAGCCGGTCAGCCCTTTCTCCCAAAGTGCCAATCTCTGAGCATAGGATTTGTGGACAGTTAACAGTACAAGGTAACCCTCTTGTCTGTTTTGTGGGTTCGAGTCAACTTAGTCTCAAGTTCTGGAGGGATTCAAGCTGATAACCTCTTGTTAGCGTGCCCAATTATATGGCTCAGATAATTCTGTCTTCAGGGGCCAGATATCTTTGCCTACAGGCTCCTAACCAGGTCTACAAAATGAACCCTTAGAACTCTATGCAAGACCTTAGAGAACTCTATCCATTTCCCAGTTTGGTATAACAATAAGCTCATACACAATGTCAACTATAACCTTTAAAGGCTTCACTTAAATAAAAAATTGTCACGGCACACCAGGCAGTTTCTGTTTTTAAAATATATATCTTTACTTTAAAATAGATAAAATAGGAAAACAGTAAAATTACAGAACAAAATATCCCAACACATACAGCCTTGAAACAAACAGGTTAAAGTGTAGATTCCTACAAATAGCAACACTCTGGCTAATCTTGTCTAAGGTCCTCACTTCTTAATCTCTTCAGTGCTCTGATGTTCCTCTTCTTGTCAAATATGAAAGTGTGTTCTGTCAAGTTTTCTCAGCAGTTAAAAACAGTCCTGAGCCGGCCTTCTCTCTGAAGTCCCCAAACTCGCCTTGGTGTAACAAAATCTATATTTTATTGTAACCCCTCACCCCTGCCTTTTGCCAAAATGACAGGTGGCATGCTGTTGAAGCTGACAGCAGTACCTGGTGGGACCTGGGTTCGGGGAGGATGAGGTTACTCTGCACAGGGGACCTAGGTTTGGCTGCTCTGCACAGGGCACCCAAGTAAATCCGAACACAGGAAGCAATAACTGTAATGTCCAGGATCAGGAATGGGATTCTTCAGTGTGGCTTTTATTCACATCCAAGCTGAACAAACAAAGCATAGACGGACCTCCATGGGGCTACATTTCCTGGTAATGCAGATTAGAGACTACAGAACACTTTATCACCATTTCCAGCCCTCAGGCTCTGAACCCACCAGGCATACAGCCCAGACTTGCACGCAGCTTTGGGTACATAGCCCACTTGTACACACTTGGGTTTTCCCCACTGGCCTGGCTCCCCTGACGCCACTTGATCCACGGTCCATTTGAGGAATGAACCAATTATCCTGTTCATGGTCCATTTGAGGAATGAACCAATTATTCTTTCATGGCTTCCACACCACACTAGAGTCTGTGACTCCTAGAGAATTTTCCTTACAATCCTACATCTGGGTACTTCCCCATCACTGGCCAAGTGCCTGAGGCAAAGTAGAAAACCACAGAAGAAATCCATGAGGTGGACCTGGTCACTAAAGATGAGGGCCACCCACCTCCAGCTCCCACAGCCCATACCCGGCCATTTCTCTGGAAAACTGAACAATTCCTTTACTGAATTTTTAAATGTAGATTAGGGAAAACGTCTCACATCTCCTCTACATATTATTTGCATCCCAACAAACTCAGGAACTTGAAACTACTTTTACTTTGCTTGGCCCATTTCTCTAGGCTTCCCAATATTTAGTAGTTCAATCCCACATTATCACCACGAGTCCCAGGGTGAAAACAGGCCGTTTTAGCCAGAGTAGACACTCACCCTTATGTTGCAGGTGCCCCACAGGCGACTCACAAATCTTCTTTTCTCCCAAAATAAATACTGGAATGAACAGGCAGCTTTTCCTCCACAAGCAGAACTAAGGGATTGCCCCAGGAATCTGCAGAATCCTTCTCATCCCCAGAGAGGGGGCACTGAGACCGAAAACAGCTGTCTCTACCACTTGAGTACTACTCCTGTGTGTCTCTTTAATGTGGGGAGACACCCCTATTACTGAAAAGTAGCCGCCTGGCAGGGCTGAGGCTCCTAGAGCCTTTACTGAGCTGCTAACAGTATGCTCCCTACTTCCAACTTCACTTACTGAAGACAAACTGCAGATTCTACTTTGAAAACTCCCAGCGTTCTATCTAACTCCCTTGCTGCAGATTCCAATGTGGCTTATGCAGCTGCGTAGTTCTATTGGTGATGTCATCCCTCAGTCTCAGCTGAGACTGAGAACAGAGAGACAGTGTGAAACCCATTTAACTGGAGTTTCCAAGCTGCCTTCCCTGCCTACCACTAGGTCTTACTGGGATTCTAGTAACCCGGGTAACAAGGGGTTGCATTATAAATCCAAGATGGCCTACTAAGGTATTTATATAAAAAAAAAAAAAAAAAAAGATGGCATAATCTCCTCTTCTCATGTTTACTGGTCTAAACCAGTCTGTGCTTTGCTTCACACATGCATCAAAGGTTTCTCTGATGTAAGTCACTGTATATTCAGCAAAAGTGTATTTAATTCCTTAATTCCATCTGGGCCTTGGTATCTACACATCAAAGGTCTCTCTGATGAAATGAGCTGCCTTTCTGGGAGGTTATTCATAACACTGGCCAGTGTCCCTTTTCTCAGGACATTTAGTGGAGATCAAAGTTTCCCTGAGGGCGTCATGAATGGCTAATTTTATTTTCTGGGATCAAAGCAAATTGACCAGATAATTGCACCCAGATATCTGCAGTTTAGCTATGTCTGTCCTTTGAACTTATCCCTGGGGGGTGGGGTGGGGTTGAGTGTCAGTTTCAGCAGCCAGCATTTCCTCCTGCCACAGTCCGCCATACTTTTTTATTTACAAAAATATGATACAGGGATGAGAACCAGCTGTCCAAGTGTGACATTCCTCCCACCCTAGACTGAATTTGGGGATCTATCTCCTACATGGGATAAGCTTCCCAAATCAGGTCACTCCTCATTCACACAGGACAACCCATCTGATTTCTTATTGGTTGCCCTGCCCTATGTAGAATGGTCATATCATATCCTTGCAAAGCAAGACTCCATCTTAATGTCGACCATTGTTTTCTCCATCTCGTCCAGCCAAACTAGGGGTTGTGGTCTGTCTGCACCACAAAATGCTACCCATACAAGTATGGCTCTAATTTTAAGAGCCCACACTATGGCAAGACACTCCTTTTCCACCGTGGAGTATGACTGCTCCCTGGGAAGTAACTTTTACTCGGGTAGGCTATGGGGTGATCCCTCCCTTCGCTGGATGTCTGGCTCAGTGCTGCCCCATACCTACGTCTGAGGTGTCAGTCTGAACTATAATAGTTTTACTATAGTTAGGACTTGTTGAAACAGGAGCACTGCACAGTGCCTCCTTTAGTTTGGAAAGAGCTTCCTCACAGGCTGGACCCCAGGTAATTTTCTTGGGCATCCTTTTCTTTGTCAGATCAGATAGGGGAGCAGCCAGGGCACTGTAATTGGGTACAAATTTTCTATAGTAGCCTGCTGTTCTGAGAACTCCTGACCTGCTTCTGAGTTTCTGGTCTAGGCCATGCCTGGATTACTTCTATTTTATTTGGTTTGGAGGAGCTGTCCCTGGCCTACCACATGCCCAAGGTATGCCACTTCTCCCATAGCCACCTGGCACATCTCGGCTTTGACCGTGAGCCTGGCCCTCTGCATCCTGTCCAACACTTCCCTAAGGTGTGAAAGGTGTTCCTTCCAGCTGGTATTAAAGATGGCAGTGTCATCCAGGTATGCCACGCGTACTCCTCAGCACCATTTAACACCTGGTTCACTAACCTTTGGAAAGTGGCGGGCGTTCTTCATTCTGAAAGGCATTACTTTGAACTCAAATAAGCCTATCAGTGATGAAAGCCGACCTCTCCCTCTGTCGTCAACTCTACCTGCCAATACCTCTTTGTCAGGTCAGTGGTCATAAGGTAGGTTGCCCTCCCAACTTGATCAGGAGTTCATCTCTCCGGGGCATCAGGTGTGCATCTGACTTCGTGACTGTTTCAGCCCATGATAGTCTCGACAGAAATGAGTTGAGCCATCTGGCTTGGGTACAATGACTGCGGGTGAGGCCCAGGGACTGTGGGATCTCTGGATTACCCTAAATCCAGCATCTCCTCCACTTCCTCCTAATGTCCTTTTGGACAGCCTCTGACACCCGATATGCTGTCCGTTGTATGGGAATCTGTGTCCTGTCTCCACATCGTGTGTCGCTAAGGGGTTAGTCCAGGCTTGGCACTGAACAAGGGGCAAAGTCTGCTAAACCTCCTTTACTTTCTGGATCTGGCCGGGGTCAGCTGGGAAGACAATTTTACTGCCTCCACAGAGGAATACTGCTTACTTTCTTCCAGCAAGTCCAGAAGTGGGTCTCCTTCGTCCGTTTCCTCCCGTGACTACACACTACGGACACCATGTCAGCCCTATTTGCATATGGCATCATCATGTTGACATGGTACATCCTTTCTGTCCGTCTTTGGTCAGGTAACTCCACAATGTAGTTCATGTCATTTACCTTCCTAACAATTTGTACAGTCCTGCCCACTCAGTTTGCAGCTTGTCTTTCCAGACCGAATAAGGACCATGACTTCCTGACCCACAATGCAAGCGAAGCTCTGGCTCTGCAGTCATACCATACTTTTTGTTTCTGTTGGCAGCTGCCAGGTTGCTCTGGGCTGTCCCCATAAGCTCCTTCAGCCTTTCCCCAAACCAAGGATGTAATCCACAAGGGAGCTCCTGGGTAGCATGCTTGCCTTCCAGTCCTCCCGGATCAAGTCTAGGGGCCCATGTACCGGCGTCCATACAAGAGTTTGAAGGGGAAAATCCTGGCAGACTCTTGGGACACCTCCTGTATGCAAACAGGTGGGGAAGGTATTCTCCCAGTCCCTCCCATGCTGTTCAGCAAGCGCCTGGAGCATTGCCTTCAGGGTACCACTGAATCTTTCCACAAGTCCACTGGCTTGTGGGTGTCTGATAGTGCATCTCTGCACCACTCCACACTTCTCCCATAAACATTTCTTGAGTCCAACATGAAGGAACCCCTCAATCAATGATTACCTCCTGTAGAAACCCAACACAGGAGAAATCTCAAGTAAGGCATCTGCTACTTTGTCTGTCCTCAGAGGATGGGGTGACTGCCTCTGGGTACTGGGTGGCATAATCACATGAGTCAGGATGAATCTCTTCCCTGCGGGCTGGGGGTTGTTAAAGGCCCCACAATATCCATTCCACCCTCTGGAATGGCTCCTCCACTATGGGCAATGGAATCAGGGTGGCTTTGGTGTTCTTGCCACCTTCCCATTTCTTGGCACCGGTGACAATACCTGCAATACTCCTTCACCTGCTGAGTGAAGTTAAGTGATAGAAATTCTGGGCAAACCGCTGAGTTGTGCGCGTGATTCCCAGATGACCAGACAAGGAATATCATGGGCAACCTTGAGCAATTGCTCACGATATCCCTGGGGACGACAAGCTGCATGCCTAGCATCCTCCCTCCCTCTGTCTGTACTGCCAGTGTATACATAAGTTCATTTTCCCAATGAACCTTATGTCTGCCGTCACCTCCCTGTGTGACCTCTGGTCTACCCAAGCCTCAGCTTCTCTAAACCAGGGTCACTCATCTGAGCCGCTGCAAACCCCTCACACAGTCCCAAGGCATGGGACAGGTCCCCTTCAGTCACTAAACTAGGGTCCCTAGCACTAGCATCAGGGCCCTCAGGATCACTGTCGGTCCCAACCCTCTGACAAAGGATCACCCTCCCTCTTGAGTCCCTCTGTAGCTGTGTGGTTACTTGCTACTGGGGAAATTTCTACCCTTTTATCAGTCTCCCCATCTGGAGACAGGCTGGGGAACCAGCTTCTCAGTGGTTTCCACACTGGTTTCTGTGGGGTTCAGGGAACAACTATTTTCCCTTGCTGCTTGGCTATGGGTAATTGCATACCACCCCTGCTGGAGATTGTTACCCAGGATCACATCCACTGCTAATGTGTTGCTACAGCCACCTGTTGCACAGTTCCCCTGTTTCACCCCAGTCCAGGAAAACATTAGCGGTGGCAATGTTTTCTCTTCACCAGTAAACCCTTGCACAGTTACATATTTATTGGGTATAAGCTGACCAGGTCACCCTTTACCAATGTCAGGGATGCCCATGTGTCCCATTAACCCCTAGTCCGATACACCATTTACTATGACTGGGTGCATGTTCCCTAATGTTTACTGGCATGCTCTCACGGACACATGAACAACCCACTTCTTTTCTAGCATCCTGTTGTGTATTATGGCTCATCTTTTTGGGGCACTGTCTGACAATATGCCCAGTTTCTTTACACAGCCAACATGCATTTCTTACTTAAGATAAATCTTTCTCTGAAACCTGGGGCCTAACTGGTTTCGGTGGAGGCAGTGAGGGTTTTAGCTAACCTGAGGCACGCTTTTCCCTTTCTGCATTGCCACTCTCCCATTCACTCTGAGCAGGTCTGCTCTTGGCATAGTGGTCCAAGAGTTAGCAGCCTCTTGCACTGTTTTGGATCTCAGTCCTCTAGCCAGGTTTTTAGCTCTGCTGGCCAAGCCCAATAAAACTGTTCTAATAAAATCACATTTTCAGTTTTATCAACAGAGTTTGCCTCAATTCCTTCCCAGCAATGTTTTAAAACTGACGTTGTTTCTAGGCTAGCACCTCATAGCTCATATCAGGGCTTCTCCTGAGCTTACGGAATTTAGTTCTGTATGATTTGTAGATTAATTCAAACTTTTAACAGTGCAGCTTTTAACTTGCTGTAATTGTCACTGTCCTCATTGTTCATTTGACCCAGTGCATCCCGAGCTTTACGGTAAGTAGCAGGGATAGCTGGAGCTCCAGAACTCTCTAGGAATTTTAGCCTGAATACAAACTTTTTCAAAAGAATTTAAAAGGCATCCATGTCCTCCTTCCTTAAACTCTGCTATTAATCTGGAGTTCAATTTGTAACACAGTCCTGCAGTCCCAGTTAAACCCAAGCCACTTACCTGCCCTGGCACTGCCGAGTTGAGTCGTAGCTTCTCCAGTTCATGTTACCACTGGCGCTCTCTCTCTCTCCTCCTCTGCAGCTCTGCATTCTTGCTCTGCTTCTCTGCGTTCTCACTCTCTTCTGCTCTGCAGCTTGCTGGTGCTCTCGCGCCTCACTGTCTGCCTCCCTCCTCTGTTCTCGCTCTGCCTCCAGTTCCATCCCGCCAACACATTTGCAGCCTGAATACCTCTGGATTCAGGATACTGGTGACTTTCCTTGCTGCTGTGGCCCTTCACTGACAGTGGCTCTGCTGTCGCCCTCATTGGCTCAGGAACCCTCACTGGCCGCTAGTCCTGCCACACTCTAGGTCTGGTCCCTTTCAGTCATGGTCTGTGACTCGCTGCTCTGGGTATCTGCTACCATCAGAGCCTCTGAGGTTCTGCTTTTTGTCTGTCACCTCGAACAGGACTCCTCTGTCCTCGCACAACTGTTTTAAGTGTTCTACAGTATGCCTGCTGTAGTTGGACACCATCTTTCCTGACTACTGCTAATCTGACTGGTACTTTTGAAAAAAAAATGGGTGGGAACTTGACTGTAGGCCAAGGGATATAGTTCTGTTTCCTTTTGAAATTAAAACACTGCCTTTCATTTTTCAAGTGAGCTGAACTGTCTCAAGCTGACACACTGCACAATGAAGCTTATACCACCAAACCTTTTATGCCACGCTGCCAACCAGTCTGTCACAGATTCGCTCAGCCAGTCAGCCCTCTACTCCCAAAGTGCCAACCTCTGAGCATAGGATTTGTGGACAGTTAACAGTACAAGGTAACCCTCTTGTCTGTTTTGTGGGTTTGAGTCCCCTTAGTCTCAAGTTCTGGAGGATTCAAGCTGATACGCTCTTGTTAGCATACCCAATTATCAGGCTCGGATAACTCTGTCTTCAGGAGGCCAGGTATCTTTGCATACTGGACTCCTAAACTAGGTCTACAAAATGAACCCTTAGAACTCTATGCAAGACCTTGAGAACTCTATCAGTTTCAGTTTGGTATAACAATAAGCTCATACACAGTGTCGGTTATAACCTTTAAAAGCTTCACTTAAATAAAAGAAATGTCAAGGCACACCAGGCAGTTTCAGTTTCAAAATATATAAAATAGGAAAACCGTAAAATTACAGAACAAAATATCCCAACACATACAGCCTTGAAACAAACAGGTTAAAGTGCAGATTCCTACAAATAATAACACTCAGGCAAATCTTGTCTAAGGTCCTCACTTCTTAATCTCTTCAGTTCTCTGATGTTCCTCTTCTCTGTCAGAAATATGAGCGTGTGTTCTGTCCAGGTTTATCAGTTAAAAAGCTCCTGAGCCGGCCTTCTCTCTGGGGTCACCAAACTCCACCTTGGTGTAACAAAACCTATATTTTATAACACCAAGATGGCCTACTAAGGTATTTAAAAAAAAAAAAAAAAAGAGATGACATAATAAATCTCCTTCTCATGTTTACTGGTCTAAACCGCATGTGCTCTACTTCACACATATCAAAAGTCTCTTTGATATAAGTCACTGTATAGTCAGCAAAAGTGTATTTGATTCCCTAATTCCATCTGGGCCTTGGTGTCTACACATCAAAAGTCTCTCTGATGAAATGAGCTGGCTTCCTGGGAGGTTATTCATAACACTGGCCAGTGTCCTTTTCTCAGGACATTTAGTGTAGATCAAAGGATTTCCCGAGGGCGTCATGAATGGCTAATTTTATTTCCTGGGATCAAAGCAAATTGACCAGATGATTGCACCCCAGATATCTGCAGTTTAGCTATGTCCTGTCCTTTGAACTTATCCCTGGGGGGTTTGAAGTGTCAGTTTCAGCAGCCAGCATTTCCTCCTGCCACAGTCCACCATACATTTTTATATTTACAAAAAATATGATACAGGGATCATAACTAGCTGTCCAGGTGTGACACCCACCACTGTTACCATTTGCACCTTGTGGCTAAATATTTTTAATGGTTAACGTTGTCAAAGGTATTTTTTGTGATTCACGACTGCAGGCACTTTTATTAGTTTCTCGAGTGATATCAGATTTTGTTTGAGTGTCCTAGATGTTCAGGAACCATTCATAAATGTTCTTTAATGTTCATGAGTTGATGACTTTCTTATTTCCTAGGTTCTACCAGGTTATACTCCTTTCTATATTTCCTCTATCAGGCAGAGAACCTATTTTAAAACCATCTCTGTCATTTAAGCTGCAGGCAGGTGTCCTGCAAGGACTCTACCAGCTCAGTTCTTCCGAACTGAGGATAGGTTATGCAATCCAACCTGCCATGCAAATCGGAGAGCCTTTTCACAAGTTAAGTGTGAGGAGTTCGCTCAAGTTTTTGCAGATAAGGTTGCCTCCATCAGGCTGGAGATTCGTTCAGTATGCTTCAATGAGCAAAGCGGCAATTGGTGGGAGGTCACTAGTGTCCAGTTTGTCTGGTCTGACTTTGACTGGCTGGCGATCATTGATATCATGAAGACTGTCCAGGGTGTGGACGGACTTACTGTAGTTTGGATCCTGGTCCAACCCGCCTCCTGGTGGAGTATGTTGAAGTCATCGGACTGGTCCTAGTGGAGATGATCTGGAGTTGGTTGGAGAAAGGGTGTTTCCTGACCCCTTAAACGAGGCAGTCATGACCCCCTTCTGAAAAACCTTCCCTTGACCCAGACTGTCTCACAAACTACAGACCTGTCTCTAACCTGCCTTATGTGAGTAAGGTTATCGAGAAAGGTAGTTGTGTTGCAACTGAAGATCATCTTACCACTCATGGGGTCTCTGATCTTCTCCAGTCTGTGTTTAGGAAGAGGCATAGTACTGAGATGGAGCTTGTTTGGGTACTTATCTGATGGTGAGAGATCAGAAGCTGTTTGATCTTGGTTCTTGATTTCTCCACAGCATTTCACAATGTGGACCATGGAGTGTTACTGGAGCACTTGCGGTTGATCTGCAGACTGTCTGGTACAGTGCTCAGATGGTTCCACTCTTTTCTCATGGGTGAGGTCACAGAGGTGATGTCTGGGATTTTTTCAGCAGCCTCTTTCCCCTGACCTGTGGGGTCCCGCGGAGAACTCTATGCTGTCTCCCATGTTGTTCATGGTGTATATGCTGCCTTTGGGAGACATAAGGTGGTATGGGATGAGTTTTCACTGCTATGCAGATGACACTCAGCTCTACATGTCCTTGTACCCGATCAGGAGGATACAGTCTCTGTTTTAACAGTTGTCTTGCCAAGATTCAGAACTGAATGAGTGCCAGCTGGTTAAGGTTGATCCCAGATAAGACTGAGGTGTTGGTTGTGGACCTGGGTCATTGGGTAGAGGTCCTCTGCTGTTCAGCCCTCTGGGCTTGTGCTGGGGAAATCAGCTGAGGTTCTCTGAACAGGTGCAGAATCTGTGCATTATTCTTGATGGCAAGCTGACACTTACATCACAGGTGTCGGATATCAAGTCCTCATTTACCATCTGTGGAATATTGACGGTTAAAACACCTGGTTCATCTGACAGCCTTCAACTCTGGTCCATGCCTTTGTGACTGCTTGCTTTGACTACTACGATACTCTCTGCCTAGAGCTTCTAGGGATGGATATTCAGCCACCTGCAACTGGTGCAGAATGCAGCAGCAAGGCTGTTGATGGGCTTATCTAGAGCAAGCCATGTCATGCCTGTGCTCCGTGAGCTGACTGGCTGCCAGTGTGGTGAAGGATCACCTTCAAGGTTGGTTGCTGACCTGTGAGGCCCTACACAGTCAGGGACAGCGCTATTTGCAAGACCTCCTGTGTCCCTACCACTCCCTCCATCTACTCCATTCCACTGATGAGGGATTGCTAGAGGTTTCAGGGTCTCTTTGAAGACCTCAGTGGTGTTATCTTTCGCATTCATGGCCCTGTCCACTGAGACCTTCAAGACTGCCCAAAAACTTCTTTATTTAGATTAGCATTTTAACATAGAAACATAGAATTTGTGGTGATAAGGACACGCTTGGCCCACCCAGTCTGCCCATTTCCTACCTACTGGATAAGCTGCAGATCCTAGTTAACCAGCAGCCTACTTCTTCCTACCCCCCCTTAGAATTGCCTTTGACTGTCCCATGCATGCTTGAATTCCACCACCGTTTTTGACATAACCTCCTCGGAAGCGCGTTCCATGCATCCACCATCCTCTCTGTGAAAAATACTTTCTTTCTTTACCTCTGAGCTGCCCCCATCTTAAAATTTTACTCTCTTGTTCTTGCACACCTCTTTTTGAAAGATGGTACCCTGTTGGACTTTGTTGATTCCCTTGAGGTACTTGAAAGTTTCTATCATGTCCCCCTTTCCCTCCTTTCCTCAAGGCTATATATATTAAGGTCTTTAAGTCTCTCTTCATATGTCTTCTGGTGCAGACCCTGCACCATTTGAATTCCCTCCTCTGGACAGCCTCCATCCTGTCTGTCTTTGTGGACATTTGGTCTCCAGAACTACACCCAGTACTCCAGGTGGGGTCTCACCAGCTGTCTGTACAGAGGGATAACAACACTGTTTTCTACTGGTGATGCCTCTGTCTATGCATCCCAGTATCCCCTCAACCCTCCTTACTGCCCTCTCACATTGCTTGCCCACTTTTAGGTCATCTGATATGACTACCCCAGGTCCTTTCCATTTTTGTTGTTAGTATTTCACCCCCATTGTGTACTGTTCCCCTAGGTTTTTGTTTCCCTGGTGCATTACCTTGCACTTCTTAGCATTGAATCTAAGCTGCCATACATTTGACCATTCCTCTAACCTTGCCAAGTCCCTTCTCATCCTTTCCACCCCGCCTTGTGCATCAACTCTGTTGCAGATCTTTGTGTCATCTGCAAAGAGACATGCTTTTCTTCCAGTCCCTCTGCAATGTCACTTATAAAGACATTGAGGGACTAGTCTAATCTGAACCCTGCGATACTAGTAACCCCTTTCTTCAGAGTGGACTCCATTTACTATTACCCTCTGTCCTATTCTCCAGCCAATTCTTTACCCAGGCTGTCATCCTGGGACCCACTCCCAGGCTGGCTAACTAGAATATTAATCTTTTATGTGGAGTGTGTCAAATGCCTTACTAAAGTCTAGGTAGGCCATGTCCATAGCCCCTCCTGATCTACTACTTTGGTCACCAAGTCAAAGAAATCTATTAGGTTCATCTGACATGACCTTCCACTGTGAATCCATGCTGCCTTGGGTCCTGTGCCCTCTGGCATCTAGGTACTCAACAATTCTTTCCTTCAAGTGATTCCATCATTTTCCCTATCACTGAGGTTAAACTAACGGTCTGTAGTTTCCTGCTTCTGCTCTGCTCCAGCTTTTGTGAAGTGGGATCACATCTGCCCTCCTCCAGTCCTCAGGTACCACCCATGCTCCCATGACTTGTTAAAGAGGGTAGTCAGTGGTGTCACTAGTTCTACCTTAGTTCTTTTAAATTCTGGGATGAAACCCATCAGGCCCCATTGCTTTGTCCACCTTCAGTTTTAAGAGTTCTTTCAGAACCCTTTCTTCTGTAAATGGGCTGGTATCAACTTCTCGTATCCAGAGTGTTTCTATTGTCTGGTTTAGGTACCTCCCCTCTCCATTTGTAAACACTGAGCAAAAATATTTGTTTAGTATCTCTGCCTTTTCACAGTCACCCTCTGCCCATCCCCCCCTTTATTAAGCCTCACTATCCTTCCCTTGGTCTTCCTTCACTCTCTGATGTACCTATAAGATGTTTTATCCCCTTCTTAACTGAGTTGGCTATCTTTTCCTTGGTTTGGGCCTTTGCTGTTCTGACTGCCTTCCTGCTTCCTTTTACTTTAAATGATGCAATTCTCTGTCCTGCTCCTCCTGTGATTCCTTGTACTTCCTGAATGCTTCTTTTTCTCTTGAACCTTCACTGCCAGCTTCTTTGAGAACCATAGTGGTTTCTTACATTGTTTTCATTTGTTTCACACAAGGCTTGTTGCCTCTGTGATGGCAGTTTTGATTTTTCCCCATTGTACTTCCTGCCCATTTGCTAGTGCATTCCTTAGGCACTCGCCCATTTTAGTAAGTCAGCCCTCCTAAAGTACAGTACTTTTGTCTTTGTGATGGCTTGACTCTACTGCTGTTATTGTGAACCATACTGTTAGATAGTCGCTAGTTCCCAGATGGCTACCACTTCTACATCTGTGATCCTCTCTCCATCTCCATTTGAGAGAACCAGGTCTAAGATTGCCCCTCTCGAGTGGGTTCAATACTAGTTGTCTAAGGTATGTACCCCCTGTGAGGCATCTAGAATAACCCCACTCTTAGAAGTGGCTGCTGTAACTGCACTCCAGTTAACATCTGGCATATTCAGATCCCCATCAGCAATATCTCCCCTTTTCTGCCATTCTAAGTATACTTTCTATCATTTGCTTGTCCATTTCCTCCCCTGAGAAGGGGTCTGTATCTAACCCTGTCAGGATTATGGTGCCATTGCCTGTCTCCAAATTGACCCACAGTGCTTCTTCTCCTCCCTGTTTACCCTTTTGTTTCTGTTGCTTTGATTCCTTCCCTTATGTGAAGCTACTCCTCCTAATCTTTTACCTTCCCTGTCCCTTCTGTAGATAGTGTATACTGGTATGTTTATGTCCAAGTAATGGTTCTTGTGTGTACCATGTTTCTGTGACTGCCACGATATCAGATGTTCCTCCTCCATCAAGGTCACTAATTCAGGAAGCTTGTTACCCAGACTATGGGCATTGGTACTCATTGCTCTCCATTTTTGATGACTTTACCTTTTGTAGCAGCATCCCCACTGATCTTTCTGCCATGGTCTTTTCCTCATTTAGCACCCTGTTTTGTAGGGAGGCTGGGAATTTCTTGTTGGTTATCATTGCCTCCCCCCTTGACTAGTTTAAAGCTTGCCAATGAAGCATTTAAACAGATACCCAAAAGACTTGTTCCTTCCTGGACAGATGCAGACCATCCTGCCAGTATAGGCTGGTGGAACCCCAGTCCCAATAAAGCCAAACCCTGTGCTCTACACCATTTTTCAACCATTCATTAAATTGCATGGTGCAAAGTACCCTCATCACCCTATGCCATAGACAGGCAGCACCTCTGAGAAGGATACTGTGTGTGCTACTTGTCTTTGGCCCCTCCCAGATGCTTCTTAATTGGGAAATGCTGCATATTTTAACGTGACCCTGTTGATTATTGTTTTGGTATTTATTACTGTACTTGTTTTTAATTTATTTACAGGTGCTTTGATAACTCTGAAAATGCCTTTTTATAAATAAATATGACTTGACTCTCTTCTAATGAAAATCACAGGCAACACAAGACTGCTCTCCTCTCTGCTGAAGCTTCAGACTACTCTCTCTCCCCATCTCCTCAGCAGACAATCAGCCTGGCTCCACCCCTTGACACTAGTGTCCATATCACATGACAGTTGCCAGGAGGAGCCAGCTGGTTATTCTTGGGTGCCTGAAGCCCTATACAGGGACCTCAGGAGTACCTGGAGGCCACTGGTACTTCTGTAAGCAACCAGATTATAACACCTGTTTAACACCTTACTTTCACTTCAGACTTCCTTGCTGTACCCTCAGCTAGACTAATTGCCTTGACACTGGATCTTGTCAATCTCGGCTACTGTCTGTGAAACAAACTATTTGTTAATGCTTAAATATTGAGTTATCTAAACCTAAGGAAAATTGCTACTGAGTTAGATTAAGACTCAAAACTCCTGTAGCATTTGAAAAGTATTTGCCATCAGTAATCTATAGCCAACTTTTGAGGCAGATGGGGCACTTTGTCTCAGCCTCGGTGGTCCAGAGTATCTGAATTTTTGCTGCTGGCACCTAGTAGGTGAGGCTGCAATCTTATTATCCTCAGTACATATGGTGGGATTGCCAAACTGTAGTAGTCAGTGCTCATATTCAATTAGAGCATTAGTTCTCAGACTTTGTCACAGCAAGCCTCACACAAGTCATGGAAAGATCCTGAGCCCCACCCCCGTAAATATGGAAATAATCTTTGGCCTCCATAGGAACAAATTAGTTTTCACAGAATACCAAGAGTAATGTGAATTACCTTTGAATAGTTGCCTGATATTTTTTCATTTCACCATCTCTTCTCCCCGTAAACCCCAACTCTCTCATTTTACACAACCCTCCCTTCTGACTCTTGAAACCTTATTACTCCTTATTGGAACTCCGAAGAACAGAGAGTGACAAGTTATTTTACTTTGATCTAATGCATGATCCAGAATTAATGACTGAGTTAAATATTCAGTATAAACAGGACAGATTTGATGTAAGGGACACTCCCTACAGGTTAAACCTAAAAAGTAAAATCGACAAAAATACATTTTTTATACTATTAGAGCAACAAACTTGTGAACAGACTGCCTGAAAGTATGATTATTAGTAACAATAAAAACTTTTAAAAGAAATATAGATAAGTTTATTAATACGTGAGGAAATATGAACAACTTCATTTTGTCACAAAGGAGCTAACTCATGCGCCTTGGCCTTTTATAGCTCCTAACTTCTTAGTGATTCTTATTGCAGTACCTCCTTGGTTAGACTTTCTCTGTCCATTCTCCTGTGTTTGAAACAATCTTCCTTCCCTCCTCTGCCTCTTGCTGTCTTACCTGCCATCAAGCAACTTCTCGGGGTCCAGAGCTCATTTGCTTCCTGCTGCTCCTCTTCCCGTTGCACCTCTCTGCTTAGCCCTTGTATTGCTGTGCTGCCATCAGACTCATTGGGACTTTACTTCTGGGACATTGTTCCTATTTGTGAATTTTGTTTTGCATAGTTGCTCTTAATTGTCTTTACTAAATGTATCCTTCCTGGGTCACACCAAGCGAGGCTGGACACTCTGTGCTTTCCACTCACCTGTCTGTACATAAAAAAAAAAAAATTACATGCAGGGTAATGAGCCATGGCTCAGTGTGCATTTTTAGGTATACAGATAGTATGTACTGTACATACAGGCGTGCGTACATACACAAACCTATAAATACATAGTCACCTGCTAGTATTTACTTTCAGTTTGCCTCATCCCTTCATAAATCGAAAACTCAAATTAAATACAGTAAATTTTCAGGCTTACTTGGCCTCCCTGCAACACACACAGGCCTCCCCAGGATGCTAGCCTCACCATTTGAGAAACCCTGCCTAGGGGTATCTTTCTCTTGAGTAATGTAATACTTCTGACTGCCCGCTCACTACTTCACCCTTTGTAGTAGTCCAAAAGCAAACCTATCACCTGTCCTTTAATGCCACCTGAGCATCTTTCTAGCCAACCTTGGTTTATTGTGCTTTTATTTCATACTGAGCTCTGCAGTTCCCTGTAAAGTGCTTTATAAGTTTATTACTATCGTTATTTTAAACCAGTAATCAAATTTTTTTTTTTTTACATAGAGGCTGTTGGCCCTTCAGTTTGCCTAACTTTCCTACCTATCTCCTCTGCCTTGCCCTAGTGATTATCCTCCCCTTTTTCTGTCCCCCCTTTCTTCTAACTAAACCCACCTGCCTGTCCCATCCCTACCTGAAGCTGCTGACTGATTTGGTCTCTACAACTTCTTCTGGGATCTTGTTCTATGTATCCACCACCATTTCTGTGAAGAAGTGCTTCTGGACATCCTTTTTGTCTCCCCTCTCCCCAACTTTTGTGACTTCCTTCTCATTAGTGGTGTCAGAATTTTCAAATTCGGAAGAACTGAATTTTGCAGAATTAGTGAAATGTTACTAAAATTCCACTGAATTGTCAGAAGTGGAATGGTGGAATTCCACAACGGAATAATGCAGAGTGGGTTTTCCATACATTCTGGAGCATTAAATTACATGGATCTCTCCATTTTCTGCAGAAATGGTTTCATGCTGTTCTGTGGAAAGCAGGTGGAATTCCCCAGAAGGACCAGTGATATTCCAGCTAAAATTCCACTGGCAGAATGATCATTCTGCCTAATTCCACTGGTGGGATTCTGCATGTCATACAGCACTACCTCTTATCTTTGTGTTTAAATTCAGAGACTAGTTCCTTGGCATCTGCTCTACTGATTCCATGTACAATAGGTATTTGTATGTCTGCTCACATCACCCTTTCCCTCTTCTTCAAAGGTGCACATGTTTAAGTCCTGCAGCCTCTTCTGGTATGTCAAATCCCCAAGGCCATGCACCATCTTAGGCCCTGTCCACACTATGCCTCTGTAACGTTAGAGTGCCCAAACTGTTACCACAATGGTTTGCATTACACCTGCAACATTGCAGCAGGCGTTTTCATAACCGTTGTTGAAACCACATGTAGGTGGTTTCCAAGCAGATATGCTCAATCCCTTGAAGTAATTGCACGTGGTAGTGTGGGACGGGTGGTGCACAGTCCCTGCAGGACCCGCAGCCATGAGCTGCATTGTGGGATTAGGTGCCGGGTAATGGTTGCCCGGTTCCTGAGGTGGACTGGCGTGCGGGTCTCGTACAGTCACTGCTGCAGTGTGGATACACTGTACTGCTCCCCAGCTGTAATGGTTTCTGTCTGTTACGGGGCCTTAGTTGCTGTGTGCTGTACTGCCTCTACCTTGTTTGCAGCCTTTCCTCAGGTGTGGTTTCCAGTACCTTGCATAGTATTCAGGTACATTCATGCCAGAGACCTGTACTGAGGAGGATCACTTCCCACTTCTACTGCTTATTCCCTGCTATGCACAACAGTATTCTGTTTGCTTTTGCTCACTGCCCTGTTCTAGTGTGCAGGCATTTTTAGGGTTTCGATATCACCCTAAATCCTTTTCTTCCAGAGTGCTATCCAGCAACACCTCTCACATGTTGTGTTACACTCATGGGTTCTTTTGTAATATGCATTACTTTACCTTTTCTGCTTTAAATTTCAACTGCCAAGTCTTGTACCAGCTCTGCAACCTACCCAGATCCTCCCTTAGTTCCTTCTTCATTCCTCCGTATTTACCCTTGTGCAGATGTTTGTGTTACTGCAGAGACGGACCTTACCTGGATACCTTCACTTATGTCACAGAAGAAAATATAGGAGAGAACTTGTCCTGGTACTGACCTCTGAGGTACCCCTCTGGTCGCGTCCCTCACCTTTAAAACTCCTCATTGACTACTACCCTTGGTGTTCTACTCATTCTCTTCCCAGTTCACCATATTTTCCTTTACCCCAAGCTCCCTAATCTTTTGGACCAGCCTCTTGTTGGGGACCAAGTCAAAGGCCTCGCTAAAGTCAAGATATACTATATCAACTGCCTGCCCTTGTCTCCTGCTGTGGTTACAAGCTAAAATATCGACCAGATTCATTTGGCAATACCTTCCTTAGAACTCCATTGCTGGCTGGGGTCCTGCAGACCATTCCCTTCTAGGAAGTCCACCAGGTCCTCCTCAGTAGAGACATCAAGCTGACTGGTCTATAGTTCCCAGACTCATCCCTCTTCCCACTCTTATGTGAGTGAACCACATCCATAGGTGTCAGAATCTTGGTGCGGAGGTGCTGCCTCTCAACTTTGCTCATGAGCATTCAAAGTGCCCCTTTGCTTGGGGAGCCATCTTTTCACCCTATGCCCTTTTGAATTTCAGCACCCCACTTTTCCCCATGTTCAAGTACCCGTGACCACACCCACTGTTGTCAAGACCCTAGGTACCACCACCGTGGCTAGCAAGCTATTGCAAATGGTATCCAGTGATGATAGTGACTGTCAAAACAGTGACTCATTTACAGTGCTATCCTGTTGGGCTACCCTGTAATGGTGTAGCGACCATATCGACTGTGGGGAGGGTGACGGAAGGGGTGGATAGGGAGGCGGAAGGAAGGGATAGGAAAGAAGGTTTGTGTAGGGTAGTGTGTGCCTGCAGCTCAGCTAGCCATGTGGTGTGGTGGTGAGGTGGCTAGCTCGGTGCAGCAGGTACTGAGTTTGGGGCTGGGGACTGGGGGAGAAAATGTTACTGCCTTTTTTTTTTTTTTTAAATCTGAGTGTCACCCTCCCTGACATGCACCCTGGAGTTGGTAACCTTTAATCAGGGTAGTGGGGGGGAGCAGCCCCTTTGCATAAATACTTAAATTCCTTGCTGGATGTTTCTTCACTAGCATGTGTATCGCGATCTGCTTTTTGGTGATATACACTCACCATAATAGCGATTGCTATTTTGACATGAGTCTTTGCAGATGTCTGCTAGTGGCCCTGCTATAACCATGCTTATCTGTCTTGGCATCCTCATGTGTAAGCCGTCAAGTCCCATAGATTTATTTGTCAGTGTCAGTGGCTCAGTAGGTAGCACACTCGCCTCTGAGGCCGGGAGATCAGAGGGCTGTGGGTTCAGTTCCCACATCTGGCACTTGGGTTAATATCCTAGTACTGACACTGTAGTGCAGCATGAGAGGGTGCTACACTTCTGAGGTGCCGTCTTTCGGATGAGACGTTAAACCGAGGTCCCATCTGCCTGGATTGGTGGTAGTGCAGGTGGATGTTAAAGATCCCACGCACTTATCGAAAAGAGTAGGGGAATTTCCGGTGTCCTGGCCAAATTTCTCTCATTCACTAAAATACCACCAACAGCTTAATCTGGTTCAAGGTCAGTTGACATTCATCTGTATCCCCTCCCGGTCGTGCCTGAAAATAGGCAGGATTTGTCTAGTGCCTTACCCAGTCAACAAAAGCTAAATAAAAAATAAATTTGCTTTCAACCTGCTAGCTTTTTCAGCTCTCTTCTCCTTATTGGGACCATTGCCCGGCATCTTTGCTTCCCTACCTTCCTAACCCCACAATCTGATAGTGGCCCATCCTTCTCATTGGTATGTACCAAACAAAACTAATTATTCAGTATTGCTGCCTCACTTTTACCCCTCCTCATTGCTCTGAAATCTCACTGTACACTCTTTGACCTGTATTTTGGCTCTATTGCTGTATGCTCTTTTTTTCTAATCTAGATGATCCTGTCATATACACTATTCCTATTAAATGCTGTAAAATCTTACAAATATTGTTTTACCTTTTCTCTGTATCCTTGCATTTCTCTCGGATGTTCCAGAAGAATGCCTTAACCCCTTTCTTCATCCTTCTTGCCAACCAGAGCTCTGTCTCTTTGGCCTCCCTCACCTTCCTGGTAGTTTCTGTTGTGGCTTCCAGATACCTCACCTTTCTTCCTCTATGTGACTACTTGGAAAATACTCTCCTTTTGGTTCTTACTGCCGCCTTTGCATCAGCTGTGAGTTACATTGGCCAGTTAGCCTTTTGACCTTGAATACCTTTGAAATGGATCCATCTGCTGCTTCTGTCATCGCTTTTTAAATACTGCTCACTTTTCTTCTGCACCTACCTTCACTATATCTTTCATGTTATTCTCCAGTTTTCACTCCTTTTGTCAAGTCCCTTTTTAAAGTTCCATACTCTTATTCCTTTTGCTCCTTAGCCTGTCTTCACCTTGGCTGTCCTGTGGTCACTGGAATAAAGTAGTAGTCCCAGGACTGCTACGTTCTGAATCCTCTCACTGTTGGTGAGCACCACTATTGGGTGCTGGTGATCCTAGTACCTTAGAGATTATATGTATCTGTATTTTGGCTCTGTCGTTGTGTGTTCTGTAATTTTTGTCTAAGCTAGATGGTCCTGACATGTACACTGTTCCTATTGTAAATACTGTAAAATTTTGCAAATATTTTACCCTTTTCTCTGCATCATCAATTTCTGTACCACTGGACGTTTGTGAAAATGAGCATTTTGCTCACATGCTTTCCAGTATAAAATTGAAATTGTTCCACCTTGCTAGTGTTTCTGATCTTAAACTAGTCCGAACAAGCCAAAGGTTAATGTACTTTTAAATATTAACAATATTTTTTTTTGGGGGCTTGATCTCTCTTTCTCCTCTCTTGCAAAACAGCAGTCAGCTTGGCAAACCTTTAGTGCTTGGGAGAGATATTACAGCATGGGGACAGATGCTACAGAATATTACTGCCAGAAGTGTAATTTAAAGTAAATGTTTACATAACCTCCACAGTAAATCACAGAGCGAGTTCATATTTGCTTTCAAACGCTGCTTGCTCCTGCCGTCTTTGTTAATTATGGGTCTCGTGGAGTCAAAGCATTACTGGAAAGCAACACCATGTCATGGAAGCCTTAATGGGTCTGGGGTGAGAAGGCTCTAGGTTTTAAACACAGGTGCCTTTGAAAGCCTCTCTTCACTATGTTGAACTAGCACTAATCTTGTGTCAAGATATGCATAAACAAATTGGTTAAACTCTGATCAAGAATTTGAGAGAATTTCAGATCCAGAAGCAAATGATTTGATACCTTTTAATGAACCAACATAGATGTAACAACAAGAACTAAGCGCCTCGGCTTTCAGACCAACCAGTCCTTCGTCAAAAGCCTAATGGCAGTTGTTTAGAAAAACAATACTTTCAACAGCTAGATCATGCAGAAAAAATCCCCATTGGTTTAAAATACTCATTTAAAAAATACAGAAAATGTCAGAGTAATTTAACAGCACCATACTACCTTCAGCCAGGAGTGTCCCAGGGTCAAAGGTGCTTGGTGGAACACACAAAGAATTCTGCATATAAATGTAATTGACATAAGATAACACTGCTGGAGCAGATGACTCCTAAATCAAGCTGAGTGTCACAGCATGTATAAGGATGTTATTACTAAAATGCAACCCCACCCAGATTGAAGACATACTGAGATTGTCTTAGGACTCTAAGAAGTTTCAATGCATGCATTATATACAAGAAAAAAACAGTAAAGTTGTCTTAAAAACATCAGTGCACACTCTATGATGTGTAAAACTTAGCTGGACCTGTCACCCTGCTGTACTCTCCAGCTAGACATCATGTCCCATAAATTTCAGAAAACCTCTAGTGTAGTGACAGGACTTTATAAATGATAATTTAAATATAAATTGACAGTGTTAGTATCAAACAAAAACTCTAGTCATGGACCACCAGGAATTAAGTCCATGTAGCCTGATATGTACTGATGTCAATCTACACTGAGCATGTAACAACCTGTACCAGAAGTGTCTAAGGAATCTGAAAAGAGATACAAATTTAATTTCTCTCCTCCTCCTCTTCACACAAACAGTACACCCTACCCACATCCTCATAATGTGTGTGTGTGTGTGTGTGTGGGGATAACTAGCTTTAAAGAAATGCTGTCACACACACACACACACACACACACACACACACACATATTTCCAAGGATTCTGGATACAACTACAATGAAATAAACCTGCCACAGGATAAGGAAACTAGAAGTAAATATGAAGTATATGTGTAAGACCAGAGGTCTAACATACCTACATTTCACAAATCACTACAATATTAGCCTAATGTAAAAGATCTGTCCAGGACCCCCATGCAAATGAGATATTGTGCCCCAATATGTACAGAGTTAAAACAATATATATGTGACAGTCTATGATAACACTCCTGTATGTACAGTAACAGGCTAGGTAATCTAAATATGGTGTAATGGAATCAACCCCACTCCGGGCAAGGATAAAAAGTAAGGAGGAATTAATATTCATTATGTGTGTGAAGTAACAGCAGTAACACACTGTAACTCCATGTATCTAAATAGAGCCTACCTCAATGTGACAGCAAGCCTCACACCTGTTATATCACGTACCTCACAACACATACCCACACACATGCATACACACCTTATCCACACACACATGCATACACACACACGCACCCACATCCCACACAAGATGAAGTCCTATAGTATGCCAGTCAAGATAAAATGTAATTTCTCTCCTCCTCTTACTATACACCCTACCCACCCCACATCCCCATAATGTGTGTGTGTGGGAGGATAAACTAGCTTTAAAGAGATGCGCTCTCTCACACACACACACACACACACACACACACACACACTTCCAAGGATTCTGGATACAACTACAATGAAATAAACCTGCCATCCTCCCAGGATAAGGTAGTAGAAGTAATTATAAAGTATGTGTGTAAGACCAGAGTTTTCATTTACTTCTCATTGACTTGAGCAGAGGTAGAGTACTTATGGTGGGTTTGCATTATGTTTTCTTGAGACTGGTGGGCATGTCCAAGAGTTAAAATGTTGTCTGCATTTTTATTCAGTCTCCCTCTTTCTGTCTGTTTCTGTCTTTCTCTGTCTTTGTTTAGCCATCTCTTTCTTTCCTGTATTAATAGCCTAGGAGTTAATAAGATTGGATGGCCTCAATTGAACTCTGGAAGTCGGAGTCATTTGTGACTCATTTCTGATTTGACCCAGTTCAAATCTGCCAGTGACCCACTTCTGACCTGACTGGGATAATATAAATGCTTTAGTTCATATTCCACAATTATCAAACTGCTGGTCCCCTTTCATAAAATATTTAAGCGATAATGACTGAAGAGTGGGTCATTTCCTGGAGATTAATGGGGAGGGCTATCCCTACCCAGCCGGTAGTTAATTGACAGGAAATGACCAGCTCTTTGTCATTATTGTGATTTATAAGTCTAATCACTGTAATGACCTTTTGAGACAGTTTTTTATTTATTTTTTTAAGTTTTTTGGTGGTGCCGCGTGGTGTCCTTTGTACTGATCACAATATGTGGAGGTCTCTATTTTCAGGAGGTACAAGATCAGGGAGGCACAGTATTTTGACATGGAAAGATTTTGGACTTACTGTTTTGTTGTCAGGAACCTTCATAACTTGGTTATTTTCTTCTTTGCCCAGTTTCCTGTTATTTAGTATACTGTTACAGTATTTGTAACGCTGCCATCACTGTGAGAGCTGCTGGCTGCTGTGTGGGCATTTCTGATTTTCAGACCAGCGTGGCAGCCAATCGGTGAGCTTCTTTAGCTCATGAACCAATTATTAGACATATGAGAGGGGAGGGATGGGAGAAAAAGGCTGTCGAAGTCCCGATAAGGAGGGACTCTGTCTCCACCCCTCGGGACTGGAGGAATGCAGGAAAAGGCCAACTGTAAGGTGCGGACTAGGGAAGAAAGAATCCCCATGGAAACATGAGCAGGGGAATGGAAGGCACGGAAAGGGTGGAAGGTAGTCTGCTAAATGCCAGGAGCTTGGGCAATAAAATGCCTGAGCCCAGGCGATGCTAACTGAGAGAGAGGTGGATGCGGCAATGGTCACTGAGACCTGGGCCACTGCAGAGCACTAACTGGGACCTGAACCTGGAGGGTTACACCATGTTCAGGAAGGATGGGGGAGGGAAGGGAGGAGGTAGCAATAATAGTCAAAACTGCATTGCCATAGGAGGAGGGAAGAGCGGATGGAACTGTGGAGGCAATTTGGGTCAGCTTGATAACAAGGGGAGGCAAGAAAGTAAAAATAGAAGTGATGTATAAACCCTACTAGGCGGAGGAGAGTCTGGTGGCAGATGTTGGCGACACTGAAGATTGGGAAGGGTGGAGCTGTTGGGAGACTTAAACATGCCAGGAACAGACTGGGAGCCTGACATTCTCAGCTGCCAGGGAATGGAGGTTGTTGGATGTCTTTCAGGATGCATTCCTAACTCAGCAGGTGGGGGAACCGACCAGGGAGGAACGGATACTGGATGTGGTCCTGGCAGACAGTGACCAGATTGGGGCCTGGAGGTAAGGGACCCGTTGGCGGGAGAGACCATGTCATGGTCTGGTTCTGCCTGAGCCTAGGAGGGTAGAAGACTACACAAAGATGGAGGTAATTGACTTCAGGGGTGAATTTCAAGGAAATGGGAAGGATCCTTAAGAACACTTGGGTGGGATTGGGCCAGACAAGGAAGCTGACAGTAAGTGGAAATCATCAGGAGGGTGGTGCAGGATGGTACCAACACCTGCGCAAGAAAAAGACGAAATGCAGTAGGGCCCAAAAACCCTGCTGGTGGACCAGGAGGTTCAGGGAGATGATGAGGGGAAAGAAGGCATCCTATAGACAATTCAAATGCTCAAGGAGTGAAAGGGACAGAGGTTAGTATGAGCTGATGGCCATAAGGGCTACGAGGGAGGTGAGGGCGGCTAAGGCAAGGAAGGAGCAGAACCTGGCCAGGGCAATTAGAGAAGGAACAAGGGGTTCTTTAGATACAGTGGGGAAAAATGAAGGTGATGGGGCAGATTAGCAGGATTAAAACAGGAGGGATGGGCACAAGACCGGGGGAGCAGGCTGAGGTACTAAATGAGTACTTCCTCAGTTTTCACCAAGAGAAAATGGGGGGCTGCATCATACATGGAGAGAGACTGTGAAACTGAGGAGAGGGGACCCTTACCGATCGGCGGGTCTGGGGTGGACATCACTGGCAGGTGGAGGGAAGGCAAAGCAGAGGGGACGAGGTAGTGTAGGTGGAAATTGCAGCAGAGAGAGTGAGGAAGCCCTCAGGTCCCTTAAGATGGAGAAAGCACCATGGCCGGATAAATTACATCCCAGAGTGCTGAAGGAACTGGTGGATGTCTCGTGAAACCCTGTCTGAGCTCTTCAGCATCTCTGAGGACAGGGTGGGTGCCCCAGGACTGGAAGGTGGCGCATATAGTGCTACTCCACAAGGGGGATCAAGGGAGGTGGCGGGAACTACAGGCCCATCAGCCTGACATTGGTGGTCGGCAAGGTGATGGAGGGCATTGTCAGGGAGAGACTGGGGGAACCTTGAAAAGTTGGGGTGCCTGGACGATGGACAGCATGGATTCATCACAGGAAATCATGTTGGACAAACCTTATGGAGTTCTATGACTGGGTGATGAGTGCCTTGGACCTGGGTAGACCAGTGGACGTCCTCTTTCTTGACTTCAGCAAGGTATTTATTTGACTCTGCTCTCCTGTGGGCCTGCTGGATAATCTGGGAGAAATGGGGTGGGGAACCAGATGATCAGATGGATAGGAAATTGGCTCTAGAACCAAACCCAGAGGGTTGTGGTTGGCAGGATAGTCTCATCCCAAGGAGGGTCATTAGTGTAGTCCCTCAGGGATCGGTCATTGGCCTTACCTGTTCAATGCCTATGTCTCTGACATAAGGACAGGTATCAGGAGTGAGATGAGTCTCTACGGATGACTCAAAACTGGGGCGGTGGTGGATGGGGAGATGGGGAGGTGGCCCTACAGGGGACCTGGAGGCTCTGGAAAGGTGGTCTAGAAAGCGGAAGCTGAGGTTCAGTGCAGGGAAATGCAAGGTACTGCACCTGAGAAACAGAAACCCAGGCCAAGCGTACATCCGGGAGGGGGGATGCTACAAGTCTCGATGGCTGAGAGGGACCTGGGGGTGGATGTTGAGATGAACAACTCGGAGACTTGTAGGAGGGCAGTGGAAAAGGCCAACAGGATGCTTGGATGCATCGCTAGGGGCTCACCTCCAGAAGGAGGGAAGTGATACTCCCACTGTATAACTGCTTGGTGAGGCCGCACCTTGAGTACTGTGTGCAGTTTGAGGCCACATTTAACGAGGACATTAAACTCTTGGAGGGGTCCAGAGGAGGGCAACCAAAATGATTTGGGGCTTGGGGATAGGACCTATGGGAGAGAGGCTCAAGAGCTAAATATGTACACACTAGAAGACGAAGGGACCAGGGGAGGGACATGATGGAGGTCTTCAGGTATATGAAGGAGGTAAATAGGGGAGGAGCAGTCAGGGTGCTCTGAAGGAAGGGGCAACTAGAGAGCATGGGTGGAAGCTGGAGGGGTGAGATTCGTGGGAGAAAGGAGGAGGTGCTACTTCACTGAGAGGGTAGTGGAGCCATGGAATGCACTGCCCAAGGGGCTCAGGGGAGGCAGAGGCGGTGGAGGGGTTCAAGAGGGGTGGGACAGGTACAGGGAAGGGTTCTGAAGCAAAAAACAGTGCAGCGAGAATATCCGGGACTGGGAAGGAGAAGCCAGAGGGAGGCAGCAAGGTCAGCTCCCAGGGTGGGGCTGACCAAAAGCAGACATGAAAACTGTTGGGCCTATTCTGCTGGCATTTTAGTGTGTTAGTATATCATTTTATTTAAACATTAAACGATGTGCAGAGAAAGCATGTTAAGGAAGTAGGGGCAACTTGGTTATTTCATTTTATAAGGTCCATATTTGCCACAGATCCAGTTCTGGCCTGATTAGGAAATTTACATATTTTTGACAAACTGGGGTGCATCCGAACCATTTGTGAAAGATCAAACCTGGTCACCCATCCCTATTGTTTCACCATGTAATTTTTTTATGTTATCTGCTCTCTAAATGAATCATGATTTGAAATGTTTACAGGGCCCCTAAGCAGGACTGGAAACCCATTGAGGAGCAATTTATAATCTGCAGAATTTTGTTTAAATCTGATTTAAAATCGTGCTTTCAAGCTTATTGTCTTCCCACTAGGTGTTCATTATGAAATGAAGTGGGGGTGGGAATGGACCCAGTGAATGTGCATTTAGGACTCCATGACCTCACAGCCAGTGTGAAATGTAAAGCCTAATTTTTGGATACCACTCATTTTGGATTACATGCAGTTTATGTATTTAGATCCCCAAGTGTCATACAGATGAAACACCTTAAGAACAGAAACACTGCAGCATTCCCAGTTCATATCCGCTACCCTTGTTTTCTTTATGAACTTCTCTTTCTGTCTCCATGACCTTTAAGAGCTGCTGTGTATGAAGCCACCTATTATATTATTTGTTTTCTTCACCCCAGCCTTCCTGGTACCCCTCTCCTTTGGTCCCCACATGCTCCCCCTGCCTGCCAGACTCAGCCCTCGCTACCGCACTACCTGCAGGCTCCTTGATTTCTCTGACACGCCTAGGTTCTGGCATATCCCTGCTGGGTGGTCTGCTGGCATGGCGGGACACTGAGAGCAGTAATCAGGCACACCAGAGACTGACCAACTTTCCCATTCTCCCTCCCCCAATGTTATGGTCACAGATCACGGTGTCCTGGGAGAAACTCATGGCAGCATATGGTCACCTCATGCCATGAAGTTCATCTCCACTGGCCTACACCCAGGAGCCGCTCAGGGAGTGGTGGGAGTCATCCCCCGAGCATCCATGTGGGGTTCCTGACTCTCCCCACCAGTCTGCATGCAAGTCGTTCTGGATGCAGCGCGATGAACCTGGGTCACCAGCGTGCCAAGCAGCGCCTCACCACTTGGCACCACAGAGCTGGCTTTTATAAATGCTCCAGCCCATGGCATCATCAGTTAGAATCGGTCAGTATTTCTGATGCTGCTGTTTGCATGGGCTGCTACTTTTTTTTTTTTTAACCAGGGAGATGTACTAAGCTGAAAGCTTGTACGACCTAGAACACAAAGGAAGTTAAGTGACTGACTTACTCAGGGTCACACAGTATGCAAGTAGGGGCTGTGAGATTCAAACCCAGGTCTCAGATTTGCAGCTCAGAGCCTTAAATCTCTATGCTATACTGCCTCCTCTACTTCCATACAAACTGAGCACATTAAGGAGCTGTCCCACTTTAATTGATGTAGCGGCCCATTCCAGTAGTGATATCACCGTTGGTAGCCACAGGCTGATTCTAACCAATGATGCCACTGGTTGGAACATTTACAAGGGCACATTGAGGAGCTTACTTTAGGACTGAGGAAACAACAAATAAGAGATGTACAGAAAGAGAACACAGGGAGGTACACAGGTACATTATGAATAAAAACATGTTGCAAATAGGACTACTGACCGCTAGATTTTCATTTTAGACTGCTGTGTCACACCAATTGTCATACTCTTTTCCTTGCGTCATCACAATCATTTCCACAGCAACAGACTGTGGTGTCATAAGCTGAGGACTGTCATGCTAAGTGTAGCAAATAGCGTGAGCAGACGAGTTTAAGGGGCAGGGATCCTCATCTCAAGTTGATGTCTATTGTTTTGAAGGCGTATGTAAGTTTTAAAACTGATGCACTGCCAGTGGTGATAAAAATGCTAAGATGCTGTGACATGTGATATCTTTGTAGCTAACCTCAAGATATCATTGTATTGATTGCATGTCTATGTATGTCCTTAATCCTCTAACTCTGGTCCCATCTCATCCTTTGTTCAATCTTTCCTTCCTTGCACCCTCAGGTGAACTCATGCTTCTAGGGGACTTCAGTCTTCGTCTTCCCTTCCCCCAATTGTCCACTGATTGGGCCCTTAATCTCACTCAGCTCATCACTGAGCCCATCTGCCCCAACCACTGGTCCTCCTATCACTCCCAGTTAGAGTTCTCCCTTCCTATCACCATCACTGTGTCTCTACTGGCACAGTAGATGATCACCTGATAAACCACTGTGTCCAGAAGATCTGCTGCCCCAATGTCCCCTAAAGTTAATTTGGGCTAGAGGAACCAGCTCTCTTAGCCGTGCTGCCCTTCTCGATGAACTTGGAGATTTTGACTGGTCTCCCTATTTGTGTTCACTGACATGGATAAGGCTTGCTGCTACTCCCAAACCAAATTAACCGCAGTCTGGAATAATCATGCCCCATTCCACCATTCTTGTGTGTGGAGTTCCCACCTCTCTTGATATCACCAGAAATCATTGATGTATGTAAGGCCCGATGCTGCTTTGGCTCCTCCACAAGGCAGTTGGCACATTCTCTAATCTGAGGCACTGCAGACAACTCAGAAATACCTGCACCAAAGCAATCAGGGAATTCAAATCACACTACTTCTCTGTTAACCTCAAGAACAACCTTAACTATCCAAATAGGCTCTGGAAGGTCATCTACCTTTTGTTTTCCTCTAGCCAGTCTACCACACCTAACCTAACTTTTGGAGGTTCTCTCTGACCCTGGGTCAGTGGCCAGCTGTGTTCAATGAACTTTCACTTTCTATTTTGTTTCTGTTCTTCCCTGTTCACTCTCTCTCCCTCCTACCACTCCCTATTGTCAGCCCTCCTCGTGCTTTCTCTCTTACACCCTTTCTGCGTTATTGAACTTAAAACCTTCCAAGGGTCATAGTTATGATGTTTTGGATCCTAAATTGCTTGTCCTTGCTACTCCAGCTACTGCTGCACTATTGCTACCCTCCTCAGCCTCTCTAGTGCTGTTGGTAGTGATTCTCAGCTTTGGAAAGAGCCCAGGCCCTCCCTTTGCACAAGGAGATGACTTATCCTCCGCTGGGAACTACCTCCCCTTCTCTCTCTTCCTGCCCTGACTAAGCTGCAGGAACAATTTGTTTTCTATTGTTGTATAGACAGAAGAAGACAGGGATCCAGCATGACTGCCTACCCACTTCTTGGTTATGTGTTTTAAAGAACCCATCTAATATCAATTTGTCAGTCTGTCCTTGAATGTGTTTATTGAGTGTGTCTACCACAGTGTGGTGTAAACTATTCCAATTTAAGGCAGCCCATTGTGTGTAAACATTTTGTCAACTAATGGAATCTGATTTCCCCAGCAACAGCTGTCTCACATGCATCTGGTTACCTTTTCTGTAGCACGATATGTCGATCCCATAATTTCCATAAGATCTTTTTCCTTAAGGAGGTCTTACAGCAGGTAAATCCCATGTTATCATCTTGTTTCAAGTGTCATTAGCCCTAGGGTCAAGTCATTCTTCATATGCTAAATGCTCCAATCCCTAATTAATCTAATGGCCCTTCTCTGTTATACTGTGTGGACCATTCATCTTTCTTTAGGTATGGTGACCAATACTGTGATGCATAATCTCCAGCTCTCTTCCTGCCTGGAGTCCACTGGCTTCCGGAAACACCACTGTACTGTTTCTTCACTACTCTGTCATTGACTCCATCCTCCAGGAATGGACCTGGTCTCATCACCTCAGTCATTTTTGATCCAAGACCTTCCGTTCTGTTGACCACCTCTTGTTTGACAAGCTGAGACTTGCAGTCTCTCTGCCCTGGCAGCAAATTAGTTCTGCTCATATCTTGACTGTTACCAGTCTGTTCAGGAGGAGACTCTGTTTCAGCCTCCTCCTATCCAGAATGTTGTTTCCCAAGACTCCATTCTTGGTCCCATTCTTTCCTCCTTGTTCCCCAAAGACCTTCCGTCTGTCTGCATTAATCCCAACATGTATGCTGTTGAGGCGGTCCTCTACACCACTGGCTCCCTATGCTGTGGCACTTGAATCACTGCTTCAACAGGACTTTGATCATGTCCAGCACTAGCTCATCTCAAATCAGCTTAATGTCAAAAGGCAGTCTCCATGTTCTTTGGTACAAGGCACAAACTAGCATGGCACCCCTCCACCCTCTCTTTCACCACCCTCAGTGACTCCCCTCTGGAGGATGGCCACACCTTCAAATACCTTGGCATGTGGCTCGATTGCAGCCTGCATTTCTCCCAATGTATCAATGCCATTCACAAGAAGTCTGTCCCAAACTCTGAGCAGTATACCACAATGAGGATTACTTACCATCCCTGGTGCTGCCAGAAGATCCTTTAATATGATCTTGTCTGTGTTTGACTAAAGGATGTGGTCTATGAATCTGCCCTAAAACTCTGTCAGACCCCTCCCTCACCTCCCTTCTGACACTTTGCTATGAACTTTCTGCACTCACTCATCACAGTCTCCACTATCAATACCTTTCCTGTCATCCTTGGACTCCTTGTGTCTGCTTCATTGTGGGCCATTTTGTATCTAAATTCTGGTTCTTCTTCTCTTCTTCCCTACCTTTGCAGTATCCTATCCCTCTATCTCCCATCAGCTACTCCCTCCATTCTTCTGATTCTCTAATCCTTTTTATTCCTGCCTGCTGGACTTTTTATAGCCAATCTGCCTTCTCGTTCCGGCTCCCTACAGTTTGGAACAAATTTCCTGTCTCCCTTCAGATGTCTTCCTACTACCTAGCTCTTAAATTCTTGCTGCTAAATTTGATTTGATTTCATTTATTGATTATACTATAACAATAAAATATATTCCCCAGGACACATCTGAAAATTGGCTATTAGTTCAAAATGCTTTTTCCTGGTAAAATGTTTAAATAACTTAAACTATTGGGGAAAATACCTTGTACTAGTTTGTGTTGGGGTCTATGGACCATGTTGGTACTAACTGCAGGTGAATAAAAAACTCAGCAATTCATGGAGTGTAGCACAAATTTCCCAATTCATGCTAGGCAATTCACTGCAACTGTATGAATTTAAGCAAATTCCACAGTTTCCTCACTTTGGGGCACATTTTTGCCAGTTTGTCAATCATTCACTGTGAAGTGCATAATGCCTAATTTGCATTGCAGAATGTATGCAGTAGCATTGAATTTGCATATTGTTGCAGTATGCACATAATACACACAGCCCGGATATTCAGGGAGGGTTGCGATGGTACAACAGTGTTGCGCCATCGCGCACCCACTGATGCGCCCGCGCCGACATTCAAACGGGAATGAGCCTGGCACAAATCCTGATGGCAGGAGTGTATTAGTAATGTATGTGGCGCAGGGTGGGGGGCGTGCCCACGCGCATTCGCGATATCCCGATATTCAGCCCAGGATATGCTGAGCCCATGCATGCAAGAACCCAACCTCGCTGCACACAGGTGAGCCCAAAAAAGGAGCGACTGGCCACCACAGGTAAGCTGCCGTGTGCAAGGCACAACACGGCAGCTGCTACCTGTGGTGACCTGAACTCCCGGCTGCACCTCTGTGGCGGCGCTCCCAATGCCAGATGCGCGGGCATACTTGCAAGAATATAATTGTACAATATCCCTGGTGGTCCAGTGGACAGCTTGCAGCCCGATCACAGGCATATGTTGAATAACTAACGTCCTATATCCCTGGTGGTACAGTGAACCTCTTGCAGCCCGATAAGCGGGCATATGTATTATGGTCCCCCTCCCCACCGCCCACTGGGCCCCACCGCCCGCTTCCGGTCAGCAGCGGGCGGCAGCACCACCGCCTGCGCCCGCTGACTGACACCCCCACAATAGGGCTGTGCGCCCCATTGGTCCACTAGCGTGAGCCAATGGGTGTGCAGCCATACACTCTACAGTCCAGATATGTGAATGGATCCATTCACATCTGAAATGTGTGTGGTACGAGGCTGCACACCCATTGGCTCACAAGTAATGAGGCATACAGCTCTCATCAGATGAGTCAGTCGGGCGGGCGGCGGGTGCGGGTGGGTGGGTGCTGCGCGCCGCTGACTGGGGAGCGGGGTGGTGGGGCTCAGTGGGCAGGTGGGGAGGGAGGTACCATTGGACCACCAGGGATATTGGACCTCTCCTTTTAATACATATGCTCGCAATCGTCCACTGGACCACCAGGGATATTGGACAAATCAGTTTTATACTTAAGCCCGTGATCGGGCGTGAAGTGGTCACTGGTCCACCAAGGATATTGGACATATGCAGCTATTCTACATATGCCTGCGATCGGGCAGTGGGGCACTTTTCGCGATGTGCAGGGGCTGGTCCCAGATGGCTGCAGCCTGGCACGGCGCCAGGCGCAAGTCACCGGATCGGCGCACCTGCATGCAAATGGCCCCATTTGCATCTTGCATGCATTATGGCCCCATTTGCATGTGCACTTTTGAATATCGTGGTTGTTGCACCTGAAGAATGTAACCTGCACTCAGCGCATCCCCTGCTCCATTCTGGCTATTTGCGCTGGCGCAGTGCCACTGCACCTACGCGCACCGCAGGTGGTCAGGTGTGATATTCAGTGATGCTGGGCAATGGCGAGGCTTCGTTGAATATCACCCTGTCAACGCCCCTGCACAGCCAAGTTGGCGCTTGCGCCCAGGTTTTACGCCACAGCCTGGCGAGTCTGAATATCTGGGCCCTAGTGTGCAATTTGCCACAATTTATGCAAGAATGTTAAATTCACAACAAACTTGGTTGTTAATAGGCCCATATATATCAGGACCATGTAACTAAATGTTATCTACGTAATTTATTCTGGCAAAATTAACTGTAGTTTGGTGTGCATACTGTTTCTCACCACAAATCATCCGAAAACCTGCAGATCCAGATGAACTGTTTTCAACCATAGAATGAGGAAATTGCACAGATACAGCAATCAAAATGTAGAATTCTGCTTATGGGATGGAAGTATTCTATATGATGTAGCCCGTACCTCACCATGGTTACAATTATGTAACTACTGTAGTACAACAGCTAAGTAACTTGAGTTGTTGTGTGCAGCCCATGGGAGGCAGTAGGTGAGGTGGTGAGTATAGTAGGGGCAGAATCTTTGTACCTTTGTTCTCCTCCTGCGTCAAATTCTGTGTTTCTGCGTGTACTCTCATGTTTCAGCTATAATGTCACTGGAGAATACATTTTTTTATTTTCAGCTTTTCTTTCCAGGATCTATAATATATATTTTGGTAGTCTATCCAAAAAAACTGTGTGAAAAGCATTGGCCTACGCCTGACGGACCTCTCAGTGCCTTTGTTTGACATCTTAATAACGCACTATGACAACAGATTGCGATGTCACAAACGCACCAGGAGATGAGTTGGAAACAGCTGCTTTTGAGAGACTCAGTGAAATAAAGCATGCATTATCTCAATTGTTTACTGGACCATGAAAAAAAAATTACAACTAGAAAACACAAAATTAGACATAACTGTTGGAACTGCAATAGATTTCTGCACTTTGTCAGTGGAGGCAGCCATAAGATGGGTTCTTCTCTCCCCCCACCCACCCAATATAACTTCCATGTACCGGGAAAACACTTTAAAATCTGAAACCCAAATTATCATTCAAAACTATGCTGTGTTTCTGAGAATTCTCCTGAAGTCCTTGAAAATCTTCTAATCTGGAATCTACTTCTGAAAAGCACACCCGATCAAAAGAAAAGTTGGCTCACAGGGCAGGAGACATCCATCTCTAAAGCACTGTCAAAATAATTTATCCTTCAAAGAATGAAGCCATTCATTGTAACTCTCCTTTGGTGTGTACTGTAAGCTGCTAAGATCGAGTTGCAGGTTAATGGTTGAGTCTAGTCAATGCCACACAGACATTTGCTAGAGATGGGACGACCAGTTGAGAGCGTTCAGAACCTTCTGGAACCTGAGAGATATTCTATAATAAACATGGAAACATAGAATGTGTTGGCAGATGAGAACTGCTAGGCCATCCAGTTTGCCTGTAAGCCCTATACTGGTATGTGGCTCTGACTCTATGTGGTCAGAGACTTTTCACCACTCCTCCCACCTCAAGGTTCCCTTGTGCCTGTAATAAAATAGAGATATGTATTAGAACATTTAATTGTGAAACGCCCCAACATCTTTTTATTTACTGATGGACTGATTTTTGTGTATGTATGTATTTATTAGGATAAGAACCATTGAGCAGAGCTTATTTGCAATGGTGTCCCATAAAGTAAACTTTACAAATATGTTGCATTTAGATACTTGATATAAAATTAAACTCTGTATACATCTCGCCTCTCTATGTATATATGTGTGTGTGTGTACACTATATTCATATCAGGCCACACGATATTCAGGAGGGACAGGGTGGGAAGGAAAGGAAGGGAGTGGTGCTTTATGGGAAAGATAGCATAAAAGCAACAGAAATATAGTGAATTCCGGCAAGGGCAGAGGTGCTGTGGGTTACACTTGAGTTTGAGTAGCAGAGCCACTATTCAGACAGGTGTGATCCACAAACCACCAGCACAGGGGGAGTACCTAGATAAGGAAAGGGAAGGGGATGGGGCAGCAGCTGAACAGGAAGTTAGCTGCAATCTCGAGCAGCCTAAATAGACTAGGATGGCCTTTGCTGCTGGCAACTTTCATATGTTCATATGAAATGTTGGAAACAATTAGCAAAATGGTAAAGGAAGGTGTTTCTGGTGGAGGATTCAGTCTGCCAGAGGCGTAGATTGGATCCTCCTGCGGCAGCTTCAGCTAGAGCAGGGACATCCTGGACTCCTGCAGGGGCATTCCTCAGGCAACTGGTCAGTGAACCCACTCGTGATGGGGCAATACTGGATCTGGTGCTTACAAACAGAGACAGTGTTCTGGATATCAAGTCTGGAAGTCATCTAGGACCATTAATCACCGCACAGTGTGGTTCAACATAAGAACTGCAGAATCCAACCACGCCAATGAGTCCTGGACTTCAGAAAGGCTGACTTTATAAAGATAGGGAATGCCCCAGAATGACCTGGTGGGAGGAGAGGACCTGAAGGGGTGGAGGTAAAGTGGGCCAAAAAGAGGGCATAGTGGAGGCAACAAAGCTATGTGGCAAGCAGGTATGGAAAAGTGAGACAGTAGACTGCAATGGTTCTCCACAGAGGTAGCAGAAAAGGTAAAGGCTAAACAAACAGCATTCATTGGTGAGGCCACATCTAGAGTATGGAGTTGAGTACTGGTGCCCACACATCAAAAGGACATTAACCTGCTAGAGAAGGTCCAGAAAAGGGCAGCAAAGATGATAGGTCAGCAGCAGGTAAGGTATATGAGCAGAGTTTGAGGGCACTGAACATGTACTCCCTGGAGGACGGGGGGCATGATTGACACCTTCAGGTTCTTGGAAGGGATAAATAAGGTGGATAAGGAGTGTCAGTGTGGCTCAGCTGGTAGCACATCTGCCTCTGGACCAGAAGGTAGTGGGTTCTCGTCCCACACGGGATTGGACTTTACCTAAAATCGCTGGCATCCGAGTGCAGTATTGGGGGTGCTGTACTACTGGGGTGTACTGTCCTTCAGATGAGGACGTTAAACTGAGGTCCCTTCTGCCCATCCTGGTGTTGTCTTGGTGGGTGTCCAGGTGGAAGTAAAGAACCCATGGCACTCTTTGCAAAGAGCAGGGAGCATTCCGGTGTCCTGGCCAACATTTCCTTCCCATAAACCAGTTCATGCAATTATCCAGGCTGTGTGTGGGTGATGTGCGATATGGCTGCCACCACACATTCAGTCACTTCACTACCAATCTAGCATTGCTTGTAAAGTACTTTAGGATACTGTGCATGAAAACGCTATATAAATGTGGATTCTTCTACTCTTTCAGCTAAGTGGCAACCATAACATGAGGGCACAATCTTAAGCTGGAGGGTCAGGAAGCACTTCTTCACAGAGAGGGTAGTGGACACTTGGAATGTGCTGCTGGGAGTGGTGGTCTCGTTGAAGGCAGTGGGCAACTTCAAGAGTGGCTGGGATAGGCATGGGGTAAGGTGAGGATCATGGGTAGGGAGTGCGGAAAGAGTGGGAGGTGGGGAAGGGGCAGGGTCAGTAGCTCAACCTGTGGACCCTGCAATATGATCAGACTAGACAGACAAAATGGCCTTCTTCTGCTGGCTTTCATATTCACGTACATATTCAGAAGGTACAAAGGGGACCCAGAGGAGGAGGACAGGTAAGTGTATTTTGGTAAAACAAAGAGAGGCAGGTAAAGCAGTAAGGAGCACAAAGGCACAAACTGAGGAAAGAAGAGCTCAGTGAGTATCCGAAGGGGACAAGACACTTTTCAGGTATGTTAGTGAGAAAGGGAGGGATTGTGCGGTTAAACATGGAGGGTGACTGTACAGAGGAGATCAAGAAAATGCAAACATCTTGAACAAATATTAGAATAATATATTTTACTACTGCTACTACTACTAAATCTGCTCAGTATTCACAGTAGAAGGAGGGACCTTGAAAAGGAGCTTTGAGGGAGGGAGGTGGACACCAGTCTCTCTTCTGAGGAGAAAGTCCCTAAAGCACTCGCTAACCTGGAAGCAGACAAAGCTAGGGGCAGATGGGTTACATCCGAGGGTGCTGAGGGAGCTCAGGGAGGTATTAGCTGTACATTTGACAGACCTGTTTAACAGATCACTGGAGGCCGGTATAGTTCTGGGGACTGGAGAAGTGCAGAGGTAGTCTTGCTTCACAAAAGTGGTTTGCAGGAGGAGGCGGATAACTATCGCCTTTCAGCCAGACATCGGGGTTGGGTGTTAATGAAAACACTGCTAAGGGAAAGGATTGTGGAACATCTTGCATCCAGCAGATTACAGGATCCAAGGCAGCATGGCTTCACATGTGGAAGGTCATGCCAAAGAAATCTGATAGTGTTTGACTAGGTGACCAAAGAGTTGGATCAGGAGGGGCGGTGGATGTGACCTACCTGGATTTCAGCAAGGCTTTGATACTGTTCCACATAGGAGACTGGTAAGCAAGTTGGAGAACTTTGGGGTGGGTAATAAAGGTATTAACTGGGGTAAAAACTGCTTAGTGGACAGGACACAGCAGGTAGTGGCAAAATGAGTCCGCTCTGAGGAAGGAGGGGATCAGTGCTAGGACCAGTTCTCGTCAATGTTTTTATACTGTAAGTGGCATAGCAGAGGAACTGGAAGAAAAAGTCTGCCTGTTTGTGGATGACACCAAAATTTGCAACGCTTATTTATTTATTGAAATGTTTCACCAGGAAGGCAAACTGAGCGACAAGTTGCTCATCTCCCAGTGTGACCTGGGGAGGGTACAATAGGAATGAGACATTAAACATTCAAGTTACAAGATCAACATTAACATACAGTTATAAGGCAGGTATTACACACCGTGTTACAACAGCATTGCGCATAATAGATAGAAAATGAGACAATAATAAGTGCAGGGTTAATGGGTAAATAAGTGCTTACATGAAAGAAAATGGGAAGGAGAGGGAGGGTTAGCGGGGAGGGGAAGAGTCGTGTCACTGGAGATCCCTTCAGGATGCGAGGAACCCTGCAAGGGACTTGGGGGGAACCAGAGAGCGATAAAGCAGTGTCCCAGAGACCCCTTCAGGATGTGGGGAACCTCTGCCGGGGCTGAGCAGAAAGGGGGATAAGGCTGTGGGGATTTAGTGAGGGAGGAGAGAGGAGGACTTGTGACTTAAATGCTAGGAGGGGAACAGGACCTAACCCAGAGAGGACCCTTCAGGATGTGGGCACCCTGCAAGGTGGTTGGGGAAGGTCAGTAGATGGGGATTAAGAGTGTGATAGGAGAGGAGAGAGAATTGAACCCTGAGGGGAAGAGAATTCATACCTTTGGAGGGATGGGGCCTAATCAGTAGTCCATCAGAATGCAATTGGACCCTGCCAGTAGTAGTCATGGAAAGTCAAGATAGTGGCTAGATACAATAGGAGAGATATGCTAAGGCTCAGTTGGACCCCTCAGGATGCTGCGAACCCTGCAAGGGGACTGTGAAGACTAAGGAGAAAAGTAGATGGGGAAGGGAAGGAGAGGAGACAAGCTTGGGCCCAGTAGGATCCTTTCAGGGTGCTGAGAACCTCAAGGGGACTGCAAAGGCTAGGGAAAAAGGTAGAATGGGGAGGGAAAGGAGGAGACATGGCTAGGCACAGTAGGGCCCCTTCAGGATGCTGAGAACCTTGCAAGGGACTGCAAAGGCTAGGGGGACAGGTCGATAGGGAGGGAAGGAGAGAGAAAGCCTAGATGCAGTAGGGCCCTTCAGGATGCTAAGAACCCTGCAAGAGGACTGCAAGTCATGGGAGATGGGAGGCATGGTGGGGAAGGAGAATGAGAGGTATAAGCCCCTGGGGGTAGGAGAGGGACCCATGGAGAGCATTCAGGGTCCCTTACATTCCGTGAGAGATCAAGGGAAGCCAGTAAGGGGGAGCAATTTTAGAGGAAGGGAGGAGAGCAGAGCTAGAAATTTGGGGGGTGGGGTGCACATGGTAAAATGAAGGCATGGTAGATGGGTAGGGTTTGTTCAGGGACCTAGAGGAGGGAATTGGGGAGGGACATGGCAGGAGCAGCTAGGTGCAAGGTAATTATTGAGGAAGAGCTGATAGAGTAGGCGAAGGATAAGTGCTGGATTTGGGGGATTCTTAAATTTTGGGAGGCGGTGAGAGTAACTGGATTGGCTGATTTTGGTGGATCTGCGGGAAACTACCAGGGTGCAGGAGTCAGTTGATCTAAGGGAATGGGAGGGTGTTATAAAGGATGAAGTAGGGTAGGGAAGGGGAGCTCACCCAGCCAGTGCTTGGGATGATGAATTTAGCACAGTGGGAGTGGTTTATTTGTAAAGAGAGGGGAAGGATAGGCACGGTAAATATATTGGACACTTGGGGTGGAAAAGGATGGGTAGGGATCTGAAAAGACAGGAGGCATAGACAAGGATAGGCAGCAGAGTTTTAATGCAAAAAAGTGCAAAATAATTCACTTGGGCCACGAAACCTGGGGCGGGTATAAAATGGGTGGAGTGATACTGAAAAGACTAACAGAAAGAGACTTAGGAGCAATCATGATCATATGACTTAAAGGTGGCAGGTAGTGCAGCAAGGCTGTCGGAAGGGCTAGTGGGATGCTGAGGTGCATAGGAAGGAACTGCTGGTAAGACCTCACCTTGAGTATCGGGTCCAGTTCTGGAGATCACCTCTCAGGAAGGACATAGACAGAGTGGGAGTGGTTAAGAGGAGGGCTACCATGATGGTGCAGGTTCTGCATCAAAAGCCCTACAAGGAGAGGCTAAAGTAGCTAAACATGTACACCCTGGAGGAGGAGAAGGGCTATAGTAGAGACCTTTAAATACCCAACAGGATTAATAAGGTACAAGAGGGAGTATTTTTCAGAAAAAAAGTGCTTTAGAACAAGAAGGCATGCTCTGAATCTGGAAGGGTAAATTTAGGAAGGCTGTGAGGAAGTACTGCTTTATGGAAAAGGTGGCGGATGCTTGAAAACATCACAAGCATATGTAAAATTAATGGACAAATCTCAGCCCCTTTTCCTTGTCTAGGGGTACTAGACAAGGATGACCCCCTATCCCCATTGCTGTTTGCCCTATACCTGTAGTCATTGGCACAGGCAATCAGGCAAAACAAACAAATTGAAGGCCTGGAACTAGCAGGACATGGAAAGAAATTTTATATTTATGTGGATAATGACTTCCCTGATGAATCATTACCCCACCTATGGGACTTCTTACAACAATTTGAGATGTAGGGCTATAAAATAAATGAAACAAAACAGAAACTCTTTGCTTTAACTATGCCCCTTCAAATAATGTCAAACATTTAACGTTAACTGGGATAAGGAATCAGTTGATACCTGGGGATTCACATCCCCAAGTACCTAGACACCCTTAATAGACTGAATTATGCTCCCATCTTTAAAAATATTCAAGAAGATTAGAAAAGATGGCAAACAATTAACTTTATCTCTTATACATAAAATTGATGCGATCAGGATGAATGTCCTCCCAAGGACATTGTATCTAGCCTAAACAATCCTGATTTCCCTAACACCACAATAATTCCACAGATGGGACAGAATGATCTATAATTGATTTGGAGAGAACCAAGACCGATAGTTTATTTTGTTACAGTTACCCAAAGACAAAGGAGGCCTGGCCCTGCCAAATCTTAAACTACACCACCAAGCAGCACAACTCTGAACAGTGCTTTACTAGCTATCACCGCATATGAAGCACTGTGGAAAACAAGAGACAGTAGAGGAGGATCACTTACCACTACCCCAGACACTCCTGTAATAGCCCAGACTCATGCCAAAACTTAGAAGATGACAACCCATTTACAGCTTACACCCTTCATATTTGGCATAAGGTACTGAAGAATTCTGCCATTCTACCATACAGATTTGTGATCAGTCCTTTTGCAGGTAGTATAACATTTCAACCTGCTACTATACACCATACATATCGGTTATGAGAAAGGAGAGCCTATATTTACTAATGCCCTACCAAAGGGAGACATTATAGAGGGCTTTATAACCCTAAAAGAAAAATGTTACCAAGACAAACAGATTTCTTCAGATATCTTCAACTTAAAGCATATACAGTATAGGGCAGCAACAAAAGCTGACCCGAGGACACCCTGGTCCCAAGGTTTATACTTACAAGACCTAACCACAGTATCAGTGGAGGCCTTAATATCAAGAATCCATTCAGCGCTGATGGCCCTAATAGGACTATCAACAGATTATATTAGAAATGATGGGAGCAAGAACTTGGCACCAAAATACCGTCCTGCCAGTGGAACAGATTTACTACTTACACACATAAGCCCGCATCATTTTATATATGGAAAGAATACTCATGGAAGGGACTTATCTGCTACTTTTTGTACACTAACACAACAGGGTAAATATCTAACCCAGTATGGAGAACACTGTTAGAGGCGTTGTGGGACATACCAGAACATCACGTGTGCACACATTTTCTGGCACTGCCCAGTTCTGAAATCATACTGATTTTTCTCTTAATAGAACTCCAAGACCACCTAGATCCAACATTTACTTTAGAGCCAAACATTTTAATATTTTTAAACTTACTGCAGGGATTCAGGGATCCTCATACTAGAAAATTGCTCTATATTTGCTATTGGCGCCAGTAAACCGCCAACAAAGAATTGTCTTAAGGTAGGGCTCCTAGGATAAGCCAGTGGCAGGACATTGTGAATTCTATATATGAAATGGAGAAATTTGCTGTGAAAATCTTGCAGACCGTTACCTGAATTTGAGCTGTTATAGAGATGTTGGGTTATATTATGTCTAGGCGAAAAGGTTTTATATACCTTAAGCAGAACCTAGAGCATGATCATTAGTACATTAGAATTATTGAATTGGGCCGGCCTGGTGGCACAGAGGTTAACACTGGTGCCTTACTTGAACTACACCAGCGATCCGACTTGAAGGAGCGAACTTGGGCACTGGAGGTCAGCAGGGGAGGAGAGAATTGAGCGTCCAGAGAACTGCTCTCCTCTCCTGGGGTGAGCTGTGGAGACTCCTCATTCTGTAGCGGCCCCTGATGGAGACCAGAAGCACTACAGATGTGGCCTAATCAGGGAAGTCGAAAGAAAATAGAAAATGGCATCTCGATCGGGCTGGATGACGGTCACCCAGACTAGCACCTCTGTGGAGCCCGTGAATGCCAGCCCAACCTCAGCAGCACCCAGGGCCAAGAAGGATGGCTGTAAGGCACTTTCTCCCGGAAGGAGGACCCACCCGAAGGATTACGTCGGGTTATCTTGGGATGGCTGCTATTTGAGGTAGGGGTCAGCAGCGGATCCCAGGGAGAGTCCTTGGCAATGGCCTGAAGGAGGCCGATCAAGATGCAGGGAGCTAAAATAAAGAACACATAAAAAAATAATTATTGAATTAAATGTCTATATGAATACTGTCAAGAGTTGATTCAAAGTGCAGAACAAGTGAATACTGAGTAATTGCTGAGATTAGATATATACTGATGGCATGACAGTTTTACCTACAGCTGTGCATTGTGTTTTGTTTGTAACATGAAAATCATTTCAATAAACAGATATTTAAAAAAAAAAAAAAGACTTCTAGCGGAAGTAGTGGGGGCAACAACAGTGGAGGTGTTAAGTAAATGCCTGGAACAGGCACAAAGGTAGTAGGGGTAAGGTAGGAAGAGGAAGAGATGGCACCATAGATCAAGTGAGCCCTCTGCGTGAAAAAAAAAAAAAAAGGTTTAAAAAAAAAAAAAATGATAAATGTACAGACTAGATGGTCCCAGAGGCCTTCTCTGCCATTGCATTCTGTTCTATGTTTCTGTGTTTCTTCTTAAGCTATGAAACAAGAACATTAAATACACATAAGACAACACATCACATCAAATTCATAAAGCACACAGGTAATACCATCCAGGAAACTTTTGGAAAAACTTGATTTCGACACATTTCTGCTTTTTTTTGTTGTTTTGCTTTACATTTAGTTCACACTTCTGTACCCCCAGTAGTCCCTGAGTCATCTCTCTTGGGAGCTCTGGTGGCATACTCTACCCCAGCAGCCCACGTACCATCATGCACCTGTCTCCATGTGGCCTTGGATTGCCCATTAGGCAGGGTTGGGTGGGCGTACCCTAACAGCAGCTGTCGGACAGTACTGGGACTGGGGTTTGGGGCCTGAATATCTGGAAATGTCACCACAAGCATTGGAGGGAGGTCTGCTTCTCCATGTCCATCCCCATAAGATGTGGTGGTTGGGATGCCTTGCATATGCAGATACAGCATCCAGTCATACATCAGCCAGCCTCTCCCCATCTCAAGGGTGCCAACCTGCAGCTCAACCCTATTGTCACCTAGTGGCATTGCTACAGTGGTGTTGCTCTGCTTCCCTCACCAGAAGAGGCTTTCTGGAACCTCGGTCCTCCTGCCCACCCCCAGCCAACCCCTGAGAGCGTTCTGGGATCCAGGTCGCCAGCATCATGAACGGTACCACTACACCCATGAGCTGGGACACATTCTGGCTTAAATTTACATTTACTGAGTTAAGGTTCTTAGTTTACCTTTAAAATTATGTAATTTATAGAAAAATAGGAGCACTGCATCCCAGGAGGAATCTAGGCAAACAATTAGAATCTTATGTAGCCATTTTGAGTCTGGTTAAGGAACGGATGGTTCTGGCGCATAAGGTGCTACCAGTAAGAATGGGTTTTAACACAGAAATGAATGGGAACAGCCCTTTGGAGGTGGGCAGAATTTCTTCTGGCATTATGACAGCTTAGATACACATAGTATATTGTAGATGGATGGCACCTCCTAGTTAGTACTGAAACAAATCCTCTGTTGTACCTTACTTTCACGACAGAAGCTCAGAGCATGAGCAAACTACAGTACTCAAAGAGGAGATAAGCCACCTCTGTTAGTTGAGCTCTGCACATGTGTGTACCCCAGCCAGCATACTTAAATATCACACTAGAGGATTTTTCCCGATTCCCCTCCACATGGCCAGACACTCCTTAGGGTAATACCTTCATTGAACTAGAAGAGACCCTCAAGGGCCTATTGGAAACCTCCCTTTATGTGAGGCTCATACACCATTCACATCTTAATATCTCTGGCCGTATCTCCACTATCTAGTCTAAGCAAAGCCTACCTTTTATACCTAGCCCTGTTAAATGGAAGGGGACACTTTCTGAGCAGAACATCAATCCTGTAGGTGCAGAGTAGAGCACTGGATGCTTATCCACAGTGCCATCTAGTGGTGGGGTTTGTTGTTGGATTTGTTTCTTCACAGAAGTGTTTCTTTGTAATTTTGCAGAGAAGTGTGCCCATCTGTCTTGATATGTCTGTTAAAGCAATGCCGAGATGGGTACAGGGCCAGTAATGAAATCCTACTGTGGGGAAGGGAGTGATTTTTTAATGAGATGCAATTCAGCATGGATTTTATTTTTTTTGTTGTGCGTTTTCTTTCACTAATATTACTAAAGGCATTTGTGTAAAACAGAAACATTATCAAATCATGCTTGTCTGCACATGTCATAGCCCTGTGCTTCTGGCATCACAATAACCTACCCAGTGACAGATTGTGACATCATAAATGGAGGATTATAGCATCACAGGCAGAGGAGCAGTGGCAGCAAACAAATGTCAAAGGGGCCAGGATCCTACTTTCATGTAGATGTCTTCGTGTCGAAGATTGAGGGAAGAAGAAATATGGAAACTATGAACCATTATAAATGACATTTTAATCGGTGCTCGATCATGAAGGGCAGTCATTTCTTTCTGAGAGCATTGTATGATGTCTGTAACCACACTAAGACCGTATGATGATATACAGCAAATGAGAAAAATTACCACAGTTGTTCCACGATCGGGATGCGGTCCTTACATGGTGTCTTTTGACCTTTTTATGCTTCTGAACCTGTTATCACCTTGTTTCATCTCTGTCTCCATTCCAGAATTAGCATAGCATCTAGAGGTCCCCTCACACGCACACAGCCATTCTTGTGATTTCTGAAAACTACGTCTTAGTTTGCAAATGCTTAAAACAATGTGTTCTGCATGGATGGGCTAGGCAAGCAGTTCAATCTGCATGATGTGTTCGAATGGAACAGCACATGATTGGGCAGGAAGTCGATACAGGGTTAGAATAAGAATAATTCTAACCCTGTATTTCATTGATCATACTTAACAAGCATACTTAATAAGCTTGACTTAATATTTCCGAGGGCCAAATAGTCAATGTGGGGGTATCTGTCTTTGGGGTGCACAGAAGCTCTCTCAATATGGACACCCACCAAGATTGCTATACAGAAAGGCGTGGTGCTTTCTGCAGGGGCGGAGTGCCCTTGGGACTGTGCTGCATACACTCTTTATGCAGATCTCTAATCCAAATGTTAGTAGTTGCATAGAGGCTATGCGACCATTAAGATGTTGGATTGTGATAGCACTGCAAGCGCCAAACTGTGCCATTCTCCAAAGCACCTGCATTTCTGCTGTGGACATCCCCTACCCCCACCCTGTACCTTTAGACCATTTCAGGCCAGCATGTGCTTGTATGTCAGCTGTCCCTAGACAGTCTTCCTGGCAGTTCAGAGGCCCTGAAATGACTCCAGATGAATAATCCCTTCACTGGTGTCCAGTAATATGCCCCAGCCCACTTCTCAGCATGTCTGTTGTTCAGTGGTATGTAGCTTCAAATCCTCCTTCCTGCAAAATGGACATTCTGGCATTCTATACTGTAACCCCTGAATTGCTTTTAGTAGTTCTTCACATGTTGGGGTCACTTCACATTGTGACCATCGATGAGGGTGTAAGAGGTGATATGTGTAACTCGCGGCTCTTTGCCTACTGGCACCTAACTAAGGGGCCCCTCTCTTTTTCTTAGCTGTCATACTGACCTGTGCCAGGGTGCAAGGAAGCCCTTGCAACCCCTTGAGTATAGTGGGGGCGATGAACTGTGTTGCAAGTGGCCCTTGTGACCACTCTGTGGCACACAATTGCAACTGTGTATAGGGGGCCCAACTTTTTTGAAGAGAGATCAGCTGCCCTATAGAACTGTATTTCATTCCATGTTCATTTTTTTGGGGTAAATGCAAGCTTCTGGCTCCCTTTGCTATTCAAGACATAGTGCTTCTGATTTCTCATTTTAACTGTCCCTATTTTTTGTTGTTTAGTTTACGTCACTGGGTTTGACTTACACCGAAATATACAGTTCCTTGTAAATTGAGCGGACTGTGGCTCACCATTGTGTTTATTAGAATTACATTCATGTCAGATTGGTTGTGGATGGTTTCCTCTCATGCCCCTCTAATTTCCAGTCCTGTCACTGATCTACTGCAAGGATACTGATAAGCCCCCAAAATAATGAGCATGGCCTTGCCAAAGGCTTTGTGCTCAGTCCTTCATGAATGTATTTGATTTCCTTTTTCAGCCCACTCCTGATGGCTGGGGCTGATTAATTTAAAAAGCTAGGATGCTTTATCAGTTTCAGAAACTTTTATTAGAACTGTGTTGTGACTTGCAGTGACACTAGCAGTTTTGTCTTTTGTTTGGATTCCTTCATATTTGCAATGGGATGAAAACAGCTGCCAAGTCTCTGTGCTCTCCGTTTAATGTGCACTGGAGTCCACAGTAGAAAAGGAAGGCAATATCATTGAATAGGTGGCACAAAGAATAATACACTGCTTCTGCCCTCAGATATTGGTTATATTGAATCCCTCATACACAGTTCACATACATATTCTTACACAGACACGCACGCACACAGAGAGACCGACAGAGACACCGACAGAGAGAGAGAGAGGGAGACTTATGGCAAAAGACTCATTAATGCTCCTAAAGATTGCTACTGCACAAAGGTTATAAATAAATTAGGGTTACAAACATAATGCCAACAAAGTTTGGGAAATGTGCCATTAGGTTCTTTGTCTAACTTCCTCTGTCATGCTTTTTCCTCTACCCTCATGACACATGGACAGTCTACAGGCACAGAGTCATATATGGTATGGTACCACATCAGGGTTAAAATAGTGAAATTAGTACATAGCAACCCTAACCCTAATCCCAACCCCTCCACCCACAGGCCCCACCCTTGTGACTGACTGGGCAAGCTACATGTCTGGAGTCACATCACACAGGTTTGGTGTTTCATACACATTGTAGATTTATAATTACAATACTTTGGGATGCATACCTGCAAAGATTTACATCTATTATAACCTGTGCCTTACTTGGCACACAGTATTGTAGACCCTCCAACTCTACCATTTTGCCTGTACAATTCCGCATTTTTAAGACTGGTACGGATTCTGCTGGGATCGTACCATGTACTGATTTTGCTGCCCTTTAAATAAAATTTAAATTTTCCCCTGAAATCTTTACTTTGCTGTGAGCCCACAGTCCAAGGTGGGGAGCGTCCGACAGTCCCCATGGTAACCAGTGGCAGCGCTTGCCCTTTGACAGTGTATTGCCACCAGCAGAGGGCTCGATGCTCACTGGCACTGTGTGTGCGCGCCCCAGAAGCAGCTGAGAGTGCTGAGTAGCCTTGCCCTTCCCCAATACAGTGAACTTCTTGGCAGGAATCATGCCCGGATGTAGTGTTAGTCAGAACTCTGGTAACTCACTCTCTCCCAGTCTTCAGTCCAGTGCCCGAGCTGCAGTGGGCCATGGGATGACGGCAGGATGGAGCGAGCGGTGGTTGGGACTCTGAGACACTACAGTCAGAGTGCCACTGTTGTCGCCCCCACATCACACAGCAGAGCACAGGGTGATGGGTCACCAGGCCGCATGACTGAGTCACAAGGCAGAAGGTAAAGTCCAGATGGAGTAAGGACACTCCCTCCCCCAAATAGGTCGTGGTGAGCAATGCACAGGAATACAACTTGATTAAGTTCAGGTTTTGCTTCTCCCTAAAACGTACTAATTTGAACACTCTTCTGTGCAATGACTATTAAGACTTAATGATTCTAGCAAAAATTGACTGTAAACAACATCACTCACCTGTGTCTGCACCGCAATCTGCAGTACGGCATTATCTAATCTTTTATGATTTAGGTGCAGAACTTATAATACCGTTGCTGACCTACGCCAGGCTGTCACTTCCTCAGACAAGGTGTGGAAAGTGTTGGAATACCAACATGGAGTCAAGAAAAGAGACAGGCAGTAACGGAGAAAGGTAGATTGTAAGGTCCTTTGTCATGGTAGTGGTGCTAGCTTGTACTTAAGATTTGTGTTGCAGCTATTGATTCGGAGAGCACCACTATAAAGGCTGTTTATTGTGACTAACTGGATCTCCCAATTTGTTGTGCCATTCATCTCATTGGCAAACTGGGGGACCCAGGACATGGGGACTGAGTCATTGACTGCACACTACAAGCTGTTTACTCTGTTTACTGTGTGGATCTGCCCAAGCTCCCCCACCTCACTGCAACAGAGAAGTGTACCTGTTTTGATCTGTGAAATGTTGGAGGGTCTGAAGCAGCGGAATTGTTACAAATTTGAAACTGCTACACACATTGTATAGTTGTGGGTTGCTTTAAGACACATACTGTACTTGGAAATGGTCAAAGCAAGTTAAATGTATGGGACAGGTATACTATTTTATGAAGGGTCTTGCTGTAGCTGAATAAATAAACCCCAGCACAACCATGTAAGATGGTGCTAGACCTGTATCTTGGCCTTGTGTCACCATCATGGGTGGAAAACTTGGTTTGTGAGCTGGTAGTTGGTTCGGTAGGGTTTCAAAATGTGTTGGCCAATTCAATTTTTTAGTGGCCATCATTTTATAAGATCAAAATACCTTCACTGGCAGGTAGCCAGTTAGCTAGTAAGTATCAAAGTGTGATAGCAAAACCAACTGTTTGGGCCTGGTGGTGCTGAGGGCTGAGGTGCTGGAGCGCCACACCTTGCTTCGCGGCGGCCCAGGTTAGGGATCAAGCTCAAGGTGCCGGGGTTGGCTGGGGAGGAGAGGATTGAGCATCTGATGACAGGTCTCCTCTCCTGCCGGGGAGGGGGGATTCTGGATCTCCCGTGTCAGCAACGCCCAGTGGAGGCTGGGTGCACTTTAGCCTGGGACCACATCAAGATGAAGGAAGATGTCGGCAGATGTCCTGCAGGCGAAAGTGCGGAGTGTTTGTCTTGGTACTGGACGTCATTGCACGCCAGTGCTCTGGGTGGGGATTACGCCACGAACAAGGAAATACTCTGTGTCACTGAGTAGAAGATGATGCCTAGCCTCCATGCTCACCGCTGATCCTGCCCACCTGGTCTCCTGTTTGTCTCCCGCTTGTCTGCAGCTAATTGGATTTCAAGGGCACCAGAGTAAGTGGTGGTCCTGCCTTGGTGGGTACAAGTCAGAGAGTTCGCTGCAAGGTTAAATGTGAAGGTCTGGAGCACCGCTGGGGAAGGCTCTGGATGGAGGATCTCAGGTGGGCAGGAACAAGCCAGGACATCTGAGGGAGTTTTAGTGGAACCGCGACGGAAGGAAAAGTAGCCAATGGTTAGTCAAACAGTCTTTTTTTTTTTTTTCTCCTGTCTGGCTGAGTGATGTCCCACCCATTCATGAGGGAGGGGGGATCAGGTTTCCTATATACCAATTTTACTATGTTGACCCTGTGTATAAGGTACCATACCACTGATGTATGATCCTGTACTTGTAGGCTATCCTTGGGTCATGAAGGTAGGGAACTTGGTAGGGTGGGTGGAAGCTGAACATACAGGAAGACTCCCTACTAGTACATTTTCAAACTCTGTGGGCATTTTGTTTGCAGCACTAATAATGTTTATTTCCAACCTTTGTGCGGTTTGCATTTTCAGGCGGTAGCAACCCTAATGAGAATTAATGCAGTTTTGGTTTTTTGCCATAAATTTCTTACTTTTTAAGAAATGTGTGTATTGACTTAATTTACTCAGGCCTTTGAAACTTACAATGCAGGAGGTGACTCTTTGCACACTTTTCACAGGACCCTTTCTAATTTGTAAAAAGCCAGGACAACTTCAGAGGGGTCACAGCGTCCTTCCATGGACTATTATGTACCATAATCTCCTGCTTGTCATCGAGGCACAGGTCAGGAAGCATAGGAAACCAGAAGCAGTTTCAAAGTTTGCAAATAGCATTTTAGTTTTTCCAATAACAGTAAAATACAAAACAAAATTTTTTCAGTATAACTATTTACAAAGGCAGAACAAACACAGAAAACAAAGTCCTTCATCTGAGGATATCTCTAATTCCAAGTTTCAGTCTTCCTCTATCACTCTCTTGGTCTTCCCAGCAGAGGCATTGCTGCCCTTTTTATAAGTCTCTGTCTGGGAACTCGCTGAGAGCCTGCTTCTCACAGAATGTTCTTGTCCTTCGACACAGGTGCAGCAAAAGAACATAGTGACCCAGAATGGACCTCTTTTACAGTTCTGCAAAAGGCTTAAACACTGCTTCTTGGTTAACCCTTGAGTTCCAAATAGCTTTGCAATCATTTCAATAAGTATAACTATATACAGTTTTAAACAAAGGGATCCCAGTATCACACAGAGATTCATCATATATGTTATACAAGCAGATATGCAAGGGGAAGAAAAGACAGAAATAGCAAGGGAAGGCAGAGAGAAAGCAAGAGACGAAAATTGTGAAACCGTCAGAGTGATCACTTCCTACATCTCATGAGAACATTTGGTTGTGCAACCAGACAGAGAAGAGACAGGAAAGGAGAGGACAGAATAGACCCTTGCATTTAAACTTTCTACATAATAAATGGGACAGGGCCTTATTCAACTATGTCACACTACTCCTCCGGCTATAGGACCATCTGGCTCAACAGAAAGCCAAGGGCATTTCCAGAACAGAGCGCCAAAAAAAAAATCATCCAACACACCCACTAGCCCCCCTCCTCCTCCCTTATAATAAAACAATAGAAGAAATGCAGTGATTGATGCAGGCTATGTCTGTGGAGCCTGTCATCTTGTCAAATCCTACATCCCTCCCTGGTATAATATAATCAAGCCCTATACCCAGATAACAGCAACCATCTACCTTTCTCCTTCACTTCCTACTTATAATAAAAAGATACAAGAGTAGTGATTGACTGATATGCATTTTCAGAAGCCATTTTATGGGCAGTCTGTGGGCCAGGAGGTCCTCATCTGCCAACCGAATCTGACTCTTTCATCTCTTCCCTCCACTGTAACATCCCTTACAAACACTTTTCAAAGTGCATGCAAAGCAGGAAAACCATCGTAATGCAAATCTTAAAAATATTTGTATTTTGAGTAGACTTTAAAAAAAAAAAAATACTTTGATCATTTTAATTATAACTAGTTACTTATTTGTTTAAACAAACTACATTGTATACCTCCTAGTACCCTCCCTCACAAACGCTTAACTCTTACTTTCTACTGTTAAGTTCTTAAAATGTTTGTTTGCATAGAACGTTAACATTGAAAATGGTGTACTTCTAGCTATCTTTATTTTTATTTTTTTGTGGCATGCACATGCTAATAACTCAAAGTAAGGGACCTGTTCCCAATAGACACCTACAAAACCTGTAAGTTTCACAGCTCAACTCTTACCTGTTTTAGCTAGCTGAGTGGACAATTTATGTGCCTGATTGGGCGAAAATACATCATTTCAACCCTTTATATCTCTAATTGTAGAGAACTGATTTTCATACAATTACAATTTGGAGACTTAACAATCTCCTAGGACTGAAAGGTGCATACCAGATTTTACAGTACTTGGGTCTAAGACAGCCTAGACATAAGGTTTCAAAAGGGATTTTTAATTAAATCCCAGCACAACCATAATATACTGATGCACCAGTATAATGTATATCTATAGATATCAGTCTCCATCTCTTTGATAGAAATATAGATATACAGGCACTATAAATGTGTGTGTGTATAGATAGATTTACACACAGGTGTATGTGAATATATATTGCATGAATAATGAGTAAGGGTGGTATAAATGTAAGCCCCCTTGGGAGCTTACTGGTTAACTAAGGTAGCCATTGTGTCTGGGACTGAGACCTTGCCTGCTTGGGGGGTGTGAGGCCTCAGCCTGGGGGGTATCAAGGGAAGGATTTGGCATGTGAGAGAGATCCTGAGGAGAGAAGAGGCAGCCGCTGTGTTCAGCTGCTTGCCACTCTGGCTCTCTGCCCTGGAAGACTTGAGAGATGTAGTGATGTGGGAGTCCGTGTGGGGTCCAGAGCAGTGAGGGGCCACCTGTGCCATTGTGGGAGCCAGGGGCCGGGAAGTCAGAGGTAGTGGCCCACCCATGATCTCTGGCACTGAGGTGGGGCAGTGCAGGTGGTCCCAGTATCCTCATCCGTGGGCAAGAGTGAAGTAAGTCCTGTGCCCAGGCCACTGAGGCAGTACAGTGGTGGCAGTCCATACTGTAGGAGTGCAGTGGTGGCAGCCTGCCTTCTTTCTGGTGGCCCTTAGCCTGGCTGGGAGACATCGAGGAGCCTATACAGCAGAAGAGGGAAAGTGCACTGGGTCTTTGGGATTGCCAGGGCCCTGCAGAGTCTATGTTGCACTGGGATGCTCAGACCTGCACTGCCTTTGGATAGAGGGACTTCGCCATTTCTTAAAGGGTCTTTATTTGTAGTGCAGACAATCAATTGTTGGGAGTGCTCAGATTCAACCACTAGTAGGGAGTTAATTCTGTGTTTCTATCTACTCTAAATTCTGTAGCTGTGTGTGGTGAGCGGCCCTGTGTGCCTAGTAAAATTAAGAGGGGAAAATAAGTTTGTGCAGGAGACACATTTATAGGAGGCTACTGTTTGTGGCCTTTTTCGGACCACTAAACTTTGCAGTTGTAGAATTCACAGAGCCTTTTGACTCAAGGGAGCATTGGGGAAACGAAAGTTGCTGCAGACTGTATTGGGCTCTGTGCCCAGAAAGGTTACCCTTTGATTTGTGCTCCATGGAGTGGTTTAATCAAATTTGCACAATTAAATCATTTTTTTCTTTTACTCGTGAGTGGACAGTGGACTTAATTATGGCACATTGTGATCAAAATAACTAAGCTTGCCCCCACAGCTGCTGTTACCCTGCTGCTGAGAAATGCCTGCACCTCCTGAAGACCTCTCATCTGAACACAGGTAATGAGTTACTTTCTGGGACTGTGTTTCTGGCTGCAAGTGCTCTCCCTTAAATAACCATCAGAAATACCCCTAGATCTCAGGAGGGGCTCACGCGCTGTATACCCATCAAAGGGCTAATTAGGGGTATAAGGCCATGAGCCGAATGGGCAAGTGAATTTATTGTCCTACTAGCCCCTGAGATGGGTATCCTTCCAAGTGTTCTACCCTTACCACTGTTTGTTGAACATGAAACATAGACTTTGACAGCAGATGAGGACCACTTGGCCCCCAAGTCTACCCATTTCTACCTATCAGATAAGTTGCAGATCCTAGTTAACCAACAGCCTACTTCCTCCTACCCCTACTAGAATTGCTTTGTCTGTCCCATTCATTCTTGAATTCCTCCGCTTATGACCCCTTAGGAGGCTGCTCATGCATCCACCACCCTCCGTGAAAAATACTTTCTCACATTGCCCCTGAGCCATCCCCTCTATCTTCAAATTGTGCCCTTGTTCTTGCATCCCTTTTCTGAAAGATGATACCTCTTGGACTTTGTTGATTCCTTTGAGGTACTTGAAAGTTTCTATCATGTCTCTCTCCCCCAGCTCCTTTCCTCAAGGGTATACATATTAAGCTCCTTTAGTTCTCTTTGTTTGGCTTCAGGTGCAGACCCTGCATCATTTTAGTTGCCCTCCTGGACTGCCTCCATCCTGTCTATGTCCTTGCATAGATGGTGTCTCCAGATGGGTCTCACCAACTGTCTATACAGAGGGATAACAACTTCCTATTTTCTACTGGTGATGCCTCTCCCATGCATCCCAGTATCCCCAGCCCTCCTTACTGCCTTCTCACATTGCTTGTCTACTTTTAGGTCATCTGATATGACTACCCCCAGGTCCTGTTCCAATTTTGTTGTTAGTACCTCCTCCTCCTTTGTGTACACTTCCTCTGGGTTTTGTTTTCCACTTGTATTACATTGCTCTTTGCATTGAATCTAAGCTGCCATACCTTTGAACATTCCACCAACCTTGCCAAGTCCCTTCTCATCCTTCTGCCCCCCATGTATCAACCCTGTTGCAGAGCTTTGTGTCATCTGCAAAGAGGCATACTTTTCTTTCCAGTCCTTCTACAATGTCACCTATAAAGACATTAAAGAGAACCGGTCCCAGTACTGAACCCTCGGTACCCGCTGGTAACACATTAGGAAGGTTATTGTTCTGGAGATTGCATTTGCGATCATGTTATGGCACCTGAAGGTCTCTAGCAGCAAGGAGGGAATTGTGCCTAGCTGAGTACAGGTAGGAGTTTGGTGGATTTCTGTTTGGGAGGGTGTTGTCTTTCGGGTTCTTCAGCAACTTAATTGGTTTGGATAGCTTCCCAATGAGGTGTTTAATTGTGTTATTAGTATTGTCCTATAGGCCTTAATGTAGTGTGGTATGTACTTTTATGTTGATTGCGACATCGCGAAGAAACATATTGCGGCAGCTTGCTGCAGAAGCAGGTTGTGGAGGTGTGGCACTGTTGCGGCCAATGCCCCACAGCCTTTGGAGGCTTGGCCCACCTTTCCCATCGGTGGCATGCGCTGCTGACACTAGTTCAGCCAGCATGCCACAACCTTGTGAGGTTTCAGCCACCGCAATCGGGGCTGCCTCGCCATTGCAGCATAAGCCATTCCGCTGCAATGAGGTGTGATCATTATTGCTGGTGAAACCTGTTGCTGTGATATTGTTAGTGAACATGGCGACGGCTTGCTGTGTTCATAAACAATATTAGTGAGTTCCAGTGCCGAGGGGTGCCCAATCCCTCGGCAGCATGAGACCCCCAACAGCAGCGGTTGTTTGCCGATGGGAGCCCCAATCCTGTTGGCTTCAGTCCCCTGTACTCGTACAGGTTGCTCGATGGGGAGCCCACTCCCGTTGGCATAATCTCCCTCCCAGTTTGATTTGCCAGTGGGGAGCCCTCCCCTATTGGCATCACGTCCCTCGCGACGAAACATAGGTGTGTGTGAGGGGTGCCCAATTTGCTGCCATTGCGCCCCCATATGTAGTCGATCGGGGTGCCCAATCCCCATCGGCTACAGTCACCCCCACACAACAGGCTGGCATGCTGGGAGCCCTCCCAGCATGCCAAATGTCTATAAATGTCCTGCAATGTTTTTAACCTGTAAAGCAAAAATGGTCCCTTGTCGAGTCTGGTAGCCTCTTCCCAGCCTGCGCCCACCTTCTGCGCAACCCACCTCCCCCACCCCACCACCCCATACTCCAGAGCCCAGCATGATGATCTTCGTGGACTGGGAACACGCTCTGCACTCTTCAAAGCCGACCGCGAACTGAGGAAATGGCGTAAGCAGTATCATGGCATAAATAGGTTTTTTTTTTTCCAACTTTGATGCATATCTCAGGCATTGTTTGGAATTTTGGCACCAAATTTTCAACATAGGGTTTTTGGAGCACTCATGAATTCAGGCCACTGTCATGGCATTATTCAGCCCTGAATGGTGATTTCACAGTCACTGCACAGAACCCGCTTTGGGACCGATTAGCAAAAAGACAGTTCCCAGTGTTCATAAGTTGGACTCTCAAAAGTCTGTTGCCCATTTGGTGGAAAAAATCCAAGAAATTACTGTTTTACTAGCGTGCATTGTGCAGTTGTCACGACGCTTGTAACTTCACAAATTTGCAATATTTTCACTCCAGATTTTCAACACTGCCATTTTCCCATACCTCCTTATGAACAGTACCATTGTAATTTTCCACATCCTGGCTGAAATGTGTTTTCGCAGTTCGGCAAGAATAGCGCAGTCACTGTGGGAATCAGTGTTCAGGACACACTAAGAAAATCACAGTGACACTGTTCATGAGCAGAGGTCCTAAAATGCCTATGTGGAAGATTTTGTATTGAAAGTCAAAAATGAGTCTGTGATGAGTGTGCGCTATGCAGGTTCCATGCAGCCAGTAACTTTGCAACATTTTCACTCCAGAGTTTTCTAATATTGCCATTTTCTGCATCTCCTTATGAACAGTGCAGCTGTCATTTTTCACATCCTGGCTGAATGTGTTTTCGCACTTCCGTGCAGAATAGTGCGGGCGCTGTAGGGAATCAGTGTTCGGGATGCATTATGAAAATCACAGTGACACTGTTGAGGAGCAGAGGTCCTAAAATGCCTATGTTGAAAATTTTGTGATGAAACTCCATAAAATGACAGTGTTACAAGCGCCAGGAGAAACCGAATGAGCGAGTGAGAGGGGAGGAGTGAGCTCAACGGAGCAAAGCAATCAACATTCGGCATTGACAAATGCTTATTAGTGTAGATATATACCATACATTTGATTGTTTGATTAGTGTAGGTACATAGCTTTTAATTAGTGTAGGTATATGACTGTGATTAGTGCAGGTATATGCTTTTACTTGATAGATTAGTCACAGGTATACAGGGAAGTAAATAGTGGTCTTTCTATAGGGCAAAGTTCCTGTCCATGTAATGATGGACAGATGGATAGACAATGCATGGCTGGGCTCTTGTCCCATAGAAAAGCAATTGTATATTTCCCATATACAGTATGATGATAGCCAATTAGTACATTATGACGCCAGTTACCTAATTACACTATTAATGTGTTAACACTTTAATAACACAAAATGATACCTAACAGGTACTATATATACAATATATTATAGGGACATTAGGGTTGAGTTGGCAGTTCAGTGTTAAACACTATTTTGCACCTTAATAACTTTGCCATTGTTTGATGATTTAGCAAAATATTTGGCATGCGTGGTCAGGCTGTCGGTCTCAAGATGTGGACAGTTTTGTGATGGCATCTTGTATGGTTTTCAAGATATATGGAGGGTCAAAAGAGTGAAAACAATCTGCTTTTTCCCCGATACTTAAAATTGGGTAATTTTACTCTCACCTACAGCCTAGACAGAGGGAATTTCTTCATGAAATTTTTAGCGATGATGAGGCCCGTGCTAAGGGTATGTCTTTGGATGGTTTGGTGAAAATAGTATACAGTTTTTGAATTATAATGGGACTTTCTTGACTTCTGCAGCTGGAACTCAGGCTGTAGTGAGAGCAGTAAGTCACCATTCCCCTGGTATCTAGTAGCGCCTTTGTCCTCTGATCACCATCCCCATAGTTTATGAATCTTTCCTGGTGTCTAGTGGCACCCCTGTGACACTTGACCAGCTGGTTATCATTGTTGTATGATATTTGAAAAATATAGTATGTGATTCTCACATAAGACGACCTTTGCTTCCATGGGTGCCCCCAAAAAAAAAACAGGTTTCAGTGAAGCTACAGGATACGTAAACTGACCAGGAACCATTTAATTAACTAACCTACTTCAGAATGGCATTTTATTACCTTTTATGACATGCCTAGGCTCTTTGAAGTGGAAACAAATTGTGACTGTGAGTCTGCCAGAGGACGAGTCTCTTAAACTTTTATGACCTCTTAAGAGGAAGAACATTTTATAGCAACATGGTGTTAAAAGTTGTAAACCCTTTGGTGTTCCTTGAAAAACGGGAACCAGCCACCAGTTCAAAGGAAAGGCTTGATTAAAGACTGTCATCATTTAGGAAATGTCTTTTTCCTTCTGAAGTCACATTATTTAAAAATATTTTCTGACAGGAAATCATTTTTTGTAATTTTATATTCTAAAAGGAGGAGCTAGATGACCCACCAAAGGGTTGTGGAGAGACTGAGTTAAACTAATACTTGTGTCTGAACTGTTTAAGTGATATTATTTTGGGACTCCGAGAGAGAGAGAGACAGCTCTCTGATTTAACTTAAAGGCATTTACAGAGGAAATACATTAGATAGAAAAGGTCTGAATTTATTGTGGTAGGAGTTTATGGTTTGTACTTTTCCCTTGTTCTTTTATGTGATTGTGAGCTCTTTGATATCTTGTTCTATGTTTACATTTTCATATTTTATCATCTTTAGTAAAGAATCTTTTTTTTTTTTTTTCTCAAAAGATTGCCTGGGTGTCTGCCAGTTCTTTTGCATGTGACGTATAGATGGTTAAGACTGACAACTGTTGAACAGCTTGATGGTGTTACTGAGCTTGAGTAAAAGGAAATAATATACCCCAGGTCTCTTACAGAGTTAAAAGGGTTCATTTTGGAAGTGTGGCTGGGTGCCCTGGCAAAAGATTGTACCGCAATCCCGAAGAGTGGCACGATCTGAGCCTGTACATTGGGTACACTAGCATAAGGTTCACAGTTTGAATTTTCCCCAGAACTTAAGACTAAAGGTGATTCAGACCAAAAAGCAGACAGGAGGGTTACCCTGTCTTACCTGTTCACACTATTGCACTCTGAGGTTGGCACTGTGGGAGCAGAGGGCCTGACCTGCTGAGTGCGTTTGTGACAGATTTGGTTGGCAGCAGTGTGAAAAATTTGGTATCACAAGCTTTAACTGCTCAGTGTGTCAGCTTAATACTGTACAGCTCACTTGCAAAATAAGGCAGTGATTTATTTTTAAAAGGAAACAGAACAATATAACTTTGCTTACAGTCAAGTTCCTGTTTTATTTTTTTTTTTTTTATAAAGTGCAAGTTAGAGTAGCCATAGTTAAGGAAGAAGATGGTTTCCAACTACAGCGGGTACACTGCAGACTACATGAGGCAGTTGTGCTAGGACAGAGAAGTCCTGCACGAGGTGAGAGCCACCAGCAGAACCTCATGGATGCTCTGATGGTAGCAGATGCCCAGAGCATCGAGTCACTGTAACTGGAAAGGACCAAACCTTAGGCATGGAGGGCCAGCTGCCAGTGCAGTGTCCAGATCCAGTGAGGAGGCAACAGGGCCAGTGCAAGTGAAGGCCACAGCAGCAGGGGAAGATCGCCAGCATTCTGGAGACAGAAGCAATCAGGCTGCAGATTGAGTTGCGAGAATGGAGCTGGAGTTCCAGAGAGTGGCTGAGTGAGAGAAGCGAGCACAGAGGAGAAGAGGGCATGAGAACAGAGTGGCTGAGAGCAATGAGCTGCAGAGGAGAAGAGGGAGCGAGAACGGTGAGAAGCAGACCATGAACAGCGAGAGGCGGAACTGAAGAAGCTACGACACTAACCACCAGCACCAGAGCAGGTAAGTGGCTTGGGTTTAACTGGATCTACAGAACTGGGTTACAAATTAAATTCCAGATGATAGCTGAATTTAAAGAGGGGAGGATATGGATGCCTTTTAAATTCCTTTGAAAAGTTTATATTCAGGCAAAATTCCTAGAGGGTCCTGGAGCTTCCAGCTATCCCCACTACTTACCAGGAAAGCTCGAGATACATCTGATCAAATGGACAATGAGGACAGTAATGATTACAGCAAACTTAAAGCTGCACTTTAAAAAAAGTTTGATTTAACTGCAGAAGCACACAGAGCTAAATTCTGTAAGCTTAAGAGAAGCCCTGACATGAGCTACGAGAGCTAGCCACGAAACAATGTCAGTGTTTAAAATGTTAGTGGGAAGGAACTGAATTTGAAGCAAACTCTGTAGATTAAAATTGAAAATGCTATATTGTTAGAACAGTTTTTGGGCATGCCAACAGAGCTGAAAACCTGGCTGGAGGACCAAGATCCCAAAACAGTGCAAGAGGCTGAATAACTCTCAGACCGCTATGCCAAGAGCAGACCTGCTCTGAGAGTGAATGGGTGGGCGTGGCAGTGCAGAAAGGGAAAAGCGCACCTTCAGGGCAACTCAAAACCCTCACTGCCTCCACCAAACCCAGTTATCCCCAGTTTTCAAAGACAAGATTTCACAGAGAAAAGAAATGAATGTTGGGTTTGTAGAAGAAACTGGGCATATTGCCAGAGTGTGTCCCAAAAGGACCAGCAATATGCAAAATGGGGCTAGGAAAGAAGTGGGTTGTGTGTGTGTCCCGAAGCATGCCTGTGAATATGAGGGAACACATGCACCCAGTCACGGTGAATGGTGTACAGACACAAGGGTTGAGGGACACAGGACATCCCTGACATTGGTAAAAGGAGATCTGGTAGTGCCTGGTCAGCTTATACCCAATAAATTTGTAACTGTACAAGACTTCACTAGGTAGGAGAAAACATTGCCACTCGCTAGTGTTCTCTTAGACTGGGGTGAAACACGGGAAATGTGCAACAGGTGGCTGTAGCCAAAACTTTAGCAGTTGACGCCATCCTTGACAACAATCTCAAACAGGGATGGTGTGTGCAGTTACCCATAGCCAAGCAGCAAGGGAAAATTGTAGTTCCCTGGACCCCACAGAAGCCATTGTGGAAACCACTGGGAGACTAATGAAAGGGGGTAGAAATTTCCCAGTAGCAGTTAACCACACAGCTACAGAGGGTTACTCAAGAAGGAGGAGTACCCATTGTCAGAGGGTTAGGATGACCATGATCCTGAGTGCCCTGATGCTAGTGCTAGGGACCCTAGTTTAGATACCAAAGGGGACCTGTCCCATGCCTTGGGAATGTGTAAGAAGTTTGCAGATGCTCAGAAAAGTGACCCTATTCTAGAGAAGCTGAGGGTTTGGGCAGACTCTGACAGAGCACAGGAGGTGACTGTAAACAAAAGGTTCATTGGGAAAATGGACTGATGTATACTCAGGCTGTAAAGACAGAGGGAGGGGTGATAGGCAGGCAGCTTGTCATTCCCCAGGATACTGTGAGCAGTTGCTCAGGATTGCACACGATGTTTCCTTGTCTGGTCATCTGGGAATCACACGCACTATGTAGTGGTTGGCCCAGAATTTCTATTGGCCCAACTTCACCCAGCAGGTGAAGGAGAGGACAGGTCTTGTCACCAGTGCCAAGAAATAGGAAGGCAGGTAAGAAAACCAGCCGCCCTAATTCCATTGCCCATAGTGGAGGAGCCATTTCAGAGGGCAGGAATGGGTATTGTGGGGCCTTTAAATACCCCCAGCTCCTCCGGGAAGAGGTTCATCCTGACAGTGGTGGATTATGCCACCCGGTGCATCCAGAGGCAGTGCCCTATCATCACTGAGGACAGACAAAGTGGCAGATGCCTTGCTCTGGATTTTCTCCTTGTTGGGTTTCCACAGGAGGGTATCACTGAACGAGGGGTTCCTTCATGTCAGACCTGATGAAATGTTTGTGGGAGAAGTGTGGAGCGGTGAAGAGGCACGACACCTTATCACCCACAAGCCAATGGACCTGTGGAAAGATTTAACGGTAGCCTGAAGTCAATGCTCCAAGCATTTGCTGAACAGCTTGGGAAGGACTGGGAAAAATACCTTCCCACCTGTTGTTTGCATACAGGAGGTGCCCCAAGAGTCGACAGGGTTATCCCTTTCAAGCTCTTACATGGACGCCAGGTATGTGGGCTCATAGACTTGATCCAGAAGGACTGGGAAGGCAAACACACCACCCAGGGAACTCCCATAGTGGATTATGTCCTTGGGTTTAGGGAAAGGCTTAAGGAGTTTATGGGGACAGCCCAGAGCAACCTAGCAGCTGCCCAGCAGAAACAAAAGTGTGGAGTGCGACCTTGGAGCCAGAGCTGCTCATACACGGTGGATCAGGAAGTCAAGGTCCTTATTCTGGTCCAGAAAGACAAGTTGCAGGCTGAGTGGGCAGGACTGTACAAAGTAGTTAGAAAGGTAAATGATGTGAACTATATCATAGAATTGCCTGACAGAAGACGACAGAAAGAATGTACCATGTCAACATGATGGAGCCATATGCTAATAGGGCTGACATGGTGTTTGCAGTATGTAGTCCTGGGAAGGGGACGGATGAAGGAGACCCCTTCTGGACTTGCTGGAAGAAAGCAAGCGGGAGTCCTCTGTGGGGCAGTTAAATTGTCACCCCAGCTGGCCCCGAAAAGATCCAGGAAGTAAGGGAGGTTTTAGCAGATTCTGCCCCACTGTTTAGCACCAAGCCTGGACTAACCCCTTAGTGACTCACGATGTGGAGACAGGGCACAGAGGCCCATATGGTGGACAGCATATCTGGTGTCGGAGGATGTCGAAAAGGACATTAGGAGGGAGGTGGAGGAAATGCTGGATTTAGGGCTAATCCAGAAATCTCACAGCCCTGGGCCTCATCTGTAGTCCTTGTGCCCAAGCCAGATGGTTCTACTTCTTTCTGTGTGGACTGTCGTGGGCTGAATGCAGTCACGAAGTCAGATGCCCACTCGATGCCCCAGACGAATGAACTCCTGAACAAGTTGGGAGGCGCATATCCTACAACTATTGATCTGACAAAGGGGTATTGGAAGGTAGAGTTAACTGACAGAGCTAGGAGAGGTCAGCCTTCATCACTCATATAGGCTTATTTGAATTTAAGCAATGCCTTTCGAATGAAGAACACCCCGGCCACTTTCCAAAGGTTGGTGAACCAGGTGTTAAATGGTGCTGAGAAGTATGCCATGGCATACCTGGATGACATTGCCATCTTTAGTGTCAGCTGGGAGGGACACCTGTCCCACCTTAAGGAGGTGCTAGGCAGGATACAGAGGGCTGGGCTCACTGTCAAAGCTGAGAAGTGCCAGGTGGCCTTTGTTGAAGTTGCATACCTTGGGCATGTTGTAGGCCAGGGATAGCGCCATCCTAACCAAGTAAATAGAGGTAATCAAGGCATGGCCCAGACCAGAAACGCAGAAGCAGGTCAGGAGTTTCTAGGTACAGCAGGGTACAATAGGAATTTGTACCCAATTACAGGGTCCTGGCTGCCCCGTGCCTTACCTGGTAAAGAAAAAGATGCTTAAGAAAATTACCTCGGAACCAGCCTGTGAAAAAGCCTTTACAGATTGAAGGAGGCACTGTGCAGTGCTCCTGTATTAAGAAGTCCTGACTATAGCAGACCCTTTATAGTCCAGACTGATGCCTCAGACATGGGTATTGGGGCAGTACCGAGTCAGACATCCAACCAAGGAAAGATCACCCGTAGAGTACCAGAGTAAAAGTTACTTCCTTGGGAGCAGGCTTACTCTACTGTGTAAAAGTGTGTCTTACCATAGTGTGGGCTCTATGAAGTTAGAGCCATACTTGTATGGGCAGCATTTTGAGGTACAAACTGACCACAACCCCTGGTTTGGTTGACACAAATGGAAAAACTAATGCTAGACTATTAAGATGGAGTCTTGCCTTGCAAGGTTATAACTGGATGATCTTGCATAAGGCTGGAGTGACCAATCAGAACGCAGATGGCCTGTTGCATCTATATGAGGAGTGAACTGACTTAGGGAGCTCATCCTATGCAGGGATAGAGCCCCAAATTCAGTCTAGGTGGGGAGGACTGCCAGATGGCCAGCTGGTTATGATTGTTGTATGATATTTGAAAATAAAAATATAGTAGGATTGTCTCACGTAAGAAATGTGCTTCCATGTGTGCCCCTCCCCTATACACAAGTTTTAGTGAAGCTACAGGATATGTAAACTCAAGGAACTATTTAATTAACTGACCTACTTCAGAATGGCATTTTATTACCTTTTATGACATGCCTAGGCTCTTTGAAGTGGAAACAAAATGTGACTTACTAGTCTGCCAGAGGATGAGTCTAATAAACTTTTATAACGCCTTAAGAGGAAGAACGTTTGCTGGCCAAGGCACCTATCTTCACCTGAGCTCTTTTCTTCTAGGTTGCTTGAAAAGACAGAGCAAAGAACCTTACCAGCGCAAGGGAAAGGATTAAGGCTTCTTTTTGGCTAGGCAGACTTACTGTGTTGTTGTTTTATTTTGTACTAACAGGGATTGTTACTGTTTGTTGCTAACATTTTATTGCTTTATTTTCTCTGATTCAAATTGTTGTTGCTGGGTACACCTTTTGCTGCAGTATTACAGGGTTTGCCTACAGGTGTGTGCTAACAGATTACTGCTGAAATCTTCTGATTCAAATGGTTTTTGCAAGGTATATCTTCCGTTACTGCTTTATTTTTCTCTGTAGTAAAGTGTTTCTTACAGGGTATATCTTCTGTGAAATTATTACAGGTGGTGCTTTACAGGTTTACAGTTTTATCTATCATTAAGATAAGCTTTGGGCTACTGCATTTCTTGCTGGCTGATTGTTTCTGATCTTACCTCCTTGTTTCTTTTGTCCGTGGTTGTTCTTTTCAGCAGAGTCAGTGCATTGGGGCAGACGTTTGACATCTTTGCAGAATATTTAAACTAGCAAATGGGGAGGGGTACAGTACTCCATACGTCGAATGGGAAGAACACCCCTCCCTCAGCTAGTGGTCAGTCAGGAGGTCAGCATGTTTGTAGTTCATTTGCATTACCAGGTAGGAAAGGGGTCAGACTCCCATATGATGCATAGGGGAAACACCAGGCCTCGCTCAACAACTAACGCACTGAAATCTGGCCAATGGAAAATCCATGTACACAAATGCACGTAGTCTGGGAAACAAGATCCAAGACCTGCAGGCAATAATGACAGAGGCTAAACTGGACATAGTAGCAATTAGTGAGATGTGGTTTACCAGTAACCACACTTGGGAGACTTCAGTACCTGGCTATGTACTGTTCAGAAGAGACCGAGGTGCAAGGGGGTCAGTGGCTGTATGTCAATGAAAATATCAAACCCACAAAAATTCAGAATACACATAAGGAGACAGAAGAACTGTGGGTTGCCCTGGAAACAGGAAATGGGATAGCCATGTGAACTGGGTTGTCTACAGGCCTCCAGACCTGGGGAGGACGTAGACACATTACTGTTAGAAGATATACAAAACATGACAGCTAAAGGGAGGTTCTGATAATGGGAGACTTCAACATGCTGGATACAGATTGGTCAGTACCACTAGAACATCTGCAGAACTAGACACATGGTGGATTCCCTGCGAGGCTCAAACAACTGGTACAGCAACCCACAAGAGACAGGGCTATCCTAGATCTAGTTTACACAGAGAAGCTTGTTGCCGAGGCACTAGGGACTCTGTGAATAAATCACCAATTCAGTTGAATCATTTGGCTTTCTTGTATTCATTCTGGAGCACTGCTGTGTGGAAATTTTATCCTAGATCTAGTATTGACTAATGGGGAAAGGATCACAGATCTCTGGGTAGGTCACGTGGGGACCAGTGACCATCACATAGCATGGTTCACTTTGGCCACTAGAACTAAATCATCCTAATCCAAGGCAAAAATATGGGTCTTCAAAGGAGCTGACCTTGATAAGATGGCCAACAGAGTTGAGATAGCTCTGGCAAAAAGAAATACAGGTGAGGGGGGTACAGGCAAAGTGGGCAAGCATTAAGGATACAATACTTGAAGTGACATCCCATTGTGTTAGAGAGAAAGAAAGTGCAAAGAAGAAGGAAACCACTTTCATTCTCAAAAACAGTAGCAGAAGAGCTCAGAGCCAAAAGGCTGGCCTTCAGGAAATATAAGGGAACGAGCGGGATGAAGACAGGGAGGATACTAAACTTCCCTAAGGGAAGCAGGAAGCAGTAAGGCAGGCAAAGGCCCAAACTGAGGAAACACTAGCACAAACAGTAAAAGAAGGTGAAAATACTTTCTATAAATACATTAGTGAAAAGAGAGTCCAGAGGGGTATTACTAAGATCAAAGGGATAAGAGGGCATATGAGGAGGAGGACCATGTAAAGCATATATCCTAAATAGATACTTCTGCTCAGTATTTACTGAAGAGAAGGTAGGTCAGGACCCACACCTCAGCATCATGGACACAGAGGGAGGGAGGTGCACTAGTCCCTTCAGAAAAGAAAGGGTCCTACAAGAGCTCGATAAGCTCAGGGTGGACAAGGCAATGGGACCTGATGGTATACATGCCAGGGTACTGAAGGAGCCAAGGGTGGGGAACTAGCAGAGCCATTATCAGAACTGTTTAGTGATTCTCTGCACACAGGAGAGGTCCCAGAAGAATGGAGAAGGGCTCATGTGATCCCACCCACATGAGTGGTAGCAGGGAGGAGGCAGGGAACTACAGACCAGTCAGTCTTACCTCAGTAGTGGGCAAGATTATGGAGACACTCCTTAAGGAAAGGATAGTGCAACACCTGGAATCCATAGGAGCACAAGATCCAAGACAGCATGGGTTTACAAAGGAAGGTCCTGTCAAACTAATCTCATAGATTTCTTTGACTGGGTAACCAGAGCGGTGGACCAAAGGGGAGCAGTTGATGTTGCCTACCTTGACTTCAGCAAAGCTTCGATACTGTTCCACATAGAAGATTGATTTAATAAGCTGGGTAGGCCAGGGGTGGGTCAGACGTTGGTCAACTGGGTGGCAAACTGGTTGACGGACAGAAAGAGTGGTGGTAAATGGTATACAGTCAGAAGAGATGCAAGTCACAAGTGGTACCTCAGGGATCAGTCCTGGGGCCAGTCCTCTTCAATAACTTCATCAGTGATATTGCAGATGGACTGGACGGTAAGTTTGTCTGTTTGCAGATGACACCAAGATCTGCAACAGAGTAGATGATCCAGATGGGGTGGGCAGAATGAGAAGAGATCTGGATAAACGAGCAAAATGGTCAGAAGGGCAACTGGGGTTTAATACAAAGAAGTGCAAGATCATGCACATAGGGAAAAGAGGTATACAGTTAAAATTTTGAACCACAATAGCGTGAGTAATTATAGCGTGTACATAATAGCACTTGTTAAAAAGCGCTATCCCAATAAGGTGCAGTAAACAGCGCAATGCTGCCATCTAGTGTGCTTAGTGTGAAACTAATAAAATGCACAGCAAAAGTGCAATTCAGATTCGACCATCCAAGTGCTGGAAATACTGTTGGAAATGTCAGAGAAAGCTCGCTTTGTCCGAAGCCAGAAGGTGGCGAACTTGCTTTTCTAAATGGGTTTCTATACTAGCGAGAGATCAACACCTTCAAAGTCCTACTGCAAGTGTTGGAATATGATAAAGACCATTGCATCGCAAGGCTTCATCTTAATGGTGATGTTGTTTTAAAGACAACAGCTGAACATAATCATGTCCCAGATCCTGCACTGGTTTGTGTCAAGGAAGCCATGTCAGGAATGAAAGAACGAGCTGCAACAAGCACTGAGACAATGCACCAGATTGTTGCCGGTGCAGTTGCTGATATGTGCCCATCTGTAGCATCCCAGCTCCAAGCGATATCCTTGATAAACGCACAGTACGGAGAACTTGCAGGGCTGCTGCATGCCCTCCTCCTGAGCCCTGTTATGCAGCGTCACTTATCCTGATGCCTGAACTGTGTGTTACCCAGAAAATGAAATATTTCTGTTATTTGATTCAGGTCCCTCCCAAGACAGAATCCTAATTTTTCAACATCTCAGGGCTTGCTGCACTTGAAAAACAGTGAGCATTGGTTTGCAGATGGCACATTCAAGTGCTGTCCTCACATATTTCAGCAACTTTATAGCATTCATGCCATACATAACTCAGTAATACCCATGGTGTACATACTCATGGCAAACTCGTATCGCTGTTTCATATACCTGTCTTTACAGAGCTTTAATCTATGCCCTGGCTTGCAACCCAAATACCATTCTGCTGGACTTTGAACAAGCTTGCAATCAAAGCATTTAAAATGCATTTCCTATTGCAAAATCAAGGGTTGCTTCTTTCCCATGTGCCAGTCATACTGGTGAAAAGTGCAGAAGCATAGTGCTGTCTGTGCTCAGTATATTTCTGACCCAGGGTTTGCCTTACACATGGTCTCCTGCCTGCTTGCATATGTCCCCCACTTGATGTCATTTCATCATTTGAAGAGATGCACACCATGGACTTTTTCAAACTAATGGTGGCTCACTCACACCTATCATGGACTATTTTGAAGACACATGGTTGGGGAGATCATTGGCAAGAGGGCGCAGACAACTGATGTTCGACATAAAATATGGAACTCTTTGAAGCAGTAGAGACGGCATACCTAGAACAACTAACTCAGTCGAAGCTGGCAAACTCAAGTTTAATCATTTTGTCGGTGCAACGCATCCATCAATTTGGAAGTTTCTGCAATGCCTTGAGGAGCAACATTTGAGCACAATGTTGATCGAGCAACTCATTGCAGGAACTGCTGTCCACAGAAATAAAGAAAAAGTACAAAGATACTCTGAAGCGTATTTCTGTCGTTGTTTCCGAATGAGTTGTGTCCCAGGGTTGAATATCTCACGCGGCATAGCCTACAACTTTCAGTTACAGGCATGAAGGAATAAAGTTGCTAAACCACTGTTGTCCACCACTTGTGTGCTGATGAATTCTAAATCACTTTGTCTAAATAAATAAAGATTACCTGCTACAAGCAACTGTGTGATCTTTCTTGAGTGGGATAGTACAGTAGAGGACAGGAAGGAACTAATGCAATGGGAAGAGTTTTGTTGTAGGACATAGATTGGTGTGCACTATACATCAGTCCCCATACTAAGCAAAGTAGACTACTGGCTATTGCTGCTGCATTCCGCATAATATCTGATGTTGCTTGATGTAAGTAAAATTGCATTATATTTGCTCACTGGCTGGCGCTATATTGGCTCGCTATTGTGTTAGGGCACTGAATTATTGTAGCGCTAATGTAGATGACATTTTGACACACGCTATATTAGTTGCGCGGACATTGACAGTAATCCGAAAAGAAACCCTGAAGCCACCTATAGGCAGGGAGGGAGTTGCTGGCGTCACAAGGGAAGAAAGAGACTTGGGTGTCATCACTGATGACCTGAAATCATCAAGCAGACCTTTAAAGCAGTAGGTAAGGCTAGAGGGATGTTGGGATGCATTAGAAGTGGTATCACAAGTCTGAAGAGGAGGTAATAATCCTCTTTACAAGACACTGGTTAGGCCCCATCTGGAGTACTCAGTGCAGTACTGGAGGCCACACCTTCACAAGGACATTAACCAAATTGAGGCAGTCAGAGAAGGGCAACCAAAATGGTGCAGGGACTGCATCAGAAAACATACGAGGACAGATTAACTGAACTCAATATGTATACCCTAGAGCAAAGGAGGAGAGAGGTGATATGATAGAAACATTCAAACACCTTAAGGGCATTAACAAGGTGAAAGAGTCCAACATGTTTCAATATAAGAAAAATAGGACAAGAGGACACAGCATGAGATTAGAGGGAGGCCGATTAAGGGATAATGTGAGGAAGTTCTTTTCACAGAAAGGATGGTGGATGCATGGGACGGCCTACCTGAGGAAGTGGTGGATATGAATACAGTGCAGGGCTTCAAACAGGCATGGGATAGGCAGAAGGGAGCAATACAGATGAGTGTGAATAGATGGGCCATGGACAGAGCAAAGGCCTATGGCACATTCGTAAGGTAGAAAAAGAAATGAGCAGACTGGATGGGCCTTGCGGTCCTTTTCTGCCATCCGCTTCCATGTTTCTATGTTTGGTAAAAATATGAGTAAAGTCTTTTATAGAGTTAAAAGGGTTCATTTTGGAAGCTTGACTGGGTGCCTCTGGCGTAACGATTGTACCGCAATCCCCAGAGAGGTACATCTGAGCTTCACATTGGGTACGCCAGCCTAAGGTTCACTGCTTGAACCCCCGAACTTGAGACTAAAGGTGATTCGACTGAAAAGCAGACAGGAGGGTTACAGTGTCTGTTACCTGTTCACACTATTGTGCTGTGAGGTTGGCACTGTGGGAGCAGAGGGCCTCACCTGCTGAGTGTGTTTGTGACATCCCCACCCTCCAGTCACCATCTCCATTAAGGTTTTGTCCTTCCTTGGTGTCTAGTGGCACCCCGATCCCTGTTCCTATCTGAAATAAAGAAAATAGTCCCTCAATTTATATACTTTTGTAACCTGTGTTTAAAAAAAAAAAAAAAAAAAAAGGTCCTCGCTGATCTGAGTCGCCCACCCCACCTCCCATTCAGCACCCACCATCCCACACACCCTCACTCACTTAAACCGGTCACAGGGTGAAGATCCACTTTCAATCGAAGACTCGCCTTCCTGCTAGAACCGCTGACTGCAATATGAGAAACTAAGGTAAGTGCAGTTCAAAGTATTTTAGCAGGATTTTTCAACTGATGCTAACATATCTGTTTTTGCATATTTTAGAACCAACTTTTCAACATGGCCTTTTAGGGAACCCGCCATGAACAGTGGTGGTGGACTTTGCAAGTCTGTCCTGAAAGGTAATTTCACGGTTGCTTGGCTAAATCACCTTTCAGGTGGGACTTGGAAAATTTCACCATCCTTGTTCATGAGGTGGGGTCATAAGAAACTAGCTGAAATTTGGGGTCAAAATGTAAAAATGTCAAAGTTATGCACATACTGTATGTTGAAATTTTACTATACCGCTTGTAACTTTGGTAATTTTAGATATTTTCACCCCAGATTTTCAGCATAGTTTATTTTTTTTTTTACATCAACTCATGAATGTGACAGTTATTTTTTAAATCCTGGCCAAAATGTGTTTTTCACCTGTGCAGAATGACATTGTGGTGGTGCATAATGATGTTGCAGCAGGAATTTGAACATTCTCAGCATGGCGTTCATGAGGCAGGGTAGTAAGGCTATGCTGACAATTTCATGATGGTTTTGGCTGAAATGCAAAGGAGGGCCCTGCCTTACACAGCAACATCAACATACATATGCACATCTATGGAGGGATGAGGGTCCTGTGCTCTCATAGGGATATGACAGTACAATTATAGTATCTCAAAAGTAAGGCAATTCTTTGCCAAAAACTCTATTGATGCACCAGTAAGGGTAACTAATGCCACAAAAGTAGGGAAATGTGGTATTAGGGTTTCCCACCCAAGCCCACCGCCACAAGCAGAAAAAGGAAAAACATTAGGGTTTTGGGTCTCCGGAGTCTTGATGAGTCAATGGTGGTTTCTTCCTTGAGACTGTCGACCCTTATGCTCACCCTCCCCGTGAGGCCCTTCATGAAGAAAGAAGATCATGTGTACATTGTTTGCTTATGGCATGGGTGGGCATTAGTTGACAACCCCAAGGAAGACCCCACCACTGATTTGCCAAGACTCTGAGGCCCATGGCACCACTGTTCATACAAACTCAAAAAGGACAGACCAACACCAGGGGTCACAATCTCAAGCTAGCAGGAGGAACGTTTGGACAGGACATGAGGAACTATTTCACACAGAGAGAATGTTGGATCAGTGAAACAGATGGCCCAGGGAGGTGGTAAATGCTGGCACCATCTTGGATTTCTAGATCAAAAGAATAGACACAAAGGGGTTGTTTGGGGACAATCTAGAGTACAAGAGCACTCAGAATGTAAGACCCAAATGAATAACCCCAGGTATGGAATCCAGGCAGACGAGATGCACAGTGTTGTACATCCTGATCTGACCTAAACATCAGCTGTCTGTATAAGAGGGATGACCTTCATAATTTGGGAACAGACCATGTTCTCCCACAGATTGTTCCACATGGTGGGGCCATCATGCCCCCTCCCAGTACTCAGAATCCAGATTGCTCTGGGACGGGTGATGACACAGGTCTGGAGTGCGGCGTGCAGGGTTTCATGAAGCCTCAACTTTTCTGGTCTCTTCCCTGCCACAGAAAAGTAGACCTGCATGCTGTGCCTGACGCCAACCTGGTGGCAGTCAGCAGTGCAGATACCAAACCTTCCCCTCTGCCCCCACCCCGGGAGAGGTGAGCAGTCCCTCTGATCCTTAATCTTCTGCTGCCATGCCAACCCGCAGCAATTGGAGTCCATTCCCGAACCAGGGTCACCAGTGTGGTGGCAGGTAAGGCATTTGGCAACTCCGCCCTCTGTTCCACTGGGCTGGTGACTGGTTGGGGCATTCTAACCCTACACTCAATACTACCACCACTGAGGGACCCCACCATTCAAGTGCCAGGCGGAGCAGAGGCCTGTGGAGGAGTTGGAGCCACAGTAGCTGTACTGATGGCTCTGGTTTGGAACTCAACTGCCGTGGCCATAACCAACCGTGTTCTAGAGCTGCAGTTTATGAGGCAGCCACCAGGATATCGTCCGCATTGGGACAAAATAAAAGTTTTTAGATCAGCTAGGTTTGATAGGGGACTTCAACATAAGGTAAGTACATTTTAAGTATTTTTTTTGTATCACTTACTTTAGGTGTCCGCTCTCCCCATTTAAACGTTAGAAAAACACACCACAGTGCTCGTTACAGTGGTGCAGCATGGGTCATCGCACAGTGGCCCCAACTTTGCATTTAGCTCATGCCTTTATGTGACTTTGCAGCAGAACTAATTTTCTGCTATCCCCACTGAGTTTATCACTGATGCTCTTTCATTTTGGCAATAAGAAGGACTTGAATGACAGGTGTTTATCAGCTGCTGCATTCTGCGGAGGTGATTTCTAGACTAGGCAAAGCAAATCAGATATAAGCTGAAATGCCCATCTGCCTTTTGAGGTCATAACTGCCTCCAAATTGTACTCAAATGCACAGTGCTGTTTTTCAGAATCATAACGGTTCAGGATGCTATTCTTGACGTCTTGTCAACAATGGTCTTTTCATTATAGGGCTAATGAAATGATGATAATCTGAAAACACATTTCTTGCTATACATGTCTCCTGTCCACCCCTCCCCATTATAAGCTACTCAGTGTTGCCTCCTGAAAGGTTTCCTGCGTGACAAAACCATTTTCTGAGCTTACAAACCTTCTTTTTCAAGCTTTTAAATGATGCAAATGGCTGTGTGGTTGTGTAGCAGCAGTACGTCTTGCACAAGGCACAGTGACGTGCAGTGACCACTAGCTGTAAAGGAAATTAAAAAGAGAACTGATAATTATGCAGTTTGCTCAGCAAGTTTTAATTGAAACAGCAGCTTAAAGTGTCACCAAATTATTACTAACTATTGGCAAAATGGTTGTGTTTCGATCAACATATAGATTTTGCTGCACTTGGTAGCTTTCAGCACTTTTGCTTCATAAATTACATTTACTGTACACTGGTATAGTAGCAATACAGCCAGCCTAACACAGTAACAGTCAGTAGTAGGCATTAAAGCAGCAGGTCATGTTATGTTGAAAACGTTGTACCTGTACTAAGGATGGAGGCTGGAGAACCACAAAATGTTCTCGGTTCAGAAAACACAGGGCAGTCGGATTCTGATAAGCCATGATAAGTTCTAATAGTTGTCCCGCCTTATCAGAACGTTCAACTTTACAGTTTAAAGCACAAAATGGTTTTAACCATCATCTATGCCCATAAACTATATTGTCAGGGATAGGTAAGGAATCTTTAAAACAACTTGGATTGGCACTGCAATAAAAATAAACTAATGTTCTATGCAGTAGCCAGTTTGTACCATTTGTGTAACACCACTGTGAGAATTGCCAATTATACAAATTTGGCTCACTGGGGTCTTTCCTCCACCCCAGCAGTCTATGTAGCTATTTCCACCATCGGCTCCATTTTAAGCTCCACAATCAATATTTGAAAAAATAAATAAATCAGAACCGCATCACAACCTGGAAGAAAAATGTTCTGACTTTTCTTTTCTCTCAAAATACCACAGATTGTGGAAGGTTCTGAATGTAGCCAAACAAGTTCATTCATCCTAAACCTATATGATTTTATTCCATTTTAGATATTTTCCAGTCTTGTAAGATATCTTTTCTTGTGCATTTTATTAGAAACAGATGGCAGATAAAGACCGCCCAGTCTGACCCATTTTCCCTACCTGCTGCAAAAACACAGACCCTACTTGCTCTCCGGCTTTTTCTGTCTTTATTACTAGGATTCCCTATGCCTATCTTGTGCATTTTTGAATTCCCTCAACTCGCTCACCCCACCACGTCCGCTGGGAGGCTGTTCTATGCATCCACCACCCTTTCTGTGAAGAAATACTATGTTACCCCTTGGTCTACCTGCCCAGCCCTCATGCCATGTCCCCTTGTTCTAGAACATCCTTTTGTCTGAAATATTTTACCCTCCTGTACCTTATTCGTGTCCTTGAGATTTCTGAAGGTCTCTATCACATCCTCCTCTCTTCTCTCTCCTTCAGGATATACATATTGAGGTCATCCAGTCTGCCCTCATATGACCTTTGGTGCAGACCCTGCACCATTTCTGTTGTCTTTCTCTGAACTGTTTCTACCCTATGTCCTTCTGGAGATGTGGCCTCCAGAACTGGACCCAGTACTCTCAATGGGGTCTCACCAATGATCTGTACAGTTATTCTTTTAACTGCCCTTTGTTTTTCATTTACAATCTCAGCTGTTTTTGAGCACCATCATCGTTCAGCATCACTTTTCTTGTGACTGCAGTGAACCAGCATCCAACAAACTGATAAACTCACGGCGTGGGGGTGTACTAGATATAATATAGCTAAACATTAACAAAGTGTATCTGATCAGATGTCAGACAAAAAGCTTGTATACAAAATAAACACACTAATGGGGGAGGCAGAATGGTGAACTACAGAGTGGATTAATTACTACCTGAACTGTAGAAGTCAGAGAGAAATGGTGGGGTGAGTGTGTGTGTGACACTGGAGTGCCACAGGGCTCATTTTGACCAGTAATTTTAACCTTTATGCAGATGTCCTGGACTCTTTATTAGGTAAGTTTAGCAGAAAAGAGGGACTTGGGTGTCATCAATGGACACTGGAAATGGTTGTATTGTATTGTATTGTATTTGTAGCATGTACAGCAATGGAAACTGTTTAGTGCACTGCTTGAAATTAATATTAACTTTCAAAAATAGTTAAGTGTTACCTTTATCTCTGAAGTGTTTAGTTTTCTTTTCCCTATTTGAAGATTTTCAGTCAATACTTGGTGTGATGTGTGGGACAGTATTCTACCTGATGGCTGTCATACCTTGTTCAAGTACTCCTCATGCCTCATCAGCCTTATAACTGCTCTGGCTGTGACATCACAGCTGACTAAGAAGAGACAATCACTGCTGCAAGATCTGTCACTTGTGATGCCACAGCAAGTGAGGTCACAGTGCTGATGAAAGAAGATTAATAGAACTAGATATCAGTCTGCAGGGAGCGTATGGCTCTCTACATTCCACCTAATACTATCGGGTAGAAAATCTCAGAATGAGAAAACGTACAAAGATCACTACTTCAAAAATAAATAACGGACTACTTTTAAAACTGACATTTTATGCCTGTTATTTTAGTGTTACTCGACTTTAAAATAATATAGCACTGTCCAAACACTGGGTTATGTAATACACTTTTTCATTGCTACACCATTTCTGCTCTCTCTCAGGCCAACAGTACTTTGATGGCATTTTAGTCCTTAGTCTCTAAATGTTTCTAGCACAGCCCTTTATGAGTTATTTTCTGTTAAAAGTTTAGTAACATACTGTAACATTATGATGATAGGATTAGTTGTTTACGTACCAAGGGGTGCAGTATACTTTTGTAGCTGGAGAGAACTTGTGCTATGACTAAAATGACATGCTGTTTCCTATAGGATGTTGCGTCTTTGCAAGCCCAGGGCAAAGACAACGGTGACAAAATGCAGTGTAGTGTTGTGTTCTTAATTAAAGGAAAACTACACCCAAAACTTGAAAATATATGCTGTGCAGAGTGCTTTAATTTGTATGTGAAGTTCTAGTGTTTCCTTCCCTCTGACTGGTATTAGTAGTTTTCCCAAATTAGCCTGCTAGCTTTAGGGTAGTGACCAGAAAATGGAGACCCCAGGACATTTACAGGGGCTACTGTGAGCAGTGAAAAGCAATCACACATATCTCCAGCAGCCACAAGAAAAGAGTTGTCTGTTCACATGGAAACAAATAAAATTTACAAGATACGAGGGTGTAGTTTTCCTTTAATAGAGAATCTGTGTCTAGAAGGCTGTAGACCATAGCCTACCTGCAGCCAGATGGCTGAGTCATTTGATTCACAGGCCATGTTTCTGCCTACATGCTAAGGTTAATTGGCATAGGTGCCACCAGCCCTCCTCTGACAATAAAGGGGTGAAGCAGGGAGAACCGAGTTAAGTTCCAGAGAAGTAAAAGTCTGAGTGAGATCTGGAACGCAGTACCAGAGAAAGATGAGAGTAGAGAGAATCATCTAGCTCTCCCTACCCTTTGGCGAAGAGAGGGTCCTGCCTCCCAAGGGAGTAAGCCTAAGTATGGAAGAGGAAAAGAAAGTGGTATTTATGGTACCACACCCCACAAGAAGATGCTGGAGAGGTTAGGGGTTCCTCAAGGGAGTTGGTCAAGGCTCTTACAGGTTTCTCTGAATTCCAAGGTGGACAAGGAGGTGTCCTGTAAGAGTGCAAGACTGAGTGGAGGGGGAGTCCAGAGAAACCCTCCAACTGCAGCCATAGAGTCTCTCTGGTTGTGGAGGCATGCATGTGCTGAGCCACTCTGGTATGTTTCTGTTGCCCAGGGATGTTCAGGAAAGTTTGCCCTACGTGAAAACTGGGACTGAGGGTAGGATACAGGGAGCCTGGTTTAAATTATTTTGTACCATCACGCCCCCAGGAAAAGGGAGCAGATAAACCTATATGTCAAACACACTGTATCGAGGGTGAATAGTTGTAATGCCATGGTTCATGTTTCTGGTTTGTGCTCCATGTTGTGCTTTCACGAGAAGGGGACAAGTAATGTTAAGAGGGTGCCCTAGCTACGGGACCTTACACAGTTACAAAAGGTTATGAAAGCATAGTGTCCATGGGAGGATGCATTTGCCTGTCACCCAAGTCCCTGGACACTTTCTGAAGCCCTGGTTGAATCCCTTCCAATGTGGGGATCCGAGAGCCTGGTATATGGGGAGCAGTGACACAGGTCGGTAGTGATATTCTTCTGCTCACTGAAGCTGAAGGGTCTAGAGCAAAGGGTTGCTGTAAAATGAAGGGAGAAATGTTAAAATTGGGGAAACAATTTTTCACTTGGATGGAAATAAGAATTTGCAGCAGGTTAGCAGATCCTGTGCTGTGCAAATCGGAAACGGGAAAGGGAACATTGTTTAACCAGGAGTAGCACACTAAGCTGAAGTTTGTTTCAGATGTGACCTGGGAGCACAAGGAAGTTAAGTGACTTGCTCAGGATCACATGGTATGCACCTAAGCAGCTGTGGGATTCAAACCAAGGTCTCCAGATCTGCAGCTCAGAGCCTTAACCTACTGCACTATACTGCCTCTGCATGTGCCTGCTTTAAAGGGATGCTGTTAACCTTTTTCCATCATATTATTTCTAGTTGAAAATACATTTTATGATTGCTTATGTAACCCCCTGCAAATGGGGGTTCCAAAAGTTTTCAGGAGCTTGCTAAATGCTCCATGTCTGGATGGTGTTCAGCATTTAAGCCGTTTGAATGGCACTGTAGTGAGTGCTTTTAGAGCCTCTGGTACTCTCTCTTTAAGAGCTGCCTGCTCACAGCTTAGATTAGTTGTATGGGGGACTGTGTGTTTAATGCTTGAATCCTGCCCGAGCTGCTGTCTAATCGCTCAGTTTCTGCAGTCGCTAAGAGCACAGAGGAGTCAATTGAAAGATGTAACTGTTTGCCCGAAATCATTTAGAGTAATAAAGAAATTGTGGTTTGTCTAACCTGTTTTTCCTGCAGCAGGACTGTGCATTGTAGCCCCTTCATTTTGGTCCTGAACTGCGAATTGGACCAATCGGTGTGAAGGGCCTTTGAAATGGAGCCTGTGTGGGCGAATCAGGGCTTGGACTCATCTGGAGCCTGCTATAAAGGGGTTGTATGGCAGGTGCCTCTGGGAAATGTAGTTTGACCTTGCTTTTTTTGCACCAACAGAGGGAGCTCTGAGTGAGTGACAGCCAAACCAACCAACCGAACTTGTGTGGATCTAAAGGAAATGCTCTGCTCTGTTGCTGGCAAGGGAGATGCAAGGTGACTGTGAAAGAAGAAGGAGCTCTGTGCTAGTGTGGCGAGTAGTTCACACAGGAAAGCGTGTGTGTAAACCCCAAGTTGGTCTGCAGCCATTAGTACATTTAAATCGGACTGAATCCAAGTGTTTAAGAAGGAAAAAAGAAGCAGAAGTGGAGGCCAGGCTAAACCTGTAGACTGAACATTTTGCTAAAGCGCGATCGGCCTGTCAGGAACTGAAGCTGCTGTGAGTGCACCCGGTTTTTGCAGTGTTTTGCAATCAGGATCAAGGAGCAGCCTGCCTGGTATAGTAATTTCCTTTACATATAAATATGCTTGGTGCTTGTGGGGAATCGCGACTTTATTTCCCTTTACTGTGAACTGTGTGCTGAAACTGAAAGCAGAATCCAGTGTAATTGGACTGAATCCGACTGCTATCAAAGCAGTTGGGCCCTGTCTCGAGGGTTTTGTCTCCATGCCCTGCTCGTCTGGCAATCCAGAACAACCAACATCCATCTGGTTCTCTGCTTGGGGTATCGTGAGTACAACTCAGGGTAGCTCCTGCACCCTTCATTTAATCAAAGTGTGTCAACTGATTTCTTTGTGTTTTCTTTCTACGGACTGAGCCATCCTGCTCCGGACTACAAGTGTGTGTTGTGTATATATTTTCTTCCTAAAGGGCCCCATCTATTTGCACCAGCCGGCCAACCCGGGCAACTGACCTGGCTAGCCTCCAATCCTGGGTACCCAGAGTGGTGACATTTGGACCCTATATGTATGCACAGTACTGTGATTTGAATATTGCCAAACCAAATCAACCTGATTGCCCCCTCCAGTGTTACTGTCCCCTAAAAAAATCAGATTTGTTGTTATTGAACTATATGCTGTCTGTGGTGTCAGTATATATTGAACCAGCATTGCATTGTGTTGTGTATGTTGCTTAACCTTGTTTTACAGGGAGTCCTCAGAGACGTGCTGCAGGATCGGCCTCGAGGGCAAGTGGTATCTATATGTGTAAAAGTGTGCATATGCGGGTATTGGGAAGGTAACTCCGTGTACTGTGTAGGCCACTAGTGGGAACCAAGGGGGTCACAGTGTCCCAGATGGCTGTACCTGAGCTAGTTTAACCACTACCAACCATGACCTCAGGGTGGAGGCACCCGTCACTGGACCTAGGCCCCTTAACCTGTCACTAGCCATACAGGCAGAGGTAGTAGCCTTGGGATAGCACCACCTGGGGTTACACTTATCTTTTCTAAAATTCATTGACGTTGCTGGTTGTTTTATCTGCTTCCTGTCTTGTAGATCTGAACTACATGCTGATGGTGTACTTGTATCGAACCTTGTTTTATTTAAAACCCTTGATCTACTCTTATTGCATATTTGCTGAACATTATAAACACCCAAGCAGTGCAGCCACTCATGATACAGTAGTCTTCTCCTCTCAGTGTACTATGAGTGGCTAGTGTGTGTTGGGGTGTTCTAAGTCCAGGAAAGGTGCAGTGGGAGTTGCTCAAGGAATGTAAATAAACATGTTTTAGTGTGGTAACACCAGTAGGATTGGCTGTCTGTTTTTCACTTTTTAAAGAAAAAGGAGTTAGAATCATACTACCAGCTACAATAGCAGTCTCTGCTGAATGTGAACATTCATAAAATGTTTTTTTTTTTTTTTCCAACTAGGGATATTTTAAGACCTGGGGTTGACAGTGTCCCTTTAAATAGAGACTGGATACTTTCTTGGGGTCAACAGTATACTGTAGTTACGGAACAGCGAGACAAACATGCTAGATCTGTGGTCTAGCTATGTCTCATTCTACATATGTACCGCCTGTGTGGTTTCTTAGTCTCTCCCCTCCAAAATGCACACACTGTAAAGCCCCAAACCCAGCACAATGCATCATGGGTAACAACATGCAAATTCTTTCACGGGCAGACTGACCAGATTTGATCAAAAACTGAACAATTTGAACACTTTGTTCTCTCCTGGTATCATATTTAAGTTATGTATGCTACTCTGTTTACAAACTGCCTCTGTCATCTGTTGCCCGTGGTGGACGTACTGCACGTCCAGCAGGATCAGACTCTGTGTCGCAGTGTCTCCTTGCCTGCATGACAACCGCCATTGAATTGCACTGTTACTGCAGCATTCTGTAGGATCAGGCAGGCGCCACTGTAATGGGTTGTCCACGAGTATCTCTCCTCCTTTTCAGTGTAAGTAGTTCAAGGTCCAAAGGAACACTAGGTCAATCACATCCACCCCTTCCACGCATTATAATCCATGATGAATAAGCATGCAGTAGAAATTCTCTAATTTAAAGGGGTTTCCTACACACACTATATTCCAGGGTAACTTTGACTTCCTTCAGTAAGCACAAATTTGTCCAGGTTTACCTGAAGGCCCTTGCAGTCCTCACATCCCTTATCACTGGTAAGCTACTCCACATGGTCACCACCCTCTGGGAAAGCTACCTTTGAGTTTCCGGTGTTTTCTTCCATCCTGCTTAAAACCTCAAAATATAGAGGACAGTGTATGGTTCTCCAATCTCCATACACAAGGCTATAGTGTATAGTAGAGCATTGTTCTGTATATAATTCCATTCTTTTCAAATTGCTGTTGTACCACAGTTCAGAGGTCACAGAATGTGACTGTACCCTTCTGTTGTACAACAGCATTCTGAAACCTCTAGAGACTGCATAAGTCTGTTTCATTCTGAAAGCGAAATCACCACATGCACATTTCACATAATACTATACAGTATAAAAATACAGGATGAGATACTCTGTACAACCAGTGTGTTTTGCCACTTCAGGGTTCTGATTCCCAAGGACCTCTCGAGCTTGCGCTCTTGAGGTCAGAGGAATCTGAACCTCTGTGGCAGAACACACTGGTTGTCATATTGACCTTCCAGTATTCTTTACGTGTCAGAATCGAGAGGTTGCTGTTGCAACAGAGACCTCACGGAGCGCAGTTCAAGAGGTCCCCTGGTTGCCACAGCAACGCTAGATTCAGTCTCGCCTTTCTTGTTCATGGAGTGCCATACAGTCTTTTATAGTGTGTGGTTTTCTGTGCACGTATAAGGCAAGGCAAATTTTATTTTATGGTGCCCGATCCCAGGGGCTCTGGATGCTGTACAATTAAAACATAACAAACACATTAAGTAAATAATCACAGTAAAATACATATAACAAATTAAATTCCAGCCATAATAGAAAACAGATCCCCAAATACTGTAGTGGCCTAGACTAAAACAGGTACTAAGACATTCACATGCCACTTATCTTGAAACTGGGTGTCTGGAAACGCCTGCCTGAGCAAAAATTCTTGAGGTGGGTCTTAAAACCTCAACTGAAGGGACCTCGGAACAGCTGGTGGAAGTGAATTCCACAGGACTGGACCAGTGACACTAAATGTTCTGGGAATTGCAAGGAGGATCAGAATGAGCACACCGAGGCAGCAGGTGTAAGAAGGTCCAGTCCATGTAGGGCCTTAAAGGTAAGCAAGCCCACTTTAAAGAGGATCCTCCACCTGACTGGCAGCCAGTGCAGTTCATGCAGCATTGGGATGGCGTGACAGTATTTCAACTGTCCCGTCCAGCGGCCTGGCAGCTGCATTCTGCACCAGCTGCAGCTGGCGGAGGATGCCTCCAGAGACCCTGAGGAGCATTACAGTAATCAAGCCTGGACATCACAAATGCATGCACTAAGGTGGGGAGGTCCATAGGTGGAAGTAGGGTTTGATCCTGGCAATACCTCGGATGAAAAAGCTGGTCCGGACAATGGATGACACCTGAGCTTCAAATGTCAGGCCATTGTTGAGGATAATGCCAAGATTGTGCACCCTAGAGGAGGCCTTCAGTGGCACAGAACCCAGAAATAAACCTGTGCCTTTACCTGAGGCCACCCTATCACGCCTTCTGTTTGACTCACCACCAGTACTTCTGTCTTATCAGGGTTAAGTTGCAGCCAGCAACTCGGCAAGGCAGTTATTTAGCATTTCCACTGTGCCAGATGTTCCAGGAGCAAAGGAAAGGTACAGCTGGGTATCAGCATAGCAATGAAAACCCAGACTGTACTTCCTAATTATCTCACCCAGGGTAGCATATACATCCTCCTGGGAAGTCCTGTCAAACTAACCTGATACAATATTGCGACTGGGTGACAGGTGAGCTGGATAACGGTCATGCAGTGGATGTTCTTTACTTGGACTTCAGCAAGACCTTTGATTCGGTGCCTCGTGGGCAGCTTGGGGGAAGGTAACTGGTGTAACGGTAGGGCAAAAATGATGAACTGGATTACAAGCTGGCTGATTGGGAGGCTGCAACAGGTGGTGGTGGGAGGGAGTTCTCAACTCCAGAAGCCGATGACAGTGGGGTGCCACAGGGCTCTGTGCTGGGACCAGTATTATTTGGGCCTTCATATCAGACATTGCGCATGGGTGGTGGTGAGCAAGGTAAGCCTGTTCACAGATGACACCAAAATGGGAGCAGTGATGGATGGAGAGGAGGATGGAACAGCTGCAGGGGACCTAAGCAAGCTAGGGGAGTGGTCAGAGTTCGCAGCTGGGGTTCAATGCAAGAAGTGTGAGTTATGCGCCGGGCGAAGAACAAGGAGAGAATACTGGCTGGGGGTTAAGCTGAGGATCACTGAGGAGGAGAAGGACCTAAGGGTAATGATAACAGGGACCATGAACAACACTGCCCAATGCAGGAGAGCAGCTGCAAAAGTGAACAAAATGCTGGGGTATAGCGAGGGTTTTTGTCCAGGCGAAGAGAGGTATCTTGCCTCTACAGGTTGCTGGTAAGGCCGCACTTGGAGTATTGTGTGCAGTTTTGGAGGCCATACCTAAAGCATGATGTCAGGCTACTGGAAGGGGTGCAGAGGAGGGCAACAAAGATGGTATGTGGAATGGAAGGGACAGACTATGACAGCAGCCTGAGAGACCTGAATATTGCACCCTGGAGGACAGAAGGGACGGAGGGGCATGAGAGAGACATTCAAGTATCTGAGGGGAATCAATAAGGATGGGGCAGACAGGATCTTTAAGCTAAGGGGAGGTACACCAGGGGCATGGGCTTAAAATAGATGGGGAAAGATTTAGGAGGGACATGAGGAGACACTATTTCACAGAGAGGGTGGTAACAAAACGGAATGCACTACCAGAATGGGTGGTATCATGTAAATCTGTGAACAGCTTTAAAAGGGCATAGGACAGGGAGCGTGAGAGTGAGGTGGGGGAGATGGGCGGCAAAGGATGACAAAGGGAGGGGCAGCTGTAAACCAGAGGTGCTAGCTGCACACTCGGCTGATGTAGAATGACTGTGTGGTCTGTTTCTGCTGGCACATTCGTATGTTTCTATGTTTGTATACACAGCAAACAACATTGGTGACGAGAATGAACCCTGAGGGACTTCCACAAGACAGGAGGCTAGGAGGAGGACGAGGAGAAATTCCCCATCACTACCCATTGCCTCCTGTTTGTGAGATAGGACTCAAACCAGCAGATGACAGTGCTGGCGAGTCCACAAATTCCCTCAGGCGGTCAAGCAACACACAGTGGTCTACCGCTTCAAAAGCTGTGGAGAGATCAAGGAGAACAAAATTGTCTCCCTCCCCGATCTCTTACCCTGAGGAGATCATTGTGCACCCAAACTAGCGCAGTTTCTGTGCTATGCCTCACCTGAAACCCAGACTGAGGGCTCATATAGATCAAAGACCACGAGGTGCTCCCACAACCTTCCCTAAAATGGGAGGTTGGGGATGGGACAGTAATTCACCTTGATGTCAGGGTCTAAGGTTGGTTTCTTTAGAAGGGGTCTCACCAAGCACGTCTTTCAAGGCATCTGGGTAAACCCCTTCTGTCAAAAGCACCGACAATCAAGGTGAACACCGCCAACAAAGTCGGCGCATCCCATCAAGAAACTGGCTAGCACCAGGTCCAGTTCACAATATGTGTGTTTAGCCTGGAAATGACCTCAACAACCTCAGCCACCTCCATAAGTTTAAACCCCCAAACAGGTACAGCGCTCTCCAGATGCCCAGGGCGACCACTGTTGGCCATAGTGTGGCTCAGTGATGGAATTCCGTAGCAGATAGAGGACACCCTGTCTAAGAATCAAGCAAACTCATCCCATAAAGCATCTGAAAAGCCAGTTTGGCTGAAGACAGGCTGGATGTAACAGCCTGTGCACAGTCCAAAACAGCATAGCTAGCCCGATTCTTCATGGCGGCAATCTCCCTGGACAGGAACTCTGCCTTCTTACAGTTGATTGCCCCCTGGTACTCACAATAATGAGTGCGAGGGCCAGTCTGTCTGCCTCCAGCCCGGTCATATGCCAGCAGTGCTCTAACCTCTGATCCCTAATATTCATCACCTTGAGCTCCCCATCAAACCGCAGAGACCTCGGGTGAGAAGATTTGGGTCATACATGGACCGGTATGAGGGAGTATGTATGTCGGACATAGTCTTCTTATAGGTGATGACTGCTCCAGCCATACCCCGAGCATGCACTACTCAAGACTAGATGAATCAGCTACCACCAGAAATCCTTCCAGGATCAAACCCCTCAAAGGTGGTACCTAACTATCTCTGTGGGGGCCCAACTGGAACTCCACGGTGCAGTGATCGGACCAGCGACCCAATCAATCTTGAGATTATTTATCTCAAGCCCAACAAGAAGACCAGATCCAACATGTGGCCGCCTGGTGGGTCATGGAAGAAACTTCCTGCGTCAGGTCCAGTGATGACATAAATGGTTCTGTGTGATATGGGCGACCTCGGAAGGGTGACCCGTGAGAAGCGGCGTCAGGGCAGCGAAAACAATTCGCCACCCTGACAACCTCGGCGCATGGAAAAACTGTGCGGGGAATGAAAATACTTGCTTTCTCTGGTGGGGCCATGCCCCCACACGGGGCTTCACCCCCCACCCCCTGCTTAAGGATTCTCAACCGGGGAGGAGGGCTTTGCTAAGCAAAAAAATAAGGTTTTGGGCTGGGCGCAAGAAAAGCAAAGTAGTGCCTGGACCCAGACCCAAACCCGCACCGCAAGCGGAGGCCAACCCCGATGCCATGGCGCAGCTCGGCAGCCAACCGCAGCGCCACCCCACATTCCCTCTGCCCCCTCCTAGGCCACGCTTCCGTTTGCCCCTCACGCTGGCCAGCCACATAGCGACATCTTGTCACTAGGATCACCCATCACATCCGGGTTGTCCTCCTGCCCTCGCCTTTCGGGCTTTTGCCCATATTTCATCACCATTTTGGATGGAGCTCTGATTCAGGTGCCACCTCACACGCTACCACATAAACTGGAGTAGGCTGCAACCTAGCCTTGAAGATTCATAGTCGGCCCAAACATTGAAGTCCCCAGAACTAAAGGGGATTCCAATGTTTCACCAGTGACGGTGCAGGAATTTTCCGCCGCCCAGGGGTGGGGGTAGTAAATCAGGAGAATCCTGCAACCTGTGGCCGACCCCCACAGACTGCCACACATGTAAAGGAACCCGGTGTTCTCAATTGGTGCACAGAGAAGCCCTGCTCAGATCCAAAACAAATGGCCATCCTCTCTCCCCCGTGCTCCACTCTGGGGCAGTACATTATGGTATACCCAGGAGGGACAGCAGCCTCTAATACCGGGTCAACACTGTCACCTAACCAGGACTCGTAATGCAAGCCAGATCGATCGACAAAACCAAGTCCGCAATAACAGCGGTCTTGTTTCTGATCAATCTGGCATTGCAAGCACTGCCCTCAGGGATTGGTAGATTGCACAGCCCTCTCGCTACTTGCCCACTCAGTCTGATGGTAACCCTGGGGACAGGAACCACACATGTCTGGCTTCTCTCAAGGACCCATCAAAACCCAGGGTGCCTTCTGCACCTGACAACCTCAATCCTTTTCTCCTCTAATGTGTCTAAGGCACCCCTTGTACCCAACCAGTGCAATTCTCCTAATCCCGACCTCCCGACAGTGGTGTGCTATGGTATCAAACTGGGATGTCAGTGAAGTGCTGCAGGAGGAACAGCTGGGATGCCTCGTATACTATTCTAGCCCATATCAGATTCCTAGGCACCCCAGACACATACTAGCTAGCTTAAGGCCCCAGCCAGCAAAAAGCGCTACTAATCCACACACACACACACACACACACACACACACACACACACACACACACACACACACACACACACACACACACATATATATATATTCAGCACCATACGTACACCTTCTGACAATCTTCATTAGAAAACAGAAAAAACACAAACCCACCCCACAAGGGAGCAAAGACACACAGATAAAGCCCAGCAGTTTGATAGAGCACAAACTCTTGGATCTCTAAATGTGGCCCTACTAGACCAGGCCTAAGATATAAATAGAATAGAAATAAACAATAGCGTTCCAAACTCAGCCTCATAGCTCAAAGATTACAAGACCGGGGCCCTCTCACCGATCCCGCTCTCAGGGCAACTGTTGTGTTTAAAAAAAAAAAAAAAAAAAAAATTAATAGGAGCAGTAAACAGGAGCACTCCCAGGTCCCCAACTGAGCCTGTCCCACTGACTCCAGAGGGCATGGGAAGGAGTTAACTACTTGCAGCTTTGTGTGATAACGAATCCTCCTGGTGCTGCTGAAAATCTGAGCTGGGGATTTAATACATCGGACGGAAGGTGAGGGAGCGGGTAGTCTGATTTTACATTTCAAAAAGAAAAGTGCAGCGGTCACAATCGCCAGTGCCGTTTCTGAATCGGCCATCAAAGTTGACGCTTCAGCAAGTTAGCCACACGCAGGACATTCAATGTTTAGCTGCAGCAGTGATGTCACTAGCGTAGCACAACAGCATGATGACTGCAGTAGCTACTGCAGCACAAGAAAGTTCCAGAAATGGATTTATGTATGTATGTCTTTGATAACTGGGTGAGCAAACTGATCCAGAGGACCACTTTCAGTTGTGACCCGGCCACCAGGGAGGCAAACACAACAACCATCAATGCGATACAGAGATACAATTAGAACAAAACAGGACTGCTGGTATGAGGTCACATTACGTAGTACAAATTTACATAGTACGATTTCCATCGAACAGCGTTCCACCATATGCTCTAAGCATGTATTCGCTTTATCTTGTTACTTTGAGTATGCGGAAGACTGAGACCATGCCTCTCTGCTTCCTTTTCGAGGATGAACAGGCCGCCAACCTTTCCTGATAGCTTTTGTCACCAATACACCCGATCGCTTTGGTAGCCCTCTGCTGCACACTGTCAACTTTGTCAGTGTCTGTTTTGTACTGGAACCCGAACTGCACACTGTACTCCTGTAAAGCTGCCATGGGCCTAAGAAAGTGGCAGCATTACTTCCTTGCTGTGCTGGTCACCCTCTTTCTAATGCACTGGAAAATTTTGCCAGCCTTCTTGACGGGCCTCTATACTTCTTGCCGTGCTTCATCCCTCCTCTAGGTCCTTTTCCTGCTCCTGTGTGCAGTAAGAAGGGCCCACATTGTGTAGGTCCTACCTCTGTGTCTTCTCTGCCACTGTAGTGCCTTGCATTTGACTATATTTATGGAGGCAGTATAGCATAGTGGTTAAGAGCACAGAGATACAAACCTGGAGAACTGGGTTTTGAATCCCACAGTCACCATTTGCATACTGTATGACCATGAGCGAGTCCCTTAACTTCCCGTGATCCCAGAATGCACCTAGAAATAAGCCTTGGCTTAGTGTGTTTCTAACATAAAAGAAAAAAAAGCGCTGTAGTTTAGGAAAAGCCTCCAGTGGGATTTAAAACTCTTGTAGTAATTGCAAGGTATTAAATTAGGAACCACATTTACATTTGCAGTGATAGTGCTGGAACAGCCAGAACACTGTTACCACATCATCAGACCTCTACTAAACGAAGCGATTGCTCCATGCTGAGTCCGCACTAAATTTCAAAGCTGACTGATCTGACCTATATAACACAGTACCTCTGCTGTTGTTATACTGCAGTGATCCCGCTAGGTAGGGACCAGTAGAACCAATTATTTTAAAATATATACTTGAATTACAACAAAAGAATTTCACCTTAAAAGAACATTGTTCAAGAGGCTTGAATGGCAGTGAAGTGATTAGCATATGATTTATATAACCTATATGCAAATTACTAAATCAAAGGTTCAAATATGGGCTTTTCTTTGTTTTAATTAGAAGCAGTAAATGGGCACCAATTCTTCCTCTAGGCGACACAACTGAACGCAAGCATTTGCTAAAATGATTACTTTGGCATCTGTCTTTGAGGAAATTGCTTTTTGTGCTAACAAAATGACTTCAGTACAGTTGATAAAATGTTGGGATTGCATTTAGTAGTATAAATCGTGATATCATTTTTAGCAGCCAGGGCTGTTCATGTCAAAAATGTTCCAGACACTCTTGTAATCAACAGAGATGCCAAGAACTGTACATAAAGATATAGCAGTGGCACACGCTGTCATTTTTTTTGCACTTACTTTAATCATTTCTACCCCATCGCTTTATGAAAATGATTTTAAAGTAATAAGATGAACATTTTAGGTACAAAATGAATTTATATGGCACAGGTTTTAATATAGTGGCCCTTGTTCAGCATGGATTTCTATCTTAGCTGAAATGTCACTGTTACAGTTCAAAGGTCACGGAACATGTTGTATCCTTATGTGGTACAGCATTTCAGCTGATCAGAAATACTCTCCTGCCACTTTTCTCACCTCCAAATTTTTCTTACGCTTGTCAGTTAAGTGAAAGGATCCTGCCTGCGGGGTAATTTTACTTTTGCCACTGCGGCTTTTCGCTCACTCAAAAGCAATCGATGGGGTCGCGATGTAACAAAAATAAATACTGGATGGGCAGCCCCATACAGAGCGAGCCTGAACCGCCACCTCAGGGTTTTGATTACACCAGACCTCCTGAGCACTTCTCTAGAGGTCTGACGGAATCAGGACGCTTTCTTGGCGGCACAGGCTGGTGTACGTGGTTGCTCATCCAGTGTGCTCTATATACTTGTTAGTGGGAGGAAAACTGTGTTGAAACTATAAAATAACATGCTGCTGCTTTCCAGGAATGTTGTGGCTCTGGACAGTCACAGCAGAGACCACTGTGACAAAATCACAATAAAGGGGTATACAGTATTTCAATGAACAAAAAAAAGAAGCATTTTGTTACTAATATACCTGCCTTATCTTTGAAAATGGCAAGAAGTACTTTTTATATTTGAAATGCTGTCTGTTGCATCTTGACGCCACACCACATGCATTACACAATTTACTGTTGTCATGTCAGGTTAAAAGGCTTGTCTTTTTTCTAGCACTGCAATAGTGGTGGCCAGTATTGGGTCCCATCATGCCTAAAGATATCCTGACACTACTGTGAGAATATCCCCAGTCACAACTAGTTGTAATAGACAGTGATTGCAGAAAAGCACCAAAGGTCCAGCTAGTCTGCCCAGAATTTCCTGTCTGCCCTGAGAGCTATTGTCAAAATTGGTTTTATCCCTCCTGGTCCACCGTCCCACTCCTCTTCCTACTGCTACTGACCTGAGCCAGCACCAAGCACTTCACTGTGTTGCAGCCATGCTTGAAACAGTTTACCGTCTTGGCGCCCACCACCTCTGCTGGCAAACGGTTCCATGGCTCCACCACCCTTGCCATAAAATAGAACTTCCTCATGTCCTCCCCCCACACACTAATTTCCACTCATGACATCCGTTCTTGACAGTACTTCTGCTAAATAGTTCCCAGCAGTTCATCTTGTTTATTCCATTCAGGAACCTGAAGGTTTTATCATATTCTCCTCTCTTACCTGGTAACCGTGTAACCCTCCCCTGCAAATGGGGGTTCCCAAAAGTCTTCCAGGAGCTTGCTTGAATGCTCCAAGCCTGGATGGTGTTCGCATCTAAGCCGCTTATCTGTGAGTGTTTTAGAGCCTCTGGTACTGTCTCTTTAACAGCTGTCTGCCTGAAGACATAATTAATTTGGATGGGGGTCTGTGTGTTTCCCTGCTTGAGTCCCACTCGAGCTGCTGCCAATCACTCCGCTTCTGCCATCACTAAGTGGGCAGAGTGAGCACTTTTCAAAGACGTAACTGTTTGCCAGAAATCATTTAGAATAATAATGAAAGTACAGTTTGTCTAACCTGCTTTTCTTTGCAGTCAGAACTGTTTGCCTAGTTCCACATTCTGTTTTGAACTGCTGAACTGGACCAATCCTGAGGGGACCTTTGAAATGGAGCCTGCTGCTGGCAAATCAGAACTTGGACTCTCATTGTGGAGCCAGCCACCTATGTACTGTATGGCCAATGCTTCTGGGAATTGTAGTTTGACTTTGGCGCCTTTTTCCACCAACAGGGGAGTTTACTGTGAGTGACAGCCAAACCAGCCAACTGAACTGGAAGGAACTGGAAGGAAATGCCGACTCTGTCTACTGGAAAGATCAGATCAGTCTGGGGCAGTGAAGAGAGAAGGAGCTGTGAGCTTCTGTGCTGTATAGTTCCACACAGTAAGTGCGTGGTACGGCCCTAAGTCTGGGTTGCAGTTTAAAAGCGCCTGTTTGACTGAATACAACCTGTGAAGAGAATCAAGGAGATCTGGAGAGAAGAAACTAGGCTCACCCTGTAGAAGACTGGAGAAATTGCTGAATCGCGTTCAGTCTGTCAGGAACTGAATCTGCTGTGTGTTCTCCGGGTATTGTGCAGTAATTGCTACGGGATAGAGAAGCAGCTTGCCTGGTATAGTACTTTCCTTTACATATAAATGGGTAGTGCTTGTGGGGAATCATGCTTCAAATCCCGTACAGTGAATTGAATGCATGAAGCTGGAAGTAAACCCCAGTTTAATCCAGACTACATCCATTTGCTCTAAACTGCAGTGCGGTCTAGTCACAAGGACCTTGTCCACAAGGTCTGCTCCTCCTGGCAATCCAGGACAATCAGCCTTCCATCCAGTTCCCAGCCTTGAGTTTGTGAGTACAAAGCAGAGTAGCTCCCTGCCATCTGTTTATCAAATCGCAAGAGTGTCGCCTAATTGTTGCTTTTTTTCATTTCTTCACCTAACTGAGCCCTCCAGCTCCAGATTACAATTGGGTATTGTGTGTGTTTTTTCCATCACAGGGCCCCTAACCAGCTGCACAGATCCTGGCTACGGCCCCCATCCTGGGTACCATATAAGTGACAATTTGGGACTTTGAATATGCGACAGTACTGTGATTATTAATGTGTTCAACCTAATTAACCTGATTTCCCTTCCTTGTTACAGCTCCTTAAATCAGATCTGTTGGTTTTCAGTGAAGTTACACTGACTGGGGTATTCGTTTATGTTAAAGTATTGTACTGTATCATCTTGTTTTACAGGGGTCCCCAGAGTCCAGTCGACAAAGCCAGTCCTGGGGGTAAGTGTACATTGTGAAGATATTCCTGATGCATTGTATGAGCCACTAGTGGGAAGAAAGGGGTTACAGTGTCCCAGAGGGCTGTGACCAAGTTAGTTTAACTACTGCAACCCTGACCTGTGGGTGGAGGCACCGCCATTGGACTCAGGCCCTCAACCTGTTAGTAGTTACAGGCAGTAGTAGCCCTTGGGATAGCGCCACCAAGGAGTTACACCAGCATGTACATGTTCAGTGCCTTGAGACTTTGTAAGATCTGCCTGCTGGCCCGGAATCATGATCACCCTGCATTGCACCCTCCCTGCCTGTCCCTGTCCTTCCTTAGGTGAGAACTCCTGAACTGAGCATAGGAGCCCAGGTGTGGCCTCACCAGTTACCTCTATACAGGTAGCAGTACCTTCTATTTCCTGCTCTTAGTACACCCTAGCATCCTATTAGCCTTACTACAGGCTTTGTTGCACTGGCTTTGTTTGAGGCAGTCAGGAATGATGATGCCCAGGTCTGCAGTAGTGATCAGTTTAACCTCCCATCCGGTACACTGTCCTAATTTTTGTCCCCTAGTTGCATAACCTAGCATTTTATGACCTTCAGTTTCAACTGCTAAACATTAGACCACCTCTCTAACCTTTGTCGATTCTTCTGCATCTCCCCAATTCCTTCATCGCTATCTACTGTATTGCAGAGCTTTGTGTCACCTGTGATGAGATGCGAGTCCCTCTCTGTCACTGAACATATAGAAGAGGGCAGGACCCAGTACGGATTCCTGTGGCACCTCACTAATGAGATCTCTTCAGAATTGTCCCAGTTTACCACCACCCTCTGTTGTCTCTTCAACCAGTTTCCCATCCATGTCCCTAGCTGCACCTAAGTCCTTCAGCTTCTTCAAAATCTTTTGTGTCATTGATCAAAAGCCTTGCTGGAATCAAGCAGTAAATCCACATCATTTATTTATTACGTATCATCTGAAAACCTTTGACCAAGCCACTCTTTTACAAAAGTTCCACATCATACAAGCAAGACAAGTACCAATATACAAAGACAAATAACAGAAGATTCAGTTGCCCTCAGAGAGGGCTGGGATGCAATAAATAGTTACTACCTAGTTTTTAAGCAGCAACTTGGGTAAAAAGGAAATCAGTGAGCAGCCAAAACATGGGCCTTGTTCATTGAAAAAATAAAAAAAAATACTTCAGCTGTTAAGAAAAGAGACAGGGGGAGAGATGGGGAGCACGGAGGGCAGCAGGTAAGGAGAGTTGGCCAAAATAATGATCTAGTTGTAGTTGTGGTAGGCAGCTGTAACTAAAGTTGTAGATGTGCACAGTTGAGGGGCTAGAGACAGTGAAAGGGAAGGCAGACAGAGTGTCTGGGTCAAGACGAAATTCAGGAGAGGGATGCAGGGTAGTGGTGGGGAGCATGGAAGTCTGAGGTGAAGTGGTGGGGAGTAATGTATTTAGCTGATTTTGCGATAACAGATGAAAAGAATTTAAGGTAAGAGTACATCTTAAAGGGATGCACTAGGTCCAGTGGAGAAGGAGTTGGGGTACAGTAGGGAGGCCATGAACCTCACAAACATGGACACGCATTCAGTGCTGACTAGATACTGTCTCAGTTCTGTTTTAAGGCCTGTATGTTTGCTATATTCTGAATATCAGCTGGAATCTCATTCAACCAATGGGGCCCTGAATGAAAATGAGCATTGGCCAAGAGCTGTTCTATGGAAAGGGATGCTGAGTGAACACTGTGCTTTCCTCTAGTTGCATATGGAGAGTGCTCTGCTAATAGTATTTCAGAGATGCAGGGGAGTTAAGCCTAACAGAGCTCTCTTCCCAAAGGAGGCAAGTTAGAAACTTTGTTCTGTTGGTCAGGTTTAGCCAGTTAGTTTGTATATACAACACGCATGTATAAGTGTATTTATCAGCCCCAAGGGTAAGTCTGCATGCCTTGTTAAGGGCAATCCTAAACGCTTAAGTGCTGTGACAGTTGCAGCCCCATAAATTACCAATCTGTAATCCACAACAGACAGGATTGAACTGGAGACAGAAAGGCAGAGAGCGGCTGGTGTCAGATATTGCCTGTAACTATATACAATTCTTAGTTTGCCAAATGCCTTCACCACCATGTCTATGTGCTGCATGAAGGAGAAGGTACATCTATAATAACCCCAAGGTACTTGAATTAATTCACCTGCTCAGGGGACAGCCTTGTTGTACATTAACAATGTCAGGTTGTTCTTCTTGAGTTGTTTGCTAGAGATGAGCATAGTTTTATTTATTTATTTTTTTAATTAACAGCTTTTGTGTGCTGAACCAATCCTCTAGCATGTGGAAAGTAGACTGCAGTTTTTTCTGGTGTGTCTCAATGTGAGGGTTGTTGTTTAGGATGACTGTCGCTCATGGATAAAACTATTTTGCTGTTGCATGCCTTGGGAAGAGAGTTCAGGAACAAACTGAAGAGCAGTGGTCCCAGGATCAACCCCCAGGGGACCCCAAGTGTAACTTCTTTTGAACCTGACATTGCTGAACCAACCTTGACACTGTGTTCTGTGCAACAAGTAGTCATGGCACTTATCCACTACTCTTGTTACTCCGTCAAAGAAAACTATCAGGTAAGTCTGACGAGACTTCCTGCCACAAACCCATGCTGTTCACTATCCTATAAATGGTTGCTCTCTAGGTAATCCACAAGATCCTCTTTGATCAGTGACTCCCTGTTACCCACTGTATAGGTATGACTGACTGGTCTGTAATTCCCAGGTTGCTTCTTTGTCTTCCCTCCTTGTGTAACAGAACTATGTCCACTACACTCCAGTCTGTTGGAAGTACCCTGTCCAAACTGAGTAGTTGAATGTGGTTCAGCCAGTTTTGCAGCCTAGTCCTTGAGCACCCTGGGTGCATCCCATCCGCCTTGCGGTTTTATCTGCCTTTAGGGCTTTAAACCTTCTGGACCCTTTTTCTCAGAACACTGGTTGCCGATTTCAGGAATGCTCCACTTAGCTGCCTTGATGCCACTTTCAGCCAGGGGCTCACCTCTTCCCTGTGAAGACAAAGCATAAGTAATCATTAAGAGTGGCTGATTTTTGTTAATCTTCCTCTAGTACCCACACGCATCTTACCAGTACTCTCTCCCTGCTTCCTTTTTCCCTCAATATATCTGAAGAATTGTGTTCCAACCTTTGATCCCTCCACAGTATGCAGCTCTGTGCCTGTCTCTGCCTCTTGATGGTCCTCTTTGATTCAGTAATTTCTATTTGGTACTCCCCATTTCTTCTCCCCTGCTTTTCCTTGTACCTGATGAGACGTTTTCATGCCCTCACTGCTTCCCTGACCTTTCCAAGAAACATATTGGTCTTCTGTACTGGTTTTATTTCATAATAATTCTTCTGCATGATTTTGTTGCCTCGAGAATGGTCCCCTTGATTGCCCCCAATCATTCATTTACACCTCTGATACTGTCCACACTCATCAGTTTGTTTCAGACCAGCTCCCTCATCTGGATAATGTCTGTGCTTCAGAATCTAGGACTTCAGTTTTCATAGGGGCATTGTGGTCCGAGGACCAGTCTGAACCATCTCAGAGTTGGTGAGAACTAAATCTAGAAAAGCCACCTGTCTGGTGGGTTCTTAACCAGTTGCACCAGCAGGCAGTCCTGCAATGTATCCAACAGGGCATGACTTCTGGTGCACCCGGCCACTGGAATGTCCCAGTCAGTATCAGACAAGTCTAGATCACCCACTACCACCACCTACCCTTTTTTTCACTTCTGTTGCTAGTTGTTCCCCAAGCTCCCTATGTCTCTGTTCTCTTGTCCTGGTGACCTTTATATAACCCCCACCTGTGTTTTCTTGCCTGAATGTGCTGTGAGGTGAACTCACAGTGACTCTTTTCCATTGCTTCCTGAAGTGTCAGTTTTCCACAACTTCGGCGGCTCCCTGAGACACAGGCTACCTCCCCTTTTTGCCTTTCCTCTATTCTGTCTAAATATTGTGCAACCTGGGACTGACTTAGTCCCTGCTATTATCCCCACGATGGCTATGAGGTCTGCCACAGTGTCTGCCATCAATGCCTCCAGCTCACTGATTTTATTACCCAGATTCCCTTCTAACTAACTCCAGATCCCCTGCTGTGTTGTGATCCTACACCTGCATGCCTTCCCATTCTCCTTACCTTCTTATTTTTCCTGTTGCTTGCAAACCCTGAAAGTCTTCCTCTTTGCCTCTTCCACTACTGTTTTTGAACCTTAACCTTATTTTTACCCACCATACTGCTTCCCGTCCCCAGTAATGCTCGATATCAAATGCTATAAATACACACTGTAATCTGCAAGGTTGATATAGAGCTGTCTGGTGCAGTTGTACAGAAACTCTGCTGTGCATACTATATGTGTGCCTCCACAAGCCCTTCAGCCTGCAGGCTTTAGTGGTCTGCTGACAAATTTCAAGAAGAACAGGAAAAGCAAAGTGATGGCCTTGAGTATTCTTCCTGGTTAAAAGCACAGGAGTGGGGCCACTCGTAGACTAATTACAGAAGTAAACCTGGATGCTAGGTCAAGTTAAAAAGTATTTATTGCAAAAGTTAAAAATCAAGAACAGCAGCACCCCAAACATGACACCAGTGGTGTAGATTATTGGGGGCAGGCTACCCGGCAAGAGACGGAGACTATGGGCTTTTTCAGTTTGCTTGCTTTTTCTTTGTTTTTTGCTCTTGCATTGGACCTGGCTGGGAGACTGACTGAGCAAGTGGGGAGGGGGGATCCAAGGACTGTATATTCTTTTTAAATTACTGTCTGTCCGACTCTTGTTGTCCTGACTCCAATATCCTATTTCAGATTGGCTGCAAGCATGTTGTAACCACAGCAATGTGCATTTGCTGCCAATCAGAGAACACTGCAGTCAGTCACGACCTGCACAGACTGGAAAACATTATGCCGCCATTTTTGCCCAGTTGCTGCCATTGAGAAGCCAGCACACTGCCACCATGTTCATTGTCTGGTGCTGGGTTGGAGACGATGGTTGGTCCACCATGGGTTACTCGCTGTTGCACTGCTGTCCACCCATCAGTTGGAGGATTTCTCCTCTGTCGCCGACTCTACAGTCCGATAAATCATTCCTTTCTCCCAGGTCCCCATTGAGAGGCCCATGGCCTACCCCAAACACATGATGCTGCCAGGCCCGGAAGGAATGAAGAGAGCTGAGGAGGAGAGTCGTGTTGAGCTGCTGACTCCAGTGCCGGACTCACAGCAACAGGCCAAGACCTGCAATAGAGAGACAGACCACCACTGGGACCCACAATTGGGAGAGGAGGTAGAGCCAGAGCAGAAGGGCCAAGACAAGTGAGCTGCGAGACTCGAGAGAGCATCACATCTGACCTGTAACCAGCCTGTTGGGGTGCTACCTAGAGTGCCTAACTGAGTGAACTGAAGCTGAGGTGAGATCCTAGTTCTTATATTTTTTTTTCAAGTTAGTCCTGAGTCTGACTCCCAAGGCTGAAGAACTGAGGGAAAACAAAATATCTCAAGTCAGTCAGTTTTTGATTCGGGAGGAGTTTGGCCTGAGCTGCTGCAGTAAAACCTCCCGGGGTGGGGTTGTTTTGACTTGGCCTGGGCACTGCTTTTATTTTTGCACCTTTATCAGCCATTTGCCTGACCGGCCAGCGTCACAAAGCCATCATTACATTACATTACATTGGCCTTAAGCCCAGTACAGTCTTAACATGGAACATAGCATCTGATGGCCGAGCAGGACCGCTTGGCCCACCCGGTGTGCCCATTTCCTACCTAATGGATAAGCTACAGCTGCAGATCTAGTTAACCAACAGCTTACCTCCTCCTACCTGCAGTACAATTGCCTTATGCCTGTCCCATGCATGCTTGAATTCCCCACTGTTTTTGACTCCACAGCCTCCTCAGGAAGGCTGTTCCATGCATCCACAACCCTCTCTGTGAAAATACTTCCTCACATTGCCTCTGACTCTGAGCCGTCTCCCTCTATCTTAAAATTGTGCCCCTTGTTGTTGCACATATCTTTTTGAAAGATGCTACCCTCTTGGACTTTGTTGATTCCCTTGAGGTACTTGAAAGTTTCTATCATGTCTTCCCACCCCTTCCTCGAGGGCATACATATTAAGCTTCTTTAGTCACTCTTTGTGTCTTCTGGTGCAGACCCTGCACCATTTTGGTTGCCTCCTCTGGATAGCCTCCATCCTGTCTGTCTTTATGGAGATGGGGTCTCCAGAACTGCATGTAGTACTCCAGATGGGGTCTCACCAACTGTCTGTACAGAGGGATAACAACTTCCTGTTTTCTGCTGGTGATGACTCTCCCTATGCATCCCAGTATCCCCCAGCCCTCCTTCCTTCTCGCATTGCTTGCCCACCTTTAGGTCATCTAATATAACTACCCCAGGTCCCTTTCCATTTTGTTGCCAGTGTCACCCCATTGTGTACTCTTCCCTGGGTTTTTTGTTTCCCAGGTGCATTATTTCCACTTCTTTGCATTGAATCTAAGCTGCCATTTGACCATTCCTCCGTCCATGCCAAGTCCCTTCTCATCCTTTCCACCCCATTTGTGCATCAATCCTGTTGCAGATCTTTGTGTCTGCAGAGACACATACTTTTCCTTCCAGTCCGGCTGCAATGTCACTTATAAAGACATTAAAAAGGAAAAGAGCCAGTACTGAACCCTACAGTACCCCCACTTGTAACCCCCTTCTTCACTGTGGACTGTTTATTGCCTTCTCAGTCCTGTTGTCCAGCCAATGGTTTACCCAGGCTACCACCGTGGGACCCACTCCCAGGCTGGCTAATCTGTTTAATCTTTTGTGCGGGACTGGGTCAAATGCCTTGCTAAAGTCTAGGTAGGCCATGTCCAGAGCCCCTCCTGGTCTACTACTTTGGTCACCCAGTCAAAGAAATCAATTAGATTCATCTGACATGACCTTCCCGCTGTGAACCCATGCTGCCTATGCCCCACTGGCCTCTAGGTACTCAACAATTCTTTCTTTCAGAAGTGATTCCATCATTTTCCCTACCATCATTTAATTCTCATTAAATGATGGTGATAAACCACATCAAGTTCAGAAAGATTACTTAGTTGCTTCTACACATTCAGGATACTGTGCCACTGGGGGGCAACTGTGGCTCTATGTTAAGCTCCAGTGGTGACAGGTCACTGCAACTGAATTGCTGGCTTATGGCTATAATGTATGTAGTATTGTAAGGCTATTGTTCCCTACAGATTTCTCGAGTCTCCATAAAGAACCTTGCCTTCAGCTAAGAAAGGGTGGATTTGGGGTATTGTTTGATATGCCCTTTGTTTAGTTTAGGGGTTGTCGGTGAGTTTCCTACCCTTATGAATCGATGCCTCTTCCTTTAGAACTTACCACGTCACTGACATCGTAAAATTAATAGCAGACTATATTATTAAAGCAAAGTCATGCTGTTACAAGTTCATTTGATCATTTTTTTCTGATCCAAAAATGTAGAAGTTTGGCCCTAATAGAGGCAGAGCTATGAACCCAGAGATGCAGGATTGAATCCCACAACCACCAATTACTGCTTGACCCTGCACAGTCACTTAAAGTCCCTGTGCTTAACCTTTTATAATTTGTGAAGTTTAAACCTCCCAGTGCACCAAAAGGGGTTAGCAACAGTTTCTCCCTTCCTTCTGAGCTACAAAGCAGTTTCTGAAGGAGCCATATAAAACCAAATTCCTTTCCTAGCCTTAGAGAAACACTACAGAGAAGGAGTCACAAGTGAGTTGCACTGTTGCAGCAAGGAACAGTCATGTGGTAGGGTTTGGGCCATTTGCCTTCTTGCTTGGTTTGAGGAGGCCTCAGGCCTTCCCTGAGTGTTTTAGCCACCCAAAGGCACTGTGGTGCAGAGGCAGGCTCCAGTCCAGAGTCCCCAGTGCCAGCCTGCCCTACCCAGACCCACCTGTGTAGTGATTTTTCATGAGTGTTTTATTTTATCTTTTTACACTGACTGAATGGGAATTTGTGAGAAGCAAATTGGAAGTGAAGCCATTGTCTAAATTTCCTACCATGCTTGAAAATAGAAAAACAAACTTTTGAAATATAGCCCTGCCTTATAACATCATGTTTTCCAAAGTACCCGTGTTTATACTAGAATAGAATAGAATTGTAACGTTTATTGGATATTTGTTTAAACTACAAGCTCTGAGCTGCTTTCTCCAAATGATCAAGACTCAAGACTGTTCCCTAAAGAACAGCAGTTGGAGGAAAAAAGACTTGAAATTAGGAAGAAAAGATTATTCAGAAGTTATGTGATTACATAGAACTATGTTTGTTTCCACACTTGATATGAGCTGGTTAACACATGGACATATTTAATGAATAGTTTTCTAGTAAACTATGAATTTGTCAAAGTATCGGAGGATCATTTTATACCTTAGCGAGCACTGCAGTGTGATTTGATTGTGCTTTTGTTGTCTGGAAAGGGAGGACTAGACAGCCAATTCTGCCTATTTTCAGCCTGCCTTCATCCCTAGGCTCGTTTTTTTTTTTTTTGGGGTGTCATGGTTGCCAACTGATATCATTTAACCACATTAAGCTGTTGGTGGTGATTCAATTTACTGTTTCTACACAGTCTTCTTCCCTTCTGTTATTTTTTTTTTTTGTTTGGGGCACTACTGTGGGTACAGTCTTTGAGGTTATTGGAAGAGACTGTCAGAGCTGTTTTATTAGTCTGAGCCATATGCAGCACAATTGTTTTGTGTTTTATTTCACACTTTTATACCCAGTGGGTCAGTGTCCCAAATATATAAAGTAAATATGCAACATTGACCCTTTGTGCATCATACTTCACCATCACAACAGTTGTGGGTGGAATTTATTTTATGCCTTTTTATGTTGCTTGCGCATGTGCAAGAAACATAGTGCCATCATCTGAGTTTTCGGAGGTGTGGCACCCTCTTCCAATTCAGTCAGTGTGTTTGCAGGCTGGGCCCCAGTTCCCCAATCACTGCTGCAGCTGTCTGACAGCATTGAAAATGCAGTGGCATACAGTTGAAAGGGAGAGCCCGCTCAGTGAGCAGAGCTCTCCCTCACACACACACACACACACACACACGCCAACGCACACGACACACACACACACACACACACACACACACACACACACACACACACACACACACACACGCGCCACACACACACACACACACACACACACCCATTATACTTGGAAGAGCTTCAATGTAACGCAAACTCAGCAGCACACACTCAA